>CM035624.1:31275141-32525141 GCA_020496765.1 Gossypium stocksii
AGATGAATACTAAAAGTCTTATGTTGAGTATTGCAAGCTCGTGAATAAATAAGTTATGAGAATTAAAAAGTGTATGGCTATGAGATATATTACATGACTGATACGAGTAAGGCATGAAAGTGAGTAAAGCATGAGAGTAAGTAAGTAAAGACGTTCATGAAGTCTTCTCTATGGCTTATTTGATAGATATTCCAAGATTTGTGTTGTTATTCTATGCATGCAACTTACTAAGCATTTTGTGTGCTTACTCTTTTTTATTTCCCCTTCTATGTAGGTTTGCTGAATCAGCTCAAGGATCACTTAAAGTCAGAGCTCGTCATCACATTATCAAGCCATTTATTTTGCTATAGTAAGAAACCTCTTGATTGTATGGCATGTATAGGAAGATGATCATTTTGTTAGTTGCCTCTTAAGTGGCTATATGTGTTAGTTATTATTATACTTGAGTCAAGTTGTAATAGCCTCTGGATATGGCCTAACATATTCTCTACTTAACTTAAATGTGATGGTGAATGTTTCCCACGATTGGTGTATTTAAAAATATGAGATATTATGCATGGATTGGTGTTGTATTTAGCTTTATTTCAGGGTGGCAAAAAGGCTTGGAAAATAGCCTAATATTGTCCACACGGTTAAGCACATGGGTGTGTGCATAGGCCGTGTGTGACACACGGCTAGTCCACGGGCGTGTAAGTAGGTCGTGTGTCCCCTGCACCTTAATGCATGAAATATTCAATATTTGAATTATGCCACGGGTAGAGCACACGGGCGTGTGCCCTGGCCGTGTGTTGTAAGTCAGAATGCTCCATGGGAGGTGAACACAGGTGTGTCCCACCTCATACTGGTGTGTTCCACCTTACACGGGCACTCCACCAGTGGCTCATCTTGTGTCATGAAAGAACAATAATTAATTATAAACCTTACATGCCAACGCCTAGATTCACTTAAAGCCAAAATTAAAAATTTCCCCAAGGTCGTAGCTCGACCCCAGGCCTCCTAAACACCCCCCAAACACACCCAAATCATCAAGGTAACCAGCCCAACATGCAATTTGACAAAACATACAAAAAGTACTACTCTTATATTTTGGGGCATTACAGTATATGAGGTAATCATTTAGGTGTTTTGTGAATGTGAAATTAGCATGCTTTAAAAAGGCAAATTATGATGTTATGAACATTATAGTTCTTGGTATGGAATTAGTAAGAAATAAGCTTGGTTGAGATTGGTTTAAATTGCCTATTATTGCCTTGTGATATGCTATTTGGTTAGGTATAGGTGAATGCAAATTGGATAAGAAAAAATGGCTTGGAAAATAAGCTATGTTTGTCCACACGGGCAGAGACACAGGCATGTGTCTTAACCGTGTGTGACACACGGCCAGATGATATGGCCGTGTGTCCCCTATAGGATTAATGAAGATAAGTCAGGGAGTTATAAGGGCTTGTCACATGAGTGTGTGGTTGGCCATGTGACATAAGTCAGAGAGTTGCACAGGGTAGGACAGGGTCTGGGACACGGCCATGCGATCCCATTTCGAAACACATGACCGTGTGTCCCCTGTATTTTGAAAATTTTCTATGTTTTCCAAAAAGTTTTCTGAGTTATCAGTTTAGTCCTGACCACTCATATCGCATGATTTCGGCCTTGTAGGCTCGTATTAGGGACAATGTGAATGTATTTGATTGATGATTATTTGGAAATAGAAAATGTATGTGAAATGTATGATTATTTATGTAATAAGTTTGGTAATGCTTTGTAATCCTATTCCGGTGATGGACATGGGTTAAGGGTGTTACATTTACTTCATTTACAAATTTATTCTATAAGTTTTAAAACATAAAAACTTAAAATAGTGCATTACACTGTGCAACAATCACGTGTTATTTATATCTCATCATCAGAATTGATAATCAAATTCCATTTGAAATTTCCAAAACTAGACATCTCGTACTTAATACAAAATTGTGACCAAAATTTTAAATCAAGTCAATTAATGCAAATTTCTTTAAATCTTCCTATGTTCTACTGCTAGGTAGTCTAACCCTTATCCGCTAAAATTTATTTATCTTTTAGTACAAAATTTGTATAATGTTTTATTTTATTTCTCTTGAAATTAGACTCATTAATATTTTTATACATATAAATTTTATCTTCTAATTATTATTTTTAAATATTTTAAATGATTTTTCAAAGTCAGAATAGGAGAACCTAGAATAATTTGGCCTTGTCTCACTTAAATTCATTTATCTCATAATCTGTAATTACATTTCTTACAGGGTTTCTTCTATACAAAACTAAACTCAATAGGATTCAAACTCATATTTGGTTAAACCTCTAAATCAATTTATATATTTTTTGGTGAATTTTCAAAGTTAAGCTATTGTTATTGTTTTCTTTTCTAATCTGCTTACATATTTTTCAAAGAATTTACTTTGTCAGTTTCTACGATTAAGTATTAATCATTGACAATTTATTCCATGATTTTTTTTGTACATACAATACACTTAATTTACCACATAATTGACTTTAGTCCTTAGAAAAATAACTAGAATTCATTTCAGTACTTATCTCTTTTTCTCATCTTTAGTCCCGAACTTCACCACTTTATTTTCTCATCTTTGTCACCTCATTTCATTTCTCTACAATATTTTTCATCACTTTCTCTTCTTTCTCTTCACCAACATATTAAGAACACAAAATTTTATATAAGAAAACTCTACTTCAACACCATTTTCACGCTTTTTGAACAATATCAAGGTTAAAAACATGACAAAATCTTGATGTTCTTACATTGTCCTACTAATTTCAAACCTTAGCATGATTTTCTCTTTCCTCCAACTTTAGTTCTCTTGAAACATAGATGATATTCATATTCACGATAATCTTCTTGTCACTTTTCTCTTTCAGAGGCTATTAAAATTCCTTTGATTTCTAGGTGCAAATGATGAATTTTGATGGAAATTACGAAATTGAATAAAGCTCAAAACTTCTTCTTTTTCTCCCATGGTGAAAGCAGACATGGGAAAAAGATATTTTTTTCCTTTTATTTTTTCTCATTACACTTAATGATTAAGTAATTAACAAAATATTCCAAAATAAAATAATAATAAAATATTCACACAATAACTATTCAGCACCAAATATTCCTTGATTATTTACGTGGAAATATGTGATGTTTATCTTATATAAGAAATGAAACTTTTGCCCTTGCCATTTCTCATTTTTGGTAAAATTAAAATTTAGCCCCTTTAATTTTTCCACTTATTCATTTTGTTCCTCAATCACCAATTTATTTTAGTCATTTATTCCTTTTAGTGTTTTTTTATTTTTGGCCCTTCAACTTTTGCATGTTTATTTTTACCTATGAATTTTAAATACTTACACTAAGGTTACAACACTTTTCACATTTTTATGATTTAGCCTCTATATTAAATTAATATGTCATGTCATACTTCCTTTTAATTTTATACATTATTTCAGTAAGAATCTATCACATTCTTCTTGAATTTTGTCTGATGACCAAGGGTGTGTTTCGGGATGTTACATGAAATTTTGCTAAGTACCTTTTATTTAGATATAATGCATTAGCTATGGGGACTTTTGGACCATGAACCAAAAGTAGAAATAATGGGACATAGAATAATTGGTAAAACATAAAGTTTTAATGAGTTTTTTAGACTCTACCAATCACATTATACTCATACAGGTGTTGTTTGATGCGGTTGTGTTCTAATAGGCCTTGCACATGCCTAGTTTTAATGAGTTTTTTAGACTCTACCATAAATATCATAGAAGCAGCCTCACTTCACACTCATATACGTCAACCCATCAAGTGTTTTCTTCAAAATAATACACCACCTATAAATTATATGGATTTGATAAATAGTTTTCTCATCATTTTTTCTTTGTAGTTTTAGCACTATTTACACCATAGGATGGACATAATTTTTATGGTGCTTAACAAATCAACTAATGACTTCGTTATTACCTATATGAACCTAATTCATGGGATCTCCAATCACATAAGTGGAGTTTCCATCATTATTGGTATCATCATTTGGCAATAGTCTTATTCCCTTTGATGTTTCATTTATTAGTTTCTTCCCAAAGATTTTAGTTAGAGAATTGGCCAAAGTCACTTTTGACTATATTAATATAATATCATTTATTGCATCTACTTTATCACGTTACATGTTAGAAAAATATGTCTATTTTTACCACTAAAAGTTTATTCTATGAAATGGCTATTGACGATTAGCAATCACAATGCATAGAAATATAAGCAATTTGCTTTGTGTCTAATGAGATACGTGCTAAGAAGTTCCTCAACAACTCAACCTCACTACCAGCCATGTAACACCCCAAACCCAGCTTAGACGTTATTGCCGAATCTAGCGGTGTCACATGATAGGGTGTTTGAACTAAGTCGACACGTCAAAACATTTCCAATTTATCTAATTTTAGTTAACTCTTAATATCTTTAAAAACCATTTGCCAATTAATTTAATTTGTGAAAAACTTAATTCATTACAGAAGCTTTAGAAATCATTTATTTAAAAAAAATTGAGATAAGTAAATAAATCTGTTCATTTTAGGAAACCCCTTTGTTCGTTGAGTTTGCATAGTTATAAAATCCATAAAAACCAGTAGAAACCCATAACTAAGAAAATAGTCCAAAAAGTCCCAAATTACAACAAAAATTAACCAATAATAAAAATATAATCATAAATCATAGTAATAAGTTTTAATAACAGTGGTCACTGTCCAGTCCTCCGCCGCACCGATCCTCTTAAGTTTGGGGAATACTTGTACACATTAAACAAAAGGAGTGAGTTTACATAAACTCAGTGTGTAATCCCCACAAAAAACAAACGTACAGTCAATCATAGTAATCACTATAATCCTCATTTTAGTTTCAGTAGCAGTTTCGGCCTTAGCCCATTTCAGATACAGTTCAAATAGGTATTAGGGCCTTAGCCCATCATAGTAACAGTCATGCATACAGTAATCAATAAATACGGTCCTACCCACCAACCTCTACATACCATCTCCATCCATCCCTGCACTCCATGTGGGGTTTAAAACACCCACCAATCCCTACACTCCAAGTTGTGCCGAATGCAACACATAACAGTAATGTAACGCCCTAAATTTTCGGGTTTTTCTTAGATTTATCATTATCGGTTAAAATGTTTAAATGCTAGTATTTGGGTGTGTAATGCATGTCTGAGGTGTGTTAATGGGCCTATGGAGGGCCCATGGGTTAGTTAGAAGCCCGGCAAAATTTTGTATTTTTGACTTAGGAGTTAGGGGACCTTTGGAAGTAAGGGTCTTAAGAAATTGTGTGAGAAATATAACACAAGTGGATCAGTGGTAAAGTGGCAAGGGAGACGCCACTAGGCTCCTTAAAAGGTGGCGCCTAAATGAGCTTAGAGGTCAGGGGTTCAAGCGCCAGAAGTTGCAGGGGTAGCGTTTTATTTTTCAGCTTGTGCAGGTAGGAGTTTGAAGCAGAACTGAACTCTGCTTGAGAGAATTTGAACTGGTCAAGGGAGCAACTTGAGGAGCAAATCAAGGAGTGATTTGTGGAGCCTTTGAATTTTGAAAATGATGATCGGTTGAAGGACTCTTGGTGTGGTAATTTCAGCTATAGGTTTGGTAGTGCCGAATTCCTTAGATTCTTTGGAGTGTGCTGGTGCCGATATTCCTATGAGAGTAAGCTTCCAACCTTGTGTTGATTTTGCATAGCTTAATAGGTACTTTTCGCCACTTTGCTCTTTCCATCCAAACCGAGTAGCCGAATCCTAGTGAACCCCATTGTCGATTTCCCTTTCTTTTCATTGCCGAATTTGGAACTTCCAAAGAAGCCTATTGTGTACCGTTCTTCTTTTGGTTAAACTGATTACTCATTCTCTACTTTCTCTCGAACCTTCTTTCTTATCTTCTTTTCTCCATTTTCTTCTTCTATCATTCACACATCTTCTTTTGGCATTACTCTCTGGTTGATAGTCACAAAAAGCCGAAAGTAAATACCCACTTTGCCGAAACACTTCCTTTACACTCTTATTCCTTTCTTCTTTTTTTTCAAACCCCTAAACCAAATGTCTATTTGATCACAACCCTCCTGGCCGAATACCTTGTATGACTGAAACCATACCTCCTTTGTTTGCCTATTGATTGAAATCTATCACTTCTTCTTCCTAACCCTCTTGGTTAGCCGAACCCTCTAGTGCTCAAAACTTTATTTCTTTCTCTTCTAAAATTGTAATCTTTTAACACCCTTTACTTTCTCGTTGTTACAAAGGGAACGGCTGTGGTTTGGTATTTGGGTCGGTAAGTATTTTGTAGCATTATCTCGTTTATTCTTTCAAGTATAAGGCTAGATGCCGAAACCCCTTAGGGGGGAGGTTAACGTTTCTGGACTAAGGCCTTATGGCTTTTCTCTTTAGTTCATATGCATTAGAGTGGACAAGGGGCGTGCAGCAAGGGAGGCGATTGTAGGTTACCGCAGTTGGACACTGTGATCTAGTCCAAAACCGAAAGGGGTAAGATCTAATACCTTAGGCCATGTTGGCCGATTGTGCTTAGTGGGTGAAGGTCTTATATATGTGGCCGAATCTTAGACTAACATTTAGTGATCAATTGTAGGATTTCATTCGTGGGTTCTTCAGCGATTCCGACAGTTAACAGGTGTGTAACGTATCTCCATCATAGACTAGGATGGCTAAAAGCCGAAATAATCGAAACTGTGCTAAGTGACCGATCAAAAGTGACCGAAAAATCAGCCTTGGAAAGAAATAAGAGTGACCGAATACTCTGTTGTGGTCACATTGGGAATTGGCGATGGCGAAATTGCAGAAGGTGCAATTTCGAGCGTTTTGGTAAGTTGAGCCTCAATGGGCCAAGGTGGGCCCAATGGGCTTCCGAGCCCAATTTTGAATATGTTCATAAAAGACTTTCTGGTAACTTGAATAATAAAAACTTGGTAAAGTCGGTAAACTAAAACCTAAAATTGGGCTTAACGGACTTATCGACGATATTGGACATAGTAAGGCCATTAGGGGATCTAGGCTAAAAAGGGCAAAATTGGAAATTTGGCTTAAGTGGACTTCCGTGGTTATTTAGGGACTGTTAATTTATCAGACTTGCATAAAATCTCTGAAAATATGAAAAAGGACTAAAATACCCTTAAATATGGGAAATTACCAAAATACCCCTAGGTGTAAAAAGACTGATATACCCCTAGGGTCAATTCTGTATGAAATGTATGATGTTATGTATCTGCATGAGTTAATTATTAATATGAATATATCTGATGCATGAGATGCTATATATTGCATGCTAGTATGCTTATCTGTTGCATGGGGTATGGGTTTATGATGGAGGAAGCATTCTGGCAGCCTCGCTGCAATCTGGTGGCCTCGCCACAATATCTGTATCTGGTGACCTCGTCACAATATCTGGCAGCCTCGCTGCAAATATATCTGGCAGCCTCGCTGCAAATGTTATCTGGCAGTCTCACTGCAAATTATATCTGGCAGCCTCGCTGCAAATATCTGTGGTGTGTAGCGGTTGGGTGGGTCGAGTAGTCTCCCCACCTGGTGTAAGGCTGGTACGGGGGTGTTAAGGATGGATCTGGGTTGGGTTTCTGTTTGCATAATGCTTATATCTGATCTGTTTCTGTTATGAGCCTTTTGGGCTCAGCCTGATTCCTGTAATGGGCCAAGGCCCAATTAAATCTGTTCCTGAGGCTTGATCTGTTTTGGCCTATGGTTGAGATAATGTTGCACACTGAGTTGTCAAACTCACCCCTTTTTAATTAATCTCTGCAGGTAACCCTCAACCATAGTGGGCTTGGAGCTGCGAGAGATTCGGAGTGGCCATAGCGACTGCAATAAAACTGGTTTTCATTTATGTTTTAGTATTTTAAATTTTATGTTAATTTTTGGGTTTTAATGTGTAATAAGGCCGCTATTAAATTTTCTTTTTGGGTTTTAACTTTCTAAAGGGTTTGGTTCGTACTTTATCGAAACTGCTAGATGCAGGCTGCGCAGGTTTTCAAAACCTTAATAACGTTTTGAAAATAACGTTTATAAAATTTAAACAATCTTGAATAATGACAACTTAAAGTAGTTTTAACAAGAACTTTTCTCACCTTGCTAGTTTTATAAAATATCACCTAAGTCTCAACGCGTATTAAAAGGTTACATTCGTAGTTTAGGATCATGTGACACACCAGATCTGGTCATACCGTTCAGACCGGGTTTGGGGTGTTACAAGTAAATTGTAGCTGAGCTGCCCGATATTAGGCTTAAGAGCCTTTCAGTACACTTCCTCCAAATATCATCATCCCAACCCAATACAATGCAACATACAGTATATGACATGTTATTACATGGTTATCAGTTATACAAACAGTTCAGAATACATGCATATAATTATCATGTTGTAACACCCCTTACCCGAGTTCAACGCTGGAATAGGATACGAGGTATTACTGAATAATAACACAACCAACAGTACAATACCGAACCATATAATTTAATTTCAATTTAAAAACTTGTTTATAGAATATCATAAGGTCCCTAAATTGGGCCTACGAGACACAAAACATACTTTAAAAATGGTCTGGGACCAAACTGAGAACTTATGAAAATAATGGAAAATTTTCATGAAAACAGGGCACGCGCCCATGTGGAACAGGAACATGCCCGTGTGGATAGGCCATGTGGTCACACACGCCCATGTCCCTAGCCTATATGGATTTATTTTTCATTTTGAACCTATAGGGGTTTTCACACGGCCAGGCACACGCTCGTGTCCCTGACACAGCATGACACACCCGTTTCCTCGTCCGTGTGTAAAAACCTGGGTATTCTATTTATGACGTCATCAGACGCACGGCCAGGCCACACTCCCGTTTCCTGAACCGTATGCTCCACACGGCTGAGACACATGACTGTGCCTTTACCAGTGTGGCTAATAAATTGGCAATCTTCCAAGTCATTCTCTACCCTATTAAGCCCATACTTGAGCATAACTTCAATGACACATTGTATGACATAACAAACTAGCAAGACATCCATTACATACTTAACAAGTCATAACATTCATTTCACTCTACCATGATATACACCTTCATAAACTTATATCATAGCAAATATATTGGCCACATTGAGTGGCATTTTACCATAATAAACTTTAATTGTCATATATTTATATTCTAGACCAATTCATTATAACATGAATACATGAGCAAATTCCCTATATATGCCATAACCTTAAGTATGAAAGTCATCGATACCAAATTGCAAGATGGATAGTGTAATAGATTCTCTGGCAGCTTCCAACCCGAGCTGACCTGAATACATTACAAACACAGAAAATAATTAAGTACACATTAAGCTTAGTAAGTTCGTATGGAACAATAATAAGCAATTTATTAACTTCCTTTTAGCAAACCTCATGACATGATTTCAAAATGATATTATCATTTTTCTATAATTTTTGTTATTCACCTGTGTTCATTTCAAGTAGTTTACCTGAGTCACAATCACTCAATTATTTTTATCTAGAGCTACAGAACTCCAAAGTAAAGTCTGCAAATTTTCCCAGAAAATAGACTCACACATCTTCTTACCAGGAAATTTCCAAAATTTTTGGTTTAGCGAATCAGTACATTTTATTCATTAAAGTTGACCCTGTTTCGCAGTTTGATAGTTCTGACCTCTCTTCACTTAAAGTAAATTATCTCATTATACAAAACTCAAAATAATGTTTCTGTTTATTTCTCTTGAAGGTAGACTCAATAAGGATTTCAAGAATATAAATTATATTCCATAATTATTTTTTTACAATTTTTAATTAATTTCCTAATTCAAAACAGAAGATTTCAAAATCATTCTAGCCCTGTGATACTAAAATTAAATTATCTCATCATATGAAATTCTTTTGCCCACCTTGTTTCATTTATGTGAAATTAGACGTAATAAGCAATTTCATATCACATTCAACGTCTTATTACATTTACACCATTTTTGGTGATTTTTGAAAGTCATGTAATTGTTGATGTTCAAAACTGTTTGCTTGCTAACTTACTCTTCCATGCTTCCTTTGTTTTAACTTTCTTTTATGCACATATATCACCAATGTAATGTACCACATTTTCATACATCATGAATATAGACCTATAATCACAAGGTCATCCTAAAATCATCCTTATATGTGAAACTGTAACTTACTCGTTTGCAACCATACCATATTCCGATGACATACTGGACACATCACTCACCATTCACATGCATTTACTCGATTTACACCTTATTAAGGTTCATCCATATATTATAAACATTACTTAAAAACACATATACACATCATCCTGCATTTGTTATCACCACATAAGACAAAGATTCCACTTAATAAGTCTTGCTCGATGTACACTTCAGAATTGATAACAGATTTATGGTGGTTTCAGAACATAACTCCACCCTTTTAGATTCATGCAATTTATTCGTGGTTGTAGCACAAAGCTCCATAATTTTAGATCAATGAGTTATAGTCATGGGAACAGCACATAGCTCAATGCTATTATAGTAATGTATTATGGTCGTAGTTACAACACATAATTATACGCCATTATCTCAATACATTATGGTCGTAGTATTAGCACATAGCTTTACGTCATTATATCAATGCATATACGAGTGTTCTTAGGACATAACTCCACTCTTTTATACAATTTCACTTGGCCATGACTCATTCGTGGTCCTTTCCGCCAATACATCTTTTAGTATCGAACGTAAGTGTTCACTTTACATTCGGTAATCTCAAACATCGAATTTCAATTATTCCACAACAATGTGATTAAATTCTGAAATTTATTCATCAATTGATCAAATAAACATTTATGATTTACATACAAACTTACCTTGTCACTAAAACGGCAATCGGATGAAATCGTCAATTTCTTTAATTTTCTCCCGTTCTAAGTCCGAACCTCATTTTTCTTCATCTAAAATGTCACATTTGACTTATTAACTTATTATACTATTCAATTCAATCCAAAAAATCATATTATGGCAAAATTACATTTTTGCCCCTAACTCTGTCAAAATTACATTTTTGCCCCTAAGCTCAAAAAATAATTTTTATTCAATTTCCTTGTATTTTAGGCCTAACCAAACCACTTTCATAACTATAACAGCTCACAATTTGCATTCATTCACACAATGCCATACATTTCTCAACTTTTACAATTTAGCCCCTTTTATACGATTTCATTGAGAATCACCTAATAAAAGTAGTTTATTAAACACCGAACATTCATATTCTACCATTAGACATCAAAATACATGAATATCATCGATGGATAAGTTTTTGAACTCAAACCCTAGCTCAAAATAAGGGTGAAAATAGCTAAATCGAGTTACCATGATTTTAAAAATGTAAAGAACATTAAAAACGGTGCTAGGATGTACTTACTATTGAGCTTGAAAGCTTCAAAACCCTAGCCATGATGTCCATAGCAATATTCGGCCAGCACATGAAGAAGATGAACATGGTTTTGGCCTATTTTCCCTTTTTATTTCTTTTAATTACCAAATGACCAAATTTCCCTTTTGTCCTTTCTTGAGATTTTACTACATCATGTCCATTTTTGACCAAATCAAAGTATAATGGTCTAATTACCATTTAAGGACCTCAAATATGAAAAACCCTTTACAAACAAGTACTTTAGCTACTAGAACTCACATTTTTCAAATATTGCAATTTAAACCTAATTATCAAATATGACACCCAATTGATAAAATTTCTTGACGAAAATTTCACACTAGCATCCAATCGCATAATTAACATTAAAACTCAATCACAATAAAATTTTTGACTTCAGATCCGGGGTTTTGAAAACCACTGTTCTGTTTAGGCCCTAATTTAGGCTGTTACGATTCTCCCCCTTTAGAGATATTCGTCCCCGAAAATCTTACCAAAAGAAGTTGCTTTCAACCTTCATGAACCACTCTCACTAATTTTCCACAACCACAAATTGATTTACCCTCGTATATCTCTTTTCCAGTAACCTATAAACTTTAGCACATAGTGCTGGACCACATCATTAAAATTTGAATTACTCTTTCTGGAACACATATTCTCAATAATCCATCGAATAAGAACTCTACACAACTGAAATGATCATATAGATCTTTTGCTAAAAGATCAACCACACTTCAACTAATATCTTCCTATTTCGGAGATTATGATAATCCCATTATGAAACCTATGGTAACTATATCTTATCATTACTCCCATTCTATCATTAACTGCATTAGCCCTGAATACACTTGATTTTGACATACTCGCTAATAAACATCCTAATATGAATTCGAAAATATCGTGATACATGCTTCAATCCCTAGAACATTTACTCATATAACTACAAATTTTATTATTCTTGGATGAATAGACGTGCTACTACTGAGCCTCATACCAAAACTTCTGCATAAATTCTAGATTTAACAATATGCAAATTCGATTCTTACATATTAATAAAAACAAGAATCATGTCCAACCTGGATTTCAACATCAGAAGTAAACTCATTCTGAGCTCATTTAGATTACCATTAACTATCGCATCTATGAATTTCTCCATTTCACAAAGAAAACCTCGCTTTAGCATTTAATATAACTAAAATTAGACTATCACCAATAAGATCAATCAAGTAACCAGTGCCTAAAAATAAATAAAAATTTTCCATCCAGGCATCTGTAATTATAATTGCTTCCTCAAAGATTAATCGAAAATTTTCTCGAAACCTTTCATTATCTCAACCCATCAACAAAGTAGTAAACTTTAGATCTTTTACTGTAACATTAGGCACTTTTAACTATTGAGGTCAAGATACATATGATATTTTTCCGTCGAACATACGGTATTATCAAACTCCCAACACGGGCATCAAAGTGGTCGTCTTTAAATCACTATTTGAAAAGTTCTTTTTAATATGAATTTAATCGTCTGAACATAGAACCCATCATTTTGCATTTCAATACTATTTATTCTTAGATTATGCAATAATAGTTAATAGAAAAACATAAACCTTTTTCTCAACTCCAACTAAATTAGAATTGGTGATTTTGTTAACCACGTTTCAACTGTTTCTAACTTATTAATAAGTAATACTACTAATTAGGCTTCTCAAGCGCGACGATTTCCTCTATTACATCACTTTAATTAACAATAATACTTCCTGGTTTACATATTTACTGATGTCAACCCATTTATTATTAGGAAGGACAGTGTATATCCAAACCGTCGTCCTCTATCAATCATCCCAATGTTGAACTATGATGAAGCCATAACCATCAAATATTTTAAAATCAAAATACCAAGATAAGGTCCACAGTTCAACTGTGTAGATAAATAATGTTCCTGCTATAAAATTATATTGAAGTTTTAGGAACGCAACCCTTATCGAAAGATGTATGCATCAATGGGGTCTCAGGATAATTCCAGGAGGGAAGATCACTCATCCACACTGCAATTAATTTTAATAGAAGCAACATAATCTTCTTACACACTAAGGGAAATAATAACCAGTACAGATTGGATACTATCATCACACCAATTCTGTCATCTTTAGATTCACACTATCTCATCCATATCCATTACTCACTTTTATACCATTTCTTTAAGCTCTCATGCAAGCATATTATTTCTACTCATTCTAACTCATTCAACCATGATCATTTATTCTCAAAATTTTGCATCTATGTCATACAAAATGTTCATCAACCATATAGTTTTATCTATCTCATACACAGTATTATCACACACTTAGTGCCCCTAATTCAACCAAAGTTATCTTGATCTCTCACACTCAATGCCATTTTCAATAGTTCACATCTTTCACACACTCAGTGCCTCATACGCTCAATCCACATTCATGTACTCAATATCACAAGTTAAGCACATAACATTGTGTAAATGCCAAGCAAACATAAGTGCTCGTGGTTTGCTCTATTTAAAGACAGTTTCTCGCCTATTCTCATGTTAGCTTCCCGATGTTGGTTTCTCTATCAATCATCCAAAACTAACTTTTTAGCAAAAAAAACCAGCCTTTGCGTGCAAAAGGATTCGAACCAAAGTCCTCTCGATAGCCATGCCACACCACCACCATTAGGATACAAGCTCATTTGTGTCATAAGTCCAACACATTTAACTTTAAAGCCCACCTACTCACTTCCAGATTTATTTAAAAGAGAAACCAAAATAAATTGTAAGAGCCAAGACTTGAACCTTAGACCACTTGCTTCTCTTATGGCATCACTTTCTTGCCACTAGACCACATCTCATTTTGTGTCATGCTTTCACCAAAAAAATTCTTACAATCTACCCACTAACGTCAAGGCCCCCATAAGAGAAAAACATAAATTTTTGCTAAGGTTCAGGTTTAAACCCAGGACTTCTCTAACACTCCCAAACACTCCCAAAACTCTTAGCCAACATACCAACACGCCATTCAGTGTACATGGGCCTAGGGCCCATTATGCAACCTAAGTGGGGCCCACGTGCTTGCATGGCCCGCTAAGCTAGATTTGCCTGCAGCCACATGTACGACACAGCTGGCCCACTAATTCCTGCAAGTCCAAAGATAACCACCCATGTGAGGTTTACAAATTCATTGGGCCCATATGGCCCACTCTTCCAAGCCCAATTTCGAGGCGTTACATTGATAAAAAGGACTTGTTTGTAAAATATGAAATAATGTGTGAGTAAAATGCAAAATAGTGGAATTTGTGGAGTGCTATAGAAGAGAATATGAATTGCCTAGACTTTGGTGTGTGAAAAATGAAAACATTTCAATTTCTAAGCCTAGTGACTAAAGTGTAAAAATTGAGAAAGTTAGGGGCTAAATTGTAAAAATTGCCATAGGATGATTTTGGACTAAATTGAGTAAGGAGTTAAATGTGTCATTATAAATCAAGAAGAATGTGGAATTAACCTTTACCGGGGCAAAGACAAGGTTTCAAACAAATTTAAAAATTGACATATTTTCAATCGAGGTAAGTTTATATGTAAATAATACATTATTTTTATTTATATCCTTTTGTGATGGTGTCTTATGTGAAATATGGGTGAACATTATCGATATATGTTGACATGATGAAAAGTGAATAAATTCCCGGATAAACATTCAGAACAGAAAAGGATACTAAGGAATCCTGTGAAATTATTATTAATGATGGGCTGTGTGTGATACCACCAATCACTTTTTATTAATGGTGGGCTGTGTGTGATACCACCGATCATTTGTTATAAATGGTGGGATGTGCACAATACCACCAAGAAATTGATATTAATGATGGGTTGTGTGCGAAACCATCGCGTATCCATTATCATTTCCGAAGTGTTCATCGAGAAAGTTAATTTAGTGACATTTTACGACATGATGTGGTGAAAAGCGTAGGGTTATAAGTGCATATAATCGGGAGCAATGTTTTTAGTATGAATGCAAATTTGGTCAGGTGTGAAATGAGTAAGTGCATTTGTAAGGGCTTGAAATGTTCATGCTTAGTATATTATGTTCTTGATTGATGAGTTATAATATGATGTTTATTGTTTGCATATAGACTTGCTTAGCTTAAAGCTTACCCTCTTTTTCTTTTCCCATTGTTATAAGTGTCGCTAAGCTAGCTCGAGATACGGAAATCATCGGAGGATCACCGACACTATCAATACTCTTTGGTATATTGAAATGAATCTTTTGAATTATGGCATGTATAGTATTTGGTCATTTTGTAAGTGTCATAATTGGTTGGCTAAATGTGTAAGCCTAAATTATTTAGTACTACATTTTGTATAAGGCCATGAGATGTCGCTAATGTTGATTATTTTATAAGTCTATGATGAAACTTTTTATGAATGAGTTGTTTGCCTATGTGAGGATGTATGATAGTCTTAAATTGGTGTGTAGAAAATGTGATGAGTAAATGGTTGTGTATATGCATGATGATTGGGCAATGTGCTTGAGATGAGAATGAGTTATGAATATGTGGATTTTTGGGATATTTTCATGTAGGTTTATGCCTTGTGAAGTGTTGTTAAAATTATTATAGATGTGGTTTATTTTCAGGGTGGCAAAAGGCTTGGTAAATAGCCTTACGATGGTCCACACGAGTAGACACATGGGCGTGTGTCTAAGCCATGTGTGACACACGACCCGCCCTTGGACTTGTAGTCTGGCCATGTGCCACCTGCTTGCAAGCTGCGAAAATTTAGTATGTCACACGGACTAACACACGGGCATGTACCTTGGCCGTGTGACCAAATTTTGCATGCTAATGTCATAAACAGAATGTCCAAGTTTTTGCACACAAGTAGAGACGCTGGCGTTTAGCTCAGCCGTGTGAAGGACACGGCCTAGGACACAAGCGTGTGCTTAGCCGTGTGAAAACCCCTGTAGGTTCAAAATGAAAAATAAATTCACACAGGTTAGGGACATGGGCGTGTGTGACCACACGGCCTACCTACACGGGTGTGTCCCTGAACTGCGTGGGCGTGTGCCCTGTTTTACATGAAATTTTCTAATGTTTTCTAAAGCTCTTAGTTTGGTCCAAGATCGCCTCCAAGGTATGTTTTGGGCCTTGAAGGCCCATAATAGGGACAATTTATTTTGGAATTTAAGGTTTTAATTTAAATGGAAATTTGTGACTCAGAAACGGTCGATTATATGTAATATTGTCTGTAACGCATTGTACCCTGTCTTGGCATTGGTTATGGGTAAGGGGTGTTACATTTTTATGGTATCAGAGTAATTATTTATGTGGTTCTCAAACTACCGTAGTGAGTGTGTGAGTTTAGCTATATATGCCATAAATATATTTTGATAGTGTGGTGACACTTGATAATTCCAAACTGTATTTTGCTTTCATAAAGTAAATAGATCCCGATCGAGCTACGGCTGATGATGTTGCGAGTAACGCGCCAGCTCCCGTGCAAGGGACTACGCCAATAGAAAGTAGACATGAGACCTTGAGTCAGGGAGATAAGGCTCAGGAAGCCTTTCTCCATATGGTGAACAACTGGTATACTGAGTTTATTCGAGCAAATCCTAACGCTCAACCTCCTCCACCCCCTCTTATACCCCAACCGGTCCCTGTAGCTCCTCAAGGTATTGATATGGCAAGAAAAACTAAGCCTCCTGTTGATAAAATCTAGAAATAAGGGCTAGAAGAATTTAGGGCCAATATAAATGATGATCTTGAGAAAGCGGAGTTTTGGCTTGAGAATTTTATGCAGGTCTATGATGAGGAATCTTGTACTCCGGGGGAATACTTAAAATGTGCTATCTTATTGCTAAAGGATTCGACATATCATTGGCGGAAAACATTAATATTTGTGGTTCTGAAAGAGAGGGTAACATGGGATTTTTTCCAAGAGGAATTTCGAAGAAATATATAAGCCGACGGTTCATTGACCAAAAAAGGAAAGAGTTCCTCATGTTGAAACAAGGTAAGATGACTGTGGCAGAGTATGAACGTAAATTTGTCAGACTCAGTAAGCATACCCAAGAGTGTGTGTCTACTGAAGCTATTATATGTAAGAGATTCGAAGATGGGCTGAATGAGGACATTAAATTGCTAGTTGGGATCTTAGAGTTAAAAGAATTCGTGGTATTGGTTGATAGAGCTTACAAAGCTGAAGAGCTAAATAAAGAGCAGAGAAAAGCTATGATTGAGGCCCGAGATATAAGAAAGTGGCCAGTAAGTAAGTCGTTTAAAACCCAATCAAAGAGGTCCAAAGAAATGAATCCTCGAAAGACTGCTTCAGTTGAGCATTCATATTGAGATTGTAGTAAAACACAATCAGGTTCTACAGTTTAGGCCACTTTTGTGGTAAGTATGGTTAATGTGAGGTCAAATAAACCCAAGTGCTAGAATTGTAGAAGACAACATATCGAGGAGTGTTGGGGAAATAGTCGAGGTTGTTTCAAGTGTGGTTTTCGAGAATATTTTATTAGAGATTATCTTGAGAAAGCTGAAGAAGAGAAACTTCAGAGTGCTAGATCGGGTAATTCTGCTAGCAGAGGTAGACCATTGCAAAATGCCGGAACTGGAGCTAGTAGTAAAAGTATAGTGAAAGATTCAGTTGTAAGGGCAAAAACAAGGACACCTGCTAGAGCTTATGCCATACGAGCTCGTGAAGATGCATCGTCTCCAGATGTAATCACTAGTACATTATCTCTCTACAATACTAGCATTATTGCATTGATTGACCCCGGGTCTACTCATTCTTATGTTTGTGTGAATTTGGTAAATAGTAAGAAATTTCCTGTTGAATTGACTAAATTTGTGATCAAAGTATCAAACCCTTTAGGCAAATAACTGCTAGTAGATAAGGTTTGTAAGAATTGTCCTGTGATGATTCAAGGTCACTGCTTTCTGGCTAATCTGATGTTGTTGCAATTTGACGAGTGTGATGTTATTTCGGGCATGGATTAGTTGACAATACATGATGCCAAGGTAAATTGTAGATAGAAAATCCTTGAATTGAAATGTGAAAATTGTGAAATTCTCTGGATGAAAATAGATGAAACAAACAAATTGCCTATGGTGATTTCGTATTTATCTGCTTAGAAGTGTATGAGAAAAGGATGCGAAGCATACCTTGCATATGTATTGAATACTGAGATATCTGAGTTAAAGCTCGAGTCTGTGCCAGTAATTTGTGAATTTTTAGATGTGTTCCCGGTAGAATTACCTAGGTCGCCTCCAGTTAGAGAAATTGAGTTTGCTATCGATTTGTTACCCGGGACTGTACCTATCTCCACAGCTCCTTATAAAATGGCTCCAACTAGATTTAAAGAGTTAAAGGCTCAGTTACAAGAGTTGGTAGATAAGGGATTTGTGAGACTGAGTTTTTCTCCATGGGGTGGTCCCGTATTATTTGTGAACAAGGAAGACGAAATAATATGACTTTGCATTGACTACCATTAGCTTAACAAGGTGACAATAAAGAAAAAGTATCCATTACCAAGAATTGATGATTTGTTCGACCAATTGAAAGGAGCCACCGTATTTTCTAAGATAGACATGAGATCTGATATTATCAGTTAAGAGTTAAGGAGTCTGATGTGCTAAAGACTGCCTTTCGAACGAGGTGTGGACACTATGAATTTCTTATGATGCCTTTCAGGTTAACTAATGCACCAGCTATGTTTATGGACTTCATGAACTGAATTTTTTGGCCTTATTCGGATAAGTTTGTGGTAGTATTTATCGATGATATCTTGATTTATTCTTGTGATGAGGATGAGCATGCCGAACACTTAAGAATGGTATTGCAAATTCTGAGAAAAGAGAAATCATTTGCTAAATTTAGTAAGAGCAAGTTTTGGCTTCGTGAAGCTGGATTTCTCAGACATATAGCTTCAGGTGATGGTATTCGGGTTGACCCACACAAAATTTCGGCGATTGTTGATTGGAACCCATGAAAGAATGTATCCAAGGTTAGGAGCTTTTTGGGCCTCGCCGGGTATTATCGACACTTTGTTGAGGGATTTTCTCCAATTACTTCACCTATGACTAAGTTGCTTCAAAAGAATGTTAAGTTCGAGTGGATTGAAAAGTGCTACCAAAGTTTTGAGAAGTTGAAAGCGCGATTGACTGAGGTACTAATGTTAGTGCAATAAGAGGTCGAGGAAAGAGTTTGTGATCTATAGTGATGTGTCATTGCATGGTCTTGGATGTGTATTGATGCAAGAGGGTAAGGTAGTGGTATATGCTTCGAGGCAATTAAAGCCACATGAGAAGAATTACCCGACGCATGATTTAGAATTAGCCACCATTATCTTTGCTTTAAAGATTTGGTGACATTACTTGTATGGTGAAAAATGTCGTATCTTTACCAACCATAAGAGCTTGAAGCACTTATTGTCCCAAACAGAACTAAATTTACGACAACGGAGATGGCTCGAGTCATTGAAAGACTATGAGTTGGTAATTGATTATCATATGGGAAAGGAGAATATAGTCGCCGATGCTCTAAGCAAAAAATCTTTGCTCACTTTGAAAGCTATAAGTACAAGTTTGATGTTGTCGGATGATGGTTCTATATTAGCTTAATTGAGGGCTAAACCGTTGTTTCTCTAACAAATTTGTAAAGCTCAAAAGAATGATAGTGAGATGCAAGCTAAGAGAGCTTAATGTGAATCGAGTAATAACTCTAACTTCTGAATTGATTTAGATGATTGTTTGATGTTTTGTGATAGAGTTTGTGTATTGAGAGATGATGAGTTGATTCGAAAAATTTTATACGAGGCACACAGTGGTTGCTTGTCAGTGCATCCAGGTAGTACAAAAATGTATAATAATTTGAAGAAGTTGTATTGGTGGCCGTGTATGAAAAGAGACATCTCTGAGTTTATGACAAAGTGTCTTATTTTCTAACAAGTGAAAGCTGAGCATCAGGAGCCTTTGGGTCTACTTCAACCAATGATGGTTCCCGAGTAGAAGTGGGACAGAATCACGATGGACTTCATGACAGGCTTGCCTTTGACTCTGGAAAAGAGAGATGCTGTGTAGGTTATTGTAGATAGATTGACGAAATCAGCTCACTTTATACCGGTACGTGTTGATTACTCACTTGATAAATTAGCTGAATTGTATATTATTGAAATTGTGAGATTGCATGAAATGCCTATGTCTATTATTTCTGATAGAGACCCAAGATTTACCTCGAGATTTTGGAAAAAGTATCAAGAAGCATTGGGTACGAAGTTGAATTTAAGTACTGCATTTCATCCACAAATCGAATGTCAATCCAAAAGAGTGATTCAAGTGCTTGAAGATATGCTCCAGTGTTGTGTTTTAGAGTTCAAAGGTAGTTGGGAGAAGTATCTACCTTTGTTTGAATTTGCCTACAACAATAGTTATCAGTCGAGTATTTAGATGGCACGGTATAAGACGTTGTATGGTCGTAAGTGTCGAACTCCCTTGTATTGGACTGAATTAAGTGAGAAGCAGATTCATGGCATCGATTTAATTAAAGAAACCGAAGAGAAATTGAAGATCATTCGTGATTGTTTGAAAGCTGCTTCAGACTGACAAAAGTCGTATGCAAATTTAAAAAGAAAAGAGATTGAATTCCAAGTGGGAGATAAAGTGTTTCTAAAAGTATCATTGTGGAAGAAAATATTAAGATTTGGTCGAAAGGGAAAATTGAGTCCACGTTTTATTGGGCCGTATAAGGTTATTGAGAGGATTGGACCAGTGGCATACCTATTAGCTTTACTAGCTGAGTTGGAAAAGATGCACAGTGTGTTTCATGTGTTGATGTTAAGGCGATATCGTTAGATCTATCATATGTGATTTCTCTGATGAAAATTGAGATACAGCCGGACATGACATATGATGATGAACCACTTCAGATTTTGGCTTGAGAGATTATATAGTTGAGAAATAAGAGTATAACCTTAGTGAAGGTGTTGTGGGAAAAGCACAGAATGGAAGAGGCTACATGGGAATCAGAAGAAGCCGTAGGGAAACAGTACCCAAACCCTTTTACCAGTAGAATTTTGAAGTACAAAAATCCCTAAAGGGGGAGAGTTTTGACAGCTCGAAATAGAGCCTAAACGAAACAGTGGTTTTAAAACCATGAATCCGAGGCTAAAGTATTTATTCCGATGGATTTTAAATGTTTATTGGGTGGTTAAATGTTTGTGTGAAATTTTGACTACGAAATTTTATTGTTTGGATGTCCAATTTGATAAGTTGGACTAAATTGCAATAGGTGAAAAATATGTGTTCTAATCCATATAGGTGCTTGATTGAAGTGGGTTTCTAAATTAGAGGTCTTTATGTTGTAAATAGACCATTTTAACTTTGTTTAGACAAAAATGCCCATGGAAGGAAAAATTACCAAAAGGGTTAATGAAGGGCATTTTGGTCATTTGGTTAATACAATAAAGAAAAAGGGAAAATAAGCCAAAATTTAGTCCATCTTTCTTCCTCCTTTGCCGAAACTTTGTAGGACTCCATAGCTAGGGTTTTTTTTCTTTTTCAAGCTTAATTGTAAATATCTCCTAGCCCTGTTGGTAATGCTCTTCCTATTTTTGAAATCTTTGTAACTTGAACTAACCATTTCTACAACTATTTCAAGCTAGGGTTCATGTTTAAAATTTTACCCATGGATGGCATACAAGTATTTTGATGTCTAGTGGTACAATATGGAAGTTTTAGGTGTGGTGAACAACTTCATAATTTTTGGTGAAATTTATTAAAAGGACTTGTTTGTAAAAGATGAAATAATGTGTGAGTAAAATGCAAAATAGTGGAAATTGTGGTCTGCTATAAAAGAGAATATGAATCGGCTAGGCTTGGGTGTGTGAAAAATGAACACATTTCAATTTCCAAACGTAGGAACTAAAGTGTAAAAATTGAGAAAGTTAGGTGCTAAATTGAAAAAATTTACATAGGATGATTTTGGAATAAATTTGAGTAAAGTGTGTTTTAAACGAGCTAAATGTGTCATTATAGATCAAAAAGAACATGGAATCGACCTTGACCGGGGCAAAGGCAAGGTTTCGAACTAATTTACAAATTGACATATTTTGTACCGAGCTATGTTTATATGTAAATGATACATCATTTTTATTTATATCATTATGTGATGGTGTCTTATGTGAATTATGGGTGAACATTATCGATATATGTTGGCATGATGAAAAGCGAGTAAATTCCCGAATGAACATTCAGAACAGAAATGGATACTGAGGAACCCTGTGAAATTATTATTAATGGTGGGCTATGTGCGATACCACTGATCAATTCTTATTAATTGTGGGCTTGTGCGATATCACCGATCATTTGTTATAAATGGTGGGATGTGTACGATACCACTGAGCAATTGGTATTAATGATGGGCTCTATGCAAAACCATCGCGTATCCATTATCATTTTTGAAGTGTTCATCGAGAAACTTAAATTAGTGACATTTTACGACATGATGTGGTGAAAAGTGTAGGGTTATAAGTGCATGTATTTGTGAGCAATGTTTTTAGTATGAGTGTGAATTTGGTAAGGTGTGAAATGAGTAAGTGCATTTGTAAGGGCTTGAAATGTTCATGCTTAGTATATTATGTTGTTGATTGATGAGTTATAATATGATATTTATTGTTTGCATATAGACTTAGCTTAAAGCTTACCCCCTTTTTCTTTTTCCTTTGTTCTATAGTGTCGCCAAGCCAGCTTGGGATATGAAGATCATTGGAGGATTACCCACACTATCAATACTTTTTGGTATATTGAAATAAATCTTTTGAATTATGGCATGTATAGGATTTGGTCATTTTGTATGTGTTATAATTGGTTGGCTAAATGTGTAAGCCTAAGTTACTTGGAGCTACATTTTGTATAAGGCCATGAGATATGGCTAATATTTATTGTTTTATAAGTCCATGATGAAGCTTTTTATGAATGAGTTTTTTGCCTATGTGAGGATGTATAATAGTATGAAATTGGTGTGTGGAAAATGTGATGGGTAAATGGTTGTGTATATGCATGATGATTGGGCAATGTGCTTGAGTTGAGAATGAGTTGTGAATGTGTGGATTATTGGGATATTTTGATGTGGGTTTATGCCTTGTGAAGTGTTGTTGAAGTTGGTACAAATGTGGTTGATTTTCAGGGTGGCAGAAGGCTTGGTAAATAGCCTTACAATTGTCCACACAGGTAGACACACAGGGGTGTGTCGAGGCCGTGTGTGACCCATGGTTCGCCCCTGGGCGTGTAGCTGGCCGTGTGTCCCCTACATGCAAGTTGCGACAAATTTATTACGTCACACGGGCTAACACACAGGTGTGTGCCTTGGCCGTGTGACCAAATTTTACATGCTGACGTCATAAACAAAATGTTTAGGTTTTTGCACACGGGCAGAGACATAGGCGTGTGTCTCAGAAGTGTGAAGAACACGGCTTAGGACACGGGCGTGTGCTTGGCTACGTGAAAGCGCCTGTAGGTTCGAAATGAAAAATAAATTCACACGGGTTGGGGACATGGGCGTTTATGACCACACAACCTGCCCACACAGGTGTGTCCCTGAACTGCACGAGCATGTACCCTGTTTTGTATGAAATTTTCTAAAGTTTTCCAAAGCTCTTAGTTTGGTCCCAGATCGCCTCCAAGGTATGTTTTCCTCCTCCTAGGCCCATAATAGGGACAATTTATTTTTTGAATTCAAGGTTTTGATTTAAATGGAAATTTGTGACTCGAAAATAGTCGGTTATGTGCAATATTGTACGGTAACGCCTCATACCCTATCCTGGCATTGGTTACAGGCAAGGGGTGTTGCATGGTGCCACTATTTGTTCGGTGAGAAATGCCATGTTTTTTCAGATCATAAGAGTTTGAAATATCTGATGACTCAGAAAGATTTGAATTTGCGACAGCGGAGATGGTTAGAATTGTTGAAAGTTTGTGAGCTTTTGATTGAATACCGTCCGGGAAAAGCAAATGTTTTTGGTAATGCTTTGAGCTGAAAATTTTTGTTTACTCTACATGCATTGAATATTCTGTTGGCTTTATCTGATAACAGTGTGATTGTAGCAAAAATGAAAGCTAGATTGTTGTTTTTGTAACAGATTTATAAAGCTCAAAAAGTTGCTAATGAAATATTAACAAAACGAGCCCTATGTGATTTGAACCCTGATTTGGAATTTCGAGTTGATGTTAATGATTGTTTGAGATTCAAAGGCCGAATATGTGACAGCCTGAATTTGACCCTATTCGGAACAATGGTTTCGGGACCACGAATTTGATCTAAAAAAATGTTTTGTAATTTTTTTGGTGTTTTAATGTATGAATTTGTGTGTGCTAAAATCTCGTTCGAAAATTTTATCATTTGGATGCCCGATTGAATAAAAAGGACTTAATCGCATAAAACAAAAAAGTAATGGTTGTTTGTAAAAGGGCTAAACTGTTATTGTTTTCAATATTGAAGTGCTTTTAATTCAATTAGACCATGATATATATGCATGGACAGTAATGTCATGCAATATGTGATTTTAACACTTATTTTGTTAAGGTTAAATTAGTATTTTAATAAATAAGTTATATTAAATAAAAACAAAACCAAAGTTAGTGCTCATATGTTCATCTTTTCACCGAAATAAGAAATATAAAAAGAATTTGAAGCCTTTGAACATTCGGTCATAGCTTAAGCTTGATTAAAGGTTAGTTTATGGTTTTTGATAATTTTTATATTTTTGAAATCGTTGCTTCGTATACTATCCGACCCATGCTCGAATTTTTGTTATTGATGTATATTTTGAGTTCTACCATTGTTGATATCTTAGTGAAATTTATGTTTGATGTTGTTAAATTAAAGATATGTGTTAAGTTATTAAGTTTTGTATAGGAAATTTTCCTAAAATTGTGTAAATAGGGCTTAATTGCATAAATGGTAAATGAAGGGACTAGATTGTGAAATAAAATAAATATGAGGACTTGTATGAGTAAGGTGAGTATTCGGCCTAAGCTAGGTGTAGGCAAATTTTGCTTACTTTGTGATTTGTGATTTTTGGACTAAATTACTAAAGGTGTAAAATAATAGGGGTAAATTAGTAATCTTCCTATTTATGTGTTTAAAGATTAAATTGAATGGAATTGAGCTTGAATGAGTTAATTTGAAATTGTTTAGATCAATAAAAGAGGAATTAGAACTTAGATCGGAGGAAAGCAAAAATACCCGAGTAGTTGATTTTACCGTTCGTTGATATCCGAGGTAAGTTATAAGCTAATAGTTATCTTAAATTTTAATTGAATGCATAGTATACATGTTGATATGAAATGCAAGTATGTGTATTAGTTATTGCTAAATGTGAAAGACTAAGATAGTTATGTTCAAAAAATTATTTTGAGTAAGTTAAGACATTTGGAAGTTGGTATGAATTTTTTATAAAAGCTTATGACTTTGAATATGTGAAGTACGTGGTTAAATCGATTGTGAATATGAGATAATTCAGGCTTTAAGCCTAGCAGGCATAATGCTGGTGAGTATTACCAGACAATAAGTCTGGCAGGCCTAGTGCTGGTGGAAAATTATCGGGCTAAAAGCCTAGTTGGCTTGGAGCCGATGAAAATAATCAGGCTTGTGCCTAGCAGGTTATACCAGTGAATTATTTTGGGATAGATGTCTACAAAGTTATTTGTGGATATGGTACGAAAATTGTAATACAAATGAAAGAATCAGGTATGATTTGATTGATTGGTAATATGAAAATTAAATGAGTAAGTAAGTTGATCAATTGTATAATTTGTTTATGGTGAAAATAATCAGGCTTGTGCCTAGCAGGTTATATCGGTGAATTATTTTGGGATAGATGTCTACAAAGTTATTGGTGGATATGGTACAGAAATTGTAATACAAATCAAAGAATCATGTATGATTTGATCGTTTGGTAATATGAAAATTAAATGAGTAAGTAAGTTGATCAATTGTATGGTGAAATAAACAACGTGGATGATAATGAATATGTATTCGGTTTGTCTAGGGAATTATATGATAAAGTATGGAATTTGGTCTTTGAAAATGTGTTTATAAGGTTTTACATATTTGGTTTGTAGTGGATGTATTGAGTTCATTATTTGGTATTGGTTATTTTTATAATATATGATATTCAGCCAAAGAGATTTTTAATGAGCAATTGTAAAATATAAGTATGAGCTTTGATATTGGGAATTATTTTGTTAACTTAGTATTCATGTGTAATTACTTATAACTTACTAAGCTTATGAAAGCTTACTTTGGGTGTTTTGATTCTTTACTTTATAGACTTTTGAAGCAAGCTACAAGCTCAGGGATCGTCAGTAATTTCATCGCTCTATCTACTACTTCAGTATTTAATATTTGAACTTGATCTATGGCATGTATAGGCTTGAACATACTTTTGAATTTTAAATGTTTGATTTTGTAATTAGCCATGCGAAAATGGCTTATTGTCTTTGTTAAGGCTATGTTCTATGCGTATTAAAATGGTAGATGTGCTTGTTTGGTTTGGACGAATTAATGAAGATGAATTAAGTAGTTAATTTAGTTGGCCTAAAGTTCAATTAGTTGATGGTTGATTGATGTGATTAATATGTATATTTGAATGATGAATCGGT
Organism: Gossypium stocksii; assembly: GCA_020496765.1. Taxonomy (NCBI): domain Eukaryota; kingdom Viridiplantae; phylum Streptophyta; class Magnoliopsida; order Malvales; family Malvaceae; genus Gossypium; species Gossypium stocksii. The sequence goes on from CM035624.1 coordinate 31,302,301, forward strand.
TAAATGTATTGAATCATTCTAATAGGATTATTAAAAATGTTCTTGGATAATGTAGGATGAAAATTCGTGGTGTGTATTATAAGCAAATTATAATGAATTTTGGAATGAACTTGCATGGATAATGTTTTGGTTAAAGAGTATGTATTAGTTAGTTATTTTGTATGACTTTTCATTTATTATAAAATGATGCAGGATTAGCATGTTTAGGTTTGAATAAAAAAATGAGTTTACTAAACCTTGGTTAATGATATGGAATTTTCGATGATTATGTTTTGATTTGGTAAATTTTCAAGATAGGTTATAATAGGTATTTTTGGTTCGGCTTATGTTTTTTATTTTGACCAAATGAATAGTGGAAATAAAATGTTTGGCCATGTGATAATTGTTGATGTCGAATATGGCATGACTTTTTGTGGGATGTTTACTTTGTGTATTTTATAAGACTTTGGAAATGATTAAATTTTATTAGATTGGTAATGTAAGTATGTTATGTTAGTATCTCATGATTGTTAATTGTACTTGAGAGTCAGAGGAATATTTACACATATATTAGTTATGTGACATGAATTTGTTAGTAAGAGGTTATTTGATTTTATGATATTAAAATTGATTAGTTTAAAAGACTTGAACTTGTGAGTATGTGAATGTATGAAAATTGCGATTTATCCGGTAATACCTCGTAACCCCTTTCTGGTGACGGATACGGGTTAGGAATGTTACATTTTATTGGTATCAGAGCTACGGTTTAGTCAGTTCTAGGGCTAACGTAGCGTGTGTGATCTAGCTATACATGCCATACTGTTATACTGTGATAGTGTGATGATTTCTGACATTCGAAAATGTGTTTTTTATAGTAAATGGATTCCGACAAAGCAGTAGCTAATGATGTTGAGAGTGTAGCGCCTGCTCTCGTGCACAGGACAGCGCCGGCTAATTCTCGGCCGATCTTAGGTAATGAGGGAGAGGCTAGACAAGCCTTCTATCAGATAATGAACGAATAGTTCTCAAAATTTTTGTGGAATAATCCTGCTGCTTAATCACCTTCGCCCTTGAATAATCCACCTCCGATACCTGAGATGCCACAGATGATCGATCCAATGAGATTCAACAAGCCCCCTGTCGATAAAATTAGAAAATACGGGGCCGAAGAGTTTAGGGCCATAGTTAGTGATGATGCTGAGTGGGCTGAATTCTGGCTCGATAATACAATCTGCGTATTCGATGAATTATCTTGTACACCTGACGAGTGTCTAAAGTGTGCCATATCCTTGTTACGTGATTCTGCCTATCGTTGGTGGAACACTTTAGTTTTGGTTGGGACGAGAGAGTGGGTTACTTGGGAATTCTTTCAGACTGAGTTCCATAAAAAGTATATAAGCTATAGATTCATCGATAAAAAACGTAAAGAATTTCTCGAACTCAAACAGGGTCGCATGACTGTTACTGAATATGAGCGAGAATTTGTAAGGCTCAGTAGATATGCTCGGGAGTGTATCTCAATCGAAGCTACTTTGTGTAAACGCTTCGAAGACGGGTTAAATGAAGATATCAAATTATTGGTAGGCATACTTGAGATTAAGGAGTTCGTGGTACTTGTCGAGCGAGCTTGTAAAGCCAAATAGCTTGGGAAAGAAAAGAGAAAGGCTGATTTTGAAGCTAGAGACTCCTGTAAAAGATCAACGAGTAAAAATTATCAGTCATCATCGAAGAAGTTCATAGAGGATTATAGCTGATCTAAAGCTACTTCCTGTGAGTTCGCAAGCCACCTCGGTTGCTAGTGTTGGCAACGTACGGCAGCATAGGTTCGAGTGTAAACATCATGGTAAATGGCATCCGGGAGATTGCAGATTGTGTGATCGCACTTGTTTCAAATGTAGATCGGCAGATCATTTCATCCGAGAGTGTCCGATGTTAGCCAAGCAAAATACCGTTCAGATCGCGTGACCGAGTAATATGTCTTCGCGAGGCAGACCACCTAGGCATGCGGGTAATGCTAGTGGCAGCCAGAGAGGGGCGAAAGATACTACCATTCGATCCAAGACTGGTGCGCCTGCTAGAGCCTATGCCATTCGTGCTCGAGAGGAAGCTTCATCCCCAAATGTTATTACCGGTATATTCACTCTTTATGATACTAGTGTAATTGCTTTGATTGACCCCGGTTTGACTCATTCCTATGTGTGTGAAACATTAGTATTCAATAAGACTTACCTGTTAAGTCTACTGAGTTTTTGATTCGGTTTCAAACCCCCTGGGCCGATGTGTACTAGTTGATAAAGTGTGTAAAAACTGCCCTTCGATGATTCGAGATTCATGTTTTCCGGCTGATTTGATGTTACTACCATTTAATGAGTTTGATATCATCCTCGGTATGGATTGGTTAATTGTACACGATGTTGTGGTGAATTGTAGACAAAGGCTATTGATCTGCGTGTCAGAATGATGAGATAATTTGAATTGAGTCTACAGATCTAAATGGGCTACCAGCAGTGATATCATCGATGTTGGCTCAAAAATACATGAGAAAGGGTTGTGAAGCTTATCTTGCTTATGTGTTTGATAGTAAAGTGACCGAAGGGAGGATTGAGTCTATACCTGTTGTATGCGAGTACACAGATGTATTTCCTGATGAATTGCCTAGTCTGCCACCTGTTGGAGAGGTAGAGTTTGGTATTGAGTTAGTGTCAGGGACGACTCCAATTTCGATAACTTCGTACCAATGGCATTGATAGAATTAAAAGAATTGAAAGCTCAGTTGCAAGAGTTGACGAATAGAGGTTTGTTCGACTGAGTTTCTCTCCCTAGGGCGCACCAGTGCTATTCGTGAAAAAGAAAGATGGAACTATGAGAATGTGCATCGACTACCGGCAGCTTAATAAAGTGACTATAAAGAATAAATATCTGTTGCCATGCATTGATGATTTGTTCGATCAATTAAAGGGAGCTTCAGTGTTTTCGAAGATAGATTTGAGATCGGGCCACTATCAGTTGCAAGTTAGAGATTTTGATGTGCCCAAAACTGCTTTTAGGACTAGATACGGACATTATGAGTTATTGGTGATGCCGTTCGGACTCACTAATGCCCCAGCTATTTTCATGGATTTGATGAATCGGGTATTTAGACAATATCTGGATTGGTTCGTAGTTGTGTTTATAGATGAAATTTTGATCTATTCATGCAACGAAACTGAGCATGCCGAGCACTTGAGACTTGTGTTACAGATTTTGCGTAATAAGTAGTTGTACGCAAAGTTCAGTAAATGTGAGTTCTGGTTACGCGAATTTAGCTTCCTGGGGCATGTGGTTTCAGCATCAGGTATTCAGGTTGATCTGAATAAGATATCAACCATATTGGATTGGAAACCTCCGAGGAATGTTTCGAAAGTTTGGAGCTTTTTGGGACTTGCTAGTTACTATAGAAGATTCATGAAAGGCTTTTCGATGATAGCAACTCTGATGACAAAGTTGCTTCAGAAAGACGTCAAGTTCAAATGGTCAGAAAGGTGGCAGAAAATTTTTGATCAGTTGAAAGTACTCCTGACCGAAGCTCCAGTGCTAGTTCAACCGGAGACGGGTAAAGAATTTGTGATTTTTAGCGATGCATCTCTAAATGGTTTGGGCTGTGTTCTGATGCAGGAAGGCAAAGTTGTAGCTTATGCCTCGAGATAGTTAAAGCCGTATGAAAAGAACTATCCGACACACGATCTCGAATTGGCTGCTATAGTATTTGCTTTGAAGATATGGCGCCACTATTTGTTCAGTGAAAAATGTCACATTTATTCCGATCACAAAAGTCTCAAATACTTGATGACTCAGAAGGATTTGAACTTGAGACAGCGATAGTGGCTAGAGTTACTCAAAGATTATGAGCTTGTGATTGATTATCATCCGAGAAAGGCTAATGTTGTTGCTAATGCCTTAAGTCGAAAATCACTGTATGCTTTACATGCGATGAATGTGCATTTGGCTATGTCCGTTGATGGTGCGTTAGTAGCTGAATTAAAAGCAAAACCATTACTTGTGCAACAGATTTGTAAAGCTCAGAAAGTTGATGATGATTTAAGTGCAAAACGGGCTCGGTGTGACCTAAATATTAAATCAGAATTTCTAATTGATGCGGATGATTGTTTGAGATTCAGAAACTGATTATGTGTTTCAAGAAGTACAGAGTTGATACAGATGATTTTGAACGAAGCTCATTGTGACACCCCAAACTCAGCCTAGACGTTATGGCCAAATCTAGTGTGCTACATCACCTAAACTACGCGTTGCCTAGTAACTAAGTCTGATGGTGAGTTTTGTAAAGCAGTGCGTTGGGTTATTAGAAATTCCCAGTTTATTTGATAATTAGCCTACTTCTCCATTCATTTGATACACGTTTCATTTTTAGAACGATTATCTAGTTAAACCGGTCGTATTGCAAGGTTGGTTTTGAAAACTTTAGTTTAATTTTGAAAACGTGTGTTGTCGTAGATGAAATACGTCATGCATAAGTAAAGTATTAAACCCCAAATAAAATAGTTAAAGCGGCTTTATTACAAACCCCAAAAATATAAGTAAAACGAGTAATTAAAGAAAAATGTGAAATAATAATAAAGCAAGTTTTAAACCAAGTTCAGTCCTCGTGGCCACTCTGAATCCCTCCCAGCTCCAAGTCCATGAACTAGGGCTCACCTGCAAGGATGGAAAGGAAAAAGGTGAGTTTGGAAAACTCAGTGTGTGCAAAAGCCCATCCAAAGCCCAAATTAGCCTGAGCACACTGGGCCTAAGCCCTATCCAGATCCGTAAGAAACTGGGCCGAAGCCCTACTCAGATAACAGTAAACTGGGCCGAAGCCCTATTCAGATATAGTATACTGGGCCGTAGCCCTATTTAGATAACAGTATACTGAGCCGTAGCCCTATTCAGATAACAGTATGGCCCATAGGCCCAGAACGGAACAGTACAGAATAACAGTATGAATGCAAGCCCATATCATGTGGGGAGACTACTCGACCCACCCAACCGCTACACACCACCCGTACCAGCCAACACACCATGTGGGGAATAACTCAACCCACCAGCCCACACACCACAGTCGTAGCATAGCTGCTAAGATAAACAGAATAACGAGGCAAAGCCCCTTTTAGAATACAGTACGAGGCATAGCCCCTTTTTAGAAGACACGGCAGTGCCACTCACACTTCCTCCAATATCAACCCAACCCATGCAACAGATATATATATATAACATGGTATGCAGTAACAGAGACAGTCAAATTAAGCAGTACAGTCGATTCTAGCCCTGAGGGTATAATAGTCATTTTACACTTAGGGGTAAAACAGTAATTTCTCACCCTAAGGGTATTTCAGTCATTTACACAATTATTACCACTTTTAAATGTATTACAGTCATTAATAGTCATTATTTCCGTCTTAGTATTCATTTCAACAGTCTTTAGCAGTTTCAGTTACTAGCCCCTAAAACCCCTAATGGGCCCTAAAGTGTCATCTAGTAGTTTAAGCCCATTTAGGCTATGTTCCATAACCGATTACCCATTTTAGCAGTTTTAACTTATGGTCCATCCCGAAATACCTTTAAACCTATTTTTATCCCAAATGGGCCCAAAAGCCCATTGGGCGCATATTTGGCCCACCGAAGCCCAACACACCGAAGAGCTCGAAATTTTGCACTCGTCCTACCTACCAGTAGTGATTTTAGATCTAACATGTTCCTATCGACTTGAGAGCGTTCGCACGCTCACAAACCCACGAAATGCTAGGGCTTCGGCATTTCGGCTTTTCGACTTTTGCCGAATGAACCATGGAGGGGGTGTTCGATACACACACCTATTTGCAATTTCACCAACGAAATCCTTTACGTGCTTTATCCTACACTCTATCATTTAAACGAGTAGCCAAAGAAACTACAAAAATCGATGCTAAGATTCCTTACCACAATCGGCCAGTACACCTAATGGCCTTAAAATCTTACCTTGTCGACTTAGATCCTCCTTAGATCTAGATCCGGTTGAATCGATGCCTTCAAATCCTTGTTGGCTCTCCTCTTTTGCTAACTAGCACATAAAAGAATAAAGAAAAAACAAACAAACAACCCTATGTTATCCAGAGACCAAATCAACAAAGCCCCCTAAAGACTTAGGGTTTGGGCTACTTCTTAGGTGTTATGAAGTCTAATGTATTCAGTGTTTATTCCACTTGCCAATAACTCTACTCGAAGAATACTGTCTCCATGCCCTTTCTATCCTAGATCTATGATAGATCTATACCCACACGCTGTCAAAGAATAGTCCTAAAAGATTCAGCTTTTGAAGGGGTTTAAAGGGGGTTGTTTTCGGCTTTTGGATCCATGGCAATAAGCTCTTGTCAGCTTTAGCAAGGGATTGGATGGACTAAATCAACAGAAGAGGTAAAGAACTAGGGGTTCGGCTTTTGATAGATTCAAGAGAAGAATGAATGGCTGGTTTCGGTCAAAAGATGAACAACGAGAGTGTGTTGTTGGTCAAATGGATATTCGGCTATGGTGAGGTTTCGATCAAGTGTTTTGTCGACAGAGGTTGAAGAGAAGAGAAATAAGACGATGGATTCGGTCTTGAAGAGAAATGGGATGGAATGAAATTGGCTTATGGGTGCAAGAGGATAGAAGAAGAACGAAAGAGGGAGAAGATCTAGAGAGTGGTTTCGGTCACAGAGAAATCGACAGTAGGGGTTTCTTGGGTGTGAGATGCGACTACTAGGTCAGAAAAGCAAGAAAAGAGTAACAAAAATGAACCCTAATGTGCTAAATAGTACCGATAGAAGAAGAGAATGCACTAACCTAAAGAAATCGGCACATCAACCCTCAATTGCCGAAAATGCTATACTTGAACTGCTTGCTGATTTTGCACCATGGAGAGTCCCTTGGCCGGCCACTTCCGCTTCAAATTCAAATGCCCTTAATTCACTCCTTGACTTACTCTCTTGAACAGTTCAAACTCTCCCAGACAGAGTTCTATTTGGGCACTAATACTGACCACACATGCACATAAAAATAAAAAGGCTTTATGCTTACCTTGCAACTCGTACCTTGGACCTCATACACCTCTTAGGCGCCACTTTTTTAGGAGCTTAGTGGTGCCACCCTGCTACTTTGCCAAGGCTCCTCTTTTGACACATTTTACCCAGTCTTTCTTAAGAGCCCTCTTACTTTATTTCCCACTTTCACTTAAAATATACTTTGACATTTTTAACAAATTTTAATCGGAGTTTGGGCCTCCTAAAGGCCCACTAACATGCTCAAACATAAATTTAACAATCAGAACACAAAATTACCACAGCTGCACAAAAATCACACTAAACCCAAAAAATCTCGAAAATTAGGGCGTTACACTCATAACAGTCGATTTTCTATTCACCCAGGTAGCATAAAAATGTATAACGATCTGAAATAATATTATTGGTGGCATGATATGAAACGGGATATTTCTGACTTTGTTTCAAAATGCTTAGTATGTCAGTATGTGAAAGCCAAGCATCAGGTACCCTCTGGATTACTTCAGCCGATTATGATACCTGAATTGAAATGGGACCGAGTCACCATGGACTTTGTATCAGGTAGATGCAATCTGAGTTATTGTTGATAGATTGACAAAATCAGCTCACATTGTTCCGGTCCGTACTGATTATTCACTTAATAAACTTGCTGAGTTATATATTTCTCTGATTGTAAGATTGCACGGGGTACCTATCTTCATTATTTTGGATAGAGATCTGAGATTTACATCGCGGTTTTGGAGGAAACTGAATGATGCACTAGGTACTAAACAAACAGATGGTCAGTTTGAGCGAATCATTCAAATACTTGAAGATATGTTGAGATGTTGCATCCTTGAGTTTAGAGGTACTTGGGATCAATATTTGCCTCTAATTGAATGTGCATATAACAATAGCTTTCAATCGAGTATCAAAATGGCACTCTACGATGCTTTATACGGTCATAAATGTCGTACACCCTTGTATTGGAATGAGCTCAGCGAAAACAAGATTCATAGGGTTGATTTAGTTAAAGAAACTGAACAGAAGGTGAAAGTGATTTGCGAAAGTTTGAAAGCAACATCGGATTGTCAGAAATCGTATGTGCATTTGAAATGTAAAGATATAGAGTTTCAGATCGGAGATAAAGTGTTTTTGAAAGTTTGACCATGGAAGAAAGAAATCAGATTTGGTCGTAAAGGTAAGTTGAGTCCGAGATTCATTGGGTTGTATGAGATTATTAAACGTATCGGACCAGTTATGTACAGATTATTACTGCCACCTGAGTTAGAAAGGATCCACAATGTTTTTCATATTTCAATGCTCCGAAAATACAGATCTAACCCTGCACATGTGATTAGTCCTTCAGAGATTGAGATCCAGTCCAATTTGAGTTATGAGGAAGAACCGACTCATATTCTAGCTCACGAAGTGAAAGAGTTGCGAAATAAGAAAATCTCGTTAGTAAAAGTCCTATGGCATAAACACAGGGCCGAGGAGGCAACTTGGGAACTTGAGGATTCGATGAAAGAACATTATCCCAACCTTTTTACCGGTAAGATTTTCGAGGACGAAAATCCCTAAATGGGGGAGAGTTGTGACAGCCTGAATTTGACCCTATTCGGAACAATGGTTTTAGGACCACGAATTCGAGCTAAAAAAATGTTTTATAATTTTTTTGGTGTTTTAATGTATGGATTAGTGTGTGCTAAAATCTCGTTCGAAAATTTTATCGTTTAGATGCTCAATTTAATAAAAAAGAGTTAATCGCATAAAACAAAAATTTGATGGTTGTTTGTAAAAGGGCTAAATTGTTATTGTCTGTGAATATTGAAGTGCTTTTAATGCAATTAGACCATGATATATATGCATGGACGGTAATGTCATCCAATATGTGATTTTGACACTTATTTTATTAAGGTTAAATTAGTATTTTAATAAATAAGTTATATTAAATAAAAATAAAACCAAAGTTAGTGCTCATATGTTCATCTTTTCACTGAAATAAGAAATAGAAAAAGAATTTGAGGCCTCTGAACATTCGGTCATAGCTTAAGCTTTATTAAAGGTTAGTTTATGTTTGGTTTTTGATAATTTTTATATTTTTGAAATCGTTGCTTCGTATACTATCCGACCCATGCTCGAATTTTTATTATTGATGTATATTTTGAGTTCTACCATTGTTGATATCTTAGTGACATTTATGTTTGATGTTGTTAAATTAAAGATATGTGTTAAGTTATTAAGTTTTGTAGAGGAAATTTTCCTGAAATTGTGTAAATATGGCTTAATTGCATAAATGGTAAATGGAGGGACTAGATTGTGAAATAAAATAAATATGAGGACTTGTATGAGTAAGGTGAGTATTCGGCCTAAGCTAGGTGTAGGCAAATTTTGCTTACTTTGTGATTTGTGATTTTTGGACTAAATTACTAAAGGTGTAAAATAGTAGGGGTAAATTAGTAATCTTCCTATTTATGTGTTTAAAGATTAAATTGAATGGAATTGAGCTTGAATGAGTTAATTTGAAATTGTTTAGATCAATAAAAGAGAAATTCGAACTTAGATCAAGGGAAAGTAAAAATACCCGAGTAGTTGATTTTATCGTTCGTTGATATCCGAGGTAAGTTATAAGCTAATAGTTGTAACACCCCATACCCAACCTAGAAGTTAGGCCCGAGTCTAGCGTGCTACATTGAAGTGTTTTTTGAAAACCATGTTTTCAAAGAAACCCTTCTTAAAGAAACTTGTTACAAACTAAAACTTGTTCGTGGTCAACTAAAAGTTAATCCCTTTTAAAAACATTATTACCTTTAAAACCTTCTTTGTTGCGAAAGCTTAATTTAGTTAGCTGCAGAAGACGTAGTGTTTGAAAGTAGTTAACATTTTGGAAAACCGTGATTCACCTCTAGTAGATATAATTCAATGTAAATAAAAACCTGAAAATAAAAATCCAAAAAATTATAAAAGGCCTTATTACAAACCAAACCCAAAATAAAGTACTTGAGAGTAAATAATCAAAACAGAAAGCATAAGCAGTGTGTGGCCTTCTCCGAGTCCCTCGCAGCTCCGATCCAACTAAGGATGGGGATTACCTGAAAGGTTAATAAACGGGGTGAGTTTACGAAAACTCAGTGTGTAATCCCCTACTACAAATACGAATAGTAAGTCATGTAAAAGAATTAAACAGTTTGCCCTACCGCAATTCCAGTATCAATTGGGCCTTAGCCCACTATAACAGACTGCACCAGATGGGCCTTAGCCCATTACAGAATTAGAAAACATTATCAGAACTAGAATCAAAATGAGAATCAGAATAAGAATCAGAATCAAAATCAGAATCAGAGTCAGAATCAGAATCAGAATCAGAATTAGAATCGGAATCGGAATCGAAATCAGAATCAGAATCAGAATCAGTATGATTTAACAGAATCAGAATCAGAATTAGAATGTGAATACAATCCCAACCCAGTCCAGCCATCACACCACCCATACCAACCAACACACCATGTGGGGAATAACTCAACCCACACACCAATGGGCAGCAAAGCTGCCAATAACAGAATATCGTGGCAGAGCCACCAGAATCAAATAACATGGCAAAGCCACTTAATAGAATACGTGGCACAAAGCCATTGGTAACGTGCCTATAATCAGTACAAAGCCTGTGATATTGGCACAAAGCCTTCGGTAATGGCACAAAGCCCATAATAACGGTACGAAGCCCACAATAACGGCACAAAGCCTTCGATAACATGATCGGTACTCAGCCATCGATCGGTCCACAGTCGTCTCGGGTGACCCATGCGACCTTATCAAATCAGTATGAATATACAGCTCTTAAGCCTTCGTGGATCCACAATCGTCAAGCAACCATGCGATCCTAACAGATTAGATCTTCCTCTATACAAAATCCCAACCCATGCAACATGTTATGTATGCAGAATTTCATGCCCATATTTGAATCAAACAATCACAGTCAAGTCATTCATTTCACCAACATATATTCGCAATCAAATCCGTCAAACACACAGTCCAAGTCAGTCACTTGCCCACAAGGGCAAAATAGCCATTTAACACCCTAGGGGCAAAATGGTAATTTTACCCCACAGGGGTATCTCGGTAATTCTATCGTACAGAGGTATTTCGGTAATTCTACCCTACAAGGGTATTTCGATAATTCTACCCTACAGGGGTATTTCGATAATTCTACCCTACAGGGGTATTTCGGTAATTTCGTAACTCAAGGGTAAAATGGTAATTTTACAAATCAGGAGTAAAACGATAATTTTACAAATTAAGGGTAAAACGATAATTTTACAAATCAGAGCTAAAATAATAATTTTACAAATCAGGGGTAAAATAGTAATTTTACAAATTAGAGGTAAAATGGTAATTTTACAAATTAGGGGTAAAACGATAATTTTACAAATTAGGAGTAAAATGGTAATTTTGTAAATTAGGGGTAAAACAGTACTTTTACAAATTAGAGGTAAAACGATACTTTTACAAATCGAGAGTATTTCTATAATTTTACAAATCAGGGTAATTCGATAATTTTACAAATCAGGGGTATTTTTATAATTTTATAAACTAAGGGTATTTCAGTAATTTTGTAAACTAAGGGTATTTCAGTAATTTTGTAAACCAAGGGTATTTCAGTAATTTTGTAAACTAAGGGTATTTCAGTAATGTTGTAAACCAAGGGTAAAACGGTAATTCTGTAACTCGGGGGTACTTTGGTAATTTTACAAGTCGAGGGTATTTTAGTAATTTGGTAAACTAAAGTATTCTAAACAGAGATAACAATGCGAATGGGCCTAGGGCCCATTCTCGGCCCAAATAGGCCCACACGCTCTTGTGGCCTTTTTAGCCCAAATCTAGCCACAAAGATGAGATTCACCTAATCTAGTCCAATATTTACTACACAATCAAGCAACTTATCCAATTGGGCCTGTAGGCCCATTGGGCCCACATGGCCTCTTTCGGCCCATCGCGCCCTGAAGTAGCCATCCTACAGCTAGAGTAGTGAGAAATGCACACCGGATAGGAGACTGGAGTTCATCCGTGCTACGAGCACTTTTAGCCGACGCACACCCCAAACAAGCCCGCCATAAAGCAAAAGGGATCAGCCAAGAAAAGTATCTTTACTCTCCTTATGGTTCTCCCTATGTAAAGCCAGCTTCGCATCCACTCTTATGTTAGCTTCCCGATGTGGGATCCCCCCATCATCAGAGTTTAAATTCAACACCAACTCTTGCCAGCCCCTATTAGCAAAATAAAAGCTCTTTGATTGCCATGAGTTTCGAACCCTAGACCTCCTTGTCAACTCTATGACGCCACCTTCCTGCCTCTTATGTGGCGCTACTTTGCCACTAGACCACAAGGCTTTTTGTGGCACAAATTCTCCAACAATATTTTTAAGGCCTACCTACTACACCCAGGGTTTAATTCACCTTAAACCAAAATTTTTGCTAGAGTCCAGGTTTGAACCCAAGACTTCTCCAACACTTCTCAGAACACTTAACCACTGAAGCAAGCCTTCATTAACTGAATTTACATGCACAACAAAATATTATAAGCTACTTCCAACCGCTCCCATACTCAAGGCCCAAAACTTCTAGTCCCAAATTCAGGGTGTTACAATAGTTGTCTTAAATTTTAATTAAATGCATAGTATACATGTTGATATGAAATGCAAGTATGTGTATTAGTTATTGCCGAATGTGAAAGACTAAGATAGTTATGTTCAATAAATTATTTTGAGTAAGTTAAGATATTTGGAAGTTGGTATGAATTTTTTATAAAAGCTTATGACTTTGAATATGTGAAGTACATGGTTAAATCGATTGTGAATATGAGATAATTCAGGCTTTAAGCCTAGCAAGCATAGTGCTGGTGAGTATTATCAGACTATAAGTCTAGCAGGCCTAGTGCCGGTGCAAAATTATTGGGTTAAAAGCCTAGCAGGCCTAAAGCTGATGAAAATAATCAGGCTTGTGCCTAGCAGGTTATACTAGTGAATTATTTTGGGATAGATGTCTACAAAGTTATTTATTGATATGGTACGAAAATTGTAATACAAATCGAAGAATTAGGTATGATTTGATCGATTGGTAATATGAAAATTAAATGAGTAAGTTGATCAATTGTATAATTGTTTATGGTGAAAATAATCAGGTTTGTGCCTAGCAGGTTATACTAGTGAATTATTTTGGGATAGATGTCTACAAAGTTATTTGTGGATATGGTATGAAAATTGTAATACAAATCGAAGAATCATGTATGATTTGATCGATTGGTAATATGAAAATTAAATGAGTAAGTAAGTTGATCAATTGTATAATTTGTTTATGGTGAAATAAACAACGTAGATGATAATGAATATGTATTCGGTTTGTCTAGGGAATGATATGATAAAGTATGGAATTTGGTCTTTGAAAATGTGTTTATAAGGTTTTACATATTCAGTTTGTAGTGGATGTATTAAGTTCATTATTTGGTATTGGTTATTTTTATAATATATGATATTCGGCCAAAGAGATTTTTAATAAGCAATTGTAAAATATAAGCATGAGCTTTGATATTGGGAATTATTTTGTTAACTTAGTATTCATGTGTAATTACTTATAACTTACTAAGCTTATGAAAGCTTACTTTGGGTGTTTTGATTCTTTACTTTATAGACTTTTGAAGCAAGTTACAAGCTCGGGGATCATCAGCAATTTCATCACACTATCTACTACTTCGGTATTGAATATTTGAACTTGATCTATGGCATTTATAGGCTGGAACATACTTTTGAATTTTAAATGTTTGATTTTGTAATTAGCCATGCAAAAATAGCTTATTGTCTTTGTTAAGGCTATGTTCTATGCATATTAAAATGGTAGATGTGCTTGTTTGGTTTGGACGAATTAATGAAGATGAATTAAGTAGTTAATTTAGTTGGCTTAAAGTTCAATTAGTTGATGGTTGATTAATGTCTTTAATATGTATATTTGAATGATGAATCGGTTAGATGTATTGAATCGCTCTAATAGGATTATTGAAAATGTTCTTGGATAATATAGGATGAAAATTCGTGATGTGCATTATAAGCAAATTATAATGAATTTTGGAATGAACTTGCATGAATAATGTTTTGGTTAAAGAGTATGCATTAGTTAGCTATTTTGTATGACTTTTCATTTATTATAAAATGATGCAGGATTAGCATGTTTAGGTTTGAATAAAAAAATAAGTTTATTAAACCTTGGTTAATGATATGGAATTTTCGATGATTATGTTTTGATTTGGTAAATTTTCAAGATAGGTTATAATAGGTATTTTGGTTCGGCTTATGTCTTGTATTTTGACCAAATGAATAATGGAAATAAAATGTTCAGCCATGTGATAATTGTTCATGTCAAATATGGCATGACTTTTTGTGGGATGTTTACTTTGTGTATTTTATAAGACTCTGGAAATGATTAAATTTTATTAGATTGGTAATGTAAGTATGTTATGTTAGTATCTCATGATTGTTAATTGTACTTAAGAGTCAGAGGAATATTTACACATATATTAGTTATGTGACATGAATTTGTTAGTAAGAGATTATTTGATTTTATGCTATTAAAATTAATTAGTTCAGAAGACTTGAACTTGTGAGTATGTGAATGTATGAAAATTGTGATTTGTCCGATAATACCTTGTAACCCCTTTCCGGCAACGGATACGGGTTAGGGGTGTTACAGAATATGTGTTTCGAGAAATTTAGAGTTTATTCGAATGATTTTGAACAAAGCACATAGTAGTCGTTTATCTATTCATCCAGGAAGCACAAAAATGTATAACCATCTGAAATAGTTTTACTAGTGGCCTAATATGAAATGTGACATCTTATAATACGTTTCTAAATGTTTGATTTGTTAGCAAGTTAAAGCCAAACATCAAGTACCATCAGGTTTGTTACAGCCGATTATGATTCCGTAGTGGAAATGGGATAGATTAATGATGGATTTTGTTTCGGGTTTGCCCCTATCTCTAAGAAAGAAAGATGCTATCTAGATTATAGTTGATAGATTGACGAAATGAGCCCATTTCATTTTGGTATGAATAGATTATTCGCTTGATAAGTTAGCCAAAGTGTATATTTCAAAGACTGTTCAATTGCACAGAGTGCCACTATCTATCGTTTCTGATAGAGATCTGAGATTTACTTCGCGGTTTTGGAAGAAACTACAAGAAGCTTTAGGTACGAAACTACATTTTAGTACTACTTTTCACTCGCAAATGGATGGTCAACCCGAGCGGATTATTCAGATCCTCGAGTATATGTTGAGATGTTGCATTCTTGAGTTTAAAGGTACGTAGGAATAGAAGTTGCCATTGATTGAATTTACATATAATAATAGCTTTCAATAAAGTATTAAAATGGCATGGTACGAAGATTTATATAGACGCAAATGCTGAACACCTTTTTATTGGATTGAGCTTAGCGAGAATAAGATTCACAGGGTCGATTTGATCAAATAGATTGAACAAAAAGTGAAAGTGATTCGTAATAGTTTGAAAGCAGCGTCAAATTGTCAGAAATCATATGGAGACTTGAAACGAAAAGATATTGAATTTCAAATCAGTGATAAAGTGTTTTTAAAAGTATCTTCGTGGAAGAAAATACTCCGATTCGGTAGAAAAGGTAAGTTGAGTCTGAGATTCATCGGACTGTATGAGATTATAGAGCGTATTGGGCCAATTGCTTATAGATTATCTTTTCCACCTGAGTTAGAGAAGATTCACAATGAATTTCACGTATCAATGTTACGACAATACAGATTCAACATATCACATGTGATTTCTCCATCTGAGAATGAGATTCAGTCTGATATGTCATACGACGAAGAACTGATCAGGATTCTAGCTCGCGAGGTGAAAGAACTGAGAAATAAAAAAATTGTATTAGTGAAAGAGTTATGGCATCAACACGGAGTCAAAGAAGCTACGTGGGAGCCTGAGGATGCTATGAGAAAGCAATACCCAAACATATTCAATAGTAAGATTTTAGGGGACGAAAATCTCAAAGGGAGGAGAGTTGTAACAGCCCGGTTTGAGCTTAATCAAAATAGTGGTTTCAGAACAAAAAATCTGAGGTCGAAAAAATATTTTAAAATTATTTTTAGTGTTCACAGCATGTCATTTGATATGTGTGAAAGTTTCGGGTTATAGTTTTACCAATTGGTTAGTTAATTTCATAAAAAGGACCTAGTCGCGTAAAATGCAAAAGTTACATTCTACTTGCTAAAGGTGCCAAATAGCTTTGGCTTTTTAATATGATGGTCTTAAATGGTAATTAGACCATTTTAATTGTTAATGTACATTAATGGACATCCGTTATATGGTTTTAATGTTTAAACACTAAGGTTAACATGGTAAATTGGTTATTTAACTATAATATATAAAACCAAAATCAAAATTATGTTTTATCATCATATTTTAGCCAATTTTTAAAGAAGAAAAAGAAAGCTTCCATGTCCATTTAGGGTTCGGCACGTTGTTGCTTAGATTATGGTACGATTTTAGCTCGATTTTTGATGATTTCTATGTTATTGTAATCGTTGCTTCGTATTCTAGCTAGCCCGTACCTTAAATTTTGAATTTGTTAACGATTTCATGAAGTTCTATTGTTGAATGATTGAGCTTTTAATGTTTGATAATGGAAAATGCTTAATTATTAATAGATTTTAATGTTTTGTGAAGTGATTTTTGACAAAATTATCAAATAGGGATTAAATTGTGAAATGTACAAAATGTGTGGTTAAAATGTGAAATAAATAAAAGTTTTGGGCTACTAGGGACTAATAGGAAATTTGGTCAAGCTTGGATTTAAAGAAATTGTGTGAATTTAGTATATTTATGAGATAAGGACTAAATTGAGAAAATGTGAGATTATATGGGCTAAAGTGTGAAATTGTCTAAAAATGTGTTTGTGGATTGAATTGAAAGAAATAGTAATTAAACTTGTTAAGTTTGAATTTATATAGATCTAGAACAAAAGAAATCAGAATTAGATCGGGAGAAATCGAAGGTTATAGAGTAATCGACTCATTTAGCTCTTGTTATTTCTGAGGTAAGTTCATATGCAAATTTTGATAGTGTTCTATATGTTTGTATAATATTGTTTGTATAATATTGAATTGCTTTGGATGTTGAATATTCGGGTATGAGAAAGTATCAACAGAGTTACGACGTCTGAAAGCCCCGTGTGAATCTTAGGATTACTTTAGGATACAAATATCATGACGTTAGGATTAGCGAGGTGTGATTTCATGTAATACCATGTCTAGAACATCGGCATCGATCTAAGATTACATGTAAAACTATGTCTGGGACATCAGCATCGTCTATGATTTCGTATAAGACCCTGTCTGGGATAGTGGCATTGATATATGATAACATGTAAGACCATATATGGGATATTGCATTGTACGAGCTTTACGTGCTAAGAGAGTATCATTAACAATTTCGAACGGTTCAACGGGCAAATACGAGATGGAAATGAATATATAAATGAGACAATTGATTCAGGTACATATGGAATGTATATGAATATCAATAAGGAAAGGTGAGTATGAACTTAAAAGTAGTGAAATGAATTTTATGAGAAAAGGTAGTAAGAATGCATGTTATTAGTTATGCTTAGCTTTGATGACTGACAATGTGTTAGCTCATACAATTTTATTTGTATCTGGCTCACTAAGCTTTTGGAAAGCTTACTTTGTGTGTTCTATCCCTGTTTTATAGATAATCAAAGATAGCTTGAGCTCAGGGATCATCAAGAATCATCGTCACACTATCGAACATTAATTCGGTACTTTTGAAGCTTGTATAGTTGGTGTATGGCATGTATAGGCTAGTGATGATATGATATGTTTTGTGTTGTCATTATAGCCATGTGACTTGGCTTGGATATGTGTAAATGATGTAGGTAAATTTTGTTATAGTATGTGTATGTATTTGTTATGAGATGAACATGTTATGTGACATGAATTTTATGTTTTTGATGTGGTTGTCATTTGGGAAAAGGGTTGAGTCTCATACTGATATGATGTTGGTATTTTGAGAATGAAAATTTGTATATTTTGTGGTTGTTTTGGTAGTGGAAATAGTAATGAATTAGTGTGATTTTGAATTGAATTTAAATGATGTTTGAGGCATATGATTTTGGTATAAGTTTTGTACATGAAATTGGTATGCTTTGAGTTGGAATTGTGTATGGAAATAATTGATGATATGATAGCATAAAATGTGCATGAATTGGTGATATTTTGGCTGGAAATTATATGTGTGATAGATGCCTTGTTTGAACTTGTAGGGTAGACCCTTTATGGGTGGCAAGTTGGCCTTGTAAATGGCC
Organism: Gossypium stocksii; assembly: GCA_020496765.1. Classification (NCBI taxonomy): domain Eukaryota; kingdom Viridiplantae; phylum Streptophyta; class Magnoliopsida; order Malvales; family Malvaceae; genus Gossypium; species Gossypium stocksii. Next base: position 31,320,706 of record CM035624.1, read on the forward strand.
TATTTTTGCCCCCACGGGTAAGGACATGAGCGTTTGTCTCTTCTGTTTTGCTCGAGGGTTCAATTCGAATTGAGCCTGGGCACTCTAGATGGCCTCACACACTGGCATGAGGCAAGTCATGTGCCCAAGTCAGTATACCCTGCAGGTTTGACATGGCCGAGCACACGGTCCAGACATGGGCTGGACACACGGGCGTGTGACTAGCCATGTGACCAAGTCAGTAAGCTCCCTGATTTTCACACGGCCTGGCATACGGGCGTGTCTGGTGGCCGTGTGGATAAATCAGTATGTATGCCTTGTTTCCCCATGTCCTAGACACAAGGGCGTGTCTGATGCCGTGTGAGGCACATGACCTATTCACACGAGCGTGTGACCTCTTTTACTTAGAAAAATTTTAAAGTTTCAAAAAATTTTATAAGAGATCGGTTTAGTCCCAAACCCTCTCTAAAGCATGTTTAAGGTCTCGTAGACCTATTTAAGGGACATTGTAATTAAGATCGATTGCGATATGATGATGTATGAATAATGCATGTGAAATGATTGTACGATGTTATGTTTCGAAAGGTAATGACTCTTAACCCTTATTTGGTGACGGATACGGGTTAAGGGTGGTACACAATCCAAGCCAGTTTGACTTGCAGCTCAGCCAACAGACTCCTATCTTTGAATAGGCTAAGTCGAGCAAACATCACTCTCATATCAGTCATTGCCCTATGGCTCAATGCATCGACCACCATATTGGCCTTGCCTGGATGGTACTCAATGGTACAGTCGTAATCCTTAAGTAGCTCAATCCATCTATGCTCCCTAGGATTTAGCTCCTTCTAAGTGAAGAGATACTTGAGTCTTTTGTTATCAGTGCAGATAATATACTTCTCACCGTACAGATAGTGCCTCTAGATTTTTAGAGCAAATACTACAGTGACCAATTCCAAATCTTGTATTGGATAGTTCGCCTCGTGTATCTTAAGCTGACGAGACACATATGCTACCACCTTACCATCTTGCATCAACACACACCCCAAACTAACATGTGATGCATCACTATAAACCATGAACTCCTTTCTAGGTTTAGGCTGTATCAGAATAAGAGCCTAATTCAATACAGTCTTGAACTTCTCGAAGCTCTCTTGGTACGCATTAGTCCGAGCAAAATAAACACCCTAACGTAGCAACTTAGTTAAGGGTGTTGCAATCAAAGAAAACCCTTCCACAAATCGCTAGTAATAACCTATCAGCCCCAGAAAACTACGGATCTTGGACACATTCTTAGGCTGCTACCAATCCAACACAACTTCGATCTTTTGAGGATTGACTCAAACTGCTTCACTAGAAACCACATGACCCAAAAATGTTACCTCACATAACTAGAACTCGCACTTGCTGAACTTCGCATAGAGCTGCTTTTCCCTCAAAGTGTGAAGAAAACTCTAAATGCTCGTCCTACTCATCCTCAGTTCTTGAATAAACGATAATAAGCCATTGAGTACCATCCAGGCATCACTAGGAACTCATAGTGACCATAACGAGTCCTAAATTTCGACTTACGTAGATCAACTTCCTTAACCCCCAACTGATGATACCCAAATCACAAATTAATCTTGGAGAATACAGAAGCCCCTCGGAACTGGTCGAACAGTTCATCAATTTGTGAAAGCAGATACTTGTTTTTAATGGTCAACTTGTTTAGCTGCCGATAGTTAATCACATCCTTAGGAAAGACGTCCAGAAAATCCCTTACAGTTCTGATGTCCTCGACAGTAGAGTTCAAGAGACAGAAACACTTACGTAGGCTAAGTATGCCTCACATCCCTTGCGAACCAATTTCGCAGCCACCAATGCAAAAATCACATTAGATAAATAGTTTCAACGTTCTCCAATCATGACTACCTCAATATCCTCCCCGGTTCTCAAGACGACCCTCTTAGTCACATAGTCCAAACTTACCCAGTGCTTAACCAGCCAATTGATTCCAAAAATTAGATCAAACCTCCTAAACAGAAGCTTTATTAAATTAGCTGAAAAGAAAGCCCCTTGAACCTCTAACGGTACATCTCTGTATAACTTACTAACTTGTACAGACTGCCCCAATGAACTTAGTACAGTAACCTCACTCGTGGTGCTCTCAACCAAAATCCCCAAATTTTCTGACACAATACTAGCTACATGGGAATGCGTGGAACCTATTTCTGTTAATGCAAAATATGGTACATCATAAATTAAGAACGTACCTGTGATGACGTCTGGAGAATCTCTGTCCTCTCGGTAACGTGCAGCGTATACTAAAGCAGGTTGGCACACCTCAGTCTATCCAGCACCTCTACTTGGTGCTCTTTATCCACGACCCATATCGTTACCACCCCTAGCCTGACCATGGGCCCTCGGTGATTGCTAAACTAATCTTTGTGGCTGCGCGGTACCATAACCTAGAGCTTGCACCTAATTAGCCCTCAACAGACACTCTCGAATGCAGTGCTCCAAGGACCCACATCTCAAACATGAGCCAGTCCTCTTCCAACACTGTCCCTGATGGCGTCTACCACAATCTCCTCAAGGTAGAGTCCCAGCAGGAGCAACAGGGGGCCCAACTCTAACCGGCCCAATAGATCTAGCCTTTTTCTTAAGCCTCTGTACAGTACTAGAGGGCTCTGAATCCCTCTTGTTCTTACCCCTCTCGCGGTCTCTGTCTTAGCGCTTCACACGCTTAACCTATTCGGCAATCTTTGCCTTCTCTACCAGAATGGATAATTCATGCTCCCTCTGCAGAGCGATCAAGACCCTCAGATTGTCTCTAAAGCCATCCCCAAAATGGACACACCTCTCATGCTCAGATGCCACCATACCTCGTGCATAGCGGCTTAATCAGTGAAATTCAGCCTCAACGCAAAGCAAAGAGATTGGACCCTTCAATTTCTGCTCAAGGGTGTAATCCAAGTCATCCATTACCCTCTCGGTGGCCTCTATATAATATTCAGCCACACTAGGGGTGACTCTAGTGACACCCCTAAAAAGCTCAGCTCTATTGGACTGGAGTCATTCCATAACTGACCCTCGGCCCCCAGATCCAGTAATGGGCCCAGTGACCCTCTCCAAAATCCTTAGCATAGCCTGGGATAATGCGTCATCCCTAGCCATGCAATCGTGAGACCTAGTCTCAGTAGTAGGCAACTCTAGTGTCTCACTCGTATCTAGATTTGGCATATTGCCCAGTAAAGAGGACTAAACCCGAGCCCCTCTACAGCCTTTACCTCGGTGTCTAGTGTCGCGTCCACGGATACCTGGTGCACTCATGTCTAATCAGATTTATCTACATTAAGAATTTTATGAATAAGTTACAATTTAATATTTATTAGCAGATGTTTTATAAAAACAATTTTGTAATTCAAAATTGTTTTCGTATGTCACAGTCTCTATCAGTTTTACTATAGTTTTAGTATACACTAACTAGAGTGCTTTCATAGTATACTACCTAAAATAGTTTCAAGATATACTATCTATAGCATTTCCAGATTAACTTAACAAAATTTCAGAATGCTTACAGGATCGGCACCAGAGGCTCAGTGTACCACATACTCAGTCCAATCATTTTTAATCATTTGAAAATTAGTATTTTAAAAACAAAGCTTTAAAACTCAAAATCCACGGTCGATTTTTACAAATTGGCTTTGATACCACTAAATGTAACACCCCAAACCCAGCCTTGACGTTTTGGCTGAATCTAACGGTGTCACATGATAGGGTGTTTGACCTAAGTTGTCGCGTCAAAACATTTCCGATTTATCTATTTTTACTTAACTCTTAATATCTTTAAAATCCCTTTGCCAATTAATGTGATTGTGGAAAACTTAATTCGTTACAGAAGCTGTAGAAATCATTTATTTTAAGATAAACTGAGATAAGTAAATAAATCTGTTCATTTTAGAAAACCCTTTTGTTCTTTGAGATCACTCATTTATAAGATCCATAAAAACCAATAAAAACCCATAATTAAGAAAATAGTCCAAAAAGTCCCTCATTACAACAAAAATTAACCAATAATAAAAATATAATCGTAAATCATAAATCATAGTAATAAGTTTTAATAATCATGGTCACTGTCGAGTCCTCCGCCGCACAGATCCTCCTATGTCTGGGGATTACCTGTACAAATTAAACAGAAGGGGTGAGTTTACATAAACTTAGTATGTAATCCCCATAGAAAACAAATATACAATCAACCATAGTAAACAGTTAAATGAAGTCTAGGCCTAGGCCCATTTCAATTTCAGTAGCAGTTTGGGCCTTAGCCTATTTTAGATACAGTTCAAATACGTATTAGGGCCTTAGCCCATCACAGTAATAGTCATGTATATAGTAATCAGTAAATAGAGTCCTACCTACCAACCTCTACACACCATATCTATCCATCCCTACACTCCATTTGGGGTTTAAAACACCCACCCATCCCTACACTCTAAGTTGTATCGAATGTGGCACCTAACAGTAAATTGCAAGTGAGCTGCCAGATATTAGGCTTAAGAGCCTTTCAGTACACCTCCTCCAAATATCATCATCCCAACCCAATGCAATGTAACATACATTATATGACGTCCTATTATGTGGTTATCAATTATACATACAGTTTAGTATACATGCATATAATAATCTTGCTTAGTAGATAGATCATACATTCTGTTCATGTATTTAAGGGTCTAAATAGTGCTTACCAACCCTACACTAGGTTCACAGTCGACTTGGGTGAACCGTGCAACCTTAGAAAAGATCATACATACAGTTCGAACTGTCTCTACAGTCAAGTCCTCAGTCTCAGTCTGACTTACAAAAGCCAAGTACGCCTCGCAACCTTTACGAATTAGCTTCTCATCCTCGGCAGTCCTTAACACCTGCACAATCCAGAGTCGCCTTATGCCTAGTCAACCAGTCCATACCCAAGATCAGATCGAACTCTCCAAATGGTAGCTCCATTAAGTCTCCAGTAAAGATCCTACCTTGAGTCTCTAAAGGCACCTCTCTAAAGAGTTTATCTACCCTAACTGAGTGACCCAGTGGACTTATCACAGTTACCCCACTCACAGTTTCCTCAAAGTGGACACCCAACGACCTAGAAATGTCACATGTTACATATGAATGAGTAGAACCCACGTCTATCAAAATAGTGTATGGCATGCTAGAGATAAAAAATGTACCAGTTATGACGTCAGGTGCATCACCCTCCTCTCGGTGTCGAGCGGCATATACCAATGCTGCCTGGCGAGCCTCAGCATTACCAGCACCCCTACTAGGTGCTCCACGTCCACGTCTATTTCCATTGCCACCTCTACCTTGTCCACCGCCCCTCAGTGGTAGCGGTCTACCTCGCACGGGTTGAGCAACCCTCTGTTCTGCAACTTGAGTCTGAGCTGGCCTCCGTGGACAGTCCTTGATCCTATGCTTCTTGGACCCACATCAGAGACATGCCCCAGTACGCTTCTAGCATTCTCTTAGATGCACTCTACCACAGTCCCCGCAAGGCCGCGGTCTAACTGTATTTATCGGAACTTCTAGAACTGGTTCCTCCACTCTCGCTCTCTTGCCATTTCGGTTTGCAACACCACACAGCCCAAAATCCCTCCTAAATCAGTTTCGGTCCTTATCACGGTTCTGCTGTTCAGTTTGCTTCACTTCCTCGGCTATCTTGGCTTTCTCCACCAATGCAACAAAGTCGCACTCCCTCTGCAGAGCTATCAGCACCCTTTGCTCGTCCATGAGGCCATCCTCAAAGTGAATACTACATTCATACTCCGTAGCAACTATACCACTGGCATACCGACTCAACTTCAGAAATTTCGCCTCATACTCAGCAACAGACTTATTGCCCTGGGTCAGGTTTAGAAACTCCTTCCTACGTACATCCACATAACTCGCTCCAACGTACTTCCCCTTGAAAGACGTCTTAAATAGTTCCCAGGTTACCCGCTTAGCTGGGGTACTCTCCCTCACCGTGATTCACCATTGATACGCCTCGTCTTGCAGCAGAGACACCGGACCTATTAGCTTTTGCTCCACCGAGCAATCCAGGTCATCCATAATCCGTTCTGTAGCTTCTAGCCAATACTCAGCTACATTTGGGGCTACTCTAGATATGCCCCTGAAAACCTCTGCTCCGTTAGCTCGGAGTCGCTCAGAGATGGATCCCATATTCACTGGCCCAACATTAGCTCCAGCAACCCTTTCCAAAACCCTTAACATTGCCTGAGACAAGGCATCATCCCCTGCGGCCCGATCATACAGCCCATTTTCGGCTACCGGTGGCGGTCGTGCCCCCTCAGCTGGCAAGTGTTCCAAAGATGAAGACCCAGCTTGAACACTGCCTCGGCCACATCCACGGCCTCATCCACGAGCAGCCCTCGTACTCATAACATCTTATCTGATTACGAATTTTATGACATTAGTTTAAAATTTCAGTTGTTTATTATAGAATGTCTTATGTACAAATAGAGTTTTAGAGTGGGTTTTGCAATTTTGTAGCCTAGCTAAAGTCTCAGTTTTCTAGGGTTTTTAGTTTCCCTATAGTTTCAGTCTTACAGTTTTCAGTACTACCCTATCTACAGTTTCATAATCGAGTATCCGTTCTAACTACAGTGATGTCTCAGTATAGTACAGTATAAGAAATAGAAATACTTACAGACTTGGTACCGGGGATTTAGTGTGCCACCTCTTCAGTTATCAGATTTTAGAAACCAAGAAAAACTTAAACCTTTTTAAATAAAACCTTAAAACATTTATATTTGAAAAAAATGAGTTTGAAAAGGATTTCCTAAATTTCCCAGAAATTGATTTCCAAAAATACCCTTCTTTAAATTTTAAAATTTTCGAAAACTTTTTGGACCCGATCCACAGCCGAGTTGTTGTAATTGGGCTCTGATACCACTAAATGTAACATCCCAAACTTGGCCCGAAAGTTACAGCCAAGTCTGTTGTGTCACATTACCTACAACTGACCGTGTGACCTAGTTACTAAGATTAGGGCGAGCTTTGTAAAACCGTACTTGTAATCTAGGAAGAAAATCAAGGTTTAGTTTGCGATTGTCCTATCCACTAATCGTTTAAAATTTATCTTGTTTGTTGATTTGTTGTTCATTTGTTACGAGAGCTCTGTTTTGAAAACATTGATTGATTTTTAGAAAAATCTGCGCAGCCTTGTTTAAATCATTTAAATCAATTTGTAATATAAAGTAAAAATAAATAATTTAAAACCCAAATTAAAATAATTAGAGTGGCCTTATTACATACCCAAAAATCAGAATAAAATAAAAAAATATTTAAAGAAAATAACAAAGTAAAATGAATAACTTGATTAAGCCCGAAATGCAGTTTACGTGGCCACTCCGGATCCTTCCAACTCTAAGTCCACCAATCTAGGGCTCACCTGCATGGATGGAAAAAAGGGGTGAGTTTGGAAACTCAGTGTGTAAAGAAAGCCAATATAGAGCCCAAATTAGCTCAAGCCCATTGGGCCTAAGCCCTGTCTAGTCCTAGTAGATACTGGGCCGAAGCCCTTTTTAGATACAGTAAACTGGGCCTTAACCCTTTACAGATAACAGTACGGCCCGTAGGCCCATTTCAGTAATAGATCAGATATCAATTATGAATACAAGCCCACACCCAACCTAAATCCAACCACTACACTCCACCCGTACCAGCCCTACACTCTATGTGGGGAATAACTCAACCCACCCAACCCTACACTCCACAGTTGCAGCATAGCTGCTCAGATAATAGTATAACGAGGCAAAGCCCCTTCAGTACGTGGTCAAGCCACTGTTAGTACTTCCTCCATCAATAACCCAGTCCCATGCAACAGCTAATCATGTCATGGCATACAATGAACAGAAACAGAAAAACATGCATTTCAGTCAAACTTAGCCCTAGGGGTATAACGGTCATTTTGCACCTAGGGGTAAAATAGTAAATTTTCACCATTAAGTGGTATTTCAGTAATTATGCCAATTTTTAGGGTTTTATGCATATCTCAGTCCTTAATAGTCCAACTTACATCTCAGTAGTTACTTTAGCCCATTTTAGCAGTTTCCAACTATTGGGCCCTAAAACCCCTAATGGGACCTACTGTGTCTAATAGCTACTTTAGCCCATTTAGTCCAAATTTTATGATCGATTCATCAGTTTTAACAGTTTTAGACCTACAGTCTACTAGAACACACTTACCACTTATCTATACCCATATGGGCCCGTAAGCCCATTGGGCCCAAATTTAGCCCATCGAGGCCCAAACTTACTGAGGTGTACGAAATCGCGCACTCACCAACTTTACCAATTTCGGTTACAGATCTATTGCTTCCAATTAACCCACGAGCACTCGCATACTCACAAGTCCACAAAGTGCCGAAATTTTGGCATTTTAGCTTTTCGATTTTTGCCAATTTGAACTACAAGAGGGTGTTCGATACACACCTAATTGCGACGACAGCTAACGAGATCTCCCACGATATCCTACAATTAATCACTTGACATATCAGATTCCAAAATCCAATGATAACAAACATAATCTTACCTACCATAATCGACCATCATCACCTAGTCCTTGAGATCTTACCTTTGTCGAAATTAGTTACTAGATCTAGATCTAGTCGTTCCACTTGTCCAAGCCCTCAGTCAGTAGCCTCTAGATCACACTAACACAAAATAAATTGATTGTTAATACCCTTAGAGCCCTAAGCCCCAGATCGACAGCCTCCCTATGCACATAGGGGTTTTGGCTTTTCTAAATCCCGAAATAAAATATGAACAGGAGATTCTGATAGCTTACCAATGATTTAATGCTCCAGAATGATTCCAATCTCGTTTCTAACTCAGATCTAGCATAGATCTAGCCTCTAAACACAAGCAGGGAGTGAATCTAGAGATATTAAGGTCTGGCTCCTAACTCCCTATGAGTATAGTGATTTTAGCTTTTGTTGCGAGGAAGAAGAAGGTGATTTCAAGTGGTGATGCCGACTAAGATTAGGGGTTTGGAGGATGTGAACTTCGGCCAAGGAGAAGAAGAAAGTAGGAGGATTCAGCTATAGACAAATCGGCACAAAAATAAACTTTTGGGATTTCAGCTTTTATGTATATTTGGCTATAGGGAATTGAAAGAGAATGGGAATGAAAGAAAAGAGAATGGACGAAGAGGTGAGTAGAGTGATGGGGATGTTTCGGCTTGAGAAGAAAAGAAGAAGAAAAAGAATGAAAGAGGAGAGGAGAAGAGATTCAGTTATGGCAAATCAGCACAAGAGGAGAACTTTTCTTACGTTTTCGACTTTTGGTACACTAAGAAGAGAATAGAAAAAAAGTAGAAAAGCCTAAGTGGCCAAACCTTAATTTGGCAAGAAGGAAAAGAATTTAGAACTTACCCCAATGGCTATTCAAACAAACGGCACAACCTCTATTTATTTGCTGAAATTGCAACCCCTAAAGCCCTAGCCGAATGCCCCTATCCATATGACCAAATGAGCAAAAATTAAAAGTATCATTTGCTTACCCTGCAACTAGAACCTTGGCCCTAACACTTAGTCCACACACCACTTTTTTAGGAACTTAGTGGTGCCACCTTGCCACTTTACCAACGGCTTGCTTGTGTCTTAATTTACTAACCTTTCCTTAAAGGCCCACTTAACCAAGTCCCCTTCACTTTAAATTCAAAACTTGATATTTCTGCCAGGTTTTATTGAAGGCTTGGGCCTACTAAAGTCCCACTAACATACTTGAATACAATTCCAATAACTCAATCACCAAAATTTCAAGATTTCACCAAAATCACAAAAATCCCGAAAATCAGGGCGTTTAGGGCCCACACACCCATGTGACCTGCCTGTGTTGGCCCACATGCCCGTATGGCCTACATAGCCTGGCCTAGAATCCCACACGCTCGTGTGGTCGACACGGCCCAAATTAGTCTAGCCCATGTGTCGCACATAGCCTACAAAGCCATCACACGGCGGTTTGTTGCATGCACGGCCTGGCCTTATCAAACACACAGCCATGTCTTAGCACACGAGCGACCACACCATCATGTGGTGTCGACAGTTTAGTTTTTTGGCTTTTTGCTGAACCCCTTTTTTACGTTTCGAATACACACTTGGTTTCGATTGATGCTAAAATGATCCCTCATGACTCTAGAACCTCTGATCGAGTAACCAGTATTCCACGAACCTATGTCTCCAAACAGTGATTACGAGTCCTTGAAACTTCTCTGAATCAAAACGTGAACCAATGCTGCACAAGAGAGAGATGGACTGAAGAGAAGATAAAAAAACAAATGGCAGTGAGGAGGAGAGAAAGAATGACAAAGAGGTGAAGGAAAAAGGAAGAGGAAAAATTTGGCAAAGAGAGGAGGAGAACAACAATATTTTTTCCGCAAAAAGAATTTTGGCACAAAGGAGAGTTCTACCAAATCCCCACTACATCTAAACCCCTATTTTCCTCCCTCAGATCCTACGAACCACCCACTACCTAAAGTCCACCATCAGCACAACTCTAGTCGAAAATTAGCGGAAAAAATACTACCCTTCTCCGCCATAGGGAATCAAACCTAGGACCTGCAATGCACCAACTCTCAACTTAACCACCAGACCAGTAGGCCCATTCTGATATATGCTTACCAACAACTAAATAAAAGCCTACTGAACAAGAGTGAGGCTTTACTTAGAAAAAATTCAAAATTTTACCAAAGCCATGTCTTGAACGTGGGACCTCTCACACACACCCAGAACACTTAGCCACCGAAGCAGACAAATATCTGTGTCATATTTAAATAGAAACATAAGTAAAACTATAACGCCCCAAACTCAGCCCAGACGTTATGGATGAATCTGGAGTGTCCCATTGAAGTGTTTTTCGAAAACCAAGTTGTCATTGAAAACCCTTCTTGTTTAAAAATTTGTATACAACCTCAATTTTCATTTGATCAATTCCCAACGTGGTTTATTAAAAAGATTATTCCTTATTTAAGACGTTATTACTTATAAAATCTTGATCATTGCAGAAGCTTAATTTAAAACAGATGTTGCTTTGGAAAAACCCATTTTTACATCCAACAATTATAAAACCGCAGATAATATCCAAATTTGTAATCTAGAAATTTAAAGGCCATGTTACAACCCAAATGAAAATAGTTAAAGATAGAATAAATGTAACTACTAAGATATTAAATAGCTTGCAGTGTGGTCACCTCCGAGTCCTCCCCTACGTCGAGCCGCCTACAGAGGATCACTTGAAAAATATTAAAAGAGAGAGTGAGTTTACGAAAACTCAGCGTGTACGTCCCTCGACATACACATAACATGAAATAAACAATTTTGCCCTAAGCTGTAACACCCTAAACCCGGCCTAGAAATTAGGCCCGAGTTCGGCGTGTCACATTGAAGTGTTTTTAGAAAATCGTGTTTTCATTGAAAACCCTTCTTAAAGAAAATTTAAAGAAATCACTAAATTTCGTCTATCTTTGATTAATCAGATTATGGAAGTAGTTACTTTGAAAAAAAACATAATCGTTGTCGAAGCTTTGTTTGAATTCTCATTTGTTATGGAAACTTGGTTTTTGGAAAACATATATTATTTTGTAAAACGCGCCTTAGTGCTAACAGATTTTAAACATACAGATAAATAATCCCAAAACTGAAGAAAAATTAAATAACGGCCTTATTACAAACCAAAAATAAAAACCATAATTAAAAATAAATAAAAGCCAGAAATAATATAAAAGTAAAGTGTGGCCGCCTCTAAGTCCATGTAGCACTGAATTGCCTATGCCTCAAAAATACCTGTACAGTTAAAATAATTGGGTAAGTATATGAATACTTAGTGTGTAATCTCGGCAATATCAATATAATAGAATCAGAATGGGCTAAAGCCTATAACAGTAGCATGTCACAATTAGTAGACCTAAGCCCATTACAGTAAACAGTATAGCATACAGTCAGAATCCAAATATAGTATCAGTATGGCATGCAATTAGAATCAAATACAAAATCAGTCTACCATGCAATCAAAATCCTACCCATCCATCCGCTACACTCCATCTCCGTCCAACCCTACACTTCATGTGGGGATATAATCAACCCACCGAATCCTACACTCCACAGTGTAGTATAGATGCGGCACTATCGAAAAAAATACAGTAGAGCTGCCAGAATATTAGGCTATAAGCCTCAGAATAATGCAGCGAAGCTGCCAGAACAATACACTTCCTCCAAAAATATATATCCCATCCCTCATGCAATGCAACATATTAAATGACATGCTATCATGATACAGATAACTCATACAAGCATTTTATCATATATAAATTTAATCAAAAAACATACAGTCAAAACAGTCGATTTACCCCTGAAGGGTATTTTGGTCATTTCGCCCCTTAGGCAATTTCCATCATTTGCCAATATGATCCTTCATATGTGAAAGCCTTTCAGTATGCCCATGGTCATCTAGTGGCACATGCAGCCAAACAGTCCAGAGATTCGAAATAGCTTACAACCCATCTGACGGGCTCACGGGCCTATTTGGCCCATTCGGCCCAACTCATGAATTCGCTCATGAAAGCCGTTTTTTCGTTGTGAGGTCCCATTTCGTGGCCTCAATCAATCACATGAGTGTTCGTATGCCCATGTGGCCATCAACCCATCATTCGACTTTTAGCCGACTGACAGTCAAATTAGGGTATATAGTTACATATCTTATCACGTAGAGTACTAAATAATCCTGAACGCCGTCACCTAAATCAAACATAACACATAATTAAACCACTTGTCTAAAGACTAAAAGAAATCCCAATATAAACATTTAGCCAAAGTATTTGCTATCACTTGCCTTCATCAGAGTGATCAATTGCGATTTGCCTAATGAAACAGAAGTTTGACGCGATTACCCTTTCGCATCCCTGCGGAAAGTCCCTAACTGTCGGTACAGTCAAATCGTAGTTTGACGCGGTCATTCTTCCGCATCTTGGCGAAAAGTCCCTAACTACCGAGACACGACGTCGCTTGAACTTGGGAGTAGAAACTACGAGTGCAATTCTCGAAGTTACTCTTCCACCACCTCTCTCAGTCTGATTAACATTTGCCTCCATGATATAATCTTAAAGCCACAACCCATTGTTTAGAAGAAAAAAATTAATCACATAAGGGTACAAGCCTTCTTTAAAACAAAAGAAATCGACATTTGCACTTAAAAACTTACCAATAATGCCACTTCCCAAGCGTAGTAATTGTCCAAACTAACGAGAGATTTAATTGGCCAAGAAGAGAGAATAACTAGAAATGAAATCACAATTTCGGCTTACAGAACCAATTTAGATTCGGCCTACACAGAAGAAAAAGCGAAGAAGAAATTAAGGAGGAAGGCAATAACAAGAATTCGTAAGAAAGAAATACACACTCAGCTCTTTAGTATTGACTGAGCACCTCTAGTTTGATTAAAGAAGATAAACGAAAAGTACCTTGTTGATCCCAAAATTCGAAAGAGACCATTGATACAGTCGATAAAATGAAAATAGGAGAGAAAGGGTGAATATTAATCGGTTTATGAGTATGCCATGATGAGAAACAAAATTAAGAGAAGAAGAAGGATATACGAGTCGGCTAAAAAGAATTAAAGTTTAATGGATTCAAAACCACATTCAGCTAAAGAAGAGACAAGAAAAGATAGAAGGAAGTAATCGGCTATGACACTAGATATGAAACAAATGGTGCACGGCTAAAGCAAAGGCAAAAGGGAAGAGTGAGTGATCCAAAAGTGTATTCGGCTTAAGCAAAATCAAGAGAAGAGAGAGCCAATGCAAGGTAGTGTCAGTCATTGCTAAGGAATCAAAAGGAAAGCAATCCTATTATCCCCCACAATAGCCGAAAAATCCTTGCCTACACACCTTAATTTGGTAACAAAAATACACTCCTTCCAATCGGTCAAAATTAAGAACAAAAAAAGGCAAGCAATTTAAAACCTTTATTAGCTAAATCACCTATGACTGAATATTACTAAAATTTAGTCCTTCAACCGGGCCAAATTTCCCACAAAAATTCCTTTAATAGCAGCCTAGAATTTGGTCAGCTTTCAATCAAAATTCATTCCATGTCTCCCACTGCTTGACTTATTTCACCAGCAGCAGCCTTTCACCGCTTAACTAAGTCTTCACACACAAGTAGTAAAAATTAACCCCATTTGTGCATGGGGGAGCTCAAACTCTAGACCTCATCCCCGTTCATGCACGTCACAAACATACTGCAGGCCACTGCACCGCATTTCTCTTTACACTATAATATGGTCGCAAATAATTATAACCTATACCTGCTGTTGTCACAATTATGTAAAAGAGTTAAAGCAAAAACTTCACCTACCCAAAAGACTCGAACCTGGGCTTTCTTGCTTCCATAGCACGCTCATCGCCATTGAACCAACGTGACTTTCATGTCAATAACCCCATGCAACATTATATAAGCCTTCCTTCTCGTGTGTCGTGTTCCCTTAAAAAAAAATAGCACTTTTCCCTTAAGCAGACTCGAACCTGCTCCCTTCCAAATAACCAGCATGCCATTTGCCACTTCTTCTACCACTCCTTTTGTGTCACAAATCACCCTCAACTAAATATAAAGACTGAACGCCAGCCTCCATGCCCTTATATGAAAATTAAAAGAATTTTTGCCATGGACAGGATTCGAACCTTAGGCTTCGTACATGCTACCAACGCCCCCTTGCCACCAGACCAACTTCTTCTATATGTTAAGCCATAACTAAAAATATTTTTAAACCCTTCTTTGTGATGCCAATGTCTACTTAATGAGAAAAACTAACATTTTTCTTAAAGTCCCTTTTGAACCCCAGACTTCTCCAACATCCCCAAGCACTCCAAATCAGTTAATTAACAATCCAAATATGAAATTACGATATTTTTTCTTGACCACAAAAAATTCAAAATTTCCCTGATACACGAAGCCCATTTCTCCTAAGCCCAAAATTCAGGATGTTACAACTATTATTTATCTGCATGTTTAAAATCTATTAGCACTAAGGCGCGTTTTACAAAATAATATCTATTTTCCAAAAACCATGTTTCCACAACAAACGAGAATTCAAACAAAGCTTCTGTAATGATTATGTTTTTTTTCAAAGTAAATACATCCATAATCTGATTAATCAAAGATAGACGAAATTTAGTGATTTCTTTAAATTTTCTTTAAGAAGGGTTTTCAATGAAAACATGGTTTTTTAAAAACACTTAAATGTGATACGCCAGACTCGACCCTAACTTCTAGGCTAGGTTTGGGGTGTTACATAAGCGCTATTCAATATCGGTGGCCTTTGGGCCTTAGCTCATAGTGGCCTCAGTTGGGCCTGAGCCCATATCACATTATCAATGGCCATCCGCCTTAGCCCATAATAGCCTCGGTTGAGCCCGAGCCCATATCAAAATATCAATATGATTATGCAATGTGCAATTACCCATAACCAACCCTGTACACCCTCTTCCAACCCTACACTCCTGTGGGGAGATAGTCGACCCACCCATCCTTATAAACCCATTGTGACACTGGTTGCGGCACCACTCATCATTGCAGCAGAGCTACTAATATCCGTTGTAGCACCGGTTGTGCCACTACTCATCGTTCCAGCAAAGCTACCCATAGCTTAAAAACTTTCGTTGGATCCACAGTCGTCAAGCGACCGTGCGACCCTCATATACACTTCCTTCAATCATAACCCAACCCATATGCAACATAATATCTCACGAAGGTATCAAATCATACAGATACAAATCATACATATATCAAATAGGGGCATTTTATTCATTTTTCCCTTAGGGGGTCATTAGTCATTATTCACTTAGGCATACCAGTCATATCACATTGTGGGCCTGAGTGCACAATTCGGCCCATTAACATTTTCATAATTATTTGGAGCATTTTATGCCACTATTATAAGAGTTACAGATTCACCAGGCCTAGAGGCCCAATACGTAATGCCCATACACTTATATGGCCCGTTAGGCCCAAATCTACCAAAAACCACGTAATTAGCCTAGCCGGCTCGTCAAAACTACTAATCCATCTATCTTGCTCACAATGGGCCCATGGGCCCATTTCAGCCCAGTTGGCCAAATGACGGCCTGAGTCCATGGAATCGCCCACGGAGCCTCAGTCATCGTATTGGTAACTTACACTCATGTGGTTGCCGGCGCCAACCTTTTAGCTTTTCGACTTTTGACATTCCAACTTTTCCAGGATTTCAGCTTTGGTTGATTCGTCGTATGTGTGGTGTATGTACACACATTCGGCTCTATATCGACTATCAAACAAGGGGGTAGAAGTACACACCTGACTACATAGAGTACTAAGTAATCGTAATCACCAGATCATATATTCAAATATTATTCTTCACTAGTCACTACCCATTAATATAAAATAAATCCACTACACTCACTTACTGATGGACAAACTATAATTGCCTTGATTGACTATGATTTGCCTATGTAATCCGAGGTCTGTTGTAGCCCCCTTCGACATCCAGGTAGAAAGTCTTGAACCGTTGACACCTTACGTTGCTTAAACTTAGGAGTAGTGGTTTTGAGCTCATACCCTATCATCACATTCGCCATCCCTTTTCCCACTAGAATCCCCTTTTCATATCTAAAATTCGGTAGACATTAACAAAATGACAAACAAAATGAATCAGTATAACCATCATCCATTATAATTTAATAATCCCAATTAGCAAGTACATAGTCACTTACCCTACTGACAGCTAAGAACTAGAACGAACAACCTCAGGAGAATTGTAAATCTGATATTCCAGAGACGATACAAAATCGCTCTGCAATCAAGAAGTCGAATCACCCAATAAATGAATCTAGGAAGTAAAATTATCTTGGAAGGGTAAGGAGTAATCAATTGGCAAGGAAAAAAACCCAAATGTTGAATTTAGCAAATGGGGAAATAGTGTGAGAAAAGTAAACAAATAAATGTTTGTAAAAGAAAAAAGGGTTGAGTTCGGCTTTAGAGGGTTTGGAAAAAGAAAAATAAAAAGAGAAGAAAATCCAACGAGAATGCCAAAAGAGAACCCATTTTTTTTTTGTACACTATTTTGGCACTAGGTAGTAGAGACCGACTAAGCATTTTCTACTCCCCCATTCGGTTCCACTTCACCATCAATTTGAATTCCTTCAAATTCTCCAACTTTATCTCCACCATATCCCCTTGAATCCTTTTCTACAATTCCACTTGAATTCTAACTCCCAGCAGAGCCCTCCTCCAATTCAAATTCTGGACCTCCCCACAGCAAAATAATTGTCCCTTTTGTGCACACAACAACTCGAACTCCAGTCCCCCAGGCTTCTAACACGCTTCTGGCCGTTCCACCTCAACTCCTCTAGTGCTATAATTTGGTCACAAATATTTATAAGGCTTACTTGCTGAAGCAACGATTACTTAAGAATAAAAACCAAAACTTCACCTGCCCAGAGGTTCGAACCTGTGCCCTCTCGGATCCCTTAGCACGCTTCTTGCCATTGCACCCCAAGCTGTAACGCTTTGAATTTTTGGCTTAGGAGAAATGGGCTTCATGTATCGGAGAAATTTGAATTTTTGCGGTCAAGAAAATTTTGCAAATTTCATGTTTGGTTTGTTAATTAAGTGATTTGGAGTGATTGGGGGATGTTTGAGAAGTCTTGGGTTCAAACCACGACTTATAGGAAAAAAAAATTAGTTTTTGCCTTTAGGGGACATTAGCGTCACAAGGAAAGGCTTATAAATATTTTTTTGATTAAAGCTGGATGTATAGAAGTAGTTGGTCCGGCGGCAAGGGGGCACTGGTACCATGTATGTAACACCCTTAACCCACGTCTGTCACCGGAACAGGGATTACGAGTATTACCAATCAAAATTATAACTCATACTTCAATTTAATTATACCAAAAATCATAACATTTTTAAATTCACAAGTTCATCAAATAAACCACATACCAAAGCCGAATTACTACTACATATATAGCACATTTCATAATCACTCATTTTACTATTTTATCGAGCCATATTATATCACTTTTCATACTTCCAAAATAAGCTAGCTAATATACCGAATATAAACTCTAATTTACCATTCCTCATTATCGAATCATGTAACCAACATAGCAAATTATTTACTATAAAACTTACCCCCCAAATTAAGCTTATAACATGATCGAATATAACTATCGACATTAGCATTATGATCAAGCTATTTTTGCATGGCTCTGTACATATAAAATTACAAAGCTAAGAATAACAGAACTAGCCTATACATGCCATAGTTCCGAAATGTAACTTCATAAAATACCAAAAGTAGTTGATAGTGTGATAAGCTTCTCTTCCCGAGCTCATATCTGGAATTTAAAATCTATAAAATAAAGTAAAAACAAAAACACAAAGTAAGCTATTACAGCTTAGTAAGTCATAAACAAATAATAAATTATTAATATAGTCATTCAAATAAATTTGACCAGATAATAATTTCATTTCCACATTTAACCCCATACCTAGCATTTCAATAGTAATGCATATACTTTCATACAGAATTTTCATCTTAACTGAATGCTCAATTAACTATATTAACCAAAACACTATGTAAATTTCAAAGCCAATATGTCATGTTTTGACCAAGTAACCTTACACTCACATCTATATTCATGTTAACGGATCATTATATATAATATTTCATACATACTCTTTTATGTGGCTAAATATACATAATTTATAAAATTCATGATCAGGAGATATCCCAAAAGTATACGAAATGTTTGTCCACTAATACTCGCTCCATATTCCCATGCAATTACCATATAGACAAATACACCTATAAACTTTGACACAAATAAGTAATTCACATTACCTTGTCCTACATGTATACATATCTTTAACCCGAATATGATTAACCACATACTTAAACATATAGTTTCATTCAGTTCATTTATAGCTCAATTTCATAGTTCAAATAGCATTTCAATGGCATTGATAATTCGTTAAGGCAAAATTAGCCATACTTATAAAATTTAATACCAAACATCTATCTAAACCAGGGTTTTAACATTTTCAGTCACACATTAATTTATTGACCTGATCGGTATCACATAGGCCTTACTTGGCCGAATATAGATATACTTCCCTATAAAACATTCAAAGCTCACCTTTGAAATAACTACTAATCGGATGTATATAAATCCTTTAATAACGATATGAATTTCACATTTCAATTATTCCTCATGTATCATTAGGCCAAATATAAGATCAATATCAAACATTAATATCAATTATTTATACAATAATCCTCATATAGGTTTTCATATACACAATCACTACCATTAACATCATTTATAATTTACATCACATGTCACACAATCAACTTACTTTATTTCCGAATAGTTAAATCAATTGTCGCATACCTAGTCGCTTAAACTCTTATCCACAATTGACATTACCTTTGCATGAAATCTTTAAAATATAAGCTCATAATAATTCACTTTATAAATCATTTTTAACTACCTCAATATAACTACAAATAAAACCATTCAACACTTTGATTCACATTCGGCAATATCAACCCACACCACATGTACACTTTTGATTTGATCAAGTCATACATTTATATACACTTTATTAAATTCATGAACAGCACTATAATTAACTTCAACCTCAACTTAATATCATATCCACTCAATTCATATATTCAAGGTAACTTCGAAAATATCAATTGAACAAGCTAATACCAATCGATCATAGTCACACTTGTAAATGCAATATATATATATACTCACCTATGTGGCCGATTATAAAATGTCACATAGCTCCATTACCATTGTTTTTTACTTGTAATGAATTGAACCCGTATAATCACTGGCTTAGAAATAATTCACCAGCATAAAACCTGCTAGGCAAGAGCCTAAATATATCACAGGCACAAGGTCTGCTAGACTCAAAGTATGTTATTCATTCACTGGTAATGCGCCTGCTAGGTACGTAGCCCGATTCAAAATCACCAGCTTAAAGGTTGCTAGGCCTAAAGCCCGAATATCACAGTTTTGAAATCAATGCACAATTTTTCACATATCACTTCATCTAACACAAACACATCATTAAGCCTTAGCATCATTCAAATTCATATGTAAACATATCGCTACCCTAATCGCATTTCATGCTTCCACTCGGCTATATGAACACATATATATATATCAACCTTCAAAGCTTACTTCCATACTTCCATTCGGCTATACGAATACATATATACATATCAACCATCAAAGTTCATTTCCATACCTCCATTCGACTATATAAGTACATAAATACATATCAACCATCAAAGTTCATTTCTATATAACACAACCACAATTTAACTCATCGTATCACATTGAATACATTTCAACTACCTTATACCCTTCTATATTATTCATTCGGCTATATACCCAAGCATCATAAAATATAGTTTCGACTAATCCATTATGTTATATTCAAGATAAGCTAAGTTCAATCACTTAAAACTTACTTCAGTTGATAATATAAGGCGAACCCGACTACTCAGCTAGCTTCATTTTTCCTCAATCCACATCCACCCGCTTTAGCTCTTGAATTTATTAAGAGAAATTTAAACTCAAATAAATCAATAAACCAATTTAATTCATTCAAAAATCACATAATTAGGTTAATTGCTAAATAGCTCCCTCTACTTATACGCATTGGCAATTTAGTCTAAAAGTCCTTAATTTACTAAGCAATTCGAATTTACTTCCAAAATACACTTAGGCCGAAACTCATCCTCTAACATACAAGTCCTTCTAATTCATTATCTTACCAATTTAGTCACTCACCTTTAACATCTATATTTATCATATAACTTCAACATAGAATATTTCACAAATTTCATCAATGACCGAATACACATTCCATAACAATTTCAAAAAAAATAAATTGGGCTAGATGTATTGCTAGGTAACAATCCAAAATATACAAAATTTATAAAGAAATAACTCAACCATACCTTGAATTTAGCTTTGATAAGGGCCGAATACAAGGAAGCTTATTTTTTTCTTTTCTCTGGAATTCACGGCAACAAGAACAAAATGATAATGGCTTTGTTTTTCATGTTTATTTTATTTAATAAACATTATCAAACCATTTACTAAATTGGCCTTATTATTATCATCAAAATCCCACTACCTAATGTCCATTAATGTTCATGCATTATTTCAATGATTTAATTACATCTCAAGGACTCCATAATATAAAAACAATGGCAATGTGGTACTTTATCAATTAGCTAGTCACTTTTAAAATTTTCACTATTAGATCCTTTTATTAAATCGAACACATAAACAATAAAATTTTCATACGAAATTTTCACACATGCTAATTCACATTTAATAAACATGAAAAATAATATTTAATTATTTTTCTGACTCAAATTCGTGGTCCCAAAACCACCATTCTAATTAGGGCCAAAATCGGGCTGTCACAATGTGGGCGATCCAGGGTTAAAGTCCTGGCCTTAGTGTAACAACCATATTTTGACCTAAATCGGAACGGTGGTTTTGAGACCACGAATTTGAGTCAGAAAAATATTTTTAAATTATTTTTTCCGTGTTTATTTTGTGTGAATTTATATATGTGACATTTTCGTGACTTAATTTTATCGTTTAGGTATCCGATTAAATGAAAGGACTTAATCGCATAAATTGAAAATTAGCTAGTTTTAATTGTAAGGACTGTTTTGGTAATGGCTTCTTAAATGGAAGCACTCATGATGCAAAAAATCCAATTATATATATATATATATATTAGTGGACGGCATTAACTAAGTTGAATATATTTTTCTTATTTAATATGTACAATATATATATGTTATAATAATAATATGTATATAATATAATATAAGTTATGAGTGGGAAACCATAATGCTTGTAATGGACGGTAGAACCCATGACTTAAATAGTTTATACATGTGTTTTATAAGGTTATTTTGGTAAATCAAATATTAGTTAACTTATAATAAAACATAATAAAATAAGAAAGCCAAGCCTTGTTCATCTTTTATGACCAAAAATAAAACAAGAAGAAAGGAGAAAAGAGTTAGGCATTCGGTCTTTATTCAAGCAAATTGAGGTATGTGTTCAACTTGATTTTCAATAATTTTTGTGTTCTTGAAATATTTTCTAAGATATCTTCAAAACCCAAGTGTTAATTTTTCAAATAATAGATAAATGTTCATTCGGTCATGGTTAAATTTCATAGATTGTTGTTGTTGATGATAGAATATTAGTGATATGTGGTAGATGGATGAATTTTAATATTGGGTTTTTGGTGAATTTGAACAATTAAGACTAATTTGTAAAAATTATTAAATAGGGGGACTAAATGACAAAATAAGTGAAATAGGAGGACTTATTGGTGAATAGAGTAATCTCGGCTTAAGTGTTTCATGTATAAATTCTTGTTGTTCGGTGTTTTATGGACTTTGGACTAATTTGTCAATGCGTAAAAGAATAAGGGGCTATTGCGTAAATATCCTAGTTATGTGATTTTTGAGTGAAAATAATATGGTCAATTGATTTAAATAAATTCAACTTATTGTCAATTTAGCTCAAGAACAAAAGAGATCGGAATTGGACTGGAGGAAAGCAAAGTTATTCGAGTAGTCGATTTATCGCGTGCTAATATCTGAGGTAAGTATTAAGCAATTGAGTTGATAATTAAATTATAATGTAGTTCGTGAATTCAATGGAATGATATAAATATATATGTATGGCTTGGCATAATCGAAGGTGAATATATCTGTATAACTTGGTATAATCGAAGGTGAATGTATATGTATGACTTGGTATAGTTGAAGGTGTATATATAATGTGGTTTGACATAACCGAATGTGTTTATATTTGTGGGATTGGATGCAGCAAAGTGTTATATAAATATATATATACATTTATTTTATCTAGCCGATTGTGGTATAGGTATGTATATATATAAGCAAAAGAGTAGTAAACTTGAGATGAGTATTAAGTGTGCAAAATGAAATTTGTACCGAGTACTAAGGGTACGAAATTGGTCGTTTGGCACTAAGTGAGCAAATTGAATTGATACCGAGTACTAAGTGTACGAAATCGGTCGTTAGGCACTAAATGTGCAAATTGAATTTATACTGAGTACTAAGTGTACGAGATCGGTTAATGAGCACTAAGTGTGCGAATTATTTTTAAGCTCGAAGATGGAGCTATTATTCGAATTTATATTGAGTACTAAGTGTACGAGATCGGTTAATGAATATTACAAGTTTGATTTATATAATTGAGCTAACGGTTATTATTCGAATTTAAAAGCATAGTTTTATGTATAGACAAATAAAATAAGTGAAGCTATTTAATGAAGTTATATGAATTCAAGAGTACAATAGATGTACCTGTGATTGAGATTGACAAAAATTCAGGTTAGTGTTATGGAATTATAATTATCATTGAAATGATTTATTTGCTTATGGCTTACTAAGCTTTTAAAGCTTACTCTGTGTGTTTTTCCTACGTCTATAGAGCTTCGGAGATTCGCTTGGGTTGGAAATCTGGGAGACGTCTTCACACTATCTAGTTTTCGTTCCAGTAAATAAGTGGTTCGAGTTTTGGTTATATGGCATGTATAGGTTAGTTTCGATATGTTCATTTTAATTGTACATATATAAGCCATGCGAAAATGGCTTGTTTATTATGTCAAATTAGTTTGGTACTTTGATTAAATGATGGTTACACAGGTTGAGAAATCAACCAAAGTATAATATAATTATGGACTATGCTTGATATGTTGTTTATAGTTTTGATGTTTTGGATAATCCAGGTAGTAATGTTCATGTGCCAAATAGAGTTAGTTAAAGATGTTGCATATTCGATTGTGTATGTTTTTATAAGATTCATTAATTAATGAGATCTTCGATTAGTTTAAGAGTTTAAGAAAATGATTACTTATGATTAATATGAATATAAGTGTACTTCCGGTAAAGCCTTGTAACCCTTCCGGTGATGGATTCGGGTTAGGGGTGTTACACTTAGCATAATTTTTTTCTATTTTCGCTTATAGGCATGGAAGCTGGCCTTTAAATCTTATATTTATTTGGGGGTGTTTTATGACATAGAAAGAGACTGTGGAAGGGTGGCAAGTAACGTGTTGGGCTTTTAGAAGGGGTGTGGCTTCAAGTCTCATGGCAGGCAGAATTTTCTTTTTTATTCTCGAATAAATTGTGGCTTAGTAGGTAAGATTTATAATTAGATGAAGACCATATTATAGTGTAAGAGACGTTGCGGTGCAGTGGCAATCAGGGTGTTGTTAGGCGTAGTGACGGGGTGAGGTCTGGAGTTCGAGCTTCCCCTGCACCAAAGAGGGATTTGATTTTTGTTGCTCGTAAAAGGAAAAAAGGAAGCTAGCCGAATATGGTAAAATTAGACTAGGTCAAGCGGTGTGGTCAAGTAGTGGAAAGGGATTTTCATTTGAAATTTTGATTGAAGGCTGTTGAAATTAAGCTGCTATTAAAGGAATTAATATGGGATGCGTTTACCAAATGTGGGACCTTAATTGGTGCCATGCGGTCATTGTAAATTTTGCTAACAAAGGATTTTTGAATTTACTTTCTTTTTGAAGCTTTGACCGAATAGGAGGGGAAGCTTTTGTTGCCAAAATATGGTGTTTTGTTGCCAAATTAAAAGAATGTATTTGGAAGGTTTTTGGCCGGATGTGGGATTTGTGGAGCCATTCGATCAATGGTGATTCTATTGCTAATAAAGGATTTTGATTTCTTTCCTTTTAATTTTTTTTAGCTTGACTGACACCATCTTTTTAGCTCAACACAAAAGTTTTGTGCGAATTTTGTTTTCTTCCCTCTTGGTATTTTTTCTCCCATTCTTTTGACTCCCAATCAAATGCTTCTCAACTCCATTTGTTTGAACTAACGTTTACACATTCTTTCTCATTCTTTTTTCAAACACTTTTTCTTCTCTTTGGACTTTGCAAACTCCGAAAGCACCTTGGTCCCCATCGATTCTTTCTACTTCTTTCACTTCTCCATATATCCGAATGTTTCTTTCTCTTTGAAAACTGAATATTCTTCTTCTTTTCTCATTCTTTAGTCGAACCACTATTCCTTGACTACTCTTTGTCATTTGTTCATTCCTCTCAAACCTATTACTCTTTGGTGCTAGCCGAATCTTCTTGATTGTTTATTTCTAAGATTTTTTTTGGTTAAACGGTAACGTTATGTTGCTTTCTTGTTATTATTCTGTTTTCGTCAAACTTCTTTGGCCATATTGTTAGAATTGGTTTTTGTTTCTTTTAGGGGAGGGGGCTGATTGTAGGAGTAGCCCCTAACAATCTTGTATCTATCGATTCTTGCTAGGGGTGAATTCTTTTGTGAAGGGTTGGGCAAATTCTCTCCTCATTTGCTAGTGATTTATTGATCGAACTGTGGGTAAGTGTTGTTGGCCGAATGTTTCATAGGTATGTATTGGGATTTTAAGGCATGTTTTCGTAAGTGAAAGGGTCTAATAAAATGTATGTCCTTTCAGGTACTCGACCTAGTAGAGATATTGATTGTAGTCGATTGATTTAAGTGATTCAAGAACTTTTGTACGCATAAGGTGAGGAGGTATGTATTTTGGATTAAGAGTTGGAAGTGTTTAACCTTTGTGGCTTTTGGAACATATCATAGAGGCAAGTGATAATAAGACTGAGGGAGGTCGTGGAAGAGTATCTACTGGAAGTGCACTTGTAGTTTCTACACCCAAGTTCAAGCGACATAGTGTGTAGGCATTAGGTACTTTCCACCGGGATGCGGAAGAGTGACCATGTCAAACTACAGTTTCACTGTGTCAGTAGTTAGGGACTTTCCGCCGAGACACAGAAGGGTGACCGCGTCAAACTACGGTTTGACTAGGCAAATCGCAATTGATCACTCTAGTGAAGGCAATTGATAGCAAATACTTTGGCTAAGTGTTTGGATTAGTATTTTATTATTATTTTTAGATAAGTAGTTTTGATCATGATCTGATGAAGTAATAAAATTGATCGTACCCAGAAACTAACTATTATCATGATAAAATGCAAGCGCACCTATCGAATAGTAGTATAGTTAGTGGCAAGACCGGAATATCGAATCAAAGAAACTAAAAGTACTAGTAATGACTTTCTTCCTATTATCTAGCCTAAAAATAAAGAGGGGGTTTGTGTAAACTAATTAACTCTAATATAAACTAAGGATGGGACAAAAAGTAAATTGGGGAATTGGTTTGGCAAAACTGAATGATAAAGACAATACCTAAGGAAGAATCCACCTAGACTTCACTTGTTATCTAACTCTGAACTAGACGATTTCTTCATTCGACTTAACCCATATAGATCCCTAAATTATGTTAATATCTCTGTTTAGAATAAGAACAACTAATCCTAGGCTAATTAATTGAAATCTCTTTCTAATTAAAACCCCTTGTCTTACATTAACTCGATCTATGGATCCCCATATTAGATTTGACTCTAATCCGGTAGATTTTCATCATCCTATGTGTAGGATTACGATCAACTCCGCTTAATTGTGTTGGATCTACTCTTAACTGTACACCCTTATAGTTGCCTCCTAGGGTCTTTATATAGAGTTTGGAATGTCTTTCTTAGCCCCTAAGTAGCCTTTTTCATGTGAAATTGAACTTCATAACGATAGGGACATGCCCGTGTGGCACGCTTGTATGAGTCGAGTTTAGGCCGTGTTCAAGTGGCCGTGTGGGTTGCCCGTGTGCTGAACTCCAGGCCGTGTTGTTTCCTTACTTTGGCCCATTTTCTATGTTTTCGGCCCGTTTCTTATTCTTTTCACTCTCCTATACACTCCTAAGAATAAATCATGAAATTAAATGATTAGGAGCATCAAATTCCACAAATTCAATGATAATTCATCTATAAATGTGCTAAATGTGGGATAGAAGTATGTATAATTTACAGTTTATCAAATACCCCCACAATTAAGCCTTTGCTTGTCCTCCAGCAAAATCTCAACTCACAATTAAATATCATTCTTTTCAACTTATAATCCTTATCAATAATGTTTCAAACTAATCCACAAGTAATCATACATTGAGAATTGAACTGAAAGAAAATTAAAGTCTCAAACAATCTAAGTTGAGAATTTTATCATAGAAACATAGGTTTCCTCCCCTCTTCTAGGTAATTACCTTTGATTCAAAATCAACAAAAGTTGACATCCTCACTAAAGATTCACTCTAAACACTTCGAATCCACTCGAAGTGTTTAGGGTTCAGAAATTAAGCACTCATTAGCCAACATGAAAAGTTATTACCATAAGCTTGCAGGAAAATCAAATCTCCACCACTATGTATTAACATGATACATCGATCAAAAGGTCTTTCAAGGGTTGTAAGGTGGCCTTGATTAGGGGTATGGTCACAAGCTGAAAAAGAGGGTTAGAATCGAGATCAAACTAAAAAAGCATCTAACTAGAAAAATCTCTATCACTAAAACATATTCCTAGAATAAATCCTTTTTCTTTTGGATAACATCGTTTAAGAACAGAAGCTCAAAAATTACATGGAAATACGTAAAACATTGAATTACAACTAAAATATACATTTTTTAAGAACAAATCGAATACTTTACAAACTTAACTAACTAAAAAGGGAGAACATAGCTAGATAATTACTCAACTCAAATCTCGACAAAAAATAGGGATCAAAATAATTGAAGGGATTTCAACAAAAAATAGGTTATAGGTTAATATTGAGGGTAAATCAATGAATGGTTTGTTAGGCTCAATGGGGTTCATTAGAGGTTAATTATGAAGGTAGGCTTTTATGGAATAAGTGGGTTAAAACCTAGGTGCCTTTATCATTTTGGTATATCAAATCAATGATGTAGTCTCGACATGTATAATCGGAGCAAGTTCTAGAATAACAGATCAATATTGACTCACTCAAAGTAATAATAAAAGTGAGCACGAAAGGATGTATGCTCAAAAGGCAAAAAAATCTCACCAGAATTATGGCTTTTGATGCCAATCCTGCGAATTTCAAATTTCAAGATAACACTTAAAATTGGGGAAAACAACCTAGAAAATTTTAAATTCTCAAAAATTTCAACTTATCATGCTTGATTCTTTAATGTCTTAAAGTTTGAATAATCAAAGCATAAATACCTATGTCTTAATCCTCAACATATCAATAAAAATAATAAATCAATCAGAATTCATTCTAATAGTGACATGAGAAAGTGAATTGAGAGATAAAGCAAAATTTAGGGATTTTTCTAATAATAGACTAATAATCCCCCCCACACTTAAGATGTATATTGCCCCCAATGCACAAAGATAAAGTTAGTGAGAATAGAAGCATAAAATCGTAAGAAAGGGAGAGAAGTGAAACTCCCTGAATATTGGATGAATTCCTTGAGTTGAAAGTGTAGAGATTTGCAGGAAAGGGTGTTGATCCACAATTTCTGTGCCGAAAGAATATGATGATCGGTGTCATGGTGGCTAGAGTTGTGGTTGTGTAGGAACCGATGGTCGTGGCAGGGTTTTCCCATTAGAGATGGATTTGAGCTGTAAATGTAACACCTCTAGACTCGGTCCCATTGCAAGATGGTCGAGAGGCATCACCAGACTATTTCTTTGAAAAACCGCATGATAACAAAAGAAGATCCTTTACTAGACTTATCGATATAATTAGCAAAAGTTGCGTAAAAACTCATCAACCGAACACAACTAAACCAGTTTATCGCATTCAAACAATGTGCGAAATGAATTCATCCTTAGTCACGTTCATCACTTTTTCTTCATGTATCTCCATGTTAGAAGTATGACATATTTCAAGACTAGTTTCCAAACATGCATTCACAACCATTCATGTATAACATAATCGAATTATTACCATAACTATCAAAGTGAAAATCTTAAGAGGGCCATTTTCGCATGGCCTAATTAGGTTACAAAATTCAAAAGAGGTTTGTTTGAACACCAAAAGTCAACCTATACATGCCATTCCTAAATTTAGTTACCAGTACCAAAAGATGAGTGATAGTGTAGATGACTTCAATGCTGGAACTCCCGAGACCGTAGCTTCCGATCAAGATCTACAAAATCGAAAGCAGGGACAACAGAGTAAGCAATGACTTGCCTAGTAAGTACTTAAGTAATTCAATCAAAATAAGAAAAAGGGCGTAATATTAACAACTCATGATTTAAAACCTTCTTTGGCCGAATATGCTCATATCTATATTACTAACTCACTCACATGTTTATCACACAAAGAAGCTCAAATGCATTCAACGAGTTATTCACTCAAAATCGAGTAGTTCAGATTTCTTCTTTGCAAAATCAATCGAGTATAAAATTACACACCTCAACATCAAATTTCTTATACATACCCGCGATATCAAATAACAGTTCACAAATTCTTACCGACTCAACTAAACAAATTTAATGACGTGCTAAATCATTACAAGCGTAGAATGCATACCTGCCTTCCTTACGTTAAGTGGCGCATATGATTTGTTAAGGCCTACTATTTATATAATTACTCGTACGTAAGCTTATACATTTAACCCATATCTGATCTCCACCACGAATGGACTTCAAGGCCAAATCCGGATCTTATTACTGGCTTTAAGCCCTTCGAGACTAAGCTCGGCTTTAACTCCGGCTCGGAAGCCCTTCGAGACTAAGCTCGGCTTTAACTTTGGCTCGGAAGCCCTTCGAGACTAAGCTCGGCTTTAACTCTGAAATTTCTACTTACATATAATGGCATACATCTCATATCATCTTTCAATAGCATTTCAAATACAGAAACACAAGTTTTGGCATACTACCAAGCATATTTCATATGGCTTATTTATTTGTAAGCAAGGAATACAAATTCATATCCAAATACATTAAGATTTCACTTCAGTATTAGGTATTTCATTTTTACTCATACTCTCATTTCCAAAATTTTGCGTTTAGACACACCATTTGCCATTTGAATTCGCATATTATGCATATATAAATATTATAATTTCATTTTATCATATTTAAGGATTTGTTACTCAAGAACTTACCTCGTATCTTTCCGAGAAATTTCGAATTGACTATTCCGTGACCTTGGCCTTCCTTTTGTCTGAAGTTGCTCCTCTAAGCTCTTGAGCTTAAATAAACAATACAATCATATCAATTTTACTCACACATCTCTATTGATAATTTACACTTTCATTTCAATCAAGACACACAACGAAATTTTCCTTTATCACACCTACATTCGGCCAAGCATAAATACATTATAATTTACAATCCAATTCATTTATCAAATGTAGTAGACAAGGTCTTTTAATCCAATTCAGTACTCATGTCTCCCTAATTAACAAAAGCCGAATAGGTTAGCACCTATATGCTTTAGCCATAAGGCGTTTTCTAACATTTTTAGCTTATAACTCCTCCATTCGATCAAGTTCACATTTGGTTTAGGCTCAACCGTTCACAACCACTTTAGAAGTTTTCATGCCATCTCATAGTTTTATTTACCGATTCCTTCGACCCACATGAATTTTATAACACATATACATTTTCAATTTAAAACACCAAACATCATAAAGATGGCACAATGCTACTCTAACCGAATGTTCGAAACATTTAAATCATCCTTAATGAAATTTACTATCGACCTAGGAAGTCCATCTATGCATTTTCTAAATTTAAATTCGGCTAACCACAAGCAAGAATTCGTCACAATTCAACTATTCCTATACTAACATTAAAATCACATGGAAGCACATATAGTTTAGCTCAAAAATTCAACTAAATTCCTTATCTTAAAATTTTAACTTAATACCGTACTTCCCATTCGGCTTAACAAGGTCAACTTATGCATTTCTCATCTAAGTAACATAGACATGACCAAACTAGAGCCCATTTAATAATTATCAAAATTTCACTCCTCCAATAAAGGCAAAACCGAAAACTCACAAGCAAAATATAACTCAACAAGCATGACTTCTTCTATTCACCAACCATTGTCGATTTCTTTAGCCTTAACACTCATTTATCCAAATTTAACAATGTTTAGCTAATGGTTGAATATAAAACACCTTGCACCAAACCTTCAACTTCACATATTCCAAACCTCAATCGTTAACTCAATAAGCAATATTCACAATGAGTATCATTCGGCCATTTGTGTTGCTTAGCCAACAAATTTCATATTTTTAATCCACCATTCAAGTATTTACCACACAAAACGCACGAGTTATGCTCAATACTTCAAATTGAAAATCGGCAACCACAACTACACTAGCTAAGGATTTCCACAAAATACTTGGATCACAAATATGCACTTTCAAGAAGTTCAAAACGCATGTTTCAACCCTTATTCATAATGGCATAAAACAACAACCCCTTTCCTATTGATTTAGCCTTAGCCGAATGCCCTAATCACCATGGAAGTTGAAATTTCAAAATGGGCTAGACTAAACACTTACTCAAACACCTTATTTTAGAAATTAAAAGAAAAGTAGCAAAGATTTCTTACCTTTGATTTGAATCAATATGGCCGAATGTTAGCCTAAAACCTTCTCTTTTCTATCTTCTTCAACTCACGGCAAGAAGAACTAAAAATTTCTTCAAAATCTTTTATTTAATTACTTTACTTTATTTTTTTATCAACATCATCATCCCACTAACTTAAATTACAAATTATAAAATAATGAAACAACCAATGGAAACAAATGCATGGCCGGCCACTTTCTTCTAAGGGAAATATTGACATGCAAATCCATTAGTTTTTAGCTTATTTAATTTAGGTCATTCCAAAATTGTCTAGCTAAGTTTCTAAGTTTTTCAACTAAACCCTTTTCAATAGATTCGTATTGACTTTGTCAAAATTCCAATTCACAACTCCCACACATGTAATTAACACATAATTGAAGCATTGAAAATCAATATTAACTATTTTAAGGACTCGGTTTAGCGGTCACGAAACCGCTTCTCGACTAAGGTCGAACTAGGGCTGTCACAACTCCCTCCCCCTTAAAAAGATTTTCGTCCCCGAAAATCTTACCCGAAAATAGATTTGGATATCGTTCTTTCATAGCCTTCTCGGGCTCCCAAGTTGCTTCTTCGATCCCATGCTTAAGCCATAATATTTTTACTAACGGAACTCTTTTGTTTCGTAATTCTTTAACTTCTCGAGCTAAAACACGGATAGGTTCTTCCTCATAACTCAAATTAGGTTGAATTTCAATCTCGGACGGATTTAGCACATGCGAAGGATCGGATCTATACCGACGGAGCATCGATACATGAAAAACATTGTGAATCTTTTCAAGCTCAGGAGGTAACAACAATCTATAAGCAACCGGTCCAACCCGTTCTAATATCTCATACGGTCCAATGAATCTTGGGCTCAGCTTGCCTTTACGGCCAAAACGGAGTATCTTTTTCCACGGTGAAACTTTTAAAAACACCTTATCACCCACTTGATACTCGATGTCCTTTCGCTTTAAGTCCGCGTAAGATTTCTGACGATAGGATGCCATTCTCAAACTGTTGCGAATTATCTCCACTTTCTGCCCCGCTTCTCTGACTAAATCAACTCCAATAATCTTATCTTCACTAAGTTCGGTCCAGAATAGAGGTGTACGGCATTTTTGACCATAAAGAGCTTCATAGGGCGCCATTTGAATACTCGACTGGAAACTGTTATTATAAGCGAATTCAACTAGGGGCAAGTATTTCTCCCACGAGCCGCTAAACTCGAGGATGCAACATCTCAACATGTCCTCGAGTATCTGAATAACCCGTTCAGATTGACCGTCCGTCTGCGGATGAAAAGCGGTGCTGAAATGGAGCTTAGTGCCCAGAGCTTCTTGCAGCTTTCTCCAAAATCTAGAAGTAAATCGAGGGTCTCGATCAGAAACAATAGAAGTCGGCACCCCATGTAATCGCACAATCTGAGAAACGTATAATTCTGCTAACTTATCAAGCGAATAGTCAGTGCGAACCGGAATGAAATGGGCTGATTTCGTTAATCGATCAACAACAACCCAAATGGAGTCCTTTTTGCTCGACGTCAACGGCAAACCTGACACAAAGTCCATTGTAATGCGATCCCATTTCCACTCGGGTATCAAAATCAGCTGAAGTAATCCTGACGGCACCTGATGTTCTGCTTTTACTTGCTAACATACTAAGCATTTAGACACAAAATCAGAGATGTCTCGTTTCATGCCGTACCACCAATACTGTTGCTTCAAATCGTTATACATTTTCGTACTGCCCGGATGGACCGACATTCGGCTACTATGAGCTTCATTTAAAATCATCGAAACTAGCTCAGACTTCTTCGGAATACACAATCGGTCTTTAAATCTCAAGCAATCATTTCCGTCGACTCGAAATTCTGAATTTACATTCGACTCACAATGAGCTCGTTTAGCAACTAAGTCCTCATCGGCTTTCTGCGCCTCACGAATCTGTTGAAGTAGCACAGGTTTTGCTACTAATTCGGCAATCAACACATCATCCACTGACATAGTTAGCTTCGCGTTCATGGCTCGTAAGGAAAATAAAGATTTACGGCTAAGAGCGTCCGCAACTACATTAGCTTTCCCCGGGTGATAATCAATAATAAGCTCATAATCTTTTAGCAATTCTAACCATCGCCTTTGTCTCAAATTCAAATCTTTTTGAGTCATCAGATACTTGAGACTTTTGTGATCGGAAAAGATATGACATTTCTCACCGAACAAATAATGTCGCCAAATCTTCAAGGTGAAAACAATAGCGGCTAGTTCAAGGTCATGAGTCGAGTAATTTCGTTCGTGAGGCTTCAATTGTCTCGAAGCGTAAGCAATAACCCGACCTTCTTGCATCAACACGCAGCCTAAACCGTTCAGAGATGCATCGCTATAAACTACAAATTCTTTACCGGTTTCCGGTTGAACTAATACTGGAGCTTTCGTCAAAAGGGTTTTTAGCTGATCAAAGCTTTGCTGACACTTATCCGTCCATTCGAATTTAATATCTTTTTGCAGCAGTCTCGTCAACGGAGTCGCAATCATCGAAAAACCTTTGACGAATCGTCGGTAATAACCAGCGAGTACTAAAAAGCTTCGGACCTCAGAAATATTCTTAGGAGGTTTCCAGTCGAGGATGGCTGAAATTTTGTTCGGATCCACTCGAATACCCAAAACAGATACTATATGGCCCAAAAACCCGACCTCGCGCGACCAAAATTTGCACTTGCTGAATTTCGCATACAATTCATTTTCACGTAAGGTCTGAAGTACCAGTCTTAAATGTTTGGCATGCTCGGACTCATTGCGAGAGTAAATCAAAATATCGTCGATGAACACTACTACAAAGCGGTCCAAAAACGGCTTAAATATCCGATTCATTAAGTCCATGAATACCGCGGGGGCATTGGTGAGTCCAAACGGCATCACTAAAAATTCGTAGTGACCGTATCTTGTTCGGAATGCCGTCTTCGGTACGTCGGAATCTCTAACTCTCAGCTGATAATAGCCGGATCGCAGATCAATTTTTGAGAATACTGAGGCTCCTCTCAACTGATCGAACAAGTCATCAATTCGGGGCAACGGATACTTATTCTTCACCGTGGCTTTGTTCAGCTGTCGATAGTCGATGCACAATCTCATAGTCCCGTCTCTCTTTTTCACGAACAAAATCGGTGCACCCCAAGGCGAAAAACTAGGTCGCACAAAGCCTCTATCCGTCAACTCTTGCAGCTAAGATTTTAATTCCTTTAACTTTGTAGGTGCCATACGATACGGGGCAATCGAAATCGGTGTCGTACCGGGAATCAACTCTATACCAAACTCGACCTCTCTTACCGGCGGCAATCCCGGTAATTCTTCGGGAAAGACATCTGAAAACTCGCAGACTACGGGCACCGTCCCAAGTTCTCGATCGGTAACTTTGTTATCTAGCACATAGGCCAAATACGCTTCATAACCCTTCCTCACATATTTCTGAGCTAACATGGTTGTAATTATTGCAGGTGGTCCATTTAGATCAATAGACTCGATTCGGATTATTTCATTATTCGAACATCGCAAATCGATAGTTTTCCGCTTACAATTTACTATTGCGTCATGAACGGTTAACCAGTCCATTCCGAGAATAATGTCAAATTCATTGAATGGAAGAAGCATCAAGTCAGCCGGAAAATAAAAATCTCGAACCATTAACGGACATTTCTTACATACTTTATCGACCAGAACACAACGGCCCAAAGGGTTCGACACTCGAATTACAAATTCAGTAGACTCAACAGGAAGAGTCTTACTGGAGGCTAAAGTTTCACATACATACGAATGGGTTGAACCAGGATCAATCAGAGCAACAACATCAGTGTTAAAAAGTGTGAAAGTACCAGTAATAACATCTGGAGAAGAAGCTTCTTCACGGGCACGGATAGCATACGCTCTGGCAGAACCGCAGTGTCTCTAGTCCCTCTCTGACTGCCGCTAATATTTCCACCCCGGTGTGGTGGTCTACCCCGTGAAGCTACACCACTAGGTCTCTGAGTCGGATCGGGAGTGCGTTCATCATTTCTCGGACAATCCTTAATAAAATGGTCGGCAGAACCACATCTGAAACAAGAGCGGTCACGATGCCTACAACTCCCCGAATGCCATTTACCACAATAGTTGCAATCCTGTCTATCCCGACGTTCATTTCTGACACTGGCAATAGAAGTGGCCCGCGAACTCGCGGGAGGTCGAGGACGTTCATATCTAGGAAAACTCGATGTATTTTTAGATCGGCCCATGTCATCTCTAGTCTTCTTGGATGATTGTTGAACAGATTTCCCCGCGGACCTCTTACGGAACTCTCTATCTCCACCTTCGGCTTTTCTTTTCTCTTTACTGAGTTCTTCAGCTTTACAAGCCCGCTCGACTAGCACGACAAACTCCTTAATTTCCAGAATCCCCATCAGCAATCTGATATTTTCATTTAACCCATCCTCAAAACGCTTACACATGATGGCTTCAGAGGATACACATTCGCGAGCATAGCGGCTGAGGCGTACAAACTCCCTCTCGTACTCGGCCACTGACATCTGATCTTGTTTGAGTTCTAGAAATTCCTTCCGTTTTTGATCAATAAATCTTTGGCTGATGTATTTCTTTCGGAACTCGGTTTGGAAGAATTCCCAATTGACCCGTTCCTTCGGAACAACAGAAACCAGAGTATTCCACCAGTAGTAAGCAGCGTCACGTAACAGAGACACCGCACATTTAAGACACTCCTCGGGTGAGCAGGATAGTTCATCGAACACTCGGATGGTATTGTCGAGCCAAAACTCGGCCCGCTCGGCATCGTCACTAGGAGTAGCCCGGAACTCTTTGGCCCCATATTTTCTAATTTTGTCAACAGGGGGCCTACTCGATCTCATTGGATCGGTCACAGGTGGGGTCATGAAGGTCGGAAACGGAGTATTCGGGGCCGGAGGTTGCGGAACAGCCGGATTTGATCTGGCGAATTGAGCGAACCAGTCACTCATCATCGCATAAAAAGCTGGTCTAATATCATCATTTCGATGACCCATATTTGGCTGAGAGTCAGGTGGCGCTGTCCCTTGCGCGGGAGCAGGAGCTACACTCTCAACATCGTCCGCTACGGTTCAATCGGGTTCGGGATCCATTCTATACCAAAAATCACATTTCAAATATCAGAAGTCATCCCACTATCAAAATGATACTAAATGGCATGTATAGCTAGACTCAAACCTACTACGGTAGTCCGAGAATCGACTAAACCTGGCTCTGATACCAATAAAATGTAACACCTCTAGACTCGGTCCCATTGCAGGAGGGTCGAGAGGCATCACCAGACTATTTCTTTGAAAAACCGCATGATAACAAAAGAAGATCCTTTACTAGACTTATCGATATAATTAGCAAAAGTTGCGCAAAAACTCATCAACCGAACACAACTAAACCAGTTTATCGCATTCAAACAATGTGCGAAATGAATTCATCCTTAGTCACGTTAATCACTTTTTCTTCATGTATCTCCATGTTAGAAGTATGACATATTTCAAGACTAGTTTCCAAACATGCATTCACAACCATTCATGTATAACATAATCGAATTATTACCATAACTATCAAAGTGAAAATCTTAAGAGGGCCATTTTCGCATGGCCTAATTAGGTTACAAAATTCAAAAGAGGTTTGTTTGAACACCAAAAGTCAACCTATACATGCCATTCCTAAATTTAGTTACCAGTACCAAAAGATGAGTGATAGTGTAGATGACTTCAATGCTGGAACTCCCGAGACCGTAGCTTCCGATCAAGATCTACAAAATCGAAAGCAGGGACAACAGAGTAAGCAATGACTTGCCTAGTAAGTACTTAAGTAATTCAATCAAAATAAGAAAAAGGGCGTAATAT
This sequence comes from Gossypium stocksii, assembly GCA_020496765.1. Lineage (NCBI taxonomy): Eukaryota > Viridiplantae > Streptophyta > Magnoliopsida > Malvales > Malvaceae > Gossypium > Gossypium stocksii. Next base: position 31,358,171 of record CM035624.1, read on the forward strand.
TAACAACTCATGATTTAAAACCTTCTTTGGCCGAATATGCTCATACCTATATTACTAACTCACTCACATGTTTATCACACAAAGAAGCTCAAATGCATTCAACGAGTTATTCACTCAAAATCGAGTAGTTCAGATTTCTTCTTTGCAAAATCAATCGAGTATAAAATTACACACCTCAACATCAAATTTCTTATACATACCCGCGATATCAAATAACAGTTCACAAATTCTTACCGACTCAACTAAACAAATTTAATGACGTGCTAAATCATTACAAGCGTAGAATGCATACCTGCCTTCCTTACGTTAAGTGGCGCATATGATTTGTTAAGGCCTACTATTTATATAATTACTCGTACGTAAGCTTATACATTTAACCCATATCTGATCTCCACCACGAATGGACTTCAAGGCCAAATCCGGATCTTATTACTGGCTTTAAGCCCTTCGAGACTAAGCTCGGCTTTAACTCCGGCTCGGAAGCCCTTCGAGACTAAGCTCGGCTTTAACTTTGGCTCGGAAGCCCTTCGAGACTAAGCTCGGCTTTAACTCTGAAATTTCTACTTACATATAATGGCATACATCTCATATCATCTTTCAATAGCATTTCAAATACAGAAACACAAGTTTTGGCATACTACCAAGCATATTTCATATGGCTTATTTATTTGTAAGCAAGGAATACAAATTCATATCCAAATACATTAAGATTTCACTTCAGTATTAGGTATTTCATTTTTACTCATACTCTCATTTCCAAAATTTTGCGTTTAGACACACCATTTGCCATTTGAATTCGCATATTATGCATATATAAATATTATAATTTCATTTTATCATATTTAAGGATTTGTTACTCAAGAACTTACCTCGTATCATTCCGAGAAATTTCGAATTGACTATTCCGTGACCTTGGCCTTCCCTTTGTCTGAAGTTGCCCCTCTAAGCTCTTGAGCTTAAATAAACAATACAATCATATCAATTTTACTCACACATCTCTATTGATAATTTACACTTTCATTTCAATCAAGACACACAACGAAATTTTCCTTTATCACACCTACATTCGGCCAAGCATAAATACATTATAATTTACAATCCAATTCATTTATCAAATGTAGTAGACAAGGTCTTTTAATCCAATTCAGTACTCATGTCTCCCTAATTAACAAAAGCCGAATAGGTTAGCACCTATATGCTTTAGCCATAAGGCGTTTTCTAACATTTTTAGCTTATAACTCCTCCATTCGATCAAGTTCACATTTGGTTTAGGCTCAACCGTTCACAACCACTTTAGAAGTTTTCATGCCATCTCATAGTTTTATTTACCGATTCCTTCGACCCACATAAATTTTATAACACATATACATTTTCAATTTAAAACACCAAACATCATAAAGATGGCACAATGCTACTCTAACCGAATGTTCGAAACATTTAAATCATCCTTAATGAAATTTACTATCGACCTAGGAAGTCCATCTATGCATTTTCTAAATTTAAATTCGGCTAACCACAAGCAAGAATTCGTCACAATTCAACTATTCCTATACTAACATTAAAATCACATGGAAGCACATATAGTTTAGCTCAAAAATTCAACTAAATTCCTTATCTTAAAATTTTAACTTAATACCGTACTTCCCATTCGGCTTAACAAGGTCAACTTATGCATTTCTCATCTAAGCAACATAGACATGACCAAACTAGAGCCCATTTAATAATTATCAAAATTTCACTCCTCCAATAAAGGCAAAACCGAAAACTCACAAGCAAAATATAACTCAACAAGCATGACTTCTTCTATTCACCAACCATTGTCGATTTCTTTAGCCTTAACACTCATTTATCCAAATTTAACAATGTTTAGCTAATGGTTGAATATAAAACACCTTGCACCAAACCTTCAACTTCACATATTCCAAACCTCAATCGTTAACTCAATAAGCAATATTCACAATGAGTATCATTCGGCCATTTGTGTTGCTTAGCCAACAAATTTCATATTTTTAATCCACCATTCAAGTATTTACCACACAAAACGCACGAGTTATGCTCAATACTTCAAATTGAAAATCGGCAAACACAACTACACTAGCTAAGGATTTCCACAAAATACTTGGATCACAAATATGCACTTTCAAGAAGTTCAAAACGCATGTTTCAACCCTTATTCATAATGGCATAAAACAACAACCCCTTTCCTATTGATTTAGCCTTAGCCGAATGCCCTAATCACCATGGAAGTTGAAATTTCAAAATGGGCTAGACTAAACACTTACTCAAACACCTTATTTTAGAAATTAAAAGAAAAGTAGCAAAGATTTCTTACCTTTGATTTGAATCAATATGGCCGAATGTTAGCCTAAAACCTTCTCTTTTCTATCTTCTTCAACTCACGGCAAGAAGAACTAAAAATTTCTTCAAAATCTTTTATTTAATTACTTTACTTTATTTTTTTATCAACATCATCATCCCACTAACTTAAATTACAAATTATAAAATAATGAAACAACCAATGGAAACAAATGCATGGCCGGCCACTTTCTTCTAAGGGAAATATTGACATGCAAATCCATTAGTTTTTAGCTTATTTAATTTAGGTCATTCCAAAATTGTCTAGCTAAGTTTCTAAGTTTTTCAACTAAACCCTTTTCAATAGATTCGTATTGACTTTGTCAAAATTCCAATTCACAACTCCCACACATGTAATTAACACATAATTGAAGCATTGAAAATCAATATTAACTATTTTAAGGACTCGGTTTAGCGGTCACGAAACCGCTTCCCGACTAAGGTCGAACTAGGGCTGTCACAGTAAAGCTCTTTTGAAACTACAATAGCATTAATAAATTTTTAGGGAATTTAGATTAGCACAATGTACTCATTAGGAAATAGCCGATGTGAAATGTTTAAATTAAATTAAGCGAAGTTCTTGGAATACTGAAATTGAAATAATGAAAATGGAAAAATAAAACGAAAAATAAAAAGAAAGTAGAAAATAAAAAGGAAAATAAAGGAAAAGATAAGAGGACTAGAGAGTCCTAATCCTCAGATGGTTCGTGAGGTGGGGGTGGTGATGTGAGATGGAGATGTTGACAAAACTGATATAAAATGGCATCAATGTGATCAAGGCACTAAAAACACTATTGCTTGGATCGTGTAAAGCACTCAGACATGTCAGAATCTGAAGCTACTACATGAACTGGACGGCGAATGGGCGGAGGCTTCTCGTGAGGCAGGGGGACATCATCAGTAATGTCCTCTGGGTCCTCTTGCTTGGTGGATTGAGATAAGTGATATTGAGGAGGATCGGTCCCACATTTGCGCTCGATCATCCTCATATGAAGCATGCTTTGGATGCCCTACGGGGACATCTGGCTGATGAGAGTATAAGAGGATGTCTAGGTTGCTGTGTTGAGGAGGCCGAAGTAGCTGGCCAGGCAGTCACGTATGGGCCCATTGAGATCACACCCTTTCGATGTCGCTCCGTCTGGTGTTGAATGGCATGGACGATGAAGTAAGCAAGGTCGAGCACTTGCCCGTGCGACATGCTCCACAAGATGTATGCGTCGTGGGTGTTAACGATGCCGGTGCTCTCTCATCTACCCGTCAGTGTATGTGCGAGTAGAGCATGTAGGTACCTCAGCGATGGGGCGAGAGCTGTCGCCTTGGAGCGACTAGGGTCATAGGTGGCTGAAACAGGGACTAGGGCCTACCAACACTTGGCTAGAGAAAAATGGATGTGGCAGTGAAGCTCGAGAGGTTTTCCTCTTCCATAAATTGCTCAGTGTATAGGCCCAGTGCTGTACCGAACTCTGGTACACTAAGTTGTTGAACAATGCCCTCGAGGCGGAACTAAACCGCTCCTAGATCGTCATATCTGGACATGACCGTCTGGAGGTGGAAAGTGGAGCAGAGCTCTAAAGTAAGCTTAAGGTATGTGGGCTCGATGATCTGATAGAATTGGTCCCATGAGTCCGTTGTTAACAAGGCTCGAACTGTGTCTGCCAATTGGACTCACTCTAATGCGGCCCAATCAATACACCTCCGCACTCCGAGGAGTCTTGCTCTAAGAAGTTGAAATAGTTCCTCTTGAGAGTTTTGCGGGAACTGGAGGAAGGGGTGTCTAATTTCAATAGTGCCTCTAGAAGAGGAACCACCAGACCCCTTTCGCTTTTTAGAGGCAGGGACAGCGGCTTTCTTTCCTCTTGATGATGATATTTTTCTTGAAAGGAAAGTAGACAAATGAGAATAAAAAGATAGAAATATATTATGAATAGTCAAAAGTTCCTAAACTAAATGTTAAATTAAACAAATCAAAAACTACTAAGTACTTCATGCAAAGGGCAATTTGACTAACCTAAATTTGATGTTGGAGTTATCCTAAGCATAGAATGAGATAATGAAAATAGTAGTAGCTAATGGTTAACATTATATATCAAGAATCAATTGCTTCAGATAGATAAAGATGGAAACCAAAGAATGGTTCAAAATGGCATAATGAGTTTTCTAGATTAATCATGCAAAATGTATGAGAATCACATAAACAATAGGGTAAATAACTAAATAAATAAAATCATGAAAATATAAGTAGTTAAAATACATTAAAAATTAAAAGAAAAGGGAGAAAGGGAAATCGGTAGGGTAAGATTTGGGGTGACGCATGGTCGTGGCGGTGCTACACGGGCGTGGTGGCTTGGGCTAGGTCGATGGTGGCACTAGGAGGGCCTGGTGTGGGCTGTGGTGGGAGAGGGTTTAGGGTTTTGAGTGAGGGAGATGATGAATAGCAATGGGTATATATAGAAAGTAGGGCACACGGGTGTGGCACACACCCATGTGAATCATTTTTAGCCCGTGTGGTTCAAATTTTAAAGCTTTTGGCGTGCCTAACTCATGGCACACGCCCGTGTTCTTTGTACGTGTTAGGGCATATAGTCGTGTCGCACGGCCGTCTCTTTCGATGTTCGCTTCTCCCTCACCCGTGTGTGGGGTCACATGCCCGTGTGTGAATTGGTAGGTTCGACCACGGGGTTTGGACACAGGCGTGTCTCCTGCCCATGTCAATTTAGTAGGTTCAACCATACTCTGGGACATGGGCGTGTCACACACATGTGTTGATTTGTCAGGATTGGCCACGGCCGCATCACACGGCTATGGCTATTTGTCGTAGCCCGTGTGTTAGGAAAATTTTGTCTTGTTTGTACATAGCCGTATCGCACGGTCGTGTCTTTGCCCATGGTGTCCCCACAACATTAGGCATGCCCGTGGGCATGGTCGTGTGGCTTGAAAAACCTGCATTTAAGAAGTTAGTTGATGAATTAGAGTTTGAGAACTTAAATAAAAGAAATTTACTATGTTAGTGCTCGGGTTGCCTCTCGAGAAGCACTAGTTTATAGTCTAAGCTCGACTTCTTTCAAGCTTGTAGGGTGGCAGTGGTTTGAGGAGTTCGAACTCCTTTCTCTTGCTATCAGTCTCACTATCAAAATAAGGTTTGAGTCGAGTATAATTTACCTTGAAAGTGCCCAACGTCTTATGTGTTATCTCGACTCTACCATGGGGGAAATTTTTCATTATTGTGAAGATAAGGGTGTCACCTATATGAACTTTTGAATTCAAGATTCGAGTATCTTCCTCCTCTAAGAATACCTTATCCCCTACCTTAAATTGATTCGCTTTTACCTTAGGGTAGTCATGGTGATGCTTCAGTTTGATGTGGCATATTTTGGGTTTCTCTTAGCAGTAGTTCAGCCACTCGTCTAGTTCTTCAATCTGTAGCATTCGTTCTTCATGGGTGGTTCCTTTGTTATCGTATGTAATTGAATGTGGATCTATTGTACTTCTATGAGGAGTACCCTGCAGAGTAGGTTGGATGGTCAGATCATTCTTATTACAAGATTTCGTAATAATATATTTACCATTAACAGTCTTATTAGAATTGTGAGCTTTCAAAGTAATTCTACCATCACCTATACGAAGTGTGAGTTCACCTGTCCCTACATCGATTATAGTTTTTGCAGTTGCTAAGAAGGGTCACCCTAGAATTAATGGCAAATTGCTATCTTCATCAATGTCTAAAACAATGAATCTACTGGAATATAAATTTATCAATTATGACTAGCATGTCTTCGATTATACCCCTAGGAAATCTAATGGTTTTATCAGCCAATTGAATGCTCATCCTAGTTTGTTTAGGTTTCCTAAGACCTAGTTGTTTAAACAATTTATATGGCATTACATTAATAATGGCTCCTGAATCAGCTAAAGCATTTTTAACATCTAAGCTACCAAGTAAACAAGGAATTGTAAAACTTCCTGGATCTTTTAGTTTGTTAGGTAGCTTATTCTGTAAAATAGCTGAGCACACTGCATTCAGCTCCACATGAGATGACTCATCCAGCTTTCGTTTGTTTGTCAGAAGCTCTCTTAAAAACTTAATGGCATTTGGCATCTGTGAAAGAGCTTCAATAAACGGTAAGTTAATATATAATTTCTTCAAAAGTTTAAAGAATTTATCAAATTGTTCATCTGTACAATCTTTCCCTATCGTATTAGGATATGGAACACGAGGCTTATATTCTTTAACAACTGGTTCTTTGTGACTTACCTCATCCTTACCTTTACTTACCACAGTCTCTTTACTTGGCTTTGATTTGGTTTTAGCTAGCATATCTTCATCAATCGTGTCGATAGAGTGTAATTCCTTCTTAGGGTTAGTCTCGGTGTTGCTTGGTAAACTACCTTGTGGTCTTTTAGAATTTAGTTTAACGAGTTGGCCTATTTGAGTTTCGTGTCATTGAATAGATGCTTGCTAGTTCTTAAGTGCCGTCTCGGCATTTTGGAAATGGGTTTCTGACCCAGAGATAAATTTCGCGAGCATCTCCTCAAGGTTCAGCTTTTTCTCTTGCTGGTAAGGTGGTTGCTAAAATCCCGGAGGAGGTGTTGGTCTCTGATTTCCTTGATTACCTTGTCCTCCCCATAAGAATTAAGGTTGTAACGCCCTAATTTTTGGGATTTTTGAGATTTCGCTTAAATTTAATTTTTGCTTGTCTAGATGTGCTCAAATATGCTTTGAGTGTGTTAGTGGGCCTTTAGAAGGCCTAAGCTTAAGTTAAAACCCAATACAATTTTAAAATTTTAGCCCTAGGGGAGGAAGGGCTTTGACTAAGTGGGCTTTTAAAAGAAATGATGGTAATGTAAGACACAAGATGACCTGTTGTAAGGTGGCAATTTAGTGCCACTTAGGGCTTAAGGATGAGGCATGTAAAGGCTTTGTAAGAGCTAAGGTTCGAATCCATGGAGTAGCAAGGTGTTATTTATTTTTTTATGCTTATATAAGGTAAGTGATGAAAATCAATTGAAACTCTATTGGGAGGAGTTTGAAGTGCTTATAGGATTGAGGCAATGAGGGATAAGGGGAGAAAAGTTTGGAAATTTGAATGGGAAGCAAGTGATGGCTGAATAGGGGTCTCTTGGGAAACAAATCGGCTAGGGTCCTTAGAGGTAGCATTTTCGGCATTGTGGTAGGGGTGTGCCGATTTCTCCTTTTGTTTTTCTTTGGGTTTTGCCTTGTAGTGAGCCTTGAGTGCTAGTTAGTTAAGGGTTAGAGGTGCCGACCATACCTTTCTTGTCACCAAGTTCTTCTCCTAGCTTTTTCTAAAAATTGAAATCTCGAAAGTGTTAGCTCTCTTTTACCGATTTACCTAAAGTCGAATCCCTCATCACCTTTCTCCCAAAAAGACGAACCAAGTATCCTCCTCTTCTCTCTTCACTCTCTTCTATTCTTCTTCACCTCTTTTCCACCGGTTAAAGTAACCCCTTTTCTCAAGCTTTGTTAGCTGATTACTCTTAAAAGCTGAAACTGAATCCACTGTTGCCGATTTCTTCTTTGGCCAAACTTTTTCTTCTTCCCATTGCTAATCTTTCAAGAGCCAAACCTCAAAACCTCTCATCTCTCTGCCAATCATCTCTATTACTTCGTAAACTTTTTTTTCTTCTATCTTTTCTCTCAAAACCGAAATTGACATACTCCTGAGTGGGGTTCTAAAAGCCGAATCACTTAGATCTATTTTCTACTCCTGTTTTGGTTAGATCTACAATAGATCTGGACTAGGTTGGTATTTGGGACTCTTCTTTGGCAGAACCAAACGGTGGTAAGTATTCGGAACTCCTTTCTTTCGTAATTTGGTGATTCAACAAAAGTCGAAAACCCCTAGCTCTTCAAGGTGGCTGTTGATTTTGGCTAAGATTGATATTAGTCTTTTATTTCGGTTTTCTTGTAATCTAGTGTGGAAAAGAGGTTGTCTATCGAGGAGCATTAGAGGCTAGGACTGTTGGGCAATCTAGATCTAGATCTTGTTGTAGATTTCGACAAAGGCAAGTGATTAAGAGCTTTAGATAGGGTTGGCCGAATATGGTAGGTTGTCAATATTCGTTGATTTCATTGGATTTTAGTTAATCGTGTGAATTAACGATTGTAGGATATTCATGCAAGGGACTTCTGAGTATATCGCAAAACAGGTGTGTACTCGACACCCTCTAGTAGACTAGATCGGCAAAAGCTGAAAAGCTGAAAAGCTGAAAAGCTGAAATGTCAAAATTTCGGCATTTCGAGGGCTTACAAGCGTGCGAGCACTCGTGAGTTGGTTGAAACGGTAAAGCTGGTAATCGCGAAAGGTAAGATAGTTGTGTGCGCAATTTTGAGCACGTTGGTGGTTGTGGGCCTCGGAGGGTCGAATTTGGGCCCAATAGGCTTATAGGCCCATATGGGTGAAATTGGGCGGTAAGTATAATCTGGTAGTCTGACTGTTAAATCTACTAAAATGAGTGAAAAATTTAGGCTTAGTGGGCCGTAGTAGCTAGTAGACTCCGTTGGGCCCATTAGGGGGTTTAGGGCCCGATGACTCCATAGTAATGATATGGACTGAATAAATTACTTGAACGATAATAGGTCTATTAGTATACTGTAATGAGCATGAAACCTTAAAATCTGGCTACTTTTCTGAAATACCCCTTAAGGGTAGAAATTACTATTTTACCCCTAGTTGCTAAAAGACCATATTACCCTCAGGGTTAAGTTGACTGATTTGCATGCTAAATTATATATGTTCTCTATATGCCATGTCATAATATACTATGTTGCATGGGATTGGGTTATATTGACGGAGGAAGTGGTAAAGTGGCAATGCCACGTATACTATTAGAGGCTCTACCTTGTATTACTATTTTAGTGGCTTGGCCAGGTTATCTGATCAAGCAGCTAAGCTGCGACTGTGGTGTGTAGGGCTAGATGGGTTGAGTTATTCCCAACATGGTGTGTAGGGCTGGTACGGGTGGTGTGTAGGGCTGGATTGGGCATGGGCTTTGCATTCATTCATAATACACTGAACTGTTACTGTAATGGCCTAAGGCCCACACTATTTTCTAAATAGGGCTAAGGCCCAGTTATCACTGTTATTTGAATAGGGCTAAAGCCCAATTAACATTGTATCTAAATAGGGCTTAGGCCCAGTCAGAGCTTGCACTAGTCTTGTCTCTGGTTGGGTTAGCTTATACACTGAGTTTTCACAAACTCACCCACTTCTTTCCATCCATGCAGGTGAACCCCAACCTTAGAGGACTTGGAGCTGGAGGGATTCAGACTGGTCACGTGGACTACTTTCTGGTTTTATTATTATTTATTAAATTACTTATTTTAGTATTCAGTAGTTTTAGCTTTTAATCTGTAATAAGGCCGCTCGATAATTATTTTGTTTTCAGTTCAGTTTTACTTAATTATCCAAACTATTACTTGTTAAAAATTGATAGACCTACGCGGATTTTTATTTCAAATTAACAAACATTTTCAAACATTCCCTACGTGGCAAATAGATAATTCAGCAACAACGACTCACTAACGAGATTTCTTAAAAAGTGAACTTCAAACTGATAGAGGATAGGTTTTTGTAAATTAAATAACCTTCTTTTCTCAAAACATAAAATGGTTTTGGTAAATCAATCTAAATTTATGAAACGAAGAACACAGTGTAATTAACTGTCTCTGTACACGTCAGATCTGGCCATAATGTCTGGGCTAGATTTGGGGTGCTACATTTAGTGGTATCAGAGCCCAGTTAAAACAACTCGGCTGTGGAATAGGTCCAAAAAGTTTTCTTAAATTTAAATTAAGGCCCAAAAAGTATTTTGAAAATCAGTTTTGAGAAATTTCTTAAGAAAACCCTTTTTCAATTGATTTTCTTCAAGACATACGTATTTTACTAAAAGCTTAAGGTTCAACTTCAAAAAAAAAAAGTTTATTCCTACTAAAACTTGGTTTTCTGGCATCTAGTTTTCGAAGAGTGGCGCATCGAATCTCCAGCACCAAGTCTATAAGTGTCTTTTGCTCTACTGTACTACACTGTAGTACTGTTATAATACTGTAGATAGTACTAAGACCCTACTAAGATTCTGTAGTTAAGGGAGTACTGAAACTGTAGAGACTAAGACAGTAGGAAAAACTGAAAACTCTAGAAGATTGAGACTGTAGCTAGGCTACGATTCTGTGAAAACAAAACTCTGAAATACTATCTCTACATAAGACATCTATAATAAATACCGAAATACTGAACTAATTCATAAAATTCGTAATCAGATAATACGATATGAGCACGAGGGTAGCTTATGGATGAGGCCGTGGTCATGGCCGAGGTATTGCGCAGGCTGGGTCTTCATCTTCGGGACATATACTAGCTGAGGAGGCACGACACCAGCAATTGAGACTGGGTCGTACGATCGGGCTGTAGGGGACGATGCTTTGTCCTAGGGGATGCTACGACTTTTGAAAAGGGTCACTGGAGCAGGTACGGGAGCTGTGAACTGAGGATCTATTTCTGAGCGACTCCGAGCTAACAGAGCGAAGATTTTCAGGGGTGTATCTAGAGTAGCCCCAAATGTGGCTGAATACTGGTTGGAAGCCACGGAGCGGATCATGGACAACTTGGATTGCTTAGTGGAGCAGAAGTTGAAAGGAGCAGTATCTCTGCTGCGAGATGAGGCCTACCAGTGATGGATCACTGTGAGGGATAGTACCCCAGCTGAGCGGGTAACTTGGGAGTTGTTTAAGATGGCTTTCAAAGGGAAGTATGTCGGGGCGAGCTATGTGGACGCCCGAAGGAAGGAATTTTTGAACCTAACCCAGGGTAATAAGTCTGTTAGGGAGTATGATGCTGAGTTTTTAAGGTTAAGCCGGTATGCTAGTGGGATAGTTGCTACGAAATATGAGCATAGCGTACGGTTCGAGGATGGTCTCAGAGATGAACTAAGGGTGCTGATTGCTCCGTAGAGGGAGCATGACTTTGCTCCTCTAGTGGAAAAGGCTAAGATAGCCGAGGAGGTGAAACACACAAAACGACAGAACCATGAAAAGGACCAAAATCGATTTAGGAGGGATTCTGGACCCTCGAGTGCTGCGGGCAGGAATGTAAAAAGGGCTAGAGTGGACGAACCAGTTCGAGTAGTTTCGGTAAATGTGATTAGATCGCAGGCTTGCGGGGATTGTGGTAGAATGCGTTTGGGAGAGTGTTTGAAGCGTACTGGGGCATGTTTCTGGTGTGGATCTAAGGAGCATAGAGTCAAGGACTGTCCACAGGGACCGGCTCAGATGCAAGTTGCTGAACAGAGGGTTGCTCAACTAGTGCAAGGTAGACTACAACCGCCGAAGGGCCGTGGTCAAGGTAGGGGCGGCAATGGAAATGGTCGTGGACGTGGAGCACCGGGCAGGGGTGCTGGAAATGTTAAGGCTCGTCAGCTAGAATTGGTTTATGTTGCTCATCGCCGAGAGGAGGGTGACACACCTGACGTCATAACCGGTACATTTTTTATTTTTAGCATGCCATACACTGCCTTGATTGATATTGGATCTACCCATTCATTGGTTGCATGTGATGAATTTGGGGCGTTAGGTGTGCACTCTGAGGAAACTGTGAGTGGGGTAACTGTGATAAGTCCACTAGGTCACTCGGTTAGAGTAGACAAACACTTTAGAGATGTGCCTTTAGAGACTCAAGGTAGGATTTTCTCTACGGATTTAATGGAGCTACCATTTGAAGAGTTCGATCTTATTTTGGGAATGGACTAGCTTACTAAGCATAGGGCGACTTTGGATTGTGCTGCTAAGTGGATGGTGTTAAAGACTGCGGAGGATGAGGAGGTAATGGTTATAGGGGAGCGAAGAGATTACTTGTCCAATGTTGTCTCGGCTTTGAGAGTCGAGTAGCTGATACACAAGGGATACGAGGCATTTTTGGCATATGTGAGTTAGTCTGATACTGAGGGTTTAACCGCATGAGAGGTTAGAACTGTCAAGGAATTTCAAGATGTCTTTCCTGAGGAGCTTCCTAGGTTGCCTCCAAATCGTGAAGTCAAATTTCAAATTGACTTGTGGCCTGGAACGGCTTCAGTGTCCATCGCACCTTACAGGGTGGCACCAAAGGAGTTAGTGGAGTTGAAAGCACAAATCTAATAGCTGTTGGATAGAGGTTTTATTAAGCCAAGTGTGTCTCTGTGGGGAGCACTAGTACTATTTGTGAAGAAGAAGAATGGGACGATGCATATGTGTATCGATTACCGTCAGTTGAACAAGCTGATGGTTAAGAACAAGTACCCGTTGCCAAGGATCAACGACCTGTTTGACCAGTTAAAAGGAGCATTGGTATTTTCCAATATCGATCTTCAATCTGGATATCACCAGTTAAGGGTCAAAGAGGTGGATATTCATAAGACAGCATTCAGAACTCGGTATGGTCATTATGAGTTTCTAGTAATGCGGTTTGGATTGACGAATACACCTGCGGCTTTCATGGATTTGATGAATCGGGTATTCCAACCTTACTTGGATTGATTCGTGGTCGTCTTCATCGATGATATTCTGATGTATTCAGAAACTGAGGAAAAGCATGATGAGCATCTCCATATTGTTCTGAAAGTGTTGAAGGAGAAGCAACTGTATACAAATTTCAGCAAGTGTGAATTTTGGTTGCGAGAGGTGACGTTCCTAGGTCACGTTGTTTCTACTGGGGGGATTAGGGTGGATCCTCGAAAAATTGAAGCAGTTTTGGAATGGAAGCTACCAAGATCGGATCGAAAATTCAGAGTTTTCTGGGTCTAGCAGGATACTACAGAAGGTTTGTGGAAAGATTCTCTTTGATTGTTGCACCGTTAATGAAACTTTTAAGGGAAGGAGCACCGTTTGTGTAGACTGAAAAGCAGCAAGAGGCTTTTGAGAAGTTGAAGGAAGTGCTGACTGAGGTGCTAGTTTTGATTCAGCCAGAGTCTGGGAAGAATTTCATCGTGTACAGTGATGCATCACATGTTGGGTTGGGCTGTGTGCTGATGCAAGAGGGTAAGGTGGTCGCTTATGCATCGTGACAACTTAAACCTCAGGAAGTGAACTACCCTACGCATGATCTAGAGTTGGCAGTGGTTATTTTTACATTAAAGATCTGTGTATGGAGAAAAGTGTATTATATACACAGACCATAAGAGTCTCAAGTATTTGTTGACTCAGAAGGAGCTGAACCTTAGGCAATGAAGATGGAAAGAGTTGCTTAAGGATTACGACTATTCTATTAAGTATCACCCATGTAAAGCGAATGTGGTGGCTGATGCACTAAGTCGGAGAGTTGTAACTAAGTTGAGAGCAATGTTTACTCATTTGAGTCTTTATGATGATGGTAGCTTGTTAGCAGAATTGCAAGTAAGACCAACCTAGATAGAGCAGATTAAGGAAAAGCAGTTAAAGGATGAATCACTAGTTCCTCGATTCCAACAAGTTGAGAATGGTGAGACTTTTGATTTTGGATTGAATAGTGAAGGAGTTTTGTGCTTTCGAGTAAGAGTTACTATTCTGAAGGACTCTGACTTGAGGAAGTCAATTCTGAGAGAGGCTCATGGCGGACCTTGTGCCATGCATTTTGGAGGGAATAAGCTGTATTGGGATTTATGAGAGTTGCACTGGTGGCCTGGACTTAAGCGTGAAGTAACAAAATTCGTGAGTAAGTGTCTGACATGCTAGCAAGTGAAAGTTGAACATCAACTGCCTTTTGGACTTCTGCACCCAGTGAAGATTCCACTCTGGAAGTGGGAGAGCGTAACCATGGACTTTATGAGTGGGCTACCCTTGACGCCTACCATGAAAAACTCGGTTTGGGTGATTGTGGATAGGTTAACCAAATCTGCTCATTTCATACCTGTCTGAACCTACTACTCACTTCAAAAGTTGGCCAAATTGTATATGGCGGTGATAGTACGACTTCATGGAGTGCCAGTTTTGATTATTTCTGATCAGGATCCTAGGTTTACATCTCGATTCTGGCAGAAGTTGCATGAGGCGTTGGGTACACAGTTAGATTTCAACACTGCTTTTCACCCCCAGACGGATGGACAATTGGAAATGGTGCTTCAAGTTCTGGAGGACATGTTGAGAGGATGTGTTATTGACTTTCAAGGAAGTTGGGAAGATTACTTGTCGTCAGTGGAGTTTGCTTACAACAGCAGCTATCAGTCGAGTATTCGAATGGCTCCATATGAGGCGCTGTATGGACGGAGGTGTCGTACGCGTACCTATTGGACGGAGTTGGGAGAACGTCAAGTTTTTGGGCCAGAGTTGGCAGCAGATACAGAAAACAAGGTTAAGCTGATCAGGGATCGATTAAAGGAAGAGTCTGATAGGCAAAAATCTTATGTTAATTTGAAGCGTAAGGAAATTGAGTACTCAGTGGGAGATACGGTTTTCTTGTAGGTCTCGCCTTGGAAGAAGATATTAAGTTTTGGTAAGAAGGGCAAGTTGAGTCCGCGGTTTATTGAGCCTTATCGAGTTCTTAAATGGGTGGGTCTGGTAGCTTACCAATTGGAACTACCTCCGGAGCTAGATAGGATTCATGATGTCTTTCATGTCTCCATGTTACTGATCCTTCTCATATTGTACCGGTAGAAGAGATTGAAATGAAAGCTGATTTGACCTTTGAAGAAGAACCTGTGCAAATTTTGGACCATGATGTCAAAGTATTAAGAAAGAAGTCAGTTCCATTGGTGAAAGTGCTTTGGCACAATCATGGCAGAAAAGAAGCTACGTGGGAGCCGGAAGAGGCGATACGTCAACAATACCCTCATTTCTTAGGACCAGGTAAATTTTGAGGCCGAAATTTCTTTAAGGGGTAGAGTTGCAACGCCCTAATTTTTGGGAATTTTGAGATTTTGCTTAAATTTAATTTTTGCTTCTCTGGGTGTGCTCAAATATGCTTTGAGTGTGTTAGTGGGCCTTTAGAAGGCCTAAGCTTAAGTTAAAACCCGATACAATTTTAAAATTTTAGACCTAAGGGAGAAGGGGCTTTGACTAAGTGGGCTTTTAAAAGAAATAATGGTAATGTAAGACACAAGATGACCTGTGGTAAGGTGGCAATTTAGTGCCACTTAGGGCTTAAGGACGAGGCGTGTAAAGGCTTTGTAAGAGCTAAAGTTCGAATCCATGGAGTAGCAAGGTGTTATTTATTTTTTTATGCTTATATAAGGTAAGTGATGAAACTCAATTGAAACTCTATTGGGAGGAGTTTGAAGTGCTTATGGGATTGGGGCAAGGAGGGATAAGGGGAGAAAAGTTTGGAAATTTGAATGGGAAGCAAGTGATGGCTGAATAGGGGTCTCTTGGGAAACAAATTGGCTAGGGTCCTTAGAGGTAACATTTTCGGCATTGTGGTAGGGGTGTGCCAATTTCTCCTTTTGTTTTTCTTTGGGTTTTGCCTTGTAGTGAGCCTTGAGTGCTAGTTAGTTAAGGGTTAGAGGTGCCGACCATACCTTTCTTGTCACCAAGTTCTTCTCCTAGCTTTTCCTAAAAACTGAAATCCAGAAAGTGTTAGCTCTCTTTTACCAATTTACCTAAAGTCGAATCCCTCATCACCTTTCTCCCAAAAAGACGAACCAAGTATCCTCCTCTCCTCTCTTCACTCTCTTCTCTTCTTCTTCACCTCTTCTCCACCGGTTAAAGTTACCCCTTTTCTCAAGCTTTGTTAGCTGATTACTCTCAAAAGCTCAAACCAAATCCACTGTTGCCGATTTCTTCTTTGGCCAAACTTCTTCTTCTTCCCATTGCTAATCTTTCAAGAGCCGAACCTTAAAACCTCTCATCTCTCTACCAATCATCTCTATTACTTCTTAAACTTTTCTTCTTCTATCTTTTCTCTCAAAACTGAAATTGACATACTCCTGAGTGGGGCTCCAAAAGCCAAATCACTTAGATCTATTTTCTACTCCTGTTTTGGTTAGATCAACAATAGATCTAGACTAGGTTGGTATTTGGGGACTCTTCTTTGGCAAAACCAAACGATGGTAAGGACTCGAAACTCCTTTCTTTCATAATTTGGTGATTCAACAAAAGCCGAAAACCCCTACCTTTTCAGAGTGGCTGTTGATTTTGGCTAAGATTGATATTAGTCTTTTCTTTCGGTTTACTTATGATCTAGTATGGAAAAGAGGCTGTCTATCGAGGAACATTGGAGGCTAGGACCGTTGGGCAATCTAGATCTAGATCTAGTTGTAGATTTCGACAAAGGTAAGTGATTAAGGGTTTTAAATAGGGTTGGCCGAATATGCTAGGTTGTCAATAATCATTTATTTCATTGGATTTTAGTTAACCGTGCGATTTAAACTATTGTAGGATATTCATGCAAGGGACTTCCGAGTATATCGCAAAATAGGTGTGTACACGACACCCTATAGTAGACTAGATCGGCAAAAGCTGAAAAGCCGAAATACTAAAATTCTGACATTTCGAGGGCTTGCGAGTCTGCGAGTGCTCGTGGGTCGGTTGAAACAATAAAGTTGGCAACCGCGAAAGGTAAGACGGTTGTGTGCATGATTTCGAGCACGTTGGTGGTTGTGGGCCTCGGAGGGCCGAATCTAGGCCCAATAAGCTTACGGGCCAATATGGGTGAAATTGGGTGGTAAGTATAATCTGGTAGTGTCACTATTAAATCTGCTAAAACGAGTGTAAAATTGGGGCTTAGTGGGCCGTAGTAGCTAGTAGACTCCGTTGGGCCTATTAAGGGTTTTAGGGCCCAATGACTCCGTAGTAATGATATGGATTGAATAAATTACTTAGACGACAATAGGTCTATTTGTATACTGTAATGAGCATGAAACCCTAAAATCTGGTTAATTTTCTGAAATACCCCTTAAGGGTGGAAATTGTTGTTTTACCCCTAGGTGCTAAAAGACCATATTACCCCTATAACATCCCGAAATAGGGCCTAAACGGAACAGTTGTTTCGTGACCATAAATCCAAGATAGAAATAATGATTTTATAATTATTTTGATGTTTATGATATGATTTCATGATGGTGTGAAGATTTCGTGAAGAAATTCTATTCATAAAATGCTTAATTTGAAAATAGGTACTAAATTGAATAAGTTGCAAAACTTGCATTCTAGAAGCTTTTAGTATGAAATTGCTTTGGAATATTAATTAGGAGGTCTTAAATAGCAATTTGACAAATTTCTAAAATTTTGGACAAAAATGGGCTTGTACATGAAAAATTTTCAAAGAAAGGCATGAAGGGTATTTTAGTCATTTGGTAATTAAAAGATTAAAAAAGGGAAAAAGATGGAAAAATATGTCCATCTTCTTCATTAGCACGAAATTTCAAGGGTTCTCCATAGCTAGGGTTTGTTTCAAGCTTCCAAGCTCCATAATCAAGAAGAACGAAATTGAGAGTAGATCGGAGAAAAGAGAAAGTAAAGGACTAAATTGTTAAGTTTAGTCATATTTTGTATTGAGGTAAGTTTACGGTAAATAATGCAATATTTCATTATTTTACATTAGTGTTGTTGATTTCCAGCATTTATACATTTATTTTACGAAACTATTCAAAGTCGAATCATAGATGAGATGACAAAGAAAGAGTATCAAAAGGTCCCGTTGAACTTTAGAAATATAGGGATACAAATGTCATGACATTTTTGGTTATCAGACAGGACAGGAATATCCCATGTAAGTCCATATTTAAAATATGGCTTTGGTAGGACAAGGAGCATCTCATGTAAGACCATGCCTAGAGTATGGCATTGACAGGGTATTATCAGACAGGAAAACCCGAATATCCCTAGTATTTCAAGCGGTTCAACGGGCAATTGTACAAGTTAAATTATGGAAAATTTATCAGCAACGAAAAGATAAGTTATATTCATGAGTACTGAAAAGATCAGGTAAAAAAGAAGACAAGTGAATAAGGAAGAAAGTAGGAAATGAGGTGTAAAGAAAGCTTATGATGCTAGGTGATATATTGAATAATTATAGTTTATGATGAATGTTGTAATTTATTTTCTTGTAAACTTACTAAGCCTAGTGCTTACTTTCTTTATTTTCCTTCTTTTTATAGTTATTTCCAAGCTCACTCGGGAATCGAAAGGAACGTCAGAGATCCGGTCACACTATTGAAGGAATCATTTTGGTACAGTTAGATGTTTCATTTCGTGTATGGCATGTATAGGGACTTGGCTTCTTTTGCTATGACAAGTTCAATGAATGGTGTGTAAATACTTGTTAGTGAATAGCTAATGGAATGGCTAATCATACACATGTTTAATAGTACGTAAGCTTGAATGGTAACTATTACAAGGAAACTATGAAAAAGGTGAAAGTAATTTAAAAACAAATTCAAATAGCAGCAATGATGTGAGTTTTAAAAATCACTAAAAATAGTATAAATGGAATTAAAAAGTGAATGAGGCATGAAATTAAAGCTTAATGAGTCTATTTTCATGTAGAAGAAACAGAGTAAGCAAAAGAGTAGTATATTATGAGTTATTTGCACTTGAGTGAGACTGCTGTAGACTAACTATGTGATCCACTGTTCTGAATTTAAGAATTTACCATAAATTGTACATAAATAATTAGGTGTTATAATTTATATTCCTAGATTTCTTATTGAGTATAGTTTTTAATGAACCAAACGGCATGCCTATTTTAGTTTTGTACAGAGAGAAAATTTATTTGAAGTGAACAGAGGTCAGAGTAGTCGAACTGTGCAACATGGGGTACTTTAACTAATAAAATGTACTAATTGGCTGAACCTAAAATTCTAGGAAAACATTAGTAAATAGATACATGAGTCTAGATTTATAGAAAATTTATGGATCTTGATTTTGAGTTTCGTAACTCGAGATATGATTTTTTTTGTAACTGTGATACAGTTAGACAGTTTTATAAGGAATAGAGAAATAATTCATTTTGGCTCGTTTAAGTAACCGGTAATATTTGATTGATCCTGGTTTGGTCCAAAACTATTTCAATACCATGATTTAGGGTTTTGATGACCCCTTTTTAAGGACGTATTGAACGAATAAAAATAAATAAATTTTAAAAAGCAAATTTTTATGCCAGTTTGAGTGAGTAAAGTCTGGTAGCGCCTCTTGCTTGACTCCGGTGACGGACTCGGGTAAGGGGTGTTACAACCCCTAGGGTTAAGTTGACTAATTTGAATGGTAAATTATATCTTTTCTTTGTATGCCATGTCATAATATACTCTGTTTCATGGGATTAGGTTATTTTGACGGAGGAAGTGCTAAAGTGGCAATGCCACATATACTGTTAGAGGCTTTGCCTCTATTACTGTTTTAGTGGGTTGGCCACGTTATTTGATTAAGCAGCTAAGCTGCGATTATGGTGTGTAGGGCTGGGTGGGTTGAGTTATTCCCCACATGGTGTGCAGGGTTGGATTGGGCATGGGCTTTGCATTCATGCATAATATACTGAACTGTTATTATAATAGGCCTAAGGCCCATACTATTTTTTGAATAGGGCTAAGAACCAGTTATCACTGTTATCTCATTAGGGCTAAAGCCCAGTTAACACTATATCTGAATAGGGCTTAGGCTCAGTCTGAGCTTGAACTGTTCTTGTCTCTAGTTGGGTTAGCTTACACACTGAGTTTTTACAAACTAACCCCCTTCTTTCCATCCATGCAGGTGAACCCCAACCTTAGAGGACTTGGAGCTGGAGGGATTCAGGGTGGCCACGTGGACTACTTTCTAGTTTTATTATTATTTCTTAAATTACTTATTTTAGTATTCAGTAGTTTTGGCTTTTAAGCTGTAATAAGGCCTCTCGATAATTATTTTGTTTTCAGTTTGGTTTTGCTTAATTATCCAAACTATTACTTGTTAAAATTTGATAGACTGAGGCTGCGCGGATTTTTGTTCAAATTAACAAACATTTTCAAACATTCCCAAATTGGCAAATGGATAATTCAACAACAACGACTCACTAATGAGATTTCTTAAAAAGTGAACTTCAAACTGATAGTCGATAGGTTTTTGTAAATTAAATAACATTCTTTTTCTCAAAACATAAAATGGTTTTGCTAAATCAACCTAAATTTACAAAACGAAGAACAAGGTGTAATTCACTGTCCACGTGACACGCCAGATCTGGCCATAATGTCTGGGCCGGGTTTGGGTTGTTACTAGAGTGGTTCCTCTAGCCTACATTGTAAGTGCTACTATAAGGGTTATTTTGAGATCTAGAATTATTACCCATATAGTTGGCTTGCTCGTTTTCCATGCCATATCCATAGGTGGGGTACTCAAAATTATTCGTGTTACACTGCATCACTAGATGTACCTGCGTAAAACCAACGAAACTATCAATCTTTTTATTAAGAAGTTCTACCTGATTAGAAAGCATGGTGAAAGCATCAATATTAAAAAGTCTAGCAGCTTTTTGTGGCATTGTTCTCATGACTTGCCACTGATAGTTATTCAGTGATATCTCTTCTATAATCTCGTAAGTTGCTTCTGGTGTTTTGTTATTGATTGTTCCATCGGCGGCTCCATCGATCATCTGTCCCGTTGAGGGGTTCAAACTATTGTGAAAAGTTTGAACTTGTAACCATAGGGGTAACCCATGGTGAGGGCACCTTCTCAATAAGTACTTGTATCTCTCCCAAGCATTGTAAAGTATTTCAAAATCCATCTACACAAAAGAAGAGATATCATTCCTTAATTTTTTCGTTTTAGCCAGCGAAAAATATTTAAGTAAAAATTTTTTGGTCATTTGTTCCTATGTAGTGATAGACCCTCGTGGTAAAGAATTTAACTATTGTTTAGCTTTATTCCACAAGAAAAATGGGAACAACCGAAAACGAATGGCATTATCAGAAACGCCATTTATTTTAAATGTATCATAGAATTCCAAAAAATTTGCTAAATGTGAGTTAAGATCTTCATCCTGCAAACCATCAAACTGAACAAACTGTTGTATCATTTGAATAGTGTTAGGCTTTACTTCAAAATTATTCGAAGCAATAGTATACCTAATAATACTAGATTCAATACCAGCCAAATTAGGTTTAGTATAATCATACATAGTATGAGGAATAGGATTTTGCTCGACAAGATTTGCGGCTACTACAGGAGGTAGCTGATTATCTTGATTTGCCTCCATCTCTTTAGTAGATTTGGGTTCTTCTTCTTGTCCTTGTTCTGGGTACCGTAGGCTTCTTCTTATATCTCTACGATTTCTACGAACTGTGGCTTCTAAGTCGTCGTCAAAAAGTAAAGGTCCTGACGAGTTTCTTCTAGTCATAAACTAGAGATACCTACCAGTGAAAAAGAAAAAATTAGTAAATAAAACCTAATATAAAAACTGAAAATAAATAAAAGTAGTAATGGCTAAAGTAATAGAAATAGAGTGTTCCTAATATTTCAGTTCTCCGGCAATGGTGTTAAAAACTTGATCATGATCTGATGAAGTAATAAAATTGATCGTACCTAGAAACTAACTATTATCACGATAAACGCACTTATCGAATAGTAGTATAGTTAGTGGCAAGATCGGAATATCGAATCAAAGCAACTAAAAGTACTAATAATGAGTTTCTTCCTATTATCTAGCCTAAAAATAAAGAGGGGGTTTGTGTAAACTAATTAACTCTAATCTCAACTAAGGATGTGACAAAAAGTAAATTAGGGAATTGCTTTGGGAAAACTGAATGATAAAGACAATACCTAAGGAAGAATCCACCTAGACTTCACTTGTTATCTAACTCTAAACTAGACGATTTCTTCATTCGACTTGATCCGTAGAGATCCCTAAATTATGTTAATATCTCCGTCGAGAATAAGAACAACTAATCATAGGTTGATTAATTGAAATCTCTTTCTAATTAAAACCCCTAGTCTTACATTAACTCGATTTATGGATCCCCATATTAGATTTGACTCTAATCCGGCAGATTTTCGTCGTCCTATGTTTAGGATTGCGATCAACTTCGCGTAATTGTGTTGGATCTACTCTTAAATAGGGACTTTTGATCCTTTGCCTAAGCACATTCGACTTAAATTAATATCCCAAAAATATGAATTCAATAATTAAAAACACAATTAAGAACAAATCGAATATTTATCATATAGTTCAGATAACAATAACAAGATTCGTCTTAGGTTTCATCCCCCTCAGGTATTTGGAGGTTTAGTTGAAGTTTATAAAAGGAAATATCTCAAAATAAAAAAAAAAATAACAAAACATTAGAAAACCCAAAACTTTTGAAAGGATTGAAGGGAGATCCTCTGTCTTGATGTAGATCCTGGCTTCTGAGATGGATCATTTGGCTTTCATTCGAGTAATTCCCTACTTTTACTCTTTGTCTTGGCGGGAACACTGTACGCCCTTGTAGTTGCCTCCTATGGTCCTTATATAGAGTTTGGAATGTCTTTCATAGCCCCAGGTAGCCTTTTCTATGTGAAATTGAACTTCATCACGATAGGGACATGCCCATGTGGCACGCTCATGTAAGTCGAGTTTAGGCCGTGTTTAAGCCTGTTAATGTGGCACAGCCGTGTGGGTTGCCTGTAACACCCCAAACTCGGCCTAGACGTTATAGCCAAATCCGGTGTGCTACATCACCTAAGCTAAGTCACGTCGCCTAGTTACTAAGTTTGATGGTGAGTTTTGCAAAGTAGTGCTTTGGGTTAATAGAAATTCCCGGTTTATTTGATAACTAACCTACTCTCTTTCCATTTGTTACACGCTTCATTTTAGAACTATTATCTAGTTTAACCGATTGTATTGCAAGGTTGGTTTTGAAAACTTAAGTTTAATTTTGAAAACGTGTGTCATTGTAGATGAAATACGTCATGCATAAGGAAAGTAATAACCCCAAATAAAATAGTTAAAGCGACCTTATTACAAACCCCAAAGATAAATGTAAAACGAGTAATTAAAAATGTAAAGTAATAAAGTAAGTTTTAAACCAAATTCAGTCCTCGTGGCCACTCTGAATCCCTCCCAGCTCCAAGTCGTGAACTAGGGCTCACTTGTAAGGATGAAGGAAAAAGGGTGAGTTTGAAAAACTCAGTGTGTGCAGAAGCCCATCCAAAGCCCAAATTGGCTCGAGCCCACTGGCCTAAGCCCTATCCAGTTCAGTCAGAAACTAAGCCGAAGTCCTATTCAGATAACAATAAACTAGGGCGAAGCCCTATTCAGAAAGCAGTATGGCCCTTGGGCCCAGAACAGAATAGTATAGAATAACAATATAAATGCAAGCCCATATCATGTGGGGAGATAAATAGAAAATCGAGGCAAAGCCCCTTTCAGAAATCAGTACGAGGAATAGCCCCTTTAAGAAAACGTGGCAGTGCCACTCACACTTCCTCCAATATCAACCCAACCCATGCAACAGTTATACATATGACATGGCATACAATATCAGTGACAATCAGATTAAGCAGTATAGTCAATTTTAGCCCTAGGGGTATAATAGTCATTTCACACCTAGGGGTAAAACAGTAATTTCTCACCCTAAGGAGTATTTCAGTCATTTACACTATTATTATCGTCTTAAGTAGGTTACAGTCAGTAACAGTCTTTACTACCATTTGAACGGTCAATTTAATAGTTTTAAGTATTTCAGTTACTGGGCCCTAATAATGGTCCCTACAAAGCCTATTGATCACTTAAGCCCATTTAGTCCAATTTTAGTATTCAGTTACCGGTTTTAGCTATTTTAACTTTACAGTCTATCAACATACCCATTAAGCCCATTTTTACCCAAATGAATCCAAAAGACCATTGGGCCCACATTCGGCCCACCGAGGCTCGACTCATCGAAGTGCTCAAAATAACGCAGTACCAGTACCGTTTTCAAATCCATCTTTCTCCTAGTGACTTGAGAGCATTCGCACGCTTACAAGCCCACGAAATGCCGGAACTTCGACATTTTAGCTTTTTGGCTTTTGCCGATTTGAACGTTGAAAGGGTGTTCGATACACACACCTGTTAGCGATTCCACCGATGAAATCCTCTAAGCATTAACTCCTACAATCCATCACTTAACTGATTCGATCATGATAATACTAAATTCGAATCGATAACTCACCAATAACCCAACTTACACATTCGGCCATCACCCTTAATGGCCATATAGTTCTTACCTTGTCAACTTAGATCCCCTTAAATCTAGATCTGGTTGTATCGTCGCCTTCAATTCCTTGTTTGACCGCCTTCTTCACTATCTAACACACATAAGAACCAAAATACAACATCAACCACTAATAGGCCATGTCGACAACCTCCCTAAGCAAATAGAGGTTTCGGCCTCTCCTTAAATGTCAAGAAAACAAATGTACTCAGGGTTTAAACCACTTACCAATGTTTCTACTTGAAGAATATTGCATCCACGCTTCCACCAACTAGATCTATACTAGATCTACCCCAACGATAGTAAAGGATGACTCTAGGGGGATTCGGCTTCTAGATCTACTCTTAGATGCCCTTGTCGACACAACAGAGAAATAGAGAATGAATTAACAGCACAGGTAATGGATGATAGGGGATTCGGCTTGTTGGAGAATCAATGAAAAGAAAGAGAGGATTGGTTTCAGTTAAAAGATGAATGAAAAAGGTTTAGGTTCGGTCAAATAGGGCAGTCGGCAATGGGAAGTTTCGGCTTTTTAGAAGTTGTCGATAGAGATTTGAAGAGAAGAGAAACAGAAGAAGATGGATTCGGCTAGAGAAAGAAATGATGGTGTGCAATCGATTTGAGGGGTAAGGAGAAGAAGAAGAGTGTGAGTGAAGAAGTAGAATAGGAAGTGAATTTGGTCTCAAGAGAAGTCGGCAATAGAGGTTCTTTTTGGGATGTAAGATTTGGCTCTCAGGTTGACAAAGAAGGAAAGAATGGCAAAAAGGGAATAGCAAAAGAAAACCCTAGTGTGCTCTACACAATCGGCACAATAAAACTCAAAAGAACCCTAAGGAAATCGGCACAACTAGCACCCTAATTACCGAAATACTAACCTATGCAAATGCCGAAATTACACTAAGTAGAGTCCCCTCACCGGCCACTTTCTCTTCAAATTCAAATATCCTTAATTCACTCCTTGATTCACTCTCATGAACAATTCAAACTCTACAATACAGAGTTTTACTTAAGTACCAACACTTGACCAAACATACACATAAAAATAAAAGTCATTTAAGCTTACCTTGTAACTCGTACCATGGACCTCATACACCTCCTAGGCGCCACTTTTTAAGGAGTTTAGTGGCGCCACCTTGCCACTTTGCCAAGGCTCCTTTTTGTGACAAACTTGACTAAATTCCTCCTTTCACGTAAAACCTACCTTTGCTATTTTTATCAGATTTTAATCAGAGTTTGGGCCTCCTAAAGGCCCACTAACATACTTAAACACAAATTTAGAAGTCCAAACAAACAAAATTCATAATTTCAACAAAATCGCATCAAACCCGAAAAATCCCAAAAATCAGGGCATTACATTGCCCGTGTGCTGAACTCCTGGCCGTGTTGTTTCCTTGCTTAGGCCCATTTTCTCTGTTTTCGGCCCGTTTCTTGTTCTTTTCACTCTCCTATACACTCCTAAGTATAAATCATGAAATTAAAGGATTAGGAGCATGCAATTCCACAAATTCAATGATAATTCATCCATAAATATGCTATATGTGGGATAGAATTATGTATAATTTACAGTTTATCAGGTTTAATTGTGTGTTATGTTTAATTTAGGTGATGGCCCTCAGGATTATTTAGTCCTCTACGTGATAAGGTGTGTATCTGTATACAGTGCTTTGACTGTCAGTCGGCTAAAAGCCGAAGAATGGGCTGATGACCACATGGGTGTGCGAACGCTCATGTGATTGATTGAGGCCACAAATTGTGGCCCTACATCAAAAAGTGGCTTTCATGAGTGATTTCATGAGTTGGGCCGAAACGGGACAAATGGGCCCAATAGGCCCGTGGGCTCGCTAGATGGGCTTTAGACCATTTTCAAATCTCTGGACTATTTGGCTGCATGTGTCACTAAACAACCTTGAGTCTACTGATGGGCCTTCACATAGGTAAGACCACACTGACAATTGACTAAAATGCCCCTAAGGGGAAAAATGACCAAAATACCCTCCAAGGGTAAAACAACTATTTTAACTCTGTATGTTTTCTGATTAATTATGTAAAATATAAAATGCTTTGTATGAGTTATCTGTATCATGTAGCATGTCTTTTAACATCATGCATTGCATGGGGGATGGGATATATGTATTTGGAGGAAATGTACTGTTCTGGCAACTTCGCTGCATTATTCTATTGGCTTATAGCCCAATATTCTGGCAGCACTGCTGCATATTTATCGATAGTGCTGTATCGGTACTACACTGTGGAGTGTAGGGTTGGGTGGGTTGATTATATTCCCACATGGTGTGATGGGTTGGACGGAGATGGAGTGTAGCGGATGGTTGGGTAGGACTCTGATTGCATGCTATACTATTTACTGTAATGGGCTTAGGCCCACTAATTGTGATAAGCTACTCTAATGGGCTCTAGCCCTGTCTGATTCTGTTATATTATTATTGCTAGGGTTACACACTGAGTATTCATATATTCACCCATTTATTTTACCATACAAGTAATACTGAGGCATAGGCGATTCGGTGCTACGTGGACTTGGAGGCGGCCACACTTTGCTTTTATATTGTTTTTGGCTTTCATTTACTTTAATCATGGTTTTTATTTTGGGTTTGTAATAAGGCCGCTATTTAATTTTTCTTAAATATTGGGTTTATTTCTTTCATCTATAATCTGTTAGCTCTCGGGCTCGTTTTTCAAAAAGATATCTATTTTCCAAAAATCACGTTTCCACAACAAACGAGAATTCAAACAAAGCTTCTGTAATCATTATGTTTTTCCAAAGCAAACAACTTTCATAATCTAATTAATCAAGGGTAACGTAATGATGTTTTCATCAAACCTTAAAGAACAAGGGTTTTTTACAACAAATCTAGCTAAAGTGAAACACGATTTCGAAACACTTCAATGGGACATTATCAAATACAGCCATAATGTCTGGGACGGGTTTGGGGTGTTACACAGGCGCTCCTTGTGTCATGTTTCATCCCCAACTACTTTTAAAACCTATTAACTTGTAACCAGGTCATTCTAAAAATATTTGCTACCATTCAGATTCAAACACCCAATCTCTTGGCTACACTATACGTCCCTTACTACCATGCCACCTACCTTATTTGTGCCGTTTTTCCTCCCCAATTAATCATAAAGCCTTTCTGTCGACCTCCAAGTTGTTATAAAAAAACCATCACAATTTTTGCTCATGCCACAACTTGAACCCAACTCCCCTCCATGCTCCTAGCGCCCCCTTACCACTAGGCCAAGCACTCCCTTGTGTCAAATTTTAACCAAATATATTGATAAGGTCTAACGCCAGAGTCTTCCTAAGGAAGCAAAAATGAAAATTTTTGGTAGAGCCCTAGATCGACCCAGGACTTTTCCCACACTACCAACCCTTCCTAGATCACTTAAATATTAAACTAAACGTGCAATTGTAAAATTTTCAAATACATTTAAATTATTCAAGTCATCTTCTAACCGATCCCAAACTAAAGGCCCAATACTTCTAGGCCCAAAATTTGGGGTGTTACAAAAACTTTTGGGGCGTTACAAGCCAATTCCAAAGAAATAAAATTTGACTCCATGGTTGATTTTGCTATAATAGTTTGGTTGATCTCTAAAATATTGCACCACCTCCAAGGGTGAATATGTAACCATTAGTTAATTTTGTCTTATATGAATATGAGATCCAATTAGCATCACTGTATCCTTCTAATACAATAAGAAATTCTCTAAATAAGATACCATATGTTCATAATTCAAGTTAAGTGTATTTGCTTTGTTGACATACAACATATATTACATTTGGTCGAGTAAAATTCATTAGATGAATTAGACTTTCAATCATCTATGCATACTCTAATTAAGAAGTAGGCTCACCTTTATTTTTCCTTAATTGAATGCTAGCATTATAAGGAGTACTCACTAGTTCGACATCGATGTGTCCAAATTTCTTTAGATGTTTCGCAACATAATGTTCTTGTAATAAAATTATGATATCACATTTCCTTATGACTTTAACATCCTATATAACATTTTCATACCCCTAAATCTTTTATTTCAAATTTGGAAGCAAGAAATCTCATTATTTTAAGTGCCAACTCATAATTAGTCCTAAACAATAACATATCATCCACATACAAACAAATAATCAAATAATTACTATATAAATTTGTGTATATACACATTTAACTACTTCAATAAAAAAACCATCGTTTAATATTATTTGATCAAATTTCTCATGCTACTTGTTTAGGTGCTTGTTTTAAACCGTATAAGAATTTGAGAAGTTTACACACATTAGTTTCTTGACCTAAAACAACAAAACTTCTGAGTTGTTTCATATAAATTTCTTTTTCTAAATCTCTATTTTAATTTTTTTTTTATCTTCCATTTAATGTATAAAAAGTTTGTGTAAAACTTTGTGCAACTAGTTTAGTTTTGTAATAGAACCATCATGTTTAAGTTTATTTTTAAAAACTTCATTTGCAACCTATAGGTTTTTCTCCAAGAGGTAATTCAACTAATTTTGAAGTTTTGTTTTGTAAAATGGAATTAAGTTCTACTATAGTAAGGGCATCATAAGAAGAAATTGCTTTAAAATAAGTTAATGAACTATTTTACACAAAATAAGTGTAAAAATCATTTCCAAAAGACATTTTCTTCTATGTCATTTAGACCTTCTCAAATCTTCATATATGCGATCATTTTGTATAACATGTGCATGAGAAAATTTATCATTTTTTAAAGGAAAAATATGCTAGAAAATTCAACATTTTTGTCTCAGGTATAGAATTATGATCAAGCACATCAATATTCACGACAAGAAATCTATATGCAACATTATGTTCAACATAGCCAATGAACATGCAATTTTCTTATAAGGTGTTCAATCATATTCTTTTCTTAAGATCGAAAGACATAATATTTAGACACCCCTACAATTTCATACATTTTAAGTCCGAAATAATAATATTCAAAACATAAGGTGTCTTATCATTTTCTTGTATGGAATCTAACATATACAAATGATATGCAAGTAACTTTAAAGTGTATTTGACTTAACAATCAAAATTTTATCAAGTATTTTAATACCCTAATTTTGTTTTAGTTAGACAATGACATATATTCAAAAATTCTATTATTAGCATGTCACGTAAATTATGATATTTCAACCAGGCAAGCAGAAAGACTAGCATTGCCATTAATAATTTCTATGTCAAACAATAAATGATATATGGTTACAAAAGTCCTTTCTTACAAAGTATAGTTTTAGTCATTATGACCTTGTCACATTCTAAGGAAACTTTTACTTCTACTTTTCCTGATTAATCTAGTAGAAACTAAATTGGTTCCAACATTATGAATATAAACTTCCTCACTTTGGTTAAGGTCTTTCTAAATGTAAGTTTGAACAAAACCTTATCTTTTCCAAACACATGTGTAGTTTTAAGAGTCTCTAAGATAGACATATTTTTCTCCTTATTCAACTTAGGAGTTTGGCACAAAGGTATTTTTGTAACACCCCAAACCCGGCCTAGACGTTACGACCAGATCTGGTGTGTCACACGATCCTAAAACTAAGTTTACGACCCTTTTAGTCTTGTTGTGTCTTAAGTGAGGTTTGAATCAAAAGAGTAAGTTTGTTAAGACCAGTTTATAAATCCTTTAAGTTATCCATATTATTCACTCGTTGAGTTTTGAAAACGTTCTTTAGATTTTGAAACCAGCGCAGCCAAAACTAGCGATTCTATAAAATGTAATTTAATCATCAAAATAATTTTAAACCAAATAAAAACTTAGATAGCGGCCTTATTACAAAATAAAACCCAAAAATAACTTAATAATAAAATACTTTGAACAAAATGAAAACCAGTTCTGCAGATGCTGTGGCCACTCCGAATACCTCGCAACTCCAAGCCCACTATGGTTGAGTGTTACCTACAGAGATTAAATAAAAGGGGGTGAGTTTGACAACTCAGTGTGCAACATTATCTCAACCATAGGCCAAAACAGATCAAGCCTCAGAATCAGATTAGTTGGGCCTTGGCCCATTACAGAAATCAGGTTAAGCCCATAGGCCCATAACAGATACAGATCAGATATAATATGCAAGCAGAAACCCAACCCAGATCCATCCCTAACACCCCCGTACCAGCCTTACACCATGTGGGGAGACTACTCGACCCACCCAACCGCTACACACCACAGATAATTGCAGCGAGGCTGCCAGATATAATTTGCAGCGAGGCTGCCAGATATTGTGATGAGGTCACCAGATACAGATATTATGGCGAGGCCACCAGATTGCAGCGAGGCTGCCAAATAATAATGTGACAAAGTCACCAGATTGCAGTGAGGCTGCTAGATAATAATGTGACAAAGTCACCAGATTGCAGCGAGGCTGCCAGATAATAATGTGACAAAGTCACCAGATTGCAGCGAGGCTGCCAGAACGCTTCCTCCATCATAAACCCATACCCCATGCAACAGATATATACATACTAGCATGCAACATATAGCATCTCATGCATCAGATATGCTCACATTAAATGGTAACTCATGCAGATACATAAAATCATACATTTCATACAGAATTGACCCTAGGGGTATAATAGTCTTTTTACACCTAAGGGTATTTTGGTAATTTTCCAGATTCAGGGGTATTTTAGTCCTTTATCATATTTTTAGAGTTGTTATGCACGTCTGATTAGTTATTAGTCCATAGCTCACCTCGAAAGTCTGTTTCAACTAAAAGTCCAATTTTTACCCTTTTTAGCTTAAAACCCCTAATGGGCCTTACTATGTCCATTGTCGTCGCAAGTCCATTACGTCTAATTTTTAAGTTTAGTTTACCATCTTAACCATGTTTTGATTAATCAAGTTACCAGAAAGTCTTTTATGAACATTTTTCAGATTTAGGCTCGGAAGCCCATTGGGCCCACCTTGGCCCATTGAAGCCCAGCTTACCAAAACGCTCGAAATTGCACCCTCTGCAATTTCGCCATCGTCAATTCCTAGTGTGACCACAATAGAGTATTCGGCTACTCTTAGATCCTTCCAAGACTTATTTTCGGTCACTTCCGATCGGTCACTTTAGCACAGTTTTCGGTTATTACAGCCTTTAGCCATCCTAGTCTATGATAGAGATACGTTACACACCTGTTAGCTGTCGAAACTGTTGAAGAAATCCACGAACGAAACCTATTGTTAATCACCTCAGTGTTAGTTAAATAATCTACAACCATAAAACAAAAATCTCATTATCCTAATCGGCTCACATGGCCTTAGTCCTTAAAAACCTTTACCTTCTTGTCGAAAGTGGACCAGATCCTACTGTCCCGTAGCGTTTAGCCTTCCGAGTCCTTAGTTGCACAGCCTCTTGATCGCACTAACAAAACCAAACCAAAAGAGAGCGGCCAACAAGCCCTTAGTCACTAACGTTAGCCTCCCCATAAGGGATTTCGGCTTACAGCTTTAAATCCTGAAGAACTAACGAAATAAGTCTTAAGGTACTTACCAATCTAACTACGATCTACAACAGCTCCACTTGCCACTGCCAGAAGAGATAAAAGATGACTTAGAATTCGGTTTAAAACACCACAAGGTATGGAGGCTTTCGGTTCCCAAAAGAAGAAATACAGTTTTGGTCCTCAAAGTATTCGGCTCAATAAGAAACAAGAGGCTTTAAGAAATGGAAGAAGAGAAGACAGAGTGGTGGTGCAAGGATTCGGCCAGCAAGAGAATGAGGGTATGGAGTTGGTTTATGGTTTGAGAAGAAGAGAAGAAGAGAAGCAAATAGATGAGAATAGAAAAGAAAATAAAAAGGAAGTGCTTTAGTCGACTGAAGATTCGGCAACAAGGGGAAATAGGGTTCGGCTACAAGGTTTAATGAGAGGAACGAAGTGGCAAAAAGGATACCTAATAGGCTATGCGAGATTGACAGAAGAGGAGAGCTTCCATGCTTAAGGAAAATCGGCACAAAACTCCTAGAGAAGTAAAGAGAATTCGGCACCTACTAGAGCCTAATTGCCGAAAATGCAAGCACTAATCCCCCTAGCCGAATTGCACTTGCAAAGTCCCAAAATCGGCTACTTCTTTTCAAAATTTGAAGTTCCTTGATTTGCTCCTCAACCTCCTCCACAATTTGCTCTGTTGACCGATTCAAATTCTCCCAAGCAGAGTTCAATTCTGCTTCAAACTCTTACCTACTCAAGCTCAAAAATAAAACACTACCTTTGCAACCTCTGGCGCTTGAACCCTTGACCTTTAAGCTCACTTAGGCGCCACCTTTTAAGGAGTCTAGTGGCGTCTCCCTTGCCACTTTACCACTGACCCATTTGTGCTACATTTTGCACACAATTTCTTAAGACCCTTACTTTCAATGGTCCCCTATCTCCTAAGTCAAAAATACAAAATTTTGCCGAGCTTCTAACCAACACATGGGCCTTCCATAGGCCCATTAACACTCCCCAAACATGCATTACACACCCAAATACTAGCATTTAGACATTTTATCAGATAAAGAACAATCTAAGAAAGACCCGAAAATTAGGGCGTTACAACTCTACCCTCCTTAAAGAAATTTCGTCGTCGAAATTTACCTGGTCTAAACAAATGAGGATATTGCTGACGCATTGCCTCCTCTGGTTCCCAAGTAGCTTCCTCTCTGCCATGATTACGCCAAAGTACCTTTACCAATGGGACTGATTTTCTTCTTAGAACCTTTACGTTTCGATCCAGAATCTGCACAGGCTCTTCCTCGAAAGTCAAATCAGGCTGTACTTCCACTTCTGCAACTGGTAGAATATGGGTAGGGTCAGAACGATATCGCCTTAGCATGGATACGTGAAACACATCATGAATTCTATCTAACTTTGGCAGTAATTCTAACTGATACGCCACCGGTCCTACTCGCTTAAGAACCCGATAAGGCCCAATAAATCGCGGACTTAGCTTGCCTTTCTTACCAAATCTTAGTATCTTCTTCCAAGGCGAAACTTTCAGAAAGACCATATCACCTACTGAATGCTCAATTTCCTTACGCTTCAAATCTGCGTAAGACTTCTGTCGATCAGATGCCTCTTTTAATCGATCCCTTATCACCTTGACCTTTTCTTCAGTTTCTGCTACCAATTTAGGTCCAAGAACTTGCCGCTCACCTAATTCGGTCCAACAGCTAGGTGAACGACACTTACGTCCATGCAGTGCCTCATAAGGTGCCATACGAATACTAGCCTGATAACTGTTATTATACGCAAACTCTGCCAACGGTAAATAATCTTCCTAACTGCCTCGAAAATCGATAACACATCCCCTCAACATATCTTTCAGAATCTGAATAACCCTTTCCGACTGACCATCAGTCTGAGGATGAAAAGCCGTGCTAAAGTTCAGTCGCGTTCCCAACACCTCGTGCAACTTTTGCCAGAACCGAGATGTGAATCTAGGGTCTCGATCAGAAATAATAGACACTGGCACCCCATGCAGACGTACAATCTCTGCCACATACAATTTGGCTAACTTCTGAAGCGAATAATCAGTACGAACAGGGATGAAATGAGCAGATTTAGTCAACCTATCCACGATCACCCAAATCGAGTCCTTCTTTGACGGCGTCAAGGGCAATCCACTTACAAAATCCATGGTCACCCTTTCCCACTTCCAGAGTGGTACCTTCACTGGTTGTAGAAGTCCAGAAGGTAACTGATGTTCAGCTTTCACTTGCTGACAAGTCAGACACTTCCCAACAAATTTCGTTACCTCTCGCTTCAGTCCAGGCCACCAATACAACTCCTTTAAGTCATGATACATCTTATTACCTCCAGGATGCGTAGCACACCGTCCTTTATGAGCTTCATTCAGAATTGCTTGCCTCAAATTGGAATCCTTAGGCATACAGATTCTACCGTGGAAACATAGAACACCCTCACTGTTAAGTCCAAACTCAGAAGTACTCCCATCCTTAACCTGCTGAAATTGAGAAACCAGCGACTCATCCTTCGACTGCTTCTCCTTAATCTCATCCACCCAGGTCGGTCTTACTTGCAATTTTGCTAACAGACTACCATCATCATATAGACTCAAACGAGCAAACATAGCTCTTAGATCAGATACAGTTCTACGACTTAAGGCATCAGCCACCACATTAGCTTTGCCTGGATGATACTCAATCGCACAATCATAATCCTTAAGCAACTCAATCCATCTCCGTTGCCTAAGATTCAGCTCCTTCTGAGTCAACAAGTACTTAAGACTCTTATGGTCTGTGTATATAATACACCTTTCTCCATACAGATAATGTCGCCAGATCTTAAGTGCGAAGATTACCGCTGCCAACTCCAGATCATGGGTAGGGTAGTTCACTTCATGAGGTTTAAGCTGTCGCGATGCATAAGCAACCACTTTACCCTCTTGCATCAACACACACCCCAACCCAACATGTGATGCATCACTGTACATGGTAAAATCTTTCCCAAACTCTGGTTGAATCAGTACAGGTGCTTCGGTCAGAACCTTCTTTAGTTTCTCAAAAGCTTCTTGCTGTTGCTCGGTCCAACTAAATGGCACTCCTTTCCTTACGAGTTTTGTCAATGGCGCTGCCATCACAGAAAATCCTTCTACAAACCTTCTATAGTATCCAGCTAAACCCAGAAAACTTCAAATTTCTGTCACTGACCTCTGTGGTTTCCACTCCAGAATTGCTTTAATCTTTCGAGGGTCTACCTTAATCCCCTCAACTGATACAACATGACCCAAGAAGGTTACCTCCCTCAACCAAAACTCACACTTACTGAATTTTGCATAAAGCTCCTTTTCCCTTAACACTTGCAGCACAATACGGAGATGCTCATCATGTTTCTCCTCAGATTCAGAATAGACCAGAATATCGTCGATAAAGACGACCATGAATCGATCCAAGTATGGCTGGAACACTCGATTCATCAGATCCATAAAAGCTGCAGGTGCATTGGTCAGCCCAAAAGGCATAACCAAGAACTCATAGTGACCATAACGAGTTCTGAATGCCGTCTTGTGAATATCCACCTCTTTCACCCTTAACTGATGATACCCAGACCGAAGGTCAATCTTGGAGAATACTGAAGCTCCTCTAAGCTGGTCGAACAGATCATCGATTCTTGGCAACGGGTACTTATTCTTAATCGTCAATTTGTTCAACTGCCAATAATCGATGCACATTCGCATTGACCCATCTTTCTTCTTAACGAATAGCACTGGTGCTCCCCATGGAGACACACTTGGCCTAATGAAGCCCCTATCCAACAGTTCTTGAATCTGCGCTTTCAACTCCACCAACTCCTTTGGTGCCATCCTATACGGTGCAATGGACACTGGTGCCGTACCAGGCAACAAATCGATCCCAAATTCAACCTCTCGATTAGGAGGCAAACCTGGAAGCTCTTCTGGAAACACATCTTGAAAGTCCTTAACGGTTCTAACTTGATCCACAGTTAGCTTCTCAGATTCAATTTGACTTATGAATGCCATAAAAGCCTCACATCCTTTACGAATCCACTTCTCAGCTCTTAATGCTGACACCACATTGGATAAATAATCTCTACGTTCACCTATCACCATAACTTCCTCATCCTCTGCAGTCTTTAGCCTCATTTGTTTGGCAGCACAATCCAAAGTAGCCCTATGCTTTACAAGCCAATCCATTCCCAATATGAGATCAAATTCTCCGAAAGGTAGCTCCATCAAGTCTCCAGAAAAGATTTTTCCTTGAGTCTCTATAGGTACGTCTCTATACAGTTTGTTTACCCTAACCGAGTGACCCAAAGGACTTAATACAGATACCCCACTCACTGCCTCCTCAGAACGCACTCCCAGCAACCCAGACATGGCACATGCAACATAAGAATGGGTAGATCCAACATCTATCAACGCAGTGTATGGCATATTAAAAATAAAAAACGTACCGATTATGACGTCAGGAGCATCACCCTCCTCTCAGCGACGAGCTGCATAAACTAACACTGGTTGACGAGCCTCAGCAAAACCAGCACCCCTGCCAGGCGCTCCTCGTCCTCGACCATTACCATTTTCGCCTCTACCTTGTCCACGACCTCTCGGAGCTGGTGGTCCACCCCTCACTAGTTGAGCAACCCTTTGAGCCATAACCTGTCCTTGATCTGATTCTTCGGGACAGTCCTTAATCCTATGCTCCATAGACCCACATCGAAAACAGGCTCCAGAACGTTTCCGACACTCGCCTAAATGTATCTTACCACAACTCTTATAACCCTGCGGTCTGACAGCATTCATTGGCACCGCTCGCACTGGTTCTGCCACTCTTGATCTCTTAACATTCCTATTAACCCCACCTGATGGTCCAGAATCCCTCCGAAAGCGGTTTCTATCCTTTTCGCGATTCTGTCTCTCGGTACGCTTTACTTCCTCAGCTATATTAGCTTTCTCAACCAAAGTAGCAAAGTTACGCTCCCTCTGCGGAGTAATCAGTACCCTTAGTTCATCTCTCAGACCATCCTCGAAACGTACGCTACGCTCATATTCAGTAGCAACTATCCCAGAAGCATATCAGCTCAGCCTCAGAAATTCAGCCTCGTACTCAGATACTGTCCTACTTCCCTGAACCAAATTTAAGAACTCTTTCCTACGGGCGTCCACATAGCTAGCCTCAACATATTTTCCTTTAAAGGCTTTCTTAAACAGCTCCCACGTTACCTCACCATCTGAAGTTCCATCTCTTACCGTGAGCCACCACTGATAAGCTTCATCTCTCAGCAACGATACAGCTCCCTTCAGCTTCTGCTCCATAGAGCAGTCCAGATCATCCATAATTCGCTCTGTGGCCTCCAACCAATACTCGGCCACATTTGGGGCTACACCAGACACGCCCCTAAAGAATTCCGCCCCATTAGCTCGGAGTCGCTCAGAAATGGATCCCTGAAATCCATTACCGGTATTTGCCCTAGCAACCCTTTCCAGAACTCGAAGCATCGCTTGCGATAGGGCGTCGTCCCCAACACCTCGATCATGGGACTCCACCTCTGTTGCCGGTGGTATCGGTATATCAGCTGCTGGCGTATGACCCGAAGATGAAGTTTCAGCTCGTGCACTACCTCGGTCACGTCCACGGCCCCTACCATGAGTTACTCGCGTACTCATCTCGTATTTTCTGTTTTAGAAATTTTATGAGTCAGATTAATATTTCAGTGTTTATTACAGATGTCTTCTGAATAAGTAGCATTTCAGAGGTTATCTTCTTCCGCGGTAACCTAGCTACAGTCTCAGTCCACCTATCAGAGTCTCTATAGTTTCAGTAATACCCTAGCTAAAGTATCATAATAGAGTCTTTAGTCGGGCATATAATCAGAATTTTCAGAAACATCAGAAAAGTTTAGAAAACTTACAAGCTTAGGCCGGAGATTCGGTGTGCCACTCTCTAGAAAGATTACTTAGGAAAACCTGATTTATTCTTTGAAAATAAATCATTTATATACAAAAGAAGTTCATCAAAACAGGTTCCAATTAAATTTGAAAACGATTGTTGAAAACATGGCCTTTCGAAAATCTTTGTTTTGATTGTTTGAAAACTTCCATTTTTAGACCCAATCCACAGCCGAGTTGTTGCAACTTGGCTCTGATACCACTAAATGTAACACCCCAAACCCGGCCTAGACGTTACGACCAGATCTGGTGTGTCACACGATCCTAAAACTAAGTTTACGACCCTTTTAGTCTTGTTATGTCTTAAGTGAGGTTTGAATCAAAAGAGTAAGTTTGTTAAGATCAGTTTATAAATCCTTTAAGTTATCCATATTATTCACTCGTTGAGTTTTGGAAACGTTCTTTAGATTTTGAAACCAGCGCAGCCTAAACTAGCGATTCTATAAAATGTAATTTAATCATCAAAGGAAAATTAAACCAAATAAAAACTTAGATAGCAGCCTCATTACAAAATAAAACCCAAAAATAACTCAATAATAAAATACTTTGAACAAAATGAAAACCAGTTCTGTAGATGCTGTGGCCACTCCGAATCCCTCGCAGCTCCAAGCCCACTATGGTTGAGTGTTACCTGCAGAGATTAAATAAAAGGGGGTGAGTTTGACAACTCAGTGTGCAACATTATCTCAACCATAGGCCAAAACAGATTAAGCCTCAGAATCAGATTAGTTGGGCCTTGGCCCATTACAGAAATCAGTTTAAGCCCATAGGCCCATAACAGATACAGATCAGATATAATATGCAAGCAGAAACCCAACCCAGATCCATCCATAACACCCCCGTACCAGCCTTACACCATGTGGGGCGACTACTCGACCCACCCAACGCTACACACTACAGATAATTGCAGCGAGGCTGCCAGATATAATTTGCAGCGAGGCTGCCAGATATTGTGACGAGGTCACCAGATACAGATATTGTGGCGAGGCCACCAGATTGCAGCGAGGCTGCCAGATAATAATGTGACAAAGTCACCAGATTGCAGCGAGGCTGCCAGATAATTATGTGACAAAGTCACCAGATTGCAGCGAGGCTGCTAGAACGCTTCCTCCATCATAAACACATACCCCATGCAATAGATATATACATACTAGCATGCAACATATAGCATCTCATGCATCAGATATGCTCACATTAAATGGTAACTCATGCAGATACATAAAATCATACATTTCATACAGAATTGACCCTAGGGGTATAATAGTCTTTTTACACCTAGGGGTATTTTGGTAATTTTCCAGATTCAGGGGTATTTTAGTCCTTTATCATATTTTCAGAGTTGTTATGCACGTCCGATTAGTTATTAGTCCATAGCTCACCTCGGAAGTCTGTTTCAACTAAAAGTCCAATTTTTACCCTTTTTAGCTTAAAACCCCTAATGGGCCTTACTATGTCCATTGTCGTCGCAAGTCCATTACGTCTAATTTTTAAGTTTAGTTTACCATCTTAACCATGTTTTGATTATTCAAGTTACCAGAAAGTCTTTTATAAACATTTTTCAGATTTGGGCTCGGAAGCCCATTGGGCCCACCTTGGCCCATTGAAGCCCAGCTTACCAAAACGCTCGAAATTGCACCCTCTGCAATTTCGCCATCGTCAATTCCTAGTGTGACCACAATAGAGTATTCGGCTACTCTTAGATTCTTCCAAGACTGATTTTCGGTCACTTCTGATCGGTCACTTTAGCACAGTTTTCGATTATTACAGCCTTTAGCCATCCTAGTCTATGATAGAGATACGTTACACACCTGTTAGCTGTCGAAACTGTTGAAGAAATCCACGAACGAAACCTATTGTTAATCACCTCAGTGTTAGTTAAATAATCTACAACCATAAAACAAAAATCTCATTATCCTAATCGGCCCACATGGCCTTAGTCCTTAAAAACCTTTACCTTCTTGTCGAAAGTGGACCAGATCCTACTGTCCCGTAGCGTTTAGCCTTCCGAGTCCTTAGTTGCATAGCCTCTTGATCGCACTAACAAAACCAAACCAAAAGAGAGCGGCCAACAAGCCCTTAGTCACTAATGTTAGCCTCCCCATAAGAGATTTCGGCTTACAGCTTTAAATCCTGAAGAACTAACGAAATAAGTCTTAAGGTACTTACCAATCTAACTACGATCTACAACAGCTCCACTTGCCACCGCCAGAAGAGATAAAAGATGACTTAGAATTCGGTTTAAAACACCACAAGTTAAGGAGGCTTTCGGTTCCCAAAAGAAGAAATACAGTTTTGGTCCTCAAAGTATTCGGCTCAATAAGAAACAAGAGGCTTTAAGAAATGGAAGAAGAGAAGAGAGAGTGGTGGTGCAAGGATTCGGCCAGCAATAGAATGAGGGTATGGAGTCGGTTTATGGTTTGAGAAGAAGAGAAGAAGAGAAGCAAATAGATGAGAATAGAAGAGAAAATAAAAAGGAAGTGCTTTAGTCGACTGAAGATTCGGCAACAAGGGGAAATAGGGTTCGGCTACAAGGTTTAATGAGAGGAACGAAGTGGCAAAAAGGATACCTAATAGGCTATGCGAGATTGACAGAAGAGGAGAGTTTCCATGCTTAAGGAAAATCGGCACAAAACTCCTAGAGAACTAAAGAGAATTCGGTACCCACTAGAGCCTAATTGCCGAAAATGTAAGCACTAATCCCCCTAGCCGAATTGCACTTGCAAAGTCCCAAAATCGGCTACTTCTTTTCAAAATTCGAAGTTCCTTGATTTGCTCCTCAACCTCCTCCACAATTTGCTCCGTTGACCGATTCAAATTCTCCCAAGCAGAGTTCAATTCTGCTTCAAACTCTTACCTGTTCAAGCTCAAAAATAAAACACTACCTTTGCAACCTCTGGCGCT
The DNA here is from genome assembly GCA_020496765.1 of Gossypium stocksii. NCBI lineage: Eukaryota > Viridiplantae > Streptophyta > Magnoliopsida > Malvales > Malvaceae > Gossypium > Gossypium stocksii. Next base: position 31,398,950 of record CM035624.1, read on the forward strand.
TGAACCCTTGACCTCTAAGCTCACTTAGGCGCCACCTTTTAAGGAGTCTAGTGGCGTCTCCCTTGCCACTTTACCACTGACCCATTTGTGCTACATTTTGCACACAATTTCTTAAGACCCTTACTTTCAATGGTCCCCTATCTCCTAAGTCAAAAATACAAAATTTTGCCGAGCTTCTAACCAACACATGGGCCTTCCATAGGCCCATTAACACTCCCCAAACATGCATTACACACCCAAATACTAGCATTTAGACATTTTATCAGATAAAGAACAATCTAAGAAAAACCCGAAAATTAGGGTGTTACAATTTTAATTGCTACAAATGTATCGAATGACACTATTTTCTATCACTTACTTTTTCGTATTAATCACAATATTGACTTGAGAAATCACTACAAAAGTTATATAATTTGTTTTGACCAATTTGAAATTTGACTCACAGGATTATTGTTATAATCAATGTCAATAATGGTAGTAAAAATTATCACAAAGAAATAAGAAAGAAAAATAAGAACACACAGATTTTTTGTTGAAAACCTTTATCGGGAAAAACCATGGGTAGAGGAGGAGAAATTCACTATGTTGAAAACACACAATACAAGAGGAGTTCGACTGCATCTATTTAAAGTTTTAACAACCCTTTATAATCAATGTCAATTAAAAGAAGTATAGCCCTACATGCTTTCAACTTGTTTGGCCTTTAGTCTTTCGCCCCTATAGATCTCCCTATTTTGCCTCTTTATTTTATTTCTTTAACAAGTGACAGGATTTGGGTCACACAACTCTAACAATCTCCAACATAACACGAATTCTCGATAAACAAGTTGTCCACCTCTTCCACAAAACCCCTTAAGGGGTATTCTTCAACAATGAACATTTAGTAAGTCTAAGCAATACTCAAACTTGGCTATAGGAAGTGACTTAGTCATCATATCTGCAGGACTATCATGAGTGCTAACTTTTCTCACAACAATATCACCACAAGCAATAATATCACACACAAAATGGTACCGAACATCAATGTGCTTTATCCTCTCATAAAACATTTGACCCTTCGTAAGGAAGATGGAACTCTAACTATCACAAAACACCATATTGATCAGAAGGTCATTACTAAGTCCAATGAAGAGTCCCTTTAACCAAATAGCTTCTTTACAAGCCTCAATAATCACCATGTACACAACTTCAGTGTAGACAAAGAAACTAATTCTGCAAAGTGGATTTCAAACTGATGGCGCAACCCCTAATAAAGTTATTCTTTTATTACGAACTCCAACAAAACCAGAACCAGCATACCCAATGACTCCATCTCTAATTCTTCCAAACTATAAGCAAAAATCATTAACATCTCATAAGTATCTGAAAATCCATTGAATTGGTTTTCAGTGTTCCTTATTGAGATTGGCCATGTATCTACTAATGCACTAACTGCATATGATAAATCTAGACGTGAGCAAACCATAGAATACATAAGAGGTCCCACTGTACTAGAATATGGAACTTGTGACATGTAGTCAATCTCATCAACTGATTGTGGAGGCAAGGCCGATAACAGTTTAAAGTGGGCTACTAATAGAGCATTGATATGCTTAGCACTTTACATATTGAACTTCCAACGAACTTTCTCAATATACCATTTTTGAATTAGGTACAATTTACATGCTTTTCTATGTTTGAGAATCTCCATCTCGAGTATCATCTTTGCTGCTCCAAAATCTTTCATCTCAAATTCTTTACTAAGCTGGGCTTTGACCTTTCTTATCTCTCCCTTATCTTTGGTTACTATCCACATGTCATCAACATAAGGAATAGATACACAGATGAACCATCACCACTTTTTTAAAATAAACACAACTGTTAAAATTGCTTCTTTCAAAATTGTAAGTTGTCATAAATAAATCAAACCTTTTATACCACTGCCTAGGTGATTGTTTTAGGCCAGAAAGAGACTTTTTTAGCAAGCAAACATAGGCCTCCTTTCCTAAAACTATGAAACCCTCTTGTTGTTGCATGTACATATATTTCTCACGTTCTCCATGCAAGGATGTTGTTTTCATATCTAACTACTCAAGCTCTAAACCATACATGACTATAGTACCAAGCAAGGCTCGAATCGTACTATGCTTAACAATTAGAGAAAACAAATATGTGAAGTCTACACTTGGAACCCAATTGTAACCTTTTGTAACCAGTCTTGCTTTATACATGGGTTCTTCAACTCCAGGAATCCCTTCTTTCTTCTTGAACACCCATTTACAATGAACAACCTTTTTACCCTTAGGAAGCTTCACTAGGTTCCATGTACTATTCTTTGTAAGAACACCGGTACACCCTATGGTGCAATAGAAAAGAATAAATCTGGCAATCACATCCAGGGATCCATGTGCGAGGATCGACTTAGGGTGAGAAGGGTATGAACGATTACCTTTAATCGTCTGAAAAACCAAAGATAATTGTTAAACTAATTATGCAATTAGATGTCAATTCCAAGCCGTTACAAAAAGTTTCGGCCTCTACATAATCCAACCAATGTGGCAATAAATGGCCAGAACTCTCTTAAACTTTTCAAAGAGAATTTTCTATATAACGACTGCCAAACCTCACTCTTTTTATTTCAGATATATTACGTTTTGTTAAAAACCCTATATTTCCTAATTAGGAAGTAGTTGATATTTTAATATGAGTCAAAATCCATTATAATAATTAACCGAATATAATAATTATAATTACTATAATTATAATAATTTTTTACTAAAAATTTTCAATTACAATAATTATAATAATATTCGATCGTTATAATTACAATAATTATAACAAGAATTCTGGCAATTTATGTTTAGTTAAATTTTATTAGAATCAAATTCATATATATTAATTTAATCATGTTCTCATTATGTGTACAACATACTTGTACATATAATTCATTTGATATTTAACTACCAAATTACATTAATTCTATAATCAATTTAATTCATGTGACAAATAAAAACACTACCAACTATGTTTCGATTTAGTTCGTTTCAACCATAAAGTGTGACCCTATAGGTTCTTGTTACGTTAGCAATAATTCTAGAATAATTCTAATATTACAAACAATGAGTAACATCTAGCAATGGATCATTGCTACCTAAGTTACAAGAAGTCATGATTCGACATATCCTTTCTATGATTAACCCTTCATGTATTAAATCATTTTTTTCCTTTATATCTAGAATCGACACAAGTCATGGAATAGTCAGGCTTGTATTGTCCATCTAATGTTTCTTGATATCCTAAGTAGACTATGATAAACAAATAAGTATGATATCTCATATCAACTTATTTGAGCATGGCCATGCATTTCTAGTCTAACTCAATATAGTGGCCTAAGATATTACTCCCATTATGTAAGAGGGACAAATCCTATATTGACCAACCATATCCCACTACATAGATTGTGGTATATCCAACATCAGCCTTTATAGAACAACCAATTACGGTGGACCTTTGACTGTACCAAAATATATGACTCATGATGTTAGCATAATGATGAGCTCAAGTCTAAAGATCTTATACATAATAACCACTATGAGTAATGTTGTGACTATTACATAATAATCCAAGAAACATACTCATAGAGGGTCAATCTAATATGTTGTTCTCTAACAAACATTGTGACAGCCCTAGTTCGACCTAGATCGGGAAGCGGTTTCGTGATCACTAAACCGAGCCTTTAAAATAGTTATTATAAATTTTCAATGCTTAAATTATGTGTTAATTGCATGTGTGGAAATTGTGGAATTAAATTTAGCAAAGTCAGTATGATTTGATTGAAAAAGGTTTAGTTGAAAAACTTAAAAACTTAGCTAGACAATTTTGGAATGACTAAAATGAGATAAGCTAAAAACTAATGGATTTGCATGTCAATATTCCCCTAGAAGAAAGTGGCCGGCCATGCATTAGATTTCATTGGTTGTGGCATTATTTTATGAGTTATAATTTAAGTTAGTGGGATGATGATGTCATAAGAAAAATTAACAAAAGAAAGAAAAGAAATTTGAAGGAAAGGTTGTTCTTTTTGCCGTGAATTGAAGAGGGTAGAAAGGGGGAAAGTTGGAAGCTTCCATTCGGTCATTCTTGGCTAAAATCCAAGTTCAAGAGCCTAGAGGGGCAGCTTCGGACAAAGGAAAGGCCAAGGTCACGGAATAGTCAATTCGAAGTTTCTCGGAAAAATACGAGGTAAGTTTTGGGATAGTAAATCTTTAAATATGATAAAGTGAAATTATAGTATTTGAATATGCTTAATACACGAATTAAAATGCCATATGAAATGTCCGAATGCAAAATTTTAGAAATGGGAGTATGAGTAAATGTGAGCTAATGAATACCAAAGTGAAATTTTAATGTATTTGGATATGAATTTGTATTCCTTGCTTACAATCATATAAGCTGTGCGAAATATGTTTGGAAGTAGGCTGAAATTTGTGTCTCTATACCTGAATATGTTATTGAAAGATGATGTGATATGTATACCGATATGTGTAAGTATAATTCCGAAGTAAAAGCCGAGCTTAGTCTCGAAGGGCTTCCGAGCCGAAGTAAAAGCCGAGCTTAGTCTCGAAGGGCTTCCGAGCCGAAGTAAAAGCAGAGCTTAGTCTCGAAGGGCTTCCGAGCCGAAGTAAAAAGCCGAGCTTAGTCTCGAAGGGCTTCCGAGCCAGAGTTTAGACCAAGATTAGTCTCGAAGGGCTTAAAGCTAGTGATGAGATTCAGATTGAGTCTTGAAGTCCATTCGTGGTGGAAATTAGATATGGTTAAATTGTATAAGCTCTCGTACGAACAAATATATATAAATAGTATGCCCTGACAAAACAAATCCACTACTTTAGGTAAGGAAGGCAGGTATGTATTCTATACTTGTAATGATTTAGCGAGTCATTGAATCTGTTCAATTGAGCCAGTAGGAATTTGTAAATTATTAATTGATATCGTTATTATATATAAGGAATTTGATGTCGAGGGGTGAAATTCTATACTCGACTGATTATGTAAAGAAGAAATTTGAACTATACGATTTTGAGTGAATAACTCTTGAAACGCATTTGAGTTACTTTTTGGTGGTAAACGTGTAAGTGAATCAATGTATGAGTATGAGCACATTCGGCCAAGGAAGGTTTAATCATGAGTTGTATATGTTATGCCCTTCACTTATTTTGATTTAATTACTTAAGTACTTACTAGGCAAGTAATTGCTTACTCTGTTGTTCTTGTCTTCGATTTTGTAGATCTTGATCAGAAGCTACGGTCTCGGGAGTTCCATACGTGAAGTCATCTACACTATCACTCATCTTTTGGTGCGGGTAAATAAATTTAAAAATTGCATGTATAGGCTGACCTGTGGTGTCCAAACAAACATCTTTTGTATTTTGTAACTTATTTAGGCCATGCGAAAATGGCCCTCTTAAGATTTTCACTGTGATAGTCATGGTAATAATTTGATTTTCTTATACATGAATGGATGTGAATGCATGTTGGGTAACTTGTTTGAAGTATCTCATACTTTTAATATGAAAATATATGAAGTATAAGTGATGAACGTGACTAGGGATGAGTACTTTTCGTACATTGCTTTTGAGTGCGATAAGTAGGTTTTGTTGTTGTTCAGTTGATGAGCTTTTGTGCAACTTTTTTTTTTCTTTTCAATTATAGCGATAGGTTCAGTAAAAGATCTTCTTTTATTGTCATGCGGCTTTTCAAGGAAATACTCGGGTGATGCCTCTTGACCCTCCTGCGATGGGATCAGATCTAGGGGTGTTACAAACATACTCATGTATTAATTTTTGACATCCCATTTCAATAACAACACTTTGTCATCAATAAACTACAAGTTAGTCTTAATGCATTATTGTTGTCTAAGCCCCCGATAATACTCAACTAAATACCTTTTAAGAATAATCGTATTACTCTCAGAACATTATTATAAAATAGTTTATTTACATACACAGAAAAGAAACTGAAATAATAATGGCAATGCCTTCTATTAATAAACGAGGCAAAACAAGTATGTTATTACAATAATCTTATGACTGCTCTTTGGGCATACTCTAACATTCTTATTAAGTGATTCCATCTCTTCTCGCATAGCAATCAACTTTACTAAATCTTCACAACTAACTGCCTTGGAATAAGTAAACGTCTCCTAATTTGCATCTATATCTTTAACCATATTTAAAGCATAGGCAACTAATCAGCGTTAGCGAACCTCTTTGGAGGTTTAATTTCTCGTCTAGGTCTGTTCTTGGCAATAGAATATTGTGGTGTTGGTTGTGGTGAAGAAACAACTCTACTCTGAGTTTTCGTATTAACCTAAGAAGTAGACTCTATTATAGATCCTAGATCAATCTAAAGCTTCACCTGCTTCACAGATGCGTTTGATCTCTGCTACTCATCAGAAGAGTCTTTAAGAAGTAAGTTATGTAACATAGTAGTCTTATAAAAAATAACATATTTGCTAATTACAACTTTCCTAGTTCATGACACCATAATTTACACCCTTTAACACCAGCCTTATATCCAATAAAAACACACATAATAGATCTATGCTCCAATTTTCCATTATATACAAGAGCATATGAGGACACCCTAAAAGCTTCAAATTAGAATAATCAGCAGGAGAACCAGACCATACCTCTTCTGGAATCTTTTTCTCAATGGTAATGGTTGGAGACTGGTTAATTAGAAAACATGTTGTAGAGGTCGCTTCAGCCTAAAATGACTTCAGTAAACAAGCATTCGACAACATGCACTGAACATTTTCTGTTATTATTTTATTCATTCATCCTACAACACTTTTTTGTTGTGGAGTATGGCAAACTATCAAGTGTCTCACAATCCCTTCTTATTTCCACAATGCATAAAATTCATCAGAACAAAATTCCAAGTTATTATTTGTGTAAAGCTATTTTATGTGTTATCATGTCTATTTTCTTTCAAAGTCTTCCAATCCTTAAACGTGGGCAACACATCACTTTTCTGATTTATGAAAACTGCCAAAATTTTTCTGGAAAAATCATTAATAGTCATCAACATATAATTAGTGCCACCCCTAGAAGGCACTCTAGATGGTCCCTAGAGATTAGAATGAATATAATCTAGTGTTCCCATCATGTTATAGATTCATTTGGCCCATAGATCAGTTTGCTTATGGCTTGTCCATCAAGAATGTCTTTTTTACTTAATTCTATCATGTCATTCTCACTCATATGCCCTAGATGCATATGCCAAATTCTAAAAATGCCTTCATATGACAAGGAAGAGAAAGCAGCAGTTGCATCATCTATAATTGTTGAACCCTACAAAACATAGAAGTTGGCAATCTTTGTCTGCCCTTTCATCACAACAAGGGAACCCTTACTAATCTTTAGAACCCCACTTTTAACAGTGTACTTGTACCTTATGACTCAAAAGTACTCAACAAAATCAAATTTCTCTTCAATTTTGGTACATGTTGTACGTCACAAAGTGTTCTACCGACTCCAAAAAAATATTAATTTTAATAGTATCAACACCTAGAATTCTACATGAAGTATTATTTCCCATCAAAACAACACTTTCAAGCACTATTTCATATGGTGTAAACCAATCCCGGTTGGGACTCATATGAAAAGTGCAACCAAAATTGGCGATCCACTCCTCACTTACTTTAGAGTTGTCAATAGAAGCAACCAGGAGTTTACCATTGTTGTAGTCTTCGACTGCATTAGCTTCACTAGATTGTTCTGCTTGTTTTTCCCTTTTAATTTCCAGCCTTCCATTTCATCTTATTCTGCAACTTATAGCAGTCAGGCTTAATGTACCATTTCCTTTTGCATAAATTACAAGTTTTACCTCTATTTGAAGATTTTGATCTACCCTTAGATCCACTTCCAAGATTTCATTCCCGTGTCGTCCCTTGATTGTCATCAATATTGCATTCTTGTCCTCCACAAACAATGAGATCCTCTCCTAAAAAGCCAAATTTTGCCACAAGATGTTTCATATTGTCATACGAGCTAAGGAATCATAAACTTCATCAACTGTGAGAGATTCCCGACTATAAAAAATTGTATCTTTAAAGGTCGAATAAGATAAGGGTAATGAACAAAGTAGGATTAACCCTAAGTTCTTCATATTATAATAAACCTCTATAGCTTTTAAGTCTGAGAGAATTTCTTTAAACACATTTAAAGGTTCTACCAAAAATGTACCTGTAACACCCCGAACCCGGCCCAGACGTTTTGACCAGATCCGATGTGTCACATTGGACCATTTTCGTAAAAACCCATGGTTCGTTCCCAAACCTTATCTAGAAGAGTTTTAAAAGATTGTCTTTGCCATGAAAGTGAATGGAAGCTGTGCACCAGGTAGGTATCCGAAACAGAGGAGGTGAGCCATGAAGGCTGCTTAAGTACCAAGCTCTTAATTGGATCCAATCCTAGACATGCCCACAACCATTGCCACACTCTAGTTGATAGTTTTGAAAACAAGTTGTGTTGGTGCTCATTCAGAGTGATTATTTAGTTAAAGCGTTTTATTTTGTCATTGTGTATTTTGAAAACAAAATGTCGTTTTAAAACGTAACCTAGGTCTAGCCCATTTTAAAACATTAATAGCAGCGTAGAATATAAAGGTTAAAACCAAATAATCCCCAAAAAAAAAAAGTTAAAATGGCCTTATTACAACCCAAAATCGGACAATAATAATAATTAAATAAAACTTATTTAAATGCAGTTATTTAAAAATCCAAATGAACACCATGGCCACTCTGAATTCCCTCCGGCTCCAAGTTTCCATATCAAGGCTCACCTGCAAGGTTTCGGAAAGGGGGGTGAGTTTGGAACTCAGAGTATAACAAGCCCTTTCAGAGCCCAAATCCATACATGTACAAGTTTAATTTTTAACATACACTGGGCCGAAGCCTTTCAGTTAACTGTTGCTGGGCCGAAGCCTTTATATTACTCATATCGCGAGGCAAAAGCCTTTTTGTAAACGGTATGGCCCATAGGCCCATTTCAATATCACATATGTCAAACCATGCATGTATGCAAAAGCCCAATCGGGGTGACTACTCAACCCACATCCTCTACTCTCCACCCATACCAACCAAACTCTCCATGTGGGGAATAACTCAACCCACCCAGCCAAACTCTCCACTGGCAGCATAGCTGCTTTATCATATAACTGGAGGCCTAGCCTCTTTTAATAACTGGGGCAGAAGCCCTTTCGGTAAACTGGGGCAAAAGCTCTTTTTGGTATACTGAGGCAAAGCCCTTTAACACTTCCTCCATCTTATAATAACCCAACCCATGCATTTAATGAGTAAAACATGGCATATCGTATACATGTCATAGCATATCATGTACATATCATGTGCATATCATGTTATAGCATGTAAAATAACAATATCACAATCATCATATTCAGAATGAAACCCTACGGGTATAATAGACATTTTCACCTAGGGGCAAAATAGACATTTTCATGTTTAAGCGTAATTACGTAATTTTATCCATTATTAGGGTTTTTTATACTTGTTAAGAATTTATCAACGTTATTAAGTGTTTAAACGGGGATTTTGTCCATTTTAACCAATTTGGACCTTTTGGGCCCAAACCCCTATTGGGCCCTACGTAGCTGATTTAATCATCTAGGCCCATTTAGCCTATGTTCCATAACGGTTTTAACAGTCTCAACATACAATTTATCCATATTTCATTTTCTATCAAATTTACCCAAATGGACCTGAAAGCCTATTAGGCCTAATTTTAGCCCATCGAGGCCCAACGTACCAAATTGCACGAAATCGTGCTCTTACCTATTTCATCCATTTCGTTTTCTGCGTCCATTGTAATCGAACTCATCCACGTACCATCATGTGTTTACAAGTTACAACAATAACGAAATTTGATATTTCAGCTTTTAAGCAATATGAATCTAAGCTATTACGGGGTATGTTACACACCTGATTAGCAACGATTGACTTCCCAAAATCTTCCACGCACTCGTCCTATATTCATATACTTAATGTATCAGATCTTAAAAATCCAAAAGAATAACACAATCTTATTAATACTATTCGGCCACTACTCCTAATGCCGTAGATTGCTTACCTCTGCAGGGTTCGACAATTCGAACCAAGCTTATTCACACCGTTTCTCCAATCCTTGCTGCTCCTCCAAAGTAGTCCTCTTTGCTACCAAAATATCATAGAACGAATGAATAAGGCCTAATAATGCCCAGACCATAAATTGACAACCTTCCTAGGCTTTAGGGGGTTTCGGCTTTACTTAGCATCTAAAATATCGAATAAAATAGAGACACGAGTACTTACCACACTACTCTTGACTCTAAGTAAACCCGGCTCTCCTAACGCTAGCAGAAATCACCCCTTAAAGAGGTCTTAAAATTCAGCCCCCAAGCTTCTAAGGGTGATGTGTATTCGGCTTTTGACTTAAGGGAGAAGAAGTTGTTTTGGGATGGTAATTTTGTGATGATTTAATCGGTAGGGGGTTGAAGGCTTAGAGATTGTAAGATTCGGCCGCAAAAATTGAAAGAGCTTGAGGGTTGTGGATTAAAAGAAAAACGGCAAAAAAGGACCTTTGGAATTTGGTTTTCCTTGGATATTCGGTTAGCAAAAGAAAGGAGAGAATGATGGGTTCGGCAAGTTTGTGAGAGAAAGAAATGGAAGAAGAAGAAAAATGAAAAGGGTTTGGCTTATGGATAATCGGCACAAGTGAAAAGAGGAAGAAAAATGAGTCAATTAACACCTAGCAGCCGAATTAACACTAAAACTCCCCCTTGGCCGGCCACACTCCCTTCCAATTTTAAAAACTCCTAAAATCCCTCCTAGATATGCTCCCCCTTATCTCTCCATTATCCATGCACTTGACCAATTCAAACCCTTGTCAACAGAGTTCCTCTCAACCTCAAATTCTTGCCTACTCAAGACACAAAAATAAACAACATAAATACCTGCATGGTGAGTCAAACCTAGACCTTCTCCCTTCCACTTACACGCCACATTTTTAGGAGACTAGTGGCGTCACTTAGCCACTCTACCAAGGCTCCTTTTGTGATACATTTTACCCACATCTTTTGATAAGGCCTCCTAACTAGAGCCCCTAATTCTTAAAGTCGAAATTCAAAAATTCTACCGGGTTTTAGCCAACTCATGGGCCTTCCATAGGCCCATTTACACACTCTAAATATGAATTTCACAACCACATACCAACATTTAAAATTTTACCAAACATCGCATAAAAATTACTAAGCCCCAAAAATCAGGATGTTACAGTACCGAACAATGAGAAAAAAGGTGTTGCTTCATATGTAACTTGCTAGTTAGGGTTTTCAACATGCATAGTTGCTCCAGCTTCACCCATAATGCAGCAGCAGTTTCCTCCTTCAACATGTCATGTAGAATTTCTTTTGATACATCCAGATGTAATGTAACGCCCCAAATTTTTGGGCTTAGAAGTATTAGGTCTTAAGCAGGGGAACAGTAAAGAAGGCTACACATAAATGTTTAGTTGTGCAAGAGGGTGACACAAATAATTGGCTGTTTGAGTGGTTATGTGTCCTGAGAACTGCTGGAAGTCCTGGGTTCAAACCTAGGCTTTAGCAAAATTTTTTTATATTAAGTGAATAATACCATTGGTTCTAGATAGTAGGTTCTTAAATAATTGTGGGGATATCAAGTCATAAAAAGCCTGCTGGTCTAGTGGTTAATGGCGTGTTGCCACTACTGGGAGACTTGGGTTTGAGTCCCACTATGGATAAGGAATGTTTTATTTTGCTTCTATTGCCATGTGAAAAGTTGAGGTTGACCGAAATACTGCTGAGTGGAGTGAAGTTTGAATTGGTCATGGAGGGATTGTAGAGAGATTTGAGGAGCGATATTAGGAGAGATTAAGGGAGGGAAAAGAGGAATATGAAGGGAGGAAGAATTAGTGCCGAAATAGGACTTTAAGCACTATTAAATATGGTTTTAAGTGTTTGTGGGGGAGGGAGTGCCGATTTTTCTCTCCATCTCAGGTTTTGTTTTTGCAGTTGTGCCGAATACTGCTAAGTGTATCCTTGCGATTTTGCCTTTCTATTAAGCCTCGTGTTATTGAGTCTCTTTTTTGTCCCTTCTCATTTTGCTTCCTAATGAACGATAAATTATACATATTTTTACCTCATGTTTAGCCTATATTTTGGATGAATTATTATTAATTTTGTGAGAATTGGTGCTCTTAATCCTTCTATTTCATATCTTATACTCAGGAGAGCATAAGCAAGAGAAGAGAACAGAAAATAGACCAAAAACTGGAGAAAATGGGCCAAAATGTGAAAACGCACGGCCCAAGAAGTAACCACACACGACCGTGCCACATGAAGATCACACGGTCCAGCCCCCGATAAGCACGGCCAGGTCACACGGCCGTGCCTCCACCGATAGAATCACACGGCCTCTTGTCAAAATCACACGGGCGTGGCACACGGGCGTGTTCTGGTCGTGAGGAAGAGGAATTTCACTTGGATTTGAATACTTAAAGGCTAAGAAAGGCTCCCCAAAACTCTATATAAAGACCCTAGCAGGCAACTCTAAGGGTGTACTTGATTTCCCCTGCCAGGGGTACTCTTTTTCTCCCAATAGGAGCGCCATATTTCTACCAACACAAAGAGTGAAAGCAAGGGATTACTCCAAGGGAAGCCGATTGATTCATTCCAAAAGCCAGAATTCTACATCAAGACAGATGATCTCCCTAAATTCCTTCAGGGGTTTTCGGGTTCTTTATGTTTTGTTATCTTAATTCTTCTGAGATGTTTTCTTTCTTTATTATGAACTAAACCCCTCAAATACTTGAGGGGGATGAAACCTAAGACGAATCTTGTTATTATTTATTCTTGAGTTATATGATAAATACTTGAGTTGTTCTTAATTATGTGTGCTTAATTCTTATGTTAATAAGCCTAGGTATTAATTCAAGAAACGGATGTGCTTAAAGCAGAGGAGCAAAAGTCCCTGTGATAAGAGTAGATCTACCATAATTAAGCAGAGTTGCATGCAACCCTAGACATAGGGAGACATAAATCTGCCGGATTAGGGTCAAACCTAATATGGGGAACCATAGATCTAATTAATGCAACCTAGGGTGTTAATTAATAAAGGAACTTTAGTTAACAACCTAGGCCTAGTTGCTTTTCGCCTCGACGGAGGGTTTAGCATAAATTAGGGATCTCTACGGATCAAGTCAAGTGAATAAATCCTCTAGCTCAAGAATCAATAACAAGTGAAGTCTAGGTGGATTCTCCCTTAAGTATTGCTTATATCAATCAGCTTTTCCCTAAAGTTTTCCCCAATTTACTTTTTGTGCACTTTTAGTTAGTTTTAGAATTAGTTTTAACCAAACCTCTTTTATTTTTAGGCTAGATAATAGAAAGGAAGTAAGTATTAGTACTTTTAGTTCCCTTAGGTACGATAACTCGGTCTTGCCACTAAACTATACTACTGTTTGATAGGTGCGCTTGCCTTTAACATCGTGATATTAGTTAGTTTTGGTGTGATCAGTTTTATAAATTTTATTACTTAATATCGGGAGAGTCATTATCACTTCCTAGTCTGAATATCCTTCTCTTTATTTTTCTTACTCAAGTGGTTGCTTTGCTTTTGGCCGAACTCACCATCTCTCCCCCCTCTCTTTCCTTTTTCTGCTTTCTACAAGTTTATGAATCGATTTTCTTTCCTTTCATTCTTCTCTTCAACGTTTGCTCCTAATATTTTTCCCTTTCAACATTTTCAGCTTTGGTTTTCTTGACCGGTTATTCTACTTTCTTCCCTCCCACAATTGGCTGTTGTACTTAGGCTAAAAGCTTGTCTTCTTTTCTCTTCGCTTCTCTGCTTTCCCTCTCAAATCTTTCCTTTTTCACTTGGTGTGGTGTTGGCTGAATATTGACTGGTGGCCATAAGGTTTGAAGATAATTAATGGTTGTTTTTCGATAATTCTAATTTATGAGTTGAAATGGGGGTTTTTAGCAATATATTATAGAAAGAGATATCAATGGTGGCGAGTAATAGCAATTTTAAGGGAAGATCAGGAAGTATACCAACTAAAAATTGACTCATAGCCCCTGCCTTCAAATTTAAGCAGCGTAAAATGTTAGCTGTTTGGGATTTTCAGCCAGGGTGCGGCAGGGTGGCTACACCAATCACTAGACCAAGTGAGCAAGCCACAATCAACTGATCTAATCAAGTGAGAGGTATTCTTTTGGTCATGTACTTTCGATAGAGGTTTTTTTTTTTGATAAGTTGATTGGGATTTGATTAATAGGAACTTATGATTGAATGTAGGTTGGAGTACTCGTGGCTTTTCGTATGTTTTTGTAAGCAGGTGTGTAACAACACTAATATTTCTCATAAATCGGCAAAAGCCGAAAAGCCGAAAAATAGGATGTTAACGCTATACGAGCGTGTGATTGCTCGTGTGGTAATCCGAACGCATGAAACAAGGGCATTTAATTGTAGAGGCCACCATGAGCGATCTCATGGGCTTAGGCCGAATTGGGCCATGTTGGGCCGAAATGGGCCGTGTGGGTCCAACAGGCTTGTAGGCCCCACACGGGTAAACCACATAGAAGTGTGGAAGAAATTGGACCGAGCTGTGTCATTCACACGGCCAAGGTCATTTCTGGGCTTCGTGCGTCATAAGGCGTGTGGGCCTACTTTGGCCGCATAATGAGCTTTGGGCCCATTATCACTATTCGTCTGTCAGGATTGCATGGGTCGCCTGAGACGACTGTGGACCTACTATTAGGTCGGTAAGAAAACCTAGACCCCAAACTGACTAAATGACTGATATGCCCTTAGAGGTAAAATGACTGTTCTGCCCCTATAAGGTAAAATTACCGATATACCCCTATAAGGTAAAATGACTCCTATGCCCTTATAAGGTAAAATGATCGATATACCCCTATTAAGTAAAATGACTGCTATACCCTTATAAGATAAAATGACCGATATACCCCCACGAGGTAAAATGACTGTTATGCCCTTATGTTATGTATGACTGCATTTGAGCATGCCACGTTATATGTATGTTGCATCCATGTATGATATTATGATACGATGCATGACATGTTGCATGGGGACGGGATTATTATTTTGGAGGGAAGTATGTTGTACTGATAAGGTCACACGGGTCACCTAAGATGACTGTGGACCTACTGATGGCTTTGTGTCATTCATATTACTGGTAAGGTTGCAAGTGTCACCCAAGACGACTGTGCACCTATTGATGGCTTTGTGCCGTTCATATTACTGGTAAGATTGCACGGGTCGCCTAAGACGACTATGGACCTACTGATGGCTTTGTGCCGTACATATTACTGGCAACTTTGCTACAGTATTGTTTAGTGCCGCAGCTGGTGCTAATCTTCGTGTGTAGGGCTGGGTGGGTCGATTTTATCCCCACATGCTATGATGGGTTGGACAAATTTGGCGTGCAGGGTTGGTCGGCATGTTATATGTTATCTATTTCTGATATTCTGTTCTGTTACTGTAATAGGCTAAGGCCAACATCGATATTGATACTGTAACGAGCTCAGGCCCAAACTATATTTATCTACTGTATGATTGACTATTTGTTTGTTAGGGGATTACACACTGAGTTTTTCATAAACTCACCTCTCTATTTATCTATACAGGTGATCCCCAGTCTTAGACAGATTGGTGCTGTGAGGGACTCAGAAGTGGCCACACGATTGCTCCTGCTTTTACAATCAACTTTTTATTTACAATAATTTTGGTTTGGGTATTTGTTTTATGTAATAAGGCCTCTTTAAAGTTTTAACTCTAATTTTGGGATTTTTACTTGCTTTGATATAAACTTCTAGACGTAGGTAAAAGACGGGTTTTGCAAAAGATAATTGTTTTTCCAATACACCACGTTTAGGGAACTTATTTTCAAAGCTTCCGCAACAAACATATTTTTAAAGTGTAATAACAAGCTAATATAATTAACCAATTTTTGTTAAAGTCATAATAAGGTGTTAATATATATAACGAGCTTTCCAATGAAAATATGATTTCGAATCACTTCAATGTAACACCGCCAGATTCGGCCATAACGTATAGGCCAAGTTTGGGGTGTTACATGTAATTGTGATAAGGCCTTTCAATCCTTACGCTACTTTTCTTTGGGTATCAATGCTGAAGGCATCTTATCTAACCCTAGCAGGCCATTTTCCAAATCCATCTACGCAAGAACTACCTGCATCTTTACCTTTCACAAGGCGAATTTACTGTTGATGCATCATTCAAAAATATTTAGATCTCACCCCTTTTTATTCTTGTTATTGATACATGAGAATACCGTGCAACATGAATATCGATATTGTTGAAATATAGGCAATAAGACAATAATAAAAGAAGGCACATAGTACATTAATGGAAATTTGACACAGGCAACATTAAAACAATAATGGCAATAATGAATATGGGCATCGATAGTGCAGGTAGCATCTAACTACAAAATTATTATTAAGAGTGTTGGCAATTATTGTACCAAGTTGAAAAATTAGTACTACAAGTTAAATAGCTAGTGTAACACCCCTAACCCATATCCTTCACTAGAATAGGGTTACAAGGCATTACTAAACTTATAGCACAATTTGACATTCATTTCCCATATAATTATCAATCAATAACATATATCATTCATAAACAACAACATTGTCCCTTAAACGAGCCTACGAGGCCCAAAACATTCATTAGAAGTGGTTAGGGACTAAACCGATAATTCAGGATAAATTTTAGGAAACATAGAAAATTTTCTCAAAACAGGGGACACACGCCCGTATGAACAAACCGTGTGCCTCACACAGCCACTAAACATGCCAGTGTCACAGGCCATGTGGATATTCGAAATGGGACTACATGGTCGTGTCCCAGCCAGTGTCCTACCCTGTGTAACTCTCTAACTTGCGTCACACAACTGGCCACACGCCCATGTGTCTAGGCCATGTAACTCATTGACTTATTTCTATTAAATGCTTCAGGGGACACATAGCCATGTCACTTGACTGTGTGTCAAACATAGCTAAGACACACACTCGTGTCTCTACTTGTGTGGACAAAAATAGACTATTTACCAAGCCATTTTGCCACCAAAACTGCACATACCTACATTAACTCATTTGGCACAACATCAAGGTACAAATAGGCAGCCAAAATAATCTCAACCAATGACAATCATGCAATTACAATTCTAACCATTTCAATAATCATTTCACTACAATTTACGTATTCAAAACATATACCAATACCACATGTTTTACTAGCCATTAACCATATGCTTAATATATCTCATACCTTGACCATTTAAACATTCAAATGCCAATCCACAACCAAAAATTTCTAATACATATATGCATAACATATCAACATAGCCATTTGCATAAATATTTACACAACCAAAACAACCAAAATAAGACATCTCACATGGCTATATACTAAACTAAATACTTGCCAAATACAAGCCAATTCAAATGGCTAAAATCCATAACTAACATGTAACAAAATAACCACATAGCCTATACATGCCATATCACCATATACACAAGTTCAAAAGTGCCAAAATATAATATCAATAGTGTGATAAAGTCTCTGATGATCCCTGAATCCGAGCTACCTTTGAATTCACTACAAAACATGGAATGTAACGCCCTAGATTTTGGGCCTAGAAGAAATGGGCTTCGCGTGTCAAAGCAATTGGATTTTAGTTGTGCAAGAAAAATTCCCTGAATTGCATGTTTAGTTTAGTGGCTAAGTGATTTAGGAAGAGTTGGGAGTGTTGGAGAAGTCCTAGGTTCAAACTAGGGCTCTGGAAAAAGTTTTAATTTTTCCCTTAGGTGGACCTTGGCGTTAGCTTGAAGACCTTATAAATATTTTTGGTTGAAGTGTGACACAAGAAAGCTTGTGGCTGACTGGTTGTGGCGTCATTAAGGTTGTAAGGGAGCAAGGGTTCAAGTCTTGGGTCTTGCAATTAATTTTGTCTTTCTTTTTAGAGGAACCTGAACCTTAGTCTATAGACTTTATAAGTAACTGTGGACAAAATGGGACACAAAGAGAGCTTGTGGCTTGGTGGCAAAGTGTTGTGTGAAGGATGTGAGAGGGCAAGGGTTCGAATTGCACTACAGGCAATGGACTTCTACTTTGCTACTTAGAGGTGGCGAGTGGTTGTGTTGGATTCAAGTTCTGGAAGGTTGTTGGAGACTTGGTAAAAGGGGGAGTTTGAATTGTTCAAAGGAATTTGATTTGAGTTTGAGTGGGGAGTTGGAGTGAATCAAGGAGAATCGGTGGAGATTTTCATGGAATTTGAATGGGGGAAGTTGGAGCTGATTGGGGGAGTTGTCTATGCAAAATTCGGCAATTACGGAGTGTGGGTATCGAATTAGTATAGGGTCTTTAGGTTGTATTCTTCAGTTGTTCTTTTTGTTCTTGTACAAACACCAGATATCACTTTCCTATTTTTCTTTACATTTTCTCTTTGCCAAATTATTCCTCCTCTTCTGTTAAATCCAAGTAAGCTTCTTCTTCTCCTCTTTTTCTTATCTCTTTTATAAATCGAATACTTAGATCTGCAAATTCTCTTTCTGTGCTTAGCCGAACCTTACTATTCTATTCTCTCAAACACTTTACCTTGGCTGAACACCGTACATCTCCTATTCTTTTTCCTTACTCCCCTAAGACGATTATTGTTACTTCTCTTTCCCCTCCCAACCTGAACGAAACGCATGACCCTTTCTTCTCCATCGTCCTATAAATAGCTGAATCTCCTTTTTTGTTTTCCCAAACATTGAATTCTCTTCTTCGATTCGTAATATTGGATCTTTGGCTATCAGTTAGGCGTCAACTGTTTTGGTTCTCCGCACATCTCTAATTATTCTTCAGATAGTCTTGGCCGAATATTGGGTGGTAAGGATGATTATGTTGTCTTATTAGTATTAGCTGATTAGTTATCCTTTCCTTTATTAATTCTTTGGTTTCTTTTGAGATGTCAATGCAATTCTTGGAGTAACGTTTAAGTGTTATTGGGTTGCCTTATGCGCAGTAAGTCAAGAAGGAAGGGGTTTCGTTCTTACTTAACGATCTAAGGGAGGAAAAGATTGCTTATTCTTCGATTAAGGTAAGTGATGACATCAGTTGAGGGTTATTGTGTTACTGCATGCTTTGGGTTAAGTAATAATGGTTGTTGGTTTAATGTAGGTTGATCACTCGTGGGGTGATTTGCTCGATTCGTAAAGGTGTGTAACACTACCTATATCTCGATAGTCGGTGAAAAGAGCCTAAAGGGGTGTGTAGTAGTGTAACTGTATACCCCATCTGATTGTAGATCGGCCAAAAGCCGATAAAGTATGTATATCTCTTTGATTCGATGGTAGATCGGCAAAATGCCAAAAAGCTAAAATACTAGCGATTAATGCCACACGAGCGTGCGATTGCACATGTGGTGAATCGAGCCCACGAATATGAGTGTATGATGGTTGGGCCAAAATGGGCCATGTGGGCCCAATGGGCTTGTGGGCCCCACACGGATTAAATTGTATTCTATAAGGCTACTGTTGGTTCAGATTGTGTAGTTGGTATAGTAGAGTCTATTTTGGGCTAAATGGGCCGTGTGGGCCTATTGGGCTGTGGGGCCACACGGATAAAATATATGTGATGGGATAAATAATTGATTTGGGTGGTGCTATTCACATAGCTGTAGTTGTTTTTGGGCTAAGTGGGCCACACGGGTGTGTGGGCCCACTTGGGCCGAGTAATGGGCCTTAGGCCCAATTTCCATGTTTTATCTGATTAGGTTACAAAAGTCGCCGAGGCGACGATGGACCTTCGGTTGGGTCATTATTACCCTCGATTTACAACATTACAAAATTACCCTCCGTTTACAAAATTAAAGAAATACCTTCGGTTTAGAAAATTACAAAAATACACTCGATTTACAAAATTACCTAAATACCCTTGGATTGCAAAATTACCAAAATACCCCTAGTTTGCAAAATTATCGAGATACCCTTGGATTGTAAAAATACCAAATACCCCTGGATTGCAAAATTACCGAAATACCCCTAGTTTGCAAAATTACTAAAATACCCTTGGTTTGTTAAATTACCGAAATACCCTTGTAGGGTAGAGTTACTAAAATACCCCGTAGTGTAAAATTACCAAAATACCCCTGTAGGACGAAATGACTAAAATACCCCTAATGGGTGAAAAGACCATTTTGCCCCTCGAGGGTATACAACTCACTGGTGACACAATTTGATTGATTTGACTATGTTTGACTGAGAATGTATGATTGTGATTGGACTATTGTGACTGTGATTTGTATGATTGTTTATGAGCATGACGTTTCACATACATGACATACTGCATGGGGTTAGGATATTGTTTATGGAGGAAGTCTTGTTCTAATAGGGTCACATGGGTCGCGCAAGACTACTGTGGACCCATTTCTATTCTGATAGGATCGCACGAGTCACACGAGACAACTGTGGATCTAGTATTGGTAGCTTAAGGTAGTTTTCTAATTATGGCCCTGTGCCGACCTAATTGTGGCTCTTTGCTACCTTGATTAAGGATTTGCGCCAATTGTACTTACTTGCGGCTATGTGCCAATCACATTTATTGATGACTATGTGTCAATCACATTTACCCATGGTTATGTGCTGGTGATGTTACACTAATTGATGGCTATGTGCCTAACATAATGTAGTTATTGATGGCTCTATGCCATTCTGCTTACTGCTTTCATCCGTTCTGTTATTTGGCAGCGTTACTACAATATTTACGGCTTCTAGTTGTTTTGTCTACGGCGTTGAGCCATTCTGTTGACTTAGTGCCGCAACCGATGCTAAGCTTGGTGTATTGGTTGGGTGGGTTGAGTTATTCCCCACAGATGTGTAGGGTTGGTACGGGTGGTGTGTTGGCTGGATTGGGATGGGATGCATACTCATACTGTTGCATATCTGCTTTTGAGGTCTGTCTCTAGATTGGGCTTAGGCCACTTTTTTTGTTATTGTTTTGGGCTGGGCCGATTAACATTGTTTATAAACATAAAAAATCACTTAATGTATGTCCAATATTGTTCACTCATAATAGAAATGGTATATTTACCACATAAGGACCTCCACTATTTAATTTTATAGCCATTTAGTACCACATAAGGGTACTGTTTTCTCAAAGCATCTCCGGGTTCCCACATGTCTTCTTCGATACCTTGCATTTGCCACAGAACTTTCACTAAAGCTATTATTTTATTTCTCAACTCTTTAATTTCTCGAGCCAAAATTCTTAATGGTTTTTCGCTGTACGTCATATCTGGCTAAATCTCAACATTGGTTAAAGAAATGATATGTGAAGGGTCTGATCGGTACTGTCGTAGCATGGAAACATGAAACACATTATGTATGTTTTCAATTTCAGACAGTAAAGCTAATCAATATGCCACTGGTCTGATTCTCTTAATAATCTTATACGGTTCGATGAATCGCAGACTCAATTTACCTTTACGGCCAAATTGAAGTATCTTTTTCCATGGCAACACTTTCAAAAGTACTCTGTCTCCAATCTAAGACTTAGTATCTTTTCGTTTCAAATCCGCGTACGATTTTTGTCGATCTAAAGTTACTTTCAATCTATCACAAATTACTTTCACTTTCTCTTTAGTCTATCTAATCAAATCAATCTTGTGAATCTTTTTCTCACTAAGCTCGGTCTAATATGATGGAGTTTGACATTTACGACAATATAGAGCTTCGTGCTGTAACACCCCTAACCCGCATCCATCACTGGACTAGGGTAAAGAGGCATTACTAGACATATCGAAACATTTCACGATCACTTCACAATCATAAATCATACATCATCATATCATACTCAAACATTAACATAAAGTCCCTTTCTTAGGTCAATGAGACCTTAATCATACATTAGGAAGAGGTCGGGACTAAACCGAACACTTAAAAATTTTTTTGAAACTTAAACATTTTTCAAAGCTACAGAGGTCACATGCTCGTGTGGTCAAGCCGTGTGCCTCACACGGCATCAGACATGCCCGTGTGTCTAAACCGCAGCAAAACAGGGCATACATACTGACTTGGAACACACGGCCAGTCACACGCCCGTGTGTCTTGCCCATGTGACCTGCTAGGTACATTTTGAATGGCCCTTGAGTGAAAAGGCAGAGACACACGCCCGTGTCCCTTCCTGTGTAGGCACAAAATAGGCCATTTCCAAGGCCATTGTGCCACCCAATTTTAGGTTCTCCCTACAAGCAAAAAACTAATACATTTCATACTCAATTTCCAACCAATTTATTACCAAAACATGCACAATTCATGTCATAACATTATCAACAAAATCCATGTTCATTTACCAGCTTAAAAACTTGTCTTTTTATGAACCAAAAGCACATATAAAATCACATACTTCATACCCCAAAATAATCCATTTCATACATATCCAAATTCACCATATCATTCATGTCTAAATACACCAATTCAAGCATAATCACATCTTTTAGTTAGCCATATCACATGGCATAACATATATATAAATCTTAAACATATTCAACTATTTCTAGCTTATACATACTATATTCTATATTCACCAAGCTCACCATAACAGAAGGCTATTTATATAAAGACATTTTATGCAACATATAATTCATAAATTAGGCCAAGTCTCATGGTTTTATATATATATACAAATTCCAAATTAATATATCAAAACTAGCCTATACATGCCATATAACGAAAACTCACAACTTTTATTTATCGAAGCAATAACCAGATAGTGTGATGATGTCTCCCTCGACTTCCAACCCGAGCAAGTCTCTGAAAATCTAATAACATAAGAAAAGTATTCAAAGTAAGCTTTAAAAAGCTTAGTTAGCCATAAGAAAATAAGTCATCTCAATAATATTTTTAGTTCAACTTAACTAAGTCGAATTTAACAAATCTCAGACCATATTTGTATTTGTCATACTCAGAAATTCATATGATCACATTAAATGCTTTACTTACTTTATCATTTTGTAAACATGATAACTTCACACATAACTTATCTATTTTGCTGCATTTCAAGTTCATATATATAGAGCACATATTCACATTACTTTTTTAATTCATTCACATATCATCTTTTACATATATACTACTTTCCAGTTCTCAAAACCATATTTCTCGTTTCATCATTTCCATGTTCAAAACATAGGACCGCAATTCATATATCGAATGTAACACCCCTTACCCGAGACCGTTGCCGGAGTCGACCGCGAGGCATTACCGGACTTAGCTTACTTAACCTGGGTATAAAATTTGCTTCTAAAATTAATTTATTTTCATTCATTCAATATGTCCCTAAAAAGGATCATCGAGACCCTAAATCATACAATTGAAATGATTCGAGACCAACCAAGATTAATGAAAATTTCCTGATTACTTAAATGGAACAAAACATATCATTTCCTTGTTCCATAATAAAGCTGTCCAACTGTGTCACTATCGCTAAAAAAATCATAACTCGAGTTTCGCAACTCGAAATTAAATTTCATAAACTTTCTTTGAAACTAGACTCATATATGTTCTTACTAATTTTTTTCTACGGTTTTGACTTCACCAATCTGTACAGTTTATTATTTAAAGTTTCCCCTATTTCACTGCTCAACTGCCCTGACCTCTTTTCACTATGAAATGGATTTCTCTTAGTACCAAATTCAAATAACAATTCCTCTTGTTTTATTACAAATAGACTCAATATGGAATCTAGTAGTATAAACTATAACTTCTAATTATTTATGTAAAATTTATGGTGAATTTTTAAATTTAGAACAGGGGATTGCGAAATCAATCAGGAGCAGTCTCACTCAAATTCTTATAACTCATAATTTACAACTCCTTTGCTTCCCCTGTTTCTTTCACATGGAAATAGACTCATTAAGATTTAATTATATATCTTACTCACCATCTAATTCCATGTCTACTATTTTTTAGTAATTTTTCAAATTCACATCACTACTGCTATCTAATACTCTTTTAATGCTAACTTCACTTTTTCATGATTTCCATGTATTCACTTTCATTTCGGCATACATAACATCAAAACATATTCTTAATTAGCTATTTCAATATCTTATCCTCATCAAATATTTACCTGCCATACATTGGCCATATCATAATTGACACTTACTAAATATTAAGTCCCTATAAATGCCATAAACTAGGATATTTGTAAATGAAGATACCCATTTGGTAACTTGATAGTCGATAGTGTAAAGTGATCTCCGACGACCTCTAACCCAAGCTTACTTTTAGGTACTCTAAAATATGGGAAAGGAAAAGAAGTAAGCTTAAAAAGCTTAGTAAGTTCACATGTAAAGTAATAAGCAGTAACAATAAATTTAGCTTACTACTAAGCTGTTTCAGCTTGAATAAATACTGCTAAATTCTTACTTTCCCAACTTACTTATCTGTGGCCTTACCAAAGGCTCTATATACTATAGGCTCATTACTTACTAATTTCCCTTGCATGCCTACATCATCTCACTGATCATAGTCATATCCCTTCCTGATATTAAGATATTTCAACTTATGTCATTCTCATGGTGTAAACTAAAAACTCATAAACATAAATTACCTTTCTTTTATTGAATGTTTCCGCAACTAATAACTATGGTGTTCTTACGAACTCACTTGGACCTGTTTATCATTTCTGTACCTGAACCTTCTTGTAATTTAACATGTACCTTAGCCCGTTGAACCACTTGGAATACTAAGGATACTCGGGTTTTCTAGCTTGATAACAGCCTGCCAATGCCATGTTCTTAACATGGACTTACATGAGATATTCCTGTCTTTCCAAAGCCATATGTCTGATATGGACTTACATGGATTATTCCTGTCTTTCTAAAGCCATATGTCTAACATGGACTTACATGGATTATTCCTGTCTTTCCAAAGCCATATGTCTAACATGGACTTACATGGATTATTCCTGTCTTTCCAAAGCCATATGTCTGATATGGACTTACATGGATTATTCTTGTCTTTCCAAAGCCATATGTCTGATATGGACTTACATGGATTATTCCTGTCTTTCGAAAGCCATATGTCTGATATGGACTTACAAGGAATATTCCTGTCCTGTCTGATAACCCCAAATGTTATGACATTCGTATCCCAAACATTCCTAAGGTTCAAATGGGGCTTTTTGATACTTTTTATCTATCGACTCCTCTTCGATTCAACTTATCCCCTTCAAACTATGTTTTTCTATACTTTTTCAATATCATACAAGGCCATATTTCAGATATGGGCTTACATGTAACCTTTTATAGTTTATCTTTTCAATGTCAAATTATTATCGAACAATAATTACAATATCTGAAATTCACTACTAAAATATTTATAGCTAAAATACCAATTTAACATCCAAATATGCATAATTAATTTCTTATTAAACATATGAACTTACCTCGATGCCAAAACGACCATTTTACCAACTTTCCTGATTTTTTATTTTTCTCCCGTTCTAGGTCCAACCCTCGTTTTTCGGGATCTAAAACATCATATTTCACTTATTTAATTAATGTACTATTCAAAACAGTCCCTAACTTAAACTTTGGCAAAATTACAATTTTGCCCCTAAACTTTTGCATATTTATACTTTTGCCCCAAGGCTCGGAAGTTAAACTTTATCCAAATTCTTATGTTTTAGGACATGCTGATCATTTATTTACAAACGTCAACCTCAAATTCCCACTATAACATGTACTTATGAACGATAGGTACTTTTACCGATTAAGCCATTTTACTCGTTTTTACTTAAAACCGAGTAGCACAAGTTGTCTAGCATAATTTAAAACCTCATATTCTATCATAAAAGATTAAAATAAACACTTTTCAAGTATGGGTATTTTTCCAAATATGTACCCTGGCCTAAATTATGGCTAGAATAAGCTTTATCGAGCTACCGGGATTCCAAAAACATAAAGAACATTAAAAACGGGGCTAGAACGGACTTACTATTGAGCTTGGAAAGCTTGGAAACCCTAACCATGGTTTCCCCCATGCTATATTTGGCCTCCATGAAGAAGATGGACCAATTTTGGCTTTATTTTCCCTTTTTAATTCTTTTAATTACTAAATGACAAAAATGTCCTTAAAGGCTTTTCTTTCAAATTTGTCCTATTCATGCCCATTTTTGTCCACCAAACTATCCAATGGTCTAATTACTAAATAAGGACCTCCACTTTAAGAACTCATTTCAATTAAATCCCCTTTAACATCTAGAACTTACATTTTACAATTTTTACAATTTAGTCCTAATTATCAAATTAGGCACCTATCCATAAAATTTCTTCGCAAAATTTTCACACAATTACTCAATCAATAAATAAACCATAAAACTAAATTGGAATAATTTTTTTTACCTCGGATTCATGGTTCCAAAACTATCGTTCCGTTTAGGCCCTAAATCAGGCTGTTATAGCAACTTTTACAAATAAGCTCTAATAGACAAATTAAACATGCAATCTATAAAATTTCTTATCGGTAGTCTAACACATGCATCTAGTCAATCGGTAAATCATGATAATTCATCGTAATTAACTTTTCTATCTCAGATTTGTGGTTTTGCAACCTCTGTTCCATTTAGGCCCTGTTTCGGGATGTTACATCGAACATATATAACACATTCTTTATTTATCTACATTCGTATCATTCGATGTCATATATTTCACATACCATCATTTGAGATATATTTGCCTTTCATTTCTGAATTAGTTCATCGAAACACATGTACCTGAATCATATAAGACAAAACACAAGTACCATTCCACATTTCTCATATAGCTCATATATAATCATAGCTTATTTGCATATACACATCTTTTTCTAATACTTATATTATATCATCACTTACTCACATGTCACATTTTATTCAATCACATTTCATATGTATTTGATGGCACATATGCCTACCTTTCATGCTCACATATTGAGCACATCACAAACGTACCTAAATCGGATATACTTTAACATAGTCATACATTTCTCATAATGCCGGCAGAACTGTTCAAAATCAAATAAGATATGTGGATAGCTCGGAGAGCTCGTACAATGCCAACATTCCAGACGTGGTCTTACCTGTAATCAAATATCGATGCCACTGTCCCAGATAGGGTCTTACATGAAATCATATACGATGTTGATCTCCCTGACATGGTCTTATACGTAATCTCTAATTGATAACAGTGTCCCAGACACGGTCTTACACGGTATCTCAAATCGATGCCAATTTCCTAGACGTGGTCTTACACGAAATCATATATCTTGAAAGCTCACAAATTATGACATCATTATTCTATACAATCCTCAATAATCATTCAAGATTTATAACAACATAATTAATTCAATTCATATTTGAATCAAGTCATCAATTGCTTAATTCAATTCGGCACATTTACATATATTTATTATGATTCAATTCGGCACATATGGTACATGTACATTCTAATATAACAATATCTATTTACTTATGAACTTACCTCATAGGGACACGAATGAACCAGAACGACTGTTTGACTTTCCCCGATCCAAATTCGATTCCTCTTTTGCCAATCTAATTTATAACAAAAATTAACTTACTAATTCAACATTTCTATTTAATTTCATCGAAAAACATATAAATGAGTAATTTGCATTTTAGCCTCTAACATTTTACATTTTTTTCAATTTAGTCCCTATTTCAAAATAACACAATTTACTCAAAATTTCAACAAATCCATGTTGGGCCAAATTTACCTTAGTTTTCTAGCAGCCCATTTCTTCAACTTATTTCACATTTAGGCCCCTAAATTTACAAATTTCAATATTTAGTCCGTAATTCACGTTTTATCAAAAAAATCACTTAATTAAACATAAAAATCCAACATCAAAGATCTATTTTTCATCATCAAACAAAAATTTCATCAAATTATCAATAATGGAAAATCTCACATTCATCATCAATTTCAAAAGTTAAAGTATAGGTTAACACGTATACGTAGCAACGATCTTAAAAACGCAAAAATTACCAAAAACCAAACAAAATCCATACCTTAATTTGGCTTGGAGCATGCCGAATCTTAAAACAGGAAATGGCTTCATTCTTTCATACATTCAGCCATTAAAAGATGAATGCATGGCCACTTTGATTTTTGTTTTATTTTATTAAGCATTTTTTTATTCATTTACTAATATACCCTTAATGATTTAATAATAAATCCATATAATGCATGCCTTTTTCCGTCCACTAAACTTTATAGTGGTTTAATTTCATTTTAAGGCCACCATATTTAAAAGCCAAGGCCAATTGACACCATTTACTAATAGCGAGTCACTTTTCCATTTTAAGCGATTAAGTCCTTTCTACCGAATTAACCGTTTAATCAGTAAAATTTCTTTACGAATTTTTCACATGGTAATTCTATCATGCTGTAAAACTTATTAAAATAATAAAATAAATATTTTGACTCGGTTAAGTTGTCCGAAAACCACCTGTTTCGATCAGACTCAAAATTGGGCTGTTACACGTACGGTGACAGCTTTATACTCGATTGAAAATTGTTATTATAAACAAATTCAATCAATGGTAAGTATTTCTCCCAGCTGCCTTCAAACTCTAAAATGCAACAACGCAACATGTCCTTGAGGATCTGAATAACTCTCTCAGATTGACCGTCAGTTTGCGTGTGAAATGCGGTACTAAACTACAGCTTTGTACCCAAAGCTTCTTCTAATTTCTTCCAAAATCTTGACGTAAGCCTCGGATCTCTGTCTGACGTGATAGACACTAGTACCCTATGCAACCTAACAATCTTGGAGATATACAACTCAGCTAGTCTATCAAGCAAAAAGTCTGTACCTACCGGTATGAAATGTGTTGATTTCATCAATCTATCAACAATAATCCAGAAAGGATCTTTCTTTTTCGGAGACAGGGGCAAACCTGATATGAAATCCATAGTCACTCTATGCCATTTCCACTCGAGTATCATCACAAGCTATAGTAATCCTGACGGCACTTGATGTTTAGCTTTAACTTGCCGACAAATCAAACATCTCAATACAAATTCTGAAATATTTCTTTTCATACTCGACCACCAATACAACTATTTCAAATTGTTGTACATTTTAGTACATCCCGAATGAACAGACAAACAACCACTGTGTGCTTCATTTAGAATCTTCTGAATGATTTCAGGATTTCTTGGTACACAAATTCTACCTTTGAACCTCAAACAATTGTCAAATCCAATCTAAAACTCTAAATCAGGAATTGACTCGCACTGATCCCGTTTGGCTTGCAATTTACTATCACATTTCTAAGCTTCACAGATTTGATAAAGAAATAACAGTTTAGCTTTTAACTCAGCTATAATCCAACCATCATCAAACAAAACTAACTGTGTGTTCATCGTATGCAAAGTAAATAAGAACTTTCTGCTTAAAGCATCAACAACTACGTTCGCTTTCCCCGAATGATAATCAATTACTAACTTATAGTCTTTTAGCAACTCGAGCCATCTTCTCTACCATAAGTTCAAATATTTCTGAGTTATTTGATACTTCAAACTCTTGTGATCTGTAAAGATATGGCACTTCTCACCAAACAAGTGATGTCGCCAAATTTTTAATGCAAACACAATCGCAATTAACTCTAAATCGTACGTTGGATAATTCTCTTCATACGGCTTCAACTGTCTAGATGCATAAGCTATTACTTTTCCTTCCTGCATTAAAACACAACCTAGATCGTTTAAAGATGCATCACTAAAAATCAAAAATTCCTTACCCGATTCAAGATACACTAAAATCGATGCCTAAGTTAACAGTACTTTCAACTGTTTGAAACTTTGCTAAAATTTCTCCAACCATTAAAACTTTACATCTTTCTAAAGTAATAGTGTCATCAGTGTTGTAATCATCGAGAATCCTTTTACGAAACGTCGATAGTAGCCAGCTAATCCTAAAAAACTTATGACTTCAGATACAATTCTCGGTTGTTTTCAATCAATAATTGCAAAAATCTTGCTCGAGTCAACTCTAATGCCTTAAGCTAAAACGATATGCCCCAAAAATCCAACCTTTCAGAGCCAAAACTCACATTTACTAAACTTAGTAAACAATTGCTTGTTTCTCAAGGTTTGTAACACTATTCTCAAATGCTCGGCATGTTCGGATTCATCTCGGGAATAGATCAGAATATCGTCTACAAATACGAACAAATCTGTCTAAATATGGACTGATGATCTGATTCATCAAATCCATAAAGTCTACAGGAGCGTTAGTTAATCCGAAAGGTATAACAAGAAATTCATAGCGTCCATACCTAGTTTTGAACATAGTCTTTGGCACATTTGAATCTTTAACTCGCAACTACTAATAATTGGATCTCAAATCAATCTTTGAAAATACCATTGCACCTTCCCACTATGGAATAAATCATCAATTCGTGGCAGAGGGTACTTGTTCTTCATTGTCACTTTATTGAGCTGTCGATAATCTACAAACATTTTTATTGTGCCATCTTTCTTCTTTACAAATAACACTGGTGCACCCCAGGTAGTTAACTCTTGCAATTGAGCTTTCAATTCTTTCAACTCTTTCGGAGCCATTCTGTATGGAGCTATTGATATCGGTGAAGTTCCTGATACTAAATCAATAGCAAATTCAACCTCTCTAATCGGTGGTAAACTCGGTAGCTCTTCTAGAAACACATCTGGAAACTCACAAACAACTGGTACTGATTCAATCTTTGATTCGGATACTTCTATATCACATACATACGCAAGATATGTATTACATCCCTTTCTAACATATCTCTATACTGACATCGACGAAATTACAACAGGCAATCCACTCATATCATCTAATTTAATTTGAAGGACTTCATTATTTTGACATTTCAATTCTATAGCTTTTCTTCTACAATTCACAATAGCGTCATGCAACGTTAACCAATCCATACCCAAAATTACGTCGAACTCATCAAATGATAACAACATCAAATCAACCAGACAATAGAAACCCCGAGTCATTAAAGGATAGTTCTTGCAAACTTTTTCAACTAGAACATATTTGCCTAAGAGGTTCAATACTTTATTCACAAACTAAGTAGACTCAATAGGAAAACTCTTACTAGACACTAAATTCACACATATATATAATGAGTCAATCTAGGGTCTATCAATGCAACTATGTCAGTGTCATAAAGAGAACATGTACCGGAAATAACATTTGGTGATGACGCTTCTTCACAAGCACGAAGAGCGTAGGCTCTAGTAGGTGCTCTAGCCTCAGATCTCACAACGAAGTCCTTTGTTGCTCCTCTAATACCACTTACATTTCCAGCATTTCTAGGTGGTATTCCTTTGGTTGATGTGTTACTCGGTCTTGCATTCTGAGGTCTGTCTTTCTTAGCTAACTCAAGACAATCTCTGATAAAATGATCTAACGAATGACATTTAGAACAAGCCCGATCATTCATTCTACATTCACCAAGTTGTCGTCTCCCACATTGTCTACATTCAGGTCTTTTCGACCTAGCACTATAGACACTCGCTATTGAAGTAACTTGAGCTTCAGAACGCGATTGTTACTCTTCACGATCTCTGTTAGAATGCCCCACTGAAGCATTTGAATGACTATGCACATCTCGTGGTTTCTTTGATGAGGAATGATAAGATTTACTCATCTTTCTCAAATCTCTAGCTTTGAAATCAACTTTTCTCTTTTCGTTGCCAAGTTCTTTAGCCTTGCAAGCATGATCAACAAGTACCACAAATTCTTTCAACTCTAGAATCCCAACAGGAATTTGATATCTTCGTTCAATCCATCTTGAAATCTTTTACAAATATTTGCTTCAATTGACATACATTCCCGAGCGTATTTACTGAGTCTTACAAATTCTCGCTCATATTTTATGACAGACATACGGCCCTGTTTCAATTCTAGAAACGCTTTGTGTTTCTGATCAATAAACCTCTGACTAATATATTTCATTCTGAACTTAGATTGAAAGAATTCCCACGCAACCCATTCTCTTAGTACCACTGATGGCGAAGTATTCCACCATTGATATGCAGCATCTCTCAGAAGTGATACAACACATTTAATTCATTCTTCTAGTGTACATGATAATTCATCAAATACTCGGATTGTGTTTTCAAGCCAAAATTCAACTTTTTCAAGGTCATTATCGACTGTAGCTTTGAACTCTTCAGCCTCATACTTACTAATCTTATCAACGGGAAGCTTGTTCAATCGTATAGGTTCTGTAACTTGAGGACCTACTCGCATTGGTTGAGGAATAGGCAGGGTAGAGTTTGTTAAGCAGCCAAATTTGTTCAAATAAACTCTGTGAATCACTCACTCATCATTTGGAAGAAAGCACACTATCACAGGTTATATATGGCATGTATAGCTAGACTCTCACACATACTACGTTAGTGTAAGAATTGACTAAACTATAGCTCTGATACCAATTTAAATGTAAGACCCCTAACCCATATCCATTACCAAAATAGGGTTACAAGGCATTACTAAACTTATAACACAATTCGACAATCGTTTCTCATATAATTATCAATCAATAACATATATCATTCATAAACAATAACATTGTCCCTTAAATGAGCCTACGAGGCCCAAAACATGCATTAAAAGTGGTTCGAGACTAAACTGATAACTCAAGAGAAATTTTAAGAAACTTAGAAAGTTTTCTCAAAATAGGGGACACACGCCCGTATGAACAGACCGTGTGTTTGACACGACTACTAGACACACCTGTCTCACTGGTCATATGGACATTCGAAATGAGACCACATAGTTGTGTCCCAGACCATGTCATACCGTGTGTAACTCTCTAACTTGGGTCACACGACCGACCACATGCCTGTTATATCTCATACCTCAACCATTTAATCATTCAAATGCCAATCCACAACCAAACATTTCTAACACAATTATGATAACATATCAACATAGCCATTTGCATAAATATTTACACAACCAAAACATCCAAAATAAGACATCTCACATGGCTTCATACTAAACCAAATACTTTTCAAATACAAGCCAATTCAAATGGCTAGAATCCATAACTAGCATTTAACAAAATAACCATATAGCCTTTACACGCCATATCACCATATACACAAGTTCAAAAGTACCAAAATAGGATATCGATAGTGTGATGAAGTCTTTGACGATACCCAAGTCCAAGCTAGCTTTGAATTCACTATAAAACATGGAAAAATAAGAAGAAGTAAGCTTTAATTATTAGTAAGCTCGTCTGATAATAAACTGAACTTATTAAATAAACACAATTCAATCAAATGAGCATAGCAAAGTATTATTCATTTTGAACCACAAACCTTTCCCATGTTCTATTCATTATTAGACATGAATTTCACAAGCCATCTCCAATTCAATGCTCGTATGGATTCCCTACGTACCTGTACCACTTGAATCATTCTTAGTTTCATCAACATCTCGATTATGCTCGTTGAACCACTCAAAATGTAACACTACTAACCCGTACTAAACAATTCAAAACTTTTTCAGACATTTCCCAATCATCAACATCACATCATAATCATACATCATCAATGAGTCCCTTATGAAGGTTTACGAGACCTTAAACATGCATTAGAAGAAGGTCAGAACTAAATCGAACACTTAGAAAATTTTTCAAAACTTTAAACATTTTTCAAACCTACAAAGGTCACACGCTAGTATGATCAGGCCGTGTACCTCACACGGCCACTAGACACACCCGTGTGTCTAAGCCATGGAAAAACAGGGCATACATTTTCACTCGCACACACGGCCACATGACACGCTCGTGTGCCAGGCTATATGAAAATTAGGAAGGCTACTGACTTGGCCACACGGCCGACCATACGCCCGTGTGCCAGCCCATGTGCCACTCACAGCCACTAGACATGCTAGTGTGCCTTAGCCTGTCAAAACTATAGGGCAAACTGACTTAATTCAAAATGGTACCCTAGGGGACACACGGCCGTGTACTATGACCGTGTGTCACACACGACCGAGACACACGCTTGTGTCTCTACCCGTGTGAACAAAAATGGGCCATTCAAAAAGCCAAATTTGCCACTAATTTGGGGTCATCCCTACAAGAAACAAATATACATGAAATATGCCACAATTTTAGCCAAACTCATGCCCAAAAAATACATCAATATGACTAAAAATATCACCAACCAATTCATGCTCATTATCCATACTAAACCATACCAAACTCTCAAGCCACAAACATATAAATGTGTACATTTCATAACTCATTAGTAGGACATGCAATCACTTATCAAAACTTACCATATCCACAACCAAGCATATATCAAATTAACCATATTTCAATTGGTCATAATAGCACTATAAAACATACCAAAAATCATCACATATCATAATCCAAATTCAAACATATATCTATCTATTCGTTAGCAATATCACATGGCATAACATATATACATCGCAAAACATATTCCAAAGACTTCTAGCCCATACATGTAACATCCTGAAATAGGGCCAAAATGGAATGGTGGTTGCGAAACCACGCATCCGAGATAGAAAAGTTTATTCCAATAATTTTTTATGATTTACTGAGTGATTAGATGCATGTGTTAAAGTATTGATAGAAAATTTTATGAATTGCATGTTTAATTTGCCTATTAGGGATTAATTGCAAAAGTTGATAAATATGAGTTCTAGATGTTAAAGGATTTAATTGAAGAGCATAATTGAAGTAGAGGTCCTTAAATGTTAATTATACCATTAGGTTTTCATAGACAAATATCGAGATACATAGGTAGAAAAAACCAAAGTTTTTAATGAAGGGCATTTTAGTCATTTGGTAATTAAAATGAATTAAAAAGGGGAAATGATGGCAGAATGTGTCCATCTTCTTCACTAGGCCAAAATTTCAAAGGGTTCTCCATAGCTAGGGTTTTGTCAAGCTTCCAAGCTCCATAGTAAGTGATTCCAAGCCCTATTTTTAATGTTCTTTACATTTTTGGAGTCCCGGTAACTTGATTTAGCTTATTCTAGCAATAATTTAACCTAGGGTTCATATTTGGAAAAATACCCATAGCTAAAATGTGTTTATGTTGATGTTTTATGATAGAATATGAGGTTTTAAATTATTTTGAACAACTTGTGCTACTCAGTTTTAAGTGAAAACGAGTAAAACGGCATAATCGGTAAAAATACCTTATGTTCATAAGTACATGTTAGAGTGAGAACTTGATGTTTCAATTAAGGGAAAATGATCAGCATGTCATAAACATAAGAACTAAGGAAAAATTTTAATTTTCAAGCTTTGGGGAAAAAGTGTAAATATGTAAAAGTTTAAGGGTAAAATCATAATTTTGCCAAAGTTAGAGTTAAGGCCTGTTTTGATAAATGTGGGTATTAAATAAGCTAAATTTGCTAATTATAGATCAAGAACGACAGAATCTAGAGACAGACCGAGGAAAGAAAAAGGTAGAAGATTAAGTTGCCAAGTTGATCCTATTTTGCACCGAGGTAAGTTTACGATAAATAAATGCAATATTTTTATATTTTATATTAATGTTGTTAATTTCCATCACATATACATTTAACGAAATGATAGTTATATGTGCTTGAGCTAAGATGCTTACTGTATTTACTTATGATCATCAAATGAAATATGGACATTGTGGTACTAACTCATTGAAAGTTTTATATGCTTAGGCATTTGGAAAATTGGTTGGATTGTATTGAAATGATAATAGATGTGTTATATTGATGTATGGATAGGTAATATACATGTGATATGGGTTTAACCATGTATATGGCACTTAATGTGCAAGATACTGAGTATTCGATGTTAATCTCAATGGTTCGACGGAAAAGATGATGATACAAAAATAGAAATGATTATATGAACCAGTATAGGTATACATGAAACGATCGACAAGTAAGTGATATTTGATAAATTCATATGACACGTAAGTGGAAGTTGATAAATTATACATGAATTACATGGTTGTTTATGTAATAATTATTGAATTGCATGAATTTAGTTTATATGTATCTATGTTTCATTAAATTATGAATTAACTGTCATATCATGTATAGTATAGTTAATTATACGAGCTTGCTAAGCTTTATAGCTTACTCTATATACTTTTTGTATTTTACAATGGATCAGAAGTTTGCTCAGATTAGAAGTCATTGAAGATTTCATCACACTATCCAGTTGACGGTTTGGTACTTCTAAACTTTGTGAAACATGAAAATATGGCATGTATAGGCTAACTAATTTGATGATGTTTTGGTCATTTTAGCTTATAAAGCATATATGTGTTTTGGTGTGTTTAAGCCATTAGATTTGGCTTAATGGGCATAATGTTTGAATGTGTATAAGTTGATATGCTATTGGAAGTTTGTTAATGGATGAAATGATGCATATGTTATATTGCTAGGAGTTGAGTAACAGAGTTGGAAACGCTTGAATGATAGTTGGTAATTGAGTGATTGTAAAGTTGAATTATAGATCATTATATGTATATGTTTATTAGTTCATATGGGCATTGATATGGGTTTGTGAATGGCTACGCTAATGGTGGTGAGTTAAGTTTACAAATGGGTGAATTTGTGATAGCATATAATGTGTATAGAAATGGTTGTTTTCATTTCTAAATTGTAAGTGGAAATGGTACCATTTGATTGATTTCAGGTACATGAAGTTTCAATGGAAAAGTGGCTAATGTCAAGCCTATTTTTCGTACACATGGCTAAGCACACGGGCGTGTGACTCGACCATGTGGTTCTTGATGCCTCTTAAATTAAGTTAGTATAACCTACAAGTTTGACACGGCCTAGACACATGGGTGTGTCTACTGGCCGTATGTGGCACACGGGCCTGTGGTTGGCCGTGTGACCCAAGTTATTATGTATGCCCTATTGTAACACCCCAAACCCGGCTCAGACGTTATGGCCAGATCTGGTGTGTCACATGGACAATCATCTAAGCTTTAATCTTCTTTTATTAAAGCATTGTGTAGTTTGAAGTTAAACCGTGTTTAAAAGAATCATTTTCTGTTTTAAAAAACTTAGCTGGTACCGAATAAAATTTCATCTTTTATTAAATCTTATTATGGTGTTATTGACATTCAGTTGTCCAATCGGTACGTGATGCATGTTTTGAAAACACTTGTTTAAGTATGGAAAACCCGCATAGACTAGTCTACTATTGTAAAGCTAACAATGAAGAAAACCCAAAATAAAACACCGAGCGGCCTTTTTACAACTTAAAACAAAAATTTAAAAATCGAATTTCAATAAACAAATTTAAGAAATCATCAGAAACCAAAACATGAACCTCGTGGCCACCCCGAATCCCTCGCAGCTTCAAGTCCTCTATGGTTAGGGGTTACCTACGTAGACAGAATTAAAAGGGTGAGTTTGTGAAAACTCAGTGTGTAAAGAAACCCAACCAGTGTCATAGACCAGTCCAAGCTCAGTCTGGGCCAAAGCCCTATTTAGATGCAGATTAAACTAGGCCTTGGCCCTTTTCAGAAAACAGTGTGGGCCTTGGGCCCATTACAGAAACAGATCATATTATATATATATGCATGTATCCAAAGCCCAAGCCCAATCCAGCCCTACACACCACCCATACCAGCCCTACACACCATGTGGGGAATAACTGAACCCATTCAGCCCTACACACCACAGTCGCAGTAGAGCTGCTAATATAGATATCGTGGCAAAGCCACCGGAACAGAAAAACGAGGCAAAGCCTCTAAGCAGATTACGTGGCATTGCCACTTTTAGCACTTCCTTCGAATCAATAACCCAACCCCATGCAATTCAGAATATAAGATGACATGGTATACAGAATATTAGATACAATAACAGACCATCAGTCAACTTTTTTCTAGGGGTAAAATAGTCATTTAGCATCTAGGGGTAAAACGGTAAATTTCACCCTTCAGGAGTATTTTGGTAATTTTGCTATGTCCCTAAGTCTCATGCTTAATACAATCTTCAAACAGATCTAACGTCGTTCTGAGAGACTCAAATAGCCCATTTCATTTATACACTGCCATCGGGCACGAAAACCCCTGATGGGCCCCAGGAAGCCCACAAGTTACTGTGGCTTGCTAAGTCAAAATTTTACACATACTTTTACAGAATTAATACCCAGTTTACCAGAAAACACTTACTGCACATTTTTACCCATATGGGCCCATAAGCCCATTGGGCCCTATTTTGACTCATCGAGGCCCAAATCAGCCTAAGTGCATGAAAACGCGCATAGCAGCCTTACCGTCTTTTATCTCAAATTTCACGATTTTGTACCAACCCACGAGCGCTCGCACGCTCGTAAGCCCTTGAAATGCCAGCATTTCGACATTTCGGCTTTTCAGCTTTTGCCGAT
This sequence comes from Gossypium stocksii, assembly GCA_020496765.1. Taxonomy (NCBI): domain Eukaryota; kingdom Viridiplantae; phylum Streptophyta; class Magnoliopsida; order Malvales; family Malvaceae; genus Gossypium; species Gossypium stocksii. The sequence continues at coordinate 31,437,486 of CM035624.1, forward strand.
CTAATCTACTAGAGGGTGTCGATTACACACCTGTTTGCGAACTACATCAAGATCCTACGAGCGATCAACTATCAACACTTACCCCCTAAAACATTTGGCCATAACCAAATAATTCAATAAACACTTACCTTGGTGAAATCTAACAAATAGATCTAGATCGCCTTGCGATCACTTGTTCTCCAACACCCTTCACAAGATCCACCTTACGAAAGGCCATGAACTAAATCGGTTAACAAAAGAGTCCAACATAACACCAAGGAAGGGATCTAAATCGATTCCCAAAATAAAGTCAAGGAATGGTTTAGGCTTTTCATGAAATACTTCAGAGAATAATAAAGTGAGTTGAGTCCTTACCCAAAAGTCTGCTTGACCGCCTTGCCACACGAAAGAACCACCGATCACTAGCCTAGCCCAGACCTATAATAGATCTAGTCAGAACGCAAGAAAAACAGAGATCTATGGGATTCAACTATGAAAACCATACAAGAGGAGTAGTTGATAGGAGAAAGTATAATCGGTTTATGGGAAAAGAGTGGTGAAGTTCGATTTTAGAAAAGAGTTTTAAGAAATTAAATGAAAAGAAGAAGAAAAGTTCTTTGAGGTTCGGCTCCTTGAGTAAATTGACAAAGGGAAAGGCTATCTCTTTTTGGGATTTCGGCTTTTAAAGAGATTGGCTAAAAGAAATCGGCTAGGAGATGAAGTGCTTCAGGTTTCAGCTTTTGAGCCAATCGGCCAAGGAGAGTTCTAGGTGAGGTGATTTCTACTAATGAAGAAAAGAAGAAAAGAAAGAAGAAGAAACTAGATTCGGTCCTATGGTAGTTGGCCAAAAGAAGCTTTAGGGGTTAGAGCTTTTGGCTTTTGAAGAAAGAATAGAAAGGAGAAAAGAAACGAAAGAAATCAAATGCACACTCTTACCTTACCTACTTGGCACTAAAGAATGACCAAAACAAATTCCGAAATAGACCTAAAGGATTTTGATACACTCCTTTCCCCTCAATGCTAAAAATGCAAACACCAACAGACACTAGCTGAAATTGCACATCAAACAGTCCCTCATTCGGCCAACTCTCCCTTCATACTCAATCCTTAAATTTTCTCCCCTTATCACTCCTTAATCGAATCCCATGAACACTTCAAACTCCTTCCTTCAGAATTTAACTTGAAGTCCACCTCTTACCATGCACATGCAACAAAATAAAATAAGTACCATGCTCACCACTGGTTTCGAACCTTAGCTCCCCCCATAAGCCTCTACATGCCAACTCCTTGAGCTCTAAGTGACACTACCTTGCCACTTTAACACAGGCTTTCTTGTACTATAAAACCCCCAACATTTAATTAAAAGCCCACTCAGCTAAAGCCCACTTAGCTAAAACCCCTTCTCCTTTAAGCCTAAAATTTAAAATTCTACCAGGCTTTAAACTTAACCCTAGGCTTTCTAAAGGTCCACTAAATACCCCCAACTCATCAATACAACACATCAAGCCATGTAAAAATAAATTCATGCAAAAATTCAAAAACCCTAAATTGAGCCATTACAACTCTACACCTTAAAGAAATTTCAGCCTCGAAATTTACCTGGTCCAAACAGGTGACGGTATTGTTGATGTATCGCCTCCTCCGGCTCCCACATAGCTTCCTCTCTGCTGTGATTACACCAAAGCACTTTCACCAAAGGGACTGATTTCTTTCTTAACACCTTGACATCACGGTCCAGAATTTGCACAGGCTCTTCCTCGAATGTCAGATCGGATTTAACTTCAATTTCCTCAACAAGTATAATATGGGAAGGATCAGCACAGGCTCTTTCTTAAACCTTATCATTAGTTTAGAAGCCCACTCAGCTCAAGCTCCTCTCCTATAAGCTTAAAATTTAAAATTTTGCCAGACTTCAGACTTAAACTTAGGCCTTCTAAAGGTCTACTAAACACACTTAATTCACTACTTCAGCATAACAAGACCTGCAAAAATAAATCTAAGCAGAAATTCAAAAACCTAAAAAATTGGGGCGCTACAACTCTACCCCCTTAAAGAAATTTCGGCCTCGAAATTTACCTTGTCTAAACAAGTGAGGGTATTGTTGACGTATTGCCTCTCTGGCTCCCACGTTGCTTCTTCTCTACCGTGTTTACGCCAAAGTACTTTTACCAAAGGAACAGATTTCTTTCTTAACATCTTAACATCATGGTCCAGAATTTGCATAGGTTCTTCTTCAAAATTCAAATCAACTTTAACTTCAATTTCTTCAACTGATACAATGTGGGAAGGATCAGACCGATACCACCTTAACATGGAGACATGAAAGACATCATGAATCCTGTCCAACTCTGGAGGTAATTCCAGCTGATATGCTATCGGACCCACCCGCTTAAGAACTCGATAAGGCCCAATAAACCGCAAACTCAATTTGCCTTTCTTTCCGAACTTTAAAATTTTCTTCCAAGGTGAGACATTCAAGAAAACAAAATCTCTCACCAAGTACTTAATTTCCTTACACTTTAAGTTGGCATAAGACTTTTGCCTAACAAATGCCTCCTTTAACTGATCTCTGATCAACTTAACCTTATCTTTACTATCCGCTACCAACTCTAGCCCAAGAACCTGATGTTCTCCTAATTCTATCCAATAAGTAGGCGTATGACACCTTCAATCATACAACGCCTCATATGGTGCCATTCAAATACTCGCCTGATAACTATTGTAATACGCAAACTCCACTAACGGCAAGTAATCCTCCCAGCTACCTTGGAAATCAATAACACATCCTCTCAACATGTCTTCCAGAACTTGAATCACCCTTTTCGACTGTCCTTCTGTTTGGGGGTGAAAAGTAGTGCTGAAGTCCAACCGTGTACCCAACGCCTCATGCAACTTCTGCCAGAATTGAAATGTAAACCTAGGGTCTCGATTAGAAATAATCGAAACTGGCACTCCATGAAGTCGCACTATTGCTACTACATACAACTTGGCCAATTTTTGAAGCGAGTAGTCAGTTCAAACAGGTATAAAATGAGCAGATTTGGTCAGTCTATCCACAATCACCTAAACCGAGTCTTTCTTGATAGGCGTCAAGGGTAGCCCACTCACAAAGTCCATGGTTACCTTTTCCCATTTCCAAAGTGGAATCTTCACCGGTTGCAGAAGTCCAAAAGGCAGTTGATACTCAGCTTTCACTTGCTGGCATGTCAAACACTAAACTACAAACTCTGTTACTTCCCGCTTAAGTTTAGGCCACCAATACAACTCTCGTAAATCCTGATACAACTTATTCCCTCCAGGATGCATGGCACAAAGACCGCTATGAGCCTCTCTTAAAATTGACTGTCTCAAGTCGGAGTCCCTTGGAATACAAAATCTTCCTCGGAAACACAGAACTCCTTCACTATTCAATCCAAAATCAAAAGTCTTGCCACTCTTAACCTGTTGAAATCGAGGAACCAGTGACTCATCCTTTAACTACTTTTCCTTAATCTGCTCTATCCAGGTCGGTTTTACTTGCAATTCCGCTAACAAGCTACCATCCTCATACAGACTAAGACGAGTAAACATCGCTCTCATCTTAGTTACAACTCTTCGACTCAGTGCATCAGCTATAACATTAGCTTTGCCTGGGTGATACTCAATAGAACAGTCGTAATCTATAAGCAACTCTATCCATCTTCGTTACCTAAGGTTCAACTCCTTTTCAGTCAACAGATACTTGAGACTCTTTTGATCCGTGTATATAATACACTTTTCTCCATACAAATAGTGCCTCCAGATTTTTAATGCAAAAATTACTGCCGCCAATTCCAGATCATGAGTAGAGTAGTTTTTGTGAGGCTTAAGTTGTCGTGATGCATAAGCAACAACTTTACCCTCTTGCATCAGCACACAGCCCAATCCGACATGCGATGCATCACTATACCTAGTGAAATCTTTCCTAGACTCCGACTGAATCAATACAGGCGCCTCCGTCAAAACTTTCTTCAACTTCTCAAAACTCTCTTGTTGTTTCTCAGCCTAGACAAACGATACTCCTTTCTCAAAAGTTTCGTCAACGGTGCAGTAATTAAAGAAAATCCTTTCACACACCTGTAGTACCCTGCCAAACCTAGAAAATTCCTAATTTATTAAATAGATCTCGGTGGCTTCCATTCCAGAACCGCCTCAATTTTCTGAGGATCCACCCTAATCCCCTCGACAGAAACAATGCGACCCAAAAATGTCACCTCTCGCAACCAAAATTCGCACTTGCTGAATTTTGCATACAATTGCTTCTCCTTCAACACTTACAGAACAATTTGAAGATGCTCATCATGATTCTCCTCAGTCCTAGAATACACCAGAATATCGTCTATAAAGACGACTACAAATTGATCCTGGTAGGGCTGGAATACCGGATTCATCAAATCCATGAAGGCTGCTGGTGCATTCGTCAACCCGAACGGCATCACTAGGAACTCGTAATGACCATACCGAGTCCTGAATGTTGTCTTATGAATATCCACCTCTTTGACCCTTAATTGATGATATCCAAATCAAAGGTCAATCTTGGAAAATACCGATGCTCCTCTTAGTTGGTCAAATAGGTCGTCGATCCTTAGTAAAGGGTAATTGTTCTTAATAGTCAGTTTGTTTAACTAACGATAATCAATGCACATACACATCGTCCCATCCTTCTTTTTAGCGAACAGTACCGGTGCTCCCCATGGAGACACACTTGGTCTAATAAAAACACGATCCAAAAGTTCTTGAAGTTGCGCTTTCAACTCCATCAACTCCTTCGGTGCCATCCTATAGGGAACGATGGACACTGGAGCCGTTCCAGGCAACAAGTCGATCCCAAATTTGACTTCACAATTCGGAGGCAACCCTGGGAGCTCATCCAGAAAAACATCCTGAAATTTCTTGACGGATTTAACTCTGTCTACAGTCAAACTCTCAGAATCAGACTGACTCACATATGCCAAAAATGCCTCGCAACCCTTGCGAATCAGTTTCTCAACTCTTAAAGCCGAGATAACATTGGACAAGTAATCTCTTCTCTCCCCTATAACCGTTACCTCCTCATCCTCCGTGGTTTTTCACACCATCCGCTTGGCGGTGTAATCCAAAGTCGCCCGATGCTTTGCAAGCCAATCCATACCCAAGATGAGATCAAACTCTCCAAACGGTAACTCCATCAAGTCCGCAGAGAAGATTTTACCTTTTGTCTCTAAGGGCACATTCTTAAAGAGGTTGTCTACCCTAACTAAGTGACCCAGTGGACTTATCACAGATACCCCACTCATAGTTTTCTCAGATTGTACACCCAACATCCCAGACACATCACAAGCAACATACGAATGGGTAGATACTATGTCAACAAAGGCAGTGTATGGCGTGCTATAAATTAAAAATGTACTAGTTATGACGTCAGGTGCATCACCTTCCTCTCGGCAACTAGCAGCATAAACCAACACCGGCTAACGTGCCTCAACATTTCTAGCAACCCTGCCCGATGCTCTACATCCATGTCCATTTCCATTGCCGCCCCTAGCTTGACCATGGCCTCTTAGTGGTTGTGGCCCACCTCTCACTGGCTGAGCAACCCTTGGTTCAGCAGCTTGCATCTGTGCGGGCCTCTGAGGACAATCCTTAACTCTATGATCTTTAGACCCACATCGAAAACATGCTCCAGTATGCTTCCAACATTCACCCAGATGTACCTTTCCACAATCCCCACAAACTTGTGGTCTAACCACATTCATCAGAACTGCTCGAACCTGCTCGTCCACTCTAGCCCTGTTAACAGTCCTAGCCGTAGTACCCGAGGATCCTGATTCCCTCTTGAATCAGTTCTGATCTTTTTCACGGTTCTGGGGCTCCGTACGCTTCACATTCTCAACAATCTTAGCTTTTTCCAACAGGGCAGTAAAATCACAGTCCCTTTGCAGAGCACACCGCACTCTTAGCTCATCTCTGAGGCCATCCTCAAATCGCATGCGGCGTTCATACTCTGTAGCGACTATACCCTTGGCATACTGGCTTAACCTTAGAAATTTAGATTCGTATTCCACGACAGTCTTACTAGCCTGAGTTAGATTCAAGAATTCCTTCCTTCGAGCGTCCACAGAGCTCGCTCCGATGTACTTCCCTTTGAAGGCCATCTTAAACAGCTCCCAAGTCACTCGCTCAGTTGGGGTACCATCCCTCATAGTGATCCACCACTGGTAGGCCTCATCACGCAGCAAAGATACTACTCCTTTTAGCTTCTGCTTCACTGAGTAGTCCAAGTCGTCCAAGATTCGCTCCGTGGCCTCTAACCAATATTTGGCCACATTCGGGGCTACACTAGATATGCCCCGAAAAATCTTCGCTCCATTAGCTAGAAGCTATTTAAAAATCAATCCACGATTCACCGTTCCCGTACTCATTCCAGCAACCCTTCCCAGAACTCGTAGCATTGTTTGGGACAAAGCATCATCCCCCGCAGCCTAATCGTAAGACCCCGTCTCAGTTGCTGGTGGCACTCGTGCCTCCCCAGCTGGCATGTGTCTCGAAGATGAAGACCCAGCCTGAGTACTTCCTCGGCCACGACCACGGCCTCTTCCACGTGCTGCCCTCGTACTCATATCGTATTATCTGATTATGAATTTTATGAATCAGTCCAATATTCCAGTATTTATTACAGATGTTTTATGCTGAGGTAGTATTTCAGAGTTTTATTTTCGTAGAATCGCAGTCTAGCTGCAGTTTTAGTCTTCTAGAGTTTTCAGTTTTTCCTACTGTCTCAATCTTCTACAGTCTCAGTGTTGCCCTAACTACAGAATTTCAGTAGGGTCTTAGTACCACCTACAGTAATGTTTCAGTATCACGGTATCTTAATAAAATACAGTAAAGAATAGGGTACTTACAGACTTGGTATCGGAGATTCGGTGTGCCACTCTTTGAAAACCTAATTTAGAAAACCAAGTCTTATCAATGATAAATACTTTTAGTAAACTTTGTTGGAAAATTCCAAAAACCATAGACTTTTATTAAAATAAAAACATCATTTTTAGAAGAAAATCGATTTCAAAACAAATTAGAACTTAGTTTTTAAGAAAATGTTTGAACCTATTACACAGCTGAGTTGTTGCAACCTGGCTCTGATACCACTAAATGTAACACCCCAAACCCAGCCCAGACGTTATGGCCAGATCTAGTGTGTCACATGGACAATCGTCTAAGCATTGATCTTCTTTTATTAAAGCGTTGTGTAGTTTGAAGTTAAATCGTGTTTAAAAGCTTGTAAATAAGAATAATTTTTCGTTTTAAAAACCTCAGCTGGTACCGAATAAAATTTCATCTTTTATTAAATGTCATTATGGTGTTATTGACGTTCAGTTGTACTATCGGTACGTGATGCATGTTTTGAAAACACTTGTTTAAGTTTGGAAAACCGCATAGACTAGTCTACTATTGTAAAGCTAATAATGAAGAAAACCCAAAACAAAACACCGAGCGGCCCTATTGCAACTTAAAACCAAAATTTAAAAATGGAATTTTAATAAACTAAATTTAAGAAATCATTATAAACCAAAACATGAACCTCGTGGCCACCTTGAATCCCTCGCAGCTCCAAGTCCTCTATGGTTGGAGGGTTACCTGCGTAGACAGAATTAAAATGGTGAGTTTGTGAAAACTCAGTGTGTAAAGAAACCCAACCAGTGTCATAGACTAGTCCAAGCTCAGTCTGGGCTGAAGCCTATTCAAATACAGATTAAACTAGGCCTTGGCCCTTTTCAGAAAACAGTGTGGGCCTTAGGCCCATTACAGAAACAAATTAGATTATATTTATATATGCATGTATGCAAAGCCCAATCCCAATCTAGCCTTACACACCGTGTGGGCAATAACTCAACCCGCCCAGCCCTACACACCACAGTCGCAAATAAAAGGTATTGCGATAATTTTGCAGATCAAGGGTATTTCGGTAATTTTACAATCCAGGGGTATTTTGGTAATTTTGCAATCTAGGGGTATCTTGGTAATTTTGCAATCCAGGGATATTTCGGTAATTTTGCAAACTAGAGGTATTTTGGTAATTTTGTAAATTAGGAGTATTTCTGTAATTTTTTCAATCCCTCAGAAGGTCTACAGTTGCCTCAAGCGACTAAAGTATTCTAAATAGACATAACGCTGCGAATGGGCCTAAGGCCCGTTCTCAGCCCAAGTGGGCCTACACTTTACCCAAATCTAGCCACAGATATGAGATTCACATAATTCAGTCAAATATTTACTACAATACAATTTGACCGATTAGGCCCACATGGCTCATTCTGACCCATCGTGGCCCAAAGCAGCCTAAACCTACCAGAATACTCATGATGGTCTCAATTATCATGTCAAAGCTCCTACACGTGTGCTCGCACACTCGTGTGGCTACCATCGCTGTTTGACTGGCATTTCAACATTCTGGCATTTGCCGTTCTATAGCTAGAGCAGTGTGAAATACACACCTGATAGGTATTTGAAGTTAATCTGTGCTCTGAACGCTGTTATGCCCAGAAGCCAACAATAATCGCACCCTTGACTCCCCAAGGGGTGTGTTGATCAACTACAGTCACCACCATTGTGACCCAATGGCATACAGATCAACGAATGATCCAAGGCCTAACCCAAATGAACACGCCACAATACGAAAGGGATATGCCAAGAAAGGTATGCTTACTCTCCTCATTGTTTGCTTTATTTAAAGCCAGCTTCTCACCTATTCTTATGTTAGCTTCTCGATGTGGGATTCTCTATCAATTCTTCAAAACCAACTCATTAGCAAAATAATCAACCTTTGCGTGCAAAGGGATTCAAACCAAAGTCCTCTCGATAGCCATGCCACGCCACCACCACTAGGACACAAGCTCCTTTATGTCATAAGTTCAACACATTTAACTTTAAAGCCCATCTACTCGCTTCTAGATTTATTTAAAAGAGAAACCAAAATAAATTGTAAGAGCTAAGACTTGAACCTTGGACCCTTTGCTTCTCCTATAGCGTCACTTCCTTGCCACTAGACCATATCCCCTTTTGTGTCTTATTTTAGCCCTTTTTTATTTGTAAGTTATCCCACTTGAGCTTAGGGTTCTCTTACGGCCAAAACCAAGATTTTTCCTATAGCCAAGCTTGAACCCAGAACTTCATAAAAACCCTCTAACATTCCAAAATCACTAACCCAACAATTCTAACTTGCAAATTGAGTTGATATCTTACACTCAAGAATTTTAAATGCACCCAAGCCCAAGGCCCAATTCTTCTAGGCCCAAAATTCGGGGTGTTACAAAGACTGTTCTGAAAGAGATGATAGATTGCTCAGAAGATCATTTGGATTACGCAATGTCGCTATCAAAGAAGAAATTTACTTCAGTTGACTGAATTATTCAGGTATGATAATTAAAGAATGCATTATAAGAATTTCTTCTAAATTGATTTTCAATAATGGATGAGATAATGTGGAATTAGTGATGACAGGATTAGATAGTGAGATAATGTTTGAATTGTATTGATAGCTGAGTGCAGCGATTATAGTTGAAGTAAATTGCGATGATTTCTTCTAGGTATTCTACGTGTTCATCTATCCTCAAAGGTATGTGTAGCTGTATATTTTAAGATGAAATTCTTATCATATGAGAGCGTTATCTAAATATACTGATATATGAAAGCATTGTTGGGCTATTTGGGTTATAATCAGCATTATTCTATCTTTCTCTGGTATTCTATTACATTGTGTCGATAGAAGGTCGACGGTAAAATCCGTATGATGTTAATATTCTATTTTTATTGGTTATTGTTCTGTTGAATATACATGAAGATTATATTGCTTCTGTTATCGTTGATTTCAGTGCATATGAGTGATGCTTTACTTCTGGATTTCCTCTGAGACACCATCAAGATATTTATCATCTGATATGGTTACTTTCTCAAAAAGTTCAATATAGTATTATATTTGGAATTTCAGTATCTCAGTTTTCTTATGATTCTATATAGCTATCTGTGAAAGATATTTATTTAATGGATATAATTATATTTACTTTGATTATAATTTCTAGCTTGATCATAGTACCCCTGTTATACAAATCTCAGATTTATAAAGGTTATGATTCTACACTGGTTATTATTAGAACTATATCTGATTTTCACTTTTGTTTCAAACTGCATTATTGATAGTTGGGATATCATCTATCTATATGGTTGAGATGTCGACATTATAATGGTACTATGATTTTAATCTATTTGATGGTTACGACTCTAGTATGGTTCGAAGCTTCGATGATTAATAGATAAAATAACTTTATTTATATAATCCTTTTGTAGTTTTTGTGAAAGGGTTGACAATGGCAAAAGTGTAAACAGCGAAAGATCAAGCTCAAATCTGTAAATTGGTTATCATTTTCCAGATAATTGTGATAAATGTTAATGAGTTAAATGTGACATTATGTTTTGTTTGAGTTATGCAGTTTTTAAAGATCTTTGATTTATATTCTGAGGGAAATTGTGATAAATTATATATCTGAGTTAGATTGGCAATAAAAAGAAAAGATTTCTCGAAAAGTCATTAATGACAATAGAGATTGACTCATTTGTTTAATCTAATTGCGTTATTCACTTGAAAAGTAATTGAATTTTGTGTACCTGAGTTTATCTGTAGGTTCAGAAAATAAAACTTGTACGCTCACTGGTGAACAGAGGGGAAGTCTGAATGAAGAATTTATATTCTAGAAGACATGATGCAGAATTATAACTGTTGGTTCAGGTTTCATTTAGAAATGATATTTCAGATTAAAGTTATTTTGATGGAGAAAGTTATTGCATTTGTGACTTTTGAATGGTTTGATACTTGTTAATAAGGTTATTAACTATGGAAGGATTATGGGTTAGCGATTGATTATCATCTAGGGAAGTGATTGTAGTATCAGATATCGAGAGCAGAAAATTTTTATTTACTTTACAAGTAATGCGTATGCAGTTTACTTTTTCACAAGGTGGTTTGATATTAGCTAAGTTAAAAAGCTAAATCGATGTTTATTCAGTAAGTTTGTATGACTTGGAAATAAGACAGTGAATTGCAAGCTAAAAGTGTACAATGGGAAACGTCATTTCATTCAGAGTTTTAGATTGAAAATAATGATTATTTATTGTTCTGAGATAGAGTTCGAGTACCGAAAAATCCAAAGATTTTACAATGAATGATTCACAAAGCTCGCAATAGTAGCTTGTCTGTTCTTCCAGGAAATAACAAGATGTATAATGATCTGAAACAGTTGTATTAGTAGGGAGGTATGAAACGAGATAATTCTAACTCTATGCTTTGAATATTAAAGTATCGACAAGTTAAACTAATTGTCATCTACCTTCGGGACCGTTACAGTTTGAAATGATATTTGAGGCAGAACTGGGATAGTGTTACGATGGATTCTGTATGGGGATTATTCTTATCACCGAAAAAGAAAGATGTTACCTGGGCTACTATCAAATGTCTAAAAAGTCTGCACATTTATTTCTATACATACAAATTTCTCTTTTAATAGACTAGTTGAGTTGTACATGTCAGAGATTTTCATATTTCACAGTGTGACAATCTCCCTTATTTTAAGTGGAGACCCGAGGTTTATATTGTGACTCGGTAGAAAACTATAGTAAGTTTTAGGTATGAGATTGAGTTCTAACACCGCATTTCATCCTCAAACTGATGGTTAATTTGAGAAAGTGATTTAGATTCTCAGAAATATGTTTTGCTACTATGTTCAAGAATTGTAAAGCAACTAAGAAAGACATTTACAGCTGGTTGAGTTTCCGTATAATAATGGTTATCAGATCAGTATAAAGATGACATTGTATGAAGTATTATATAGTTGCAATTACTGAACTCCGTTGTACTAGATCGAGTTGTTTTGATAAGAGAGATTGAAGAGAAAGTGAAGGTAATTCATAACAGTTAGAAAGCCGTTTCAAATCGATTAGTGTTTCATGTATTTACATTATGATGGTACAAATTAAACCTTTTGCATATAAATTCTCCTACCGAAGTTGAGATATACTTATATATATAGTATAGGGAAGAGCTGATTAGGATTTTTAGCTTGAGAGATCAAAGAGCTGAAAAATAAAAGTCTATGAGAAAGCAATACTTTTATCTGTTTCCTGGTAAGATTTTTGGGGACAAAAATCACTAAGGGGGAGAGTTGTAATAGCCCGTTTTTTAGTTAAATTGGAACATTGATTTAGGAACCATAATCCAAAGTTAAAATAATTATTTTATTATTTTATTAATGTTTATAGTATGATAGAATGTTCATGTAAAACTTTCGTAAAGAAATTTTACCATTTGAGTGGTTAATTCGGTAAAAAGGACAAAATTACGTAAAGCGTAAAACTTGTGTTCTATTAGCTAAAAGTATCAAATAGCTATAGAACATTAAATTAAATGTCCTTAAGTGGTAAATAGGCCATTTATGAGATAGTGGAAGATGATAGCATGTCAAATGGTGTATTTATTAAATGTTTTAAAGGTTAATTTTGGTATTTGGGTATTAAAGGTTATTTAGTTAAAACAAAATTCATTTTTATTCATTGTCACCTTTACCTAGCCGAATATACAAGAGAAAGAAAGCCATTTTATTAGCTTCAACATTTGGCCATGCTATTCTTACTTGATTAGATATGGTTTTTGTCTCGTTTTTAATAATTTCTATGTTTTTGAGATCGTTGCTTCGAAATCTAGCTAGCCCGTATATCTGATTTCTGAATTGTTAAAGTTTGTGAGTTTTGCCATTGCTGAATGTTTGAGTATCTTGATGGTTGATGATAGAAAATAAATCTTTGATGTTAGATTAATGAATTTTGCTAAGTGAATTTTAGTAAAAATGACAATTTTGGACTAAATTGTGAAATGTGTAAATGTTGTGGTTAAATTGTGAAATAAATGAAAATTATGGGTTGTTATGGTAATAAAGAAAATTTGGCTAGCACAGGGTGGAATAAAATTACATGAATTTTTAATTTTACATAATAAAGACTAAATTGTAAAAATGTGAAACATTAGGGGCAAAAGCGTAATTTTTCCAAAATGTGTATTAAGTGTCAAATTGAATAGAAAAGAAAGTTAATATGCTAAATTTGATATATTGATTAGATCCAGATAAGCTAAGATCGAGCTTAGATCAAGGAAAAAAGAAAAGTGGATGCATAGCCGATAGTTTTATTCGAGCGACACAAGGTAAGTCGTGTAACTAGAGTTGAACTTAAAAGTATTTGAATTTATTTGAATTGAACTATATGTATATTTATATGAAATGAGAAATGAAATTAATTGATGATGTAAATGCCTAAATTGAAAACTATCGAATAATACTAAGCCCTGTAGGAATTCGTTAGATACAAGTGACATGTCACTAGGGTTACCGTTCTGGTTGAGATCTTGCATTTGTTGCGGACCCACCACAGCTCGTATGAGCTTACTGATATATATATATCAGCTCTTACGAGCTTACCCTTTCAGTTTGTTCGAGCTTACCGTTTGAGCTCGATTTAGCTTACTGTTCACTAGCTTAAGATGAGCTTACCGATCATGGCTCAAAAGAGCGTAAATGATAAGGAATTGACGGATTACCGATAAATACACTTAATGTGTAACACCAGAGTATCTATAGATATTCTAAGAAGTTCAGCGGGCATAATTCTGTTACTGGTTATATGAATGAATTGCAGGTTATAAGAAAAGAAATGAATTGATGTAAATGATATGTGAATTATATAGTATTGATGATTTATGGTAAGTTAAAGTACGAAATGAGAGTTATATGTGCTTGAGCTAGGATACTTACTGTATTTACTTATGATCATCAAATGAAATATGCACATTGTGGTACTAACTCATTGAAGGTTTTATATGCTTAGGCACTTGACAAATTGGTTGGATTGTATTGAAATGATAATAGATGTGTTATATTGATGTATGGATAGGTAATATACATGTGATATGGGTTTAACCATGTATATGGCACTTAGTGTGCAAGATACTGAGTATTTGATGTTAATCTCAATGGTTCGACGAAAAAGATGATGATACGAAAATAGAAATGATGATATGAACCAGTACAGGTATTCGTGAAACCCTCGACAAGTAAGTGATATTTGATAAATTCATATGACACATAATTGGAAGTTGATAAATTATACATGAATTACATGGTTGTTTATGTAATAATTATTGAATTGCATGAATTTAGTTTATATGTATCTATGTTTCATTAAATTATGAATTAATTATCATATCATGTATAGTATAGTTAATTATACGAGCTTGCTAAGCTTTATAGCTTACTCTATATACTTTTTGTATTTTACAATGGATCAGAAGTTTGCTCAAATTAGAAGTCATTGAAGATTTCATCACACTATCCAGTTGACGATTTGGTACTTCTGAACTTTGTGAAACATGAAAATATGGCATGTATAGGCTAACTAATTTGATGATGTTTTGGTCATTTTAGCTTATAAAGCATATATGTGTTTTGGTGTGTTTAAGCCATGAGATTTGGCTTAATGGGCATAATGTTTGAATGTGTATAAGTTGATATGCTTTTGGAAGTTTGTTAATGGGTGAAATGATGCATATGTTATATTACTAGGAGTTGAGTAACAGAGTTGGAAATGCTTGAATGATAGTTGGTAATTGAGTGATTGTAAAGTTGAATTATAGATCATTATATGTATATGTTTATTAGTTCATATGGGCATTGATATGGGTTTGTGAATGGCTACGCTAATGGCGGTGAGTTAAGTTTACAAATGGGTGAATTTGTGATAGCATACAATGTGTATAGAAATGGTTGTTTTCATTTCTAAATTGTAAGTGGAAGTTGTACCATTTGATTGATTTCAGGTACATGAAGTTTGGATGGAAAAGTGGCTTATGTCAAGCCTAGTTTTCGTCCACACAGTTGAGCACACAAGCGTGTGACTCAACCATATGGTTCCTAATGCCTCTTAAAATTAAGTCAATATACCCTATAGGTTTGACACGGCCTAGACACACGAGTGTGTCTACTAGCCTTGTGTGGCACACAGGCTGGCACACGGGCGTGTGGTCGGCCGTGTGACCCAAGTCAAAATGTATGCCCTGTTTTCACATGGCCTAAGACATGGGCGTGTCTGGTGGCCGTGTGAGACACACGGCCTGGGCACATGAGCATGTGACCCTTGTTTGAAAACTTTTCTAAGTTTTTCCAAATCTTTTATATGTTATCGATTCAGTCCCTAATGTAAGATTTAAGCTTTGTATGCTCGATTTAAGCATGATATGAATATGAACGATTGATAATTACTAAAATGAGGTGATATTTGTTAAATGTTTGATGATTAAATGCTTTGAACTGAGTTAAAAGTCTGGTAATGCCTCTTAACCTATTCCGGAGACGGTTACGGGTTAGGGGTGTTACAGTTTCAGACGCCGTAACTCTTTCAATTCTTGCACATACTTAAGAATTCAACATTCTATTCAATTCAATGATGAATAAACATTTATAATACAATTTAAAAACGTTATTTAGCATATAAACTTACCTCGATTCGAAATTGACGAATCGGGTCAACTACTTGATAACCTTATTTTTCTCCCGATCTAAATATGAATTCTTTCTTTCTTGATCTATATGAATTCAAATTTAGCTAATTAAATCATTTATTCATTCAATTTAGTCCAAATCATACAATTGGGAATTTTTACACATTAGCCTCTAAAGTTTCACGTTTCTTGCACTTTAGTCCTTTTCACATAAAATCACAAATTCACAAAATTTCAATTAAACCCCATGCTAGCCGGATTTTATGAGCCCCCTAGAAGCCCATATTTATCCTTTTTTCACACATTTAACCACAAATTTCATACTTTTCACAAATTAATCCCTAAATTGCATTTTCATCAAAAATCACTTAACAAAACATGTAAAACTATCATCAGGCTTTCATATTTCATCATTAAACACTTAAGAACACACAAATTCATCAATGGCATCTCACTCAATCTTTGAAAATTTTGCAAAATAGTCCTTAGGCTAGCTAGTACTAGATGCAACGATTACAAAAACATAGAAATCATAAAAAATCGAGCTAAAATCGCACCTCAATCAAGCTTTACAAGTGTCGAATGGTCAAAGTTCATAAAACCTTCATTTTATTTATGTTTTTCGGTATCACTTATTTAGCTAATTACCATAATAACCTCATTTAATATCATTTATTAACACATAATGGATGGCTATTCATGTCAATTTACACTATCAATGGTCTAATTTCATAACAAGGATTTCCACCTTTTAGTTCATAGAAAATAAACACATTTAACATGTAGAATGCAACTTTTGCATTTTACGCGATTTAGTTCTTTTATCAAAATTAACCATCCAATCGATAAAATTAAATCACAAAATTTTCACACATATGTAATAACATGCTATAAACACCGAAAATAATATTAAAATAATTTTCTAACATCATATTTGTGGTTCCAAAACCACTGTTTCAAATTAGCTAAAATTGGGCTGTTACATTTTACGCTTTACACAATTTAGTCCTTTTTACCGAATTAAACACTCAAACAGTAAAATTTCTTGACAAAATTTTCACACAATTATTCCATTATGTTGTAAACCTTAAAATAATAATAATAAAATAAATTTTCTAACTTCAAATTTGTGGTTCCAAAATCACTATTTTGATTTGACTAAAAATGAGTTGTTACAGCTAGACCCATGTTGGTCAATGTCCTTAAGGATATTTCATTGTATAGTGTATCATTTGGGAGTCAACAAGCTTTTCCGTTATAAAATGGGAGCAAGAATCAACAATGGATTATAATGGAAAAATACTTGACAATCTCAAAAAGATTGAGAGGATGAGTAAGAGAAGAATGATAGAATTTTGAAGGTGTGCTTAGAGAAAAAGTGAATTATAGTATATGTAAGAATTTTACTGGCTAAAAATAGCAAAGGTAAATAGATTTGACTTAACCAAAAATAGTTTAAAAAAGGTCCAAGGAATTTGGAATTGGCTAAATATAACTTCAATTGGTTAAACCATTTTTATCTTGGCAAAAACATAAGTGTTACTAATTAAGTAATTTACTATTGTTGGACACCAAGATACATATACAGGTAGGAATCCACCGGTTTACAATACACTAGCCACTTGAGCCTAGTTCTCATGCGCATGAGTTCACCTTTTCAACTTGGTTCTTACTAGCCCAATAAAATATAATGGCTTATAAACAAGGGTTTCAAAATTTTTGTTAAGGAAAATGGTTTTGGTTCTTTTGAAATATCTAAATTTTATAAATAGTGGTAAGACATATTACACTTCAAAAATAGAACAAAAGTTTAAATCTTAAAGGTGAAATTGTTGAGAGGAGCAATCATGAACCCTAAAAAACGATTAATTTTCATGGTTTTACATGAAGCAATCATGAATCAAAAGATCTAACTTCAAAGATTGTAAAATACACTAAGGCTGAAAAAAACCATATGCGCAAGTGTAAACAATCTCAATTTTATTTAAATGTAAAGAGAAGAATTATAAGAGAATAGGGGAACTGGGACAATTTTAACTTTGTTCTTGTGATAATGAGAATCATATGTCTGATAGTATATATATATCAGGTGAGTATCTATGTAAAATAAGTACTAATCATTTCTCTCTCTATATTTTCACTTTGGACCTCCCCTACTGATCTGCCATGAATTACACTATTACTTTCATCCTTTTTACACATAACTTTAGTTTGTTTAATAGTTAAAAGAAAGCATCTTAGTATTTAGGTTTTCATGATTAAAGTAGTAATTTATGATTTTTTTTTTTTAGTTTTTATTACATTCCATATATCTAAATAAGGTTACATGGTCTTGTAGGACAAATAGGGAGCTAAATATGCATTACTGATGCCTATGTTGCGACACCAAGACACTGATGTCTCAACCTCGAAGATAAAAGCCAAAATCAAGTCCCGAAGCAAAACTACCTTTGATGTCATGACACGCTCCCTATTGTGTTGTGACATACCCCCTGTGTTGCAACACTACAAGCCCGTATTGCAACATAGTCCCTACGTAGCCCAAAAAATAATTACATATTATAGGGAAAGTAGGTTTATTTGTCCTATTCAATCTCTATGGACTTCAAGGATAATTTAGGCACTTTAATATTCCAAGTCTAGCCTATATAAAGGCCATTATAATCAGTTTAAACACACAATTTTAGGGGGACAAAAAATATACTTAGGGTATTAATTTTAGTCTTAGTTTTTACATAGGGTATTTTATATTCTTGTAATTGGAACATCCTATTCTAAAGTGACACTCTCGCGAGTCGAGATTGTTCCGGAACAACACTTTCATCGATAAATCCATGAGCATCTCTTTTTCTTTATTCTATTATTTATATCTCTTTCTTTAACAGTGTTTAATTGAATGTTTATGTAAAGATTAGAGTAAATTTATGCTTTATACATATCTCTCATTTTTTCAACTATTTTAATCGTATTCATTTATTGAAGGATAGAGTTTCATAGCAGATCAACTATTTGGGAGAGGAAGAACTTAAACCCTAGGCTTGACAACCCTAGAAAGTCATTTAGGTGGGAATTAACCTAAAATTTGTATGAGCTATCTGTGAACACCTTAGCCCTGAACTAGTCTGAATTGTGAGATCGAGAGATAAGTAATTCTTGCTAACTCATTAGGTTAGTTGAACACCGAGAGGCACAACTAGGTTAATGACTAGCTGGTTGAATAGAGTCGTACATTAATAATTTATTAGGTAAAGCAGTTGGATCTAGGCTAATGGAACTCCCATAGTCAAAACAATGGATAGGAGAAAGGGATACATGAACTTAGGAGTAGATTTAGGCTTAATTCAATTTATTTAGTTTATTAATATCATCATCATCTTGCTTCCATATTAAGCCTACTAATTCATGACTCAAGTAGATTAGTAATTATTTCCAGTAATTTTCTTGATAACAATTTCCTCCAAACTACAATCCCTTGGGTACAATCCTTAGAGTACTTACCTAATTTGTTGTAACTACTTCACAACTTGACTCGTATACTTGTGGACACTACCTCAAATCCATATCTTTAGTTGCAGTATTCAAACTCTGGACGTTAGTCCATCCAAAAGTGGTCAAATTGTTGGTGCCATTGCCGGGGATTACAATGGTGTTAATTGTTATTGAATGAATTGCTTACAAATAATATTAGTAGAAAGACGAACGAGCTAGATAGTGCACTAATTTTTATACTCATTAACTGTGTTATTTTTACCTCAATTTTTTTACCATGTTGAATAGAAGATTCCATTATGGAAAATTTTAATTACAGTTGGTTTAATGATTAAAAGACCTCTTCGGATAATGACTGAAGCTACATAGCAGGTTGGTCAAACGGAGCAGTGACAAACCAATGGAGCAATAATAATGGGTGTGAGGACAATGAGTACTCATACAAACTTCTTTATGAGTTGCACAACAAAGACCATGATATGCCCAAACACTTAGATGAATCTTTTTGTCATTTGCATACAATTCTTTTATGTGAAACTACTAAGCCATCCAACTCTAATAGATTATCAAACATGTCAGACATGGTGGAACAAATGAGGAAATTGCTCTAAGAGATATCTGAGGCGCTACCTCTAAGGGAATAGATCATGCATGATGATCCCAACCTAGAACCGGAGGACCCTTGTATTATTGTTTACCATCCTATATTAGATTGTAGAATTCAACAAGAGGTTGGAACCGAAGATCATAGGGATGACTTGAATATGGTTGAAGCAGTCTCTAATCCAATTGAATTAGACATAACAATAGATGTAGCCACTAACGTAAAAGTAGAATTAACCATTGACATGGAGCATAAATTGATCTTGAATGAAAGTGTAAAAGAGCCAATACAATTTCTAGCCATAGTAGGTAAGGTGCCAGCCGAAGAGGTCGATGAGTTTGAGTCATTCTCTTTCGACAAGGGTAATAAAGCTTGAGTGACCAAAACTTCACGTGACATGGAGGGAAGGAAGCTCAAGGCAATTATACCTTGAAAATTGATTTGGGGTTGGCTTGGGTTTGGTACCAAGTGGCTCATAATGTGGATGTCATGTCGGTTGAAAATAAAGCATCATTGGAAACCGTCGAAAGGACTAGTTCATATATATCGACAATAGAACAAGCGTTGAATAAAGTGTCAAGAAGTAGCTGGAAGTTCTTCTATGGTGGCAGCATGGGTCGTCTTAGTTTTTAAAGAACTTATATTTCTTATTTTAAATTTTTATTTTTTTATTGATCTTAGCTGTGTTTAGTTTTCCCATAAGAGGTG
Organism: Gossypium stocksii; assembly: GCA_020496765.1. Lineage (NCBI taxonomy): Eukaryota > Viridiplantae > Streptophyta > Magnoliopsida > Malvales > Malvaceae > Gossypium > Gossypium stocksii. The sequence goes on from CM035624.1 coordinate 31,457,852, forward strand.
TAGATACCATGGAGTGACAGGATTGAAAAAAAAAAAAACAAAGAAGCAAGAAATTGGGCTCGATGTCCCAACATCGCACCTTAATGTCACGAAATCCTAGACAGAATGCAACCTTGCAATAATGAAGAGCCAAGTTCATCTGAATATTTTGAAATGTTTTGCCATCCACTATCAACACTTCTTTTTATTTTCCTATTTTTTTTATTTTGATTACATTATATTTCATATTTCTTTTCGTAGAAATTTTTTAGGTACTTTTTCGTCAACCTAGAGCACACAACTCTTGAGATTATCATAAAAATAAGGATTCGACCCTCTTGTTTGAACTTTAATTATTTTACTTCAAGGATAATGTATGTTCCAAAGTGTGTGGGAAGTACATAGGATTAGTTTGTGTTTTATTTATTTGATTAGGATTAGTTTGTGTTTTATTTATTTGATTACTTTATTTTAATTAATTAATTATTTACCCAAAAAAATGTGTTACTGTTGCATGATGCTTGGATTATATTAATACTGTGAACAATAGTTGAAAATAATAAAACATGTAATGATTTTGGGTAAATAAGAAATTTGTTATTGGTATGAGATAATTTGATTATTTTTAAAGGAAATTGATTAGGTGACTTAGCTAAATTGCATAATAGATTAGAAGTACCTAGGTAAGAATGTTTGATGATTCCATATGATAGTTGTAGAAACAGTAATGCTTAAATTGATTATTATTCATTCGATTTAATTCGAAGAATGAAAGAGATTGTGTATGGTGGGATGTTTAGGGATATGAATAGCTAGTTCTCAAATGATCAAACCTTAATGCTATGAATCCTTAGTCTCCTTATTTTAGCCTGATAACTCCTTTTTGATGAACCAACAAAATTGACATCCAAAGACCATACATAAATTGAAAAATTAAACTGTTCCTTATCATTGGTCCTTTAATAAATTATTAAATAGATGCCAGGTCATAGAGATTAAGGGTGTAACACCCTCTAACCCATTCCGATCACCGGAGGGGTTACGAGATACTACGAAACCACCCTTTAGTGCATATTATCAAAGATGCGTTCCTAATTCACTAAAGTTATTCAAACTTACATAAACAGGCCATAACTCAAATAAATAAATTTAGGGATACTAACTACTAAATAACTGAATTTTCATGCTATTAATTTATCAAATAGAAATACCACATCAGCATGTCTCACACTCCTATAAGTATCATAAAAGAATCCACTATTCATTTGGTAATTTACCTTCCTAGCCAAATGCATGGTCATTTATCCTTAACTCATTCGTATTATAACAAATACATCTCATGATCTTATCTTCTAAATATGACTTAAGTAATTGATCTATTCAGTAGTGGTTCATTTAAATCAAAAGTTAACTTATAAAATCATACATTTAACTAGCTCAACCTTCCTTTTCGACCATTTCTAATAACACATTTCAAAGTCCACTTCATTATAACCAAAGCCGAATATCAAAGGCAAATAAAATCACCTTATACTAACTTATCAAGCTTCAATTCAAATTCATTGTATAAGTTCATGTTCGGCAACCTTTCTGACCATTTTAACAATTCACAAATGATCCTTTCATTCTACTCCTTTCGAATTACTAACAATTTAGACCTAGTATAAATTTTAAGCTCATTTGGTTACTATAAGTAATCTTTTAACATCTAAATACTCAAAATGTCACCTAATTCAAACATAGCCGAATACATGCTTGCCCCAACTCAACAATTCATACATTTGCAATTTATACTCTTTATTTAACACATAACTACATCCATTCAAGGCTCGATTCAACAACTTACACAACTAATAACTAAAAATCACATTAGGCATCCATATATATATACTTAAGCACACAAGCCGATTCCAACTTATCATCTAATCCATACAACTACTCAATTAACTAGCTCACACTTCAATTTGCACTCTATAACATCAACCCCCAAGTTTTCATGTAAAACAGCCATGACCGAATGTTTTATACACTTTAATTTCACAAATTAACATACGGGTTGTAAGCAAGGCTTAATGATCAACCAAACTTCATAAAATCTAAAGCAAATAACACCATTTCATACCTTAATTTGATCCTCCCTTAGCTAACCGAATGTTTCTTCTTTTCCTATTTTCTTTCCTTTTTGTTTCGGCCAAGAACATGAACAAATGAACAACCATTTGTTTTACTATTACATGCACTTACTATTATATTTAAATTACTTATTTAGCCTTATCATAATCACTACTTATTTAACTAAGCAAGGGCCGAATGTGTCCGTGTAAGTCTTTCATGGTTCAATTGCATCATAAGCCCTCCCACATCACTAATCCACTACAATTCGGCAGTTATAAAATAGCTTTCAAATTTTTTTATTCAAGCAATCAAGCTATAATTTGACAATTTGACATCCAATTAAAAAAAATTAAAACACCAAATTTTCACGCATAATAAGTTACTTATTAAGGACATAGAAAATAATAATAATAATATTATTATTATTATTTAAAATTTTTCTAACTCAGTTTAATAGTTACAAAACCACTTTCCTGATTAGGGTCAACTAACAACTGTCACAATTCTCCCCCTTAGAAGTTTTCGTCCCCGAAAATCTTACCGATGAATAAATTAGGGTAGCGCTCTTTCATCGAGCCTTCGAGCTCCCAAGTTGCTTCTTCAATTCCATGTTTAAGCCATAATACTTTCACCAACGGAATCTTTTTATTTCGCAAATCTTTCACCTCACGAGCTAAAATACGAACCAGTTCTTCTTCATAACTCAAATCAGACTGAATTTCAACCTCCGTCGGGCAAATCACATGAGAGGGATCGGATCTATAACGACGAAGCATCGAAACATGAAAAACGTTGTGAATCCTTTCAAGTTCAGGGGGCAGAATTAACTTATAAGCAACCGATCCAATTCTCTCTGAAATCTCATACGGTCCGATAAATCTCAGACTTAATTTGCCTTTACGGCCAAAACGGAGTATCTTTTTCCACGGTGAAACTTTCAGAAAGACTTTCTCTCCTACCTGAAATTCTATATCCTTACGTTTTAAATCTACATACGATTTCTGACGATCCGTAGCTGCTTTCAGGCTATCACGGATTATCTTCACTTATTGTTCAGCCTCTGTAATTAAATCAACTCCATATAACTTATTCTCACTAAGCTCGGTCCAAAATAAGGGCGTATGGCATTTACGATCGTATAAAGCCTCATAAGGCGCCATCTTGATACTCGTTTGAAAACTATTATTGTAGGCGAATTCAATCAATGGTACGTATTTCTCTCACAAACCGCTAAACTCGAGAATACAACATCTCAACATATCTTCGAGTATCTGAATAGTTCTTTCAGACTGACCATCGGTCTGAGGATGAAAGGTGATGCTAAACTGAAGCTTAGTGCCCTATGCCTCATGTAATTTCTTCCAGAATCGCGAAGTAAACCGGGGATCTCTATCCGAAACAATAGAAGTCGGCACCCCATGCAACCGTATAATCTGGGAGACGTACAATTCCGCTAGCTTATCAAGTGAATAGTCCGTACGAACAGGGATGAAATGAGCTGACTTCGTTAATCTATCAACAATAACCCAAATGGAATCTTTCTTGCTCGGTGTCAGCGGTAAGCCGGATACAAAGTCCATCGTAACCTGATCCCACTTTCACTCGGGTATCATAATCGGTTGAAGCAATCCCGAAGGTATTTGATGTTCCGCATTCACTTGTTGGCATATTAAACATTTTGAAACAAAGTCAGAGATGTCTCGTTTCATACCATGCCACCAATATTGGAGCTTCAGAACATCTTCGTGCTACCCAGATGAACAGACATCCGACTATTATGGGCTTCCTTCAAGATCATTGAAATAATCTCTATATTTCTTGGAACGCATAATCAATTTTTAAACCTCAAACAATCATTATCGTCAATTTGAAACTCTGAATCTATATTAGGATCACACTGAGCCCGTTTAGCAACCAAATCCTTATCAATTTTCTGGGTGTCACAAATTTGTTGTATCAACATCGGTTTTGCTTTCAATTCCGCTATCAACATATCATCAGCGGAAAAAGACAAATGTACATTCATCGCTCGAAGGGCAAACAATGATTTTCGACTTAGAGCGTCCGCAACCACGGTAGCTTTTCCCGGGTGATAATCGATGATGAGCTCGTAATCTTTCAATAATTCTAACCACCGTCGTTGTCTCAAATTCAAATCTTTCTGTGTCATTAAGTACTTGAGGCTTTTATGATTGGAATAAACATGGCATTTCTCCCCGAACAAATAATGACGCCAAATTCTTAAAGCGAAAACGATGGCAGCTAACTCGAGATCGTGCGTCGGATAGTTTCTTTCATGAGGCTTCAGCTGTCTTGAGGCATACGCGACAACTCGACCCTCTTGCATCAAAACACAGCCCAGACCGTTTAAAGATGCATCGCTATAAACTACGAACTCTTTACCAGATTCTGGCTGAACTAACACTGGAGCTTCCGTCAAAAGAGTTTTTAGCTGGTCAAAACTTTTCTGACACTTTTCAGACCATTCAAATTTGACATCTTTTTGTAGCAGTTTAGTCAACGGTATCGTAATCATCGAAAACCCCTTTACAAATCGTTGATAGTACCCAGCAAGTCCCAAGAAGCTCCAAACTTCTGATACATTCCTCGGAGGTTTCCAATCGAGAATGGCTGAAATTTTGTTTGGATCATCTTGAATACCCGAAACAGATACTACATGTCCCAGAAAGCTAACCTCGCGTAACCAAAATTCACATTTGCTGAATTTTGTGTACAGTTGATTATCTCATAAGGTTGTAGCACCAGTCTCAAATGCTCAGCATGCTCGATCTCGTCGCGAAAATAAATCAAAATGTCATTGATAAACACCAGCACAAATCGATCCAGATACTGTTTGAACACTCGATTCATAAGGTCCATGAAAACCGCAGGGGCGTTAGTGAGTCCGAACGGCATCACTAAAAATTCATAGTGTCTGTACCTCATTCTGAAAGTAGTCTTTGGCACGTCAGAATCTCTCACTCTCAACTGATAATAACCGGATCGCAGATCGATCTTTGAAAACACTGAAGCTCCTTTCAGTTGATCAAACAGGTCGTCGATTTGGGGCAACGGATATTTATTCTTTACAGTCGCCTTATTTAACTGTCCATAATCGATGCACATTCTCATAGTTCCGTCTTTCTTTTTCACAAATAAAACTGGTGTGCCCCATGGTGAGAAACTCGGTCGTACGAAACCCCTATCTGTCAATTCTTGTAGCTGAGATTTTAATTCTTTTAACTCTGTAGGCGCCATTCGGTACAGGGTAGTCGAAATCGGAGTCATACCCAGAACCAACTCTATACCGAACTCGACTTCTCTAACAGGTGGCAATCCCAGTAATTCCTCGGGAACACATCCGGATACTCACTGACTACAGGTACAACCTCGAGCTTTTGTTCAGATACTTTATTATCTAAAATATACGCCAGATAAGCTTCACACCATTTTTCACATATCTTTGGGCCGATATCTGAGATATCACTGCCGGTGGCTCATTCAAATTGGTGGACTCCACTCGAATTATTTCTCCGTTTGAACTTCGCAATTCGATTGATTTTCTTTTACAATCCACCACCGCATCATGTGCGGATAACCAATCCATACCGAGAATAATATCAAATTCGTCGAATGGCAATAGCATTAAATCGGCTCGGAAACAAGAGTTTCGAAACATTAGAAGGCAGTTCTTGCACACTTTGTCTACTAAGACATACCGACCTAAAGGGTTTGACACTCGAATTACGAACTCAGTAGACTCAACAGGAAGAGTCTTATTGGATGCCAATGTCTCACACACATATGAATGGGTTGACCCGAGATCAATCAAGGCAACAACATTAGAGTTTAAAATAGTGAAAGTACCAGAAATAATATCAGGGGAAGAAACATCCTCTCTAGCACGGATAGCATAAGCTCTCACAGGAACACAAGCCTCTGACCTAACAGCTGTATCAGAAGTCCCTCTCTGAGTACCACTCATACCTCCCACGCTTCTCGGTGTCCTACCCCTAACAGCAGTACCACTCGACCTCATATCTTTCGTACTATCTTTCTCAACAGGTTTCGTACAATTTCAAACATAATGATCCAGCGAACCGCATCTATAACAAGCTCGGTTATTAATCTTGCCCCAACACTCACCCACGTGTCGTCTTCCACACTGTTGACATTCCGGTTTCATTGCCGATTGTTGCCCACACTAGCCACCGAAGTAGCTCGAGAATCCGTCGAAGGTCGTTTTTGAATCGAAACCCCGGTATTTGTCTTTGACTTGTTGTTTTTATCTCTGAATTTCTTTGAGGCTGAAAATGAGGCTTTTCCCATGGATCTCTTGCTGAAGTTTTTAGCTTCCGATTCCGCTTTTCTTTTCTCCTTCCCGAGCTCCTCCGCCTTGCAAGCCCGTTCAACGAGTACCACGAATTCTCTTATTTCAAGAATACCCACCAGTAGTTTTAAGTCTTCGTTTAATCCCTCTTCGAATCTTTTACACATTGCATCTTCATTGGCAACACATTCTCAGGCGTAGCGACTGAGCCTCACAAATTCCCGTTCATATTCCGATACAGTCAGACGGCCTTGTTTCAGTTCTAGAAATTCTTTGCACTTTTGATCGATAAATCGCTAACTTATATATTTCTTGCGAAATTCTGTCTGAAAGAAGTCCCACGTAACCCGCTCCTTTGGAACGATCGCAATCAAAGTACTCCACCAATAATAAGCCGCATCTCGAAGTAAGGACACAGCACATTTTAGGCACTCATCAGGGGTGTAGGACAGTTCGTCAAACACGCGAAGGGCATTATCCAACCAAAATTCAGCTTTTTCCACATCATCAGTAGTTGTGGCTCTGAATTCTTCAGCCCCATATTTTCTAATCTTATTGACAGGGGGTTTATTCAATCTCAACGGATCAGAGGTTGCCGGCACCACAGGCACCGGGGGAGGATTGTTTAAATTAGGGGGTTGTTGAGCAGCCGGATTTACGCGAGTATGCTGGGCAAACCATTCATTCATTATAGAAAATAGGGCTTGCCTAACTCCATCTTCTTGATTACTCACGGATGGTCGAGAATCCGCCGGCACTGTCCCTTGAGCGGGAGCAGGTGCTATACTCTCTACATCATCCGCTACGACTTGCTCGGGATCAGGTTCCATTTCTATACAAAATCAAATTTTTAACCGTCAGAGGTCATCACACTGTCACATTATCATATTTTGGCATGTATAGCTATTTTTATGTACACTACAGTAGTCCTAGAATCGACTAAACTGTAGCTCTAATACCAATAAAATGTCACACCCCCTAACCCATTCCGATCGCCGGAGGGTTTACGAGATACTACGGAACCACCCTTTAGTGCATATTATCAAAGATGCGTTCCTAATTCACTGAAGTTATTCAAACTTACATAAACAGGCCATAACTCAAAGAAATCAATTTAGGGATACTAACTACTAAATAACTGAATTTTCATGCTATTAATTTATCAAATAGAAACACCACATCAGCATGTCTCACACTCCTATAAGTATCATAAAAGAATCCACTATTCATTTGGTAATTTACCTTCCTAGCCAAATGCATGGTCATTTATCCCTAACTCATTCGTATTATAACAAATACATCTCATGATCTTATCTTCTAAATATGACTTAAGTAATTGATCTATTCAGTAGTGGTTCATTTAAATCAAAAGTTAATTTATAAAATCATACATTTAACTAGCTCAACCTTACTTTTCGACCATTTCTAATAACACATTTCAAAGTCCACTTCATTATAACCAAAGCCAAATATCAAAGGCAAATAAAATCATCTTATACTAACTTATCAAGCTTCAATTCAAATTCATTGTTTAAGTTCATGTTCGGCAACCTTTCTGACCAACAATTCACAAATGATCCTTTCATTCTACTCCTTTCGAATTACTAACAATTTAGACCTAGTATAAATTTTAAGCTCATTTGGTTACTATAAGTAATCTTTTAACATCTAAATACTCAAAATGTCACCTAATTCAAACATAGTCGAATACATGCTTGCCCCAACTCAACAATTCGTACATTTGCAATTTATACTCTTTATTTAACACCCAACTACATCCATTCAAGGCTCGATTCAACAACTTACACAACTAATAACTAAAAATCACATTCGACATCCATATATATATACTTAAGCACACAAGCCGATTCCAACTTATCATCTAATCCATACAACTACTCAATTAACTAGCTCACACTTCAATTTGCACTCTATAACATCAACCCCCAAGTTCTCATGTAAAACAACCATGACCGAATGTTTTATACACTTTAATTTCACAAAGTAACATACGGGTTGTAAGCAAGGCTTAATGATCAACCAAACTCCATAAAATCTAAAGCGAATAACACCATTTCATACCTTAATTTGATCCTCCCTTAGCTAACCGAATGTTTCTTCTTTTCCTATTTTTTTTCCTTTTTGTTTCGGCCAAGAACATGAACAAATGAACAACCATTTGTTTTACTATTACATGCACTTACTATTATATTTAAATTACTTATTTAGCCTTATCATAATCACTACTTATTTCACTAAGCAAGGGCCAAATGTGTCGATGCAAATCGTTCATGGTTCAATTGCATCATAAGCCCTCCCACATCACTAATCCACTACAATTCGGTATTTATAAAATAGCTTTCAAATTTTTTTATTCAAGCAATCAAGCCATAATTTGACAATTTGACATCCAATTAAAAAAAATTAAAACACCAAATTTTCACACATAATAAGTTACTTATTAAGGACATAAATAATAATAATAATATTATTATTATTTTTTAAAATTTTTCTAACTTTGTTTAATGGTTACGAAACCACTTTCCCGATTAGGGTCAACTTACAATTGTCACAAAGGGTTTAGGTATATATATCATGGTGGTTTAAAAAAACAAAAAAAAAATAAGAAACAATGTGATACAATGATTATAGGTCAAGAAAAAATGTGCGAAAAAGAAAAATTCAAAAAAATTCAAAAGGAAAAAAATGAGAAGAAATAGTATCAAATGAAAACAAAAGCATTGTGAATGAGAAAAAAAGTAAAAAGTCAAAGTGACAAAACAAAAAGTCATAAAAGTGAGAGAAAACTCAGTCATTAGTGCACCATAACTCATTAAGTTGACCATAGTTGCTAGTATTATATTGTATCTTCATACATGAAGAGTAGGTGAGAGAGGGAGATAAATGGCGATGAGCTTGGATGGGACATTTAAGGGGGAGAAAAGCAATAATGTCATATGCTTAGCTATTTCTAGTGTTTGAACCGTTTTAAGCCATATCTTTCTTTAAACTTATACCGTCCTAAGCCTCAAAACGTTACAAGCCTAGAAAACCAATTTGACTTAAGCGTTCTTTATGCATAATCTTCTGGGATTGCTAAAAATTGTATTTAATAATTTTTTATTCACATAATTGTGTCTGTTACATATTTGTTTGATTTGTGTTAATGGTGATATTATTAAACATTTGGCCATGAGAATTACTTCTAGTTTGTTAGTAACAAAACTTTGTAAATTAACCCTATTTTACATTAAAATTTTCAAGGCATCGAACTATCAAAATTAAGTTACATGTGAAATAAGAATTGTTATACCCTTAATATTTGACAATCATGTTCTTAGTAGTAATAAAATCCAAGAGAAGTATTCTTATTGCATTTTATGTGTCTAGACCTGGTTTGCTTGAGGGCAAGTAACAAGTTAATTGTGGGGGAGTGATCTGCGATGAATTACACTATTATTTGCATCCTTTTTACACATAACATTAGTTTGTTTAATAGTTAAATCAAAGCATCTTAGTATATATTTATGTTTTCATGCTTAAAGTAGAAATTGATGCTTTTTAGTAGTTTTTCTTACATTTTATATATTTAATAATAAGGTTAAATGGTCTTGTAGGACAAATAGAAAGCTAAATATGCATATTTTGACCGAAATTGATGCCTATATTGTGACACCAAGACACTGATGCCTCAACATCGAAGATAGAAGTGAAAAACAAGTCCTGCAGCGAAACTGCATTCGATGTCACGACACGCTCCCTACTGTGTCGCGACATACCCCCTGTGTTGCAACACTGCAAGCCTGTGTTGCAACAAAGCCTTTTGGTAGCCTAAAAAATCCTACACGTTATAATTACATTTTGGAGGGACATTAGGAATATTTGTCCTAGTCGATTTCTAAGGACTACAAGGATAATTTAGGCACTTTAATATTCCAAGTTTAGCCAATATAAAGGACATTGTAATCAGTTTAAATACATAATTTTTGGGAGATAGAAAATATGCTTAGGGTATTAATTTCATTCTTAATTTTTACTTAAGGTATTTTATGTTCTTGTAATCGAAGATCCTATTTCGAAGTGAGACTCTTGTGAGAGGAGATTGTTTAGGAGCCACACTTTCATCGATAAATATGTGAGCATCTATTTTCTTTTATTCTATTCTTTATATATCTTTATTTAACATTGTTTACTTGAATGTTTGTGTAAAGATTAGAATAAATATATGATTTATACATATCTCGCATGTTTCAACTATTCTAATCTTATTAATTGATTGAAGGATAGAGTTTCTTAGCGGATCAGCTGTTTGGGAGAGGAAGAACTTAATTCCTAGGCTTGACGACTCTAGGAAGTCATTTAGATGAGAATTAACCCAAAATTAGTATGACATGTCTGTGAACTCCTTAACACCGAACCGGAGTAAATTGTAAGATCGAGAGATAAGTAGCTCTTGTCGACTCATTAGAAGAGTTGAACGCCAAGAGGCGCAACTATATTGATGACTAGCTTGTTGAATAGAGCCCTACAACAATTATTAATTAGGTAAAACAATTGGATCTAGGCTAATGTAAGTCGCGTAGTCAAAACAAGGAATAAGAGAAACCGATGCATGAACTTAGGAAAAGGTTTATGCTTAATTCAATTTATTTAGTTTATTAGTGTTATCACCATATTGCTTCCATATTAACACTACTAATTTGTGACTCAAGTAGATTAGTAATTATTTCCAGTAATTGACTTGATAGCAATTTTCCCCAAACTGCAATCCATTGGATACAATCCTCGGAGTACTTACTTACCTTTTTGTAACTATATTATAACTTGACCCGTATACTTGCAGACACCGCTTCAAATTCATATCTTTAATTGCAGTAAAGGCGATCACCTACTTTGGTTGTCTCTACTTTCTAGTATCTCCACTGATCACAAAATGAATCCATTTCACTTTTATAGGATCCCTTTCCGTCCACTAATTGCTATCTGGTTTGCAAGCAATATTACTTCCAGTTTTGATATTGTGGTAAAATGTGATATAATCTCTTTTTTTTCCTTGCAGTTAAAGTAGAATATATTTAACTAGAGAACCGATAAATCTTCTTAGGTTAAATATTTTCTAACTTTATTTCGTAATGATCAGTTTTTAGTGACAAAAGGTAAAAAAGTTTCCTTGCCCCATTTTGAAATAGAGAGACAAAAAAGAGAGAAAGAAGAAAGACATATAAAACAAATATTTCTTGAAAGATTACAAGAGAAGGAAAGGAAAAAAGTGTAATATTTTCGGTTATCCAGGGAAACTTTTAGGGCAAATAATTTAATCACCTGAGAGACACATCGTGATTAGGAAGCCAAGCCACAAAAGAAGAGGGTTCAAACTTCAAAGAGGAAGGGCTACATTAACCTAACTTATTTAATGAGAATATAAAAATTCGTTGTATTTCAAGGAAAATTTCATATTTAAATTTTGTACATGAGAAAAGTATAACTAGTAAATACAAAAGGTTATCGGACAAAAGAAAATTTATACAATAAAGGCATGAAACTGAAGTTTGGGATATTACGAAAGCAAAGAAATAAAAAAGGGAATAGAGAGCAATGCTAAGGAGAGAAATAGAAGAAGAAGAAGATATGTCGTCACAAAGAACAGGCTTTAAATCCCATATCGCGTAGTTTGATGTACACTTTGCCCTCTCTCTATCTTCTAGAGATTCGTAAATAGGATTCGAAAATAGGAGGGTCAGACAGGGTGTGTGTTGTTGGGTTGGTGATTTTAAACAACAAATGCAAACCTACAAAATCAGAAAGACGACACTCGTTTGACGTGAACTCACACCATGCATCACAAAATACTTGGGTTTTCACACCGTGACAATATTACCCCACCACCTAATTCCCCAATCTGCATTCATTGCATGCATAAACACTGTTTTCTAACACTAATTATCAGTTGCAACTTGCATGTGAATAAAGTAACAGACTCAATGCAAGAAAGCAAGATAATATGGGGTTAATGGCACTACTAAAGTAAAGCAATGAAATCCAATATTAAACGAAAATACTACTAAGATGAAATGGGTTTGATTGTCAATTTCCAAGAACAGTGTGCAGCCATCCCTGTGTGTTGTGGGTGATTTTGATAGGGTGAACGACGGATCATTTGTCAGAGAGAAGAGAGAGAGAGAAGGAGAGAGAGTCACGGGTTTGTCTTGAAAGGCACTTTATTTCACAGCTATTCCTAGACAGACAGAAAGACACATATTCTCGCTAGCTAAATACTCGAGGAGGGCACCAAAAATATACTAATACTTTAATCCCTCCCACACCCCTCATTCTCAACTATCTGTCGTCATCTCCTGCTAAAAACCCTTGTAATTTCTCACCTTCATTAAGGCACAAAATCAGGAGTTGCTGCTTTGATCTTTGAATGGCTCTGGTGCTTGACAACTGTGAAGAGATATTACTCTCCCTAGACTCCCACAAGTCAGTGCCGGCACCATTCCTCACTAAGACCTACCAACTAGTAGATGATCCCACCACAGATAAAATAGTTTCATGGGGTGAAGACGATACTACTTTCGTAGTATGGAGACCTCCTGAGTTTGCTCGTGATCTCCTTCCAAATTACTTCAAGCACAATAATTTCTCTAGCTTTGTCAGACAACTTAACACTTACGTAAATACTCAGTCTTTGCCTCTTCCAAGAAATCTTCTATTGCTAATATATATTCCTTTCCCCCTTTTTTTTTAAATTTGGTGAAATGTTTTGCCTTTTTCTGTTCTTGAATTGATCTGGACTTTGGGTTTTGCTCTGTTAATGAAACTAGGGTTTTAGGAAGATTGTACCAGACAGATGGGAGTTTGGCAATGAGTTCTTCAAGAAAGGAGAAAAACAGTTGCTTTGTGAGATCCATAGACGAAAAACTTCTCAGCCACAAGTGGCTATAAACCATCATTACCACTCGCATTCTCCTTTTCTTAATGCCCCGAGTTTCTTCCCATTTCCAAGCCGAGTCAGCATCTCTCCAGCTGCCTCAGATGAACAAGCCAACTGGTGTGACTCACCAATACTTTCTTCACCAAGAGTAGGTACTGGAGTCTCAGTTTTTGGAGGCTATAACAGCTCAGTCACTGCTTTATCAGAGGACAATGAGAAGCTAAGAAGAAGAAACAATTTGCTCACTTGTGAACTTGCCCATATGAGAAAGCTTTACAACGATATTATCTATTTTGTTCAAAACCATGTTAAACATGTCACTCCCAGCAATCCATACCCTCCTAATATGCTTCTGTGTGGATCTCAAACTGCTGCTACTAGCTCATTGTTGCAAAAGCCTTTGAATCAGCTTCTTGGGTATTATCCAAATAGCACAAAGCCAGCCCAAGTTCAGTTCTCGAACACTCCAACTGCTACATCAAAGAGCTCATTGACGATTTTGGAAGAAACAAAGCTATTTGGTGTGCCTTTACATTCAAAGAAGAGATTGCACAACTAACCAGGTACGTTTGGTCTTGGAAAATGAAGATTTAGGGTTGAATCTCATGCCTCCTTCTACATGTTAGTTTCCCATATCCAATCAAGATTATTCTATCTTCCTTCTGTGGATGTTTGCAAACTGCAACTGTGTATATAATATCAGTGCTGGTAAATGAAGGTGGGTTTTGGTTAGAGTGAAGATGAAAAAGAAAGTTCGAAATCTCAACGCCAATCTTTTTTTTTCTTCTTTAATGTTCTTCAGCTTACTATTCGTACCATTTATTGCTCATACTCTTCTTTTATCCTTTATTCATGTTTCTGGAATTAATGCATGAAAGCGAGGCTGACACAGTCCTGAAGATTTTCCTTTCAGTTTCAATCTGAGGAATTCCCTGGGCTATGGTTGCCCATTAATGGATGACATTGATATTTCATTTGAATTCAAAACCCGATAAGAATAACAATAATGATGGTGAAAAAGAGCAGCTGACAGTTGTCTATGATCAATGATCTAATTACTAGTCTAATTATAACCATTAACATCATAATTATTTGTCAAAAAATATATCATATTGTTTGATGAAGATTAAATAATCTCCATTATCAGTTGTCGTTCCTATGAACCGTCAGTCAACATAGCAAATAAAATAAATAAAAGAAAGGGTTAAATCTTTTTTTACATAAATTCAATAATTTTTTTATATTGGAATTTGAATTTTTTTGTTTAAGTTAGATCTTGAACTTGATAGTTGTTCCATATTAATGCTAAACTTCTTTTTTCATGATAGTCCTTAAAAATCCTAAAGCTTAAGTCTCAATATGGGAACAATTGTCAAGTTCAGGCCTTAAATTGAGAAAAAAATTGTCAAATTTAAGGTCTATATTCGACCAAAAAAGTTCAAGCCCTAATGCAGAAATAATTTTCTAGTTTAAACCCGAATACAAGAACAATTGTCAAGTTTAAGACTTTTTTGGGCAAAAAAAAGTTTAAGCCTCAATCTGGGAATAATTGTCAAGTTCAGGCGTTAAATAGTGATTTAACTTTAAAGAAAATTTGTGATTTTTTAAAATTTTGGTGTTGTTACTTTAATAAACAATAGGATCAAGAGATAACATAAATTATTTTTTTTTAATTTATAAAAGGCTAATACTCTTTTTTTTCTAATATGGCATATGTGTTTTTTTTTTTTTAATTTGGTACTTGTAATTGATAAAAGTTATAAAAATTGGTACAAAAAAGTAACGATGGTGTTTAATTCATGTTTTAGTGTTATTTGATGAAAGTTAATTGCGAATATATAATGTTTGAATTTTTCATAATTTTGTTAATAGAATAAATTTAGTGTTAATTGTGAATTTAGACTTAACATTTAAGTAGTTAGTGCACTCCCTAGAGAGCTTAGATTTTATCCACTATAATCCCATTTCTTTTCTTTTAGTTTTCAGCAACTCAAGATTAAAGACAAACTAAAAGAAATATTAATTAGTGTAAAAATTGAATAAGAATGAGTAGTTGTAACGCCCCGAATTTTGGGCCTAGATGAATTGGGCTTTGGGCTTTGGGTCTCATAAAATTTTTTTAAGTAATCAAGAAAATGACAAATGACATGTTGACTTTAAGGTTTTAATAAATTTGGAGTGTCAAGAGGTGTTGGAGAAGTTCTAGAATCGAACTTTGAGGTGAAGGAATTTTTAATTAATTATTAAAGGAACTAGGGCGGTGAGTAGTTGGGCTTTTAAATAAAAATAGGGAAAAATAACATCAAAGAACTTTATGGTGGAGTGGCTAAGTGACACCACTTAGGGTATAGGAACGTGGTGTTATGGGCTAGAAGGAGATCCTAGATTTGAATCCTAGCTTAGTATTTTTTGGGGAGTTTAATTTTGGCCTTCTAAAAGGTTGGAAGTGGTGTGATGATGGACTCCAAGGAGAGTGATCACAAGAGAAAATTTAGGAAAAGGATTGGGGAGTTATCAGGGAGGAAAACAAGGAGATGAGTGGGGAAGAGTTGGACCGATTGGGGCTTTTGGGGTAGGCAGAGTTCGGTTTTGTGTATAAATAGGGGGTGCCAAATTCTTTTGAAAGGTTCTTTGGTTTTCCATTACTTCTCTTCTTCTCCCCCTCATTCTGTTTGTTGTATTGCTGAATAACCATCATTCTTTTTTACCGAAATCCCTATTAGTGTTGTGTTCTTCTTCTTCCTCTAAAAGCCGAATACTTCCTTATAATTGAATAGTCTTATCTTTTTATCGATTCCTTGTTGTTTCCCTCCATCACAAATCGGTTGTTGTTATCTACTCTTAATCAAGTTTTAAAAGCCGGATCTCATTCAGTAGCTATCTAGGCCGCAAGATCAAAGGTTAGATTTGGTAAGTGATTCGTCAAACATCATTTAGTATGTTTTGGTAAAAGTCGGAGGGCTATCTAACCCTTCTTGTCGTTAACCTTGTTTTGACAAGGGTAGGGTTCACAAATTGCAAGCAATAGGGATCTACAAGTCTCTGCCGAAAAGCTATTCTCTCGTTTCGTCTTTTGGGTAAGTGTTCATGATTTTTGGGATATGTGGCTGAATAGTCTACAGTAAGTGAAATGATGACTTAAGTGGATACAAGTCACCTATTATTTCATCTTTAATGATTGAGAGTAATGCTGATCTAAGGATATTCAGGAATAGTAGCTAAGGAGGGGCTTTTAGAATTGGTGGCACACGGTAAGGTTACGGTAAGGCTTTGGTTTTTGGTAAATATTGTGGTTAAGTATGGAATTGATTCGAGGTTGGTATTGATTGTAGATTAGGGTTGAGGATAGTGTAACACGTCTCATTAACTAGGTGTGTACATACACTTCACACATGACAAATCGGCAAAAGCCGAAATCCCGAAAAGCCGGAATGTCGAAAAGCTGAAAAGTCGAAAGGTTGGCGCCGGCAACCACACGAACGTGCGAACATTCATGTGGAAACACCGATACGACAACTGAGGCCAAGAGAGTGATCTCATGGTCTCGAGCCACTGTTGGGCAATCGAGCCAAAATGGGGCTAAATGGGCCCGACGGGCTCGTGGGCCCAAATCAACAAAAGTTGATAATTGATATTAAATGTTGAGTTGGTATTAATGGTTGAATGATTTAAACAAGATCGGGCTTGGTGGGCCATATATTTGTGAATGGGCCTAATGGGCCATATGGACATGATTGGGTTTGATGGGCCATATGTGATTTTAGAGAAGCATGTAGACTACTAGGGTTTTATGGTGGACTCTATGCCTAGATTTAATGTACTCTCAAGCAACATAAAACTTAATTAATTAATCAAACATGTCGTGGACAAGTCGTAAGGTTAGAGTGTGGCAATGGATGTATGCATGTCTAGGATTAGATCTAGGAAGAGTTTGGTACTTAAGCGATCCTAGTGACCCACCTCCTCTTCTCTAGAATCCTACTTGGTGCATAGTGTCTGTTCATTTTAGCCAACGAGGACTTGTTGATGGGCCAAAGTTCGTAATTAAAACCCGTACTATTAAGAATTTATGAAAATACCCCTATAGGGTAGAAATTATGAAAATACCCCTGTAGGGTAAAACTACTAAAACAACCTCGTAGGGTAGAATTACTGAAATGCCCTTGTAAGGTAGAATTGCCAAAATACCTCTGGGTAGTGAAATGACTAAAATACCCCTAGGTGCTTAATGTGTGGAAATGTGTATGTTGCATTCGTGAGATGTATGTTGCATTCATCAAATGTATGTTGCATATGAGTGGGATTGATGAAACGGAGAAAGAATTTGAGGATCGCATGGTTGCTTGACGATCATGGATCCGCCGATGGCTTCTTAAGCCCAATGTATGATTAGCAGCTTTGCTGCAACGATAGGTAGTACTGCAACCGGCGCTACCATTAGTGTGTATGGGATGGGTGGGTTGATATTTATATCCCCACATGGTGTGTAGGGTTGGACGGAGATGGTGTGTAGAGGCTGGATGGGTAGGATTTTTGCACTTGATTGCTTTAATACTGTTTTGCTATTGGATTGGGCTCAGGCCCAAGATGACTTGTCTTGCATGATATATATACATCGTTGTTGAGGGTTGTACACACTGAGTTTCGAAACTCACTCCCTCTTTTAATATTTTCAGGTGACCCTCAGTAGGCGGTTCAACGGATAGTGAAACTTAGAGGTGGCCAGTTAGCAAGATATTATTATTTGGATTTCATTTAGAATTCCTAGTATTTTGAAATTATTTTAGTTCGGACTGTAATAAGGCCTTATCTCTGGTTTTTATTTCATTATTGTTATTATGTTTTATACTTAGAAACAAAGCATGAATTTAGTTGCTTCATCCACTTTTCAAGATTATCTAAAATTTATTGTTGTTTTGTTTTTAAATTAAGCTTCCGCAGTAAATATTTTCCAAGTAATTAGTAATTTATAACAAGAAATAGCTTTTAAATACACCTCGTTTTGAAAAGAAATAGAAATAAGGATTTTACTTATTTTTTTTTCTTAAGAATGGTTTTCAATGAAAACAAGGTTTTCCCAAAAACACTTCAATGTGACATTGCCAGATTCAGCCACAACGTCTGGGTCGGGTCGGAGGTGTTACAGTAGTAGCTGGAATGGTTAAAATGCCATTTCTCCCCCTTGTTTGCTTAGGTTTAAGTCACCCCTCTCAAAATTGTCCTTTTTATCTTGCTCTTAACTTTCCTATTAAATTTTAGACCCAAAACTTTAAGAAAATTGCTCTTGATGCTATAGGGTTCCCAAACACTACATATTTACTCTAACTTCTCCTAATTGAATTAGGATTATGTTTTCTCTTCAAATCCAAATGGGATTTTCTTCATTCTCCCTAATTTTTCTCTATTTTCATTTATTTCCTTTCTTTTACATCAAATTTTACCTTTTATTTACTACTGAACATAATTGCTTACACGAATTAAAAGCATCTCGTTTAATTGTTCTTCCACTGATGACACAATTGACGACAATCTTAAACTCAATTTTTTCCAAGAAATAATAAGTACATCTCATTTCAGAGTTTAGATCCCGGACTTCTACAAATTTTTTATCCGGCACTAACCCTATATTTGATTAATTAATCTTTATTGGTTATTGTCATATCTCTTAAAAACCTTAATTTATCTTGAAATCCATCATTAATTCTTGAGTAAATATCATTTGAAAAACTTGATTTAGGTACCCTAAACTAGATATGATTGCAAAGGATGTTGTTTGGGTGTCTGATGAAATATATGTGTTCTTTTACAAGTGAATCAGGGCAAACCATGCCTAGGTTTAGGGCTACACCACCTACCACAAGAGCGTGTGGACCAGACGACCACCACATTTCATGTGCCTTAGAAACCCTAGTGTCGTTCATGCACCGCACGGTCGTGTCTCCCCTATAGGTTGATTTTTCATTTCCCACACGACCTCAGTTTGTTACATGGTCGTGTAACACTTCCATATGGTTAATAGCATCCCACACAACCGTGTGCCCCTATTTTTCAAATTTTACAATTTTTCCTAGAAATTTATGACTTGTTCAGTTTAGTCTCTAAACGGGTTTTGATCTATTTTAGTGTTTTATGTTGTTCAATTAAGACCGTGATGATCTAAATAATATTATAATTTATTATTTGACTAATTGAATTAATATTATAAATATAAATTTGCATGAATTGTGACTAATACCTATGTTTATTGGATCAGTATCTGCGATTGTACATGTAACATGCCTTACTATTATTAAACTGATCACATAATAAGCACAACTTTTGCTACTCAATCGATCTATATAAGCATATTATTTGTTACTGTATTGAACTATTATAAGCTTGTTAATTGCTATTGTATTGTTTTGTTAAAAGCATAATTAAATGTTGCAGTATTGATCCATTCGAGCATGCTGTATTGCATTGCATAGGATGGTACGATTTGAATGGAGGAAGTAGTCAGCAGTTTATCTGCTCGACCAGTGGTTTATCCATAACGTATTTTAGTCAGTAGTCATCTACTCGATCGAAGGTTTATCCACAACGTATTTCAATTGGTAGTTATCTACTCGACCATTGTTTCATCCATAACGTATTAGCAGCTTTTATCTACAAAGATGGTTGGTTCATCCACCAATATATTTTATCATTAGCAATTCATCTGTAATGATCAGTGGTTCATCCACAACATGGTATAAAGGTAAAGGAGTTCTAGGGTACTCTTACTGTGGTATGTAGCGGTGGGGTAGGAACCTTCCTAGATAAACTGAAATTGTATTGCATTCATAAGCATTTACATGGCTGTGAACAATGAGATATTATGTTGATGAGTTTATTTAATTTACCGATATTCTGTATTGCTATTCAATTGTAATTTATTCTATGAGTGGATTCTGTATGATTTGTCTATTGTTTGCACTGATTTTCTTATGATTGAACTCACACTAAACTTCATAACGCACTCTCTTTCTTATTTCCATATTTATAGATATCCCATTAGGTTAGGACACAGACTCAACATGGGGGCTCAATTTTGTTTTTGTTAAGTATTTTAGATTTTTCATTTAATACTTTCGTTATTCAAAGGCTATAATGCTTTAATTTAAAATTGCGGCATGGGACATAGGAATTAGGTTTAAAAAGCATGTATGACATTTAGTTTAATTTTAGGATACTAAAATATGGTATTTAATTATTTATGCAGATAACCTGACTAAACTAAATTGAATATCACTTTTCCTGTAACACCCTAAACCCAGCCCAGATGTTACGGCCAAGTCTGGTGTGTCACATTACCTACAACTGACCGTGTGACCTAGTTACCAAGATTAGGGCGAGTTTTGTAAAACCGTACTTGTAATCTAGGAAGAAAATCTAGGTTTAGTTTGAGATTGTCCTATCCACTAACCGTTTAAAATTTATCTTGTTCGTTGATTTGTTGTTCATTTGTTACGAGAGCTCTGTTTTGAAAACATTGATTGATTTTTAGAAAAATCCACGCAGCCTTGTTTAAATCACTTAAGTCAATTTGAAATATAAAGTAAAAACAAATAATTTAAAACCCAAATTAAAATAAGTAGAGTGGCCTTATTACATACCCAAAAATCAAAATAAAATAAAAAATATTTAAAGAAAATAATAAAGTAAAATGAATAACTTGATTAAGCCCGAAATGCAGTCTATGCGGCAACTCCGAATCCTTCCAGCTCCAAGTCCACCAATCTAGGGCTCACCTGCATGGATGGAAAAAAAAAGGGGTGAGTTTGGAAACTCAGTGTGAAAAGAAAGCCCATCCAGAGCCCAAATTAACTCAAGCCCATTAGGCCTAAGCCTTGTCCAGTCTTAGTATATACTGGGCCAAAGCCCTTTTCAGATATAGTAAACTGGGCCTTAACCCTTTACAGATAACAGTACGGCCTGTAGGCCCATTTTAGTAACAGATCAGATATCAATTATGAATGCAAGCCCAAACCCAACCTAAATCCAATTGCTACACCCCACCCGTACCAGCCCTACACTCCATGTGAGAAATAACTCAACCTACCAAGCCCTACACTCCACAGTTGCAGCATAGCTGCTTAGATAACAGTAGAACGAGGCAAAGCCCCTTCAGTACGTGGTCAAGCCACTATCAGTAATTCCTCCATCAATAACCCAGTCCCATACAACAGATAATCATGTCATGGCATACAATTAACAGAAACAGAAAAACATGCATTTCAGTCAAACTTAGCCCTAGGGGTATAATGGTCATTTTGCACCTAGGGGTAAATTAGTAATTTTTCACCCTTAAGGGGTATTTCAGTAATTATACCAATTTTTAGGGTTTGTGCATATCTCAGTCCTTAATAGTCCAACTTACATCCCAGTAGTTACTTTAGCCCATTTTAGCAGTTTCTAGTTATTGGGCCCTAAAACCCCTAATGGGCCCTACAGTGTCTAATAGCTACTTTAGCCCATTTAGTCCAAATTTTATGATCGGTTCACTAGTTTTAACAGTTTTAGACCTACAATCTACCAGAATACACTTACCACTTATCTATACCCATATGGGCTCGTAAGCCCATTGGGCCCGAATTTAGCCCATCGAGGCCTAAACTTACAGAGGTGCACGAAATCGCGCACTCACCAACTTTACCAATTTCGGTTATAGATCTATTGCTTCCAACTGACCCACGAGCACTCGCATGCTCGTAAGTCCACGAAGTGCCTAAATTTTAGTATTTCGATTTTTCAGCTTTTACCGATTTGAACTACAAAAGGGTGTTCGATACACACCTGATTACGACAACAGCTAATAAAATCTCCCACGATATCCTACAATCGATCTCTTGACATATCAGATTCCAAAATCCAATGATAACGAACATAATCTTACCTACCATAATCGGCCATCATCACCTAGGTCCTTGAGATCTTACCTTTGTCGAAATTAGTGACTAGATCTAGATCTAGTCGTTCCACTTGTCCAAGCCTTTAGTCAGTAGCCTCTAGATCACACTAATATTAAATAAATTGATTGTTAACACCCTTAGAGCCCTAAGCCCCAAATCGACAGCCTCCCTATGCACATAGGGGTTTCGGCTTTTCTAAATCTCGAAATAAAATATGAATAGGAGATTCCGATAGCTTACCAATGATTTAATACTCCAGAATGATTCCAATCTCATTTCTAACTTAGATCTAGTGTAGATCTAGCCTCTAAACACGAGCAGAGAGTGAATCTAGGGATCTAAAGGTTCGGCTCCTAACTCCCTATGAGTATGGTGATTTCGGCTTTTATTGCGAGGAAGAAGAATGTGATTTCAAGTGGTGACACCGACAGAGATTAGAGGTTTGGAGGATGTGAACTTTGGCCAATGAAAAGAAGAAAGTAGGAGGATTCGGCTATAGACAAATCGGCACAAAAACAAAATTTCGGGATTTCGACTTTTATGTGTATTCGGCTATGGGGAATTGAAAGAGAATGGGAGTGAAAGAAAAGAGAATTGAAGAAGATGTGAGTAGAGTGATAAGAATGTTTCAGCTTGAGAAGAAAAGAAGAAGAAAAAGAATAAAAGAGGAGAGGAGAAGAGATTCGGCTATGGCAAATCGGCACAAGAGGATAACTTTTCTTGCATTTTCGGCTTTTTGGTACACTAAAAAGAGAATAGAACAAAAGTACAAAACCCTAAGTGGCCAAACCCTAATTCAGCAAGAAGAAAAAGGATTTAGAACTTACCCTAATGGCTATTCAAACAAACGGCACAACCTCCCTTTATTTGCTGAAATTGCAACCCCTAAAGCCCTAGCCGAATGCCCTTATCCATATGACCAAATCGGCAAAAATTAAAAGTATCATCTGCTTACCCTGTAACTAGAACCTTGGCCCTAACACTTAGTCCACATGCCACTTTTTTATGAACTTAGTGGTGCCACCTTGCCACTTTTCCAATGGCTTACTTGTGTCTTAATTTACTAACTTTTCCTTAAAGGCCCACTTAACCAAATCCCCTTCACTTTAAATTAAAAACTTGATATTTCTATCGGGTTTTATTGAAGGCTTGGGCCTACTAAAGTCCCACTAACATACTTGAACACAATTCCAATAACTCAATCACCAAAATTTCAAGATTTCACGAAAATTACAAAAATTCTAAAAATTAGGGTGTTACATTTCCGTTGCTAGATTGTAGATAAATTTTGACTAATAAAAAAAATATAAATTAACTATGTTTTTAATGGTAATCACTTTTTTTTTAAGAAAAATATTAGATTAATTGTATTTATGTCCACGCATGAGTTTTTTTTTTTTTAATAAGCTTTCTTCTAAAGATAAACAAATGTTACAAGATGTTTGTTTAATAAATTCTGATAACTCAGTTAGACCATCTCAGTGGTCAATATAGTTTCTTGAATTCAGTCCTAACGTTTAGGCCAGGTTATGGAGGTTATATTTTGTGGTATCAGAGCCTAGATTTTTTAAGTTCGAACTGTGAAAATTTAATTGAGTTTGCATGCATGCATAAAAGGTGTATTTTGGGAAAAACCAAGCCACAATTTTTTGAGAAATTGTTTTTCTACAGGAAATTGAATTCGAGACTTTAATATTACTCCTATTATAGTTACTATTGCTATTAAGACTTTAGATGAACTGAAATCTTTTAGACTACAGATATACTTTAGCTAATGCTTAAACTTTTATGTGAAAACTGTAAACACACTTAGATCTTAAAAAACTTCAAGAACATAATGAATACACAAGGTAAACGTGGTAAGGGTAGGCCACTGTCCACTGCTTAGGGCTGCACCCGTAGAGCTGCCCACCACTTAGGGCAAGAACTCGATTTTTTTAGTACGTTGAAAACTCCACCATCAATGGTGGTAGAGACTATGAGGACGACGATGATGCCATCACACAGGCAATGTTGAGGGTTTTACAAAGGGTTGCTAAAGCCCAAATTAGATAAGAGAGCTATGGGTCTGTTGCTAAGATGCTTCGATTGAATGGGGTTAAAACATTCGAAGGAAACTCCTTCTATGGCTAAATACTAAATGGGGTCGATAGAGAGGATTCTGGAAGATTTAGATTGTACCTAGAATAAAAGCTAAAAGGAACTATGTCCGTGCTTAGGGAAGAGGCCTATCATTGGAGGTAGTCTATGGTAAGGGCTACGTAGGTGATTGGCTATTTAACATCGTAGCAATAATGAGCAACCGTACATTGTCGATGCAAGTATAGTAGACAGATGGGAGTCTGTCGGATATTGATCCCATAGGGATGGGTGTCTTTTGTCTATTAATGTCAGTGCAATAACTTGATAATAACAAGATAAATTATGAGGATAGTTGTTGATGCAATAACTTGAGAACAATAAAATAAAATATGATAATGATAAACTGGCATCCCCAACATGAATCTTCAATAGAATACTAAGCGCTCACAAGTTATAAAAGTATAGGTGATTGTCGATGCAATAAAATTCAATGTATATCTTACTCAGCGTTACACCTCTATTTAATCTCAGACTTAACCATGCATATTAACCTCACCTTCCAATGATTGTAGTATGACACTGTTAAGAACAAGTGGACTAAATTCCTCTAATCCTCTCTCAACTTCTGTTGTAATGCTTGCTGGCTAAACTATCACTACACTTTCCAGTGCCAGTGACTGCAATAACACTTCAGCGTTAAAAAATTCAAACCTCAATATTAAACAATAAAAGCAAGATTAAATAAGATAACAATTCACCAAGAATTCATCAGTACTTCCATACAATTAGAAATTAGAGTAATCACCAGCATTTAAAAAGAAATAAAAAAGAATCGAATGGAGAATACTATCCCTAGACAACTTGATTAAATCTCTCTATTCCCTCTTGTCACTCACTTAGGTCTCCTCGTTAGGAGCTAGTCTGTATCTAGTTTTCATATTGGCTCACCCTTGAGAGGTTTAAGCTACCATGGTCGCAAGCTCTAAGGTCGGATGATGTAGATGATGATGGAGAGAAAAAACTCAAGAAGGCATTTTTTTCTTCTAATGTCCATCCTTTATGTCCTCCCTATAGTATAGGTGTCCTTTCCCTAAAATTATTTTGTCATTGTTCGTACAGGTTGGTTATACCAGACTGGACAACTCACGCAATTTTGGTCCTTATTTAAACAGCTGTCAGGTGTGGCAACAATTCTGAACGCAATCTAGAATTAACCCATACAGCGGCATTAAAGACATCTGTCAGGTGTGGTGACAATTCTAGACACAATATGGAATTAACTCATGCAACGACATTAATGCAATAAGATAGCAAAATTAATGATTAAATAGGCTAGTATTCACTAAGTTATTAAATACAATTTACTAAATTGAAAATGCTAAAATGTATGATAAGGATAACTAAATAGGAACAATTTAACAAATAAGTAGGGGGAGAACCTATGTTATTTCTATTGCTATCACACCCCCAAACTTGAGTTTTTACTTGTCCCCAAGTAAAATAGAAACTAGCAAGGCTATAAAAAATTTTACTAAGGCAAATGATCATTCTAGCAACTTGAGCTCTCTAAATTTCCAATGGATGAATCACATTCAGATGAAAGAATATTCTGTCGCATGAATGAATAAGGTTGCAACTTCATCAATGTTAGCATCATTCTTCAAATTCTAGATTGCATTTTTTGGAATAAGGGATATCGTTACATTACTGTACCCTTGATCTTGAGAAGTAACGATGGAGTGCAACAAACCACCACGAAGTACATAATTGCCCCAACACACACTCATGCAGTGACAGCCTTTGGCCAGATTGATTTTTCTAACTCTTGTATTGGAGTGTTCCCTTTTTAACATACCATACTACACCCATTTTGAACTGTCTCTACTTTATAACTATATATACATATATAAGAAACTGTACAAAGTAGTTTCATTCAAGATTTAAAGAATGATAGCAGTCATCCATTACAAATGCACCTTAATCCATTCATTAAAGAATTAAAGCTACAACCTTCTGTCAAATTATCCAACTTATTCATTGCTAATTTACATGATTAAAGAACTAAGCATCGAATGTAGTAAAAATTTTTGAACAATTTTCATTAACTATAATTAAACCTTGCATGCTTTATTTTCGAGAACAAAAATTTTGAAATGTAGGTGCATTTCCGAGCCCCATATGCATTCCTCCAAACTTAAAGTATGTATTGTCCCTAATCCACTAACACTAAAATGTAATGACTATGAAAATGTAATGACAATGTATACTTATCAAAATAAAACCTACACCTAATCCATTCTTCTCCTCCTTTCTTCATTTTTTATCCTTAGAGTGCTTTCTTTTCTCTTCTTTAGGCTTTGCACGGTCGTCGAATTGCTCATCAGTTCATAGCTCAGCCGAGACATCATCAGCTGTTGTTTGTGTAGGAGAGGCCACTTGGAGTGGTCTAGTGTAGACCACTATTACCCATGAATTGCATTGCTCCTCACTGGTAACCTCAGCAACTTTCACCGGTCTCTCTCCACTTCACTCTAAACTATCAATATTTGCACCCATAGACTTGGGTATGGTGACAAACTTCTCAACAAAATCTTCTTCTTCTTTTTCTTTATCATTTTGAATAATTTTCTCTTCTTCAGCAACAACTTCTACTTCTGCAACATCAACTTACTTCTCGATAATACTATCTTCTTGATCAACAAAAATACCATCCTTAAACAAGTTATCAATCTTTCGCAAGCATTCTTCCATGTTCGTAGATTCCTCTTCTTTCTCATTATCAGAGACCTGCACAATGGGTGGGGATGCCACTGGTCTATCTTGACCTTCTACATCATCATCCGAGGAAGAGAGGTTATAATTATAAATGATTGGTGGAAACACAAGGAATTCTGATAGTGGGGATGGGCTCAGTTGGCCTAATGTGGGTACAATAGAGCAGTTCCAAGCTTTGGTATAAGCATAAAATAAATCCTAGGATCTCTCCATATCTTCTACTATAGTAAGAAACTTGATCTTCTTGTTGATAGAATTTACCATTTTTTTGACATCCTTCAATTTGTGCCATAAAGATGTCTTTGCATTCAAGTTAGTTCTTTTACTGTCGGCTTTGGCTTTACCCATTCTTGCCTTGCTGGTCTCTGCCTCCTTTAGTATTGGTGTGTCCTTACCTCGGGTCATTCTTTCTATAGAGGCTTCATTCATTAGGCCCTTATTTTCCAAGATTTCCAAACCAGCACGGGGCATGATTCCTCTTTCCTGGCATAATACCATCACCAGTGGTGGGAAAACTAAGATTCCAGTCTACCTTGCGACACATGTAGCTATTTCTTGGTGAAATATTGCACCCACATCAATTTTTTGGCCCTTGACGATAGAATGTATCAGACACATTCTATCTAGGGTAACTGTAGTGCTATGAGTGGGGGGCTTTAGTCTGTAGTTGACAAAGTGAAACTAAATTTTTCCTTGCAGTGCCAGGAAGCAACGGTGCATCGTATAGTTCTTTTGATAGGAACATGTACAAATTGCTCTCTCGACAAACAAGTCTCTCACCAATAGGTCTCGTTTTTCATTTGTGATGTCAGCCATAAACTCGAAGTGTTCATCGATATTGACCTTGGTGTTGTATAACTCGTTGATGTTTACAGCACCCCATGGTATTAAACCTTATCGAACGAAAATAAATTCTAACTCATGATCGTAAAGATTGGCATAAAACTGACGTTATAGTAAAGGCGAGTAGCTTCTAGGATGGTTGCAAAAAGTTTCCCACTTTAACTTCGGGATGGTTTTAGAGACTTATTTACCCAAATATTTTTGTGGAGAAAGAGAAATGCCCTACTTGGGATGAAAGTTTCTTTTCAATATGTTGTTGTGAAAACATTCCTTTGCTGTTTTATCCAAAAAGACTATTGGCTCTTTTTGTGTGCACTGGCCGGGGGATTCTAATTCACAGACTGTGGTAGAAGAGGATGCATGTTCCCCAATAGATTTGGTGACTTTTTTGACCGAGCCTCTTGCTTTTGCTCTCTTTTGTTGATGGAAAATGGTTTAAAGGCATAAAGATAGGATTTTTAGAAGAGAAAAGAAATAAAAATGGTTGCTTGAATGCTTTACAGTTGGTATAGTGAGAGAGAATTTATAATGAGTGAGAGAAGAAGATGGAGAGGCATGTTGTTTTGTGGAGAGATATTGTGACAGCCCTAATTTGGCCCTAATCGGGAAGTGGTTTCAGAACCACTACACCGAATCAGAAAATTTCTAAAATACTATTATTTATGTTTTTATTTTTGTGTTTGATTATATGTGAAAATTTGGTAAATTAATTTTGTAAATTAGATGTTAAATTATTAATTGAGGACTTAGTTGCATAAAAGAAAAACATGATGGTTTTGTTGTAAGCGCCGATTTGTGAATAACTATTAAAGTTGGAGAGTTTATGAAGCAAATAAACCAAGGGATAATTACATGGACCATTCAGCCATGAGTTAGTGGGAAAGTTATAATATTAAGATTGCCATTTTGGTAATTGAATAAATCCTTACATGCATGATATGTGATTAAACAAAATAAGCTTCATTTTTATCCTTTCTTTGGCCGAAACTAAAATAAAAGAAAGTAGAAAAGCTTAAAAGCATTCGGCTATGGTGGTCACTTGTTTTTAAAGGTACGTAATGTATTTCTTTTTAAATTGATTATGGAATTAGGTTGTTGAGCTCATAATGTAGTTAACCCACGGTTTTAATTTATGGATTGATGAACATTTCCACATTCGATAACTTGGGAAAAATGGGAAAATATGGTTAAATTGTTAAGTTGAAGTCTTGAATTCATATAATCATGTGTAAAGTGTGAGAATTGAGTTGTAGTTGCAAGAATTTGAGTTGATACTAATTTTGGCATTCGGCTACTTTGGTTAAAAGAGGAACTTGTGCTTTGTTTCGAAAATTTGTAGTTAAGTTGCTAAAATGTGATTATTTGATGACCAAATGAGTGAATTGTATTTGTATAATTAAGTTGAATCCTTGTTTAGGAAGTACACATTGAAGTTGCCTTATAAGTGCTAATTAGTAAATAATTTGATGTTTAGCATTGAGTAAGGAATATTTGTGGTTAAATAACTAAGTAAACTTTGTCATATACGGCTAAAATGAGCATTTACATTTAGCTAAAGTGATTTAATGTAAAATTGTTACTAAATATTAGGAATACGTGCTTAAATGCAAATCTTTGGTAGTTTAATTGCCGAATGACCCTCCTTAGGCAATGAATTTTATAATTGCTTGTAGTTTGAGATGTTGAAGTTGTGAATTAGATGATAAATGACATTCGACTATGGTTGATGAAGTTGAGAAATCTAAGTTGAATAATAGAAGATGAAGTATTAATGCTAATTAATGTTAAAGTACCGAATGTGTGTTAATGGAAATGTTCAATTTGATATGTGTTTATTTAGCTAAAAAAAAAAGTGCCGTATGTTCTATTTGAATGAGATTATTGGCATTTTTTGTTTAGATGAATTAGTAAGGTGATTGAATTAGTTTACTCGTTTTAATTTTTTTAGCTCAAGAACAAAGAGGGCTAAACTTAGATAAAGGAAAGTCAAAGGTGGTGAGATAGTCGATCTGTAGTTGTTTGGCAATAATCAAGTAAGTTTCATTTTAGTAAGTTGAGAATAAGGATGAATTTTGTGTGTGTGTATATATATATATATATATATCATGAAATACGTCTATACGTATACGCGCATCCTATGAGAATCAAAACGGTAGTATGTTTTTGCATATGGTCGAAAGTAACAAATGGTACATATGTGGGTGTGATATTGAATGATCATTGTTAGTTATTAGGAAAGTGCATGGGAAGCAAAAAATGAATGACTAAGGTAAAATACATCTTTACATGAATATGTGCTTGTGTGTATGTGATGTGGCCAAATGGGCAAATGTGAAGGGTGCACATGCTTACGGTTATGTAGTGTGGCCGAATGGCCAAATGTGGTATGTGTGTAATTTTAGACATGTGATGAAGTTAAAGTGGATTAATGTAGAGCACACGAATTTATACGCATGGGATAAGACCGAATGGTCCTTATTAAGTAAATTAGATAAAGTTATAGATATGTGATCATGTGAGTGGTTGCTTGTTGAGCCAGAAGTTAGTGAGAAATGTGTATATATATATATATACCAAGGTGAAATGATGTTTACGACATGAGGTCAAGGTGCTTATTATATGTTTATATTCGAATGAAGCAAATAAATTACAATGAAATATGCTATGTGAAATGAATTAGCGTGTGGACAAATGTGTTTAATACTTGGTAAATTATATCCGGGCTAGAGTCCCACAGGCTTCGTGCTGGAATTATATCCGGGCTAGAGTCCTGCAGGCTTCGTGCTGGAATTATATCTGGGCTAGAGTCCCGCAAGCTCCGTGATGGAATTATATCCGGGCTATAGTCCCGCAGGCATCCGTGCTGGAATTATGTGACTTTGCAGTAATAAACCTAACAAATATGCTCAATGCCTTAAGTTGATCAGGTATGTATCATGTACTCGTTTGAGAATTAAATTTGGATTAACTCAGAAGTATCTATAGAAATGATGATACTCTGGCCAAGATATAAGGGTATATGAAAGTCTATGATTTATTCATGGTTTATGAATTTCAATTCAAGTGAAATTACATTAAACTTTGTCTTATTATATGTGCATATTCGGCCAAAGTGTGGAATAGCATAAAATGTGTGAATATGTGTATATGTGCTAAGTCAAAATGTTCAATGCTTGTTTAAGGTGGGCATGTTATGTTCGGCCAAAAAGTGTATTAGACCAAAGGAATGTTATTTGAGAATTTGGTTGATTGTTCTTCAATTGAGTTTAAATGGTTGCATTACTTTGAACTCACTAAGCATAGAAATGCTTACTCTGTTTGCCCTTGATTCTCTGTTTTTATAGATCTCGTTCGCTAGCTCGGTCTCGGGAAATTTAAAGTTGAAGGCATCCACTCTATCTAAGCTCATTTTGGTACCCTTAACAACTTAATTTCGATAATGGCATGCATAGGCTTGACTTTTTATTTTGAACAAGTACTATATTTTGGTGATGTATAAAATCAAGCCATGCGAAGATGGCTATTTCGTTTGCTTAGAAAAGTTCGACTATTGAGTTTAATGTTGGTGCAATGATTTGCTCTTGAATGATCTATTTAAATTCTGACATGATTTTATTTAGGCACATATTGATAGATTATAAAGTAAAGTATGTGTATTCGGTTAAAGTTGATGAATAAGCATATATTTAATATGTGATTTAGTGATTGTATTGAAATTAAACCAATAATAATATCAGGATTTTGTTGTGATTGAAATGCATAATTGAAATGGAATTCGTAGTGAAGTGTAATAAGACTACTTGTATGTATTTGATGATTAACTTTGGTCTGTGAGTGGCATATGTCATATAGTCAAATTCGGCCAAATGATATTAAAGCATGCTAGTATGAGTTGATTTAAGATATGTTCACTAACTTAGATTTCAGTGATATCTGTTTTAATAAAGATGAATCCATACCTATCATACATGAATGCGGTTATTTCAAAATGTCTGGGATTGTTTAAGTTTGAAAAGTAATACCTCGTAATCCTAATCCGATGACGGATAAGGGCTTAGGGTGTTACATTTTATTGGTATCAGAGCTACGGTTTAGTCGTTTCTCGGATTAACATAGCGCGTGTGAGTCTAGCCATACATGCCATTTTGTGTTAATGCGATAGTGTGATGACTTCTGACAATTGAAATGTGATTTTTGTATAGAAATGAATCTCGATCGAGCCATAGCGGATGATGTTGAGAGTGTAGCGCCTGCTCCCGTGCAAGGGACAGTGAGTGTAGCGCCTGCTCCCGTGCAAGGGACAGTGCCGAGTGACTCCCAACTGAATACCAGTCATCAAGATGATGACACGAGACAGGCTTTCTACGCTATGATGAGTGATTGGTTCACTCAATTCATCCGAACTAATCTAGCTGTTCCACAACGCTCACCCCCGAATACTCTACTTCCGACATATGTAACCCCTCCTGTGACCGATCCATTGAGGTTGAGTAGACCCTAGGTTGACAAAATTAGAAAATACGGGGCTGAAGAGTTCCGAGCTACAGTTGGTGATGATGCTGATTGGGCCGAGTTTTGGCTCGATAATACAATCCGAGTGTTCGATGAATTATTGTGTACACCCGAGGAATGTTTGAAATGTGCCATATCTCTGTTACACGATTCTACCTACTATTGGTGGAATACATTAGTTTCTGTTGTGCCGAGAGAGCGGGTTACCTGGGAGTTTTTCCAAACTGAATTCTGCAAAAAGTATATCAGTCAGAGATTCATCGATCAGAAATGGAAGGAATTTCTTGAGCTTAAACAGGGCCGAATGACAGTAACCGAATATGAGAGAGAATTTGTACGACTCAACTGATATGCTCGCGAGTGCATTTCATCCGAGGCTATTATGTGTAAACGCTTCGAGGATGGATTAAATGAAGATATCAAATTACTAGTTGGTATTCTATAAATCAAAGAGTTAGTTGCGCTTGTCGAGCAAGCTTGCAAGGCCGAAGAGCTCGGATTTGAAAAGAGAAAGGCTGAAGACAGAGCTAGAGAGTTCCGTAAGAGATCTTCGGGAAAGTCTATTCAGCAATCATCAAAGAAAATTTGAGATGATTCAGGCCGATCCAAGAATACTTTGAGATTTTCTAGATGTGATCACCATCGACCACCTGTGAGTTCACGAGCTACTTCAGTTGCCAGTGTTGGTAATGGACGTCGAGATAGAT
The DNA here is from genome assembly GCA_020496765.1 of Gossypium stocksii. Taxonomy (NCBI): domain Eukaryota; kingdom Viridiplantae; phylum Streptophyta; class Magnoliopsida; order Malvales; family Malvaceae; genus Gossypium; species Gossypium stocksii. The sequence goes on from CM035624.1 coordinate 31,491,059, forward strand.
CTGAGTGTAAACATTATGGTAAATGGCACTCTGGGAGTTGTAGATTTCATGACCGCTCCTGTTATAAGTATGGATCCACCGACCACTTTATTAAAGATTGTCCTAAACTAGTTGTATGTAATACCGATCCGAGTGAGAGACCCTGTAACATGGCAGCATGAGGTAGACCACCGAGACGTGGGGGTAATACTAGCAGCATTCAGAGAGGGACTAGAGACACCGCAGTCAGATCTCTCGTGCACCTGCTAGAGCATATGCTAGTCGTGCCCGGGAGGAGGCTTCTTCTCCAGATGTTATTACTGGTACATTTACTCTCTTTGATACTGACGTTATTACTCTGATTGATCCCGGTTCAACCTATTCATATGTGTGTGAAACTGTAGTGTCCAGTAAGACTCTTCCTGTTGAGTCTACTGAGTTTGTGATTCAAGTGTCAAATCCTCTGGGTCGTTGTGCTCTAGTTGATAAAGTGTGCAAGAAATGTCCCCTAATGATTCGAGATTTCTGCTTTCTAGCCGACTTGATGCTATTACCATTCGATGAATTTGATATCATTCTCGGGATGGATTGGTTGACTGTGTATGATGCGGTAGTGAATTGCAAGCGAAAGACTATTGATTTGCGATGCACGAATAATGAGATAATTCGGGTTGAATCCGCTGATTTAAACGGGCTACCGACAGTGATAACTTCCATGTTAGCTCAGAAATACGTGAAAAAGGGCTATGAAGCTTATCTGGCATATGTACTAGATAGCAAAGTATCTGAACGAAAGCTTGAGGCTGTACCTGTGGTTTGTGAATATCCGGATGTGTTTCCCAAGGAATTGCTGGGATTGCCACCTGTTAGAGAGGTTGAGTTCGGCATAGAGTTAGTTCCGGGTATGACTTTGATTTCGATTGCTCCGTATCGGATGGCACCTACCGAGTTAAAAGAATTGAAATCTCAGCTTCAAGAGTTGACAGACAGAGGTTTCGCACGACCGAGTTTCTCACCCTGGGGCGCACAAGTCTTGTTCGTGAAAAAAAAAGACGGAACTATGAGAATGTGTATCGACTATAGACAACTGAACAAAGTGACTATAAAGAATAAATATACATTGCCTCGAATCGATGACCTATTTGATCAGTTAAAAGGAGCTTCAGTGTTTTCTAAAATTGATCTGCGATCTGGCTATTATTAGTTGAGGGTTAGAGATTCTGACGTACCAAAGACTACTTTCAGAACGAGATACGGACACTACGAATTTCTAGTGATGCCGTTTGGGCTCACAAATGCCCCTGTAGTTTTCATGGATTTGATGAATCGAGTGTTCAGACAGTATTTAGATCGATTCGTGGTTGTGTTCATAGACGATATTTTAATTTATTCTCGAGACGAGATCGAGCATGCCGAGCACTTGAGACTTGTGCTTCAGATTTTGCGTGATAATCAATTATACGTGAAATTCAGCAAATGCAAGTTCTGGTTACGTGAGGTCAGCTTTTTGGGACATGTAGTATCTGCTTCGGGTATTCGAGTCGATCCGAACAAAATTTCAGCTATTCTTGATTGGAAACCTCTGAGAAATGTTTTAGAAGTTCGGAGCTTTTTGGTACTTGCCGGGTACTAGCGACAATTTGTAAAGGGTTTCTCAATGATCGCAACACCTTTGGCAAAGCTGTTGCAGAAAGACGTCAAATTCGAGTGGTCTGAAAAGTGTCAGGAAAGTTTCGACCAGCTGAAAACTCTTTTGACAGAAGCTCTAGTATGATGACAGCTAGAGTCTGGTAAAGAGTTCGTGGTTTATAGTGATGCATCTTTGAACGGTCTGGGCTGCATTTTGATGCAAGAGGGCCGAGTTGTCGCATATGCTTCGAGGCAGTTAAAGCCTCATGAGCGAAACTATCCAACCCATGATCTAGAGCTAGCGGCTATTGTGTTCGATTTAAAAATTTGGTGTCATTACCTATTTGGAGAGAAATGTCACGTCTACTCTGATCATAAGAGTCTCAAATATTTAATGACTCAAAGAGACTTAAATTTGAGACAAAGACGGTGGCTGAAATTGCTGAAGGACTACAAACTTGTTATTGATTATCATCCGGGAAAAGCTAAGATAGTTGTGGATACTCTCAGTCGGAAATCCTTGTTTGCATTACGAGTGATGAATGTACATTTGTCAGTGACTGTAGATGATGTGTTAATAGCAGAATTAAAGCAAAACCAGTTTTAATATGGTAAATTTGTGAAGTTCAGAAAGTCGACGATAATTTGGTGGCTAAGCGAGCTCAGTGTGATTTGAATGTGGATTCAGAGTTTCGAGTTGACGACAATGATTGTTTAAGGTTCAGAGATCGATTGTGTGTTCCAAGAAATTCAGAGCTTGTTTCGATGATTCTGAATGAGGCTCATAATAGCCGAATGTTGGTTCATCCGGGTAGTACAAAAATGTACAATGACTTGAAACGTCAGTATTGGTGGCACTGTATGAAGCGAGACATCTCCGACTTTGTGCCTTAGGCAATGAATTGTATAATTGCTTGTAGTTTGAAATGTTGAAGTTGTGAATTAGATGATAAGTGATATTCGGCTATGGTTGATGAAGTTGAGAAATCTAAGTTGAATAATAGAAGATGAAGTATTAATGCTAATTAATGTTAAAGTACCGAATGTGTGTTAATGGAAATGTTTAATTTGATATGTGTTTATTTAGCTAAAAAAAGAAAGTGCCGTATGTTCTATTTGAATAAGATTATTGGCATTTTTATTTAGATGAATTAGTAAGGTGATTGAATTAGTTTACTCGTTTTAATTTTTTTTTAGCTCAAGAACAGAGAGGGCTAAACTTAGATAGAGGAAAGTCAAAGGTGGTGGAATAGTCGATCTGTAGTCGTTTGGCAATAATCAAGTAAGTTTCATTTTAGTATGTTGAGAATAAGGATGAATTTTGTATATATATATCATAAAATACGTCTATACGTATACGCGCATCCTATGAGATTTAAAATGGTAGTACGTTTTTGCATATGGTCGAAAGTAACAAATGGTACATATGTGGATGAGATATTGAATGATCATTGTGAGTTATTAGGAAAGTGCATGGGAAGAAAAAAATGAATGACTAAGGTAAAATACATCTTTACATGAATATGTGCTTGTGTGTATGTGATGTGGCCAAATGGGCAAATGTGAAGGGTGCACATGCTTACGGTTATGTAGTGTGGCCGAATGGCCAAATATGGTATGTGTAATTTTGGACATGTGATGAAGTTAAAGTGGATTAATGTAGAGCACACGAATTTATACGCATGGGATGAGATTGAATGGTCCTTATTAAGTAAATTAGATAAAGTTATAGATATGTGATCATGTGAGTGGTTGCTTCTTGAGCGGAAGTTAGTGAGAAATGTATATATATACACTAAGGTGAAATGATGTTTACGACATGAGGTCAAGGTGCTTATTATATGTTTATATTCGAATGAAGCAAATAAATTACAGTGAAATATGCTATGTGAAATGAATTACCGTGTGGAAAAATGTGTTTAATACTCGGTAAATTATATCCGGGCTAGAGTCCCGCAGGCTTCCTGCTGGAATTATATCCGGGCTAGAGTCCCGCAGGCTTCGTGCTGGAATTATATCTGGGCTAGAGTCCCGCAGGTTTCGTGCTGGAATTATATCTGGGCTAGAGTCCCACAGGCTTCGTGCTGGAATTATATCTGGGCTAGAGTCCCGTAGGCTTCTTGCTGGAATTATGTCCGAGCTATAGCCCCGCAGGCATCCGTGCTGGAATTATGTGACTTCGCAATAATAAACCTAACAAATACGCTCAATGCCTTAAGTTGATTAGGTATGTATCATGTACTCGTTCGAGAATTAGATTTGGATTAACTCATAAGTATATATAGAAATCATGATACTCCGGCCAAGATATAAGGGTATATGAAAGTCTATGATTTATTCATGGTTTATGAATTTCAATTCAAGTGAAATTACATTAAACTTTGTCTTATGTTTATGTGCATATTCGGCCAAAGTGTGGAATAGCATAAAATGTGTGAATATGTGTATATGTGCTAAGGCAAAATGTTCAATGCTTGTTTAAGGTGGGTATGTTATGTTCGGCCAAAAAGGGTATTAGACCAAAGGAATGTTATTTGAGAATTTGATTGATTGCTCTTCAATTGAGTTTAAATGGTTGTATTACTTTGAACTCACTAAGCATAGAAATGCTTGCTCTGTTTGCCCTTGATCCTTTGTTTTTATAGATCTCGTTCGCTAGCTATGGCCTCGAGAAATTCAAAGTCGAAGTCATCCACTCTATCTAAGCTCATTTTGGTACCCTTAACAACTTAATTTCGATAATGGCATGTATAGGTTTGACTTTTTATTTTGAACAATTACTATATTTTGATGATGTATAAAATCAAGCCATGCGAAGATGGCTATTTCATTTGCTTAGAAAAGTTTTACTATTGAGTTTAATGTTGGTGCAATTATTTGCTCTTGAATGATCTATTTAAATTCTGACATGATTTTATTTAAGCACATATTGATAGATTATAAAGTAAAGCATGTGTATTTGGTTAAAGTTGATGAATAATCATATATTTAATATGTGATTTAGTGATTGTATTGAAATTAAACCGAAAATAATATCAGGATTTTGTTGTGATCAAAATGCATAATTTAAATGGAATTCGTAGTGAAGTGTAATAAGACTACTTGTATGTATTTGATGATTAACTTTGGTCTATGAGTGGCATATGTCATATAGTCAAATTCGGCCAAATGATATTAAAGCATGCTAGTATGAGTTGATTTAAGATATGTTCACTAACTTAGATTTCAGTGATATCTGTTTTAATAAAGATGAATCCATACCTATCATATATGAACGCGGTTATTTCAAAATGTCTGGGATTGTTTAAGTTTGAAAAGTAATACCTCGTAACCCTAATCTGGTGACAGATAAGGGCTTAGGGTGTTACAGATATATGGCTAGCAGGAAGAGTTGTGTCTAATAAAAATTGTGCCAGTTTATAATGATCAAATGGCTGAGTGAGTTTTGATCCAACGGTGGAATCTGACTTTCTCAAAATTTTGAGAAGCTATAAAGGGTTAGAGTTTCTTTGGTTATATGTTAGAAAAAAGGTATGTAAAGGTTAATTGTATGTTTTAGAAAAGGGATTGATGGCGAAGTGTGATTAATTGTAGCTTTTGGCACTCGAGGATCGTAGCACGTTCGTAAACAGGTGTGTAACCGTACCCTGAATTTGATAATCAGCTGGAAATCCGAAAGAGTATGTGACAGCCCGACTTAGGGCCTAAACAGAATAATCGTTTCAAAACCACAATTCTGAAGTAGAAGAATTTATTCCGATTAATTTTTATAATTTATCGAGTGATTAGATGCATATGTTAGAATATCAATAGAAAATTTCGTGAATTGCATGTCTAATTTGCCTATTAGGACTTAATTGCAAAAGTTAATAAATATGAATTCTAGATGTTAAAGGATTAAATTGAAGAGCATAATTGAAGTAGAGGTGCTTAAATGGTAATTATACTAGGTTTTCATGGACAAAAAGGACATACATAGGTAGAAATAACCAAAGTTTTTAATAAAGGGTATTTTAGTCATTTGGAAATTAAAAGATTAAAAAAGGGAAAAAAGATGGCAAAATATGTCCATCTCCTTCATTAGGACGAAATTTCAAGGGTTCCCCATAGCTAGGGTTTGTTTCAAGCTTCCAAGCTCCATAGTAAGTGATTCCAAGCCCCGTTTTTAACGTTCCTTACGTTTTCGGAGTCCCGGTAACTTGATTTAGCTTATTCTAGCAATAATTTAACCTAGGGTTCATATTTGGAAAAAAACCCATAGGTTTAAAGTGTTTATTTTTTCAAAATGATAACTGTTTTCAAAACACTACATTTCCGCAAATCAATTTTTAAGCTTCTACAACAAACACTGTTTTGAAAATGCAACCATTTTTGAACATGATTTCAAATTTTCAATGTAGTCGTAATAAGGTTTTAACATGATTTTATAAGTAACAAAGAGGCTTAAACCTTCAAATGGGATTTTACCTACAAGGAATATAGTTTTTCAAAAAGCACTCTAATGTGACACCGCCAGATTTGGGTCTAAGGTCTAAGCCGGGTTTGGGGGTGTTACAAAATAAAATAAACTACAATCATAGAGTACTGATTAAAAATTAAAACTTTTCAACCAATTTAATGGTGTCTGCCTACTTTTGATCATTGTTGCCAAAATAATGTTTCAGCCTCTATCCATTTACTTTGTACTAGTGTCCATCACGTAAATCTGAAATTTTGATTTCACCATGAGGAAACATGGCGACAACTTCAAAAGGTCCAAACCAACGTGAACGCAAATTACCTAGGTGCAATTTGAGTCCAGAATTGAATAATAAAACTTGTTGACCCGCAATAAATTGTTGCTGCAAAATAATCTTATCATGCTATCGTTTGATCTTTTCCTTGTAAATTGCAACATTTTTATTAGCATTTCTCCTAATCTCCTCTAGTTCAATGATATACAACAATTTTTTGTTTCCAGTTGATTCATAATCCATGTTCACTTGCTTAATTACCCACATTACTTTGTGTTCTAGTTCAGCTAACAAGTAACATGCTTTTCCAAAAACCAATTGATACGGCGACATCCCTAAAGGAGTTTTGTATGCTGTCCGCAATGCCCATAAAGCGTCATCTAATTGGAAAGACTAATCTTTCCTCGAATGGTTTACAAACTTCTCAAGAATGTTCTTAATTTGTCGATTCGATACTTCAGCTTGTCCATTGTTTGCAGATGATAAGTAGTAGCCATTCTATAATTCACTCCATATCTCTTTAGTACGGTTGCCACTTGGTTGCAATGAAAGTGTGTACCCAGATCACTAATCAATGCCTTTGGTGTGTCAAATCGGTTGAGTATATGCTTGTGAAAAAAAATTTAGCACTGTCTTTACATCATCCTTTGGGACTGCAACAGCTTCCACCATCTTTGAGATGTAGTAAACAGCTACTAATATATATAGATTTCCAAATAAACTCAGAAACAGTCCCATAAAATCCATACCTCAAACATCGAATAATTCAACCTCCATAATTAGCTACTGTAACATTTCATTGCGTCAGCATATAGAACTGGTATGCTGACACCTATCACAATGATTCACAAAATTGTGGGCATCTTTGATTAACGTCGGCTAATAGAATCTTGATTGGAGAACTTTAGCAACAATTCTCATACCACCAAAATGACCTCTATAAGGAGCATCATGATAATGTTTCAGGATTGAAAGCATCTCCTCTTTCGGAACACAACGTCGAATAATATTGTCATTGAATACCTTGAATAAATACCTCTCGTTACGAAAAAATCTTTTTTATGGACTGTGACACCCAATGGGAGTTTTCTACACACTAGATAATTAACAAAATCTGCATACCAAGGGGTTACATCTACAGCGAATAACTTTTCATCTTGGAATATGTCGACAATTTTAAGTATGTTTCCGTCGTCGTTGCCAGCTTCCAATCGAGATAGATGGTCTGCAACTTGATTTTTTGAACCCTTAGGATATTTTTTCTCGATGTCAAATTCTTGCAATAGTAATATCTAGCGTATGAATCTTGGTTTGGCATCCTTTTTCGCAAAGAGATATCTCAATGCCGAATGATCAGTGAATATAGTAAACTTTATGCCGACAAGATAGGAACGAAACTTGTCAAAAGTAAAGACTATAGCCATCAATTCTTTCTCTATGGTGTTATAATTGAGTTGATACTATGTAAGAGTTTTGCTAGCATAATAAATGGCGTGAAATATTTCTCCCTGTCGTTGTCCTAGCACTATACCTATAGCAAAGTCGCTTGCATCATTCAAAACTTCAAAAGGTTGAGCCCAATCGGGTGCAACGACAATGGGTGCATTCATTAGCTTCTTTTTTAAATGAATAAAGGCATCCAGACATGAATCATTAAAGAAGAATATTCGATTCTGTTCTAGCAATGAGCATAAGGGCTTTGCAATTTTCGAAAAATCTCTACTAAACCGCCAGTAAAACCCCTCATGTCCCAAAAAACTTTGAATACCTTTCATGTTTGTTGGTGGAGGTAATTTCTGAATGATTTCTACCTTAGCTTTGTCTACTTGAATGTCTTGACTATAGATGTGGTGTCCTAACACAATGTCTTCAGTTGCCATGAAATGACATTTTTCTCAATTTAGGATAAGATTTGTCTCCTCACATCTCTTCAGTACTTTATCCAATTGTTAGTGCAATAAACAAAATCATTCTGATAGATTGGGAAATTATCCATAATCACCTCTAAATAGTCTTCGGTTATATCTGAGATATTGCCATAATTGTAACAACTCAATTTCAGTGAGATCAAAATAGTGGTTTCGGGCCCACAAATCTAATCCGAAAATAAAATTTATTTTATTTTATTATATGGTCAGTAGTATGTTAGAAATGTCGTGTGAAAAATTTGGTAAGAAAATTTTATCGATTTCGTGTTTAATTCGAGAAGGACTAAATCGAATAAAATGCAAAAGTAGGATTCTAGTAGCTATAAGGATTAAATAGCTATGGAATTCAAAACTAGAGGTCCTTATATAGTAACTAGACCATTAAGAAAGTATGTAGATATTTTAAGGTGAGTCATCCCTGGAAATTTAGGAAAAAGGCAAGGACTAAATTGGAAATTGAAATAAATAAATAATTAAAAGATGATAAAAAGAAATATCATCTTATTTTTGTCATCTTCAACCCCAAAATTCGATGGAAACCGTAGGAAAGAGAAGACACTTTCAAGGCCTAATTGGGTAAGTTTCCTTATCCCGTTTTTAGTAATTGATATTTTTGAAACCAAGATATCTTAATCTATCTATTTGGGGAATTAATTTGAAAAGTTATCAAAGTATAGAAAATGGGTCATGGATGTATATGCTTAAAATTTAAAGTTTATGGTACAAAATGGAAGGTAGTTAGTAGATAAACAACTTTTACAAAGTGATTTGGTGAAAACATGATTTAGGGACTAAAATGAAAAGTTGTCAAATTGAAGGAAAAATGCTAAAATTTTATGAATGCTTGTGCTGTAAATTTTGTAATGGGATTTTGGTTAGGCTTGGAATAGGGAGTATGTAACAGCTCGAATTAGGGGCTAAACAGAACAATGGTTCCGAAACCATGAATCCAAAGTCTAAAATATTTTTTTTGATTGAGTTTTGATGTTTATTGGTTGCTTGAATAATTATGTGAAATTTTGGTGTATGAATTTTGTTGTTTGCATGCCCAAATTGGTAGGTTGGACTAAATTGCAATAGGTGAAAAATATGAGTTTTAATCTATAAAGGTACTTGATTGAATTGGGTTTTTAAATTAGGGGTCCTTATATGGTAATTAGGCCATTTTAACCTTGTTTGGACAAAAATGCCCAAGGAAGGATAAAAATAACAAATGTTTTAATGAAGGGCATTTTAGTCATTTGGATAATTAAAGGAATAAAAAGGGAAAATAAACCAAAAATTTGTCCATCTTCCTCATGTGTTGGCCGAACATAGCAAGGGACCATAGCTAGGGTTTTGAAAACTTCTGAAGCTCATAGTAAGTGACTCTTAGCCCCATTTTTAATGCTCTTCATATTTTTGAGATTCTCGTAACTTGATTTAGCCATTTCTACCACTATTTTGAGCTAGGCTTGATGTTTAAAATTTTACCCATGAATGACATGCACGTATTTTGATGACTAGTGGTAGAATATGAAAGTTTAAAGTGTGGTGAACAACTTCTACTAGGTGATTTTTAGTGAAAATTGTAAAAAAGACCTAATTGTAAAAGGTGAAATATTGTGTGCATAAATTGTGAAATGATGGAAATTGGGGGCTCCTATAAGAGGAAATGTGGTTCGGCTAGGCTTGAAATACAAGAAAATGGGATGGAAATCAATTATCGAGCCTAGGGACTAAATCGTAAAATTTGGAAAGTTAGGGGCCAAATCAAAAAATTTGCTATAGGAAGATTTTGGGCTATTTTGAATAATGTGATTATTAAATGAGCTAAACGTGTCTTTATAGATCGAGAAGAATGAGGAATCGACCTTGACCGAGGCAAGGGCAAGGTTTCGGACTAAATTGTAAACTATCGCATTTTGTTATCAAGGTAAGTTTATATGTATGTAATAATCGATTTTAAATTTTATAATAATAATTTACTATATGTTATGGATAATGTTGGATGATTTCTATGATTTTAAGAATTATGGAAATTTAGAGTTCCCGATTGAACTTTCAAAAAACGAAATATACGGATAATGTGTAGCTAGGTCACATGTGTGGTTTCGAGGGTAGGACACCATGTGTACAAGAAAGCTACGAGATACTATGTGGTAGCTAAGTCACATGTGTAATACAGTGTGTATACCATGTGTACAAGAAAGTTACGAGATAATAATTTTATAAGTAGCTAGGTCACATGCATAATACTCGGTGTATACCATGTGTACATGAGAGCTACAGGTTAAAACTAGCTAGGTCGCATGTATGGTACCAAGGGTACATCATGTAGACACGAGAGCTATGTTATATGTAGCTAGGTCGCATGTGTGATTCTGAGTGTTGGACACCATGTAGACATGAGAGCTATGTTATATGTAGCTAGGTCGCATGTGTGATTCTGAGTGTTGGACACATGTCTTGACACAGGCCAAGGACACGGACGTGTGCTCGGTCATGTGAAAACCCCTGTAGGTTCGAATTGAAAAATAAATTTTCAATAGTTCCACATGGGTTGGGGACACGGGCGTGTGTGACCACATGGCCTACCCACACGGGCGGCCCCTATCTTGCACAGATGTGTGCCCTGTTTTTGACTAAAATTTCGAAATTTTTTTGAAGTTCTCAGTTTGTTTTTAGATCACTCCCAAACTATGTTTTGGGCCTTTTAGGGAATGTATGATGCATTATGAGAAAGTTTTAAATTGAAACGAAACTTTTATGGCCAGATTGTAAATGATTGGTTATGTTAGCGTCTGGTAATGCCCCGTATTCAGTTCTGGCATCGAACTCGGGTAAGGGGTGTTGCAGAGTAAATTGCACAAGTTTCATTTTCCGAGCTTAGGGATGAAATTGGAATTTGTGGAAAAGGTAGGGGCAAAATGAAATGTGTGACATTGACAATTAAAGTTATTTATATAGATCTGGACAACTCAAATTCGAGGTTAGATCGAGGAAAAGAAAAGGTTTAGGATTAGTAGATTTTTTACAGGAACAAGTGTCGAGGTAAGTTTCTATAACTTAATTGAGCATGTAAATATGTTTAATTGAATGTTGTACTTGTATGGAATGTGAATTATATTAATGTACGTTATTTAAATGTTACATGAGAAATTTTAGTACATGCTTGGAAATGGTGAAAAGAAAAAGGGTTAAGTCCCGATTAAATATTGAATTGATGATTACATGTGCTTTCCCTGAAATGAATGAGGTTCTGCATTTATTGCATACGGGATTTAGATCGGACGAGTAATCCTATTGACCTCATTACAGAAAGGATTTAGCATGGACAGGTAATCCTACTATAACACCTCTCGAGTATACGTAACGAATAGGGTTTAGCTTGGATTGGTAACCCTAGTTGAGCTTTTCTGAGCATACGATATATAAAGGATTTAGCCTGGACTGGTAATCCTATTATACAATATGTGGCTCAAGAGTGTTTCTTTGATTAAGTGCCCTAATGGGTACTCTTGAATAAGAAATTGATGGATTATTGAACCGTACACCTCGAGTGTACGACTTGAGCATTCATCGGAATTTCAATGTTTCAACAGACACAACTTTTGATATGTTATGAGAAGATGAGATGAAATGATAATGACTTAAAAGGGTATTGCATGATGAGCTCATATATGTTTGCTTAATTAATATGGAGATTTTGGTGACTAATATGTTTGATTGAATGCATGTGTTTAGGAAGTTTTGGTAATGGATAGAAAACATGATATTGTATGTTTAGATTTAAAAAACGGTATTGGTAACTTTAGTTTTTCGTTATACGAACTTACTGAGCATGTAATGCTTACTCCATTTTATTTTCCCTATTTAATAGTGCTTAGAAGCTCGCGAAGGTTGGAAGACCATTAGAGCATCGTCACACTATCAACTAGCTTATTTTGGGTATATATAGTTGAATCCTTTTGGTATAATGGCATGTTTGTAATTTAGCCATAAGTATGGCTAAAAATGGTTGTTTTAATATACTTGTAATGTCATGCTTTGGTAGATAAATATATGTTAAGTAGGTTATTATGATATATTCACATGTGGTATGTTAAGTATAGGAGATTAAATGTGGCTAATACCTAAGTTAAATCAATGTAAGATATGAACACACACTTGCATGAAATGGTATGCCCTGATGAATGATGGAATTGCTTAATTTGAATGCTTGAAATGGTTGGTATTGGATGTGTATTTCAAGTGCAGGTCTTGGGTGTGATTTTGGGTGAAAAATGATGCTAGAAATGGCTTTATTTTGTCCACACGGGTGTGTGTCTAGGTCGTGTGTCAAGACCGTGTGTCCCCTGCACCTAAATTTTGAAAAACAAAATGCTCAAAATTGAGCACACGAGCAGAGACACAGGCATGTGTCTCAGCCGTGTGAGGCAGACGACCTAAAACACATGCGTGTCCCTTGTTCGTGTGAATCCTACACCTATTTTTCGAAAATTAGAATTAACCACACGGCCTAGCACATGGGTGTTTGAGTTGGCCATGTGGCATCAATTTGTTCATGAGTTGCAAGTCAGTGAGTTACATGGGTTCAGGACGCGGGCGTGTGACTTCACACGACTTGACCACACAGGTGTGTCCCTTACCACACGGGCGGGTGACTCTTAATAGTAAGAAAGATTTTGGGATTTTGTAAACAATTCTCAGATATCCTGGTTTGGTCCCAAATTGATTCTAATGCATGTTTTGGACCTCGGGGGTCCTATTAAGGGACGTTATGAATGATGTCCGTAAATGAATAGTAATTTACTTAAATTATCTGGAAATATTCTAAAAGTTTCAGTAATGCTCTAAAACCCTATTCCGGTGATGGATACAGGTTAGGGGTGTTACAATCATGCACCTTTGAAATGTGGTTGGTGCGTTGCAATGACCGAAAGGCATAGAACAAAAAGAAAATGTACCATAAGGGTAGGTGCAGGTTGTTTTCTCTTGATCCTCTGGTGCAATAGCAATTTGATTGTACCTAGAATAGTCATCTAAAAAGCAATAATAGGCTTTTTCAGCAAGCTGATCCAACATTTGGTCGATGAAAGAAAGTGGGAAGTGATCCTTCTTTGTGGCCACATTCAATTTGGGCTAATCCATACAAATTCGCCATCTCATGGGAATGCGTGTATGAATTAATTCATCCTTATTGTTGCAAACCACAGTGATGCCACCCTTTTTAGGCCCAAATTGCATTGGGCTTACCCAATTGCTATCAGAAATTGGGAAAATAATTCAGCATGAATCCTTTTTATGATTTCCTTCTTGACAACTTCCTTTATATTCTCGTTTAATCTTCTTTGTTGTTCAATCGATTGCTTACCTTCATCTTCTAACTTGATCTTGTACATGCAAAAAGAAGGACTAAAACCTTGAATATCGACAATACTCTAAGCAATAGTTCATTTATGTTGCTTGAGAATGTGAACCAATTTCTCTTCTTGAATTGCGTTCAGTGTTGCAGAGAAAATAACTGGGAAAGTATTATGATCACCTAGAAAGACATATTTAAGATGAGGAGGTAGTGGTTTCAATTCTAGAGTAGGAGCTTCGTCAATAAATGTTTTGAAAACTGGGGTTGTTCTATTGGCTAGGTCTAAGGATTTAATTTGCCATCCATGCTTGAGTTCAAGGTTATGGGCTTCAACCATGCTGTTACAACTGGCTAAGAATTTGGCATCAGATGTCATTGCAAACTCTTCAAAGAGTGTTGTGCTTTGGCCATTGAATTCTTCCTCAATTAGATCATCTAGCACATCAAAGTATGGCATTCTTCTTTGTCCTTGCATTGAATAGATTCAAAAACACTGAAGGTGACTTGCTCATCATTAAGTTGCATGGTTAGTTGACCTTTATACACATCAATCAGAGTTCAGTCAGTGGCTAAAAATGGCCGTCCTAAGATTATGAGAACCTCCTTGTCTACCTTGCAGTCAAGTATGATAAAATCAGTCAGAAAAATGAATTTATCCATATGAACTAAGGTCTCTTTTACTGTCCCTTTAGATTGAGCCAAGGATCGATTGGTGAGTTGTAATGTCACTATTGTAGATTTCATGTGAACAATTCTCAATTTTCTAAATGTAGATAGTGGCATTAGGTTAATGCTAGCTCCCAAGTCGCACAAAGCCTTACCCAAATAATGATTGCTAATTGAACATGGGATGGTAAAGCTCCCAGGATCTTTCAATTTAGGGGGCAACTTGTTCATCAAAACAACACTACAGCCTTCTATGTGCGCAATAGTTTCAATATCAGTAAGCTTTTTCTTATTGGACAAGAAGTCTTTCATAAATTTCCTATAACTCGAAATTTGTACCTGAGCATCTACTAAAGGAATGTTCATCTGCAGTTGCTTCAGCGTGTCTAGGAATTGCTAATACTACTTGTCATGCTTATTCTCCTTGAATCTTTGTGGGAAGGGTAAAGGTAGGGATATATCTACTTGTGCCAACACCTTTGATTTTGTAGACAGTTTTGAAGGTCAGACAGTAGGCATACGAGTTACAATTTGTGGAACTTCTTTGTTTGATGCATTGAAAAATTCTTCATCTTCAACCTTCTCACCAGTGATCACTCTATTCGTATCTTGAGGTGCTATAAAAGAGACGATAAACGGTTAGCTAGTTTGTTTACCACTCCTTAGAGTCATAGCCTTACAATGTTCTTTCCCCCTCAGATTAGGATTTTATATGTCCCTAGGTAATGAACCTGGTGGTCAAGTATTTAGATTTGAAGCAAGTTGTCCTAACTGTGCCTCTAATACTCGAATGGAAGATGAATTCCCTTGGACAATAGCTTCCGTGCGAGTAATATGCTCTCGCATTAACACCTCAATAGTTGCTAATGGGTCAAAATTAGAAGCTTGAGTGTACGATTGTTGTCGATGTCCTTGAACTTGATAATTTTGTATTGAAGAGTGTTGTGGCTACATTGAATTTTGGTGTGGATGTGTCTGGCCTTGTTGTGGATGCATTTAAGTGTGCTAATTGTAGTTCTACTGCTATTGATTGTACCTTCCTTGTCTGGGATTATAATTGCCCTGAGTAGATGTATCCCCATATCTGAATGTCACAGCATTTTGTCCATCATCCTGAGTTCCCTAAAATGGTTGGTTACATGCAGAGTTGTTCTAAGAATTTTCATAAGAATTGTTATGAATGCTACTAATATAACAGGCATTCTCTGCATGTTGCAAACAATCTTCATAGTTATGGCTATCACTACCAATCTCACAAGAAAAAGTAGGAATGTCAACTTGCTAAGTGACTTGTATAGGTGCAATGCCACTCGTCCCTTGCATATTTTTAATCATGTTTGTGAGAGAAGAAACTTGAGCACTTAGTACAGTTATTGCATCCAATTCAATAATTCCTGGAGTAGGTTTTACTTGTGCAGCTCTGGAGACAGGGTATTGATAATCATTCTAAGCAATTCTCCCAAGAATTCTCACAGCATCATTATAAGTACAATCCAACATAGGTCCATTGGCTGATGTGTTGACAAGACTTATTGTATGTGAATTCAGCCCATTATAAAAAAATAACAATTTATTTTTTTGGTTGAATGCCGTACATGGCACAACGTCGGAGTAAAATTTTATAATGTTCCCATGTGGTGTGAAGATTTTCATCATCCAACTGATCATAGACAGTAATATCATTTCAAAGATGAGCATTCATTATTGGCGGGTTAAATCACAAAATAAACTGTGTTGCTATTGCACTTCAAGAAGTAATTGATTCGGCAGGTAGTAAAAAAATCCAAGTACGTGCTCTTCCCTGTAACGAATAAGGAAACATTTGCATCTTAAAGGCATCATCAGGAATGCCTTGTTGACTAAAGGAATTACATATCAATAAAAAGTATTTAAGATGTTCTCTCGCATCTTCATGTGGCAGTCCAGCATATTGTCCATTAGAATTCAACATTTGAAACATTACTGGCTTGAGTTCGAAATTCCCAACTTAGATTGCTGGCCTAACAAGTCCTTTTTGCAAATCATCCAAGACAGGTACTACAAAATCTTGTATAGTCCTATTTTGTATGCGAGCATCTTGCAGCAACAATGCGTTATTAACATTTTGCTGCTGCATTGGGGAATGGCTGTATTGTTCCCTAGCAGAGCCATATTTTGTAACATCTTACTCAGCGTTACTCTTTTATTTCATCTTAGACTTAACCATGCATATTAACCTCACCTTCCGATAATGGTAGTATGGCACTATTAAGAACAAGTGGATTAAATTCCTCTAATCCTCTCTCAACTTCCATTGTAATGCTTGTTGGCTCAAACTTTCATTGCACTTTCCAGTGTCAGTGACTACAATAACACTTTTGTGTTAAAAACATTCAAACCCCAAGATTAAATAATAAAAGAAAGATTAAATAATATAATAATTCACCAAGAATTTATCAGTACTACCATACAATAAAAAATCAGAGAGTAATCACCAGCATTTAGAAAGAAATAAGAAAGAATCGAATGGAGAATACTATCCCTAGACAACTCAACTAAATCTCTTTATTCCCTCTTATCGGGCACTTAGGTCTTTTCGTTAGGAGCTAGTCTGCATCTGGTTTTCACATTGGCTCACCAGTACGAGGTTTAAGCTACAATTGCTGCAAGCTCTAACGTCGGATGATGAGGATGACGATGGACAGAAAAAAACTCAAGAAGGCCCATTTTTCTTCTCATGTCCACCTTTTATGTCCTCCCCCACTGTATAAGTGTCATTTCCTTAAAATTATTCTGTCTTTGTTTGTAGAGGTTGGTTATACCAAACTGGACAGCTCACACAAATTTGGTTTTTATCCAGGCAGTTGTCAGGTGCGGTGATAATTCTGAACGTGATCTGGAATTAACCCATGCAGCGACATTGCAAACATCTGTCAGGTGCAGTAACGATTCTAGATGCAATTTGGAATTAACTCATGCAGTGACATTAATGCAATAAGATAGCAAAATTAAGGATAAAAGGGGATAGGATTCACTGAGTTATAAAATGCAATTTACTAAATTGAAAATGCTAAAATGTATGCTAAGGATAACAAAATGGAAAAAATTTAACCAATAAGTAGGGGATAACCTATGTTCTTTCTAGTGCTATCAGTAGGCTGACCACATAAACTAGGAATATTTCCAATAGGCCTTTCAAAAGAAGTATGTGGAAGCCCGTAGACTGGAGTTTATTGAGTTAAAGTAGGAAGATAAGACGATGTCTGAAAATAAGGCTAAATTTCTAATGCTCAATCGTTATGCCCAAGTAATGGTCACCACTGAGCAAGATAAATGTATGAGGTTTGTGAATAGGCTACATTTGTAACAGCCCGTTTTTGGGTCAAATCGAAACAGTGGTTTTGGGACCCCAAATCTGAAGTCAAAATATTTATTTTATTAATTTAATAAGGTTTACAGCATGATAAGTTAATTGCATAAAAATTTCGTTAAGAAATTTTACCGTTTAAATGCTTAATTCGGTAAAAAGGACTAAATTACGTAAAGCGTAAATGTAGAGTTCTATTAGCTAAAAGTATTAATGGCTATGAAATTAAATAATTAAGGGATTTATGTTGCAACTAGCCCATTGATAGCACGAGTGGACATATTTGGACATGGTTTAAATGATTTTTACGTGTTTTAAGAAGGTTATAATAGTAATTAGTTAATTAAAAGACTAATAAGTAAGATAAAATATAGTACCATCTTTTTTATCACCACCCACAACCAAAACTAGGTCTTGAGAAAGCCATTGAAGAAGCTTGAATATTCAATCACTTTGGAGCTCAATTTGGTGAGTGATTTTTGTTCTGTTTTTATTATTCTTTACGTTTTTGAGATCGTTGCAACTAGGTCTAGCTAGCCTAGGGACTATTTTGCAAAATTGTTAAAGTATTTGAATGTTTCCATTGTTGAATGTTTGAGTAAATAGATGTTTGATGATAGATTATGAAGGTTTAATGATAGATAATCAACTTTTGTAAAATGATTTTTGACAAATTTGTCATTAGGGGTTAATTATGAAATATGCAAATTTGGTGGTTAAAAGTGTGAATAAATCAAAATTATGGGCTGCTAGGGACTAATTTGATATTCGACTAGGATGGGTTTGTATTTAATTATATGAATTTGCAATTTTATGTGATAAGGACTAAATTGTAAAGAAGAAGAAATGTTAGGGGTAAAAATGTAAATTTGTTAAAATGTGAATTATGGGCTAAATTGAATAGAGTGGTTATTGAATGTGTTGAATTTGATTTTATATAGATCAAGATAAGTAAAGATTGGATCTAGATCAGGGAAAAGGAAGAGTAGACGAATAGGCGATCGTTTTATCCGAGCTATACGAGGTAAGTTCGTATAATTATAATTGAATTTTAAGTATATGTACTTGATTGAAAAGTATGCATTGGTATTGATAAAATAGGATACTATTGTAATAAATGCCTAGTTGATGAGAACTGTTGAATACTGAGCCCCGTTTGAACTGTAGGAATTGGTAAGATACAAATGATATGTCACTAGGGTTACAGTTTGGTTGAGATCGTGCATGTGTTGCGGACTCACCGTGGCAATAGTTCAGCTCATAAGAGCTTACTGTTTTCAGCTCGTCAGAGATTACTATTTTCAGCTCGATAGAGCTTACTATCCATCAACTCAAGAGGAGTTGAGTGATTATAGCTCGAAAGAGTGAATATGATAATGAATTGACAAATTACCAAATAATACACTTAGTGTGTATCACCCATGTATCTATCGATATTCTAAGAGGCTCAACGAGCATAATTTTGTTACTAGTTGTACGAATGAATTACTGGTTATATGAATAAATTCTAAGTTATATGAAATTGGTAGTATATGATGTATTGAAGAATGAAATGTGAATGATGGTTGTTTACATCCATGTGAATGGATGACTATATGCATCTATGTGACTAACATGTTGATAGATACTTGTGTATAGGCATTTGACAGGTTAATTGGATATGCTATGTTTACTTGTTTTGATTATGTATAAATGGTAAGTCAAATTCTATATTATATGGGCTTACTAAGCTATACAGCTTACTCTATTTCTTTTTCGTGTTTTATAAAGATTCGGAAGCTCGCTCGATCCGGAAGATGTTGGAGACTCGCATCACACTATCCAGTTGTCAATTTGTACTTTTGAACTTTAAGAAATGTGTAAATATGGCATGTATAGGCAAGTTTTATAGATGATGATTTTGGTCACCTTAGCTTGTTAAGCTTATAATGTTTTGGAATGTGCTTAAGCCGTGTGATTTGGCTTAATTTGGCTTAATGGTTGAATGTGTATAAGTTGGTATGTTTTGGCAAGTTTGATAATGGAAGAATTTATGCAAATGGTTATATTGATATGTGTTGATTATATGGATTACTAATGCTTGGTCTTGATTGGTATTTGGATGCTTATAATGTTGAATTATAGAACATGCTATATTTGTACTTATTGGTTAATGAAGCTTGTTAATTTGGTTTGTGTTTGAATGTGTAAATGGTGATGATTTGCGTAATGAATTGGTTAGTAGTGAAATGGTATATATTGTGCATTAAATGATCTTGTATGGGTATGTGCAATTTGGGTGGTAAAATGGCTTGGTAAATAGTCTATTTTTGTCCACATTAGTAAAGACACAGGTGTGTGTCTCAGCCGTGTGTGACACATGGTCATAGTACATGCTGTGTGTCCCCGGGTGTTGCACTTAAATGCAAGTCAGTATGCTCTACATGGCCTCACACACGAGCGTGTGGCTGGCCATGTGGTATAAGTTAGTATACCTTACAGGATTGACACGGCTTGGCACACGGGCTAGACACACGAACGTGTGGTCGGTCGTGTGACCTAAGTGAGAGAGTTACATGGGGTAGGACATAGGCTGGGACACGGCCATGTGATCCCATTTCGAATGTTCACACAGCCTGAGACATGGGCGTGTCTCTTGACCGTGTGAGACACACAGGCTGTTCACACGGGCGTGTGTCCCCTATTTTGAATATTTTTCTATGTTTTCCTTAAACATTCATAAGTTACCGATTTAACTCTGAATGTATGTTTAAAGCCTTGTATGCTTGTTTAAAGTATGTTATAAGTGTAAATGAATGATATTTGTTGTAATTTGATGAATGTACGATAAATGAATGTTCTGAATTGTGTTAAGTCCGGTAATGCCTCGTAATCTATTCTGGCGACGGGTACAGGTTATGGGTGTCACATTTTTTACTTCAAAATTCAGGTTACTCCGCACCAAGAATAGGTCTTTAAGACCATAGTAGAGAAAGCCAAAATGTGGAGGAGATCAAACAAGTGGAATGAGAAAAACGGGAGAAAGGTAAGGTCCTAGCTCAAAGATACTCTAGTTCTAATGGGTCAAATTCCTGTCCCCGAAACGAGCCAAAGAGGGTAGACTATAGCAAGAGGTTACTGTAACTAACTTTAGGGGTTCGGTTCCCCATTGTTCGTATTGTAAAAAGTGCCATAGGGGTGAGTGTTGAAAGAAACGAGGTGTTTGTCTAAAACATAGGTCGATAGAACATAGATTTAAGGATTGCCCTTGACGAGTCGAGTAGGTGCAACCTTCTGTTCAAAACCAGACCGAAAACTAGAGATCAACTTAGTTACCTCCAAAAGGTTGAGGTCAAAATAGGGCCATGAATATTGTTACAATGGGTGTGAGCCAAACTGAGGCTAGACAACCTGCCCTAGTTTAAGTCGTTAGAAGTCATGAGGATAGGGATGCAATTGATGACATTGTAGGTATTTTGCGCTAATAGACATATAACCCACCCATTGATATGTTGGTTGTAATATGTCTAATCAACTGGGTATTGGGGTAGAGAGAACCACTATGAATATTACTGTAGTAAGGCCATATGAAGTTTAAGGAGAAGTTTTGTATGGAGCTATATAGGAATTAGTGTTGCGCAACAAAAGTGTAGTGGGTGGCTTGAAAGGAGGATTAACGAACTTTATGGCTCATTGATTTGCATGATAGCAGAGAAATTTTTAAGGAGGGGAGAATTGTCATGCCCCCAAATATAGGGGGTTAACTGTAAAGAATAGCAAAGAAATGACCTAAGCTTGATGGTTAAGTAGCTAGTGCACTCCCTAGGGATCCAAGGTTCTATCCACTCCTCTCCCATTTCTTTCATTTTAATTTTTAGCAACCTAGGATAAAAGACGCACTAAAACAAATATTAATTAGTGTAAAATTTGAACAAGAATGGGAAATAGTCCAAATGGTTAAAATTCCACTTCTCCCCTTTGTTTTCCTAAGTTCAAGTCACCCCACCTTTAAAACCATTCCTTTTATTTTGCTAATAAATTTCCTTTTAAATTTTAAGCCCAAACTTTGGGAAAATTGCTCTTGATGCCCTAGGGTTCCCAAACCCTAGATATTTAATCCAACTTCTCCTAATTGAATTAAGATTATGTTTTCTCTTCAAATACAAATAGGATTTTCTTCTCCATATTTCTTCTCTTTTCTTTTCTTTCCTCATTTTTACATTAAATTTTACCTTTTATTTCTTGCTGAACATAATTGATTCCATGAATTAAACCCTTCTTATTTAATTTTTCTTCTCATTTAATTGTTCTTCCACCGATCACATAATTGATGACAATCTCAAACTCGATCTTTTCCAAGAAAGGGTAAGTACATCTCATTCTAGAGTTTAAATCTTAAACTTCTACTAATTTTCTATCTGACACTAACCCTACATTCGATTAATTAATCTTTATCAGTTCTTGTCACATTTCTGAAAACCTTGATTTATTTTTGAATCCATCATTAATTCTTGTGTAAATTTCTTTTGAAGGACTCAATTTAGGTGCCTTGGACCAAATTTGACCGCAATGGACATCGTTCAGTCAAAGGTGTGTGTTCTTTTACAAGCAAATTGAGACAAGCCTTGCTTAGGTTTAGGATAACATGACCTATCACATGAGTCCATGTGGTCCACACGAACCACAATACGATCATGTGACTTGGAAACCCTAGTGTTGTTCATGAACCATATAGCCTAAACCATTTCACACAACCTGTCTCACGGTTGTGCCTCCATTGTAGGTTGATCTTTTAATTCCCACATGCACTTAGCCTGTTACACGGCTATTAACTCTTCCACATGGTCTATAGC
The DNA here is from genome assembly GCA_020496765.1 of Gossypium stocksii. Classification (NCBI taxonomy): domain Eukaryota; kingdom Viridiplantae; phylum Streptophyta; class Magnoliopsida; order Malvales; family Malvaceae; genus Gossypium; species Gossypium stocksii. The sequence goes on from CM035624.1 coordinate 31,513,519, forward strand.
TTCCTACATGGCCTAGCTAAATGGCTGTGTGCCTCGGATTTTTAGATTTTATAGTTTTACCAAGAATTTTATGATTCGTTTAGTTTGGTCTCTGAATGGTTCTCGATTTGTTTTAGTATTTTATTTTATTCAATGAAGACCCCGATGATATGAATAATATTAGAATTCATGATCTGATTGACTGAATTAATATTATAAATATATATTTTCCTAAATTTTGACTAATACATATGTCTATTGCATTTGTATTTGAGATTGTACGTACAACATGACTTACGTTACCATTAAACCAAACACATAATAAACATGACTTTTTTTTTGCTAAATCGATCTGTTATACGCATATTATTTGCTATTGTATTGAACTATTATAAGCATATTAATTTCTACTGTATTGTGCTATTAAAAGGATAATTAAATGCTATAATATTAATCTGTGTTGAGCATGCTATTTTGCATTCCATGGGGTGGGACGATTTGAATGGAGGAAGTAGTCGACAGTTTATCTGCTAGAACAGTGGTTTATTCACAACTTATTTTAGTCTGCAGTCATCTGCTTGACGATGGTTTATCCATAACATATTTTTGTCAGCTGTCATCTACTCGACTAGTGGTTCGTCCACAACATATTAGCAACTTCTATCTGCATAGACGTTCGTTCATCCACCAATATATTATATCAATAGCAGTTCATCTGCAATGATTAGTAGTTCATTCACAAGATGGTGTGAAGGTAAAGGAGTTCTAGAGAACTCTTACTGTGGTGTGTAGCGGTGGGGTAGGAACCTTTCCTTATAAACTGAAACTGCATTGCATCCATAAACATTTACATGGCTATGGACACTAGGATATTATGTTGATGAGTTGATCTGATTTACCAATATTTTATATTGTTATCCAATTGTAATTTATTCTATGAATGGATATTCTGTATAATTTTTCTACTGTCTGCACTAGTTTTCTTGTGATTGAACTTCGTAGCTTACTCCCCCTTTTATTTTCATCTTTATAGATAACCTACCAATCAAGACACAGACTCAATATACGGAGGGCTTGGAATGACAGAAATGTGCAAGTGTACACAATCGCAACAAGTAATAAAGTGACAAGTAAATGTCAAGTTATTGTACTCACAGAGACTATGAAAAGAATTATTTATAAGTGCAATTTAAAACACATTGGTGAAGAAAAATATTTTGATATGAGGAGGTGATTAAAAACTAAGACTTTTAACTAAGTAAAATAAATAAATAGAAAATAAAAGTTCTAATGCACGATTTCAAAAGATGATTTTAATCAATATGACATAATTGTGTTTGATTAATTACATTTCTTAGCTTAGAACTATTAGACTCATGTTTAAGTTATTACAAATAAATTCACGACAACTCAGTAATTTGCTAACTTATGGACATACTCACCTACAAAATCCATTTATCTCTTGTCTATATCCCTATGTCAATTCTACCGGTTAAACAAATTTTAATAAGCAAATGTGTTAATGCACATACATATTTATGAAATTAAAATAATCTCTTGTACATATCACTATGCCAATTCAAACAATTAATTCAATCTTATAAGCACATAAAAGATTACGTGAAGTAACAATGCATTTGTACCTTGAAATAGTTTAATCACAATAATCTTGCAAGTTACGCAAGGCTAATGTATCACTAGATACAATTGCTAATTTAACCCTCAGCTACCTTAGATGATTAAACATGCACTGATTAAGTATCGTGTAAATTAATTACAATTTCAATATGCTTAAATAATTAATCTATTAGTTACCTTACAATTATAATGAAAGAATAACTTAGTGATGGTTTTACTTAATTGAACATCTTACCGAGACCTATAACAACACAAACACAATTTTAATAAATTAAGTACATGAAATGCGATCAACCTCACATAAATTAAATTTAAGCCATATTACTTAAATTAAACATATCAAAATCACAAATATTCATAGACATGTTCATCATAACAACAACAAAATTAAAAGGATAGGGAACAAGAATCAAATCCGGTGTTTCTTTGTGGCTTGACTAGTTTGCTCCACTCCTCCTTCTCCCCTTGATCTTGTTCAACCGAGGCTTCTACGAACACTTGAATGTTTCTCCAAATGGTGGTTTAATAACTCTTTTTGAAGAGGTGAAATCGACAAGGGAATGGAGGAAGCATATGAAGAACGATGAAAGGGAATGAAGAGAGAAATATGAGAGAGAAGTGAAGAACTGAATGAGTTTGAGATGTATTTGAAGTGAGCAGCCAAGGGGGTATTTATAGGTTGAGAAGGCTGCTAAAAATAGCCAAAATCAGTAGACAAAGACTCCCCCCATGATCGGCCACACATGTGGCATGTTTGAAGATTTCAAACATGCTATTTTAAAGTAGGGGCAAATCTAGAAAGGCATAAATAGTGGAGGGGTTTGAATGCAATTTGAAGGAGTCTTCAAGGCTATCTTGCAAGCAAAATAATCAGCCAAACAAGCTGATTGGGTCAGCATGTGGGACGGTTTTGGGCTACCCAGTGCTCGGTTGGATTGATTTTCTCGGTTCAGCTCAACTAGGCCCCTTTCCATAATTAATTAACAATAATTTATTTAACTCAAATTATATTGGATTAAAATTAAAAGTAATTATATTATGAATTAATATATATAATTTTGACTGTCTTAGGGTGAAAAATTTATTCGCCTTGATGCTTCAAAATTGCTTCTCGATTTTGCACTTCTAGTAGTGTCTGTCAATACCTTTTTTGCCCTTTCTGCGAATCTATTGAAAATGATCAAAATTAATCAAAATTTATTATAAAATTAAGTAAAATTCAATATGTTAATAATTTAAGTACAATTTAATTATTTTATAATAATTATATTTTTCGACAAGAATTGTATCGAAACTACATGAATTTGAGTTAAAAAGGGCATGAAAAAGTTTGTATATTTTCATGTTTCTAGGGCTCAGCTTAGGTTTATTTTTAGACAAAAAAAATTTTAGATTATTATTTAAAATTTTAGCTATTCTAAGACTGTAATGTTTTATTTTTAAAACTGTGGCATGGGACATTAGGTTTTGATAGCATGTATGACATTTAGGTTGTCTATTTTTGTTACACCCCAAAAACGACTGATCCAAAAAGGTGGGTAAGGTATGTATGTAAACTGTTTTGGTACTGTAGTAGTATACTTCGTCACCCTACCGACTGGTTGGTGAGTTGGAGTATTGATGCATACTAGCATTAAAGTATTTGTCTGTTAGCGGTATCTAAGGATTTAGTTATAGGGTATCTTCGAGTGAAGAAAAAGTACGTGGAAACACAAAAATTTACACACTTTTCATGCCCATTTTAACTTAAAATCATGCAATTTCGATAAAATTCTTGCCAACAAATAATTAATTATTATAAAATAATTAAATTTTACTTAAATTATGAATATGTTGAATTTTAATTAATTTTGATTAGTTTTGATCATTTTTGACAGATTTGCACAAAGGGCGAAAAACAACTCGGCAGACACTACTATAAGCACAAAATCGAGAAGCAATTTGAAGTATCGAGGCGAGTTAATTTTCAGCCTAAGATGGTCCAAATATGTTTATTAATTCATAATAGAATTAATTTTAATTTATACCTAATTTAATTTGGGCTAAATAAATTATTATTAATTAATTATGAAAAAAATGGTCTAGTTGAACCAAACCGATTAAACGAACTAGCCAAGGAGAGGACAGCCGAAAACCGTCCAAGTGCTGACCCAAATCAACTTATTGGCTGATTATTCAAGCTTGCAAAAAGGCCCTTGATAACTTGTTTAAGTTGCATTCAAACCCCTCCAAAATATGTGGCTTTATAGATTTGCCCCAAGCCAAATTTAACAAAGTTGAAACCATCAACTTTGGCACATAGGTGGCCGGCCAAGGGGTGGCTCTTTGGCTGCTATTGTAATGCCCCAAAAATTTAAGTCCTTAATTTCCACGTGTTATGACACAAATTGCATGTTTGATTTATTGGCTAAGTGATTTGGGTGTGTTTGGGGGTGTCTGAGAAGCCTGGGTTCAAGTCTTGGCTTTTGCAGAATTTTTAGTTTTGCTCTTAAATAAATCTAGACATTGGCATGTAGGCCGTATAAATAATAGTGCTTGTATTATGACACAGAAAGAGCTAGTGGCCTAATGGCAAGTGGCACAAGAGGTGTGGCAAGGGGTCTGAGGTTCGAGGGCTGGAATATTCATATGAGGGGTAATTATTTTGCTACATGGGATGGCTAGTATTAGAGTTGGTTTGGGACTCTAAGTTGAATGGGTCTTGAGGAATTTGAATGGAGTGGTTGGAGTAGTAAATCAAGGAGGATTTTATGGGGGATTTTGAGGAGAAAATTAGGAGTTGTAGTGTGAGGGAAGAGTAGTGTCGAATTGGTATTCTAGCTACTCAGAAATTCGGCTGTAAGTGCTTTTGGTGTATAATTTTGTTGCGATTTTCCTTTTTCCTTTTTCTTTGGTGTATTTCTTTTTGGCCGAATGGTTTTTAGTTCTCTTGGCAATGCTTAATCACTTTGGTCAATTCCTGGTAATTCAGGTGTCTCTTTGTACCTTTAGGGTTTCTTTTGCTCGACTATTTTCATTTTGCCAAAAGTGTCCATTACCAAGCCTCTTCTTTCCTCTTCTCATTCCCATTTCCCCCTTTGTCGAATTTGTTCTTCTCCTCTTGCTTCTCCTTCACCTTCCCTTATTTTGGTCGAACATAGTTTCCCTCTTCCCGATTGTTCCATTCTTTTTTTCGGTTTTCCTTTCAGTTAACTGTCCCCTCTTCTGTTCTTATTTGTCTTTTGATTTATTTTCTGCCACTTGGTGTTTGGTCGATCATTTCTGAGCGCTGCGGATTAGCTTGGTGGTTTTTGGTTCTGCAAGGTTTTTAACAAATCTGTAGGTACTTACAAAGTTTTCTCCTTTGTTTCTCTGTCAATTCTTTATGAGGTCAATTTGTTTTCTCCTATCACTTTTTGAAGCTGAATGCTCCTTAGGTTAACCGATTGTGATTTTTATTCCCTCCTGCTAGGTGGGGTATGTTGAGGTAGGCAGTCCTGAGGAGTGAAGGAGGGCAAGGGTTATTCAAGTCATCAAACTTTGTCTCTCGTTAACCGAATAAGGTAAAATCACTACCTTACTTTTAGATTAGACCGAATGTCCCTGTGGTTGGTAAGTTAACGTTTGTGGATGAAGGGCACATACTTGATCATTATTTTGGTTAATGAGTTTGGTTGTGACAAAGATATTGTAACACCCTATATCCCTCATCCGTCGCCGGAATAGGGTTACAAGGTATTACTCATCAACCACAACTTCTAGACATTCAAGCACAAACATATAAGGTAGGTTCTTAATTCACTAAGTGATGATGGATAACCAAGAAATTTTAAACATTTATACCATGACCGCAATCACTACATGCAATCATGAATCATCATCAAATGGTCAAACATAAACATGTACATGTTACAGCTCATAGCTTAATATTTGACATCAATATATAAATTTAAACAATCAACCATGTCATATAACCAATACATATTAATCCCAATACAACCAATTCATCACTCACCCAACTTATCTCAGGTCATTGTATTTAATAAACATATGATGCTCTATCCCTATGATCATTTTCCAAAGCATTAGCTGAATCCAATAACGCTTAAGCAATTTAAATTTATCTTATAATCATTAACAAATATCTTCTAAAACATATTGATTTAATAATATTCAATTAATTTAATCACTTAAAGCAAACATATAAATTAATGATTGAGAAACCATTTCAAGCACCAAATGTATATATATGCATCAGCTGAAAATACTAAACATAATTAAATCAAACACATCATTTAACGAAACCATGGAACTACATTTAACAAAAGGAACAAGCCATTTTTGCATGGCTCTTATATTTACATAATCATAATATCACTTGTATCAAAATAAGGAGTTAAGCCTATACATGCCATCTTTCAAAATATAAGCTATCAAAAGTACCAAAACAGTGTCGATAGTGTGGATGACTTTTAAGCTTAAATCCCCGAGCTCGTAGCTTTCAAATGAATCTATAAAAAAAGAGTAACAAAAACACTTGAAGTAAACTAATTAGCTTAATAAGTCTTAAGTAATTAAACAACCTCATTAACTAATCATATAAATCTTTATGGATCAAAATAAACCATTACAAACACTTTAAAGAGCATAATCTATTTAAGCCGAATATTCATGGTCAAACACTTCATCACACTTACAACATTTTCACATTAATCAAACCTCTCTTGTGACTGAATATACACTTTCAAAATAATCTTACATATCATGCCACATTTGCTCACATGTATACAATTTCAATATAAACTTACGTTTGACGAATACCTTAATACCATTTAATATGTATCTTTTCTTATGCCATATTTGACCAAAAGTTGTCTCATAATTGTATATACATCCATTCATAATCAAATTTCATGAAATACACTTTGCTTAATCACAATCGAATATGCAACTATAATTCAATCACATTTTAAGCATGCTTCAAAGTCTCATGGTAAAAGAATCACATATGTACCTTATTACGAGCTAACAAAATTATAGCTCATACTTAGCTTTTCCGCTTGTATTAACTTAGGTAGGAGCACATAAATTCAAAGTCTCGAGTTCATCACTCGGCATATTATTCGCTAAGTACCACATTGATTTGACTTTCACCTGCACAATGCCTGCTAGGCTTAAACCCCGAAATTCATCATCGGCACATGGCCTGCTGGACTTTGAGTTCAATTTCAATTCACCGGCATTACGCCTGCTAGGCTTATAGCCCGAGAAAGATCACCAGCTTTTAGCTTGCTAGGCAACATTTGCCCGAATACACTTATAGATAGCAATTCAAAATTTCTCTATTATTTAAATATTTACTTTCGAGCTTTCATACCATTCGAATATATATATATATATATAAAAGCTTAACACCATTCTGTCATAGTACGTACATATTTCTTATACATCTCAAGTAATACCATTCGGCCTTACACATAAAAACATTTCGCTTAACATTGTAATAATTCTATTGACTAAATAACACATCATCATCAATTTCATTCACTATCACATTCGGCTTTGCACACATATGAAAATAAAGATTATCTCTTTACCACATTCTACCACATTAATAACTGATTATATCACATGTTTAATCACTTAAAAACTTACCTCGGATGTGGTCAAGCTACTACGAATCAACTAGTCCACTAATCTCTCTTTCCCCTTATGCGAGCTTGGCTCTCTTTGATCTTGAGCATTAATTAAACAAATAAACAAATTCAATCGTCTTATCAATTCATTATAAACATAGTATATGTCATACTTACAATTTCACATCACAAAATACCACAAATAATTTGAGTCACTAATTAAGAGTACATTCGGCATTCACATGTCAAGGGTTAACATTTAAGCGTGCTGTGCTAACATATTTAGCATTATTCGAATATGTATGCATATCTTAATACATATTAACCCATTTGCCGATTATCACATCTCATTTAAAACAAATTTATAAAATTACAATTTGACACTCATCTTTCTCGTTATTTCACATTTTATTCTACTTATTTTAAGACTCGATTTAAAGAATAACATTATTTATTCAATCAAAGACAATTTTCCCCTTTTATAATAACACACTTTCGGTCGAATTTCCACTCTTTATTCAATTAATACACAACATTACTTAATTCTTTGTTTAATTTCATATTCGACCATCATATATATATATTAACAATTTAACCTCCATTAACGAATGTCCCTTATCCCTAAACCATTATTATCAAAATATAACAAGTCTAGGATTCATTTAAACACTAATTCCAAGCTTAAACATCAAAATGCCATTGAAATGGCACCTAACATGAATAACCGAATGTCATATAAGTATAGAATTCATCACTAACAAAATTACCAAGCTTCAACTTAAAAATCACATGAATTAACATCATAATGCCAACTTACAAGCTCAAACTCACCTTTCACCTCCTTTCTCACCTTGGTTCAAATTCGGCAAGTATATAATTAGTTACTAACAATTTAATTATCAAATTCCCAAAATTAAGTACAAATTCCACAATTCACCCTAATAGCCGAATGTAATTTGCTTATATTAGTCACTCATAGCAAAATTTAACTAGTCTATACTCACATACATTCATTCCTCAATACACAACATACATCAATGATAATTTAACACCTTAATACCAAGGCTGAATGCTCAATTCAAGAAATTGAGCCACACAAAGCTCCCATTCATAATTTCAACTTATAATCTTACAATCTTATGGATTTTAACATCAATTTGTCTATCTAACACTCATTCACCAATTTCTAATATCAAATTTGGAAATTCTTAGCTTTATATCACCATAACTGAACATCACATTAACAACAAAATTTCAAAGATTAAAACATGGGTTTAAGGTATATTCGGCCATAGAACTCAAAAACATTAAGGAAAAATCAAACTAACATAAAATTACCTTGAATTCTTGGTCTCCAATGACCGATTATCAAAAGCTTTCCTTTTCTTATTTTTTTCTTTTGTTTCGGCAAGAACATGAGAGAATGAGCATGAATTTTCCCATGTTACTATTACATGCATGACCATTAATAATTAAAGTACCATTTTAGCCCTTTTCATTATCATTAGTACTCCATTATCCCTTGGCCGATTTTGTCCATGCAAAATATGCATGGTTTAATTGTTTCAATAGTCCTCTATATGAAAAGAACATTAACAAATTGGCACTTGCACATTGTCCCACTGATTTATCTTTCATGCAATTAAGTCCTTAATTACTAAATTAGTATCCAAATGACAAAATTTAAGCACCAAATTTTCACATATGACCATTCACATAATATAAGCATAGAAAATAATATTTTAAAAATTTTTAGACTCAGTTTAGTGGTTTCGAAACCACTTTTTTGATTAGGCCCTAATTAGGGCTGTCACAGATATTCGTCATGGGCGTGTGAGCAATCCTGATCGGTGGTTTTAGTGGATTAAAGATATTCTTTTCAACAAGGTAGGGCAGGTGGTTGTTATTAGGCTAAGCGTTGAAAAGTTGATTAACTTTTTTTGTCAGTGGCTAACAGGATTCTCTAATGCAATGTAGGTTTGGGGCTCAAGGGTTAATCGTACGTACCGCAAACAGGTGTGTAAACACCCCTCCATATTTGTGGAATGACAAAAGTCGAGAAGCTGGAAAGCTGAAAGGCTGGGTGTTGACGCCACACGAGCGTGCGAGCGCACGTGTGGTAATGCGAGCCCACAAAACATGGGTATAGGTCGCCATGAGCGTTCTCGTGGGCTTAGATCGGCATGGGCCACATTGGGCCGAAAAGGGCCGCGTGGGGCCAATAGGCTCATGGGCCCCACACGGATGAAATCCACAATATGTGGCAAAACCTGGATTGGGTTATGTGGGTCGCATAACTTTTGATTTGCTTTTGATTAATTACTTGAAACTGTAGCTTAAGAGATGACGGGTTTTTAAAACAAAAACTATTTTTAAGACACAATTCAAAGTTCAAAGTTTTTTTTAGAAGCTTCCGCATTTTAAATAAGCTAAAAACACTTAAGGCAAATGCTTGACAAGTTGAATTGATGAATAGTAAAGAACTTGATTAACTAAAGTTTTCTATAGAATTGCAAAAGGGGTTTTCCCTAAACAACATGTTTTGTTTCACAACTCCGATTGTCCGAAAAACACTATGATGTAGCAAGTCAGATTTGGCCATAACGTCTAGGCCGGGTTTAGGGTTTTACAGCTATTTTTAGCAAATTTTATCTGCCACATTCAGCTATAAGAACTGCTTGGTTGATCATTTAACACATCCTTGATTCACATATATTCTCTCACAACTCTTCTCTCTTCTCTCAATTTCTTTTCTTATTTTCCCATTCAAAGTTCCTTGCTCTTTTTCCGATTTTTCCTCTTGTGAAAGGGGTCTTTTTCATCCATTTTAGAGCAACAATCAAGTGTTCATAGCAGCCTTGATCGGCAAGGACGACAAAGAAGGAAGAACGGAGCAACCTAGACTAGCCATGGAAAACCACCGGATTTGCTTCTTGTTCCCTATCTCTTTAATTTTTGTTGTTTTTATGATGAACATATCTATGAATATTTATGTTTTTGGAATGGTTAATTTAATCAATTTAGCTTAAATTTTATTCATGTTAGGTTGATTGCATTTCGTCCACTTAATTTATTAAAATTGTTTTGTGTTGTTATAGGCCTTGATAAGATGCTTGATTAAGTAAAATCATGGCTAAGTTATTCTTGCATTATAATTGTTAGATAACTAATGAATTAATTATTTAAATGGATTGGAATTGTAATTAATGGACACTATACTTAATCAGTGCATGTTTATTCTTCTACGGTAGCTGAAGGTTAAATTAGCATTTTATCTAGCGATACATTTGCATTACACTTTTATTGTAAAATGTTGAAATACATATTTTAATGATTTATGCATGAAAAATAGATTTTACTAAAACTAAGAAAATATCACTCTTCTGTTGCTTGGTCATGATTAAGTAAACTAAAAGTTAACTAAATTTTCAATAGTAATCATTTTTTTCAAGTTTCTAAAAATAAACTAAGTTTTTTTTTTTTCTAAAGATAAACAAATGTCTTAAAATGACTGTTTTATAAGTCATCGATCGTACTAGGCCATCTCGATGACCGATGTAATCTCTCGAATTCAGGCCCAACATTTAGGCCGAGTTGAAGAAGTTACATTTACAATATTCAAAGGTTAGTATTTAATAAAATATCATTTAAAAATTTTAATTTCACAATAAAAAAATCAAATATAATCAAATGTCACATTGAAAAAAATATTTTTTTATTATACTCTAAAAAACATATGCCACTCTTTTAATTCTATGCTCGCAGTATAAAAAATAATTTTCCCTCAATTAATATCTTATGAATGTCTTCAAAATCTGAAACTCAAATTGTAGTTTATTGGTTAAATGTTTGTCATGTCCAAAATTAACTTGAGTTAAAGATAATTATTGTAAAAAGAAAGAGTCTCCCAAACCCATTTTGGATCTTGTCTCTTTTTTTAACTAATTCCTGTCTCTATTTCTTCTTCCAAACATAGAAAGATGAGATAAAAGATAGAGGTTTTGGTAGAGGCCATTTTGACCGGTAGCTAAACAATACATCCAATTTCTTCTCATTGTCGCTTTTATGTCTTTAAAGTGTCCCTTTATTGTCCAAAATCTATACAGAGTATATTTCACATAAAGTTTGACTAGGCATTGCAATAGGTTCCCCTTCCCCCCCCCCCCTTTTTTTTCCTAATCCGTTAGTTTGACTAGGCATTGCAATAGGTTCCCCTACCCCCCCCCCCCCCCCACCCCCCTTTATTTTTTTCCTAATCCGTTCTTCAGTATATTTTTCGTGCAGTTCTGATGAAGACAATGATGAAAGTAACAAGTATTGAAACATCTATTTAAAACAAAAGTACCTCTAATACGGAGACACCTAAAAGAATGTATGTATAATTTAGATTTATATTTTGATATATTCACTGTGTATAATTTCATGAATTGTTTATGAATGGCAAATTATTAATATTTTTTGAGTTAATATGTAGTTTTGACTAAATGTACTAATGTTTTTTAAATTTGGTTGGCACTTAAACTTGTATTTCGTCATCTAAGTTAGTAATGGTACCTCCGCATTAATAGTGTTAGTTTATCTTATCGTGACATTGACAACCAATCTTGTTGTAATATATTACATCCTCTTAGTATGTCACACGGTGGACATAAGTAAAAAAATAAAAATTATCTAAATATAAATAAATAAAAGTATTTTTTTTCACATCAAGAATAAAATTAGACAAATAGTTGTCCAAATGCATTTGAATCTGGACGCATGTTTGTCGAGAATCATTCTAGATATATTTTGTAGTGAGTTTATATGTTATTTTATTTTTATAACATATTAGGTTATTTATATTATTATAATTTTAAAATTAAGAAAATGTATAAAAATTTTAAATATATATAAATTAATAAAATAATATAAAAAAGTTTTTACATCAAGAATAAACCTAGACACATACTTTTCTAGATTCAAATGCAATTTAGACAATTTTTGTCTAGATTCATTGTAGACGTGCTTTTTAGTTCTTTTCCCTATATATATTTATTAGTTTTTATATTATAAAATTTTATATATTTTTTAAAATATTATAGACTTTTTATATATTTTTAATAGTATATTTTTTATAATTTTATCAATTTATATTTTATATATTTGTAAATAACTTAAAAACATATTTTTATAATATATATATATATTTACTAAAAAATACACCTCGAATAAATTTGAACAACCATTTAATCAGATTTATTTTTATGTGAAAATTTTATACTTTTTATTAATCATACATACATACTGTAACTTCCCTAACCCGACTTAGGTAGTAAACTCGAGTTGAAGAGATGACATTAACCACCGAAATTGTCCATTCTTCTTCAAATCAAATTTTAATTCTAAACTTGTTTTGTAGAAGTAAATTTTTCATACTAACAACAAAAACTATCATTAATATAGCAGCGGAAATTAATTAACATTCTCTTACAAAATAAATAAACTTGTTTTTATCATATATATATATATATAACTATACGAAATCTCAGCATATAACCTTATCAATAATAAATATAAATAACAATTTAACTAATTTCATGGCTTCATAATAAATAATATTGCCCATGAGTGAAATAAACAATGATAATAGTAATTAAAGTAATAATAATCTTAAATGAAGTCCTGTAATACCCCTATCCTGTAACCGTCGCCGGAATAGGTAAGGGGCATTACCAAACTTGTAACATAGTTCGGAACAGTAAAATTTTAAACTTTTATCAAATATCATCTCAATTCAATAATATCAATCATTCATAGTCATAGCGTGCTTAAAACAGACATATAAAACTCTAAGTATACAATAGGGATCAATTTGATAACATATAAAAGATATAGGAAAACTTAAGAAAAATTTTGAAATAGGGTCACACGCCAGTGTGAACAGGCTGTATGCCTTATACGGGCACCAGACATGCCCATGTGTTTAGGCCGTGTGAAAACAGGGCATACCTATTGACTTGCACCACACAGCCGAGGACACGCCTGTGTGCCAGGCCGTATGAAAATTAGGGAGGCTACTGACTTGGGTCACACGGCCAACCACACGCCCGTGTGCCAGCCCGTGTTCCCTACACGGCCAATAGACACGTTTGTTTGTCTATGCAGTGTAACTCACTGTCCATTTTAATTAAGGTGGAAGGCTCACATGGTCGAGATACACGCCCGTGTGTTCAGGCCGTGCGGCACGAAAATAGGCTTGGTTTAAGCTATATTTCCCACACATTTCTCTTGTACCTAAAAACATCAAATTGCATCAACTGTATATACCAAATGAGCAACCCTTTCAGCCAAAACAATACATATTTGAACCATTTCCTAAACAACTAAGTTACATGCCAAATTGCACTACAAGACATATATCAAATGAACTAATTCAATGCCATATATAACACAAACATGTACCAACTTTCATGTATCCATTCCAAGTCAAACATCTATAATTCATATCACATTCTCATTAATCTCAAACCTAGCAAGATCATAACAATTTAATTATGAAACTTACCATTTCTTTTTCTCTAAAATATATCAAATGGTAATTCACTCATAACCATAATCACATCATGAAATAAACCATTTATATACCAAGTAATCAATACATAGCTATTCAAAACTTACCAATTCTACTCAACATCATTCATCACATTTATCACATTATAAGCATATCATATAAAGGCTTCATATCAAACCATTCATTACTAATCAAGCCATATCACATAGCTTGTTCAAATACCAAAATTCTCATCACATTCATTATCATAGATAGCCATATACTTCAACTTATAAACTAGCCTATACATGCCATATTTACATCAATTACAATAGTTCCAAAAGTACCAAAAGTTTGCTTGGATAGTGCAATAGTAATCTTCGGCTCCGTCCAAATCGAGTTAGCTTTCGAAATCTATAATAAACGGGAAAAATAGAATGGAGTAAGCTTTAAAAGCTTAGTAAGCCTGTATAATATAGAATTAAACTTACCAAAGTATTGATAAGCATTTAAAGCAATAAAAACCAAATCATTTGCTCACATTGCCTATTTACATCATTCAACCACATATTAGTCACTTAGTAACCATATATTCATCCATTCAAAGGATGAAACCAAGCATATGACATTCATGAAACATTCCAATACTTGTATCCTATAACATATCAACTTTCATTTACAAGATTCATATATATATCATGTAATGTTTCATCTATACATATCATATATCTCATAATCATATACGTGTAACATATAATCCATTTAATTCATGTAATTCATATAACATATAGATCATGTACATTTTATATCTCTTGTAACATGTATTCCTTATATTTCATATCAGTATAATACCCGTTGAACCATTTGAAACGTCGAGGGATACTCGGGTGATACACTCTAAGTGTATAAATCGGTAATTCATCAATTCATTATCATATATACTCTTTCGAGCCATGTACAATATGCTCCTCCAAAGCCGGTAGCGGTAAGCTCTAACGAGCTGCACGGTAAGCTCAATAGAGCTGAAACGGTAAGCCCAAAGGCTGAACTGTAACACCCCAAACCCGGCCTAGACGTTATGGCCAAATCTGGTGTGCTACATCACCTAAACTAATCCACATTGCCTAATTACTAAATTTGGTGGTGAGTTTTTGTAAAACAATTTCTAAGGTTTAGGAGAAATTCTCGGTTATTTGACGATCAACCTAATCTCTACCTGTTGTTAAAAGATTTACTTCTTTATCATTACCTTGGTTAACTGATTGTAATGTGGGGTTGGTTTTGAAAGCAATGGTTTAAGTTTGGAAAAACGTATGTCGTTGTAGTTAAATTAATTTGAAGCGAATCATGCATAAATAATAAAAATAAAACCTAAATCAAAATAGTTAAAGTGGCCTTATTACAAACCTAAAATGAAAGTAAAACGAGTGATTAAAATAGCGAAGTAACTAAAGCAAGTTTTAAAACCAAACTCCGTCTTCGTGGTCACTCTAAAACTAGGTGTGACAGCCGTAATTCGACCCTAGTCGGGAAGTGGTTTCGTAACCATTAGACCGTGTCCCAATATTATTTAGATGTTAAATTTCATGTCTAATTATATGTGAAATTGTTGTGTGAATAATTGATTAAAATTTGGTACCGTTTGAATGCGAAATTATTGAATTGGACTTACTTGGAAAAATTTCAAAAGGTGTGGGGAATTTTATAAGGGGACCGAATTGTTGCATGGTTTGAAGGTTAGTACTTGCATGTCAAATTTCCCTAATCTTAGTGAGTGGCCAGCCATGCCATGATTTCCTCCACTAAATTTTGTTTATTTGCTTTAATAAAATGAAAATGGACTTAAAATAATGAAGGGAATTATATTAAACAAATATAGGAGAAAAGTGTTCATCTTTTCTCTTTGTTAGCCGAAAGTTAAGAAAGAAACTAAAAGGTTGAGGCTAGGTTATCCGGTCAATTGAAAGCCAAAAATCCAAGGTAACACTTGCTAATTTGATTTTATTTTGAAGCATTTGAGTTCCTATCTTAGTTCCTTCCTAAACCCATGAATTGAAATTTGTAATTTAGTGCCTTGGGTGTTCGGTTACAAGTTGTATACGGCAATGGGTAAACATGTATAGTAGTTCATGTTTAAATGTTAATTGAGTTTTTGAATTGATGGAGGAATTAATTTATGAGAGAAAAATTTAATATTTGTGGCTTTATTGATTTGTGGTGATCGGCAAATTGGTGTTGTATGGGTTAATGTATAATTGAAAGTATTATATGAATGTTGCCGTAAGAGTGATTTAGAAATGGGTATTTAATTGTTAAATTATATATATGGCTTTTGTACGTGGAGGTGAGTTGATGGATATGTGTTCAATTGTTGTGTAAGTAAACTTTAAATGATAAATGATAATTGTCTAATATATTCATGTGAATATAGCTGCTGTATGTGAACTGTTATAGTAGTTGAAAGATGCATTTGTGTCTATGATAAATGTGATGTTTTTGGGAAACTTTAAAGAGGTGTACGGCTGTGGATAGAAAGTTAAGAAGTTTTATGTTAGAATTAATTAGCTATAGTGATAGTATTAGTGCCGAATAGGGAATTATGCAATTGTTGATTAAATGGTTGTTTCAGGGGATGTTCTGATATGTGCGAAATGCTGCATTTGGGTAATAATTAAGTAAAGGAAAGTATATATGTGATATGTGATTAAGTTAGATTGATATAGTTTCAAAATATTTTTTTTATGGCGTGCGGCTATTGTGATCAACCTATAAAAGCCTTATGATGAGGTTAAGTAATAATGTTAGATTGTATTTGAATTGACAATTGCCGAATGTAATCTTAGTAAGAGTACCTCAATTTGATTTTATATATATATATTTATATATCATCATGTATCAAAGTAATTGCGTCTTGAGTAAACAATGACATTTTGATGATAATGCGTGTTAATGTGCATGATTTCTGCTATGAGATTATGAGTATATGGGTTGTATATAAATATATACATATACTTATGAATTTACGATCGAAGAATTAAGTAATAATAAGATCAAATTTATTTTTAAGCTCAAGAGCAAAGAAGTTCGAAGTTGGATAAGGGGAAGGATAAAGTAATAGAGTAGCCGGACAGCAACCGTCCAAATATATCGAGGTAAGTTTTGAGTGTTTTTCCCTTTTTGCACATACCCGAATATGATATGATGCATTTAAGTTGTTAGCCTTACAACTAGTTTTATTTCTCTTTGTTAATGACATAATTATGGAATTTGATAGTAGGAATGAAGTAGTCGAATGCATATGGAGATTTTAATGAAAAATGTGATTAGCTTTTGCATGTGAAAATCTTATGGTAAGTTTTATTAGATTGAATTAAGTATAGAATGAGGTGCCCTAGGTATTCGGCAATTTGGTTATGGAAGAGATGCTATATATATGGATGAGTTATCGGGGTGGAATGTATTTAATTTATGGTAAAGATGATATGTCTAATAAGACACATGAAAATATAAATAAGTATTACCTGGGAATCCATATGTGATAAAGTTCAGGCCTTCGTGCCTAGCAGGCTTTGTGCCGGTGATAATTTCAGGCCTTCGTGCCTAGCAGGCTTTGTGCCGGTGATAAATTTCAGGCCTTCGTGCCTAACAGGCTTTGTGCCGGTGATAATTTCAGGTCTTCGTGCCTAGCAGGCTATGTGCCGGTGATTTTTTAATATGTGTAAGGTTATGGTGAACTTTGAGTTAACAAACGGTAAAGTATGAATGAAGTAATGGAAATGATAGGTATGTACACTTATATTAATATGATAGATTAAGTTAATATGAAATCGAGTATGTTATGAGATATATAAGTCCGATGCTCCTTAAACGATTTATCTTGCTCTAGTATGGCCCAAATATGAAACTTAATGGTATGTTATCCTTAATATTGCTATGGTATACCCACAGTCGGCTATGAATGATGTTTTAGGGAAATAGAAATTTTAGAGGCATTGAATAGTAAGAAATCTATTGAAGTTAATTGTTGACATTCTTGATTTAGTTACTCATGCAAATAAAGGTGTATTCGGCCAAGTAGAAGTTTGTTTTTTATTTAGCTTTATTGTGTGACATATTTTGTGTTTGAAGTATAAATTGCTTAGTTTACTCAAAGCTTACTAAGTTCGTTGAAGCTTACCCTATTTATCTTCATGTTTTTTTTGTTTTTAGATCGCATCTGAAGCTACGGTTCAAGGGGTTCAAGTCCAAGTCACCCTCACTATCATCCATAGGTTTTTCTTAGGTACTTGCGAAGGTTGAAACTTAACTTTTTAAACAATGGCATGTATAGACTCAAATCCTCCATTTTGACTTTCAACCTATTTTGATGTGTATATTCAAATAGCCATGCGAAAATGGCTTATCAAATTGCTTTATAAATGTTCAAGAATGGTGCATGTTAAGGATGATTATGATGAATAATAAGGAATTTTGCATAGGGTTATGTGTACTGATCTAGAGTTGATCACCTAAATAAACTTGTAGATTCGGCTAGATACTAAGGTAAGACCTAGGCTAAATTGTATATGATCTCTCCTGTATGTTCAATGTGTTTTAGTTAAGGATAAATCATAGTTAATGTATCCTTTTGATATATATATATATACGGGTAGAAACTGAATTGGTTGAATGCCTTGACATGAATTTTTTTTTTGAATTAAATAAATAGGTTTAAATGTTTGAATGTTACATCATGTTTGTTTTTTTTTTTTTTTAAAGAGCGAAATTTCCGAATATACGTTATGCTACCTCTTAGATTATTGCTATATATATATATGTGGACAATGCATTCGGGTTAGGAATGTTTAAACTTTTAGTTAACTTATTTTGGACTGATGCGTGTTTATTTGGTGACACCTCTCAACCCTCCGTCGACGGATAAGGGTTTTGGGGTGTTACATTTCATTGGTATCAGAGCCAGGTTTAGTCGGTTCTCGGACTGACGTAACGTGTCTGAATATAGCTATACATGCCATTGTGAATAAATACGATAGTGGGGTGACTTCTGACTTTCGAAATTTTGATTCTTGTATAGGTTTTTCTTAGATTTTTCTTAGATTTTCTTTGAAATGAATCCGGATCTTGAACGAGCTGTAGCAGATGACGTGGAGAGTGTAGCGCCGGCTCCCGCGCAAGGGACTGCACCTAATGACTCTCAACCGCATGCCAGTCATCAAAATGATGACACTAGGCAAGCTTTCTATGCGATGATGAGTGATTGGTTCACTCAATTCATTCAAACAAATCCGGCTGCTCCACAACCCCCACCCCTGAATACTCCTCTTCCGACACCTGTTGCTCCTCCTGTGACCGATCCTTTGAGATCGAGTAGGCCTCCAGTTGAAAAAATTAGAAAATACGGGGCCGAAGAATTTCGAGCTACAGTCAATGACGATGCTGAGCGGGCTGAATTTTGGCTCGATAATACAGTTCGAGTTTTTGATGAATTATCATGTTCGCCTGATGAATGCTTGAAGTGTGCTATATCTCTACTATGTGATTCCGCTTACTATTGGTGGAATACACTGGTCTCTGTTGTGCCGAAAGAACGGGTCACCTGGGAATTCTTCCAAACTGAGTTCCGGAAAAAGTATATTAGTCAGAGATTTATGAATCAAAAACGGAAGGAGTTTCTTGAATTGAAATAGGGCCGAATGTCCGTAACCGAATATGAGAGAGAATTCGTACGGCTTAGTCGATATGCTCGTGAGTGTGTATCATCCGAGGCTATTATGTGTAAACGCTTTGAGGATGGCTTAAATGAAGATATCAGGCTGCTGGTCGGCATTCTAGAAATCAAAGAGTTTGTAGTACTTGTTGAGCGGGCTTGTAAGGCCGAGGAGCTCAGTATCGAAAAGAAAAAGGCTGAGCATGGGGCCCGAGAATTCCGTAAAAGATTATCGGGAAAATTTTTTCAGCAATCCTCGAAGAAATTCCGAGATGAGCTGAGTAAATCTAAGATTAATTCGAGTTATTCCAGACGAGATCGAGATCGACCTCCAGTAAGTACGCGAGCCACCTCAGTTGCTAGTGTAGGCAATGATCGAGGAGATAGAACGGTTTGCAAGCATTGTGGGAAATGGCATCCAGGGAGTTGCAGATTGCATGATCGCTCCTGTTTTAAATGCGGGGCTACTGATCACTTCATAAAAGATTGTCCGAGGTAGGTTGAGCGCAATACTGATCCTAGTGAAAAGCCGGGTAGCACGGCAGTGCGTGGAGGACCACCGAGACGGGGAGGTAATATTAGTGGCAGCCAGAGAGGGACTCGGGACACTGCGGCCAGATCCGAGGCTCGTGCACCTGCTCGAGCCTATGCCATCCGTGCCCGTGAGGAGGCTTCTTCCCCTGACGTTATTACTGGTATTTTCACTCTCCTTGACACTAATGTTATAGCTCTGATTGATCCGGGTTCAACCCATTCTTATGTATGTGAAGCTTTAGTATCCAGTAAGACTCTACCTGTTGAGTCTACTGAGTTCACGATTCGAGTGTCAAACCCTCTGGGACGGTGTGTGTTGGTTGATAAAGTGTGTAAGAAATGCCCTCTAATGTTTCGAGACTCTTATCTTCCGACTGATTTAATGCTATTACCATTTGATGAATTCGACATTATCCTCGGGATGGATTGGTTGACTGAGTATGACGCAGTAGTAAACTGTAAGCGGAAGGTATTTGATCTGAGATGTTCGGACGGTAAGGTAATTCGGATTGAATCTTCCGATTTGAGCGGGTTACCAACCGTGATATCTTCGATACAAGCTCAGAAATATGTCAAGAAGGGATGTGAGGCATACCTTGCGTTTGTGATTGATAATAAAGAGTCGGAAGAGAAGCTTAAGTCTGTGCCAGTAGTCTGTGAGTATCCAAAAGTATTTCCTGAAGAATTACCGGGATTACCACCTGTTCGGGAAGTAGAGTTTGGCATCGAACTCCTACCCGAGACGACCCCGATTTCGATAGCTCCATATCGTATGGCACCATCCGAATTGAAAGAACTAAAAATTCAGCTGCAAGAATTGACTGATAGAGGTTTCGTTCGACCGAGCTTTTCACCTTTGGGTGCGCCAGTTTTATTTGTGAAAAAGAAAGATGGAACATTGAGAATGTGCATCGACTATCGTCAATTGAATAAAGTGACGATAAAGAATAAGTACCTGTTACCGCGTATTGATGATTTGTTCGATCAATTGAAAGGAGCCTCAGTGTTTTCGAAAATAGATTTGAGGTCGGGTTACTATCAGCTGCGAGTTCGAGATTCAGATGTCCCGAAAACTGCATTCAGAACGAGATACGGTCACTATGAATTCTTAGTGATGCCATTTGGACTTACTAATGCCCCTGCGGTATTCATGGATTTGATGAATCGAATTTTTAGACAATATCTGGATCGATTCGTAGTTGTGTTCATTGACGACATCTTGATATATTCACGGGATGAAATCGAGCATGCCGAGCATTTGAGGCTAGTATTACAACTTTTGCGAGTCAAGCAACTTTATGCTAAGTTTAGTAAATGTGAGTTCTGGTTAAGAGAAGTTAGCTTTTTGGGTCACGTAATATCCGCATCAGGTATTCTGGTGGATCCGAGTAAAATTTTAGCTATTCTGGGCTGGAAGCCTCCGAGAAACGTCACTGAAGTTCGAAGTTTTTTGGGGCTTGCTGGGTACTATCGACGATTTGTGAAAGGGTTCTCAATGATCGCAAAACCGTTGACAAGACTGCTACAAAAAGATGTCAAGTTCGAGTGGTCAGAAATGTGTCAGAAAAGTTTCGATCAGCTGAAAGATCTTTTGACGGAAGCGCCTGTATTAGTCCAGCCAGAGTCTGGTAAAGGGTATGTCGTTTTTAGTGACGCCTCTTAGAATTGCTTGGGTTGCGTCCTAATGCAAGAAGGCCGAGTAGTCGCGTATGCCTCGAGGCAACTGAAACCTCATGAGAAGAACAACCGAACTCATGATCTTGAGCTTGCTGCTATTGTTTTTGTCTTAAAAATTTGGCGTCACTACTTATTCGGAGAAAAATGCCATGTCTTCTCCGATCATAAAAGTTTGAAGTACTTAATGACTCAAAAAGATCTAAATTTGAGACAAAGACGATGGTTGGAATTACTAAAAGATTACGAACTAGTCATTGATTATCATCCGGGTAAGGCTAATGTAGTTGCGGATGCCCTCAGTAGGAAATCCCTATTCACGTTGCGATCTATGAACGTCCACTTATCAGTGTCCGCGGATAAATTGTTGATAGCAGAATTAAAGGCTGAACCAGTGTTGTTACATCAGATATGTGAAGCTCAAAAAAATGATGACGATTTGACTACAAAACGGACTCAGTGCATTTCCAATGTAGATTCAGACTTCTGGGTTGATGACAATGATTGTTTGAGGTTCAGAAACCGTTTATGTGTTCCAAAGAATTCTGAACTTGTTATGATAATTTTGAAAGAGGCTCATGAGGGTCGAATGTCAGTTCACCCGGGTAGTACAAAAATGTATAATGACCTGAAATCTAAGTACTGGTGGCAAAGTATGAAGAGAGACATCTCTAACTATGTTTCTAAATGTTTGATTTGTCAGCAAGTGAAAGCGGAGCATCAGGTGCCTTCGGGACTACTTCAGCCTATCTTAATACCTGAATGGAAATGGGATCGAGTTACAATGGATTTTGTGTCTGGTTTACCACTTACCCCAAGCAAGAAAGACTCAGTTTGGGTTATAGTTGACCGACTGACTAAATCGGCTCATTTCATTTCTGTTCGTACGGATTATACACTTGAGAAGCTAGCTGAATTGTACATTTCGCAGATCGTGAGGTTGCACGGAGTGCCCGCTTCTATTGTTTCAGATAGAGATCCTAGATTTACTTCGAGATTTTGGAAGAGATTACACGAAGCCCTAGGCACCAAACTACATTTTAGCACTGCTTTTCATCCACAAACTGATGGACAATCCGAACGATTTATTCAAATACTCGAGGACATGTTAAGATGCTACATTCTGGAGTTTAGTGGCTCTTGGGAAAAATACTTGCCTTTAGTTGAATTCGCGTACAACAATAGCTTTCAATCGAGTATTCAAATGGCGCCCTATGAAGCTCTCTACGGTCGAAAATGCCGTACACCTTTATTTTGGACCGAGCTTAGTGAGAATAAGATTCTCGGGGTTGATTTAATCAAAGAGGCTGAATAAAAAGTAAGAGTGATTCGTGACAATCTAAAAATAGCATCAGATCGTCAAAAGTCGTACACGGATCTGAAACGTAAAGGTATCGAGTATCAGGTTGGAGATAGGGTGTTCCTGAAAGTCTCGCCATGGAAAAAGATACTTCGATTTGGCCGAAAAGGCAAGCTGAGTCCGAGATTCATCGGACCGTTCGAGATATCAGAACGGATTGGGCCAGTCGCTTATAAGCTAATTTTACCTCCTGAACTTGAACAGATCCATAACGTTTTTCATGTGTCAATGCTTCGTCGTTATAGATCCGATCCCTTGCATGTGATTAAACCATCGGAAGTGGAAATTCAACCCGATTTGAGTTATGAAGAGGAGCCAATTCAAATCTTAGCTCGGGAGGTGAAGGAGTTACGAAATAAAAAGGTTTCGTTGGTAAAGGTGCTATGGCTCAAGCACGGAATTGAAGAAGCAACTTGGGAATCCGAGACATCTATGAAAGAGCGATACCCAAATTTATTCATCGGTAAGATTTTCGAGGACGAAAATTTAAAAAGGGGAGGAGAGTTGTGACAGCCGTAATTCGACCCTAGTCGGGAAGTGGTTTCGTAACCATTAGACCGTGTCCCAATATTATTTAGATGTTAAATTTCATGTCTAATTATATGTGAAATTGTTGTGTGAATAATTGATTAAAATTTGGTACCGTTTGAATGCGAAATTATTGAATTGGACTTACTTGGAAAAATTTCAAAAGGTGTGGGGAATTTTATAAGGGGACCGAATTGTTGCATGGTTTGAAGGTTAGTACTTGCATGTCAAATTTCCCTAATCTTAGTGAGTGGCCGGCCATGCCATGATTTCCTCCACTAAATTTTGTTTATTTGCTTTAATAAAATGAAAATGGACTTAAAATAATGAAGGGAATTATATTAAACAAATATAGGAGAAAAGTGTTCATCTTTTCTCTTTGTTAGCCGAAAGTTAAGAAAGAAACTAAGAGGTTGAGGCTAGGTTATCCGGTCAATTGAAAGCCAAAAATCCAAGGTAACACTTGCTAATTTGATTTTATTTTGAAGCATTTGAGTTCCTATCTTAGTTCCTTCCTAAACCCATGAATTGAAATTTGTAATTTAGTGCCTTGGGTGTTCGGTTACAAGTTGTATACGGCAATGGGTAAACATGTATAGTAGTTCATATTTAAATGTTAATTGAGTTTTTGAATTGATGGAGGAATTAATTTATGAGAGAAAAATTTAATATTTGTGGCTTTATTGATTTGTGGTGATCGGCAAATTGGTGTTGTATGGGTTAATGTATAATTGAAAGTATTATATGAATGTTGCCGTAAGAGTGATTTAGAAATGGGTATTTAATTGTTAAATTATATATATGGCTTTTGTACGTGGAGGTGAGTTGATGGATATGTGTTCAATTGTTGTGTAAGTAAACTTTAAATGATAAATGATAATTGTCTAATATATTCATGTGAATATAGCTGCTGTATGTGAACTGTTATAGTAGTTGAAAGATGCATTTGTGTCTATGATAAATGTGATGTTTTTGGGAAACTTTAAAGAGGTGTA
Source organism: Gossypium stocksii (assembly GCA_020496765.1). NCBI lineage: Eukaryota > Viridiplantae > Streptophyta > Magnoliopsida > Malvales > Malvaceae > Gossypium > Gossypium stocksii. Next base: position 31,538,078 of record CM035624.1, read on the forward strand.
CGGCTGTGGATAGAAAGTTAAGAAGTTTTATGTTAGCATTAATTAGCTATAGTGATAGTATTAGTGCCGAATAGGGAATTATGCAATTGTTGATTAAATGGTTGTTTCAGGGGATGTTCTGATATGTGCGAAATGCTGAATTTGGGTAATAATTAAGTAAAGGAAAGTATATATGTGATATGTGATTAAGTTAGATTGATATAGTTTCAAAATATTTTTTTTATGGCGTGCGGCTATTGTGATCAACTTATAAAAGCCTTATGATGAGGTTAAGTAATAATGTTAGATTGTATTTGAATTGACAATTGCCGAATGTAATCTTAGTAAGAGTACCTCAATTTGATTTTATATATATATATTTATATATCATCATGTATCAAAGTAATTGCGTCTTGAGTAAACAATGACATTTTGATGATAATGCGTGTTAATGTGCATGATTTCTGCTATGAGATTATGAGTATATGGGTTGTATATAAATATATACATATACTTATGAATTTACGATCGAAGAATTAAGTAATAATAAGATCAAATTTATTTTTAAGCTCAAGAGCAAAGAAGTTCGAAGTTGGATAAGGGGAAGGATAAAGTAATAGAGTAGCCGGACAGCAACCGTCCAAATATATCAAGGTAAGTTTTGAGTGTTTTTCCCTTTTTGCACATACCCGAATATGATATGATGCATTTAAGTTGTTAGCCTTACAACTAGTTTTATTTCACTTTGTTAATGACATAATTATGGAATTTGATAGTAGGAATGAAGTAGTCGAATGCATATGGAGATTTTAATGAAAAATGTGATTAGCTTTTGCATGTGAAAATCTTATGGTAAGTTTTATAAGATTGAATTAAGTATAGAATGAGGTGCCCTAGGTATTCAGCAATTTGGTTATGGAAGAGATGCTATATATATGGATGAGTTATCAGGGTGGAATGTATTTAATTTATGGTAAAGATGATATGTCTAATAAGACACATGAAAATATAAATAAGTATTACCCGGGAATCCATATGTGATAAATTTCAGGCCTTCGTGCCTAGCAGGCTTTGTGTCGGTGATAATTTCAGGCCTTCGTGCCTAGCAGGCTTTGTGCCGGTGATAAATTTCAGGCCTTCGTGCCTAGCAGGCTTTGTGCCGGTGATAATTTCAGGTCTTCGTGCCTAGCAGGCTATGTGCCGGTGATTTTTTAATATGCGTAAGGTTATGGTGAACTTTGAGTTAACAAACGGTAAAGTATGAATGAAGTAATGGAAATGACAGGTATGTACACTTATATTAATATGATAGATTAAGTTAATATGAAATCGAGTATGTTATGAGATATATAAGTCCGATGCTCCTTAAACGATTTATCTTGCTCTAGTATGGCCCAAATATGAAACTTAATGGTATGTTATCCTTAATATTGCTATGGTATACCCACAGTCGGCTATGAATGATGTTTTAGGGAAATAGAAATTTTAGAGGCATTGAATAGTAAGAAATCTATTGAAGTTAATTGTTGACATTCTTGATTTAGTTACTCATGCAAATAAAGGTGTATTCGGCCAAGTAGAAGTTTGTTTTTTATTTAGCTTTATTGTGTGACATATTTTGTGTTTGAAGTATAAATTGCTTAGTTTACTCAAAGCTTACTAAGTTCGTTGAAGCTTACCCTATTTATCTTCATGTTTCTTTTGTTTTTAGATCGCATCTGAAGCTACGGTTCAAGGGGTTCAAGTCCAAGTCACCCTCACTATCGTCCATATGTTTTTCTTAGGTACTTGCGAAGGTTGAAACTTAACTTTTTAAACAATGGCATGTATAGACTCAAATCCTCCATTTTGACTTTCAACCTATTTTGATGTGTATATTCAAATAGCCATGCGAAAATGGCTTATCAAATTGCTTTATAAATGTTTAAGAATGGTGCATGTTAAGGATGATTATGATGAATAATAAGGAATTTTGCATAGGGTTATGTGTACTGATCTAGAGTTGATCACCTAAATAAACTTGTAGATTCGGCTAGATACTAAGGTAAGACCTAGGCTAACTTGTATATGATCTCTCCTGTATGTTCAATGTGTTTTAGTTAAGGATAAATCATAGTTAATGTATCCTTTTGATATATATATATATATACGGGTAGAAACCGAATTGGTTGAATGCCTTGACATGAATTTTTTTTTGAATTAAATAAATAGGTTTAAATGTTTGAATGTTACATCATGTTTGTTTTTTTTTTTAAAGCGCGAAATTTCCGAATATACGTTATGCTACCTCTTAGATTATTGCTATATATATATATGTGGACAATGCATTCGGGTTAGAAATGTTTAAACTTTTAGTTAACTTATTTTGGACTAATGCGTGTTTATTCGGTGACACCTCTCAACCCTCCGTCGACGGATAAGGGTTTTGGGGTGTTACACTAGGGCTTACCTGCAAGGATGTAAAGGTAAAGGATGAGTTTGGAAAACTCAGTGTGTCCAGAAGCCCAACCAGAGCCCAATTCAGCTCAAGCCCATTAGGCCTAAACCCTATCCAGTCTCGGTCAGATACTGGGCCGAAGCCCTATTCAGATAACAGTATGGCCTATAGGCCTAATATAGAACAGTACAGATAACAGTATGAATGCAAGCCCATATCATGTGGGGAGACTACTCAACCTACCCAACCGCAACACACCACCCGTACCAGCCAACACACTATGTGGGGAATAACTCGATCCACCCAGCCCATACACCATAATCGCAGCATGGCTACTCAGATAATTAGTATAACGAGGCAAAGCCCCTTTTCAGTAAACGTGGCATTGCCACTCACGCTTCCTCCACAATAACCCAACCCATGCAATAGATAGATATGTTATGGCATACAGTAATAGTAACAGTCAAATCATGTAGAACAGTCGTACCTAGCCCTAAGGGTATAATGGTCATTTTACACCTAGGGGTATCACGGTAATTTCTCACCCTTAAGGGGTATTTTAGGAGATACTCTATAATGACAAGTTTTAAGCATGTTACAGTCACTAATAGTCTTTATTTTCATCTCAACAATCAATTTAATAGTTTTTAGCAGTTTCAGTTACAGGGCCCTGGAACCCCTAATGAGCCCTATAGTGTCCATTGGCTCTCTAAGCCCATTTAGTCAGAGTTTAACATTCAGTTACTAGTTTTAACAGTTTCAACCCCACAGTCTTCCAGAATACCCTTAATGCCTATTTTACCCAAATGGGCCCAAAAGCCTATTGGGGCCATATTCGGCCCATTGAGGCCCAACTTACTGACGTGCACGAAATTGCACACTCGCCCAACCTACTAGTATCGATTTCAGATCCACCATATTCCTATCGACTTGAGAGAGTTCGCACGCTCACAAGCCGAAGAAATGCCAAAACTTCGGCATTTCGGCTTTTGTCGATTTGAACCATGAAAGGGGTGTTCAGTACACGCACCTGTTTGCGCAATCACCGGTGAAAACTCCTAAGTGATACCTCATACAATCCATCACTTAACCGATTAGACCACAGATCTACAAAAACCACAGTAGAAAATCCCTTACCACAATCGGCCAATGTCCCTAATGGCCATGAAATCTTACCTTGTCGACTTAGATGCACTAAATCTAGATCTGGTTGTATCGATGCCTTCAGTTCCTCGTTTGATCTCCTCTTTCACTAATTAACACATATAAGAACCAAAATACCACACTGGGTTATCAATAGACTATGTCGACAGCCTCCCTAACTATAAGGGATTTCGGCTTTTCCTTAACTTTCAAGAAAACAAATGTATTCAGTATTTGATCACTTACCGATGACTCTACTTGATGAATACTGCTTCTACGCCCTCTCTAAACTAGATCCGTAATAGTTCTAGCCCTAAACGCTAGCAGAGAATGGCTCTAAGAGGTTCGGCTTTAGGACCTATACTTAGGTACTCTTGTCGACACAACAGAGGAATAGGGGCAGTGAATCGATGGCAAAGGAAATAGATGGTGACAGATTCAGTTCATTGGAGAATTTAAGAGAAGAAAAGGATGATTTTGGAAAAAGGGGTAGTCGGCAATGGGGAGTTTCGGTTTCTAGAGGTTATCGACAGAGGTTGAAGAAAAGAGAAGAAGAAATAGATTGATTCGGCTTAGAAGGGTTTACAATGGGATGAAATCAGCTTGAAGAGAGAATGGTGGGATGGAATCGGTTCAAGGTGCAAGAAGAAAGGAAGAAGAAGAATGAGGGAAGAAGAAAGAAAAGAAGTGAATTCGGCTAGGAGGAGTAATCGGCAATAGGGGTTTTAGGGTAGTAGGGTTCAGCTATTAGGTCAAAAAAAAGAAAATAATGGAAAAAAGAATAACAAAAGAAAACCCTAGTGTGCTATACCCAATCGGTAGAAAAGGAGTTCACTTACCTAGAGAAATCGGCACACTAAAGACCCAAATGCCGAATGTGCTATGCCTAGGGCTACATGCTGAAATTGTACTATCACAGAGTCCTTTGGCTGGCCACTATTTCACAAATTCAAATTCCCCTAAAATCTCTCCTTGATCCACTCTCATGAGCAATTCAAACTCTTCATGACAGAATTTCACTTGAGTGCCAACACTTGACTACACATGCACATAAAAAATAAAAGTACCTTGAACTAACCTTAACTTGAACCCTGGACATCCCATTCTCTCATCGGTGCCACTTTTTTAAGAGCCTTGTGGTGCCACCTTGCCACTTTGCCAAGGCTCCATTTGTGACAAATTTTACCAAGTTTTTCTTAAGAGCCCTCTTGACCAAGTTCCTTCGTTCACTTAAAAACATACTTTGCTATTTTTATCGGGTTTTAACCTGAGTTTGGGCCTCCTAAAGGCCCAATAACGTACTTAAACACAAATTTAATAGTCTCAATATAGAAAATACACAATTTCAACAAAATTGCAACAACCCAGAAAAAAAATCCCGAAAATCAAGGCATTAGAACTGTACCCCCTTAAAGAAATTTCGGCCTCAAAATTTACCTAATCCAAATAACTGAGGGTATTGTTGACGTATGGTCTCTTCTGGCTTCCACGTAGCCTCTTCTCTTCCATGGTTGTGCCATAGCACCTTTACCAATGGAATTGACTTCTTCCTTAGGACTTTGACTTCACGATCCAAAATTTACATAGGTTCTTCCTCAAAGGTCAAATCAATCTTTACCTCAATCCCCTCTACTGGTACAATATGTGAAGGATCTGATCGATACCGCCTTAGCATAGACACGTGAAAAACATCATAGATACGGGCAGTGCAAAAATGTATAACGACCTGAAACATCAATATTGGTGGCACGGAATGAAATGGGACATCTCTGATTTTGTATCTAAGTGTCTGATATGTCAGCAAGTAAAAGCGGAGCATCAGGTGCCATCGAGATTACTTCAGCTGATCCTAATACCCGAGTGGAAGTGGGATCGAGTTACGATGGACTTTGTATCCGGTTTACCGCTTACACAGAGCAAGAAACATTCCATTTGGGTTATTGTTGATAGATTAATGAAATCAGCCCATTTCATCCCTGTTCGTACGGACTTTTCACTTGATAAGCTAGCGGAATTGTACGTCTCCCAGATCGTACGATTGCATGGAGTGCTGAGTTCTATTGTTTCGGATAGAGATCCCCGGTTTACTTCATGATTTTGGAAGAAATTACATGAGGCATTGGGTACTAAGCTTCAGTTTAGCACTACCTTTCATCCCCAGACTGATGGTCAGTCTGAAAGAACTATTCAAATACTTGAGGATATGTTGATGTGTTGCATTCTCGAGTTTAGTGGCTCGTGGGAGAAATACGTATCGTTGATTGAATTTGCCTATAATAATAGCTTTCAAACGAGTATCAAGATGGTGCCTTATGAGGCTTTATACGATCGTAAATGCCGTACGCCTTTGTTTTGGACCGAGCTCAGTGAGAATAAATTATACGGGGTTGATTTAATTAAAGAGGCCGAAAAATAAGTGAAAAGAATTCGTGATAGCCTGAAAGCAGCATCGGATCGTCAGAAATCATATGCAGATTTAAAGCGTAAAGATATAGAGTTTTAGGTTGGAGAAAAAGTTTTTCTAAAAGTTTCGCCGTGGAAAAAGGTACTCCGTTTTGGCCGTAAAGGCAAATTGAGTCTGGGATTTATCGGACAGTATAAGATTTCAGAGAGAATTGGGCCGGTTGCTTATAGGCTAATTCTGCCCCCTAAACTTGAAAAGATTCACAACGTTTTTCATGTTTCGATGCTCCATCGTTATAGATCCGATCCCTCTCATGTGATTTGCCCATCGGAGATTGAAATTCAGTCTGATTTAAGTTACGAAAAAGAACCGATTTGTATTTTGGCTCGCGAGGTGAAAGATTTGCGAAATAAAAAGATTCCGTCAGTAAAAGTATTATGGCTCAAACATGGAATTGAAGAAGCAACTTGGGAGCTCGAAGGCTCGATGAAAGAGCGCTACCCTAATTTATTCACCGGTAAGATTTTTGGGGACAAAAATTTCTAAAGACGGGGAGAGTTGTGACAGTCGTAATTTGACCCTAGTCAGGAAGTGGTTTCGGGACCACAAAATTGAGTTACGAAAATATTTTAATGTTAAATTCTATGTCATTAAATAGTGAGGAAACTTGTGTGAAAATTTCATGTTTTAGATTTATTTCTATGAATGTGAAAACATGAAAAGGACTTATGTGATTAAGGTAAAAATGTACTAGGAAGAATGTGGGATTACCAAATTGTACATGAATTAAATAGGGGTTTTTTGCATGTCAAATTACCCAAAATAAGGATAGTGGCCGGCCATTGTAATGATTATAAGCATTACATGCAAAATTTATTATTAAATTATAAGTGGTGTGAAATTAAAACTAAATAAAATAGAAATAGGAAATAAAAACATTTTTTTTTCTTTGGTTCATCTTGTTCACTCTTAGCCAAAAATAAGAGAAAGAATAGAAGAGATAACCTTCAAAGCGTTTGGCACTTATTATGCAAAATTGAGGTATGAATTAAATGCCGTTGTTAGTAATTTTATGATATTGGATTTGATTTTAAGCTCTTTACTTTGCCCACGTGTTAATTCTTAAATTGATGGTGATTTATGTGTTCGGCCATTGAGAGAAAGTTTTGAAATGAGAGTTAATTTCATTCCTCAATTTCTAATAGAGATTTGTTGTGGTCTTAGTTGATTGATTTTACATATAGGAAGGTTATATTTTTGTTTACATGAATGGTAATCGGATATTTAGTGTATGAACTCTATATTAGGATGTAGCTATGTTATTATAATCGGCCATGGTAGAAGTTGGAAGAAGTGGCTAAGTTTTGGTGTTTTAAAAATAAAATAAATGATTGTGAGCATAGGTGGTTAGTTGAGTAATTGATGTGCATTTAGTAATCTTTGAAGGAAATCGGCTATGAAACTAATTGGAAATTTGATGTACAAATTAATGTCTTGGAAATTTTATTTGGATAATGACCTTGCCGAATGCCCTTAGTATATATAAAAAAAAAAGAGTTTAATTGGTGAATAAGAAATCAATTTCTTGTTTGATTAGGTCCAATTTGCCGAATGCAAATGTTTGGAAGAGGATTTTTGTGACCTTGTGAAGACTTGCATAATTAGTATTAAAAGGGGCCGAATATATATATATACATATATGTACTATGGATGTTGTCTAAATTGGTGGTAGATGTATTGATAAAAGGAGTACTTGATCCTATAAGAAATTTAAATGGATTAGAGTATGAAATTTCTATGATTAAGATAGAGAATGCCGAATGGTCTTTTTCTTTATTTATGTGTGATTGTTTGTAAATTTAAATGATCTAAGACATTGAGTTGATATTGAGTGATAATTAATTTGAATAGTGATGTAATGATGCTTTGTTGCCGATTATAAATGTGGAACTAGGAATGGCTATATGCATATGTTGTAACGAGAAAGGAAAATGGATTTGGAAATCTAATTAAATGAAATGTCTTGATTTTCTTTTTAAGCTCAAGATCATCAAAGGGGATAGTCGGACAAAGGAAATACTAAGATTATCGAGTAACCGTAGAAGCAAATCCATCGTATCTTAAGGTAAGTGTGTAAGCACTATGAGCTTAGTTATTTATACCTAAATGGAGTGTATATATCATGAAAGAATTATTCTTGAAATTATATAACTATACATCTTGCTTGCTTGATAGATTTGTAATAGCATATTCGAATTTGATTAACTTAGTAGATGGATGTAAATGGCACATTATGTGCAGGCTGAATTGCATAATATGTGCGGGTTGAATGGCACATTATGTGCGGGTTAAATGGCACATTATGGGCGGGCTGAATTGCACAATATGTGCGGGTTGAATGGCACATTACGTGCGGGTTGAATGGCATATTATGTGCGGGTTAAATGGCACATTATGTGCGGGCTGAATTGCACAATATGTGCGGGTTCAATGGCACCATGTGTGCGAATGTAAACGGCACTACGAGTGTGGGTATGAATGGCACCATGTGTACGATTTCGGAAGGGCACTACGAGTGCAGTTTGGAACAAATGAGGTCTGCAAAATTTCCTGACTAATCACCCTAAGGTTGTGAATGAATGCTATAAGGAGTATTTGCTTATCAAGAGTAAGAGAGCTAAATGTCTCTTGAAGTGTTAATTGTAATGGTTGTTCATTAGTTTTCATTGCATCTTATCAAACAAGTTGTTATATTGTATTGCTTATAACTTACTGAGTTGAAAAACTCACTTGGTGTGTTTAATTGCTTCTTAATAGGTTGTTTTGATCTGTTGTAAACTCGGAACCGTCATCAAAGTCATCACACCTGTCAGTAACGTTTTGGTATCTCGTTTTGTTAGTCTTGAGCTTAATATTTTGGCATGTACAGACTTTATTTTTGGGAATGTTGATGTTGTAAATACTCTTTTGTATAAATGGCCATGCGATTTTGGCCTAAGTGTTAGAAATTCAAACGTGGTTATGTATGATTTTATGAATCAGCTTTTGATTTTAAATGAATCACTATTAAATAAATCAAATACTTAAGTTGTATTTAGAAGATGGGATCATGAGATGTATAAATGACCATGCATCCGGCTAGGAAGGTAAATTACCAAATGAATAGTAAATTCTTTTATGATACTTAAATGAGTGTGAGACATGCTGAAGTAGTGTTTCTATTTGATAAATTAATAGCATGAGAATTCGGTTGTTTAGTTGTAAGAATCAATAAGTTGATTACTTTGCATTATGTTTTGTTTAATAGTTCGTACATGAATTGTTTTCCGTAATACTCCGTAACCCTTCCGGTGACGGATACGGGTTAGGGGTGTTACATTTTATTTGTATCAGAGCCACAGTTTAGTCGATTCTAAGACTACTGTAGTGTGCGTAAGAATAGCTATACATGCCAAAATATAATAATGTGACAGTGTGATGACTTCTAACGGTTAAAAAAGTTAATTTTGTATAGAAAATGGAACCTGACCCCGAACGAGTCGTAGCGGATGATGTAGAGAGTATAGCACCTGCTCCTACGCAAGGGACAGTGCCGGTAGACTCTCAACCATCAACAAGTAACCAAGAAGATGGAGTTAGGCAAGCCCTCTTTTCCATAATGAATGAATGGTTTGCCTAGCATACTCGTGTAAATCCGGCTACTCAACAACCCCCTAATTTAAATAATCCTCCCCCGGTACCTATAGTGCCTGTAACCACTGATCCGTTGAGATAGAGTAAACCCCCTGTCGATAAGATCAAAAATTATGAGGCTGAAGAATTCAGAGCCACAACTACCGATGATGCTGAGAGGGCTGAATTTTGGTTGGATAATACCCTTTGTGTATTTGATGAACTGTCTTGCACACCCAATGAGTGTCTAAAATGTGCTGTGTCCTTGCTTCGAGATACGGCTTATTATTGGTGGAGTACTCTGATTGCGATCGTTCCAAAGGAGCGGGTTACGTGGGATTTCTTTCAGACAGAGTTTCGCAAGAAATATATAAGTCAGCGATTTATCGACCAGAAGCGCAAAGAATTTCTGGAACTTAAACAAGGCCGTCTAACTGTATCGAAATATGAAAGTGAATTTGTGAGGCTCAGTCGTTACGCTCGAGAATGTGTCGCTAATGAAGATGCAATGTGCAAAAGATTTGAAGAGGGATTAAACGAAGACATAAAACTGCTAGTGGGTATTCTTAAAATAAGAGAATTCGTAGTACTCGTTGAACGGGCTTGCAAGGCGGAGGAGCTTAGGAAGGAGAAAAGAAAAGCTGAATCTGAAGCTAAAGACTTTCGCAAGAGATCCATGGGAAAAGCTTCATTTTCAGCCTCAAAGAAATTCAGAGATGAAAGTAACAAGTCAAAGACAAATGCTGGGATTTTGATTCTAGAACGACCTTCGACGGATTCTCGAGCTACTTCGGTTGCTAGTGTGGGTAACAATCGCAAATGAAACCGGAATGTTAACAGTGTGGAAGATGACATGTGGGCTAGTGTTGGGGCAAGATTAATAATCGAGCTTGTTATAGATGCGGTTTGCTGGATCATTATGTTCAAAATTGTACGAAACCTGTTAAGAAAGATAATACGAGAGATATGAGGTCAAGTGGTACTGCTGTTAGGGGTAGGACACCGAGAAGTGCAGGAGGTAGGAGTGGTATTCAGAGAGGGACTTCTGATACAGCTGTTCGGTCAGAGGCTTGTGCTCCTGCAAGAGCCTATGCTATCCATGCTAGAGAGGATGCTTCTCCCTCTGATGTTATTTTTGGTACTTTCACTCTTTTCAACTTTGATGTTGTTGCCTTGATTGATTCCGGGTCAACCCATTCATATGTGTGTGAGACTTCGGCATCCAGTAAGACTCTTCCTGTTGAGTCTACTGAGTTTGTAATTCGAGTGTCAAACCCTTTGGGTCGGTATGTCTTAGTAAACAAAGTGTGCAAGAACTGCCCTCTAATGTTTCGAAACTTTTGTTTCCGAGCCGATTTAATTCACTTGCCATTTGGTGAGTTTGATATTATCCTTGGTATGGATTGGTTATCCGCACACGATGCGGTGGTGAATTGTAAAAGAAAATCAATCGAATTGCGATGTTCAAACAGAGAAATAATTCGAGTTGAGTCAACCGATTTAAACGGGCTACCGGCAGTGATATCTTCGATATCGGCTCAACGATATGTGAAAAAGGGATGTGAAGCTTATCTGGCGTATGTTTTAGATAATAAAGTATTTGCGCAAAAGCTCGAAGCTGTACCTGTGGTTAGTGAGTATCTGAATGTGTTTCCCGAGAAATTGCCGGGATAGTTGCCTGTTAGAGAAGTTGAGTTCAGCATAGAGTTGGTTCCGGGTATGACACTGATTTCGATTACCCCGTACCGAATGGCACCTATAGAGTTAAAAGAATTGAAATCTCAGTACAAGAGTTGATAGACAGAGGTTTCGCACGACCGAGTTTCTCACCCTGGGGCGCACCAGTTTTGTTTGTGAAAAAAAAGACGGGACTATGAGAATGTGTATCAATTATAAACAGTTGAATAAAGCCACTATAAAGAATAAATATCCATTGCCCCGAATCGACGACCTGTTTGATTAGCTGAAAAAAGCTTCAGTGTTTTCAAAGATCTATCTACGCTCTGGTTATTATCAGTTGAGAGTCAGAGATTCTGACGTGCCCAAAACCACTTTCAGAATGAGGTACGAACACTACGAATTTTTATTGATGCCATTCAGGCTCACTAATGCCCCTGCGATTTTTATGGATCTTATGAATCGAGTGTTTAGGCAATATCTGGATCGATTTGTGGTGGTGTTTATCGATGACATTTTGATTTATTCTCGCGATGAGATCGAGCATACTGAGCATTTGAGACTTGTGTTTCAGACCTTACGAGATAATCAATTATATGCGAAATTTAGTAAATGTGAATTTTGGTTGCGCGAAGTCAGCTTTTTGGGACATTTAGTGTCTGTTTCGGGTATTCGAGTTGATCCGAACAAAATTTCAGCCATTCTCGACTGGAGATCTCCGAGAAATGTTTCAGAAGTTCAGAGCTTCTTGGGACTCGCCGGGTACTATCGACGTTTTGTAAAGGGGTTCTCGTTGATTGCGACACCGTTGACTAAACTACTACAAAAGGATGTCAAGTTTGAGTGATCTGAAAGGTGTCAGAAAAGTTTCGACCAGCTGAAAACTCTTTTGACAGAAGCTCAAGTGTTGGTTCAGCCAGAATCCGGTAAGGAATTTGTGGTCTTCAGTGACACCTCTTTGAATGGTTTGGGTTGTGTGCTAATGCAAGAAGGCAGAGTCGTTTCTTATGCCTCAAGACAGTTGAAGCCTCACGAGAAAAACTATCCGACGCACGATCTCGAGTTAGCTGCCATTGTTTTTGCTTTAAAAATTTGGCGTCATTATTTGTTCGGGGAGAAATGCCATGTTTATTCTGATCATAAAAGCCTCAAGTACTTAATGACACAGAAAAATTTGAATTTGAGACAACGACGGTGGTTAGAATTATTAAAAGATTACGAGCTCGTCAACGATTATCACCCGGGAAAATCTAACGTGGTTGCGGACGCTTTAAGTCGAAAATCACTGTTTGCCCTTCGAGCGATGAATGTACATTTGTCTTTGTCCACTGATGATATGTTGATAGCAGAATTGAAAGCAAAACCAATGTTGATACGACAAATTTGTGACGCCCAGAAAATCGATGATGATTTGCTTGCTAAACGGGCTCAGTGTGATCCTAATATAGATTTAGAGTTTGAAATTGACGATAATGATTGTTTGAGGTTCAAAAATTGATTGTGTGTTCCAAGAAATTTAGAGATTATGTCAATGATTTTGAACGAAGCTCATAATAGTCGAATGTCGATTCATCCGGGTAGCACAAAAATGTATAACGACCTGAAATATCAATATTGGTGGCACGGAATGAAACGGGACATCTCTGATTTTGTATCTAAGTGTCTGATATGTCAGCAAGTAAAAGCGGAGCATCAGCTGCCATCGAGATTACTTCAGCCTATCCTAATACCCGAGTGGAAGTGGGATCGAGTTACGATGGACTTTGTATCCGGTTTACCGCTTACACAGAGCAAGAAACATTCCATTTGGGTTATTGTTGATAGATTAATGAAATCAGCCCATTTCATCCCTATTCGTACGGACTTTTCACTTGATAAGCTAGCGGAATTTTATGTCTCCCAGATCGTACGATTGCACGGAGTGCTGACTTCTATTGTTTCGGATAGAGATCCCCGGTTTACTTCGCGATTCTGGAAGAGATTACATGAGGCATTGGGTACTAAGCTTCAGTTTAGCACTACCTTTCATCCCCAGACTGATGGTCAGTCTGAAAGAACTATTCAAATACTCGAGGATATGTTGAGGTGTTGCATTCTCGAGTTTAGTGGCTCATGGGAGAAATACGTACCGTTGATTGAATTTGCCTATAATAATAGCTTTCAAACGAGTATCAAGATGGCGCATTATGAGGCATTATACGGTCGTAAATGCCGTACGCCTTTGTTTTGGACCAAGCTCAGCGAGAATAAATTATACGGGGTTGATTTAATTAAAGAGGCCGAACAACAAGTGAAAATAATTTGTGATAGCCTGAAAGCAGCATCGGATCGTCAGAAATCGTACGCAGATTTGAAGCGTAAAGATATAGAGTTTCAGGTTGGAGAAAAAGTTTTTCTGAAAGTTTCGCCGTGGAAAAGGATACTCCGTTTTGGCCGTAAAGGCAAATTGAGTCCAAGATTTATCGGACCGTATGAGATTTTAGAGAGAATTGGGCCGGTTGCTTATAGGTTAATTCTACCCCCTGAACTTGAAAAGATTCACAATGTTTTTCATGTTTCGATGCTCCGTCGTTTTAGATCCGATCCCTCTCATGTGATTTGCCCGTCGGAGATTGAAATTCAGTCTGATTTAAGTTACGAAGAAGAACCGATCCGTATTTTGGCTCGCGAGGTGAAAGATTTGCGAAATAAAAAGATTCCGTTAGTAAGAGTATTATGGCTCAAACATGGAATTGAAGAAGCAACTTGGGAGCTCGAAGGCTCGATGAAAGAGCGCGACCCTAATTTATTCACAGGTAAGATTTTTGGGGACAAAAATTTTTAAATAGGGGGAGAGTTGTGACAGTCGTAATTTGACCCTAGTCGGGAAGTGGTTTCGGGACCACAAAATTGAGTCACAAAAATATTTTAATTCTATATTCTATGTCATTAAATAGTGAGAAACTTGTGTGAAATTTTCATGTTTAAAATTTATTTCTATGAATGTGAAAACATGAAAAGGACTTATGTGATTAAAGTAAAAATGTACTAGGAAGAATGTGGGATTACCAAATTGTACATGAACTAAATAGGGGGTTTTTGCATGTCAAATTACCCAAAATAAGGATAGTGGCCGGCCATTGTAATGATTATAAGCATTACATGCAAAATTTATTATTAAATTATAAGTGGTGTGAAATTAAAACTAAATAAAATAGAAATAGGAAATAAAAACATTTTTTTTTCTTTGGTCCATCTTGTTCACTCTTAGCCGAAAATAAGAGAAAGAATAGAAGAGATAACCTTCAAAGCGTTCGGCACTTATTATGCAAAATTGAGGTATGAATTGAATGCCGTTGTTAGTAATTTTATGATATTGGATTTGATTTTAAGCTCTTTACTTTGCCCACGTGTTAATTCTTGAATTGATGGTGATTTATGTGTTCGGCCATTGAGAGAAAGTTTTGAAATGAGAGTTAATTTCATTCCTCAATTTGTAATAGAGATTTGTTGTGGTCTTAGTTGATTGATTCTGCACATAGGAAGGTTATATTTTTGTTTACATGAATGGTAATCGGATATTTAGTGTATGAACTCTATATTAGGATGTAGTTATGTGATTATAATCGGCCATGGTAGGAGTTGGAAGAAATGGCTAAGTTTTGGTGTTTTAAAAATAAAATAAATGATTGTGAGCAAAGGTGGTTAGTTGAGTAAATGATGTGCATTTAGTAATCTTTGAAGGAAATCGGCTATGGAACTAATTGGAAATTTGATGTACAAATTAATGTCTTGGAAATTTTATTTGGATAATGACCTTGCCGAATGCCCTTAGTATAAAAAAAATGAGTTTAATTGGTGAATAAGAAATCAATTTCTTGTTTGATTAGGTCCAATTTGCCGAATGTAAATGTTTGGAAGAGGATTTTTGTGACTTTGTGAAGACTTGCATAATTAGTATTAAAAGGGGCCGAATATATATATATACTTATATGTACTATGAATGTTGTCCAAATTGGTGGTAGATGTATTGATAAAAGGAGTACTTGATCCTATAAGAAATTTAAATGGATTAGAATATGAAATTTCTATGATTAAGATAGAGAATGCCGAATGGTCTTTTTCTTTATTTATGTGTGATTGTTTGTAAATTTAAATGATTTAAGACATTGAGTTGATATTGAGTGATAATTAATTTGAATAGTGATGTAATGATGCTTTGTTGCCGAATATAAATGTGGAACTAGGAATAGCTATATGCATATGGTGTAATGAGAAAGGAAAATGGATTCGGAAATCTAATTAAATGAAATGTCTTGATTTTCTTTTTAAGCTCAAGATCATCAAAGGGGAGAGTCGGACAAAGGAAATACTAAGATTATCGAGTAACCGTAGAAGCAAATCCATCGTATCTTAAGGTAAGTGTGTAAGCACTATGAGCTTAGTTATTTATACCTAAATGGAGTGTATATATCATGAAAGAATTATTCTTGAAATTATATAACTATACATCTTGCTTGCTTGATAGATTTGTAATAGCATATTCGAATTTGATTAACTTAGTAGATGGATGTAAATGGCACATTATGTGCGGCCTGAATTGCACAATATGTACGGGTTGAATGGCACATTATGTGCGAGTTAAATGGCACATTATGTGCGGGCTGAATTGCACAATATGTGCGGGTTGAATGGCATATTACGTGCGGGTTGAATGGCACATTATGTGCGGGTTAAATGGCACATTATGTGCGGGCTGAATTGCACAATATGTGCAAGTTCAATGGCACCATGTGTGGAGATGTAAACGGCACTACAAGTGTGGGTATGAATGGCACCATGTGTGCGATTTTGGAAGGGCACTACGAGTGCGGTTTGGAACAAATGAGGTGTGCAAAATTTCCCGACTAATCAACCTAAGGTTGTGAATGAATGCTATAAGGAGTATTTGCTTATCAAGAGTAAGAGAGCTAAATGCCTCTTGAAGTGTTAATTGTAATAGTTGTTCATTAGTTTTCATTGCATCTTATCAAACAAGTTGTTATATTGTATTGCTTATAAGTTATTGAGTTGAAAAACTCACTTGGTGTGTTTAATTGCTTCTTAATAGGTTCTTTTGATCCGTTGTAAACTCGAAACCGTCATCAAAGTCATCACACCTATCAGCAACATTTTGGTATCTCGTTTTGTTAGTCTTGAGCTTGATATTTTGGCATGTATAGACTTTATTTTTGGGAATGTTGATGTTGTAAATACTCTTTTGTATAAATGGCCATGCGGTTTTGGCCTAAGTGTTAGAAATTCAAACGTGGTTATGTATGAGTTTATGAATCAGCTTTTGATTTTAAATGAATCACTATTAAAGAAATCAAATACTTAAGTTGTATTTAGAAGATGGGATCATGGATGTATAAATGACCATGCATCCGGCTAGGAAGGTAAATTACCAAATGAATAGTGAATTCTTTTATGATACTTAAATGAGTGTGAGACATGCTGAAGTAGTGTTTCTATTTGATAAATTAATAGCATGAGAATTTGGTTGTTTAGTTGTAAGAATCAATAAGTTGATTACTTTGCATTATGTTTTGTTTAATAGTTCGTACATGAATTGTTTTCCGTAATACTCTGCAACCCTTTCGGCGACGGATACGGGTTAGGGGTGTTATATATATGCTACTGGCCCAATCTACTTGAGAATTCGATAAGGCCCAATGAATCATGGACTCAACTTACCCTTTCTTCCAAATCTCAAGATCTTCTTTCATGGCGACACTTTCAGAAAAACCATGTCCCCAACAGTGAACTCGATTTCCTTACGCTTAAGGTCAGCATATGACTTCTGCCTATCAGACGCCTCCTTTAACTGGTCTCAAATAAGCTTAACGTTGCTTTTAGTATCTGCTACGAATTATGGTCCAAGAACTTGGCGCTCTCCTAACTCTGTCCAACATGTAGGCGTACGACACCTTCGCCCATAAAGTGCCTCATATGGGGCCATCTGAATACTTGTGTAACGCCCTAATTTTCAGGTTTCTCTTAGATTGTCCTTTAGCTGATAAAATGTTTAAATTCTAGCATATGGGTGTGTAATGCATGTTTGGAGTGTGTTAATGGGCCTATGGAAGGCCCAGGTATGGGTTAGAAGCTCGGTAAAATTTTGGATTTTTGACTTAGGAGATAGGGGATCGTTGGAAGTAAGTGTCTTAAGAAATTGTGCGCGAAGTATAGCACAAAACAAGTAGTGGTAAAGTGGTAAGGGAGGCGCCACTAGGCTCCTTAAAAAGTGGTGCCTAAGTGAGCTTGGAGGTCCAAGGTTCTAGTCCCAGAGTAGGTAAGGTGGCGTTTTATTTTTGTGCAGGAAGCAGGTAAGAGTTTAAGGCAGAGTTGAACTCTGTTGAGGAGTGTTTGAATCGGTCATGAGAGGTTTTGGTGGAGTGATAAGGGGAGCTTGTTGAGGAGAATTTTAAGGTGAGTTTGAATTTCAAAATAGGTGGCCGGCCAAGGGGTTCTTGATTGTGTATTTTCGGCAAATAGGAGTTAGTTGTAGCGAATTTACTTTTGGTTCTTTTGAATTTTGTGCTGATTTTTCTAGGTGAAGTAAACTCCCTTTCTTTTGCTCATTTCGCATAGCTTAATACTTGGGTTTTTGCCATTTCGTCTTTCTTTTCTAAACTTGTAGCCGAACCCTACTACCCTTCTTTTGCCGAATCCCCATTTGTTAGGGAACTACTTTCTTTCCCTTCTCTTCTACTTATTTCTCTTATTTCTTCTTCTCCGACATAAACCGACTTCATACCACCAACCTCCTGCTAGCCGAATCTATTTTCTCCCGGTCAACTTAACTCTTCCTCTTCATCTCACTTCCATTGCCGATTGCTCTCTGGTCTCATACTTCTCTTCTTTTCCTCCCTCTTTGTTGTCGACATCGTCCATAACACCATAGCCGAACCTTCTTGTGTTTAAACTCTTTTCAACGTTCTTCTTTCCTCGTTATAGCAAGCAGGGCTAGTGTGGATTGGGGCTAGAGCGATAAGTATTTTGTGACTTTATAGTGTTAGTTTCCTGGTGTTAAGGCTTGAAGCCGAACCTCTTAGGGGTATTGTCGTTGGAACTAAAAGGCCCTTTGGCCTCTCTCTTTTGTTGGAAGGCGCAATAGTGTAGTCAAGGAGAGGATCGTGCATCAAGGATCCTGAAGGCTAGCAAGTGGACATCTAGTCCATAATCGGCAGAAAAGTAAGGCTTTTAGGGACTTAAGCCATGATGGCCGATTTTGGGTAAAGGACTTGTGGCTTATTGATTATTGGGTTTTAGGCTAACGCAATAGGGTGCAATTGTAGGCTATTCGTTCGTGGGTTCTTCAACACTTCGTCAGTTAACAGGTGTGTAACTAATCCCAACTTTTAGACTAAAGTGGTAAAAGTCGAAATGGCCATAATGTGACCGACAACTGGTGGAAAGTGACCGAAAACGCACTCATGTAATATTTAAGAGTAATCGTTTACTCTGGCGGGGCTAACCATGAATTCTGTGGTGAAAGAATTGCAGAAGGTGCAATTCTGAACGTGTTTGGTAAGTTGGGCTTCGATGGGCCAAGGTGGGCCCAATGGGCTTCCGAGCCCAAATCGAAAAATGACCATTAAAAGGCTTTCTGGCAACACGGATACTAATAACATGGTTAAGTTGGTAAACTAGACCTAAAAATTAGACTTAACAGGCTTGAGACGATATTGGACTTAGTAAGGCCCATTAGAGGTTTTAAGCTAAAAAGGGTAAAACTGGCAATTTGGCTTAAATGGACTTCCGTGGTTATTTATGGACTGATAATTTATCGAACTTGCATAAAATCTCTGAAAATTTGATAAAGGACTAAAATACCCTTGAATGTGGAAAATTACCAAAATACCCCTAGGTGTAAAAAGACTAATATACCCCTAGGGATAATTCTGTATGAAATGTATAATTTTATGTATCTGCATGAATTACCTTTTAATATGAATATATCTGATGCATGAGATGCTATATGTTGCATGCTAATATGTATATATCTGTTGCATAAGGTATGGGTTTTTATGATGGAGGAAGCGTTCTGGCAGCCTCGCTGCAATCTGGTGGCCTCGCCACATATATATCTGTTCTGGCAGCCTCGCTGCAATCTGGTGGCATCGCCACGTATATACATCTGTTCTGGTGGCCTCGCCACAATATCTGTATCTGGTGACCTCATCTCAATATCTGGCAGCCTCGCTGCAAATTTTATCTGGCAGCCTTGCTGCAAATTTCTGTGGTGTGTAGCGGTTGGGTGGGTCGAGTAGTCTCCCCACATGGTGTAAGGCTGGTACGGGGGTGTTATGGATGGATCTGGGTTGGGTTTTCTATTTGCATAATATATCTGATCTATATCTGTTATGGGCCTATGGGCTTAACCTGATTTTTGTAATGGGCCAAGGCCCAATTAATCTGATTCTGAGGCTTGATCTGTTTTGGCTTATGGTTGAGATTATGCTACACACTGAGTTGTCAAACTCACCCCCTTTAATTTCATCTCTGCAGGTAACCCTCAACCATAGTGGGCTTAGAGCTGGGAGAGATTCGGAGTGGCCACAGCATCTGCAAATTCGGTTTTCTATTCATTTTAAGTATTTAATTATTCTATTTTGGGTTTTTCTGTAATAAGGCCGCTATTTAAATTTCTTTTTTTGGTTTTGTTTTCTTTTATGGTTTAATTCATATTTTATCGAAACTGCTAGTTATAGGCTGCGCGGGTTTTTCAAACTCCTAAAAAGGTTTTAAAACTCAACAAATATCAAATATGGATAACCTAAAGGCTTATCAAAATTATTTTTCACAATCTTGCCGTTTTATTAAAAATATCACCTGAGTCACAACACGCAAAAGGTCGTAAACTTAGTTATTGGTTCATGTGACACATCAGATCTGGTCATAACGTCCAGGCCAGGCTTGGGGTGTTACAACTTGCTTGATAACTGTTGTTATATGCAAACTCCGCCAATGGCAAATAGTCGTCCCAACTGCCATGAAAGTCAATGACACAACCTCTCAACATGTCTTCTAACACCTGAATGACCCTTTCAGACTGTCCATCTATCTGAGGGTGAAACGTAGTATTGAAGTCTAATCGCGTACCCAACGCCTCATGCAATTTTTTCCAGAATCGAGATGTAAATCTGGGATCTCGATCAGATCACTGGAACCCCATGCAGTCGTACTATCTCTTCCACATACAACTTGGGCAACTTCTGTAGTGAGTAATCGGTTTGGACCGGTACGAAATGAGCAGACTTCGCCAATCTATCCATGATTACCGAAACAGAATCTTTCTTCGAGGTGTCAAAGGTAACCCACTCATGAAATCCATCGTTACTCTCTCCCACTTCCACTGTGGAATTTTCACTGGTTACAACAGTCCAGAAGCCAATTGGTGTTCAGCTTTTACTTGCTGGCATGTCAGACATTTCCCCACAAGTTCCGTCACTTCGCGCTTGGAAGCTTGAAAAACCCTAGCCATGGTTTCTCCATGCTATTTTCGGCCTTGAGGAAGAAGATGAGCAAAAATTGGCTTTTAAATTGATTTTTAATTCAGTTAATCACTAAATGGCCAAAATGCCCCTAACTTAAAAATATTATTTTTTCTCACCCATTTCATGTCCATTTTTGTCCAATAAATGAACCAATGGTCTAATTACCATTTAAGGACCTCCAATTTAAATTTTCATAACAATTGGACACTTCTAACATATAGAACTCAACTTTTGCACTTTTTACAATTTAGTCCTTTTGACTAAATTGAGTGCCCAAACGTCAAAATTTTCGTACGAAATTTTTTTACAAAATAATTTCATAAAAATTTAAACCATAAAAATATAAATAAAACACATTTCAATTTAAAACCTTTAGCATTTGACAAAAATGCCCTTAATGCCATTCTTTGTAATTTTTCATGTACAAGCCCATTTTTGTCCAAAATTTTAGATATTGGTCGAATTGCTATTTAAGACCTCCTAATTAATATTCCAAAGCAATTTCATACTAAAAGCTTCTAGAATGCAAGTTTTGCAACTTATTCGATTTAGTCCCTAATTTCAGATTAAGCACTTTATGCATAGAATTTCTTCACGAAATTTTCACACAATCATGCAATCATATCATAAACCTCAAAATAATTATAAAATGATTATTTCTACCTCAGATTTGTGGTCACGAAACCACTATTCTGATTAGGCCCTAATTCGGGATATTGCAATACACATAGTGAGCTCCATTTTTGACTCCCATTCGGCACAGAAAAACATACACAAAATTTTCCACACAAGCTTGTATTTTAGCAATTAATATGATACAAGTTAAACCCAAAAGTTTACAATAAAATTTCAAGGTACATACATAGGGTCCATATACAAGTTTATTATAAAACACCACCCTTTAAACTTTTTTTTTTTTACAAGCCCTTCTTTATGACATGAATCATAGCCGAATGCGTCCCTAAGGTTTTCATAAGTATTTTAAGATTCAATTTCAAAATTGCTCAATGCTAACCATCGAGCTTTATTTACCAAAAGACTCTCATAACTAAAATCCATAAGCAAGTCATCCAATTCCACCATTTCAATAAGTATTTTATACCAAATCTAATAACTAAATGTTTTAATGAGATTCATACCAAGACCGAATATTCATTAACAACCAAAGCATATATTCAATAATTTAACAATGTGTTTAACCTCCATGGCTGAATAGATCCTTTCTATTCCATTTAACTACCATATGCTTAAAGTATTTAAAACAAGTTCATGAGTTTCTAATTTCATTATTTCAACCATTCAAAGCCTATCTAATTGCTCAAATAGATTTCTAATACAAGAATTAAGCCAACTTACTAACCTTAACACCCACATTCGGCAAGTGACCACACACACACTCTCATAACCGAATTTCCATACTACTAAAACCTCAATACACATATTCCCCATATTCAACTTCAATTTAAGCTCCCAACTCATAAAACATAAGGAATAGAAATCATCTTCTAAGTTTCCTACCTTAACCGAATGCCCATATCACCACAAGGATCAAAATTCACACATGGGCTCAATCAAAAACCTATCCATCAACTAAGATTTCATAAAATCTCAAAGAATTTACCTAAAACTTACCTTAATTAAGCAAATAGAAGACCGAATGCCTAGCTTCTTTTCCCCCTTTTTTTTTTCTTCCTTTAGTTCACGGCAAGAACAACAAAAACATAACCAAAATTTCTTTCTTTCTCTCATTTCCTTATTTTAATCACAAATATCTAATCATATTCCACTCACCAAATTTTAACAAATAAAATAATAATGTAACCAAAACATCAATTGCATGGCCGGCCACTTACAAATAAAAGGGGAAAATTGACATGCAAGCCCAACTTTTTGATAACATGCACAAATCGGCCACTCAAGGATTTACCCCACTTATTTTGAAATTTCTCATCTAAGTCCTATTTAATAATTCACCTTGAATTTCTAATATTAAAGTAACAATACTTCACACATGCATAATTCACATATCAAGATTTTATAATATGGCATTTCTCAATTTAATAATTCGGTTTCGTGGTCCCGAAACCACTTATTGACTAGGGTCAAAATAGGGCTGTTACAACTCTCCCCACTTTAGGAATTTTTGTCCCCAGAAATCTTACCAGAAAATAGGTTTGGGTATCATTTTTTCATAGTATTCTCGGGTTCCCAAGTCGCTTCTTCGATCCCGTGCTTGTGCCATAACACCTTTACTAACGAAACCTTTTTGTTTCGTAATTCTTTTATCTCGCGAGCTAAAATACGAATCGGCTCTTCTTCATAACTCAAATCAGGCTGAATTTCAATATCGGAAGAATTTATCACGTGGGAAGGGTCGGATCTATAACGTCGAAGCATTGAAACGTGAAAAACGCTGTGGATCTTTTCAAGTTCAGGGGGCAGAGTTAGTCGATAAGCAACCGGCCCAATACGTTCTGAAATTCCATACGGTCCAATGAATCTTGGACTCAACTTGCCTTTACGGCCAAAACGGAGTATCTTTTTCCACGGTGCGACTTTCAGAAACACTTCATCGCCGACCTAGTACTCAATATTTTTACGTTTCAGATCTGCATACGATTTCTGACGATCGGATGCTGCTTTCAAACTGTCACGAATCGTTTTCACTTTCTACTCAGCCTCTTTGATTAGGTCAACTCCGAAAATCTTATTCTCACTAAGTTCGGTCCAAAACAAAGGTGTACGGCACACTCGACCGTAAAGAGCTTCGTAGGGTGCCATTTGAATACTCGATTGAAAGCTGTTGTTATACGCGAATTCAATCAGGGCCAAGTATATTTCCCACGAAACGTTAAACTCTAGAATGCAACATCTCAACATATCCTCGAGTATCTGAATAACCCGTTCAGATTGACCGTCAGTCTACGGATGAAAAGCGGTGCTAAAATGGAGCTTAGTACCCAATGCCTCGTGTAATTTCTTCCAGAATCGCGAAGTAAATCGGGGATTTCGATCTGGAACAATCGAAGTCGGCACTCCGTGCAATCGTATAATCAGTGAGACGTATAATTGCGCTAGATTATCAAGTGAAAAGTCCGCACAAACCGAGACGAAATGAGCTGACTTTGTTAGTCTATCAACGATAACCCAAATGGAGTCTTTCTTGCTCGGCGTTAGCGGTAAACCGGACACAAAATCCATCGTAACTCAATCCCACTTCCACTCGGGTATTAGAATCGGTTGAAGCAATCCCAAAGGCATCTGATGTTCCGCTTTTACTTGTTGACATATCAGACGTTTGGATATGAAATCAGAGATGTCCCGTTTCATACCATGCCACCGAAATTGACGTTTCAAATCGTTATACATTTTAGTGCTACCCAGATGAATGGATACTCGGCTATTATGGGCCTCACTCAGAATTATCGAAATAAGCTCTGAATTCCTCGAAATACACAGACGATCCCTAAACCTCAAACAATCATTAGCGTCAACTTGAAACTCTGAATTAACACTTGAATCACACTGAATTCGTTTAGCAATTAAATCATCGTCGACTTTCTGAGCTTCACAAATTTGTCGAAGTAGCACAGGTCCTGCTTTTAATTCAGCAATCGACACATTGTCTGCCGACAATGTTAAGTTCACGTTCATTGCTCGTAAGAAAGATAGGGATTTCTGACTAAGAGCGTCTGCAACTACATTAGCTTTTCCCGGGTGATATTCAATAATAAGCTCGTAGTCTTTAAGCAATTCTAGCTACCGCCTTTGTCTCAAATTCAAATCTCTTTGAGACATCAGATACTTGAGACTTTTGTGATCGGAGAAGATGTGACATTTCTCACCGAACAGATAGTGTCGCCAGATCTTCATGGCGAAAATGATAGCGGCTAATTCAAGATCATGAGTCGGATAATTTCGCTCGCGAGGCTTCAACTGTCTCGAAACATAAGCGACAACCCTACCTTCTTGCATCAAAATGTAGCCTAAACCGTTCAGAGATGCATCACTATAAACTACAAACTCTTTGCCGGATTCTGGCTGAACTAACACTGGAGCTTCCGTCAAAAGGGTTTTCAGCTGGTCAAAACTTTGCTGACACTTATCAGACCACTCAAACTTGACATCTTTCTGTAGCAGTCTCATCAATGGTACCGCAATCATCAAGAAACCTTTGACGAATTGTAACCGGCAAGTTCTAAGAAGCTTCGAACCTCAGAAACATTTCTAGGGTTTCCAGTCGAGAATAGCTGAAACTTTGTTCGGATTGACTCGAATACCCGAAGCAGACACTATATGTCCCAAAAAGCCGACCTCGCGCAACCAAAATTCGCACTTACTGAATTTCACATACAATTGATTATCACGTAAAGTCTGAAGTACTAGTCTCAAATGCTCGGCATGCTCGATCTTATCGCGAGAGTAAATCAAAATATCATCGAGGAGCACTACTACAAAACGGTCCAAATACGGCTTAAACACCCGGTTCATCAAATCCATGAAAACTGCAGGGGCATTAGTAAGCCCGAACGGCATCACTAAGAATTCGTAGAGTCCGTACCTTGTTCTAAATGCGGTCTTCGGCACGTCAGAATCTCTAACTCTCAACTGGTAGTAACCGGATCGCAGATCAATCTTCGAAAACACTGAAGCTCCTTTCAACTGATCAAACAAGTTGTCAATTCGGGGCAATGGATACTTATTCTTTACGGTGGCTCTATTCAGTTGTCTGTAGTCGATACATATTCTCATAGTCCCGTCCTTCTTTTTCACAAACAAAACTGGCGTACCCTAGGGTGAGAAACTCGATCGTGCAAAACCTCTGTCTGTCAACTCCTGTAGCTGTGATTTCAATTCTTTCAACTCAGTAGGTGCCATACGGTACGGGGCAATCGAAATTGGAGTTGTACCCGGTACCAACTCTATACCAAACTCGACCTCTCTAACGGGCGGCAATCCCGGTAATTCCTCGGGAAACACATTCGAAAACTCACAAACTATAGGCACAGTTTCAAGTTCTCGTTTAAAAATTTTGTCGTCTAGCACATAGGCTAGATATGCTTCATAACCCTTTTTCACGCATTTTTGAGCTGACATGGAAGTGATTACGGCAGGCAGCCCATTCAAATCAGTGGATTCAATCCAAATTATTTTATTATCCGAACATCGCAAATCGATAGTCTTTTGCTTGCAATTCACTATTGCATCGTGAACAGTCAACCAATCTATTTCGAGAATAATATCGAACTCATCAAAGGGTAAAAGCATCAAATGTGACAGCCTTAAAACGACCCTAGTCGGAATGTGGTTTCGGGACCACAAAACCGAGGCATAAAATATATTTAATATTCATTTTGATGCCTATAATATGTGTTAATTCATGTGTGACATGTTTGGTGTGTTGATTTAGAGTTATAAACTTAAATTTCACTAAAAAGGACCCAGTAGTGAACTTTGAAAATATGCTAGGCAAGTGTGTGATGACTAATAATTACATGCATGCAAAATAAGGGATTTGCATGTCAAATTACCCACTTTCATGATAGTGGATGGTAATGATGAGGTTTTGGCATTTTGTGATTTGTAGCTTAGTTAATTATTAATTTAATAAAAGAAATTAATATTTAGTTATCATAAAATAAAAGATTAAAATAATATTATGAAATGAAAAGATAAAATTTAATATTAGTAAATTGGGTGAAAAAAAAAAGTGTTTCTTCTTTGTTCTCTCATTGCCGTGAATTGAGAAAGAAAGAAAGCTTTTGAAGCTTAAGGCACTTGGCTAGTGAGGGCATCAAATTAAGGTAAGGTTTCATGCATTTCTTTGGATTTCTTTGTGAAATTTGGTTGATAGTGAGGTTCTCTTCATGACCCATGTTTAAATTCTTTGAGGCTTGGATGTTTGAACTTTTCGGCCTTGGTAAAATTTGTAAAAGATGGAAGCTTTGAAGTCATGAAGTTAGGAGTGTTTATGAGATGAACTTTAAGGTGCTAAATCCATGTAGGTTTAAGTTAAAAGACATGTATTAGTATAAAAATGATTTTTCTTTTTGTGCTCATGTGTGTGCGAATGGTAATAAAGTGCCGAATGTTCTTGTAAATTAAGCTTGAATTTATGGAATTGAGTGGTAAGCATAAATTTGTTTAAGTGAGGATGAGGCATGTATTCGGTCATGGTTCAAGTGTGCAAATTCATGTTAGATGATGTTTTTCTTTATGGAATGATAGGAATTGTTAAGTAAGTGCTTAATAGACGTTGTAATGTTAAATGTATGAGCTTATAAGCTTGTAAGTTTGATTGTGAATTTATGCTTTGTGTGAGTAAATTGTTCAAAGGAACATTCGGCCATGGGGTACATTTATATTGTTGTAAATTGGAATTAGTGAGGTATGTCGATTTCGGTTAATTAATAATTGAATGAGTCCAAGGCTTGTTGATTTTGGTAAATGGGTGTTTAAAGAAAAAAAATTTGAGTATTCGGCCATTATGGTATTGAGCTAAGCCTTGAATACTTAATGTCATAAATTGAAAGTAGTGAATTATATGATTAAAGAGGGACTTAGTTGCATCTTAGTAATTTGATGTTATTCCAGTCTTAAACAAGATGGTACAAGAGGTAGAGGATAAATTGAACTCAAAATCTATATGGACATAAGACCAAATTGATAATTGGCATTCGGCCAAGTGAAATTTATGAAAATTTTTGTATGTGTTTTGGGTTATACATTAGGGCTACATGTATAATCGGTCTTTAGGAAATTTTATGTATACAAATAGATTGTGGTCATTTGTTAAATATGTGAATAAGAACTCTAAAGAGTGAAATTGTATAAATCTGCTTGGTACAGCAGCAGTAACGTGTTTTGGAAAAATCACCATAAATTGTGGGAGATGAATTAGAAGCTGAATAAATTGTGTAATTAAAGCTTAATGAGTCTAGTTTCTTATAAAAGAAACCTTACAAGCAATGGAATTGTCGATAAAGAGATTTTTAAAGTTGTGTGAGACAGTGTCAGAATGACTCCGAAATCCCCTGTTCTGTTTTTAGAAAATCACCATAAATTGTAAAAAAATTTTTATGAGACAAAATTTGTATGCTTAGACTCCTTAATGAGTCTAGTTTCAAATGAAATAGGTGAGGACATATTTTGAATTCTGTACAAGGAGAAATTCGATTCGTAGTATGGGATGGTCAGTCTAGTCAAACAGTCAAATAGGGGAAACTTTAAGAAAATTCAGGTATTGATTGGCCGAACCAAAAATTATGAAAATTTTATGGATGGAAGATAAATGAGTCTATTTTCATGAAAAATGAATGGAACTTCATTTTGGAGTTTCGTAGCTCCAGTTATGAGTAAATTATTGAATGCTGCTCAGAAAATCAGCTTGTTGTGACTTATGATATGTATGTGAAATGATCGAATGTGCGTGTGTGTTTGCAATGAGAAGAATATGCATGTATTATTTGACTATAAGTGAAAATGATTCATTGAGAGGCTTGAATAAGGATTAATGGAATTAAATGTTTTATTTAGCTCAAGAGCATAGAGGGACGAGTTCGGATAAAGGGAAGGCTAAAGTGGTCGAATAGCCAACTCGTAATTTCTCGGGAAAGTTCAAGGTAAGTTTTGAGTAATCGAATTCGGTATTTAAGTTAAAATGCCATGACATACATGCTGATATTTGAACAATGTCCCATTAAGAAGGAAACCTTATTCATGTTTGCTATATAGCCGAATGGCTCATAGAGAAAAGGACCGAAATTGAGATTTGAAATGCATTGCTTATGTATGCTTGATCATTGGGCCGAAAGTCTAGAAAAGAAGAGTATACATGTATAAGATTTGAATTATATATATATTTATGATATAAAGTCGAGAAGCATGTTATATGTCTGTATGCAAATGAATTGATTGAATAACAAGTGCAATCTTGCTATGTGAAACTTGGCAACATGTGAATATATATATGTGTATAAGAATATGTGATGTGAATCCGGGATTAAGTCTCGCTGACTATATGTGGAGATTATGTCCGGGTTAAGACACGAAGGCTATATGCAGAGATGATGTCCGGGTTAAGACCCGAAGGCTATATGCGGAGATTATATCCGGGGTAGAGACCCGATGGCCATGTATAGAGTTTACCTAAGCTAAAGATCTCGATGATGATGAGAGTAAAGCCTAAGACTAATGGTCTTCAAGGTAACGATCGCTAATGAATTGCGCTGAAAGTGTTAAGTTATACAGGTATGTACCCTTGGCTTATATGCAAGCTGGATTTTGGACCGAATACTAAGGTCATTATGTGATTTCTTATGTGTTCATGAAATGAGATTATTAATATGATCAAAGTACAATTGGCCTATGTGAAATGTTATGTGAATTTTTGTGACATGTATATGTTTACGTGAACTTACTATGAGTGAAAGCTATCCACTTTCGTATGTGATGTGAATGTATATGTTTGAAAAAAAAAAAAGAGGGTGACTTACCCAAAAGAAGAGGGAAACAAAGATACGAACAACTATGTTATAATTTAATGCTTTATCTGTTGACATTGCTTAAAACTTACTAAGCATTGTAATGCTTACTCCGTTTCTCTTGTTTCCTCTGTTTTATAAATCTCATTTTGGAAGCTACGGACTCGGGGATTGAAGCCTTAATCACCTACACTATCGCTGTTATTTTGGTACATTTGATGGTTATTTTGGGTCAATGGCATGTATAGGCTATTTTCCTTCGGTTGAATCAAACTTCATTTTGAGTTGTAAATATTTCTAGCCATGCGAAAATGGCTTGCTTAGTCTTCGAGTTTGATTATATGTGTTGAAATGATTCTCATACGATTCGATGTTGTGGCATGATAATTAGTTAGTACCCAATATGCAATGACTTTTCTAATGTGATGTTTGGTTATTGAATTGTTCGATTTAGCCAAATTGTTAGTAGCCACGAGGTAGAGATTTGCTAGCATGCTTATAGAACGATTTTAATGAGATATGATGTTCTGACCGAATCGACCTACAAGTGTTATATTCAACTATAGAACTCAATGAATTAATGTCTAGCTTTGTAACTATGAACCTCGGTAGATTGTATTTAGATTTTGTAATACCTTAAACCCTAATCCGGCGACGGATAGGGGTGTAGGGTGTTACATTTTTATTGGTATCAGAGCTACGGTTTAGTCGATTCTCGGACTAACGTAGCGTGTGTGAGTATAGCTGTACATGCCATTTTGTGATAATGCGATAGTGCAGTGATTTCTGACATTTGAAATGTGTTTTTCGTATAGTAATGGATTCCGATCCCGATCGAGCCGTAGCGGAGGATATTGAGAGTGTACCGGCTGCTCCCGCGCAAGGGACCGTGCCGACCGACTCTCAGCCGAATGCCAGTCATCGAGATGATGACATGAGGCAGAACTTGTATGCAATGATGAGTGATTGGGTCGCTCAATTCCTACGAACTAATCCGGCTGTTCCACAACCTCCTCCCCCGAATAACCCACTTCCGACCCCTATGGCTCCTCCTGAGGCCAACCCTGTGAGGTCGAGTAAACCCCCAGTCGATAAAATTAGAAAATATGGGGCTAAAGAGTTCCGGGCTACAGTTGATGACGATGCTGAGGGGGCTGAGTTTTGGCTCGATAATGTAATCCGTGTGTTTAATGAGTTGTCGTGTACGCCCGAAGAGTGCTTGAAGTGTGCCGTATCTCTGCTGCGTGATTCTGCCTACTATTGGTGGAACACATTGGTTTTGGTGGTGCCGAGAGAGCGAGTTAGTTGGGAGTTTTTCCAAGTTGAGTTCCGAAAGAAGTATATCAGCCAAAGATTTATCGATCAGAAACGGAAGGAATTCCTCGAGCTTAAACAAGGCAGAATGTCGATGACCGAATATGAGAGGGAATTCGTACGACTTAGCCGATATGCTCGCGAGTGCATATCATCCGAAGCTATTATGTGTAAACACTTCGAGGACGGGTTAAATGAAGACATCAAACTGCTGGTTGGCATTATGGAAATTCAAGAGTTCGTTGTTCTTATCGAGCGAGCCTGCAAGGCCGAAGAGCTTTGAAATGAAAAGAGAAAAGCTGATAGCGGAGCCAGAGAGTTCCGTAAGAGATCATCTGGGAGGTCTACTCAAAAATCCTCAAAGAAGTTCCAAAGTGAATCGGACAGACCATCTACTACTTCGGGTTTTTCTAGACGAGACCGTGATCGACCCCCTATGAGTACACGTGCCACTTTTGTTGGTAGTGTTGGAAACGACCGTCGAGACCGAGCCGAGTGCAAGTATTATGGAAAATGGCATTCGGGGAGCTACAGATTTCATGATCGCTCCTGTTATAAGTACGGGTCGGCTGATCACTTTTTAAGAGATTGCCCTAGATGGTCCAAGCAAAATGTGAACCCGAGTGGGAAACCGAGTACTACTTCAGCACGAGGTAGGCTACCTAGAAATCTGAAAAATGCTAGCGGCGGTCAGAGAAGGTTTAAAGATGCCACGACAAGATCCGAGGCGCATGCTCCTGCTAGGGCTTACGCTATTCGCGCACGAGAGGATGCCTCTTCGCCCGATGTTATCACCGGTACTTTCACTCTTTTTGATACTGATGTAATTGCTTTAATTGACCCCGGTTCAACTCATTCATATGTATGTGAAACTTTGGCATCCAGTAAGACTCTCCCTATTGAGTCTAGTGAGTTTGTGATTCGAGTGTCCAATCCATTGGGTCGTTGTGTTTTATTTGATAGAGTGTGTAAGAAATGTCCCTTTAAGATTCGGGATTCCTGTTTTCAGGCCGATTTGATGCTTTTGCCATTCGACGAATTCGACGTTATACTCGGAATGGATTGGTTGACTGTGCACGATGCGGTAGTGAATTGCAAACGAAAGACTATTGATTTACGATGTTCGACTAATGAGATAATTCGGATTGAGTCTACGGATTTAAACGGGCTGCCGGCGGTAATATCTTCTATGTTGGCTCAGAAATTTATGAAAAAGGGTTCCGAGGCTTATCTTGCTTATGTTTTAGATAGCAAATTATCCGAACTAAAGCTTGAGACTGTACCTGTGGTTTGTGAGTATCTGAACGTATTTCCCGAAGAATTACCGGGATTACCGCCTGTTAGGGAGGTTGAGTTCGGCATTGAGCTAGTTCCGGGTACAACTCTAATTTCGATTGCTCCATATCGCATGGCTCCAACAGAGTTGAAAGAGTTGAAATCTCAATTGCAAGAGTTGACCTATAGAGGTTTCGCAAGACCGAGCTTTTCTCCCTGGGGTGCACCAGTCTTGTTCGTGAAAAAGAAGGATGGAACTTTGAGAATGTGTATTGACTATCGGCAGCTGAACAAGGTGACTATAAAGAACAAGTATCCGTTGCCTCGTATCGACGACTTATTCGATCAGCTAAAGGGAGCCTCAGTGTTTTCAAAAATTGACTTGCGATCTGGCTATTATCAATTGCGAGTTCGAGACTCAGACGTGCCCAATACTGCATTCAGAACGAGGTACGGACACTACGAATTTTTAGTGATGCCGTTTGGGCTAACAAATGCCCCCGCTGTTTTCATGGATCTGATGAATCGAGTGTTTAAGCAGTACCTAGATCGATTTGTGGTCGTGTTTATCGATGACATTTTGGTTTATTCTCGCGATGAGATTGAGCATGCCGAGCATTTAAGACTTGTGCTACAAATTTTGCGTGATAACCAGTTGTATACGAAATTCAGCAAGTGTGAGTTCTGGTTGCGCGAGGTTGGCTTTCTGGGACATATAGTGTCTGCTGCGGGGATCCGAGTTGATCCGAATAAAATATCTGCTATCCTTGATTGGAAGCCTCCTAAAAATGTCTCAGAAATCTGAAGCTTTTTGGGACTTGCCGGGTATTACCGACGGTTTGTGAATGACTTCTCAATGATCTCAACCCCGTTGACGAAGCTACTATAGAAAGATGTTAAATTCGAATGGTCCGAGAAGTGCCAAAAGAGTTTCGACCAATTGAAAGCCCTATTGACGGAAGCTCCAGTATTAGTTCAGCCTGAATCCGGTAAAGAGTTTGTGGTTTATAATGACGCGTCTTTGAATGGCTTGGGGTGTGTTTTGATGCAAGAGGGCAGAGTTGTTGCGTACGCTTCAAGACAGTTAAAGCCTCATGAGAAAAACTATCCGACTCACGATCTCGAATTAGCTACTATTGTGTTTGTTCTGAAGATTTGGCGTCACTACCTTTTCGGTGAGAAATGTCATATCTTCTCCGACCATAAAAGCCTCAAATACTTGATGACGCAAAGAGACTTGAATCTGAGACAGAGACGTTGGCTTGAATTGTTGAAGGATTACGAACTTGTTATCGACTATCACCCGGGGAAAGCGAATGTAGTTGCTGATGCTCTTAGCCGAAAATCATTGCTTGCTCTACGAGCAATGAATGTGCATTTATTGGTAGCTAATGATGGCGTGATGATAGCGGAATTAAAAGCGAAACCGGTGTTTCTACGACAAGTTTGTGAGGCTTAGAAAGCAGATGAGGATTTAATTGCCAAGCGAGCTCAATGCGATGCAAATGGGGATCCTGAGTTTCAAGTTGACGATAATGATTGTTTGAGGTTTCGAGGCCGAGTATGTATACCGAGAAGTTCAGAGTTGGTTTCGGTGATTTTAGATGAAGCTCACAATGGCCGAATGTCAGTTTATCCGGGAAGCACTAAAATGTACAATGATTTGAAACGTCAGTATTGGTGGCATGGTATGAAACGAGACATCTCAAATTTTGTGTCGAAGTGTCTGATATGCCAACAAGTAAAAGCGGAACATTAGGTGCCATCGGGTTTGCTGCAACCGATTTTGATTCCCGAGTGGAAATGGGATAAAGTCACAATGGATTTCGTATCTGGGCTACCGTTGACACCGAGCAAGAAGGATGCGATTTGGGTTGTCGTAGACCGATTAACTAAGTCCGCTCATTTTATACCTGTGCGTACGGATTACTCCCTTGATAAGCTAGCGGAGTTGTATGTTTCTCAGATCGTCAGATTGCACGGGATCCCTATCACTATTGTATCGGATAGAGACCCGAGATTTACATCGCGGTTTTAGAAGAAACTACAAGATTCTCTGGGTACTAAGCTACATTTTAGTACCGCGTTCCATCCTCAGACGGACGGTCAATCAGAACGAGTAATTCAAATACTCGAGGATATGTTGAGATGTTGTGTCCTTGAGTTTAGTGGTTCGTGGGAACGGTATTTGCCTTTGATTGAATTCGCTTACAACAACAGTTTCCAATCGAGCATTAAAATGGCACCTTACGAGGCTTTGTACGGTCGCAAATGCCGTACACCGTTGTTTTGGACCGAGCTTAGCGAGAGTAAGATCTTTGGGGTTGATTTGATTAGAGATGCCGAGCAGAAGGTAAAGGTGATTCGAGATAGTCTTAAGGCAGCTTCAGATCGTCAAAAGTCATACGCGAATTTAAAGTGGAAAGATATCGAGTATCAGGTTGGAGATAAAGTATTCCTTAAAGTATCACCTTGGAAAAAGGTACTCAGATTCGGCTGTAAGGGCAAATTGAGTCCGAGGTTCATCGGACCATATGAAATATCTGAACGGATTGGACCGGTAGCATATTGATTGATTTTGCCTCCCGAACTTGAAAAGATCCACAACGTTTTTCATGTTTCGATGCTCCGACGATATAGATCTGACCCATCGCATGTGATTAATCCGTCTGACATTGAGATTCGATCTGATATGAGTTACGAGGAGGAACCAATTCGTATTTTGGCACACGAGGTTAAAGAGTTGCAGAATAAGAGGATTTCGTTAGTGAAAGTGTTGTGGGTCAAACACGGGGTTGAAGAAGCTACTTGGGAGCCTGAGGATTCGATAAGAGAATGTTACCCAAACTTATTTTCCGGTAAGAATTTTCGGGGACGAAAATTTCTTAAGTGGGGGAGAGTTGTGACAGCCTTAAAACGACCCTAGTCAGAATGTGGTTTCGGGACCACAAAACCAAGGCATAAAATATATTTAATATTTATTTTGATGCCTATAATATGTGTTAATTCATGTGTGACATGTTTGGTGTGTTGATTTAGAGTTATAAACTTGAATTTCACTAAAAAGGACCTAGTAGTGAACTTTGAAAATATGCTAGGCAAGTGTGTGATGACTAATAATTACATGCATGCAAAATAAGGGATTTGCATGTCAAATTACCCACTTTCATGATAGTGGATGGTAATGATGAGGTTTTGGCATTTTGTGATTTATAGCTTAGTTAATTATTAATTTAATAAAAGAAATTAATATTTAGTTATCATAAAATAAAAGATTAAAATAATATTATGAAATGAAAAGATAAAATTTAATATTAGTAAATTGGGTGAAAAAAAAAGTGTTTCTTCTTTGTTCTCTTATTGCCGTGAATTGAGAAAGAAAGAAAGCTTTTGAAGCTTAAGGCATTTGGCTAGTGAGGGCATCAAATTAAGGTAAGGTTTCATGCATTTCTTTGGATTTCTTTGTGAAATTTGGTTGATAGTGAGGTTCTCTTCATGACCCATGTTTAAATTCTTTGAGGCTTGGATGTTTGAACTTTTCGGCCTTGGTAAAATTTGTGAAAGATGGAAGCTTTGAAGTCATGAAGTTAGGAGTGTTTATGAGATGAACTTTAAGGTGCTAAATCCATGTAGGTTTAAGTTAAAAGACATGTATTAGTATAAAAATGATTTTTCTTTTTGTGCTCATGTGTGTGTGAATAGTAATAAAGTGCCGAATGTTCTTGTAAATTAAGCTTGAATTTATGGAATTGAGTGGTAAGCATAAATTTGTTTAAGTGAGGATGAGGCATGTATTCGGTCATGGTTCAAGTGTGCAAATTCATGTTAGATGATGTTTTTCTTTATGGAATGATAGGAATTGTTAAGTAAGTGCTTAATAGACATTGTAATGTTAAATGTATGAGCTTATAAGCTTGTAAGTTTGATTGTGAATTTATGCTTTGTGTGAGTAAATTGTTCAAAGGAACATTCGGCCATGGGGTACATTTATATTGTTGTAAATTGGAATTAGTGAGGTATGTCGATTTCGGTTAATTAATAATTGAATGAGTCCAAGACTTGTTGATTTTGGTAAATGGGTGTTTAAAAAAAAAAATTTGAGTATTCGGCCATTATGGTATTGAGCTAAGCCTTGAATACTTAATGTCATAAATTGAAAGTAGTGAATTATATGATTAAAGAGGGACTTAGTTGCATCTTAGTAATTTGATGTTATTCCGGTCTTAAACAAGATGGTACAAGAGGTAGAGGATAAATTAAACTCAAAATCTATATGGACATAAGACCAAATTGATAATTGGCATTCGGCCAAGTGAAATTTATGAAAATTTTTGTATGTGTTTTGGGTTATACATTAGGGCTACATGTATAATCGGTCTTTAGGAAATTTTATGTATACAAATAGATTGTGGTCATTTGTTAAATATGTGAATAAGAACTCTAAAGAGTGAAATTGTATAAATCTGCTTGGTACAGCAGCAGTAACGTGTTTTGGAAAAATCACCATAAATTGTGGGAGATGAATTAGAAGCTGAATAAATTGTGTAATTAAACTTAATGAGTCTAGTTTCTTATAAAAGAAACCTTACAAGCAATGGAATTGTCGATAAAGAGATTTTTAAAGTTGTGTGAGACAGTGTCAGAATGACTCTGAAATCCCCTGTTCTGTTTTTAGAAAATCACCATAAATTGTAAAAAAATTTTTATGAGACAAAATTTGTATGCTTAGACTCCTTCATGAGTCTAGTTTCAAATGAAATAGGTGAGGACATATTTTGAATTCAGTACAAGGAGAAATTCGATTCGTAGTATGGGATAGTCAGTCTAGTCAAACAGTCAAATAGGGGAAATTTTAAGAAAATTCTGGTATTGATTGGCCGAAGCAAAAATTATGAAAATTTTATGGATGGAAGATAAATGAGTCTATTTTCATGCAAAATTAATGGCACTTCATTTGGAGTTTCGTAGCTCCAGTTATGAGTAAATTATTGAATGCTGCTCAGAAAATCAGCTTGTTGTGACTTATGATATGTATGTGAAATGATCGAATGTGCGTGTGTGTTTGCAATGAGAAGAATATGCATGTATTATTTGACTATAAGTGAAAATGATTCATTGAGAGGCTTGAATAAGGATTAATGGAATTAAATGTTTTATTTAGCTCAAGAGCATAGAGGGACGAGTTCGGATAAAGGGAAGGCTAAAGTGGTCGAATAGCCAACTCGTAATTTCTCGGGAAAGTTCAAGGTAAGTTTTGAGTAATCGAATTCGGTATTTAAGTTAAAATGCCATGACATACATGCTGATATTTGAACAATGTCCCATTAAGAAGGAAACCTTATTCATGTTTGCTATATAGCCGAATGGCTCATAGAGAAAAGGACCGAAATTGAGATTTGAAATGCATTGCTTATGTATGCTTGATCATTGGGCCGAAAGTCTAGAAAAGAAGAGTATACATGTATAAGATTTGAATTATATATATATTTATGATATAAAGTCGAGAAGCATGTTATATGTTTGTATGCAAATGAATTGATTGGATAACAAGTGCAATCTTGCTATGTGAAACTTGGCAACATGCGAATATATATATGTGTATGAGAATATGTGATGTGAATCCGGGATTAAGTCCTACAGACTATATGTGGAGATTATGTCCGGGTTAAGACCCGAAGGCTATATGCAGAGATGATGTCCGGGTTAAGACCCGAAGGCTATATGCGGAGATTATATCCGGGGTAGAGACCCGATGGCCATGTATAGAGTTTACCTAAGCTAAAGATCTCGATGATGATGAGAGTAAAGCCTAAGACTAATGGTCTTCAAGGTAACGATCGCTAATGAATTGCGCTGAAAGTGTTAAGTTATACAGGTATGTACCCTTGGCTTATATGCAAGCTGGATTTTGGACCGAATACTAAGGTCATTATGTGATTTCTTATGTGTTCAGGAAATGAGATTATTAATATGATCAAAGTACAATTGGCCTATGTGAAATGTTATGTGAATTTTTGTGACATGTATATGTTTACGTGAACTTACTATGAGTGAAAGCTATCCACTTTCGTATGTGATGTGAATGTATATGTTTGAAAAAAAAAAAAGAGGGTGACTTACCCAAAAGAAGAGGGAAACAAAGATACGAACAACTATGTTATAATTTAATGCTTTATCTGTTGACATTGCTTAAAACTTACTAAGCATTGTAATGCTTACTCCGTTTCTCTTATTTCCTCTGTTTTATAGATCTCATTTTGGAAGCTACGGACTCGGGGATTGAAGCCTTAATCACCTACACTATCGCTGTTATTTTGGTACATTTGATGGTTATTTTGGGTCAATGGCCTGTATAGGCTATTTTCCTTCGGTTGAATCAAACTTCATTTTGAGTTGTAAATATTTCTAGCCATGCGAAAATGGCTTGCTTAGTCTTCGAGTTTGATTATATGTGTTGAAATGATTCTCATATGATTCGATGTTGTGGCATGATAATTAGTTAGTACCCAATATGCAATGACTTTTCTAATGTGATGTTTGGTTATTGAATTGTTCGATTTAGCCAAATTGTTAGTAGCCACAAGGTAGAGATTTGCTAGCATGCTTATAGAATGATTTTAATGAGATATGATGTTCTGACCGAACCGACCTACAAGTGTTATATTCAACTATAGAACTCAATGAATTCACGTCTAGCTTTGTAACTATGAACCTCGGTAGATTGTATTTAGATTTTTTAATACCTTAAACCCTAATCCGACGACGGATAGGGGCGTAGGGTGTTACATCAAATCGGCCGAAAAATAGGAATCTCGAACCATTAGGGGACATTTCTTGCGTACTTTATTAACCAAAACACAATGACCCAAAGGATTCGACACTCGAATTACAAACTCAGTAGACTCGACAGGAAGGGTCTTACAGGAGGCTAAAGCTTCACACACATACGAATGGGTCGAACCAGGATCAATCAGAGCGACAACATCAGTATTAAGGAGAGTGAAAGTACCGGTAATAACATCTGGAGAAGAAGCCTCCTCACGGGCACGAATAGCATAAGCTCTGGCAGGTGTACGAGCCTCGGATCTGACTGCAGTGTCTCTAGTCCCTCTCTGACTACCACTAGCATTTCCTCCATGCCTAGGTGGTCTACCCTGGGCAGCCGTACCACTAGGTCTCTGACTCGGATCGGGAGTACGTTCATCAACTTTCGAACAGTCTTTGATAAAGTGATCGGCAGATCCGTATCTGAAGTAGTAGCGGTCATGATGTCTACAGCTCCCCGGGTGCTATTTACCACAATATTTACAATCAGATCTATCCTGATGTTCATTGTCAATACTGGCGACAGAAGTAGCTCGCGAACTCATAGGGGGTCGATGATGATCACGTCTAGAAAAACCCGAAGTGTACTTGGATCGGTCCGAGTCATCTCTAATCTTTTTGGACGATTGCTGAATAGATTTTCCCGCAGATCTCTTACGGAACTCTCTAGCTCCATCTTCAGCTTTTCTTTTCTCATTACCGAGCTCTTCGGCTTTGCAAGCTCGCTCGACTTGCACGACAAACTCTTTAATTTCTAGAATTCCCACAAGCAATATGATATTTTCGTTTAATCCATCCTCAAAACGTTTACACATAATAGCCTCGGAGGATACACATTCGCGAGCCTATCGGCTGAGCCATACGAACTCTCTCTCATATTCGGTTACTGACATCCGACGTTGCTTAAGCTCAAGAAATTTCTTCCGTTGATGTATTTCTTGCGAAACTCAGTTTGGAAGAACTCCCAAGTGACCCGCTCTCTCGGAACAATAGAAACCAGAGTATTCCACCAGTAATATGCAGAGTCGCGTAACAGAGATACCGCACATTTTAGACACTCCTTGGGTGTACAGGATAACTCATCGAAAACTCGGATGGTGTTATCGAGCCAAAACTCGGCCCGCTCGGCATCATCACTGGGGGTAGCCCGGAACTCTTCAGCCCCATATTTTCTAATTTTGTCAACTAGGCGCCTACTCGATCTCACCGGATCGGTCATAGAAGGGGCCACATAAGTTGGAAGCGGAGTATTCGGAGGCGGGGGTTGCGGAACAGCCGGATTTGTTCTAAGGAATTGAGCGAACCAATCGCTCATCATCGCGTAAAAGGCTTGTCTTACGTCGTCGTCTCGATGACTGATATTCAGCTGAGAGTCATTTGGCGCTGTCCCTTGCGCAGGAGCAGGCGCTACGCTCTCAACATCGTCCGCTATGGCTCGATCGGGTTCGGGATCCATTTCTATACCCAAAAAAATCACATTTCAGATGTCAGAAGTCATCACACTATCGTATTAACAAAAATGGCATGTATAGCTAGACTCATACTCACTACGGTAGTTTGAGAATCGACTAAATCGTGGCTCTGATATCAATTAAATGTAACACCACTAGACCTGTACCCATCGCAGGAGAGTCAAGAGGCATCACCCGACCATCATTTAACTAAGCAACATCTCACTCACACAATTCATGTTATTAATACATTCATATTCTGACACTCATATATCGGGTCAATGATCACCACTAACCATTTCTTTTAAGACCATTACTATTCATATGATAAAAAGAATGTCAAGTTTAGCAAAGCTCAAAACCAAAATCAGCTAGGCCGATTTACCAAGTTCAAAACAACATACAACATAACATACCAATAAATTTCATATAAACTCCATTTGGTCCTTATGAACAAATCGAAAGGTTGCATTCAACATCATTATTGATCACATTTAAACCACACATGCTTCATAAAACATATATATATATATATCAAGATATGACCTACCTCGAACCTAATTTACCGAATGCATAACTTAACTACCATTCACATATAACGTAACCAAGTTTAAAACCATGGACATGGATATAAGGTATTCGGGTAAGCCATTTTCGCTTGGCTGATTTAATTACAACTTCAAAATCATATTTGTTTAACGGTAAAATGTCAAGTCTATACATGCCATTTTCAAGGTTTAGTTACAAAAATACCGAGAGATGTTTTGATAGTGTAGATGACTTCAACCCTGGAATTCTCGAGACCGTAGCTACCGAGTGAGATCTATAAAACAGAAAGTAAGGGCAACGGAGTAAGCAATCAGTTGCTTAGTAAGTTTTTAAGTAACAAAATCATTTAAAAAGAAATGGCATAGTAATATATAAACTTGTTCAATTCATTCTTTGGCCGAATAGAAACATAACTAAAATACTACTTATATCATTCATATCACAAAGGAAAGATCAATGTATTCAAATAACTTCAATCCTATAGCCGAATACGCCCATTTCATTTTCCATGGCAACCATGTATATACACATGCATTTCACCTTCGTGAAGCTGAACTCTTTTAAAAAAATAGAACTCATCCATCAAAATCAGATCATAAACGTTCAAGTGATTCTAAACAATGGTTTAAGTATCCTTACTGGATTTCAAAATCAAAATTCGATGGTAATCAAAGTCTCAACGAGAGTAGAATGCATACCTGGCTATCTTATGGTAGGTAGTACATTTGTTTAAAACTGTGTCAACATTTATTATATGATTTCTCGTACGAATGCCTACGAAATTTTAACCCAGATATGATGCCCCCATGGATAGCCTTCGGGACCAAGCCCGGTTCTTAACACTGGCTCAAAAGCCCTTCGAGTCTAAGGTCGGATCTTAACACAGGCTCGAAAGCCTTCGAGACTAAGCTTGGATCTTAACACTGGCTTGAAAGCCCTTCGAGAC
The DNA here is from genome assembly GCA_020496765.1 of Gossypium stocksii. Classification (NCBI taxonomy): domain Eukaryota; kingdom Viridiplantae; phylum Streptophyta; class Magnoliopsida; order Malvales; family Malvaceae; genus Gossypium; species Gossypium stocksii. The sequence continues at coordinate 31,579,754 of CM035624.1, forward strand.
TAAGCTAGGATCTTAACACCGGGCTCAAAATCCCTTCGAGACTGAGCTCGGATCTTAACACTGATTAACATTCACACGTATATGTATATTATCACATTTGGATATCATTCCTAATACTCGAACACAATTACATCATGTTTACCAACCATACATCATTCGATTCTCTAGTTATAATCAAAGAACACAAATTCGTTCAAGACACAACAAAGTTCAATGCTATCATTCGGCCTCCAAAGATTTTCACAAATTATCTTTCCCACATTGATATTCAAGCATAACCTTTATGTCTAAGTTTATATATATTATACTTATGTACTATAACTTCATCATGTCATAAGTTGGAATTCGTTACTCGAGAACTTACCTCGTATCTTTCTGAGTAATTACGGGTCAGCTATTCCGTCACTTTTGCTTTCCCCTTATCCGAAGTTGCCCCTAAGTGCTCTTGAGCTTAATTAAGCAAATTAAGTCTATTAACTTCATATACTACACTTAATCAAGCAAGAAATACAATTATCAATACTATATCACAAGTCATGCCTAGCTTAGGTTAGATCGAACATATATAATCTTTTAACTCAGCTTACAAATCAGGACATATTAGTTATCAAAGGTCGACCATGATACACATAGTGAGCTCCATTTTTTACTCCCATTCGACACATAAAAACATACACAAAATTTTCCACACAAGAAAGTATTTTAGCAATTAATATGATACAAGTTAAACCCAAAAGTTTACAATAAAATTTCAAGGTACATACATAGGGTCCATATACAAGTTTATTATAAAACATCACCCTTTAACCTTTTTTTTTTTATTATAAGCCCTTCTTTAGGACATGAATCATAGCCAAATGCTTCCCTAAGGTTTTCATAAGTATTTTAAGATTCAATTTCAAAATTGCTAAATGCCAACCATCTAGCTCTATTTACCGAAAGACTCTCATAACTAAAATCCATAAGCAAGTCATCTAATTCCACCATTTTAATAAGTATTTTATACCAAATCTAATAACTAAATGTTTTAATGAGATTCATACCAAGACCGAATATTCATTAACAACCAAAGCATATATTCAATAATTTAACAATATGTTTAACCTCCATGGCTGAATAGATCCTTTCTATTCCATTTAACTACCATATGCTTAAAGTATTTAAAACAAGTTCATGAGTTTCTAATTTCATTATTTCAACCATTCAAAGCCTATCTAATTGCTCAAATAGATTTCTAATACAAGAATTAAGCCAACTTACTAACCTTAACACCCACATTCGGTAAGTGACCACACACACACTCTCATAACCGAATTTCCATACTACTAAAACCTCAATACACATATTCCCTATATTTAACTTCAATTTAAGCTCCCAACTCATAAAACATAAGGAATAGAAATCATCTTCTAAGTTTCCTACCTTAACCGAATGCCCATATCACCACAAGGATCAAAATTCACACATGGGCTCAATCAAAAACCTATCCATCAACTAAGATTTCATAAAATCTCAAAGAATTTACCTAAAACTTACCTTAATTAAGCAAATAGAAGACCGAATGCCTAGCTTCTTTTCCCCCTTTTTTTTCTTCCTTTAGTTCACGGCAAGAACAACAAAAACATAACCAAAATTTCTTTCTTTCTCTCATTTCCTTATTTTAATCACTAATATCTAATCATATTCCACTCACCAAATTTTAACAAATAAAATAATAATGTAACCAAAACATCAATTGCATAGCCGGCCACTTACAAATAAAAGGGAAAATTGACATGCAAGCCCAACTTTTTGATAACATGCACAAATAGGCCACTCAAGGATTTACCCTACTTATTTTTAAATTTCTCATCTAAGTCCTATTTAATAATTCACCTTGAATTTCTAATATTAAAGTAACAATACTTCACACATGCATAGTTCACATATCAAGATTTTATAATATGGCATTTCTCAATTTAATAATTCGATTTTGTGGTCCCGAAACCACTTCCCGACTAGGGTCAAAATAGGGCTATTACAGTACAGATAGTGTCGCCAAATCTTTAAAGTGAATAGTATAGCAGCTAATTCAAGATCATGTGTTGGGTAGTTCTTCTCGTGTGGTTTCAACTGTTGGGAAGCATAGGCTATAACTTTTCCGTATTGCATTAAGACACAGCCTAGTCCATTTAACAATGCATCACTATAAATCATGAATTCTTTACCCGATTCTTTACCCGATTCTGGTTGAACTAAAATTGCTACCTCTGATAACAATGTTTTCAACCGTTCAAAACTCTATTGACACTTATCGATCCACTCAAATTTCACATCTTTTTAAAGTAATCGTGTTAACGGTACTACAATCATCGAGAATCCTTTTACAGATCTCTAGTAATAGCCAAGTAAACCTAGAAAACTACGGATCTCAGATACATTTTTTGATGGTTTCTAATTTATATTAGAAGATATTTTGCTCGGATCAACTCTGATGCCTTCCGCTGAAACGATATGACCCAAAAATCTGACTTCCCGAAGCCAGAATTCACATTTGCTAAATTTAGCATATAACTGCTTATCTCTCAAAGTCTGTAACACGATTCTCAAATGTTCGGTATGGCCCGTCTCATCAAGAGAATAGATCAGACTGTCGTCAGTGAACACGACAACAAATTTGTCTAAATACGGCCTGAATATACAATTCATCAGGTCCATAAATACTATAAGGGTGTTAGTCAAACTAAAAGGCATAACTAAGAATTCGTAGTGATCGTACTGTGTTCTGAAAGCCGTTTTCAATATATCAGAATCTTTAACCTGCAACTGATAGTAGCTTGATTTCAGATAGATATTTGAAAATACTGTAGCCCCTTTCAACTGATCAAACAAATCGTCGTTTCGCAGTAGAGGATACTTATTATTTACATTCACTTTATTCAATTGCCGATAATCGATACACATTCTCATTGACCCGTCTTTCTTTTTCACAAATAATATCGGAGCACCCTAAGGTGAAAAGCTTGGTCTTGTGAAATATCTATCTGTTCACTCTTGTAACTGTGCTTTTCACTCTTTCAATTCAGTCAGTACCATTCTATTTGGAGTTATCGATATCGGTGTAGTACCTGGTAACAGCTCAATGCCTAATTCGACCTCTCTGATAGATGGTAAACCTGGTAACTCTTCTAGAAAAGCATTTAGAAACTCACAAACATCTGGTACAAATTCAATCTTCGATTCTATTACTTTAGTATCCATGTAACACCGCTAACCCGTATCTGTCGCCAGACTAGGGTTAAGGGAATTACCAGACATATCATATCTTTTACAGACATTATACAATCATTCATCTCAAAGCATATTCAAACATAATCATTTATTCCCTTATGAAGGTCTTCCAGACCTTAAACATGCATTAAAAGAAGGTCGGGACTAAACTAAAAACCTAGAAAATTTTCTGAAACTTTAACATTTTCAATACTACAAAGGTCATACGCCGGTATGACCAAGCTGTGTGCCTTACACGATTACCAGAATTCCCATATGTCTTGGCCGTGGCAAAACAAGGCATACATACAGACTTATGCACATAGCCACAAGACACGCCCGTGTGTCTTGGCCGTGTGAAATCCTGAGAGCTACTGACTTGTACACACGACCACAAGGCACGCCCGTGTGTCTAACCCGTGTGACATACTGACCAATTCGACTAAGGTACAGGGGTCACACGGTTGAGACACATGCCCATGTGCTCAGGCCGTGTGGCATAAAATAGGCTTGGTTTAAGCCACATTTTCCCATCCAAAAGCCAAGTACCTACAATCTAACTTGTATGACATTCAAGATGCAACAATGACCAACCATTTCAATGAATTACCAAACCACCACATAGCTCAATACATCATCATCCAATTCATACTCGTCATCCAAACCAAATCATACCAAAGTCTCGAACTCAATAGCTTACCATTGTTCACTTACCTTAACCTAATGGTATCATATTCAATCACCTAATAAACTTACCGAAATCAAAACATTTTTCATACCAAAATGACCATTACATAAGACCATACTTGCATCACATATAACTTACCAAACCATACATATTCATAACCATTTGTTGGCCACAGCTCATGGCATAACTCAAAAACATTTCAAAACATATCCCAAAGGCATTCTAGCCTATACATGTCATATTTCAACATATTCACTTACAAAATATACCAAATAAAGATTGATAGTGTGGCGATGATCCTTGAAGATTCTCGAGCTTTTGGTAGCAACGATATCTGTAACATAGTTGAAATATACACAGAGTCAGCTACAAGAGCTTTGTAAGTCAAATACAATAAACTTAACCAATGAATCATATAAAATCACAACCAATTCAATAAGCAATTTAAGAACTTTATTATTCTCTTTTGTTCACATATATCATATGCTTCAAATTCATTGCACAAAAGCCATATTTCTCTTCATGTACTCATACATATCACATGTCTCCAATTTAATACTCATATAGCATATCATACACATATACATCTCATACCTTCATTTCACATATTCGTATATCTTTCATTCTCAGAAATCATATATGATTCAAACGTACCTGGATCGGATGCAAATTTAGTATATTTATCAATTACTTGGAGTTTCCCATTTAATCATTTAGAATTCATTAAGGTACACAAATAGTTTGAATTTCTCTTACAATGCCAACGTCCCAAACGTGGTCTTATATGTAAAAGATTATCGATGCCACTGTCACAGACAGGGTCTTACACGAAATCAAATATGATGCCAATGTCCCAGACATGGTCTTACATGTAAATTTCTATTTGATGCCTGTGTCCCAAACATAGTCTTACACGATATCTCAAATCGATGCCAACGTCCCAGACATGGTCTTACACGAAATCAAATCTCGGACTTCATCAGTTTTACAATTACATCTTTCATAGTCATTCAATACCATTATAACATCATATAAATAGTAATAATTCAATATAACACATGTATTTGTATATTGACTTACCTCGTACGGATTCAGACGGTAACGATCAACTATTCAATGACTTTCGACTTTCCCTGATCAAATTCTGTTTTCTTTGTTTCTTGATCTAAATAAATTCAAATTAAGCTATTTTATTGAACAATTCACCCAATTCAATCCAAAAACACATAATTAGGGCATTTTACAAATTAGCCCTCACAATTGCACATTTTGACAATTTAATCCCTAATTCACAAAATCATCAAATTCACACAATCTCTTTAAACATGTATCTAGCCGAATTTGTATAGTGTTCATATAAGCCCATAAATCAAATTTTGTTTCACAATTTATTCCTCCTAATTCTCATTTTCTCAATTTAGCCCAAATAGCTCAAATTCAAGAAAAATTCATGGTAAAACATATTAATCTCACAACAAACTTCCATAATTCATCAATTAACAATTCAAAGCTCTTAAAATCAATAATTGCATCTCATAAAATCTTCAACAGAAACAAAAATTATGACATGGGCATTGTAGAACAGTAAGCAATGATCATAGAAATGTACAAATTATCAAAAATGGATCAAATTTCATACCTTAATCACTCAAATAGATAGCCGAACCCTTCCAAAGATTTTTGAAGCTTTTCTTTCTTCTAATTTCGGCAAAATGAAGCATAATCATTTTAATTCATGCATTTGTTTTATTTAATTTATGTTATTAAACATTTTACGAAATTACCCATCATTAAAACCATATAAATTCACATGTAATGAGGTTATTTATGACCACTCAAATATAATAGCATAATTGTCACATAAGGCCATTATACTTGAAAGCCATTTCAATTAAACATATGAACATGTAGCATGAAAATTTTACCTTATGCAATTTAATCCTTTTTCCAATTAAACACTCAAACAAATAAATTAAGTCACAGAAATTTCACGGATGTAAATTCATACATTACAGGCACAAAAAACAATATTAAAATTACTTTTTAGACTCGAATATGTGGTCCCAAAACCCTATTTTGACTAGGTTCCAAACCGAGCTATTACAACTCTCCCTCTTTAGGAATTTTCGTCCCCGAAAATCTTACCGTTAAACAAATTTAGATGTTGTTGTCTCATCGCATCTTTAGGCTCCCACGTAGCCTCTTATAAACCATGATGACGCCATAATACCTTAACTAATGGAATCTTCTTATTTCGTAATTCTTTCCCTTCATGAGCTAAAATGCGGATCGGTTCTTCTTCATAAGTCATTTCGGACTGTATTTCTATCTTAGATGAACTAATCACATAGGATGGATCAGATGTATACTATCTAAGCATCGATACATGAAATACATTGTGTATATTTTCAAGCTCAGGTGGCAGAAGTAATCTATAAGCAACCAACCCAACTCTTTCAATGATTTCATACAGTCCGTTGAACCTCAGACTCAATTTCCCCATTTTACTGAATCGAAGCACTTTCTTCCATGGATAAACTTTTAAAAAATATTTGTCGCCAATCTCAAATTCGATATCTTTGCGTTCCAAATCTACATATGATTTCTGACGATCAGAAGCTACTTTCAGACTATCTTGGGTTGTTTTTACTTTCTACTCAGCCTTCTTAATCAAATCAACCCCGTGCATCTTGTTTTCACTAAGCTCAGACCAATATAATGGAGTATGGCATTTTCTACCATATAGGCTACGTATGGTGCCATTTTAATGCTTGATTGAAAGCTATTATTATAAGTGAATTCAATCAATGGCGAATACTGTTCCCACGTCCCTTCAAACTCAAGAATGCAACATCTCAACATATCCTTGAGTATTTGAATGATTCGCTCAGATTGACTATCCATTTGCGGGTGAAAAGCAGTGCTGAAATGTAATTTCGTACCTAAAGCCTCTTGCAATTTCTTCCAAAATAGCAAAATGAATCTCGGATCTCTATCGGACACAAGACACAATGACACCCTGTGCAATCTCACAATATCAGCAATGTATAGCTCAGATAATCTATCAAGAGAGGAATTAGATTGTACCGGAATAAAATGAGCAGATTTCGTCAAACGATCAACTACGAGCCATATTGTATCTTTCTTTCTCGGAGTCAGGGGTAAACCAAAAATAAAATCCATAGTTACTCGGTCCCATTTCCATTCAGGAATCATAATCAGTTGTAGTAAACCGGAGGGTACCTGATGTTCAGCTTTGACTTGTTGACATATCAGACATTTCAAAACGAAGTCGGATATGTCTCTTTTCAATCTTGGCCACCAGTATAACTATTTCAAATCATTATACATTTTCGTACTACTTGGATGTATAGAGAATTTACTGCTATGTGCTTCATCCAAAATCATCTGAATCAACTCTAAATTTCTCGGAACACAAATTTGATCTCGGAATCTTAAACAATCATTACTATCAACTTGGAACTCAAAATTAGAATCAGAATCACACTGAACTCGTTTGACTATCAATTCATTATCAATTTTCTGAGCATCAAGGATCTGTTGTAAAAACAAAGGTTTCGCCTTTAATTCAGCTAATACTGAACCATCAACGGACAAATCTAAGGCAGTATTTATAGTACGCAATGCAGATAGTAATTTTCGACTTAAGGCATCAGCTACAACATTCGCTTTACCCGGATGATAATCAATGAAAAGTTCATAATCTTTCAATAGTTTTAACCATCTTCTCTATCGCAGATTCAAATCTTTCTGAGTCATCAAGTATTTTAGACTTTTGTGATCTGAAAAGACATGAAAATTTGCACTGAATAGATAATGGAGCCAAATTTTCAAAGCTAATACAATCACAGCTAGCTCAAGGTCGTGTGTTGGATAACTCTTTTCGTGTGGCTTTAACTGTCTAGAGGCATAAGCTATGACTTTACCTTCTTGCACCAAAACACAACCGAGTCCATTTAGCGAAGCATCACTATAAATCACATATTCTTTACCTAATTCAGGCTGTACAAGTATCGGAGCTTTAGTTAACATAGCTTTCAATCGATCAAAACTATTCTGACATTTATCGGACCATTCAAATTTCACATCTTTTTGTAACAACATCGTCAACGGAGTTGCAGTCATAGAGAAACCCTTTAGGAATCGACGATAATACCTGGCAAGTCCTAGAAAACTGCGAATCTCTGAAATATTTTTCATAGGCTTCTAATCCAGAATAGCTGAAATTTTACTCGGATCTACCCTAATAATAAATGCTGATACAATATGACCCAGAAAGCTAACTTTGTAACCAGTATTTGCATTTACTGAATTTCGCATATAATTCTTATCACGCAGAGTCTGAAGCACAATTCTTAAATGCTCGGCATGCTCACTTTCATTTTGTGAATAAATCAAAATGTCGTCAATGAATACAACAACAAATTGATCAAATACGGTCTGAAAATCTGTTCATTAGATCCATAAACACAGCTGGAGCATTCATTAGTCCGAAAGGCATAACTATTCATAGTGGCACCATTCAATTGGTCGAACAAATCGTCGATTTTGGGCAGAGGATATTTATTTTTTATAGTCACCTTATTTAACGGGTAATAAATACACATTCTCATCGTGTCGTCTTTCTTTTTCACAAACAAAAATAGAGCACCCCTAGGTGAGAAACTCAGTCTTGCAAATCGTCTATCAGTCAATTATTGTAACTGAGACTTTAGTTCTTTTAATTCAGTCGGAGCCTTTCTATATAGATGTAATACCCCTAACCTGTATCCGTCGCTAGAACAGGGTTACAAGGCATTACCAAACAAAACACAACCTCTGGACATTCAAGGATAGACATAGAAATCGTTTTCGAGTAAGCTATTGTAAACATAGAAATAATGCATCTCATTACTTCAATTCAACCTAATTTATACATTTAACAATAATGTAAGCATTAACGAATCAAGCTTTGAATTGAGTTTATGCACAGTAGTGACCTACATTATCAAACAATACTTACATGACAAAAGAGTCACTTATCATACTTGATCACGGAATAATTATAACAACTACCGAATATGCATATATATGCCATAACCGAATATGTCATCCATAGCCAAGACATTTTATGAGCATTAATTCAACTATGGAACTTTACTAAACAAAATGAATAAGCCATCTTCGCATGGCTTTAATATATACATAACCAAAATATATCTTGTTCAAAAGAAAGTTAAGCCTCTATATGCCATCTTTCAAAATATCGACTTTTAATAGTACCAAAAATAGTGACGATAGTGTGGATGACTTTGAACTTGAATCCCCGACCTCGTATTGCTCCGACCAAGATCTATAAAATAGAGATAAACACGAATATTCACAGTAAGCAATTAAGCTTAGTAAGTCTTAAGTAATTTAAACAACTTAACTTAATTGAGCACATTAATCACATATAACATAATCGAAATGTATCATCCATTGGCCGAATATACATAGCCATATTATACACATTTTCATTGACATATCAATTCTTTTAAAATTCTAAGTCACATACTCATATCACCTAAACACCTCAATATCATTCTGTGATTCAACTTAATAGAGGAAATTTAAGGTACCACATCCACATAATTTCAATGATCGTAACCACATAGGCATACATATACTTTCATGCATATAATTCTTTAATGACCGAATGTATATAGTTACACAACCACTTCTCATATATTGTTCATTTCACCTCTAAAATTCAATACATATTATCCTTATATGCATAATTAACTTATACGTACCTGAATAACTGAATCTGCAGAACGAATTTAGATACCGTATAGCACAAGCTTCATAAACTTAAACTAATATTATTTCATCGGCATTTAGCCTGCTGGGTATAAACCCGAACTTTTCACCGGCACAAGGCCTGCTGGACCTTGGGTCCGAAACTCATTCACCGGCATTACGCCTACTAGGCTCGTAGCCTGAATTTATTCACCAACTAAAAGCTTGCTGAGCCAAAGGCCCGAATAACAATTCGAGTATAAATTTCACAAATCATAAGCGTATACACCTCACGTATTTATGTATATCGCATAAGGTAATCACATTAGTCCACTTGGACTTCATTCGAGTATAATCACATAATGTCTATCACACTATCGTTTCTTAACATACCATTCTGCAATATTTCCATTTCAACAACATATCTTACATTCATATGTATATAAAAACTTTCGGCAATATAATCATAAGAATTTCCATATTCCACTATCATGCATATCATTCAGCAATATGCATGTATATATGTATATTCGAATAAAGGATACCAAATCTTTCATGACATACCATGACATATTCACAAGAACTTATGCTTAAATAATGAAAACTTACCTCAAAAGGTGTCAAACGATTACGGATCGGCTAATCGACTAGTTTTGCCTTCCCCTTATCCGAATTTAGTTCTATTTGCTCTTAAACTTAATTAAACAAACAAGCAAAGTTCACTACTTTAATTCACCTTATAAACAAATGTCTTTTAATTTAATATAAGTAATCCTTTAACCAAAAAACATTCAACCAAAAATTCAGTTATATAACCATGTAATTGAAAGCATTAATCACGCTTAACTAAGCAATAAGTTGTAATTAAAATCACTCAACATCACCATGTCTGTATACTACCTCATCAAAGATTTCATATTACTTCCTAAGCCGAACGCTATATATAAAAATCATTATAGACATAGCATACATCATACTCACATTTCCACATCTCCAAATACCACAAATAGTTCAAGTCATTAATTAAGAGCACATTCGGCATTCACATGACAAGAGTTAACATTTAAGCATGCTGTTCTAACATGTATAGCATGATTCGGATATTTATACATATCTAAATACATATTAACCCATTTTACCGATTATCAAATCTCATTTAAATTACATATATAAACATTTGGCCGAACATTCAAGTATTGTAAACAACAAAAACATTTTTTCTACCTATTAATATCCATACGACCATTTTGTACTTTCAATCACCTAAATATACAACAAATTACTCAATTAATTGCTTAAGTCCACATTCAGCATCTATATTCACATAGACACAATAGCCGATTGCTATTTATCATTTAAGTCAAACTTTCAATAACCTCAAATTATAAACAAATATTCAATTCATTAACCAACAGGTCATTCAGCAATTATACAAGCATAGATTATCACTTAGACATTGTTTTCTAATATTTAGCATAATTTTAGATTAAGCCACATTAGCCGAATACAATTGCTCATTTTAGCCACTTATAACAAAATTCAATTAGTTCATAGTCACCTATAATCACCTCTCATTACACAACATCAAAACATCAACAATTTAATACATTAAAACCATGGCCGAATGCATCATTTACTTCAAATATCAAAAATGTACCTATCTTAATGATCGAATGTCACATTTCAAGCTCAAATTATGACTATATGAATCAATTAAAACATCCAACACTAAACCTTTATGCATATTAACCATAGCCGAATGCTCTCTCTTAAGAAATTAAGCCACACAAAGCACCATTTGCACAATTTAGGCTTATAAACTTATAATCACATGGATTTAACATCATAAAGTCCATTAAACATTCATTCAACAATTTACAACATCAAATTCCAAATTTATCAACATTTTAACATATCCTTCTCATGGCAGAATGCATGATCCACCAAAACTCAAAATTTAATGAATGGGCCATGTCAAGAACTTAGCAATCAACTTAATTTCAAAAACAATTTGCAAAAATGCACATAAACATACCTTTGATTCATGCTAGGACCATGGCTGAAGGCCTTAGCTTCTTTATCTCTTATTTTCTTTATGGTTTCGGTAAAACAAGAATAATGAACACCTATTTTACAATTTACTATTACATGCAAGAGTCTTATTTGTTAATTTACCATACTAGCCTTATTAATATCATTACCCTTCCACTAAGACATGGTCGAAAGTGTCCATGCATGGTTCATTTGGTTTATTTGCTTCTTAAACCCTTCCTATTAAAAGAACACTCACAATTTGGCACTTGCACGTTGTCCCTTTAATTTTTCCTTCTATGCAATTGAGCAATTATTTAATAATTTGACATCTAAATGACAAAATTAAAACACTGAATTTTCACACATGATAGTTCACATAGTATAAACACAGAAAATAATATTTTTAAAATTTTCTGACTCAGTTTTGTGGTTTCGAGACCACTTTTTCGATTAGGGACAAAAATAGGGCTGTTACAACTCTCCACCTTAGGGATTTTCGTCCCCAAAAATCTTACCTACGAATAGGTTAGGGTAGCATTCTTTTATTGAATCCTTAAGCTCTCAAGTTGCTTCCTCAACCCTGTGTTTGAACCATAACTGTAACGCCCTGATTTTTGGGATTTTTCGGGTTTTGTGAATTTTTAGTGAAATTTTAAAATTTTGGTGTTCTGAAGGTTGAAAATGTATGTACATGTGTTAGTGGGCCTTTAGAAGGCCCAAGCTTAAGTTAAAACCCGGTAAAATCTTAAGTTGGATTTTCAAGTGAAAGGGGACTTGGTTAAGTGGGCCTTTAAGAAAAATCGTGTAAAATATGTCACAAAGGGAGCCTTGGTAGAGTGGCAAGGTGGCGCCACTAAGCTCCTAAAAAAGTGGCGCCTAAGTGGGTATGCAAGGACAAGGGTTCGAGTTACAAGGTAAGCATAGTGTTTTTTTTTAATTTTTAAAGCATGAGCCTAATTTAAGTGGGAATTCGTCAAGGGGCTTCAGGGACTTGGGCCGATTGTTTTAGGGGAATTATTAGGGTTTTGTCTTTTTCTATTTTCTGTCATGAGAGTTAGGGTTAGCCACCTTAGGTGTTATTATTCTCTTTTCAGTCAAAAAAGCCGAAATTGGCCTCCCTAAGAGTATCTAGCCGATTTCTTCTTCTTCTTCCTCTCTATCATTGCTTTTCTTCTTTTCTTCTTACTCTGTTGATCTTCCCCTTAGCCGAACACTCTATCATACTCAGATCTGCAATTTCTTTCGATTCTATCCCTCCAAAAATAGCCATAGCCGATTGCTCAAAGTGCCAGAAATCCCGAAAACTGCTTTCTTTTTTGCCAATTTCTTGTAAGCCGAATTACCCCTATTCCTTTCACTTGTTGTGGCCGATTACTACATTCCCTTGAGCCACTTCATTGTCGACACCATCACCCAAACTCACAGCTCAAATTGCTATCTTCTTCTCTAGTTGAAAAGCCGAAATCGCCATTAGTGTAGGGAGATAGCCGAAAGTTTCAGATCTCATAGTTAAGGGTTCTACTAGCGTTCAAGGGGCAGATTTGCATCAGATCTGTGTAGGAATCGAAGAGAAATCATTGGTAAGTGTTTAATACCTCAGATCTGTTCAATATTTCATGTGTTGGAAAAGCCGAAAGTCCCTAAAGTTGGGGACTTTGCCGATTTGGACTTTTAGTAAATCAAGTGGTGTTTTTCTTTGTTCTTTGAGTGATAGTTGCGAAGGAGGCAAGCAAGTGAGGCAGTAAAGGCATCGGAATCATCAGATCTAGATCTAAAGTGATCTAAATCGGTAAAGGTAAGATTTTTAGGCCATTAAGGGGTATGGCCGAATGTGGTAAAGGATTGTAGCTTTGGTTTTTCGTAGATCTATTGATTAATCAATTAGATTTTGGGTTGTAGGAACTGTCGCATAGGAGATCTCGTTGGTGAAACCGCAAAACAGGTGTGTGATTCTGAACCCCTTCATTGTGCATGTTGGCAAATGCCGAAAAGCCGAAATGCCGAAGATTGGGCATTTCGAGGGCTTGTGAGAGTGCGAACACTCACAAGTTGGTAGGGAAACTTTGGATATGAAATCGGTACTGAAGGGGGAGTTAGCCACGAAATTTTAGGCGTTACGGTAAGTTGGGGCCTCGGTGGGCCGAGTATGGGCCCAATGGGTAATTTGGGCCCATTTAGGTAAAAATGGGTTTAAGGGTAATAAAATGAACTGTAGGCGTAAGAACAGCTAAAACAAGGTAACTGAATATGAAATTTGGACTAAACGGGCCTGATGGGCTAATTGACGAAATAGGGCTCATTAGGGGTTTTAGGGCTTAAGAGCTAAAACAATTAAACTGTGTTAACCGAATTTCTGTAACGACTATGGGATTAGTAGAGACTGTAATAAGCATAAAAACTGTAATATGAGAGCAAAATTATTGAAATACCCTTAGGGTGAGAAATTACTGTTTTGCCCTTAGGTAGAAAATTACCGTTATACCCCTAGGGCTAAAAACCGACTGAATTGTTTGACATGACTATTATTGTTACTGCATATCATGATGTATGTATGTTTGATGCATGGGGTTTGGGTTTGATATTGGAGGAAGTGTGAGTGGCACTGCCACGTTACTGAAAGGGGCTAAGCCTCGTATTGCTACTGAATGGGGCTTTTCCTCGTATACTGTTTATCTGAGCAGCCATGCTGCAACTGTGGTGTGTGGGCTGGGTGGGTCGAGTTATTCCCCACATGGTGTGTTGGTTGGTACGGGTGGTGTGTAGCGGTTGGTGGGTTGAGTAGTCTCCCCAATTGGGTTGCATTCATACTGTTATACTGTACTGTACTGTTATGGGCCTATGGGCCAAACTGTTATCTGAATAGGGCTTCGGCCCAGTATCTGTAATCTGAATAGGGCTTCGGCCCAGTATTTGACTGAAACTGGCTAGGGCTCAGGTCTAGTGGGCTCGAGCCGATGTGGGCTTTGGATGGATTCTGCACACACTGAGTTTTCCCAAACTCACCCCTCTCTTTCCATCCTTGCAGGTGAGCCCTAGATCGTGACTTGGTTGTTAGGAGGGATTCAGAGTGGCCACGAAGACTGAACTCGTATTTTAATTGGTTTATTAATTTAATTATTTTTACTATTGGTTTTATTCTGCTATGGGTTGTAATAAGGCCACTTTATCTGTTTTTACTCGGGACTTTCAACTATTCAATTTCATCCATAATTACGCACTGTTTTCGAAAATTAAACAAATGTTTTCTTAACCAACCTGTTATTACAAGAGACTAAGTAAGATAATAAGGGTAAAGTGAACCGCTTAACAAATGAAATAGAGATTAAGTTGAGTAGTTATTAAAACAGGGATTTTCAAAATAGAAAATCAAGCGTTGCTTTCCAAAACACACCATCGGACTTAGTAAATAAGGCGGCGTAGGATAGTATAGGTGATGTAGCCCACCGGACATGGCCATAACGTCTGGGCCGGGTTCGGGGTGTTACAATAACACTTTCACTAACGAGATTTTCTTATTCCGTAATTCTTTCACCTCGTGAGCCAGAATGCGAACCGATTCTTCCTCGTAACTCAAATCAGACTGAATTTCAATCTCTGACGGGCTAATCACATGTGAAGGATCGGATCTATACCGTCTAAGCATCAAAACATGAAAAACATTATGAATCTTTTCAAGTTCGGGTGGCAAATTTAATTGGTACGCAACCGGCCCAATTTATTCTAAAATCTCATACGGTCTGATAAATCTCGAACTCAATTTGCCTTTACGGTCGAATCTGAGTACCTTTTTCCAAGGTGAAACTTTAAGAAACACTTTGTCTCTGACTTGATACTCTATATCTTTCCATTTCAAGTCCGCATACTATTTCTGACGATCTGATGCTACTTTCAGACTTTCATGGATTACTTTTACTTTCTGTTCGACCTCTTTAATCAAATCAACTCCGTAGATCTTATTCTCACTGAGCTCGGTCCAAAACAACGGTGTACGGTATTTACGACCATACAAAGCCTCCTAGGGTGCCATCTTGATACTTGATTGAAAACTATTATTGTATGCGAATTCAATCAAAGGCAAGTATCGTTCCTACGAGCCTCTAAACTCAAGGATGCAGCATCTCAACATATCCTCGAGTATCTGAATAACTCGTTCAAATTGACCATCTGTCTGGGTATGGAAAGCAGTGCTAAAATACAACTTGGTACCTAATGCATCTTGCAATTTCTTCCAAATTTGCAAGGTGAATCTCGGATCTCTATCTGACACAATAGAAGTAGGTACCTCATGTAATCTTACAATTTGAGAAACATATAATTTGGATAACTTATCAAGTGAATAATCCGTACGAACGGGAATAAAATGAGCCGAATTTGTCAATCTATCAATAACAACCTAGATCACATCTTTCTTGCCTGGTGACAATGGCAACCCGGATACAAAATCCATCGTGACGCGATCCCATTTCCACTCAGGTATCATAATCAGCTGAAGTAATCTCAAAGGCACTTGATATTTTGCTTCCACTTGTTGACATATTTAACACTTCAAAGCAAAGTCAGAAATGTCTCGTTTCATATCGTGCCACCAATATTGATGTTTCAGATCATTATACATTTTCGTGCTTCCCAGATGAATTGACATTCGGCTACTATGAGCTTCATTCAAAATCATCGAGATAATCTTTGAATTTCTTGGAACACACAATCGGTTTCTATATCTCAAAGAATTATCACCGTCAATCCAAAACTCTGAATCCTCTTTCGAATTACATTGAGCTCGTTTAGCAATCAAATCAACATCAACTTTCTGAGCTTCACGGACTTGTTGCATCAATACTGGTCTTGCTTTTAATTCTGCCATTAACACATCATCAGCGGACATAGACATATGTACATTCATTGCTCGAAGAGCAAATAGTCATTTTCGACTTAAAGCATCAGCAACCACATTAGCTTTTCCCGGATGATAATCAATGACAAGCTCGTAATCTTTCAATATTTCTAGCCACCGTCGTTGTCTCAAATTCAAGTCTTTCTGGGTCATTAAGTATTTGAGGCTCTTATGATCATAATAAACATGACATTTCTCTCCGAACAAGTAGTGACACCAAATTTTTAGAGCGAACACAATAGTAGCTAATTCGAGATCATGAGTCGGATAGTTTAGCTCGTGAGGTTTTAATTGTCTCGAAGCATATGCAACAACTCTACCTTCTTGCATCAAAATACAGCCCAAACCGTTCAAAGAGGCATCACTATAGATCACAAATTCTTTATCGGATTCCAGCTGAACTAGCATTGCAGCTTCAGTCAAAAGAGCTTTCAACTGATCAAAACTTTTTTGACACTTTTCTGACCACTCAAATTTGACATCTTTCTGAAGCAATTTTATCAACGGTGTTGCTATCATCGAGAAACCTTTCACGAACCATCTATAATACCCGGCAAGTCCCAAAAAGCTCTGAACTTTTGAAACATTCCTCGGAGGTTTCCAATCAAGTATAGCTGAAATTTTGCTCGGTCAACCCAGATACCCGATGCAGATACAACATGTCCTAAAAAGCTCACTTCACACCACCAGAATTCACATTTACTGAACTTTGCATAAAGCTATTTGTCTCACAAAATCTGTAACACTAATCTCAAATGTTCAGCATGCTCAATTTCATCGCAAGAATAGATCAAAATGTCATCTATAAACACGACTACAAACCGATCCAAATATAGTCTGAAAATTTGGTTCATTAAATCCATGAAAACCACAAGGGCATTAGTAAGCCCAAACTGCATCACCAAGAACTCGTAGTGTCCGTACCTCATTCTAAAAGCAGTTTTAGGCACATCGGAGTCTCTAACTCGCAACTGATAATAGCCCGATCTCAAGTCTATTTTCGAAAACACTGAAGCTCCCTTTAGCTGATCAAACAACTCATCAATTTGTGGCAACAGATATTTATTCTTTATCGTGACTTTATTAAGTTGACGATAATCGATGCACATTCTCAAGGTTCCGTTTTTTCACAAACAGCACTGGTGCACCCCAGGGAGAGAAACTCGGTCGAGCGAAACCTCTATCTGTCAATTCTTGCAACTGAGATTTCAATTCTTTTAATTTGGTCGGTGCCATTCGATACGGAGCTATCGAAATCGGAGTCGTTCCGGGTATTAAATCTATACTGAACTCGACTTCTCGAACAGGTGGCAACCCAGGTAATTCCTCGGGGAATACATCTGAATATTCACAAACCAGAGGTACGGTTTCAAGCTTTCTTTCTGATACTTTACTATCCAGAACATTCGCCAGATAAGCTTCACATCCCTTTTTCACATACTTTTGAGCCAACATCGAAGATATTACTGCCGGTAACCTATTCACATTAGTAGACTCAACTC
Source organism: Gossypium stocksii (assembly GCA_020496765.1). Lineage (NCBI taxonomy): Eukaryota > Viridiplantae > Streptophyta > Magnoliopsida > Malvales > Malvaceae > Gossypium > Gossypium stocksii. Next base: position 31,597,899 of record CM035624.1, read on the forward strand.
AAATTATTTCACCATTCAAACATCGCAAGTCAATTACTTTTCTTTTGCAATTCACCACAGCATCGTGCACAGTTAGCCAATCCATACCAAGAATGATATTAAACTCGTCAAACGACAATAGCATCAAATCGGCCCGAAAACAAAAATCTGAAATCATTAGAGGACAATTCTTGCATACTTTGTTTACTAACGCACACCGGCCCAATGGGTTTGACACTCGAATCACAAATTCAATAGACTCAACAGGTAGAGTCTTATTGGTTGCCAAATTTTCACACACATAGGAATGAGTTGAGCCGGGGTCAATCAAAGCAATAACATCAGTATCAAAAAGGGTGAAAGTACCGGTAATAACATCTGGAGAAGAAGCCTCCTCGCGCGCACGTACGGCATAAGCTCTAGCAGGTGCATGAGCCTCGGATCGAACAGCCGTATCTCTAGTCCTTTTCTGACTGCCACTAGCATTACCTGCATGTCTAGGTGGTCTACCTCGTGCCGTAGTGTTACTAGGTCTCCCACTCGGGTCAGTATTCTACTCAGCTAATTTCGGATAGTCCCGGATAAAATGATCAGCTGACCCACACTTGAAACAGGAGCGATCATGCAGTCTGCAGCTCGTCGAATGCCATTTATCACAACGCTTGCACTCGGATCTATTCTGGCGATCATTGCCAACACTGGCAATGAAGGTAGCTCGTGTACTCACAGGAGGTTGATCGCAATCTCGTCTGGAAAAACCCAAAGTATTATTGGATTGGCCCGAGTCATCTCAAAATTTCTTTGATGACTGTTGAGATGTTTTTCCCGAAGATCTTTTACGAAACTCTCTATCTTTAGCTTCAACTTTTCTTTTCTCAATTCTGAGCTCTTCAGCTTTACAAGCTCGCTCAACAAGTACTACGAACTCTTTAATTTCTAAAATGCCTACTAGCAATTTGATATCTTCATTCAATCCATCCTCGAAGCGTTTACACATGATAGCTTCAGAAGAGATACACTCACGAGCATATCTACTGAGCCTTACGAATTCTTGTTCATATTCTGTAACGGTCATCGGCCCTGTTTAAGCTCAAGAAACTCTTTTCATTTTTGATCGATGAATCTTTGGCTGATATACTTTTTACAGAACTCTGTCAGAAAGAATTCCCAAGTAACCCGCTCTCTCGGAACCACCAAAACTAAGGTATTCCACCAGTGATAGGCAGCATCAAGCAGCAAAGACACAACACATTTCAAACACTCATCAGAGGTACATGATAATTCATCAAACATGCGGATAGTATTATCAAGCCAAAACTCGGCCCGCTCAGCGTCATCGCTAACAGTAGCTCTAAACTCTTTAGCCCCGTATTTTCAAAATTTATCAACCGGAGGCTTACTTGATCCCAACGGATCGGTCACAGGAGGCACTACAGTTCGAATGTATTAAGTGAACCAATCACTCATCATAGCATAGAAGGCTTATTTTGCCTCCTCATCTTGATTACTCCCATTCGGCTGAGAGTCATTCAGCGCTGTCCTTTGCGCGGGAGCAAACGCTACGCTCTCAACATCATCTGCTATAGCTCGATCGGGATCGGGATTCATTACGATACAAAAAACACATTTCAACTGTCAAAAGTCATCACACTATCGTATTAACACATTAAGGCATGTATAGCTAGACTCATGCACGCTACGTTAGTCCTAGAATCGACTAAACTGTAGCTTTGATACTAATAAAATGTAACAACCCTAACCTGTATCTGTCGCCGGAGTAGGGTTACGAGGCATTACCAAAAGCACAACCTCAGGAGATTCAAGGATAGACATAGAAATCGTTTTCGACTAACCTATTGTAAACATAGAAATAATGCATCTCATTACTTCAATTCAACCTAATTTATACATTTAACAATAATGTAAGCATTAACGAATCAAGCTTTCATTTGAGTTTATGCACAGTAGTGACCTACATTATCAAACAATACTTACATGACAAAAGAACCACTTATCATACTTGATCATGCAATAATTATAACAACTACCGAATATGCATATATATATATGCCATAATCGAATATGTCATCCATAGCCAAGACATTTCATGAACATTAATTCAACTATGGAACTTTACTAAACAAAATGAATAAGCCATCTTCGCATGGCTTTAATATATACATAACCAAAATATATCTTGTTCAAAAGGGAGTTAAGCCTATACATGCCATCTTTCAAAATATCGACTTTTAATAGTACCAAAAATAGTGATGATAGTGTGGATGACATTGAACTTGAATCCCTGACCTTGTAGCTTTCCAACCAAGATCTATAAAATAGAGATAAACATGAATATTCAAAGTAAGCAATTAAGCTTAGTAAGTCTAAAGTAATTTAAACAACTTAACTTAATTGAGCACATTAAACACATATAACATAATCGATATGTATCATCCATTGGCCGAATATACATAGCCACATTATACACATTTTCATTGACATACCAATTCTTTTAAAATTCTAAGCACATAATCATATCACCTAAACACCTCAATGTCATTCTATGATTCAACTTAATAGAGGAAATTTAAGGTACCACATCCATATAATTTCAATGATCGTAACCACATAGGCATAACATATACTTTCATGCATATAATTCTTTAATGACCGAATGTATATAGTTACACAACCACTTCTCATATATTGTTCATTTCACAACCAAAATTTAATACATATTAACCTCATACGCATAATTAACTTATACGTACCTGAACAACTTAATCTACCGAACGAATTCAGGTGCCGTATAGCACAAGCTTCATAGACTTAAACTAATATTATTTCACCAGCACTTAGCCTGCTGGGTAAAAACCTAAACTTTTCACCGGTATGAGGCCTGCTGGACCTTGGGTCTGAAACTCATTCACCGGCATTACGCCTGCTAGGCTCGTAGCCTGAATTTATTCACCAGCTAAAAGCTTGCTGAGCCAAAGGCCCGGATAATAATTCGAGTATAAATTTCACAAATCATAAGTGTATACACCTCACGTATTTATGCATATCGCATAAGGTAATCACATTAGTCCACTTGGACTTCATTCGAGTATAATCACATAATGTCTATCACATTATCGTTTCTTAACATACCATTTTGCAATATTTCCATTTCAACAACATATCTTACATTTCATATGTATATATAAACTTTCGGCAATATAATCATAAGAATTTCCATATTCCACTATCATGCATATCATTCGGCAATATGCATGTATATATGTATATTCGAATAAAGGATACCAAATCTTTTATGACATACCATGACATATTCACAAGAACTTATACTTAAATACTTAAAACTTACCTAAAAAATGTGTCAAACGATTACGGATCGGCTAATCGACTAGTTTCGCCTTCCCCTAATCCGAATTTAGTTCTCTTTGCTCTTGAGCTTAATTAAACAAACAAGCAAAGTTCACTACTTCAATTCACCTTATAAATGAATGTCTTTTAATTTAATATAAGCAATCCTTTAACTAAATAACATTCAACCAAAAATTCAGTTATATAACTATGTAATTGAAAGCATTAATCACGCTTAACTAAGCAATAAGTTGTAATTAAAATCACTCAACATCACCATGTCCGAATACTACCTCATCAAAGATTTCATATTACTTCTTAAGTCGAATGCTATATATATAAATCATTATAGACATAGCATACATCATACTCACATTTCCACATCTCCAAATACCACAAATAGTTCAAGTCATTAATTAAGAGCACATTCAGTATTCACATAACAAGAGTTAACATTTAAGCATGCTGTTCTAACATGTATAGCATCATTCGGATATTTATACATATCTAAATACATATTAACCCATTTTGCCGATTATCAAATCTCATTTAAATCACATATATAAACATTTGGCCAAACATTCAAGTATTGTAAACAACAAAAACATTTTTTCTACCTATTAATATCCATACGACCATTTTGTACTTTCAATCACCTAAATATACAACAAGTTACTCAATTAATTGCTTAAGTCCACATTCGGCATCTATATTCACATAGACACAATAGCTGATTGTTATTTATCATCTAATTCAAACTTTCAATAACCTCAAATTATAAACAAATATTCAATTCATTAATCAACAGGTCATTTGACAATTATACAAGCATAGATTATCACTTAGACATTATTTTCTAATATTTAGCATAATTTTACATTAAGCCACATTAGCCGAATACAATTGCTCATTTTAGCCACTTATAGCAAAATTCAATTCGTTCATAGTCACCTATAATCAACTCTCATTACACAACATCAAAACATCAACAATTTAACACATTAAAACCATGGCCGAATGCATCATTTACTTCAAATATAAAAAATGCACCTATCGTAATGACCGAATGTCACATAGTCCTTGCATTCATTCTTAACACAAAATTTCCAAGCTTCAAGCTCAAATTATGACTATATGAATCAATTAAAACATCCAACACTAAACCTTTATGCATATTAACCATAGCCGAATGCTCTCTCTTAAGAAATTAAGCCACACAAAGCACCAATTACACAATTTAGGCTTTTAAACTTATAATCACATGGATTTAACATCATAAAGTCCATCAAACATTCATTCAACAATTTATAACATCAAATTCCAAATTTATCAACATTTTAACATATCCTCCTCATGGCCGAATGCATCATCCACCAAAACTCAAAATTTAATGCACGGGCCATGTCAAGAACTTAGCAATCAACTCAATTTCAAAAAAAAATTTGCAAAAATTCACATAAACATACCTTTGATTCATGCTAGGAACAAGGCCGAATACCTTAGCTTCTTTTTCTCTTATTTTCTTTATGGTTTCGGCAAAACAAGAATAATGAATACCCATTTTACAATTTACTATTACATGCAAGAGTCTTATTTGTTAATTTACCATACTAGCCTTATTAATATCATTACCCTTCCACTAAGTCATGGCCGAAAGTGTCTACTCATCGTTTATTTGGTTTATTTGCTTCTTAAACCCTTCCTATTAAAAGAACACTCACAATTTGCACTTGCACATTGTCCCTTTAATTTTTCCTTTTATGTAATTGAGCCATTATTTAATAATTTGACATCCAAATGACAAAATTAAAACACTGAATTTTCACACATGATTGTTCGCATATTATAAACACAGACAATAAAATTTTTAAAATTTTCTGACTCGGTTTCGTGGTTCTGAAACCACTTTTTTGATTTGGGCCAAAAATAGGGCTGTTACAATAGACTTATCTAAATCAGAGCAGTGCCTGATACTAATTTAATGGCAAATTCAACTTCTCTGATTGGAGGTAATCCTGAAAGTTATTCAATAAACACATCAGAAAACTCACAAACAATAGGTACTGATTCAATCTTCCTCTCTATAACTTTCGAATCAATCACATATGCTAAAAGGGCTTCACAACCCTTATTCATAGATTTCAAAGCTTTTATTATGGATATCATAGCCGGTAACCCTTTCAAATAACTGGATTCAATTCGAATTATCTCATCATTCTCACATCTCAAATCAATAGTTTTCTGTTTGTAATTCACAATAGCATTGTGTAAAGTTAGCCAATCCATACCCAGAATTATATCAAATTCATCAAAGGGTAAAAGCATTAGATTAGATGGAAAACACACATCTCGAAACATCAATGGGTAGTTCTTGCAAACTTTATCAACTATGACCACTTTTACCTAAGGGGTTCGGTACTCTAATTATGAATTCAATAAACTCTATAGGCAAAGTCTTACTTGCACTAAATTCATGCATATATACGAATGAGTAGATCCTGGATCTATTAATGCAATGTAACACTCCATACCCAGCCTATAAGTTATGCCCGAGTCTGGCGTGCCGCATTGAAGTGTTTTTTGAAAACCATGTTTTAAAAAAAAAACCCTTCTTAAAGAAATTTGTTGCAAACTAAAACTTGGGTTTGTTTATTTTCAAAATGTGGTCAACTAAAAGTTAATCCCTTTTAAAAACATTATTACCTTTAAAACCTTCTTTGTTGCGAAAGCTTAATTTAGTTAGTTGTGGAAGACGTAGTGTTCAAAAACAATTAACATTTTGGAAAACCGCGATTCACGTCTAGTAGATATAATTCAAAGTAAATAAAAACCTTAAAATAAAAATCCAGAAATTATAAAAGGCCTTACTACAAACCAAACCCAAAATAAAGTACTTGAGAGCAAATAATCAAAACAGAAAGCATAAGCAGTGTGTAGCCTTCTCCGAGTCCTTCGCAGCTCTGATCCATCTAAGGCTGAGGATTACCTGAAAGGTTAATCACGGGGTGAGTTTACAAAAACTCAATGTGTAATCCCCAACTACAAATACGAACAGTTAGTCATGTAAAAGAATTAAAAAGTTTGCCCTACCATAGTTCCAGTATCAATTGGGCCTTAGCCCACTATAACAGATTGCACCAAATGGGCCTTAGCCCATTACAGAATTAGAAACATTATCAGAACTAGAATCAAAATGAGAATCAGAATCAGAATCAGTATCAATTAACAGAATCAAGATCAAAATCAGAATATGAATGCAATCCCAACCCAGTCCAGCCATCACACCATCCGTACCAACCATATACACCATGTGGGGAGACAACTCGACCCACCCATCTGCTACACACCACAGAATTTGCAGCAGAGCTGCCAGAACAGATAATGTGACTAAGTCACCAGATACAGATATTGTGGCAGAGCCACCAGAACAAATATTTGTGGCATAGCCACCAGAAACAGATATTTGTGGCAAAGCCACTTAACAGAATGTATGGACCAAAGCCATCGGTAACGTGTCTATAATCGGCATAAAGCCTGTGATATTGGCACAAAGCCTTTGGTAATGGCACAAAGCCCATAATAATGGCACGAAGCCCACAATATAGATACGAAGCCCACAATAATGGCACACAGCTTGTGATATTGGCACAAAGCTTTCGGTAATGGCGCAACCCCATAATAACGGCACGAAGCCCACAATAACGGCACATAGCCTTTGGTAACGTGATCGGCACTCAGCCATCGATCTGTCCACAGTCGTCTTGGGTGACCCGTACGACCTTACCAAATCAGTACGAATATACGGCTCTTAAGCCTTCGGTGGATCCACAGTCGTTAAGCAACCATGCGATCCTAACAGATCAGATCTTCCTCCATACAAAATCCCAACCCATGCAACATGTTATGTATGCAGAATGTCATGCCCATATTTGAATCAAACAATCACAGTCAAGTCATTCATATCACCAACATATATTCACAATCAAATCCGTCAAACACACAGTCCAAGTCAGTCACTTGCCCACAAGGGCAAAACTGTCATTTAACACCCTAGGAGCAAAATGGTAATTTTACCCCACAAGGGTATCTCGGTAATTCTACCCTACAGGGGTATTTCGGTAATTCTACCCTACAGAGGTATTTCGGTAATTCTACCCTACAGGGGTATTTCGGTAATTCTACCCTACAGGGGTATTTCGGTAATTCTACCCTAAAGGGGTATTTCAATAATTCTACCCTATAGGGGTATTTCGGTAATTTTACCCTACAGGGGTATTTCGGTAATTCTACCCTACAGGGGTATTTTGGTAATTCTACCCTAAAGGGGTATTTCGGTAATTCTATCCTACAGGGGTATTTTGGTAGTTCTACCCTACAAGGGTATTTCAGTAATTTCACCAATTAGGGGTATTTCGATAATTTCGTAAATTAGGGCACTTCGGTAATTTTACAAATCGGAGGCATTTTGGTAATTTTATAAATCAAGGGTATTTCAATAATTTTCATAAGTCGGGGGTATTCCGGTAATTCCAAAAGTTAAGGGTATTTTGGTAATTCTAAAAGTCGGGGGGTATTTCGATAATTTTGCAAATCAGGGGTATTTCTATAATTTCATGAACCGGGGGTATTTCTGTAATTTTGTAAACCAAGGGTATTTCAGTAATTCACAAATTAAGGGTATTTCAGTAATTTTATAAACTAGGGGTATTTTGGTAATTTTCCAACCCAGGGGTATTTTTGTAATTTTACAAACTAGGGGTATTTTGGTAATTTTCCAAACCAATGGCATTTCAGTAATTTTGTAAACCAAGGGTATTTCAGTCATTTTATAAATCAAGGGTATTTCAATAATTTTGTAAATTGAAGGTAAAACGGTAATTCTGTAAATTGGGGGTACTTTGGTAATTTTACAAGTCGAGGGTATTTCAGTAATTTGGTAAACTAAAGTATTCTAAACAGAGATAATAATGCGAATGGGCCTAAAGCCCATTCTCGGCCCAAATAGGCCCACACGCTCATGTGGCCCTTTTAGCCTAAATCTAGCCACAGATATGCGATTCACCTAGTCTAGTCCAATATTTACTACATAATTAAACAACTTATCCAATTGGGCCCATAGGCCCATTGGGCCCACATGGCCCCTTTCGGCCCATCACGGTCCGAAGTAGCCGTCCTACAGCTAGAGTAGTGAGAAATACACACCTGATAGGATACTGGAGTTAATCCGCGCTCCGAGCACTTTTAGTCGACGCCCAACCCAAACGAGCCCGCCATAAAGCGAAAGGGATCAGCCAAGAACAGTACCTTTACTCTCCTCATGGTTCTCCCTATTTAAAGCTAGCTTCGCATCCACTCTTATGTTAGCTTTCCGATGTGGGATCCCCCCATCATCAGAGTTTAAATTCAACACCAACTCTTGCCGCCCCCTGTTAGCAAAATAAATGCTCTTTGATTGCCATGAGTTTTGAACCCTGGACCTCCTTGCCAACTCTATGATGCCACCTTCCTGCCTCTTATGTGGCGCTACTTTGCCACTAGACCACAAGGCTTTTTGTGGCACAATTTCTTTAACAATATTCTTAAGGCCTACCTACTACACCCAGGGTTTAATTCACCTTAAACCAAAATTTTTGCTAGAGTCCAGGTTTGAACCCAGGACTTCTCCAACACTTCTCAGCACACTTAACCACTAAAACAAGCCTTCACTAACAGAATTTACATACACAACAAAATATTATAAACTGCCTTCAACCGCTCCCATGCTCAAGGCCTAAAACTTCTAGGCCTAAATTTAGGGTGTTACATGCAATCACAGAAGTATCGTTTAGAGTAAAAGTACCCATTATCACATCTGAAGACGAAGATTCCTGTCGAGCTCGAATAGCATAGGCCCTGGCTGGTGCTCTGGCCTCAGATCGAATAGTAGTATCTTTCGTAGCATTCTGGCTACCACTCACATTTTCTACGTTTCTAGGAGGTCTACCCTTAGCTGAAGTATTACTCGATTTTAGATTCTATGCAATATCTGCTTTCGCAGGCTCTAGACAATCTCAAACAAAATGATCCATAGATCCACATCTAAAGAAAGCTCGGTCATTCAACCTACAACTCCCAGATGTCTTTTATCACAATGTTTACATTTAGGTTGTTCAGGTCGAACATTCCCAACACTAGAAATAGAAGTAGTAGGTGTGACAGCCCTAATTTGGCCCTAATCGGAAATGTAGTTTTGGAACCACAGAACCGAGTCAAAAAAAATAATTAAATGTTATATTCTATGTTTATTATATGTGAAATTTCATGTATGAAAATATCATGTTTTAATTTTGTCATTTGAATGTGGAATTATTAAAAGGGACTTATGTGAGAAACCTTGAAAATGTGATTGGTTAAAATTGTAGTGGCCGAATATTATATGGTTTAAAATATGAAGGACTTGCATGTCAAATACACCTTTCTTAAGATAGTAGACGGCAATAATGATGATGATTTACAATATATGCATTTTTTATAAGTATTATAATTATTAATGGTTTTATAATATGAAATAAAGATAAATTAAAATAAGAAAAGGGTGAAAAAAACAAGGTTGGCATGTTATTCATCTCTCATTGCCGAATCTAAGAGAACAAAATTGAGAAATGAAGCTAAGGCATTCGGTCAACTATTAGCTTGCATTAAGGTATGAATTTCATGTTAGTTTCTTTAAATTTTGTGAATTTAAGTTAGTTTTTAAGCTTTTGACATAGCCCATGAGTTGATTTTTAGTTTGATGGTGAATGTTTCATTCGGCCATAGTTGTAAAGCATGAAGCTTTGAAGTTTTGTTGTTAATGTTAAATCTAGTTGTTTTCATAATGGCCGAATGAGTGAAAAAAATTATGCATGGATTAGTTTGATGGATTTAAGATAGAAATAAAATTACCTTATACCGAATGTGGTCTTGAAATATTGAAACTTGTTTGGAAGTATTATGTTGATTAAAGTGGTTTGCCGAATGTGAAAATTGGGATAAGGAAATGTGTACAAATGCTTGTTTAATGGATAATTGGCTTAAAGATAAATGTATAAATTATTAAAATGTAAATTTTGTATGTGTATCAAAGGGTATATGTGTATTCGACTATGTGGTGATTAAATGAGATTGTAAGCTAAATAAAAGTGAATATTCGACCAATTTAAGTTTTATGATATTGAAAACGGAAGTTAACTATGTTAAGTGACAAGTGGTAGTTGACTAAAGTGATTATTATGTATCTTATATATATATATATATATATGTTCGAATGATGTTTAATTAGAAGAAATAAGTAAAGTGGTGAGGTATAAATATGTTAAGGTGAGTGATGTAGGCATTCGGTCTTAAGGATGTGTACAAGAGAAAGTGCTAAATTATTTGTATTAAAGTCCTAATGTATTTCAAGTTAACGAATGAGTTAGCTAAATGTATTTGATATGAATAGTGATGAATTGCCGAACGTGAGTGTGTGTGTGTGTGTGTGTTTAATTAAAAATAATTGCTGTATGCATGTGCTTCATTGAGAGATAGACATTGTTGTTATAATGCTTTAAAGTTCATTTGATTGATAGATTATCAAGTGAGATTATGAAATTTTGATTATAATGAGTTGATAAGGTGATTAAACTAGTTTAAAATTTGTTGCATTAAGCTCAAGAGCCAAACTCAGATAAAGGGAAGTGAAAGTAGTTGATTAACTAATCCGTAGTCGTTCAACGACATTCGAGGTAAGTTTTAAGTGATTAAGCGAAGACTATATTAGATTATATTGTGATACATTATATGAAATAAGTATTTCTTGTGATATATGTATATGGCTGAATGGCCAAAATGAATTTACTGGTGAGTTGCCCTAAGCTTATATGGCTGAATGGCAATTAGAAAATGAATGTAAATTGTAACATGCTTTTGCAATTGAAAGATGATGGACAGTATGATCCTATTCGAACGTGAAATTTCAGATGTAAGGTACATAAATAGAAATGCTTTATGGTTAATAGTATACTTGAGATGAAGGTAAAAGTCCTATATGTGCTAATGTGTATCAAAGCTGAATGGCTAAATTATGTAACAAAGATGAGGCTAAGATATGTGCTAAGATTGAATGGTAAGTGTGAAATGTACTTGTTGATTTACTATGTGCAATGTTCGAATGATGCAATGAATTGTATGACATGCTTGTATCATGTGTGAATTAGAAGTAAATGCTCTAAAGCATGTGATAAATTTAATGTATGACCTATTGGGCTTTGACATTCGGGTTTATGGCCAACAAGCTTTGAGTCAGTGATTAATTATCGGGCTTTCAGCCTAGCAGGCATTATGCCGGTAGATTGATATCGGGCCTTGAGCCTAGCAGGCGTAATGCCGGTGAAATAATATCGGGCCTTGAGCCTAGCAGGTGTAATGCCGGTGAAGTAAATTCAGACTTAAAAAGTCTAGCAGGCTTTGAGCCGGTGATGAAACTCTGGTTTTATACCTAGCAGGCCAAGTGCCGGTGAATTTAATAAACTATATGACAACGAGATCCTATGTTCAGATGACAAATTGAATTCTTATTACATATTAAGTGGCTCAAGTATGTGATACTTATCTATTTATGTGCGAATGATTCGAAGTGGATTTTGAATATGTTCATTTGTGAACATTTAGTTCATGTCTATATGTGAATTTGAAGCTAATCGAATGACTTGATATTAGTGCATGTAAGTGATTATGCATATTCGGCCTTGTGGAATTAAATGTTGATACGATGCCTTAAATTAACTCTATTGAGTTGAATTAATGAATGACATTGCAGTATATGATGATACGATTATGTGATTCCAAATTTTTGTAAATGAGATGTCAATGTAAATGTGTACAGTTGTGGTTAGGCCTATTCGGCCGAATGATATTATACTTAGATCTTGAATACTTGATTAATGTGTTTAAATAAGTTAAATTGTTTAATTTACTTCAGACTTACTAAGCTATTTAGCTTACCCCTATTGTCTTTGTTACTATGTTTTATAGATCTCGTTTGAAAGCTACAGGCTGGGGGATTCAAGCTCAAAGTCATCCATACTATCGTCACTATTTTGGTACTTTTGATAATCTATATTTTGATAAGATGGCATGTATAGGCTTAACTCCCTTTTGAAACAAATGATATTTTGAAATTGTATATTATAACCATGCGAATATGGCTTGTTTAATTGTTAAGTATGGATATATGGTTTTGATGAAATTTATGTGGCTCGTTATTTTGATAAGTACTCATATAGTAATTTAATGTGATATGTTTGCATCGATTGAATCATATTGGTAAGTTGATACATATTCGGTTGCAGACAAACTAAAGTAGATTACTATTTGATATTCGATGTACAATTGAATCTATGTTTGGTATGTATCTCTAAACCTCTGTAAGTTCTATTTTGTTAAGTAATACGTCGTAACCCTATTCCGACAAAGGATACGGGTTAGGGGTGCTACATTTTATTGGTATCAGTGCTACGGTTTAGTCGATTCTAGGACTAACGTAGCGTGTGTGAGTCTAGCTATACATGCCATTTTGTGTTAACACGATAGTATGGTGACTGCTGACAATTGAAATGTGTTTTTCGTATACTAAATGGATCTTGATCCCGGTCCTGATCGAGCCGTAGCCGACGATGTTGAGAGCGTAGCGCCTGCTCCCGCGCAAGGGACAGCGCCAAATGACTCTCAGCCGAATGCGAGTAACCGTGATGAGGAGGCAAAACAAGCCTTCTATGCTATGATGAGTGATTGGTTCACTCAATTTATTCGAACTAATCCGGTTGTTCCACAAACCCCTCCCTCGAATAATCCACTTCGGATACCAGTAATGTCTCCCGTGACCGATCTGTTGAGATCGAGTAAGCCTCCGGTTGATAAAATTTGAAAATATGGAGCTGAAGAGTTCAGAGCTACTTTTAACGATGACGCTGAACGGGCTGAATTTTGGCTTGATAATACCATCCGTGTTTTTGATGAATTATCGTGTACACCCGATGAATGCTTGAAGTGTGCCGTATCTTTGTTATGTGATGCTGTTTATCATTGGTGGAATACTCTGATTTCAATTGTGCCGAGAGAACGAGTTACTTGGGAATTCTTTCTGACAGAATTCTGTAAAAAGTATATCAGTCAAAGATTCATCGATTAAAAATGCAAAGAGTTTCTTGAGATGAAACAAGGCAGAATGACAGTTACAGAATATGAGAGAGAATTTGTAAGGCTCAGCAGATATGCTCATTAGTGTATTTCGTCCGAAGCTATCATGTGTAAACGCTTCAAGGATAGATTGAATGAAGATATCAAATTGCTAGTAGGCATTCTGGAAATTAAAGAGTTCGTAGTACTTGTTGAGCGAGCTTGTAAATCCGAAAAGCTTGCAATTGAGAAAAGAAAAGTTGAAGCTAAGCTAGAGAGTTTCGTAAAAGATCTTCGGGAAAAACACCTTAACAGTCAGCTAAGAAATTTCGAGATGAATTGGGCCGATCTAAGACTACTTCGGGATTTTTTAAACGAGATCGAGATTGACCTCCTGTGAGTACACGAGCTACCTCTGTTGCTAATGTTGGCAATGATCGTCAGAACAGATCCGAGTGCAAGCATTGTGGTAAATGGCATTCGGGGAGCTGCAGATTTCATGACCACTCCTGGTTCAAGTGTGGGTCAGCCGATCATTTTATCCGAGATTGTCTGAAATTAGCCGAGTAGAATACCAATCAGAGTGGGAGACCTAGTAATACCGTAGCACGAGGTAGACCACCTAGACATGTGGGTAATGCTAGTGGCAGTCAGAGAGGGACCAAAGATACTGTTGTTCGATCTGAGGCTCGTGCACCTGCCAGAGCTTATGCTATACGCGCTCGTGATGAGGCTTCTTCTCCTAATGTTATTATAGGTACTTTCACACTTTTTGATACTGATGTTATTGCTTTAATTGACCCCGGTTCAACTCATTCCTATGTGTGTGAAACTTTGGCGTCCAGTAAGACTCTACCTGTTGAGTCTACTGAATTTGTGATTCGAGTGTCAAACCCTTTGGGACGGTGTGTGTTAGTAGACAAAGTGTGCAAGAACTGTCCCCTAATGATTCAAAATTCTTGTTTCCAGGCTGATTTGACGTTATTGCCCTTTGATGAGTTCTATATTATCCTTGGTATGGATTGGTTAGCCGTGCACGATGCTGTAGTGAATTGTAAAAGAAAATCCATTGACTTGCAATGTTCGAGTGGTGAAATAATTCGAGTTGAGTCCATTCATTTGAACGGACTACCGGCAGTGATATCTTCGATGTTGGCTCAGAAATATGTGAAAAAGGTTGTGAAGCTTATCTGGCGTATGTTTTGGATAGTAAAGTATCTGAATGAAAGCTTGAAACTGTACCTGTAGTTTGTGACTATCCGGATGTATTTCTCGAGGAGTTACCTGGGTTGCCACTTGTTCGAGAAGTTGAGATTGGCATAGAGCTAGTACCAGGAACAACTCCGATTTCGATAGCTCCGTATCGTATGGCACTGACCGAATTAAAAGAATTGAAATCTTAGTTGCAAGAATTGATAGATAGAGGTTTCACTCGACCGAGTTTCTCTCCCTAGGGTGCACTAGTACTGTTTGTGAAAAAGAAAGACGGAACTATGCACATGTGCATCGATTATCGTCAGCTTAATAAAGTCACGACAAAGAATAAATATCCGTTGCCAGAAATTGACGATTTATTTAATCAGCTAAAGGGAGCTTCAGTATTTTCGAAGATAGACTTGAGATTGGGCTATTATCAGTTGCGAGTTAGAGACTCCGATGTGCCTAAAACTGCTTTCAGAACAATGTACGGACACTACGAGTTCTTAGTAATGCCGTTTGGGCTCACTAATGCCCCTGCGATTTTCATGGATTTAATGAACCAAATTTTCCAACGGTACTTAGATCGGTTTGTAGTCGTGTTTATAGATGACATTTTGATCTATTCACGTGATGATACTGAGCATGCCGAACACTTGAGATTGGTGTTACAGATTTTGCGAGACAAACAGCTTTATGCGAAGTTCAGTAAATGTGAATTTTGGTTGTGTGAAGTTAGCTTTTTGGGACATTTTGTATTCGTATCGGGTATACGGGTTGATCCGAGCAAAATTTCGTCTATACTTGATTGGAAGCCTCTGAGGAATGTTTCGGAAGTTTGGAGCTTTATGGGACTTGCCGGGTATTATAGATGGTTTGTGAAGGGCTTCTCGATGATAGCAACATCGTTAACAAAGTTGCTTCAAAAAGATGTTACATTTGAGTGGTCAGAAAAGTGTCAGAAAAGTTTTGATCAGTTAAAAGCTCTTTTGACTGAAGCTCCAGTGTTAGTTCAACCAGAATTCAGTAAGGAATTTGTGATATATAGTGATGCCTCTGTGAATGGTTTGGGTTGTGTTTTGATGTAAGAGGGAAGAGTTGTTGCATATGCTTCGAGACAATTAAAGCCTCACGAGAAAAACTATCCGACGCATGACCTCGAGTTAGCTGCCATCGTTTTTGCTTTGAAAATATGGCGTCATTACTTGTTCGGAGAGAAATGTCATATTTATTCTGATCATAAAGGCCTCAAATACTTGATGACTTAGAAGGACTTGAATTTGAGACAACGACGGTGGTCAGAATTATTGAAAGACTACAAGCTTGTCATTGATTATCATCCGGGAAAGGCTAATGTAGTCGCAGATGCTCTAAGTCGAAAATCTCTATTTACTCCACGAGCAATGAATGTATATTTGTCTATGTCTATTGATGATGCGTTAGTAGCGGAATTAAAAGCAAAACCAGTGTTAATACAACAAATTCGCGAAGCTTAGAAAGTTGATGATGATTTGATCGCTAAATGAGTTCAACGTGATTCGAGCAAGGATTCAGAGTTTCGGATTGATGATAATGATTGTATGAGATTCAGAAATCAATTATGTGTTCCAAGAAACCCAGAGATTATTACGATGGTTTTGAATGAAGCTCATAATAGTCGAATGTCAGTTCATCCAGGTAGCACGAAAATGTACAATGATTTGAAGCGTCAATATTGGTGGCACGGCATGAAACAAGATATTTTTGACTTTGTTTCGAAATGTTTGATATGTCAACAAGTGAAAACGGAACATCAAGTGCCTTTGGGATTGCTTCAGCCGATTATGATACCCGAGTGGAAATGGGATAGTGTCACGATGGATTTTGTATCCGGGTTGCCATTGTCACCAAGCAAGAAAGATGCGATCTGGGCGGTTGTTGATAGATTGACAAAGTCGGCTCATTTTATTCCTGTTTGTACCGATTATGCACTTGATAAATTAGCCGAATTGTACATTTCTCAGATTGTGAGATTACACGAGGTGCCTGTTTCTATTGTGTCGGATAGAGATCCAAGATTCACTTCGCGGTTTTGGAAGAAATTGCAAAAAGCATTGGGTACCAAGTTGCATTTTAGCATCGCTTTTCATCCCCAAATCGATGGTCAAACCAAACGAATTATTCAAATACTCGAGGATATCTCCAGATGTTGCATCCTTGAGTTTAGTGGTTCGTGGGAACGGTACTTACCTTTGATTGAATTTGCATACAATAATAGTTTTCAATCAAGTATCAAAATGGCACCTTACGAGGCTGTGTACGGTCATAAATGGCGTACACCGTTGTTTTGGACCGAGCTCAGTGAGAATAAGATTTACGGAGTCGATTTGATAAAAGAAGCCAGACAGAAAGTAAAAGTAATTCGTGAAAATTTGAAAGCAGTGTCAAATCGTCAAAAATCATATGCAGATTTGAAACGGAAAGATATAGAGTATCAAGTTAGAGACAAAGTGTTTCTTAAAGTTTCACCGTGGAAAAAGGTGCTCAGATTCGGTCGTAAAGGCAAATTGAGTCTGAGATTTATCAGACCGTATGAAATTTCAGAACGAATTGGGCTGGTAGCGTATAGATTAATATTGCCACCCGAGCTTGAAAAGATTCACGATGTTTTTCATGTTTCGATGCTCTGTAATATAGATCCAATCCTACACATGTGATTAGCCCGTCAGAAATTGAAATTCAGTCTGATTTGAGCTATGAAGAAGAACCGGTTCGTATTTTGGCTCGTGAATTAAAAGAAATGCGGAATAAGAAAATCTCGTTAGTAAAAGTGTTGTGGTTCAAACACGGGGTCGAAGAAGCAACTTGGGAGCTTGAGGATTCAATGAAAGAACGATACTCTAACCTATTTGCTGGTAAGATTTTCAGGGACGAAAATCCCTAAAGGGGAGAGAGTTGTGACAGCCCTAATTTGGCCCTAATCGAAAAAGTGGTTTTGGAACCACAGAACCGAGTCAGAAAAAATAATTAAATGTTATATTCTATGTTTATTATATGTGAAATTTCATGTGTGAAAATATCGTGTTTTAATTTTGTCATTTGAATGTGGAATTAATAAAGGGACTTATGTGAGAAACCTTGAAAATGTGATAGGTTAAATTTGTAGTGGCCGAATATTATATGGTTTAAAATATGGGGGACTTGCATGTCAAACACACCTTTCTTAAGATAGTGGATTGCAATAATGATGATGATTTACAATATATGCATTTTATATAAGTATTATAATTATTAATGGTTTTATAATATGAAATAAAGATAAATTAAAATAAGAAAAGGGTGAAAAAAACAAGGTTGGCATGTTATTCATCTGTCATTGTCGAATCTAAGAGAACAAAATTGAGAAATGAAGCTAAGGCATTCGGTCAACTATTAGCTTGCATTAAGGTATGAATTTCATGTTAGTTTCTTTAAATTTTGTGAATTTAAGTTAGTTTTTAAGCTTTTGACATAGCCCATGAGTTGATTTTTAGTTTGATGGTGAATGTTTCATTCGGCCATAGTTATAAAGCATGAAGCTTTGAAGTTTTGTTGTTAATGTTAAATCTAGTTGTTTTCATAATGGTCGAATGAGTTAAAAATATTAGGCATGGATTAGTTTGATGGATTTAAGTTAGAAATAAAATTACCTTATATCGAACATGGTCTTGAAATATTGAAACTTGTTTGGAAGTATTAAGTCGATTAAAGTGGTTTGCCGAATGTGAAAATTGGGATAAGGAAATGTGTACAAATGCTTGTTTAATGGATAATTGGCTTAAAGATAAATGTATAAATTATTAAAATGTAAATTTTGTATGTGTATCAAAGGGTATATGTGTATTCGACTATGTGGTGATTACATGGGATTGTAAGCTAAATAAAAGTGAATATTCGACCAATTTAAGTTTTATGATATTGAAAACAGAAATTAACTATGTTAATGACAAGTGGTAGTTGACTAAAGTGATTATTATGTATCTTATATATATATATATATATATGTGTTTGAATGATGCTTAATTAGAAGAAATAAGTAAAGTGGTGAGGTATAAATATGTTAAGGTGAGTGATGTAGGAATTCGGTCTTAAGGATGTGTACAAGAGAAAGTGCTAAATTATTTGTATTAAAGTCCTAATGTATTTCAAGTTAATGAATGAGTTAGCTAAATGTATTTGATATGAATAGTTATGAACTGCCGAATGTAAGTGTGTATGTGTGTTTAATTAAAAATAATTGCCATATGCATGTGTTTCATTGAGAGATAGACATTGTTGTTATAATGCTTTAAAGTTCATTTGATTGATAGATTATCTAATGAGATTATGAAATTTTGATTATAATGAGTTGATAAGGTGATTAAACTAGTATAAAATTTGTTGCATTAAGCTCAAGAGCCAAACTGGGATAAAGGGAAAGCGAAAGTAGTTGATTAACCAATCCGTAGTCGTTCAACGACATTCGAGGTAAGTTTTAAGTGATTAAGTAAATACTATATTAGATTATATTGTGATACATTGTATGAAATAAGTATTTCTCGTGATATATGTATATAGTCGAATGGCCAGAATGAATTTAATGGTGAGTTGCCCTAAGCTTATATGGCCGAATAGCAATTAGAAAATGAATGTAAATTGTAACATGCTTTTGCAATTGAAAGATGATGGATAGTAAGATCCTATTCGAATGTGAAATTTGAGATGAAAGGTACATAACTAGAAATGCTTTATGGTTAATAGTATACATGAGATGAAGGTAAAAGTCCTATATGTGCTAATGTGTATCAAAGCCAAATGGTTAAATTGTGTAACAAAGATGAGACTAAGATATGTGCTAAGATTGAATGGTAAGTGTGAAATGTACTTGTTGATTTACTATGTGCAATGTTCGAATGATACAATGAATTGTATGACATGCTTGTATCATATGTGAATTAGAAGTCAGTGCTCTAAGGCATGTGATAAATTTAATGTATGAGCTATTGAGCTTTGACATTTGGGTTTATGGCCAACAAGCTTTAAGTCAGTGCTTAATTATCGGGCTTTGTGCCTAGCAGGCATTATGCCGGTGGATTAATATCGGGCCTTGAGCCTAGCAGGCGTAATGCCGGTGAAATAATATCGGGCCTTGCGCCTAGCAGGCGTAATGCCAGTGAAGTGAATTCAAACTTAAAAAGTCTAGCAGGCTTTGAGCCGGTGACAAAACTCAGGTTTTATACCTAGCAGGCCAAGTGCCGGTGAATTTAATAAACTATATGACAACGAGATCATATGTTAAGACGACAAATTGAATTCGTATTACGTATTAAGTGGCTCAGGTATGTGATACTTATCTATTTATGTGCGAATTATTCGAAGTGGATTTTGAATATGTTCATTTGTGAACATTTGGTTCATGTCTATATGTGAATTTGAAGCTAATCGAATGACTTGATATTAGTGCATGTAAGTGATTATGCATATTTGGCCTTGCGTAATTAAATGTTGATACGATGCCTTAAATTAACTCTATTAAGTTGAATTAATGAATGACATTGCAGTATATGAGGATATGATTATGTGATTCCAAATTTTTGTAAATGTGATGTCAATGTAAATGTGTACAGTTGTGGTTAGGCTTATTCGGCCGAATGATATTATAGTTAGATCTTGAATACTTGATTAACGTGTTTGATTAAGTTATGTTGTTTAATTTACTTAAGACTTACTAAGCTATTTAGCTTACCCCTAGTGTCTTTGTTTCTCTGTTTTATAGATCTCGTTTGAAAGCTACAGGCTGGGGGATTCAAGCTCAAAGTCATCCACACTACCGTCACTGTTTTGTTACTTTTGATAATCTATATTTTGATAAGATGGCATGTATAGGCTTAACTCCCTTTTGAAACAAATGATATATTGAAATTGTATATTATAGCCATACGAATATGGCTTGTTTAATTGTTAAGTATGGATGTATGGTTTTGATGAAATTTATGTGGCTCGTTATTTTGATAAGTACTCATATAGTAATTTAATGAGATATGTTTGCATCGATTGAATCATATTGGTAAGTTGATACATATTCAGTTGCAGACAAACTAAAGTAGATTACTATTTGATATTCAATGTACAATTGAATCTATGTTTGGTATGTATCTCTAAACCTCTATAAGTTCTGTTTTGTTAAGTAATACCTCGTAACCCTATTCCGGCGACGAATACGGGTTAGGGGTGTTACAGCAGGAGCTCTGAAACTCAAATGCAATCTAGCTCTATCTCTGCTCAAATGTCCCACATTTGCCTTTGAGTGACTGGAATCATCTAAAAATTTCTTTAATGCAGACTGAAATGATTTACTTGTAGAGCTCTTTCTTATTTCACTAGCTTCAAAATCAACTTTTCTTTTCCCTTTCCAAAGTTATTCGGCTTTGCATGCCCGATCAATGAGCACAACAAACTCTTTAATATCAAGGATACCAAGTAACAGACGGATATCTTCATGTAAGCCATCAACAAATCTTTTACACAATATCTCTTCAGTTGATACACATTCACTTGCATAGTGGCTCAGACGAATAAACTCGTGCTCGTATTCTGTAGCAGTCATATGACCTTGTTTAAGTTCCTGGAACTCTTTATGCTTTTTATTAATGAATCTCTAACTTATGTATTTCTTGTAGAACTCAGATTGAAAGAAATTCCAGGTTATTTGTTCTTTAAAAATAACAGAGGTAAAAGTTTTCCGCCAGTGATAAGTTGCATCTCTGAGCAAAGATACTGCACATTTCACACATTCTTCAGGGGTACATGACATTTCATCGAACACTCAAATGGCATTCCCAAGCCAAAACTCAGCTCTCTTAGCATTCTCATCACTCATGGCCCTGAATTCTTCGGCTCCGTATTTTCAAATTTTATCCATAGGAGGCTTATCCAACAGAATCGAATTCATTACCGAAGGTACAGTAGATGTCTAAGGGGGAATAGTCGGGGGTGGAGGTTGTTGAGCAGTCGGATTCATACGAACGAATTCCTTGAACCACTCACTCATTATTTGGAAGAAGGCTTGTTTTCCCTTTCCTTCGTGGCTACTAAATAAATTTCTTGAATCAGAAGGTACTGCCCCTTGTGCAGGAGTTGGTGCATTGCTTTCAACATTATCAGCTACCACTCGTTCGGGATCCATTACTATATGAAAAACACATTTCAGATGTCAGGATTCATCATACTATCATTTTTCAAATACATGACATGTATAGCTAGACTCACATACGCTATGGTAGTCATAGAATCGACTAAACCATGGCTCTGATACCAGCCAAATGTACCACCCCTAACCCGTATCCGTTGCTAGACTAGTGTTAAAGGCATTACCGGACAGATCAGAACTTTTACAGACATTACACAATTGTTGACTTATTTCGCTTAGCATATTGCCATGCTTTAACCATGGTCTTTTACCGTCAATTCATATTTCACTACGCAACGATCGTGATCGATACTGCGTTTTTACTCAATTCGAACATTTATTTTAATTTTCACAATTTAATCAAATATATAATAATGTTGCATAATTAACACAAATCAATAATGTTTATTAACATACGAACTTTCCTCGACCTAAAATAGCGAAAAGGACCAAATCGTCGAATACTCATTTTTCCCCCGTTCTAAGTTCGAACATCATTTTTCTTGATCTATAATATCACATTCAAGTTATCAAATTATTATACTATTCAAATCAGTCCAAAAATCATATTATGGCAAAATTACATCTTAGCCCCTAAAGTTTTACATATTTACAAATTTGCCTCTAGGCTCGTAAAATGAAATGTATCAAAATTTCTCAATACCCAAGCATAGCCGATTCAAATTCCCTCTTATAGTAGCCCACATTTTTCACTAAATCACATTTTCTACACATATTTTACAACTTTTACAAATTAGTCCTTTTAGAATTTTTCACCGAAAATCACTTAGTAAAAGTCGATTCTCTAACCATAAACATGCATTTTCTAGCATTAAACATAAAAATATACACATATTCATCATGGGTCAAAACCCTAGACCTTAACCATATCTCAAATTAGTGGTAGAAATATATAGATCTTGTTACGAGGATTTGAAAAACATGAAAATCATTAAAAACAGGGCTAGAACGGACTTACAATCGAGCTTGGAAGCTTGAAAAACCGTAGCCATTGTTCCCCTTGTTAAATTCGGCCATGGGGTTGAAGATGAGCAAAAATTGGCTTTTAATTTTGTTTTTAATTCATTTTAATCATTAAATGACCAAATTGCCCTTAACTTAAAAATATTTTATTTCACCTATCTCATGTCCATTTTTGTCCAAAAAATTATCTAATGGTTTAATTACCATTTAAGGACCTCCAATTTAAAGTTTCATAGCAATTAGACACCTCTAGCTTCTAGAATTCAAGTTTTGCACTTTTTACAATTTAGTCCTTTTAACTAAATTGAGTGCCCAAATGTAAAAATTTTTGAACGAGATTTTCATGAAATCATTCCATGAAATTTTAGACCATAAAAATATAATAAAAATAAAATTTTCCTTGTCGTATTTGTGGTCTAGAAACCACTGTTCCAACTAGGCCCAAAATCGGGCAGTTACACTTTTTATTTTAGAGATTAATTGTAACACCCCTCGACCCGCTCCCATCGCAGGAGGGTCAAGAGACATCACCAGTCCATTTCTTTATAAAACCACATATTACTAAAAAGAAGATCTTTACTAAACATAAAGATATGAATGTCACTAATTGGCAAATGCTCATCAACTGAAATCAACTATACCGAATGAATATGTTCAAAACAATGTATGTATCAAATATTGCCACTAGTCACATTCACCACATATTTTTTTCTTATAGGTCAAAATTATATAGATATGGCATACTTCGAAACTAGCTTACAAACATGCATATTACATCCATTCATATACATATAACATAATCAAGTTAACACCATAACCATAAAAGTGAAAAATTTAAGTGAGCCATTTTCGCATGGCCTAATTTAATTACAAAATCATAAGGTATTTATTAACCACAAAATGTCAAACCTATACATGCCATTTCAAGATTTAGTTATCAATACCAAAAGATGGGTGATAGTGTAGATGACTTCAATTCTAGAATTCCCGAGACCGTAGCTTCCGATCAAGATCTACAAAATCGAGAGCAGGGACAACAGAGTAAGCAAATACTTGCTTAGTAAGTACTTAAGTAACTCAATCAAAAAAACAATGAAGGGCATAATATTATGAACTCATGTTTAAATCCTTCTTTGGCCGAATATGAGCATATCCATGTTACTAATTACTCACATGCATATCACAAACGAAAGCTCAATGCATTCAAAGAGTTATTCACTCATAACCGAGTATTTCGATTTTCTTCTTTGCATAATAAATCAAGTATATAATTATACATCTCAACATCAGTTTTCTTATACATATAAGTGAAATCAAATAATAGTTCACAGATTCTTACCAGGCTCGAATAAATCAATTTCATTGACCTTCTAAATCATTAAGAGCATAGAATGCATAGCTGCCTTCCTTACATTAAGTGGCGCATTTGTTATGACTAGGGCAGTATTATTTGTATAATTATTCATACGTGAGCCTATACGTTTAACCCATATCCGATTGCCACCACGAAAGGTCTTCAAGGCCAAACCCGATTCTTATCACTGGCTTAAAGCCCTTCGAGACTAAACTCGGTTTTAACTCTGGCTCAAAAGCCCTTCGAGGCTAAGCTGGGCTTTAACTCTAGCTCGAAAGCCCTTCGAGACTAAGCTCGGCTTTAACTCTGGCTCGAAAGCCCTTCGAGACTAAGCTCGGCTTTAACTCTGGCTCGAAAGCCCTTCGAGACTAAGCTCGGCTTTAACAACGAAATTTATACTCGTACATATTAGCATATCTTTCGTGTCATCTTTCAATAACCTTTCAGATACAGACACACAATTTCGGTATACTACCAATCATACTCCATACGGTTTATTTATTTGTAAACAAAGAACACAATTTCACATCTAGATACATTAATATTCAACCTTAGTATTCGGCTTCCAACAATTTCTCAGACATTCATTTCCAAAAATTTTACATTCGAACATATCATTTTCCATTAAGCTCACATATTATACAAATGTATTATAATTTCACCTTATCTTAAATAAAGATTCGTTACTCAAGGACTTACCTCGTATCTTTCTGAGTAGTGCACGGTTTTGGCTATTCCACGACCTTTGCTTTTCCCTTGTCCGAGAGTGCCCCTCTTTGCTCTTGATCTTAAATTTTCACAAATTTGATTAATTTAAACTTTATTCATTTTACTAGCATTCTATCAAAACATATACATACTTCATATACTAAGTACATTCGGTCAAAAAAAATCAAACTACATGTCACATAAAGATAGTTCAGTCAGCACAATTATACATAGATCTTTTAACCAACTCATTACAATATACATAGCAACCACAAATGGTCAAACATGTCATATTCAAAATGATAAAATTACAAGTCATTATCCAGCAATTTAATTATATACAAAAATCGCACATTTGATCAATTCCACATTCGGTTAATCTCAATCACAAGAGACCATCTTTGAAATTTCATGACAGCACTTGTTATGCGCACCCTCATATGAACTTAATTATCCCCCTATCTAAGAATATTCACACACACTAATATTTTTAACTCAATACCATAGTTCCCATTCGGCACATCAGGACCATTTTAACACATTTGTCACATTGGTGACCTAACACGGCGTAACTAATTTCCCTCCAATTATCAATCATTTCATAAAGGCAAAAATAGAAAGGCCAATAACTCATTCATCAAAATAAGGCACAAAAAATATGATCCACTTACAATATCTAGCTAAGCCGAACAGAAGTTACCTTGTACCATGCTCTAAATTACACGAACTCTAGGCTCAATTCTTAAATTAAGCTAATAGTATTCAAGTGGAGTATCATTCGACACCCTTTCAAGAATGGACAACTAAATTCATGTTCTAAATTTACGATTTCAATTACTAAATTCACAAATCACAAGAATTAAGCATTTAAACCTCAATTTAGCCAATTCGGTAACACAACCACATAACACAAGACCCTTAATCAATGGTATACAAAATCTCCTAACTTCAAATTAGAGTTTACACTCATAAAACCCCATAAATACCATCAATTTTCTCCTTTAAGCCTCCTATGCCAAAGCCGTATGTTCACTTCAAGAGAACATGACACACACACATGGTTCACTTCAAGATTTCACTCAAGGTTTTAAAGATTTATGGTTTCTACCATCATGAAGTCTAATTAATCAATGTTCAAGCTTCAAGCAAAAACTTCAACCCTGTTTCTTACAATCCTTAGCTAGGCCGAAAGCTTTTAAACACCTCAAAATCAAAAATTCCCTTTTGGGTTGTGATATGGACCTATAAATCAACTACATTTCAAAATTTCTAAAAGAAAAATCAAGAAACATACCTTAAATTTTCACTTGCATCAGCCGAATGTTCAAACCTCTCCTCCCTTCACCTTCTTTGAGTTTCGGCAATAGGAGAGAAATGAGCATTCATTTTGTATTTTTATTTCTTTCTATTATTCTATTATTTTCTTCTTTTATTTAAAGCCTTAAAAAAATTATTTTCTCATAAAACAATGCAATAAAATACTATTTAGGCATCATCATTACCGTCCACTAAAGTGGAAATGGGTAAATTGACATGCAAAGACCTTTCTTTGTAAACTTACAGTTTTTAGCCACTTTGATTTTTGCCTATTATAATTCTAAAGTTCAACACTTAAGTCCTCTTTAAGCAATTAATCATTTTGAAAGTCAAATTTTCACACAAAATTTTTTTTATCACATACCAAAACTCATATCAACTACACAACTTATATCATCAAATAAATTTTTTTTAACTCGGTTTAGCGGTCCCGAAACCACTTCCCGACTATGGTCGAACTAGGGCTGTCACAACTCTCCCCCCTAAAGGAAATTTTCGTCCTCGAAAATCTTATTGGTAAACAGATTTGGGTATTTATCTTTCATAGCATTCTCGGGTTCCCAAGTCGCTTCCTCGATTCCATGCCTAAGCCACAATACTTTTACTAAAGGAACCTTTTTATTTCACAATTCTTTCACTTCTCGAGCCAAGATACGAACAGGTTCTTCTTTGGAACTCAAATTAGGTTGAATTTCAACTTCTGACAGACTTAACGTGTGCGAAGGATCGGATCTATACCGACGGAGCATCGATACATGGAAAACATTGTGGATCTTTTCAAGTTCAGGAGGCAAAATCAATCTATAAGCAACAGGCCCAATTCGTTCTGATATCTCATACGGTCCAATGATCTTGGGCTCAACTTACCTTTACAGCCAAAACGGAGTATCTTTTTCCACGGTGAAACTTTCAGAAACACTTTATCACCCACTTGATACTCGATATCCTTTCGTTTTAAGTCCGCGTATGATTTCTGACAATCGGATGCCATTCTCAAACTATCACAAATTATCTCTACTTTCTGTTCTGCTTCTCTGACTAAATCAACTCCAATAATCTTATCTTCACTAAGTTCGGTCCAAAACAGAGGTGTACGGCACTTACGACCGCAAAGAGCTTCGTAGGGAGCCATTTGGATGCTTGAATGGAAACTGTTGTTATATGCGAATTTCATCAATGGCAAGTATTTTTCCCACGAACCACTAAACTCAAGGATGCAACACCTCAACATATCCTCGAGTATCTGAATTACTCGTTCAGATTGACCGTCAGTCTGGGGATGAAAAGCTGTGCTAAAGTAGGGTTTAGTACCCAATGCTTCGTGCAGCTTCTTCCAAAATCTCGAAGTAAATCGAGGGTCTCGATCAGAAACAATAGAAGTCAGCACTCCATGCAACCGTACAATCTGAGAAACATATAATTCCGCTAATTTGTCAAGTGAAAAGTCGGTACGAACCGGAATGAAATGGGCTGATTTCGTTAATCTGTCCACAATAACCCAAATGGAGTCTTTCCTACTCGGTGTCAACGGTATGCCGGACACAAAGTCCATTGTAACACGACCCCACTTCCACTCGGGTATCAAAATCGGCTGAAGTAATCCCGACGGCACCTGATGTTCCACTTTTACTTGCTGACATACTAGGCATTTAGATACAAAATCAGAGATGTGTCATTTCATGCCGTGCCACCAATATTGTCGCTTCAAATCATTATACATCTTCGTACTACCCGGATGGACTGACATTCGGCTATTATGGACTTCATTCAAGTCATCGAAACTAGCTCAGACTTTTTCAGAACACACAATCGGTCCTTAAATCTCAAACAATCATTTCCGTCGACCCGAAACTCTAAATTCACATTCGACTCACACTGAACTCGTTTGGCAACTAAGTCGTCGTCGTCTTTCTGAGCCTCACAAATCTGTTGAAGTAGCACAGGTCTTGTTACCAATTCGGCAATCAACACATCATCCGCTGACATCGTTAGCTTCACGTTCATAGCTCGCAAGGAAAATAAAGATTTTCTGCTAAGAGCGTCTGCAACTACATTAGCTTTCCCCGGGTGATAATCAATAACAAGCTCATAGTCTTTTAACAGTTCTAGCCACCGCCTTTGTCTCAAATTCAAATCTTTTTGAGACATCAGATACTTGAGGCTTTTGTGATCGGAGAAGATGTGACACTTTTCTCCGAACAGATAGTGTCGCCAAATTTTCAAGGCGAAAACGATAGCGGCTAATTCTAGATCATGAGTTGGATAATTTCGTTCATGAGGCTTCAACTGTCTCGAAGCATAGGCGACAACTCGACTTCTTGCATCAAAACACAACCTAAACTGTTTAGACTCACATCGCTATAGACTACAAACTCTTTACCGGGCTCTGGCTGAACTAACACGGGAGCTTCCGTCAAAAGAGTTTTCAACTGATCGAAACTTTGTTGACATTTATCAGACCATTCAAACTTTACATCTTTTTGCAGTAGTCTCGTTAATGGTACCGCGATCATCGAGAAACCTTTGACGAATCGTCGGTAATAACCGGTAAGTCCTAGGAAGCTTCGAACTTCGAAAACATTCCTAGGGGGTTTCCAGTCAAGAATAGCTGAAATTTTATTCGGATCAACTCGAATACCCGAAGCAGATACTATATGCCCCAAGAAGCTAACCTAACTCAACCAAAACTCGCACTTGCTGAATTTTGCATACAATTGGTTATCCCGCAAAGCCTAAAGTACCAGTTTCAAATGCTTGGTATGCTCTGACTCATCACGCGAATAGATCAAAATATCATCGATGAACACTACTACAAAACGGTCCAAAAACGGTCTAAACACACGATTCATCAAATCCATAAAGACCGCCGAGGCATTAGTGAGCCCAAACGGCATCACTAAGAACTCGTAGAGTCTGTACCTTGTTCTAAATACTGTCTTTGGCACGTCGGAATCTCTAACTCTCAGCTGATAATAGCCGGATCGCAGATCAATCTTAGAAAACACTGAAGCTCCTTTCAACTGATCGAACAGGTCGTCAATTCTGGGCAAATGATATTTATTCTTCACAGTAGCTTTTTTCAGCTGTCGATAGTCGACGCACATTCTCATAGTCCCGTCTTTCTTTTTCACAAATAAAACCGGCGCGCCCTAAGGCGAAAAACTAGGTCGCGCAAAGCCTCTGTCCATCAACTCTTGCAGCTGAGATTTTAATTCTTTTAATTCGGTAGGTGCCATATGATACGGGGCAATCGAAATCGGCGTCATACCTGGAATCAACTCTATACCAAACTCGATCTCTCTTACAGGCAGAAATCCCGGTAATTCTTCAGGAAACACATCTAAAAACTCGCAGACTACAGGCACCGTCTCAAGTTCTTGGTCGGAAACTTTGTTATCTAACACATAGGCCAAATACGCTTCATAACCCTTTCTTACGTATTTCTGAGCTGACATGGTCGTAATTACGGCAGGTGGCCCACTTAGATCGATGGACTCAATTTGGATTATTTCATTATTCGAACATCGCAAATCGATAGTTTTTCACTTGCAATTCACTATCGCGTCATGAACGGTTAACCAGTCCATTCCAAGAATAATGTCAAATTCGCCGAATGGTAGAAGCATTAAGTCAGCCGGAAAACAAAAATCTCGAACCATTAGGGGACATTTCTTGCATACTTTATCTACCAAAACACAACGACCCAAAGGGTTCGACACTCTAACTACGAACTCAGTAGTCTCAACAGGAAGAGTCTTACTAGAGGCTAAAGTTTCACACACATATGAATGGGTCGAACCAGGATCAATTAGGGCAATAACATCAGTGTTAAAGAGGGTGAAAGTACCAGTAATAACATCCGGAGAAGAAGCTTCCTCGCGGGCACGAATAGCATATGCTCTGGCTGGTGCTCGAGCCTCGGATCTAACTGTAGTGTCTCTAGTCCCTCTCTGACTATCGCTAATATTTCCACCCCGTCGTGGTGGTTTACCCGTGCAGCTGTGCCGCTAGCTCTCTGACTCGGGTCGGGAGTGTGCTCGTCAACTTTCGGACAGTCTTTAATAAAATGATCGGTAGATCCACATCTGAAACAGGAGCGATCACGATGCCTACAACTCCCCGGGTGCCATTTACCACAATAATTGCAATTAGATCTATCCCGACGTTCATTACCCACACTGGCAATGGAAGTAGCTCGCGAACTCACGGGAGGTCGATGGTGCTCGCGTCTAGAAAAACCCGATGTATATTTAGATCGGCCTGAGTCATCTCTAGTCTTTTTGGACGATTGCTGAACAGATTTTCCCGCAGATCTCTTACGGAACTCTCTATTTCCATCTTCGGCTTTTCTTTTTTCATTACTGAGCTCTTCAGCTTTACAAGCTCACTCGACTAACACGACAAACTCCTTAATTTCCAGAATTCCCACCAGTAGTCTGATATCTTCGTTTAATCCGTCTTCAAAATGCTTACACATAATAGCCTCGGAGGATACACATTCTCGAGCATAACGGCTAAGTCGCACGAGTTCTCTCTCGTACTCGGTTACTGGCATCTGACCTTGTTTGAGTTTTAGAAATTCCTTCCGTTTTTGATCGATGAATCTCTGACTGATATATTACTTACGGAACTCGGTTTGGAAGAACTCCCAGGTGACCCGTTCCTTCGGAACAACAGAAACCAGAGTATTCCACCAGTAGTAGGCAGCGTCACGTAACAAAGACACCGCACATTTTAGACACTCCTCGGGTGTGCAGGACAGTTCATCGAACACTCGGATGGTATTGTCGAGCCAAAACTCGGCCCGCCCGGCATCGTCACTAGGGGTAGCCCGGAACTCTTCAGCCCCATATTTTCTAATTTTGTCAACAGGGGGCCTACTCGATCTCACTGGATCGGTCACAGGAGGGGTCGTAAAAGTCAGAAGCGGAGTATTCGGGGGCGGGGGTTGCAGAACAGCCGGATTTGATCTAATGAATTGAGCGAACCAGTCACTCATCATCGTGTAAAAAGCTGGTCTAATATCATCATCTCGACGACTAATATTTGGCTAAGAGTCAGGCGGTGCTATCCCTTGCGCGGGAGCAGGAGCTACACTCTCTACATCGTCCGCTACGGTTCGATCGTGTTTGGGATCCATTTTATGCCAAAAATCACATTTCAGATATCAGAAGTCATCTCACTATCAAAATGACACTAAATGGCATGTATAGCTAGACTCATACTTACTACAGTAGTCCAACAATCGACTAAACCATAGCTCTGATACCAATAAAATGTAACACCCCTCGACCCGCTCCCATCGTAGGAGGGTCAAGAGACATCACCAGTCCATTTCTTTATAAAACCACATATTACTAAAAGGAAGATCTTTACTAAACATAAAGATATGAATGTCACTAATTGGCAAATGATCATCAACTGAAATCAACTATACCGATTGAATATGTTCAAAACAATGTATGTATCAAATATCGCCACTAGTCACATTCACCACATATTTTTTTTTTCTTATAGGTCAAAATTATATAGATATGGCATACTTCGAAACTAGCTTACAAACGTGCACATTACATCCATTCATATACATATAACATAATCAAGTTAACACCATAGCCATAAAAGTGAAAAATTTCAGTGAGCCATTTTCGCATGGCCTAATTTAATTACAAAATCATAAGGTATTTGTTAACCACAAAATGTCAAACCTATACATGCCATTTCAAGATTTAGTTATCAATACTAAAAGATGGGTGATAGTGTAGATGACTTCAATTTTGGAATTCCCGAGACCGTAGCTTCCGATCAAGATCTACAAAATCGAGAGCAGGGACAACAGAGTAAGCAAATACTTGCTTAGTAAGTACTTAAGTAACTCAATCAAAAAAACAATGAAGGGCATAATATTATCAACTCATGTTTAAATCCTTCTTTGGCCGAATATGAGCCTATCCATGTTACTAATTACTCACATGCATATCACAAACGAAAGCTCAATGCATTCAAAGAGTTATTCACTCATAACCGAGTATTTCGATTTTCTTCTTTGCATAATAAATCAAGTATATAATTATACATCTCAACATCAGTTTTCTTATACATATAAGTGAAATCAAATAATAGTTCACAGATTCTTACCAGGCTCGAATAAATCAATTTCATTGACCTTCTAAATCATTAAGAGCATAGAATGCATAGCTGCCTTCCTTACATTAAGTGGCGCATTTGTTATGACTAGGGCAGTATTATTTGTATAATTATTCATACGTGAGCCTATACGTTTAACCCATATCTGATTGCCACCACGAAAGGTCTTCAAGGCCAAACCCGATTCTTATCACTGGCTTAAAGCCCTTCGAGACTAAACTCGGTTTTAACTCTGGCTCAAAAGCCCTTCGAGGCTAAGCTGGGCTTTAACTCTGGCTCGAAAGCCCTTCGAGACTAAGCTCGGCTTTAACTCTGGCTCGAAAGCCCTTCGAGACTAAGCTCGGCTTTAACTCTGGCTCGAAAGCCCTTCGAGACTAAGCTCGGCTTTAACAACGAAATTTATACTCGTACATATCAGCATATCTTTCGTGTCATCTTTCAATAACCTTTCAGATACAGACACACAATTTCGGTATACTACCAATCATACTCCATACGGTTTATTTATTTGTAAACAAAGAACACAATTTCACATCTAGATACATTAATATTCAACCTTAGTATTCGGCTTCCAACAATTTCTCACACATTCATTTCTAAAAATTTTACATTCGAACATATCATTTTCCATTAAGCTCACATATTATACAAATGTATTATAATTTCACCTTATCTTAAATAAAGATTCGTTACTCAAGGACTTACCTAGTAGTGCACAGTTTTGGCTATTCCACGACCTTCGCTTTTCCCTTTTCCGAGAGTGCCCCTCTTTGCTCTTGATCTTAAATTTTCACAAATTTGATTAATTTAGACTTTATTCATTTTACTAGCATTCTATCAAAACATATACATACTTCATATACTAAGTACATTCGGTCAAAACAAAATTAAACTACATGTCACATAAAGATCGTTCAGTCAGCACAATTATACATAGATCTTTTAACCAACTCATTACAATATACATAGCAACCACAAATGGTCAAACATGTCATATTCAAAATGATAAAATTACAAGTCATTATCCAGCAATTTAATTATATACAAAAATCGCACATTTGATCAATTCCACATTCGGTTAATCTCAATCACAAGAGACCATCTTTGAAATTTCATGACAGCACTTGTTATGCGCACCTTCGTATGAACTTAATTATCCCCCTATCTAAGAATATTCACACACACTAATATTTTTAACTCAATACCATAGTTCCCATTCGGCACATCAGGACCATTTTAACATATTTGTCACATTGGTGACCTAACATGGCATAACTAATTTCCCTCCAATTATCAATCATTTCATAAAGGCAAAAATAGAAAGGCCAATAACTCACTCATCAAAATAAGGCACAAAAAATATGATCCCCTTACAATATCTAGCTAAGCCGAACATAAGTTACCTTGTACCATGCTCTAAATTACACGAACTCTAGGCTCAATTCTTAAATTAAGCTAATAGTATTCAAGTGGAGTATCATTTGACACCCTTTCAAGAATGGACAACTAAATTCATGTTCTAAATTTACGATTTCAATTACTAAATTCACAAATCACAAGAATTAAGCATTTAAACCTCAATTTAGCCAATTCGGTAACACAACCACATAACACAAGACCCTTAATCAATGGTATACAAAATCTCCTAACTTTAAATTAGAGTTTACACTCATAAAACCCCATTAATACCATCAATTTTCTCCTTTAAGCCTCCTATGCCAAAGCCGTATGTTCACTTCAAGAGAACATGACACACACACACGGTTCACTTCAAGATTTCACTTAAGGTTTTAAAGATTTATGGTTTCTACCATCATGAAGTCTAATTAATCAATGTTCAAGCTTCAAGCAAAAACTTCAACCCCGTTTCTTACAATCCTTAGCTAAGCCGAAAGCTCTTAAACACCTCAAAATCAAAAATTCCCTTTTGGGTTGTGATATGGACCTATAAATCAACTACATTTCAAAATTTCTAAAAGAAAAATCATGAAACATACCTTAAATTTTCACTTGCATCAGCCGAATGTTCAAACCTCTCCTCCCTTCACTTTCTTTGAGTTTCGGCAATAGGAGAGAAATGAGCATTCATTTTGTATTTTTATTTCTTTCTATTATTCTATTAATTTCTTCTTTTATTTAAAGCTTTAAAAAAATTATTTTCTCATAAAACAATGCAATAAAATACTATTTAGGCATCATCATTACCGTCCACTAAAGTGGAAATGGGTAAATTGACATGCAAAGACCTTTCTTTGTAAACTTACACTTTTTAGCCACTTTGATTTTTGCCTATTATAATTCTAAAGTTCAACACTTAAGTCCTCTTTAAGCAATTAATCATTTTGAAAGTCAAATTTTCACACAAAATTTTTTTATCACATACCAAAACTCATATCAACTACACAACTTATATCATCAAATAAATTTTTTTTAACTCGGTTTAGCGGTCCCGAAACTACTTCCCGACTAAGGTCGAACTAGGGCTATCACATTAATGTTTTGAGTCTCGATGGACCCCTTTAGACAAATCAGGAGATAGACACTTCATGTAGACTAATACTTGACAGACTCATTCACATCTGAATTACTTATGGTAGACTTTGTAACGCTCCAAAAATCCCGAACTTTCATTTTTATGATTGTGAATTGAAACGGATGTTTGACCTTCTAGTTGAGTGATTTTAGAGTGTTGAGAGGTTTCTAGGAAGTCCTGGGATCAAGCTTGGGTGTGGCAAAAATTTTTATTTTTAATGCTAGTGGAACCCTAACCTCAAGAGGTATGACTTTTAAATAGTTGAGGGGGAATTTGACACAAAAGATATTGTGGTGTTGTGGCAAGGTGGGGCCACTTAGGGGGCATGGACGTAGCGTCACTTGCAGGGAAAGAAGGTCCATTGTTCGAGGCTGGGTTGACGTAAGGGAGGAATTATTTTGCACTTGTGCCGTGTAAGTGGTGGAGATGGATTTAAACTCTTTAGGAGGGAAGTTTGAATTGGTCTTAAGGTTTGAATGGGTGTTAGGGAGGAAACTAAGGAGAGATTTAGAGAGAAATATTAGGAAGGGATCAAAGATAGAGCTATTGGAAGAAGTGTAGCCAATTAGGACTTTAGAGGAGCTTAGAGTCGGTTTTGAGAGCATATAGCCAAACTTTCAAGGTCATTTCGGCACTTTCTTATCATTTATGTGTTTTTGGTTTTATTTTGAGAGCATCTTGATATTCTTTTTCCTTTGTTAAACCGTGATCTTTCTTCTCTTCTTGTTTTATAGTGGTATGTGGGTGACCTTTTAGATAACCTTGAGACCACTCGAGAATTCTCCAAATTTTTGGCCATTTTTTAAAAAAACTAAATAGTGCTACTTATTCTCTTTGATTTCTTCTCTTCTTCTTTGACATTGCTAGCTAAATACTCCTTTAATCCCCTTCCTCTTATCCTCGTCACAAGCTCTTCTTCACTTCATCAATTGTTGTCCTTTCTATCACATCGGGTATTCTTCTACACCTTTCTTTTCTATTAACCTTTTCTTCAATTGGTTCTTGCCCATAGCTGAACCCTCATCTATTTTCTTAGGTAAGTCGAATCACTCTTTTCTCTCCCTTACTCTCTTAATTGGTTTGGTAGTGGTTGGGTCACTCTTTCTCCTTTTTTTCTCCAAACCTCAGCTGAATTACTCCTTCTGCGTTTTCGGTTCTGTTGTGACAAGGATTTCTATCAAACAGTAAGTGTATTCATTCTTTTTTTTTTTAGTGGGTGGCCGAATGTTCTGATGAAATGTTAAGGGTGACTTATAACGGATGTAAGTCACTTGTTTATTCAATTTTTGATGGGTAAGGTTGATGCAGATCTTGGAAATAATAGTTGCTAACAATTGGTGAAGGGTTGAAAAGGCTTAGTCGTTCAAGGTAAGGAATTAGTCTTAGGATTTGACTTTGGGTATTTAAAGGATGTCGAATCTTGTTAATGGTGGGGCTAATTAAGTATCCTTTTTGTATATTGGTTCTACACCCATGGGCTATTACGTTCTTTCCAATAAGGTGTGTACACACACCGCACACACGATAGATCGGCAATAGCTGAAATCTCGAAAAGTCGAAATGCCAGAATACCGAAAAGTCGAAAGTTTGGCTACAGTAACCCCGCCTGTGCGAGAACACTAGTGTGGGAGATATCGATACGATGAAAGAGGACTTTGAGCGATCTCGGGGTCTTGGGCCACATTTTGGCAAAATGGGCCCAAAGAGGCCAAATGGGCCCGATGGCCTCGTGGGCCCAGCACGACTAAAATTGATAGATTGGTAAGAATTATCAAGCTAATCACGTTGATTGCTTGGCCAATGGTGGATCTGGGCTTAATGGGCCATATGGGAGTGTGGGCCCATTTGGGCCACATATTGGGCTTTTGGGCACTATAGTGTTTGTAAATGCTAAAAATGTCATTAAATGCCCTAAATGATAGTGGACTTGTTAATGGGTCGACATATGCACTGAAATCATGATAATAGTAAATCACTGTAGTGCGCTTACGGGCAAATGACTAAAATGCCCCCGCATGTGATATGTATGATTTCGTATGCCATATATATACACACTTGAATTGCATTCATGTGATGTTATGCTTCATATGGGTTGGGATTATGGATTGGAGGAAGCGATATGTGAGGATCACATGGTCGCATGACAATCGTGGATCCACCGATGGCTATTAAGCCTCATATGTGATTGACAGCTCTGTTGTAATATTGGTGGTGCCACAACCGGTGCTACAATGGAGTGTAGGGATGAGTGGGTCGATTTAATCCCAACAGGAGTGTACGCCTGGAATATGGAGTGCAGGGTTGGATGGGACATTTGTGCATTGCATATACTATTATTATATGTGATATGGGCTCAAGCCCAACAGAGGCCACTATGGGTTAAGGCCTAAAGGCCACCATTACTGAGATGGGCTTAGGCCCAAGTTGATTGTTGTTTGCCATATGATTGACGAGGGTTGTAGACATTGATTTTCGAAAACTCACTCCCTCATTTATTTCATTTCAGGTGATCCTCAGTAGGCGGTTCGACGTATGGAAGGACTTGGAGGTGGCCACACTACAAGTTGATTTAGTTTAGTAGTTTATATTATTTTATTAGTATTTGTTTTTCTTTATTAGGTTTTTGGTTGTAATAAGGCCTTTCCTCTGGTTTTGATTTGGCTTAGATTTTATTCTCGTATGGGCTTAACTTTTAAATTGAACCTATTTTTAAATTAAAGTAATGTTTCAAAGCGAACTCAACCTAAAGACACAAATTTTTTTTTTTAAATAAGAGCTTCCGCTATAAATAAACAAGGGAATATATCCAAGAATACAAAACAAGGTTTTGAAATAGCAAACTCAAGATTTTATCTAAACTCGCAAATAAATAAGTTTCCACTAGTTTTCATTTTCAAAAGAAATACAACTTGAGAACCCTGTTTTAAATTGCAAACTACCTAATGTTTTCGGCACCTTCCGTTTTAAACGAACTACCCTTCAATGTGACACCGCTAAATTTAGCCATAACGTCCAGGCCAGGTTTGGGGTGTTACATTTAGCCGTATCAGAGCCCGGTTGCAAAACTCGGGCTGTGAATTGGCCTTAGATTTGGGTTTTAAAATAGCCTACAAATGATTTTAAGGTGATTTTGACAGATTTTCTTGGTGTGGCACACCAAGTCTCCAACATCGAGCCAAGTAAGTACTCTTGCTACTGAATTTTTGTAAACTATTATACTGTAGAAAATTACTAGGATTACTTTAGTTAGGAAAACTACTAAGACTCTTTGGTTAGAGTAAATTGAAACTATAGAAAACTAAAACTGTAGTGGACATACGACTGCAAAAACAACTCATAAACTACTATTCCCATAAAACATATGCTTAATTACTGAAACTATGAACTAAATTCATAAAATTTTTAATTCACATAACACGCAATCGACAATGAGCGCTAAAAGAGGTCCAAGAGGCCACAGTAGAGGCTGTTGAAGCGTTAGTGCTGGGTCATTAACATCAGGCCATATGCCCAATATTGGGGCAGAAGAGGCTCCGGCTTCACCATTAGTTGAGACCGGATCATATGATCGGGCTTCTAGGGATGACGTATTGTCCCAGGCAATGCTGATGATTCTGGAAGGGGTCATTGGGCCCAATAATGGAGTTGGGAGCCGTGGGTCAATTTCGAAGTGCCTTCGATCCAATGCAGCTGAGATTTTTAAGGGTATCACTGGGGTGGCTCTAAATGTGGCCGAATATTGGTTGGAGGCCACTAAAAGGATAATGGACGGTTTGGACTACACATCAGAACAAAAGCTAAAAGGGGCAGTATTACTGCTGAGGGAGGAAGTCTACCAGTTGTGGCTGACAGTGAAAGAGGGCACTCAACCTGAGTGAATCACTTGGGAATTCTTCAAATCTGCATTTTAGGGGAAGTATGTAGGTGCAAGTTACGTAGATGCTAGAAGTAGGGAATTCCTGAATTTAACTCAAGGAGATAGATCTGTGGCGGAATATGAGGTGGAGTTCCTTCAACTCAGTAGGTATGCTAAGGGAATAGTGGCAACAAACTATGAATGTTGTGTTCGATTCGAGGATGGCCTCAATGACAGTCTTCGGGTGTTGATAGCTCCTCAAAGAGAGCAAGACTTTACAGCATAAGTGAAAAAAGCGAAGATAGCTGAGGATGTGAAGTTCACTGAGCGCTTAAACCGAGAAAAAGAGAGGGGCAAAAATAGAAGAGATGCAGAGCCTTCCAGTGCTGGATAGAGGCCTAGGAGGAGGGCCAAAGTGGATGGGCCAGCCAGAGCTGGGCCCTATGTTGTTGCTACTGGGGTACCATCTTGTGCTATTTGTGGAAAAGGCCATGCAGGGGGGTGTTGGAAGAGGATAGAAGCCTGTTTGAGTTGCGGGTCCATACAGCATCGTATCAGGGATGGTCCCAAGAGACTAGACCAGATGCAAGCCTTTGGTAGGGGTAATGTACAACCACAGAGGGGTGGTCAACAGCTGCCAAGGGGCTGTGGTCAGGCTAGGGGCGGTAACGGTGTAGGGCACGGACGTGGAGCATCGAGCAGGGGTGCAGGACTTGCTAAGGCTAGGCAGCCAGCCTTGGTCTATGTTGCTCATCGCCAAGAGGATAGGGATGCCCCAATTTTGATAATGGGTATGTCCTTTATTCATGAGCTACCTTACACTGCATTGATTGATATTGGGTCAACATATTCATACATTACATGTAACATGACTGAAACCTGGGTGATGTGTTTGAAACTACTGCGAATGAGATTATTGTGTTGAGTCCTTGAGGACAGGCTATGAAAGTTAATAAGTTGTTTAGGGATGTACCCTTAGTAGTCAAAGAGGTTACCTTTTTTGAGGACTTGATGGAATTGCCATTTGGCGAGTTTGATCTAATCTTGGGCATGGATTGGTTGGTGAAACACCAGGCAACTCTAGATTGTGCTGCTAAGCGTATGGTGATAAGAACGATAGAGGATGAAGAAGTGGTGGTAATTAGGGAATGTCAAGATTATCTGTCGAATGTGATTTCGGCCTTAAGGGCTGAAAAGTTGGTACGGAAGGGTTGTGAAGCTTATTTGGCCTACATTAGTGATGTGGATCCTAAGGGTCCTACTGTCAAGGATTTGAGAACAGTTAAGGAGTTTCTTGATGTCTTTCCCGATAAGCTCCCTAGGCTACCTCCCAATAGGGAAGTAGAATTTGGAATTGAGTTACTTCCCGATACGACTCCGGTGTCCATCGCCCTTTACAGAATGGCACCAAAGGAACTGGTGGAACTTAAAGAACAGATTCAGGAATTATTGGATTGAGAGTTTATTGGACCGAGTGTATGTCCGTAGGGAGCATCAGTGTTGTTTGTGAAAAAGGAAGGATGGGTCCATGTGTATGTGCATCGACTATTGATAGTTAAATAAGCTAACCATAAAAATAAGTACCCTTTACTGAGAATAGAAGATCTTTTTGATCAGCTCAGAGGAGCATCAGTTTTCTCAAAGATTGATCTACGTTTAGGGTATCATTAACTGAGAGTTAAGGAGGTAGATGTTTATAAGACAGCTTTCAGAACTCGTTATGGGCACTAAGAGTTCCTTGTGATGCCGTTTGGGCTGACGAATGCACTTGTCGCTTTCATGGATCTCATGAATTGAGTTTTTCAACCCTATTTGGATCAGTTCGTGGTGGTCTTTATAGATGATATCTTGGTGTACTCAAGAACGAAAGATGATCATGATGCACACTTAAGGGTTGTGTTACAGATTTTAAGGGAGAATTAATTGTATTCAAAATTCAGCAAGTGTGAATTCTGGCTGAGAGAAGTCACTTTTCTATGGCATGTAGTTTCAGCTGAGGGGATTAAGGTTGATCCTTGAAAGATTAAAGCAGTGTTAGATTGGAAACCGCCTAAGTTAGTGTCAGAAATTTAGAGTTTTTTGGGCTTGGCTAGATACTATAGATGGTTCATGGAGGGGTTTTCCTTAATTGCTGCACCATTAACCAAGTTGCTGTGAAAAGGGGTACCGTTTGTTTGGACTGATAAGTAGCAAGAAAGCTTCAAGAAACTTGAAAGGGTTTTGACAAAGGCCCCTATTCTGATTCATCCAGAGCTTGGGAAGGAGTTTACGGTCTACAGTGATGCATCGCATGTTGGCTTGGGTTGTGTTCTGAGGTAGGAGGGTAAAGTGGTGGTGTACGTGTCGTGACAGCTTAAGGCTCATGAGGTGAATTACCTAACCCCTGACTTACAGTTGCCAGCAGTGCTATTCATGTTAAAAATATGGAGACACTACCTATATGGAGAGAAATGCATAATTTACACAGATCATAAGAGCTTGAAGTATCTCCTTACCCAGAATGAGCTAAACTTTAGGCAACGCAGATGGATCAAGCTGCTAAAGGATTATGATTGTACAATTGAGTACCACCCAAGCAAAGCGAATGTGGTAGCCGGCGCGTTGAGCCAAAGGTCTATGTTCGCTTATTTAATCTTGTGTGATGATGGCATTTTGTTAGCTGAACTCCATGTAAAGCTGTTGTGGGTTGATTAGATAAAAGGTAAGCAATTGTTAGATAAGACTCTAAGTCCTAGATTTAGACAAGTTGAGAATGGGGAAACGTTAGATTTTGGGATGAATGGTGAATGAGTACTATGTTTTCGTAGGAGGATTTGTATGCTAAGGGATAATGATCTGAGACAGTCTATACTGTGGGAAGCGCATAGTAGTCCTTATGCTATGCATCATGACAAAAACAAGATGTATCGGGGTCTGCATGAAATTTATTGGTGGCCAGGAATTAAGCGTGAGGTTACTGAGTTCGTAAGTAAATGTTTGACATGTTAGCAAGTGAAGGCAAAACATTAGCTACCCATAGGGTTAGTTCAGCCGGTGAAGATTCCACTTTGGAAGTGGGAAAAGGTAACTATGGACTTTGTTAGTGGGCTACCCCTGACACCTACTAAGAAAGACTCAGCATGGGTTGTTGTGGATCAGTTAACTAAGTTTGCCCATTTTGTACTTGTCCACACTGATTACTCATTATAGAAGATGGCTAGGTTGCATGTGGCTGAGATTGTAAGACTGCATGGGGTGCCGGTCTCTATAATATCTGACAGAGATCCCTAATTCATGTCTTGGTCTTGGAAGAAGTTACACGAGGCGCTGGGTACTAGACTGGACTTCAGTATACATTCCACCCTCAAATGGATGGTCAAACGAAGAGGGTGATCCAAGTTTTGGAGTATATGCTGAGGGGATGTGTAATTGAGTTCCGAGGTAGTTAGGAAGACTATTTACCGTTACCTAAATTCGCATATAATAACATTTATTAGGCAAGTATTGGGATGGCACCGTATGAAGCGTTGTATGGGCCAAGGTGTCGTACTCCGACATGTTGGACAGAATTGAGCGAACGACAAGTTTTAAGGCCTGAGTTGGTGGCAGATACTGAGGATAGGGTGAAATTAATCCAGGATCGGTTAAAAGAGGCTTTGGATAGGTAGAAATCATATGTTGACTTTAAGTGTCGAGATATTGAGTATGATGTAGGGAACTTGGTATTTCTTAAGGTCTCCCCATGGAAGAA
Organism: Gossypium stocksii; assembly: GCA_020496765.1. Classification (NCBI taxonomy): domain Eukaryota; kingdom Viridiplantae; phylum Streptophyta; class Magnoliopsida; order Malvales; family Malvaceae; genus Gossypium; species Gossypium stocksii. The sequence goes on from CM035624.1 coordinate 31,640,432, forward strand.
GATATCAAGATTTGGACAGAAGGGTAAACTAAGCCCTAGATTCATTGGGCCATACCAAGTACTTAAGTGGGTTGGGCTGATTGCATATCAGCTTGAATTACCTCCTAAGTTGAACTAGATTCACAATGTGTTCCATGTCTCCATGCTAAGGTGTTATCACTCAGATCCTTTGCATATTATGCTGGTCGAGGAGATCGAGGTTAGGCCTGATCTTACTTTCGATGATGAGTCAGTACGGATAATAGATAGTGATGTTAAGGTGTTCAGAAGGAAATCTGTCCCATTAGTCAAGGTGCTTTGGTCTAACCACAATGCTGAAGAGGCTACTTGGGAGCCTGAGGAGGCAATGCGACGATAGTATCCTCAACTGTTTGAATCAGCTAAATTTTGAGCCTGAAATTTCTTTTAGTGGGTAGAGTTGTAACCCCCCAAAAATCCTGAACTTTCATTTTTATGATTGTGAATTGAAATGCATGTTTGACGTTCTAGTTGAGTGATTTTGGAGTGTTAGGAGGTTTCTAGGAAGTCCTGGGATCAAGCTTGGGTGTGGGAAAAATTTTTATTTTTAGTGCTAGTAGAACCCTAACCTTAAGAGATATGACTTTTAAATAGATGGGGCAAGAATTTGACACAAAAGATGTTTGGTGTGGTGGCAAGGTGCTGTCACTTAGGGGCCATGGAGGTAGCATCACTTGCAGGTCAAGGAGATCCAGGGTTCAAGGCTGGGTTGACACAAGGGGGAATTATTTTGCACTTGTACCGTGTAAGTGGTGGAGATGGATTTAAACTCTGCAAGAGGGAAGTTTGAATTGGTCTTAAGGTTTGAATGGGTGTTGGGGAGGAAATTAAGGAGAGATTTAGGGAGAAATATTAGGAAGGGATTAGGGATAGAGCTATCAGAAGAAGTGGTGTCGATTAGGACCTTAGAGCAGCTTAGAGTCAGTTTTGAGAGTGTATAGTCAAATTTTCAAGGGCATTTCGGCACTTTCTTATCATTTATGTGCTTTCAGTTTTATTTTGGGAGCATCTAGATATTATTTTTCCTTTATTAAACCATGATCTTTCTTCTCTTCTTGTTCTATTGCCGTATGTGGGTGACATTTTATATAACCTTCAGACCACTCAGAAATTTTCCAAATTTTTTGTCATTTTTTTAAAAATCGAATAATGCTACTTCTTCTCTTTGACTTCTTCTCTTCTTCTTTGACATTGCTAGCCGAATACTCCTTCAATCCCCTTCCTCATATCCTCATCACAAACTATTCTTCACTTCAGTAATTGCTGTTCTTTCTATCACATCGAGTATTCTTCTACACCTTTCTTTTCTATTAACCTTTTCTTCAATCGATTCTTTCCCATAATCGAACCCTATTCTATTTTCTTAGGTAAGTTGAATCACTCTTTTCTCTCCCTCACTCTCTTAATTGGTTTGGTAGGGGTCGGGTAGCTTTTTCTCCTTTTTTTTCTCCAAACGTCTATCGAATTGCTCCTTATGCTTTTTGGGTTCTGGTGTGGTAAGGATTTCTATCAAACAGTAAGTGTATTCATTCTTATTTTTTGTTGTTTTAGTAGGTGGCCAAATGTTCTTATGAAATGTTAAGGGTGACTTATAAGGGGTGTAAGTCACTTGTTTATTCAATTTTTGATGGGTAAGGTTTTGATGCAGATCTTGGAAACAATTATTGCTAACGATTGGTGAAGGGTTGAAAAGGCTTAGTCGTTCAAGGTAAGGAATTAGTCTTAGTATTCGTGTAATGCCCTAGTTTTCGAGATTTTCAGGATTTTGCGTGAATTTAATTTTTGCTTGTTTGGATGTGTTAATGTATGTTTTGAGTGTGTTAGTGGGTCTTCCGAAGGCCTAGGTTTAAGTTAAAACCTGGTAGAATTTTAAAATTTTGGACCTAAAGGAGAAGGGGCTCTGACTAACTAGGCTTTTAAAAAAATGTTGGTAAGTTAAGACACAAGTAAGCTTGTGTTAAAGTGGAAATGTGGCTCCACTTAAGACACAATGGGTGGCATGTGGAAGTTGTGCAAGAGCTAAGGTTCAAGTCTCTTGGTAAGCAATGTGAGGTTTTATTTTTTTTTAATGCATGTGCAAGGCATGTAGTGGACTCCAAGTGAAACTCTGTTGGGAAAAGTTTGAGGTGCTCATGGGATTGAATCAAGGAGGGATAAGGGGAGAAATTTTAGGAATTTTGAAAGGGAGGTAGGTGATGGCCGAATAGGGGCCTCTTAGGAAGCACTCGGCTAGGGTCTCTAGTGTTAGCATTTTCGGCATTTGGGGTTGAGTGTGTGCCGAATGCTTGTTGCTTGCTCTTCATGTTTTGCTTTAGGGTTAATCTTTTAGGGTTTTCCAAATAGGTATAGGGTTTAAGAGCTCCTTCATTCCCTCTTTTCCTTCTCCTTTCTCTATTCAGAAAAGCCAAAAATAGTGTGCACATCTTAACTTTGCCGATTTCTCTCTTTTTGGCCGAACCTATTCTCTCCTCTCTGTTCTTCTTTCTTTCCTTCTTTCTCTTCTTCTTCCCCTTTCTTCAATCTCTTCTCTTCTCTTTTTTTCTTCCTTTCCCTACCAACTGAGATAACCTCTTTTCTCAAAGTCTCTTAGCCGACACCATAAAGCCCAAAACCTGAAGCCATTATTGCCGATTTCTTCATTGGCCAGATCTTCATTCTTCTTAGACCTTAATCTTCCAAAAGACGAAACTCACAACTCTCCTAACCTCTGTCGACATCTCCTCTCCATTCCCTAAACTTCTAATTTTCTTCTTCTTCCTACAACAGTCGAACCTCCATATTCTATAGTGATTCGGGGATTGAATCTTTAGATCACTTGAATCTACCTTCTTTTCAAGTTTTAATTAGATCTATACTAGATCTGGATTACGCTGGATCAAGGACGTTTCTTTAGCAAATAGATTTTTGGTAAGTAATCGAACCCCTTTCCATTCATTAACTTGTGATTCAAGAAAAGCCGAAAACCCCTAACTACTTAGGGTGGCTGTCGATTGTGGCTAAGGATTTTATTAGTTTATCTTTTGGTTCTTGTATGATCTAATGTAGAAAGAAGGCTGTCTATCAAAGACTAAGACCGTTGAAGCAATCTAGATCTAGATCTAATGGTAGATCTCTGTAAGGGTAAGTGGATATCGATTTTGGGTAAGGATGGCCGAATATGGTGATATTTGTGATATCGGTTACGTTGATTATCGTTGGATCGTAGTCTAATATCATAGTGGACTATTGTAGGTTAATCACATGGGGAATCTCTTCGTAGTTTATTGCAAATTAGGTATGTAATTGACACCCACTAGTATACTAGATCAGCAAAAGTCGAAAAGCCAAAATACCAAAATTTTGGCATTTCAAGGGCTTCCGAGCGTGCGATCGCTCGTGGGTCGGTTGGAATCGGTAAAATCTGTAATCGCAAATGGTAAGAATAATGTGTGTACAATTTCGGGCACGTTGGTGGTTTTAGGCCTTGGAGGGCTGAATTTCGGCCCCATGGGCTTACAGGCCCATATGAGTGAAAATGGGCGGTAAGTATGTTCTGGTTGCCTAATTGCTAAAACTGTTAAAACGAGTGTAAAAATCGGATCTAGTGGGCCGAAGTAGCTAGTAAACACTGTTGGGCCCATTAGGGGTTTTAGGGCCAAATAAGTTACTTGAATGACGTTAGGGCTATTTGTAAACTGTAATGAGCATGAAACCTTAAAAGTTAGAAAATTTAGTGAAATACCCCTTAAGGGTAGAGAATTACTGTTTTACCCCTAGGTGCAAAAAGACCATTTTACCCATAGGGTTAAGTTGACTGATTTGCATGTTAAAATATATTTGCTCAGTATATGCCATGTTATAATATACTGTTGCATGGGATTGGGTTTTGATGGAGGAAGTGCTAAGTGGCATGCCACGTTTACTGTTAGAGGCTTTGTCTCATTTTACTATTTAGTGGCTTGGCCACGTTATCTGATTAAGCAGCTAAGCTGCGACTATGGTGTGTAGAGCTGGGTGGGTTGAGTTATTCCCCACATGGTGTGTAGGGCTAGTACGGGTGGTGTGTAGGGCTGGATTGGGCTGGGCTTTGCATTCATGCATAAATACTGTTTTGTTACTGTAATGGGCCTAAGGGCCACACTGATTTCTAAATAGGGCTAAGGCCTAGTAATTACTGTTTACTGAATAGGGCTAAGGCCCAGTTAATACTGTATCTGGATAAGGCTTAGGCCCAGTGAAGCTTGAGCTGATCTGGACACTGGTTGGGTTTAACTTACACACTGGGTTTCACAAACTCACCCCTTTCTTTTCATCCTTGCAGGTGAGCCCCAACCTTAGAGGACTTGGAGCTGGAGGAATTCGGAGTGGCCACGTGAACTGCATTTGGTTATATTTTCTTTAAATTATTTATTTCGATATTTCCTTAATTTATTTTCTTTTGGGTTTTAAATTGTAATAAGGCCGCTCATTAATTATTTTATTTTGATTTTTATTTCTTTAATTATAACCTGCTTAAACAAGTAGACTAAGGCTGCACGGGTTTTTATTTAAAATTAAACAATGTTTTCAAAATATATCATTCGCACAAATGGATAACCTAATGACAAATAAGATCTTTTAAAGGAATGAACTCCAACTGGTAGTGGATAGGACTCTCATAAATTAAATAACATGTTCTTTCTCACAACTCTTAAAAATGATTTTGCAAAGTCAACCTAAACATATTAATTTAAGAATGAGGTGCAATTCATCGTCCATGTGACACACCAGATTTGGCCGTAACGTTTGGGTCGGGTTTGGGGTGTTACAATTTGATTTTGGGTATGTGAAAGGCTGTCGAATCTTGTTAATAGAGGGGCTAACTAAGTATCTTATTTGTATATAGGTTCTATGCTCGTGGGCTATTACATTCTTTCCAAGTACACACCGCACACACGATAGATCGGTAAAAGTCAAAATCCCAAAAAGTCGAAATGCCGGAATGTCGATAAGCCAAAAGTTTGGCTACAATAACACCGCGAGTGCATGAAAACTCATGTGGGAGAGATCGATATGATGGCATAAGCCTTTGACGATCTCGGGGTCTTGGGTAGCGTTTTGGCCAACTAGGCCGAAATTGGTCTAATGGGCCTGATGGGCTCGTGGTCCCGACACGAGTAAAATTGATGGATTGGTAAGAATTGTTGAGCCAGTCATATTGACTGCTTGGCCAATGGTGGATCTAGGCTTAATGGGCCATATGGGAGTGTGGGCCCACTTGGGCCACATATTGGGTTTTTGGGACCTATAGTGTTTGTAAATGCTAAAAATGCCATTAAATGTTGTAAATGATAGTGGACTTGTTAATGGTCCGAGATATGCACTTCAATCATGATAATAGTAAATGACCGTAGTGCCCTTAAGGGCAAATAACTAAAATGCCCCTGCATGTGATATGTATGATTTCGTATGCCATATATATTTACTTGAATTGTATTCATGTGATGTTATGTTGCATATGGGCTAGGATTATGGATTGGAGGAAGCGATATGTGAGGATCGCATGGTCGTTTGACGACCGTGGATCCACCGATGGCTATTAAGTGTCATATGTGATTGGTAGCTCCTCTATAATGTTGGTGGTGCCGCAACCGATGCTACATTGGAGTGTAGGGATGGGTGGGTCGATTTAATCCCCACAGGAGTGTTGGGTTGGAAGGGGGAGTGCAGGGTTGGATGGGACATTTGTGCGTTGAATATACTATTAGTATATGTGATATGGGCTCAGGCTAAATTGAGGCCATTATGGGTTAAGGCCCATGGGCCACTGTTAATGTGATATGGGCTTAGGCCCAACTGAGGCCACTATGGGTTAAGGCCTAAAGGCCACCATTACTAAGACGGGCTGAGGCCTAAGTTTATTGTTGCTTGCCATATGATTGACGAGGGTTGTACATATTAAGTTTTGAAAACTCACTTCCTCTTTTATTTCATTTCAGGTGATCCTGTAACACCCCAAACCCGGCCTAGACGTTACGACCAGATCTGGTGCATCACACGATCCTAAAACTAAGTTTACGACCCTTTTAGTCTTGTTGTGTCTTAAGTGAGGTTTGAATCAAAAGAGTAAGTTTGTTAAAACCAGTTTATTAATCCTTCAAGTTATCCATATTATTCACTCGTTGAGTTTTGAAAACGTTCTTAGATTTTGAAACCAGCGCAGCCTAAACTAGCGATTCTATAAAATGTAATTTAATCATCAAAGAAAGATTAAACCAAATAAAAACTTAGATAGCGGCCTTATTACAAAATAAAAACCAAAAATAACTTAATAATAAAATACTTTAAACAAAATGAAAACCAGTTCTGCAGATGCTGTGGCCACTCCGAATCTCTCGCAGCTCCAAGCCCACTATGGTTGAGTGTTACTTCCAGAGATTAAATAAAAGGGGGGTGAGTTTGACAACTCAGTGTGCAACATTATCTCAACCATAGGCCAAAACAGATCAAGCCTCAGAATCAGATTAGTTGGGCCTTGGCCCATTACAGAAATCAGGTTATGCCCATAGGCCCATAACAGTTACAAATCAGATATAATATGCAAACAGAAAACCCAACCCAGATCCATCCATAACACCCCCGTACCAACCTTACACCATGTGGGGAGACTACTCGACCCACCCAACCGCTACACACCACAGATATTTGCAGCGAGGCTGCCAGATATAATTTGCAGCGAGGCTGCCAGATATTGTGACGAGGTTACCAGATCAGATATTGTGGCGAGGCCACCAGATTGCAGCGAGGCTGCCAGATAATAATGTGACAAAGTCACCAGATTGCAGTGAGGCTGCCAGATAATAATGTGACAAAGTCACCAGATTGCAGCGAGGCTGCCAGATAATAATGTGACAAAGTCACCAGATTACAGCGAGGCTGCCAGAACGCTTCCTCCGTCATAAACCCATACCCCATGCAACAGATGTAATCATACTAGCATGCAACATATAGCATCTCATGCATCAGATATATTCATAATAAAGATTACTCTTGCATATACATAAAATTATACATTTCATACAGAATTGACCCTAGGGGTATAATAGTCTTTTTACACCTAGGGGTATTTTGGTAATTTTCCATATTTAAGGGTATTTTAGTCCTTTTTCATATTTTTAGAGATTTTGTGCAAATCCAATAAATTAGCAGCCCTCATATAACCACGGAAGTCCATTTAAGCCAAATTTCCAGTTTTACCCTTTTTAGCCTAAAACCCCTAATGGGCCTTACTAAGTCCATTTCGTCTCCAGTCCATTACGTCTAATTTTTAGGTCTAGTTTACCAACTTAACCATATTTTTATTGTTCATGTTACCAGAAAGTCTTTAACGGTCATTTTCCAACTTGGGCTCAGAAGCCCATTGGGCCCACCTTGGCCCATCGAAGCCCAACTTACCAAAATGCTCGAAATTGCACCTTTTGCAATTTTGCCACCGTCAATTTCCAATGTGACCACAATAGAGTATTCGGCTACTCTTAGATCCCTCCGAGACTGATTTTCGGTCACTTTCGATCGGTCACTTTAGCACAGTTTTCGGTTATTACGGCCTTTAGCCATCCTAGTCTATGATGGAGATACGTTACACACCTGTTAATGGATGAAACAACGACGGAATCCACGTACGAAGAGCCTACAATCGAACGATAATTCTTAGTCTAATAATCTATAACCAAAGAGCCATAAACCCTTACCATAATCGGCCTACGTGGCCTAAGCATCGAAATCTTACCCCTTTTTGTCGATTGTGGACTAAATCCCGAAGTCCAATCGTGTTTAGCCTTCCAAGTCCTTAGTTGCATAGCCTCTTGATCGCACTAACATAATCAAACCAAAAGAGAACGGCCAACAAGCCCTTAGTCATTAACGTTAGCCTCCCCATAAGGGGTTTCGACTTTCAGCTTTAAATCCTGAAGAACTAACGAAATAAGTCTTAAGGTACTTACCAATCTAACCACGATCTACAACAGCTCCACTTGCCACTGCCAGAAGGGATAAAAGATGACTTAGAATTCGGCTTAAAGCACCACTGGGTATGGAGGCTTTCGGTAAAAGGAGATTCGGTTTCGGCAAAACAAGAGTTTTATGAAGTAAAAGAAGAAGAGAGAAAGAAGAGTGATTCGGTAGATACAAGGGATGAAGGGATAGGGATTCGGCTAATTGAATGTTTTGAAAGAAGAGAAGGTAGTCGACTTTGGAAGAAGGGTAATCGGTCACCAAGAGTTTTGGCCTCTTTCACAGTTGTCGGCAAAGATTCAGAGAAGAGAGGGAGAGAAGATGTGATTCAGCTAACAGAAGAATGGTGGTAAAGGGGGTCGACTTATGGTTTGAGAAGAAGAGAAGCAAATAGATGAGAGTAGAAAAGAAACAAGGGAGGTGCTTAGTCGAATGAAGATTCGGCTCAAAAGTGGAATAGGAGTTCGGCTACTAGGTTGATGAGAGGAACAAAATGGCAAAAAGAAAAGTACCTAATAAACTATGCGAAATTGACAAAGAAAGGGGAGCTTTCTTACTTAAGGAAAATCGGCACAAAACTCTCAGAGAGCTAAAGAGAATTCGGCCCCCACTAGAGCCTAATTGCCGAATATGCAATCACTAATCCCCCTAGCCGAATTGCACTTGCAAAGTCCCAAAATCGGCTACCTCCTTTCAAAATTCGAAGTTCCTTGATTTGCTCCTCAACCTCCTCCACGATTTGCTCCCTTGACCAATTCAAATCTCCTCTAAGCAGAGTTTAATTCTGCTTCAAACTCTTACCTGCTCAAGCTTAAAAATAAAACACCACCTTGCAACCTCTGCAGCTTGAACCTTGGATCTTCAAGCACACTTAGGCGCCACCTTTTAAGGAGCCTAGTGGCGTCTTCCTTGCCACTTTACCACTGATCCATTTGTGTCTTATTTCGCACACAATTTCTTAAGACCCTTACTTTCAATGATCCCCTATCTCCTAAGCTTAAAATTCAAAATTTTGCCGAGCTCCTAACCAACACATGGGCCTTCCATAGGCCCATTAACACACCCCACACATGCATTACACACCCAAATACTAACATTTAAACATTTTATCAGATAAGGATCAATCTAAGAAAAACCCGAAAATTAGGGCGTTACAGATCCCCAGTAGGCGGTTCGACGTATGGGAGGACTTGTAGGTGACCACACTATGAGTTGATTTAGTTCAGTAGTTTATTTTGTTTTATTAGTATTTGTTTTTCTTTATCGGGTTTTTGGTTGTAAGAAAGCCTTTCGTCTGGTTTTGATTTGGCTTAGATATTATTCTCGCATGGGCTTAACTTTTAAATTGAACCTGTTTTTTAAATTAAAGCAATGTTTCAACTCAAACTCAACTTAAAGACACGAACGTTTGTTTTAAAACAAGAGCTTCCGCTGTAAATAAACAAGAGAATATATCAAAGAATACAAACCAAGGGTTTTTAATAGCAAACTCAAGATTTTAACTAAACTCGCAAATAAAAAAGTTTCCACTGGTTTTCGTTTTCAAAAGAAATACAACTTGAGAATCGCAAACTACTTAACATTTTTGACAACTTTGGTGTTAAACGAACTACCCTTCAATGTGACACCACTAAATTCGGCCAGAACGTCTGGGTCAGGTTTGGGGTCTTACAAACTCTTTCAGAACTGACTTGTTCATATCATTAAAACACACATCGACGCACTTTACACATTCAGACACTTTAACCATTAATCTCAGAGATCATATCCATATGCCATATGAATCATTCATGCAAGTTCATTAGACATACATTCTTCAAAGAATCATCACATCATGCATTATGAGCTTATTTTTAGTGAAGGGTCTAACATGCATAATACATTTGCAAGAGTCTACTCAGGGACTCACCTGGCAACATTAATAGTAGGTTGGGATCCAGTTCTAAGTTCTTTTCAGGCTTTGTAGCGACCACTGTCTTGGTATGAAGAAATCACCGATGAAACTCAAAATTTCTACTCTAGTATAAAGAATACGTTCTCTTTTCTTCTAACCTTAAGATAGTAGGATCTTGAAGAGAAAGAAGGAGGGTTGTTCTAGTTCTACTAAGAATACTTATCAGAGAAAGAAGAGAAAATGCTCCTTTCAATCTCACTTAGATTTATACAACCCTTGTTTGTATGATAACTTGACACATGTTACAACCATAATCAAGCTACCATATGGGTGGTTCACAATTGTAAAGAAACGTGTATAAGAATCCAAAACCTTTTCGTATTTTTAATTTGACCGATTGTTCATTCTAACTATCTTGTTACTATATGACTAACTAAACTAACTAGGTGCACCTTAACCTTGGTGGCATCCCTTACGACTAACGGACTCTTAACATCTTTTACCAATTTCCCCTTCTATATGTACACATACTTTACGGAGGAAATTACATACTTTAAATTGTAATTATTACCTATGCGCTCTACTAGCATGGCAAAAAGTCAACTGGGTGAGTATGATGGCACCAACCAAATTTTGTTCGACCTACATGCCCAGACTTAGGAGCTCGCCAAGTTAGGTCCCTAATATTTCTATCCTAATAGATTACACTTATATAGCAACTTCTAATTTCTTTTACCAGGAGTGAACCATAAGTTAGGTGCCTTTGAATTCTAGCAGTCATTCCAAAGCTCTAAAACGTTGCACTTACCCCTTTTTAGGACAAATGTCAGCTATTCATTAGAGAATTTGAATTGCTTCTTCCTTTGGAATAAACTTCTTGAGCAAGTTGTTTCTATAAAATTGGTACTGTAACTTTTAATCAGTTACTTTGCAGAAATTATTTTAAACCCTAGCTTTCCTCAGTTGTACTCAGAAATCTTCAGTTGTACTCAGAAATCTTCATTCTTCGCATTTAATTCTTCTAAAAGAAACTATTTTCTTCTTTTTTCTTTCTTATTTCAAAAATGTAGAGAACCATCATTAGAGGGACTGGCCATAGCCAAGCTAACTGAAACTTTACTCACAAAACTTTTTTGGTCATGAAGACTGTGATGTGTGACTCCTTCACTACTCGGAAGAAGATGGAGCGCTACTTGAGGGCTTCGGTTCTCCAAAACCTGAACTTCTCTTTCGAATTCTAGATTTCTGACCATGGTCGTCTTAGTGATAGCTCTTTGGGCTTTGTCTTACCACTCATTATGTTTGAAGCTAGGTTTCACATAAACAATAATGGAATTGGTCTGGATCAATTATAAGCCACGTCTTGGTAGACCTTAGTGGTGTTCTTCATTGACTATTGCATGCCTAATGAACGACTACTCCTAGGGGTCTTTCAAAGATTCTACCAACTCAAGGTTCAAAAGACTCGGGCTACCATTGGTAATGCTTATTTCGATGTGAGGTCTGGCTACAAACCTCTTATGAAATGCAAGATTTCTATATTGAATTTAGGATGGATAAATTGGCAAGGGTGATGAGCAATCTTAACATTGGTTTTGGTTTCTCCACCGAGTGGTCTCTTCATTGAGAAAATGTCTGCGGTGCATGCTAACCATAGTATGCCTATTAGGTTGAAAGACAATACTAGAGAATAAGAAGGGGTCATATTCTTGATGTTTGAATTAGTTTTAGTCAGAAATGTATTCCAACATAGTTTGAGGAACCTAAGTCCCAATGGTTATGGTCAAAAATTTTCCACCAACAAAGGAGTTGATCCCACCGTGCCTTGTACACTTCAAGCTTGGCCATACAATTCAGGTAGTGAATTGGCGCATCCTCTATTAGGGCGCATCAGAGAGCTTCCATCTTAATTATTTTTTAAAGCTAGATATTACTTATGTAGGGTCTTCACCACATTCTTAATCCGAGGACATGGATATATCTTCAATTTTAAGGTGAACTCAAGTCCACGGCAAAGCCATTATTACGCCATTGAGTAATTTGACAATAAAGAAGAGGGCTAGATCTACTGAAGGAACTTAGGAACCTAAAAGTAGTGAATGCCCACTCTTGGAAAGGAATTAATCAATTGAGAGACTTACTGTAGCCATTGCTCACCCTCTTGCAGTTCTTATATTTCCTGAAATTCCTTTGGTATCCAAGGGCTCTACTCCTCGAGTAAACCCTTCCAGGCGAAATCCTGATCTTCCTTCATCAAAAATTCCGATCAAGGTAGTCCTCAAAATGTAGTCGTCTATCCTTCTCCTTTCAACACAGGGTGTAACTCTTCTTAAGACAAGCATTAACTTTCCTTGGCGGGGTTTCAGAGAGTTAGTTCTATTTTTACTTTTCTGGAATCAATCATTCAGTAACATCTAAGCTATAACACCCTTACCCGTGTTCAACGCTAAAAAAAGGTACGAGGCATTACAGGACTTGTCACACGAACAGACAAACAATTTTAGCTCATAAATTTTTGTCCAAATTAAAACTATTCATATACCATTATAAAGCCCCTAAAACAAGCCTACGAGGCCCAAATCATATATCGAGAGCGGTTCGGGACTAAACCAAGAAAATTAGAAAAATTTTTAAAAACTTAGAAAATTTCCACTACACAGGGGTCACACGCCTGTGTGGTTATGGGACACACCTGTGCAGGTAGGCCGTGTGGTCACACACGCCCATGTCCTTAACCCTTGTAACTCTCTATTTATGACGCCATCAATCATTGAAGGTCACACGGCCAAGTCACACGCCCGTGTGCTTAGGTCGTATGGTCAATTTAATTTTCATAATTTTTCATAAAATAGGCGCAGACTTCACACGCCTTGGGCACACGCCCGTGTTCACGGCCGTGCCATCCATACGATTGAGACACATGCCCGTGTACTCAATTCTAAGCATTTTGTTTCCTAAAAATTCAGGTGCAAGGGACACATGACCTATCCACACGCCCATGGTGCTAACCGTGTGTCACACACGGCATAAACACATGCTCGTGTGCCTACCCATATAAACAAAATAAAGGCTATTTACCAAGCCATTTTGCCACCCTTTTCCACACATACACTTACACCATTTCAAAGTCACCAAACACAGAATACTCAAGTAACCAAAATATCCACACGTTATTGCATTATAGGCCATTTCCATTTGACCATCACCATACTTAACATTTTCCATATTAAACATGCCAAATCACAAGGCATAATATATACTTCACATGCATATGCACAATCTCAAAATAAGCTAACTTAAGCGGCCAAATACAAACCAACCTTTACAAGTCATTTCAAGGTAAAAAACATTACCAAAATGAACCAAAACACTTGGCTAGTCCTATCAAACTCATTAGGCTTAAATAACCAAAAAAAAAAACATATCCACTTCATAACCAACTGGCCTATACATGCCATATAACCAAATTCACAAACTTTTCAGTACCGATATGGTAGCTGGATAGTGTGATGAAATCTCCGACAGCTTCCAACCCGATCAAGTTTTAGAAATCCTATAAACATGGGGAAATAACACAAAGTAAACTATAAAGCTTAGTAAGCTCATATGGAAATAAACACCACTTATCGAATAAACACTTATTAAGAAATTTCATTACTATGGTGTAAACTCATTTAATTTCATCTTTATACCATAATTCCAATCACATAATCAACCAAAAGTTTCACGAGTTTGTTCATTTCTATGTTCGTATGTATCAAATACCTTTGTATCAATTTGTCCACATTTACACATACATAATTGAATATCAATATAATTTCTTTCAATCCAATATCCATCACAATTACTTTAACCAAGATAAATAATGGAAAATATCATCATATAATGGTCCTCGCACGCTATGTGCAATACTTACGTATAATTAAAGATAACTATAACTTATATCTCATATATCCTTCGATTCATATTTCAATATAACCAAATATACACATTTTGGCATGAAACATACTCATACATAAATCTTTTTCTCATTTCACATACATGGTACACTATAAGTCCATGATTTTACCCTCATTTGATTTCCATATAGATTTGGTACATACCTGGTTTACTAATTCAGTCTCACTTACATTCTCGTATTGACTTTGCTTGTTGAACACTTGGAATCTTAATAGATATTTGGACACCTTGCACATAAGGGCCACACATGTAGCCAAAGCTACCTCATATCTCATAACACATATAGGCTCGCTCTCAAGCTATCCACGGGTTTGCTCATACAAGCTGACAGTCGGGGCGTAGCTATCCAATGGTACTCACACAAGCTGTCGGGAATCCGCAACACATGCCGGAGTACTTAGCCCCTAGTAAGATGTACAAGACCAGCACCTGGATCACATATGCATAGTACAATGCCATATCCCAGATATGGTCTTACATGTATTCACACCGATGCCATATCCCAGATATGGTCTTATACGAAAATCACATATTACATCGATGCTGTATCCCAGATATGGTCTTACACAGAAATCACATATCACATTGATGTCATATCCCAAATATGGTCTTACACGGAAATCACATATTGATGCGATAGCCCAGCTATGGTCTTATATGAAATAACACATTGCCATGGTCCAACCATGGTCTTTTCCGTCAATTCATCTTTCACTAAGAAATAAGTTTTTTTGATCCTGCGTTTTACTCATTTCAAACATTTAATTTGAATTCCACAATTCAATAATATTTATGTGATAATAGTGCACAATTAACACAATTCAGTAACGTTATTAATATACGAACTTACCTCGACATAAAAATGGGCGGAAAAAATCTAACCGTCAAATACTTGTTCTCCTCCCCTCGTTCTAATTCCGAACCTCATTTTTCTTGATCTATAATATCACATTTAACTCATTTAATCAATATACTATTCAAATCATCCCAAAATCACATTATGGAAAAATTACATTTTTGCCCCTAAAGTTTCACATTTTTACACTTTTGTCCCTAAGCTTGTAAAATGAAATGCACTCAATTTCTTTGATACCCATGCCTAGTTGAATCTTACACGTGCTTATAAAGGCCCACATTTTTCTTTTATTCACATTTTCTACAAGTATTTCTAGACTTTTACAAATAAGTCCTTTTTGACATTTTTACCTAAAATCACTTAGCAAAAGTCGTTTATCTCACATCTAACTTACATTTTCTAGCATTAAACATCAGAATACACAAATATCTAGCATGGGTAAAATTTTAAACTTTAATGATACTTCAAAATAGTCATTGGAAAAATATAGATTAGGTTATGACTATTTCAAAAACATTAAAATCATTAAAAACGAGGCTAAAATGGACTTACAATCTAGCTTGGAAGCTTGACAAACCCTAGCCATTGTTTCTCCTTGTGAAATTTTGCCATGGGGTTGAAGATGAACAAAATTGGCTTTTAATTTTGCTTTTTAATTCATTTAATCACCAAATTACTAAAATACCCTTAATGAAAAACTTTAGAAACACACCAAACCATGTCTTTTTTTGTCCACCAACTTAACTAATGGTCTAATTAGCATATTTGGACCTCCAAATTAAAATTTCATAACAATTAGGCACCTTTAACCTGTAGATTTCACATTTTACACTAATTACAATTTAGTCCTTTTGACTAAATTGAGTACCCAAACGTCAAAATTTTTGAACGAAATTTTCTCAAAATCATTCGTTGAAACTATAGTCCATAAAAATATTTTTAAAAATAAACTTTTCTATGTCAGATTTGTGGTCCCGAAACTACTGTTTCGAGTAAACCTAAAATCGGGTTGTTACATAAGTTTTTTGCCATTGCACTTAAGGGAAGCCTTCTCCTCTTACCTTTCTTCTCAGCCATGAGAGAACCCTTTTGACCTTACGACTCAAATTTTTGAAATCTCAACTCTTGAGTACAACCTTTGGGGTGGGGCTTGTTCGAGATGCTACTAGGTAGTATAAACGAAAAATAGAAAACTTGAAGAGATTCGTAAAATCTAGGGAAGACGCGTTGGTTGATATTCGTCGAAAGTACCATAACTCGAGTAACATGATGGCGAGGCTGTTTGCCAAACTTACAACTTTGAAGATTAAGTATGGATAGGCTCAAACTCAAATCAATCAGCTTTGAGTGTCTAATGGGCATCTCTATGGATTCTTTCAACTTTCATGTTTACAACCTTGAAGGGAACATAGTAGGCATGGAGTAAAATTCAGAAGGTCACCCCTAAGCAATCGAAGTTCCCGCCGAGCTTATGAGCTAGCCCATTGAAAGAGGAAATTGAGTTTTCCTTACCTGAGCTTTTACTTTTTCTGTTGTTATCTCCCCTTTTTCTACAACATCTTTTATCAATAGAATGACACTTTTAACTTTCCTTTGCACCTTTATTCCATCTTTAGCTTTTTTTTTATTTAACTATTATAGACAACATCGAATTTCTTGATGAGAAGAGTTTGCCATACCAGAGGAACTAAGTTAGGCTTGGCTCATTATGCATACAGGGCTCTTTAATCTTTCATAGTCTAAGGATCGCCTAAACTTAAGCCTGATACCAAACCATGTAAGGCGCTAAACCTGCCTGGATTCACCAGATTTAGATCTTGGGTGTTACATTACTATTACAAACTTATTGATACTTAAACCATACAACTCTTCAAAAAAATACATCTTATTAGTAGTACTGCCCAACAGAGTTATTGTTGGGTAAACAATGTATACAGAACTTACGAATATAATTACATATCACATTGGCTCATACTGTCCCCCTTATTCAACCTCTAAATACTATTGTTGACTTCATTAATTGACCAACATGATCTGTTCACTCTATAAGGCTAATAAATAATTTTTGAGACTTGCTCAAAATGTTTCTATCAGACTCATACTTGCCCTTTTAGCCCCTATTTTGTATGCATAAGTGTCCACTTTGCCACTCCATTGGTGCATCCCTGGCATTGTCCTTCTTAGAGTCTCCTTTACCTAAGACATAAAGCATAAAGGGTAAGTTTGAAAGAACTTAGTGAGAAAACTCTCTTTTACCTGAGTCCTTATTCAAGGATTTCATTATTTGCTTCTCATTCATAACATTTACCGCAAAAATTGTACAGACTTTTCCTTAACCTTTCATACTATATTTTCTTTCAGAGCTAATCTATATTTGCCAATTTCTCAAAATACAGTATTTTCCATTCATTAAGAATCCAACAACAAGTGTTGTCTTCGGTTGGTCATCACGAGAGCTATTCTTCAGAATATGCCAAGAAGGAGTTCCTTTCTAAAGATAGCCATGAAGGCTTTACTTTCAGAGTCTCAGCAAAAAGGCACCCTTCAATAGAGATTGTCACGAAGGCTTTCTTTTAATAAAGACTGCCATAAAGGCTTCCTTTAATAGAGATAGCCATAGAGGCTTCCTTAGATTACGCCATAAAAGCGGCTCCTTATAGATTACCACAAAGGTATTCCTTATCAAAGCTTAGCCACAAAGGAACTTCTTTAATAGAAATAGCCACAAGGGCTCACTTTTGTGAAAATTGGTGTTTTTTACAATAAGGATTCGCCTAAACTCACCAATGTAAGGTTTGCCCCTCACCGCCTGGTACTCACCCAACCGTCCTTTACATATTCCAAATGATGCCATAGCCCAACCATGGTGTTACACTATATGGTTTTAGAGTTCTGTGGACTTTTTCTTTCATAGATTTGTGTTTTTAGTCTTAGTGAACCCTTGTAGATGACTTGGGGATAGACACTTCATGTAGAATCATAGTTGACAAACCCATTCACATCTGACTTACTCATGATAAACTCTTTCACAACAGACTTGTTCATGTCATCAAAACACATATCAATGCACTTTACTCATTAAGATACTTTAACCATTAACCTCAGAGATCATATCCATATTCCATACAAATCATTCATACAAGTTCATCAGACATACATTCTTCAAAGAATCATCACATGATGCATTTTAAGCTTATTTTCACAAAAGGTTCTAACATGCATAATACATCTGCAAGAGTCGGCTTAAGGGCTCACCTGACAGCCTTAATAGCAACTTGGGATCCAGTTCTAAATTCTTATTTGGGATCATAATGACCATTGTCTTAGAATGAAGAAATCATTGATGAAGCTCAGGATTTCTACTGTAGTATAAAGAATACATTTTTTATTCTTCTAACCTTAAAATAGTAGGATATTCAAAGGAAAAAATGAGGGTTGTTTTGGTTCTACTGGAAATACTTATCGAAGAAAGAAGAGACAACACTCCTTTCAATTGTTATCACCTAGATTTATACGACCCTTCTTCGTATGTTAATTTGACAAGTGTTACAGTCTTAATGAAGTTGTTGTATGGGTGGTTCACAGCTGTAAGGAAATATGTATAAGAATCCAAAATTTTTCATATATTTTATTTGACTGATTCTTCATTCCTAAGTATCTTATTACTGTATAACCTATATATTAACTAAACTAACTGGTTGTGCCTTAACCTTGGCGAGATCCCTTACAACTGACGAACCCTTGATATCTTTTACCAATTTCACCTTTTATATGTACCCATACTTTACGAAAGACATTCCTTGCTTTAAATTTTCATTATTGCCTATGCGCATTGGAACATCAATTAGGAGGGTAGGATTGTGCAAACCAAATTTCCATTGACCTACACCTCAAGACTCAGGACTTCACTATGTCTGAGTGTTACAAAGTTTCTCACTTGGCCAAGCCTCCCAAAATGAGGCTAAACATGTCTATTTATAGAGTTTATGCTCTGACTTAAATTTGGTTGATTAGTAGCCCAAAAATCTGATTACATTTCATTATGTGGACTAGAATACCTATAATTAGCATTCCTAATCACCACCTTGTGTCACGACACCATAGGACCGGTGTCACGACACTACCTTTCGAATGGAAATAATTTAGCTTCAATGTCTGGTGTTGCGACAACACTCCTCGGTGTCATGACGCTGCAACCGTCATTCATCTTCTTAGCTCAAAAATAATGTCATACACACTAAATAGAGCAACTAAATCGTCCTCGAACGACGGAAATGTGCAAATGTAAACAATCGTATCTTGTAATAAAGTGACAAGAAGGTCAAGTTATCATACCTACAGGGACTGTGTAAAAAATATTTATGAAATGTAAGAATTACACAAATTGGTGAGGAGAAAAATATGTTGATTTGAAAGATGTGTTTATAAAAACTAAAAATTAACTAAGTAATCTAAGAAAAATAAAAAGTAAAAATTCCAATGTATGAGTTTTAAAAGGGAGTTTAATTAATATGTCATAAATGTGTTAGCTCAATTTTATTCTTTAACTTAGAATTATTAAAACTATGTTCGTGTTGTTACGAATAATTTCATGGCAACTTGTTAAAATGCTAACTAATGCACATACTTACTTATTAAAACCTATTAACCTCTAAAACATAGTTCTATGTCAATGCAAACATTTAATCAAATTTTAATAAACAAGTATAAGATTATGCAAGGTAACAATATATCGCTATATTGAAACAATTTAGTCACATTAATCACACAAGTGCATGTCTAACGTACTGTTTAATACCATCACTAATTTAACCCTCAGCTACTTTAGAAGATTAAACATACAACAATTAAATATTGTGTCAATTAATTATAATTTCTATCCGATTAATAATTAACACATTCGTTACCTTACAATTATAATGCAAGTATAACATAGGTATGATTTTATTTAACTGAACAATTTACCAAGGCCTATAACAACACAAACATGGTTTTAATAGTTTAAGCGAACATAATGCAATCAATCTAACACAAATAAAATTTAAGTCATTTTAATTAGATCAAGAACAACACAAAAAATATTCATGTTCATGATCACAACATAAACGAACAAAAAATAAAGAGAATGGAACTGGGAAACAAATCTCGGTGTTTCTCTGAAGCCAAACTAGTGTGCTACTCTTATTCTCTACTTATCCTATAAAACCAAGGCCTTCACGAACACTTAAATGTTGCTACTCCAAGGAGCTTTCTAGCTCTTTTACAAGAAGGGAAATCAACAAGGGAAAGAAGACAAGGAAAATGGGAAAATATGAAAAGGAATGTAAAAAATAAGGATGTGTATAATGAGGGATGTGTGGGATGATTTTTGAGGATGGGAAGAGACATATTTGTAGTTGGAGATAGCTTCTAAGAATAGCAAAAGAGTACCCATTCTCTCATCCTTTTTCCAACAAAGCTTTGAGTAAGGTTTGATTGATTCAAATTTGCTATTTTTAGCTTGGGGCTAAAAATAGAACGCGCGAAAAGAGGAGGGGTTTGAATGGAATTAAGGGAAAATTCAAGGGATATTCTACAATTATAAAAATATTCTAAATAAGCTGATTGGGTCAAGTATATGGGACAGTTTGGGCCTCCAAATCCTTGATGGATCAGTCTTTTTCTCTTAACACAATTGAGCCTCTTTTTCTTCTTCAAACTTATAATTAAGTTTATACCAAATTTACATTGAACCAAAATTAATTATAAAAAATATTCAATAAATATGTTTGAACCATCCATGGCTACAAAATTAATTAGTTATACTCATGATTCACTCGATGTAAAAATTGCCCTAACGGTTTAAGCTTCTCGAGATGGCTATGGAGCCGATTTTCACCTTTTGTGCAAAACTATCAAAAATAAATCAAATATGTGTAAATTTTTTATAAAATAATTAAAAATTAATATACTAATAATTTGAGTGAAAATTAATTATTTTATAATTAAAGTACGAATTTTGACGAAAAAATGCTACAAAACTACATGAATTAGAGTTCATAAGGTGCTAAAAAAGTCTATATATGTTTGTGTTTCCACAGTCCCAAATTTAATTCATTGCTCATCCTGAATAATATAAAAATTGTAAAAGAAGCTGCTTGAAATCTGTAATAGTCCGATTTGTGGGCCTAGTCGGAACAGTGGTTTTGGGACCACAAATTCGATGAGGAAAAAATTTATTTTTATTGTATTTTTATGGTCTACAATTTCATGGAATGATTTTGCAACAATCTCGTTTGAAATTTTTGACGTTTGGGCACCTAATTTGGTCAAAAGGACTAAATTGCAAAAAGTTCAAAAGTTGGGTTCTATATGCTAAAGGTGCCCAATTGTTATGAGTCTTTAAATTGAAGGTCCGTAGAAGGTAGTTAGACAATTGAATAATTTTTTGGACAAAAATGGACATGAAATAGGTGAAATAGAATATTTTTAAGTTAGGGGCATTTTGGTCATTTAGTAATTAAATGACTTAATAAACAAAATAAAGCCCAAAAATTTGTCCATCTTCCTCCTTGGCTGAAAATTGCAAGAGGAAGCCATGGCTATGGTTTTTCAATCTCCCAATCTCGATTGTAAGTCCGTTGTAGCCCCGTTTTTAATGATTTTTACGTTTTTGGAATCCTTGTAACAAGATCTACCTATTTCTACAATTAAATATGGTTAAAGTCTAGGGTTTTTAACCATGATGAATATGTGTGTATTTTGATGTTTAATGGTACAAAATGCACGTTTATGGTTAGAGAAACGACTTTTGCTAAGTGATTTTCGGTTAAAATGCATAAAAGGACCTATTTGTAAAAGTTATAAAATATGTCATAAAAATGTGTTTTGATGAAAAATGTGAGATGCTATAAGTATAAAAGAGGTTCAGCTAGGCTTGGATAAATTTCATTTTACGAGTTTAGGGGTAAAAGTGTAAATATGTGAAAGTTTAGGGGCAAAAATGTAATTTTACCATGATATGATTTTTGGGTTACATTGAATAATGTTATTGATAAGTGAGCTAAATGTGATATTATAGATCATGGAAAATGAGGTTCAAAACTAGAACGAGTGAAAAACGAGTATTCGACAGTTAGGTCCTTTTTCACCATTTTTGGTATCGAGGTAAGTTTGTATGTAAATAGCACATCATTTTATTATGTTTTGATGTTCTAATGTTGTATAAAATTTGTGAATGATGATATGTGACATAATCGACAAAGTTTTGATAAGTGATAAGTGTGAAAGTGATGTTTCAGTTGAACCTTAGGAATAAAATAGCATACAAGTGGCATGTCACTAGGAACCCAAGTTTGTGATTAAGTGATTAAGTGATGTCCTAGTGAATAGGCGTGTGAATAGGCTTTGTGTCCCCTACAACCAAATTTGGCAAAACAGAATGTCCAATAGTAAACACACAGGCAGAGTCACGGCCGTGTGTCTCAGCCGTGTGAACGACACGGCCTTAGGACATGGACGTGTGCCCAGGCCATGTGAAATCTGCACCATAAATGCGAAAATTTAATTTGCCACACGGCCTAGCACACAGGCGTGTGACTTGGCTATGTGACCCTAAATGGTTGATGACATCATAAACAGAGAGTTATATGGGTTGAGAACATGTGTGTAACACCCCTTACCCAGGTTTATCGCCTTACCCGAGCACGAGGCATTACCCGATGATATCAACATCATTCATGCACAATCAAACCACCAATTTTTAATCCAATTTAAAACGTATTCATAAAATACCATAAAACCCTTAAAATGGGCCTACGAGGCCCAAAACATGGTTTGGGAATGGTCCGAAATCAAACCGAGAACTTAGAAAAATTTTGGAAAATTTAACCGAATACAGGGCACACGCCCATGTGAGACAAGGGCACGCTCGTGTCCCCTACCCCTGTTGAATTATTGGAAAATTATTCTTCATTTTGAACCTAAAAGGGTTTTCACACGGTGAAGCACACACCCTTGTCCTTTGCCAGTGTTCATCACACGACCTTGACACGCCCGTGTGGCCTCCCTTTGTGAAAAACTGGGACATTCTGTTTGTGACGTCAGCATGCAAGTTTGGTCATACGACCATGAGACACGCCTGTGTGACCAAGCCAAGTGACGTCCTTAACCACCAAAAATCCCATGCAAAATTCACACGCCCTACACGCATGGTCGTGGGGGCTAGCAGTGTGGCCCTAAGTTAGGCTATTTTCCAAGCCATTCTTTGCCCCAAAGCACATACTATCTCTACCACTTTTAACACCACATAACATACACATCTTTAAACATTTAAAAGACTCCATTTACCCAACCATCATCCATTTCATATTAAACACACACAAACACACTAAGTATTCCATGAAAATTACAACAACATAACCAAACCAACTTAACACCACTAAGCCCCTATACATGCCATAGTTCAAGAGTTCGTTTCACTATACCAAAAGATAATGTCTATAACACCCCTAAACCCGTTCCCGTCGCCGGAGGGTTAGGTGGCATTACACGACATGCATAATCCGATTCGATAATCATACACAACCCTTTCCCTTCATGGTGAGATATCATAACATGGCCAATTTCAACAATTTAATATCTAGGCTAATTATACAAGTAAATACATGATATTAAATCATGCCAAAACTCAGAACAAATCATGCACTTGTAAATCAATCAACAACCGCATTTCCTAATCCAACCTAACAATTTCAAACAAACTTCATGAAACCCATATAGGCTTTCCGAATAGTCACACTCAATCCTAAATTTGAACATTTGCTTATTTTATTCGCATTCAAGACATATATGTCTCTCAAACATAGATATTAATATACATCATACTTCAAGCCTAGTTTACCAAAATGCACAACTTAAACTTACATTCACCTATAATATAATTAAGGTTAAAACCAGGATTTATGGATGTAAGGTATTCGGGTAAGCCATTTTTGCATGGCTAACTTAGTTACAACATCAAAATCATATTTGTTTAACATCAAAATATCAAACCTATACATGCCATTTTGAAGGTTTAGCTACAAAATACTGACAGATGTTTCGATAGTGAGGATGACTTCAATTCTGGAACTCCCGAGACCGTAGCTAACGAACGTGATCTATAACACAGAAAGTAAAGGCAACAGAGTAAGCAATCGTTGGCTTAGTAAGTTTTGAGTAACAAAATCATTTAAGAAGAAATGTCGTAGTAAAATCTATACTAGAACAATTCATTCTTTGGCCAAAGTAGAATACAACTAAAACACTACTTATACCATTCATATCACAACGGAAAGATCAATATATTCAAATAACTTCCATTCTATAGCCGAATACACCTATTTCATTTTTCCATGTCAATCATGCATACACATATATCTTTCGCTTTCATGAAGTTAAACTCTTAACGAAAATAGGGCTCAAATATCAATTATCAGATCGTAAACATTCGAACGATTCTAAGTAATGGTTTAAGTATCCCTACCGGATTTCAAAATCAAAATTCGAAGGAAATCAAAATCTCAACAGGAGTAGAATGCATACCTGGCTATTTTATGGTAGGTAGTACATTTATTTAAAACTAGGTCGCATTTATTATATGATCTCTTGTACGATTACGTACGAGTTTTTTTTTTTAAACCCGTTATGGAGCCTCCACGGATAGCCTTTGGGACCAAGCCCAGTTCTTAACTCTGGCTCGAAGCCCTTTGAGTCTATGCTTGGATCTTAACAATGGCTCAAAGCCCTTCGAGTCTAAGCTCGGATCTTAACGCTGGCTCAAAGCCCTTCGAGTCTAAGCTCGGATCTTAACGCTGGCTCAAAGCCCTTCGAGTCTAAGCTCGGAACTTAAACCCAATTTAGCAATCAACCCATATATAAATATGTATCATATTTGAATACCATTACCATTACTCAATTACAATCACGATAAGTTTACCAACCATACAACATTCGGTTCACTAGTTATTCCCAAAGAGCAAAATTTCAGTTCAAGATGTAACGAAATTCAAAATTAACAGGCGACTTCCAGTATTTGCTCAGATTGTCTTTTCCACAACATCATTTGAATATAACCTTTGATTCAAAAGTTATATATTATGCATATGTGTTATGATTTCATCATGTCATGAACTAAAATTCGTTACTCAAGAACTTACCTCGTATCTGTCTGGACAAATCCTGGGTTAGTTATTCTGTGACTTTAGCCTTTCCCTTATCCGATGCTTCACCTCTAATCTCTTGAGCTTGATTTAACAAATTAGATGTATTAACTTTCACATGCCTTACTTAAACCAAAACAAGAAATACAAATACCCTTACCATAGGGCATACATATACATTCGGCCTAATTTCTTTACATGTATACATTCATTTCAATATGACATACACACAAACATGTTTCTTCTACAAATACATTCGGCCAATTTCCAATAGGTTCCATTCATTTCTAGCTTACGAATTAAATCGATAAGGCATAATAAAAAAAAGATCCCTTGAATCAACTCATCATTCATGTCACTAAAGGTATTAAAGGATAAATATGTTATACCTAATGAGTTGAATTCATGGTTCCCATTTGGCACACATAATTACACATATTATTTCCACATAAACAAATGCTTTAGCATAAAAAATGGTACAATTTCAAACAACATCTATAATGAATTTATAAGGCAAAGACATAAGGCCTATATACATATATATATACTACAAAGCGCCATCCTTCGAATTGTTTAACCACTCTATCCTTCATACAAGTATCATAGCCGAATGCTTTACTAGGGTTCTTATAAACACTTCAATAAATTTCTAAAATACTCATTGCCGAATATCTTAAGTTCTATTGACAAAAGAAAATCTTTTGAAATTTAATCAATGTGCAAAATAGCTCAATTCCACGATTTTTTTTTCTTAACCATTTGCTATATTTACAATCGGCTATTGTTTCAATGTCTATACAATTTACTATCAATTTCTAAATTATCATGGAACCTTCAAAACTATCCTCTCGGTTTCATAACCACCCCCAATCGGCATGACTATATCACTAACCGTATCTTCCATCACTCACATAAATCACATGAAGTTCCATTTTTACAATTTAGACTTAAACTCACTAATCACATGTATAATGTCTCAACTAATCTATCATGGGTTCCTTTAATGATCGGTAGGCTCAAATTTTAGCTTGACACTTTTCGGACATATGTCTACAATAGCCGAATGCATCATTCAAACATTAAAATAAAATTCTAACACATGGGCCATAGTAGGTACTTAGCTATTAACTAATCTCTACCCCCAATTCACAAAAATTTACACGAACATACCTTGTTTGCACTAGGATTTTGGCCGAAAGCCTTGGCTCTTTTCTTCCCTTTTTTTTTTCAATTGAATTCGGCAAAGAAAGGAAAATGAAGAACATTTCTTTACCTTGTTATTTTCACCACCTTATTTTGATTATTTTATTACCATTAAGATAACAACCAATTGCAAAATTTCTAAAATAATAAAATGCCAAAATAATCATTAAAAAAATGCATGGCCGGCCACTAAAGTGCAAATATTCATAATTGACATGCAAGTCCAATCATTTCTAAGCTTTCCTTATTTAAGTCATTTTAATTTGTCCACTAAAGTTTCTAAGTTTCTCAACTAAGCCCTTAAAATAAATTCACATTTAATTTTGCTAATTCAAACATTAAAGATTCACACATATAGTTAGCACATAAATTAGACATACAAAATTAAAATAAATTATTTCACTGACTCGGTTTAGTGGTCCCGAAACCACTTCCCCACTAGGGTCGAAATAGGGCTGTCACAATGTCGATAGTGTGGGTGATCCTCCGACTCATTCCGATCCCGAGCTGGCTTGACTGAATCTATAAAACAAGGGAAAAGAGAAAAGGGGAAAAGAGAAAAGAGTAAGCTTTAAAAGCTTAGTAAGTCTATATGTAAATAATTATTATCATGATAACATTTAGCCACACCAAAATTATCTCTCACACACCAACTTACCACCTAAACTTACCAACTTTCCCATACAATTCATACATATTATTTTGACCTACTTAAGTTCAAACGCACCATTACACCCACATGTAATTTCCCCGCAGTTACACTTTCCCAACAGAACACCTGCACACACATATCATACTATTACACCAAATCCCTTTAGTAAGTATTCCCGTTGAACTCTTTGGATTAACGTTTGATACTCGGTGGACTTTTCGCTCACGATTCAACAAACAAATAATCCCGACTCTCGGGTACACATGGTGAATTTCACTTTATTACCCATGTGACCTAGCCATTTAGTCTTGTAGCCCTCGTGTGCACATGGTGAAAATCACTTTATCACCCATGTGACTTAGCTACATATGATATTGCTCTCATGTACACATGGGGAAGTTCACTTTATCACCCATGTGACATAGCAATTAAGTCTCATAACTATCGTGTACACATGGTAAAGTTCACTTTATCATACATGTGATTTAGCATTGAATTCCATATCTCTCGGGTCTACATGGTGAAGTTTGCTTTATCGCACATGCAACCTAGCTATATTTCCCTATCTCTCGTTATTCTAACTGACCAATCAGGAACTCTCATTTCCAACGCTTTTAACAACATAGAAGATTATTCATTTTCAACATTTCATAATATCCGTTAGAATTATTAATGTACAAATAAAACAAATACATTACTTACATATAAACTTACCTCGACAACAAAAAGCGGTAATTCGCAACTTAATCCGAGACCTTGCCCTTTCCTTGGTCAAGGTTGATTCCTCAATCTCCTTGATCTATAATGACACATTTAACTCGTTTAATGCAGACATTGTTCAATTTAGTCCAAAATCATCCTATGATAATTTTTGCCATTTTTACCTCTAACTTTGTAAAAATTTCAACTAAGTCCTTAGGCTCATAAATTGAAATGTATCAATTCTCTTGGTTACCCAAGCCTAGCCAAATGTCCATGGCACTCAAAAAATCCCACATTTCTCATCAATTTATACAATTAGCACTCAATTTATTAACTTTGCAATTTGGTTCTTTTTAGGGACTTTCATGAAAAATCACCTAGTAATCATAGTTTACCACACCTTAAACCTTCATATTCCACCATTAGACATCAAAATACTTGCATGCTATACATGGCTAAAATTTTTGACATCGACCCTAGCTTAAAAATAATGGTAAAATTAGTTAGAGCAAGCTACGAGGATTTTAAAAATACAAAGACAATTAAAAATGGGGCTAGAAATCACTTACAATCAAGCTTGGAAGTTGAAGAAACCTTAGCTATGGCTTCCTCTCTAGATTCGGCCAAGGAGAAGAATTCATGGACAACAGTTTGCCTTATTTTTCCCTTTTTATTCTTATATTAACCAAATGACTAAAATGCCCTTCATTAAAATCTTTGTTATGCCTACCCTTCCTTGCGCATTTTTGTCCAAGCTAAGTTAAAATGGCCGAATTACAATATACAGACCTCTAATTTAAAAACCTAATTCAATGAAGCACCTTATGTAATAAAACCCATATTTTTCGCCTATTACAATTTAGTCCAACATACCAAATGGGACATGTAACCAATAAAATTCACACACCAAAATTTCACATATTTAACCAAACACCTAATAAACATAAAAACTAAATCGGAATAATATTTTGAACCTCTGATTCATGGTTTCGAAACCACTTTCCTATTTAGCCCCTAATTCTAGCTGTTACAACTCTCCCCCTCATAGCTTCCTCGGGTTCCCACGTAGCCTCTTCCATACCATGTTTTCGCCACAACACTTTCGCCAAAGCTATATCCTTGTTTCTTAACTATTTAAGCTCTCGAGCCAAAATCTTAATCGGTTCCTCCTCGTAGGTCATGGTCGACTGAATCTCAATATCCGTAGGTGAAATCACATGTGAAGGATCTGAACGATACTGTCGTAACATTGACACATGAAACACATTATGTATCTTTTCCAATTCTGATGGTAAAGCTAGACGATATGCCACTGGCCGTATTCTTTCTGTAACCTCTTATGGTCCAATGAAACGCAGACTTAACTTGCCTTTCTGGCCAAATCTCAATATCTTCTTCCATGGCGATACTTTCAAAAATACTTTATCATCAACCTAAAATTCAATCTCTTTCCTTTTCAAATCAGCATAAGACTTTTGTCGATTAGAAGTAGCCTTTAAACAATCCCAAATTATCTTCACCTTCTCCTTAGTCTCTCTAACCAAATCAATACCATGAATCTGTTTTTCACTCAACTCTGTCCAATACAAGGGAGTTTAGTATTTTCGACCATACAATGCCTCATAAGGCGCTATCCGTATACTCAACTGATAACTATTATTGTAGGCAAATTCCACTAAAGGTAAATACTTTTCCCAACTACCCTCGAACTCTAGAACACAACACTAAAGCATATCTTCAAGAACTAGAATTACCCTCTCGGATTGGCCATCAGTCTTCGAGTGAAATGCGGTACTAAAATTTAACTTCGTACCTAGCGCTTCTTGTAACTTTTTCCAAAACCTCGAGGTGAACCTCGGATCCCTATCCGAGATGATAGACATAGGTACTCCATGCAACCTCACAATTTCAGCAACATATAATTCGCCTAATTTATCAAGTGAGTAATCAACACATACCGGTACGAAATGAGCTGACTTCGTCAATCTGTCCATAATAACCCACACAACATCTTTCTTTTTAAGTGTCAAAGGCAACCTGATCACAAACTCCATGGTAATCCTATCCCACTTCCACTCAGGAATCATTACTAGCTGAAGCAAACCTGAAGGTACCTGATGCTCTGCCTTCACCTATTGGCAGATCAGACACTTTGTCACAAATGCCGAAATGTCCTTTTTCATGCCCAACCACTAATATAATTTCTTCAAGTCATTATACATTTTTGTGCTACTAGGATGTACGGATAAACAACCACTATGTGCCTCAAGCAAAATTTTCTGAATCAACTCCCCATCTCTAGGAACACAAACTCTATCATGAAACCTGAAGCAATCATCCAAACCAATTCAACAATTAGAGTCACCACCTATCTCGCACTGAACCCTTTTTGCTTGCAATTTATCATCATTCTTTTGAGCTTTAAAAATCCGTTACAGAAATAATGGCTTAGTTCTCAACTCCGCTAGTATAGAACCATCATCAGATAAGGTCAAACTCGTACCCATAGTTCTTAAAGCACACAAGGATTTTCTGCTCAAAGCATCCGCAACCACATTTGCCTTTCTGGGATGATACTCAATTACTAGCCCGTAATCCTTTAACAACTCAAGCAACATCTATTGTCCCAAGTTCAATTCCATTTGATTCATCAAGTATTTCAAATTTTTGTGATCGGTAAAAATTTGACATTTTTCACCATAAAAATAATGGCACCAAATCTTCAAAGCAAAGACGGTAGCGGCCAACTCTAAATCATGTGCCGGGTAGTTCCTTTCATGTGGTTTTAATTGCCTCGAAGCATAGGTCACCTCATTGCCCTCTTGCATTAGTACACATCCAAGGCCATTTAGTGACGCATCACTATAAATGACAAACTCCTTTCCCGAATTAGGTTGCACTAGCATGGTGCCTTAGTCAATTTAGCTTTCAACTGATGGAAACTTTGTTGACGTCTTTTAGTGCGCTCGAATTTTACATCCTTTTGAAAGATCTTGGTTATAGGAGAAGCAATCATAGAAAAACCCTCGACAAATCATTGGTAATAGCTAGCTAAACCCAGAAAGCTTCTAACCTCAGTTACATTCTTCGGTGGCTTCCAATCAACAATTGTCGAAATCTTGTTTTTATCAACCCAAATACCATCACCTGAAACTATGTGTTCTAAAAATTCGACTTCATGTAGCCAAAACTCACTCTTGCTAATTTTAGCAAATAACTTCTCTTTTCTCAAAGTCTGTAATACCGTCCTCAAACGCTTGGCATTTTTCGACTCATCTCGAGAATAGATCAATATATCGTCTATGAACACCACTACAAACTTGTCCAAATATTACCAAAAAATTTAGTTCATCAGATCCATAAACATAACCGGTGCATTACTTAAACCAAAAGGCAGAATAAGAAATTCATAATGGTCGTACCTCATTCTAAAAGCAGTCTTTGGCATATCGGATTCCTTAACCCGCAACTGGTAATAGCCAGGTCTTAAGTCAATCTTAGAGAACACCGTTGCTCCCTTTAATTGGTCAAACAAATCATCAATTCTCGGTAATGGATACTTGTTCTTAAGAGTCACCTTATTGAGCTACTATAATCAATACAAAGCCTCATCAACCCATCCTTGTTCTTTACGAACAATATAAGTGCACCCCAATGAGAGAAAGTTAGCTTCACAAATCCCTTTTCTGTTAACTCTTGCAACTGAGCCTTTAACTCTCTCAATTCTATTGGAGCCATCCTATATGGAGTAATGGAAATAGGTGCAGTCCCAGGTAACAAATCAATAGCAAACTCAATTTCTCTGACTTGGGGTAACCTAAGTAACTCTTCCGAAAACACGTCTGGAAATTCACAAACTACGGGCACAGATTCAAGTCTCAATTCTAACACCTCAATATTCAACACATATGCCAAATAAGCCTCACACCCTTTTCTCATGTATTTTCGAGCAGACATACATGAAATTACAACCCACATGTTGATTAACTCATCTGTTCCAACCCACAGAATTTCACCACTTTCACATTTCAGCTCAAGAGTTTTCTGTCTATAATTTACCTTAACATCGTGTAATGTCAGCCAATCCATGACCAAAATAATATCAAACTAATAAAAGGGCAATAACATTAGATCCGTCGAAAGACAGTAACCCTAAATCACTAAAGGACAATTCTTGCAAACCTTATCTACCAATACAAATTTGCCTAATAGGTTCGACACCTTAATAACAATTTTAGTCAACTCAACAGGCAATGTCATACTATGCACCAATTTTTCACAAATATATGAATGAGTAGAGCTTGGGTCTATCAATGCAATAACATCAATATTATAAAGTGAGAATGTACCGGTAATCACTATACTCTTACCACTGGTTCCACTTCCGACGTTCCTTGACGGTCTACCCTTAGTAGTAGTGTGACTTGATCTAACATCTTGAAATTTCTCATATCTCGCTCTCTCAGGGCAATCTCTAATAAAATGATGTACAGAACCACACCTAAAACAAGCTGGGTTAGGTCCCTAGCACTCACCGGTGTGCCGTCTACCACAGCTCTGACACTCAGGTCTATTAGTCCTTACGTTACCCATACTAGCCATCGATGTAGCCTAGGCTTTAGAACCCGTATATACTTTACCCCGATCTCTGTGTGACTACCCCGCTGAAACTGTCGTTTGAGGATTCATTTCCTTAAACCTCTTTGATTGAGATTGAAAGGACTTACTCATCGGTCGCTTCCGGGCATCTCGAGCCTCTATGATTGCTTTTCTATTTTCTTTATTTAGCTCATCCACTTTGCATGCTCTGTCGACCAATACCACAAATTCTGTTAATTCTAGAATTCCCACTAGCATTTTGATATCCTCATTGAGCCCGTCCTCAAGCCTTTTACACATCATCACCTCGGTGGAAACACACTCTGGTGCATATTTGCTGAGTGTAACGAACTCACGTTGATACTCAACTACCGTCATCTTACATTGCTTTAACTCAAGGAACTCCTTCCGTTTTTTGATCTACAAACTTCTGACTTATATAATTTTTACGAAACTCCTCCAAAAAGAAATCCCACAGCACTTTCTCCCTTAGGACCGCTGATATCAATGTTTTCCACCAGTGATAGGCTGAGTCCTTTAGCAAGGATACGGCACATTTTAAACTTTCTTTAGGTGTGCAAGACAATTCATCAAATACCTTCATGGAATTCTCGAGCCGAAACTCAGCCCTTTCTAGATCATCATTGACTTTAGCTCTAAACTCTACGGCCCCTTGTTTCTAAATTTTATCCACCAGAGGTTTTGCCAACCTTACCATATCAACACCCTGTAGGGCTACGTGAATCGGCTGTCGTATAGGCAGGGGAGGAAGGGGTTGAGCATTATGGTTTGCTCTAACAAAATTAGTATACCAGTCATACATCATTCGGAGAAAGGCATCTCGAGCCTCGTCTCCTTAACTCATAGTCTCATTTCTACTTTCTATCGGTGCAGTCCCTTATGCGAGAGCCGGCGCGTTACTAGCAGCATCATCAGTCGCAACTCCTTCGGGATCCATTACTATATAAAACACAAACACAGTTTAGAAAAGTCAGGACTCACCACACTATCATAATATATCTGTGGCGTATATAGCTAGACTCATCCACAATGCTATAGTAGCCCGACAACCAAGTAAATCATAGCTCTGATACCACTAAATGTAACACCCCTTTCCTAGGTTCACTGCCTTACCCAAACATGAGGCATTACCGGACAATATCAACATCATTCATGGATAATCGAACCACCAATTTTCATTCCAATTTAAAACTTATTTATAAAATACCATACAAACCTTAAAGTGGGCCTACAAGGCCCAAAACATGTTTGAGAATGTTCTGAAACCAAACCTAAAACATAGAAAAATTTTGGAAAATTTGACCGAATATATGGCACACGCCCGTGTAAGACAGGGGCACGCCCGTGTCCCCTACCCATGTTGAATTATTGGAAAACTATTCTTTATTTCGAACCTACAGGGGTTTTCACATGGCCAAGCACACGCCCACGTCCTTTGCCCGTGTTCACACACAGCCTTGACATGCCCGTATGGCCCTCTTGTGTGAAAAACTGGGACAATCTATTTATGACGTCAGCATGCAATTTTGGTCACACGGCCATGAGACACGCCCGTGTGACGTCCTTAATTTCTGAAAATCGCATGTAAAATTCACACGCCCTACAGACATGGCCGTGGGAGCTGGTCGTGTGGCCCTAAGCTAGGCTATTTTCCAAGCCATCCTTTACCCCAAAGCACATACTATCTCTACCACTTTTAACACCACATAAAATACACATCTTTAGACATCTAAATGTAATACCCCCACGCCCGAGACCGTCACCGGAGTCGAGCTTGAGGTGTTACCAAACATAATTTATCATTTAAACAACTTTACATCATTTATTTTGACTTTCGGAATAAGCAATTTTTCTGCATCATGGTCGCTAAAAAAATCATATCTCGAGTTACGAAACTCGAAATCAAGATCCGTAAATTTTCTCTAAATCTAGACTCACATAGCTACTAATTTTTTTTCTAAAATTTTTGGTTGGGCCAATTAGTACAGTTTATTAGTTAAAGTTACCCCTATTTCAGGACTTGACTGCACTGACCTCTACTTACTACGAACCCCTTTTCTCCATGTACAAAATTCATATAACTATACCGTTTATTTCCATTAAAATTAGATTCAATAAGGATTCTGAGAATATAAATTACACCTCCTAATTATTTTTTTACAATTTATAGTGAATTTTCAAATTTGGAATAGGGGATCCAGAAATTGCTCTGGCCCTGTTTCACTAAAACTCAAATATCTTATAACATATAACTTCTTTACCTATTTCACTTTTTCCATTTGAAATTAGACACAATAAGCTTCAATTTCATATTTAATTCTTCACATAATTCCTTTTCTACTATTTTTGGTGATTTTTCAAACTCACGTCATTGTTGCTGTAGTGTTCTGTTTTATGGCAAGTTTCATCTTTTTATGAATTCTCATGAACTATATAACATATTAAACTCACAAGGCATCCAACATTATCTAGGCTAGCCATACCAATTACTAATCGTTATCAAGCATTTTCTCAACCAAACCACAACTATATCACAAGATTATTTACACAAAACAAGTATATTGCTATACATGCCACACATCAAAACATACAAACCAATATACCAATTCTTCCTCGGATAGTGTGAGCGTTTCTTCGACCTTCTCGGTATCCAAGTTGGCTCGCTAAAAACTACAATGAATGTAAAGGAGGGAGTAAGCATAAATGCTTAGTAAGTTCACATGCAAATAACAAGTAACATAACAAAGCAATTATATCAACAACAATAGCATGATATCACCAAGATACAAACTACATTTCTAGCTATCGTGTATCATCTTACCACCTTATTTCTGTTATATCAAGTTTCAACCCGAGGGTTAAGTACATACCTGTCCAAATTGTCCATTTCACAACACTTACCAAAATATCATTTTCATCTTGAGTATTCCTCCATTCCGCTAGAATTTTACCAGTTGAACACATCGGAATATAACTCGGATACACGGATCATTTGCACATAAGTGCCACATATGTAATCAATCAATCATGTAACCCGCCCATAAGCGAACTCGAACTCAACTCAATGAGCTCGGGCGTTCGCATCCATAAGTGAACTCGGACTCAACTCAACGAGTTCGGATGTCTAGTTACATCACACGAACTCGGACTCAACTCAACGAGTTCAGACATTTGCATCCATAAGTGAACTCGGACTCAACTCAACAACCTCGGATGCCCAACCATCCTAGTGACATGTCACTTGTATCCTAATCTATTCCCAAGGTTCAAACGGGATTTTCCTCAATCACACATTTCCCCGTCGTTCTCCTCGGAATATCAGAACCAATACGTTGCTTGCATCTCATACTTATCAATTTAATCGCATACTTTTCATACCAATACATAATATCTCACAAAGCATAATATTCATAATAACAAGTATCATATCATATAAATAGCATTAAATCACTTAAAATAGCAATTATGTTACATTATTTACACATGAACTTACCTCGGTACAAAATATAGCAATTTTGCGATTTAGTCCAAAATCTTTTCTTTTCCTCGATCAAGGTTGATTCCACGTCTTTCTTGATCTAAAATAACACATTTAGCTTATTTAATACTCACATTATCAAAATAGTCCTAAATTCAAATTTGGCAAAATTACAATTTTGCCCCTAAACTTTTGCATATTTACACTTTTGCCCCAAAGTTCGAAAATTTAATTTTACCACAAATTCTTATGTTTTAGGACATGCTAATCATTTATTTACCATTAGCAAGCTAAAATTCCCACTAAAACACATACTTATGAACAATATGTACTTTTACCGATTAAGCCGTTTTACTCGTTTTTACTTAAAACCGAGTCGCACAAGTTGTCTAACATAATTTAAAACCTCATATTCTATCATAAAACATCAAAATACACAAAGTTCACCTATGGGTATTTTTCCAAATATGAACCCTAACTTAAATTATTTCTAACACAAGCTTTATCGAGTTACCGGGACTACGAAAACGTAAAGAACATTAAAAACGGGGCTTGGAATCACTTACTATGAAGCTTGGAAGCTTGAAACAAACCCTAGCTATGGAGAACCCTTGAAATTTCGTGGTAATGAAGAAGATGACCAATTTTGTGTTATTTTTCCCTTTTTATTTCATGTTAATATCCAAATGACCAAAATGCCCCTCCTTACTAAACTTTCAAAATTTCCATCCATGTCCAAATTTTTTCCATGAACTTAAAATTGGTCAAATTGCTATTTAAGACCTCCTAATTAATATTCCAAAGCAATTTCATACTAGAAACTTCTTGAATGCAAGTTTTGCAACTTATTCGATTTAGTCCCTAATTTCAAATTAAGCACTTTACGCTTAGAATTTCTTCACGAAATTTTCACACCATCATAAAATCATATCATAAACATCAAAATAATTATAAAATAATTATTTCTACCTCGAATTTGTGGTCACGAAACCACTATTCCTATTAGGCCCTAATTCGGGATATTACACTAAATGACTCAATTTTCCAAACCATCATCCATTTCAAATTAAACACACACAAACACACTAAGTATTCCATGACAATTACAACAACATAACCAAACCAACTTAACACCTACAACACCACTAATTCCCTATACATGTCATAGTTTAAGAGTTCATTTCACTATACCAAAGATAATGTCGATAGTGTGAGTGATCCTCCGACTCATTCAAATCCCGAGCTGGCTTGACTGAATCTATAAAACAAGGGAAAATAGAAAAGAGTAAGCTTTAAAAGCTTAGTAAGTCTATCAGCAAATAATTATCATCATGATAACTTTTAGCCACACCAAAATTATCTCTCACATACCAACTTACCAGCTAAACTTACCAACTTTCCCATACAATTCATACACATTATTTTCACCTACTTAAGTTGACACGCACCATTACACCCACATGCAATTTCCCCGCAATTACACTTGCCCAACAGAATACCTGCACACACATATCATACTACTGCACCAAATCCCTTTAGTAAGTATTCCCGTTGAACTCTTCAGGTTAACATTTGATACTTGATGGACTTTTCGCTCATGATTCCACCAACACATAAGCCCGGCTATCAGGCACACATGGTGAAGTTCACTTTATCACCCATGTGACCTAGCCATTTAGTCTCGTAGCCCTCGTGTGCACATGTTGAAAATCACTTTATCACCCATGTGACTTAGCTACATATGATATTGCTCTTATGTACACACGGGGAAGTTCACTTTATCACCCATGTGACATAGCCGTTAAGTCCCGTAACTATCGTGTACACATGGTCAAGTTCACTTTATCACACATGTGATTTAACCATTGAATTCTGTAGCTCTCGGGTCTACATGGTGAAGTTCTCTTTATCACACATGCGACCTAGCCATATTTCATTTGTATCTCCCGTTATTCTGAAGGTCCAACCGGGAACTCTCATTTCCAATGCTTTCAACAACATAAAAGATTATTCATTTTCCACGTTTCATAATATCCATTAGAATTATTAATGTACAAAAAGCGGTAATTTGCAACTTAATTTTAGACCTTGCCCTTGCCTCGGTCAAGGTTGATTCCTCAATCTTCTAGATCTATAATGACACATTTACCTCGTTTAATGCACACATTGTTCAATTTAGTCCAAAATCATCCTACGACAATTTTTACCATTTTACCCCTAACTTTGTAATTTTTTACAACTAAGTCCTTAGGCTCGTAAATTGAAATGTATCAATTCTCTTGGTTACCCAAGCCTAGCCAAATATCAATGGCATTCAAAATAGCCCACATTTCTCATTAATTTATACTTTTAGCACTCAATTTATTAAATTTGCAATTTGGTCCTTTTTGGGGACTTTCATGAAAAATCACCTAGTAATCATAGTTTACCACACCTTAAATATTCATATTCCACCATTAGACATCAAAATACTTGCATGTCATACATGGGTAAAATTTTTGACCTTAACCCTCGCTTAAAAATAATGGTAAAATTAGCTAGAGCAAGCTACAAGGATTCTAAAAATACGAAGAGAATTAGAAAGATGGCTAGAAATCACTTACAATCAAGCTTGGAGGTTAAAGAAACCCTAGCTATGGCTTTCTCTCTATATTCGGCCAAGGAGAATAATTCATGGACAACATTTTTCCTTATTTTTCCCTTTTTATTCTTTTATTAACCAAATGACCAAAATGCCCTTCATTAAAACATTTGTTATGCCTACCCTTCGTTAGTCATTTTTGTCCAAGTTAAGTTAAAATGGTCCAATTATCATATAAGGACCTCTAATTTAAAAATCTAATTCAATCAAGTGCTTTATGTAATGAAACCCATATTTTTCACTTATTGCAATTTAGTACAACATACCAAATGGGATATGTAACCAATAAACTTCACACACTAAAATTTCACATATTTAACCAAACACCTAATAAACATCAAAACTAAATTGGAATAGTATTTGAAACCTTGCATTCATGGCTTCAAAACCACTTTCCCATTTAGCCCCTAATTGGGGTTGTCAAAACGAGCGTGTCCCCAGCCACACAGGCGTGTGTGACCATACGGCCTGCCCACACAGGCATGTGGTTCTCGAAACCATGAAATTTTTATGTGTTGAAAAAGTTTCAAAAGTTCTCGGTTTAGTTCTTAACCACCTGAAATGTATGTTTAAGGCCTCGTGGGCCCATAATAGGGACGTTATGAAAATGTTTGAAAAGTTTTAAATTGGATGCAAATGTTACGACATGAATTTGTATGTATAAGTGTGTTTAAGACTGGTAATGCCTTGAACCTTGTCTCGGTGTGGGTACGAGTAAGGGGTGTTACAAAATCACCTTTGAAAAATTTATTCAGAAAACATTTCTCCTACAACTATGAGTTTAGTATAATCATGCTCAAGAATAAGAATTTTGAAATTATGCCACTCAAGTATACATATTTTTTGAATCATTCTCAATTATTATCATGATAGCAAGAATAGACTAAATGCCTTCTCAATAAATATATGCTAAATTCTTACCAAATTTTTATTCTGTCATTTGAGACTAAACTGCAATCACTAAGTTTAATTTATATCTTCATATATTGAACTTAGCAATTTCTCTTCAGTAATGTAGTTAGCATAGAAATATGAATCAATAGGTCTTTTAAATAGGTTATAATGTGGCTAGGCTAGGGGTAGGTAAAAGTTGGTGCAACACCGCAAACCCGGCCCAGACGTTATGGCCGAACTTGGTGTATCACATTGAAGTGTTTTTCGAAAACCAAGTTTTCATTAAAAACCTTTTTGTTTAAAAACTTGTTGCCAACCAAAACTTGTATTTGTTGAAATGTAATTAATTTAAAAGTTAATTCTAGGAAAAAAACATTATTAGTTATTCTGTAAAATATTTTTCTAGAGTGGAAGCCTAATTTAATTTTCAATAATGAACCATGTTCTGCCTCTAAAGCACAAATCGTAAAACCATTCATGCCGATTTGAAATAATATCCAAAGGATAGGCCTTATTACAACCCGATCAAAATAATTTTA
This sequence comes from Gossypium stocksii, assembly GCA_020496765.1. NCBI lineage: Eukaryota > Viridiplantae > Streptophyta > Magnoliopsida > Malvales > Malvaceae > Gossypium > Gossypium stocksii. Next base: position 31,680,041 of record CM035624.1, read on the forward strand.
AAATACTGAAAAATTATATTAAAACTAAGTCTGAAACATCTTGCGAGTTGCCTACCTCCGAGTCCCTCCGTCTTTCGAACCGCCTACTGAGGATCAACTAAAAAATTAAAATAAAGAGGGGGTGAATTTGCGACAACTTAGTGTGTATGACCCTCGTCAATCACACAACATGCAACAAACAATCTGAGCCTAAGCCCTAATAAATAACAATGGTCTCTAGGCCTTAGCCCGCAATGGCCTCAGTTGGGTCAGAGCCTATATCACAATTAACGGTGGCCTTTGGGCCTTAGCCCATAGTGGCCTTACTTGGGCCTGAGCCCATATCACAGAATTAATACGATTATCAATGTGCAATTACCCATAACCAACCTGTACACTCCCTTCCAACCCACACTCCTGTGGGGAGATACTTGACCCACCCATCCTTGTACACTCGGTGTGGCACCAGTGGCGGCACCACTTATCGGTGCAGCATAGCTTCTTGGTGGCTAAAAAGCTTGTGGTCGCCATAAAGCCTTCGGTGGCTATAAAAGCTTTTGCTGGCTGAAAAGCCTTCGGTGCATCCATTGTCGTTAAGTGACTGTGCGACCCTTATATACACTTCCTCCAATCATAATCCCGGCCCATATGCAATATAATAACACATGAATGCACAAATAACATACAACATGCATAAGTCATACTCATGGCACATAGCGATATTTCGATAATTTTGCAACTAAGGGCTCTTCTGTAATTTTGTAGATTAAGGGTATCTCTGTAATTCTACCGTTCAGGGGTATTTCAGTAATTTTACCCTACGGGGGTATTTCAATAATTTCTTAACATTATGGGTCTAATTATGTACCTTGCCCCATCAACAAGTCCTCGTTGGCTAAAGTGAACAGATACTATGCACCAGGTAGGATTCCAGAGAAGAGGAGGTGAGTCATTAAGACCGCTTAAGTACTGAGCTCTCCTTAGATCCAATCTTAGACATGCATATACCCATTGCCACACTTCAATCTTATGACTTGTCCACAATTACACTTAATTAGTTAATTAAGTTTTATGTCTGTTTAAGCAAGTATTAGGTACTAGGCCCACTAGTCCATTACAAACCCTAATGATTCCACATACATTCATATAGCCTATCAGGCCCAATCACACTTATACGACCTATTAAGTCTAAATCTAGCCCAAGCCTAGCAATCAACTTAATCAACTTGCCATTTATTACCAAATCTACCCATTCTGCTATTTGGGCCCACGAGCCCGTCGGGGTTATTTGGCCCACTCTGGCCTAGTTGGCCAAAACGTGACCTAAGTCCATGAGATCGCTCATGGGGTCTCTGGTATCATATCGATTGTCCTCATACGAGTGTTCACGCACTCGCAAAACTACCGTAGCCAAACCTTCAGCTTTTCAGCATTTCGGCTTTTTGGCATTTCGGGATTTACCGATCTATTGTTTGTGTGCAGTGTATGTACACACCTGATAACAAAACGCGCTACGATCTCATTAGCCATGAACCTACAATCAATATAACTCTTCGATTAGTTATATGCTTAACAAATATCCTTACTGAAAATCGAAATCTTACCACTCGCCTTACCTTGGGCGTGTAACACCACAAATTTTGGGCCTAGAAGTATTGGGCCTTGGTTAAGTTTTGGATCCTAGCTTAGTATTTTTAAGAGTTTAATTTTGGCCTTTTAGAAGGTTGGAAGTGGCATGAAGGTGGACTCTAAGGAGAGTGATCAAAAGAGAAAATATAAGAAGAGATTAGGAGAGCTTATTGTGGAGAAAAATTAGGAGATGGGATGTGGATGAAGTAGAGCCAATTGGGACTTTAGGGGTTCGGCTTTGGGTATTTATAGGGGGTGCCGAATTGTTTTTGAAGAGTTCTCTTGCTTTTCCAAATCAAATGCTTCATTTTTCTTCTTCTTTCTAGTTCTTTTCCTCTTTTGCAAAAGCTGAATACCTATATCCCCTTTGTCAATTTCTTTCCCTAATCTCTTAAAAGTCGAATACTCATATCTCATTTGCTGATTTCTTTTGATTTCCTTCATCACAAATCTATTTTGTTATTTGCAACCCTTAATCGAGTTGTTAAAAGCTGAGGGCACACTTAGTAGATATCTAGGCCACGAGATCGAAGACTAGTTTCAGTAAGTACTTAGTTAACTATTGTTTGGTACGTTTTGATAAAAACCAAAGGGCTATCTAATATTGTTCTTGTTGTTAACCCTGTATTAACAAGGGGTAGGGTTCAAAGATTCAAGCGGTGTAAGCATTCCTAGCAAATGGTAAGCGTACTCACTCTAAATTTCAGTTTCATAGGTGGCCGAATATAAATATGGTTGATAAGGGTGACTAGTGTGGAATACGAGTCACTTGATGTTGATAATATGTGTGTATTGGTGCAGATCTAAGAATATTCGTGAATATTTGCTAAGGAAAGGCTAGAAAAGCCGAAAGTACATGGTAAGGTTACAGTAAGGCTTCGGGATCTGATAAAGTTGTAGTTTACGGTATAGAATTGATTCGAAGATGGTTTTGGTTGTAGGTCGAGGCTGAGAATAGTGTAGTACGGGTCGTGAATTAGGTGTGTACATACACTACACACACAGTAAATCGGCAAAAGCCTAAATCTCGAAACCCTAATGGGCTTGCCGAATTTGTGGGCCCAAATTGGCAAAGTTGTGATATGAAATTTTGTGATGGATTGATATGTATGATTATATGATTAAATTATGATCGGGCCTAATGGGTCATATAAGCATGATTGGGCTTAATGGCTTAACGAACGTGAATGGGCTTAATGGGCCTTATAGGATTGTAAAAATGCATGCTAGGGTACTAATGGACTTTAGGCCTAGTTAAAGGATCTCTCAAATTTCATAAGACTGAATTAAATAATTAAACAAACCCGTGGACAAGTCACTAGACTAAGGTGTGGCAATGGATGTATGCATGTCTAGGATTGGATCTAGGAAGAGCTTGGTACTCAAGTGGTCCGAGTGACCCACCTCCTCTTCTTTTGAATCCTACCAGGTGCATAGTGTCAGTTCATCTTAGCCGCAAGGACTTGTTGATGGGCCAAAATCCATAATTAAAATCTGTATCATTAGGAAATTATAAAATTACCCTTCTAGGATAAAATTTCGAAAATACCCTTTTAAGGTAGAATTATGAAAATGCCCTATAAGGTAGAGTTACTAAAACACCCTCGTAGGGTGGGAATACTAAAATACCCCTGTAGGGTAGGTTTACGAAAATACCCCTGGATAGTGAAATGACCAAAATATCCCTAAGTGCTTAATATATGAAAATGTGTAAAAATGTGTATATTGCATTCATGAATTGTATGTTGCACTTGGGTGGGTTTGATGATACAGAGGAAGTGTTCTGAGGATCGCATAGTCGCTTGACGATCGTGGATCCACCGTAGGCTTTCAAGCCACTGAGTAGCTTTGCTACACTATACATATACAGTAGCCTTGCTACAACGTGAGTAGTGCCACAACCAGTGCTACCTTTAGAGTGTAGAAGATTGGTGGGTTGATGTAGACATCCCCACAGGTGTGTTGGGTTGGTATGGGTGGTGTTTAGCGGTTGGATTTGGGATGGAAACATTTGCATTCATGAAATTCTAATATGACATGAGGTCAATGTGGGCTAAGGCCCCGACCACCGATATTGATTAGGGCTTAGGCCCAATGTGATATGTGCATACTGAATTGATTTGATTGCCAAGGGTCGTACACACTGACTTTCGAAACTCACACCCTTATTATTAATATTTAAGGTGATCCACAATAGACAGCTCGACGCGGGATAGGACTCAGAGATAGCCACACTACAAGTTACTTGGGAATTTTCAATATAGATTTATTAAGTGTTTTATGATAATTATTTTTAAATCTCCACTGTGATGTAATAAGGCTATGTATCTTCGACTTCATTATTTACTTGGGATTTTATTTAGTTACTGCTATAGTTAATAAACATGTTTTTTTTTCTAATTATTCATTTAATTTAATTCTTCAAAATTTTAACTAAGTAAATTCCTATCAAGCATATTTCGTTTCGAACTAAGTTTTTTAACTAAACCGTTTTTTGAAAGCAACCTTTCAATGTGACATCGCCAGATTCGGGCCTAACTTCTAGGCCAGGTTTGGGGTGTTACAGGGCAACAAGTCCTAATAGCCTTTCCTTGATCACTAACTGCAATTATTTCCTAGATCTGCAAGAACCTTAACCATTAAAGACTGAATAACAGCTGACTAACATCCAACACGAGTCACCCTTCAAATACTTATGACCATTCGGCCAACCTTTAAACTAAAGTGAAATTTACTTACCCAAAACTCGAAATGCAAGGAACGACTCAGCAAAAACTTGGAGGAAGATATTTAATCCCTTGATTAGGGAGAAAGAGAGAAGAAGTTGGCTACTTTGATTTAGCACACAATTGGCCAAGGTTAAAGAATGATGAAGCAAATAGAGAATTGAGAGGACAAGGTTTCGACAAAAGCAATAAAGAAAAGAAGAATTCGACAATAGAGAAGGAATGGAGAAATCGACACTAACCTACAAATCATAAGAAGATTTAGTTTTGAGGCAACTAGTTCACACGTTTGAAACGAATAGAACAAAAAGAAAACTTGACAGAGAGCTTTCAGGATTTGGCTACCCCCTAGAAAAGACAAAATTTGGCACCTAAGCACTTACCCTTACCGAAATTGGCCACCACATTCACCCATTCGGCTCCAACACCTCTCTTATCCCCATCTCCTAATTTTTCTCCACGATAAGCTCCTTAATCCCTACCTTGAATTTCTCTTCTGATAACTCCCTTCAGAGTCCACTCCAACGCCACTACTAGCCATCCAAAGTGTAAAAATTTATTCGCAAATAACGCCATGCTAGCACTCGAACCTGGGATCCCCTTACCTACTAATGATGCCACCTCCCTGCTCCCTAAGTGGCGCCACTTAGCCACTACACCACAACCTCACTTGTGTTCTAATTTCTACCCCATTTATTTAAAAGCCATACAACTTGATGTCAAGGTTCCTTTAATACTTAAACTAAAATTTTCCCTACTTCTAAGTTCAGATTTAGGACTTCATTGCGGCTCTCCAACACTAAAGAAAAATTACCTAACTAGAAAATCAGTCACACATTCCACATCCAAATTTACAAAAATAAAGGTTCGGGATTTTTAGGGCGTTATAACTTTACCCCTTGACAGAAATTTCATCCTCAAAATTACCTAATCTAAATAGTTGAGGATACTGGTGTCGCATCGCCTCCTTTAATTCCCATGTAGCCTCCTCAGCCCCATGGTTACACCGAAGCACCTTGGCTAAAGAAATGGATTTTCTTCTCAGTACCTTAACATCTTGATCAATAATCTGCACGGGTTCTTCCTCAAAGGTCAGGTCTAGTCTAACCTCTATCTCCTCAACCGGCACCACATGCGAAGGATCCAAGCAATAACACCTTAACATGGAAACACGAAACACATCGTGGATCTAACTTAATTCAGGAGGCAATTCCAGCTGATAAGGAACTGGCCCAATTCGCTTTAGAACATGATATGGCCCAATAAACCTAGGGCAAAACTTTCCCCTTTGTACAAACCTTAACACCTTCTTCCAAGGAGAGACCTTAAGAAAAACTGAGTCCCCCACTGCATACTCAATCTCTCGACGCTTAAGGTCGGCATACGATTTTTGCCTATTCGAGGCCTCCTTCAACTGATCTCAAATCAATCTCACCTTATCCTTAGTATTTGCAACCATTTCGGGCCCCAAAACTCGTCATTCACCCAATTATGTCCAACATGTTGGAGTCCGACACCTTCGCCCATACAGTGCTTCATATGGTGCCATCCCAATACTGGCTTAATAACTATTATTGTACGCAAATTTGGCTAATGACAAATAGTCCTCCCAGCTACCTCGGAACTCAATTACACATCCCTTCAACATGTCTTCCAGAACTTGAATTACCCTATTCGTTTGACCATCTGATTGAGGCTGAAACACTATACTAAAGGTTAATCTAGTACCCAGCGCCTCGTGTAGCGTCTTCCAGAACCTCGACCTGAACCGTGGATCCCTATCCAATATTATAGAAATTGGCACTCGATGCAATTTTACAATCTCAGCCACATACAATCTAGCCAACTTCTACAGTGAGTAATCAGTGCGAATCGGTACAAAATGAGTGGACCTAGTCAACTGATCCACTATAACCCATATCGAGTCATTTTTAGTAGGCGTCAAGCGTAGCCCACTAACAAAGTCCATGGTGACCCTTTCGCACTTCCATAGTGGAATTTTAACTGGTTGAAGCAATCCTGAAGGCAACTAATGCTTTGCCTTAACTTGCTGACACGTCAGACACTTACTTACGAACTTCGTTACCTTACACTTAAGTCCTGGCCACAATAAAGTTCACACAAATGTCGATACATCTTGTTTCTACCAGGATGCATAGCGTAGGGACTGCTATACACTTCCCAAAGAATAGTCTGCCTTAGCTCATCATCCTTCGGTATACACATTCTCCTATGGAAGCACAGCACCCTTTTACATTTTTATCCCAAAGTCTACCGTCTCTCACTCTCCACTTATCTAAAATAGGGTCCCAAAGTCTCATCTAATAAATGCTTACTTTTTATCTGCTCAACCCACACTGGCTTTACTTGAAGTTAGCTAGCAAACTTCCATCATCAAACAAGCTTAAACGACTGAGCATAGCCCTCAAGTCCAACATAGCCCTACGACTCAATGCGTTAGCTACCACATTTGCTTTACCAGGGTGGTTCTCAATCGTACAATTATATTCTTCCAATAATTCTACCCACCTACGCTGCCTAAGGTTTACCTCCTTTTGGGTAAGGACGTACTTCAAGCTTTTATGATCCGTATAAATTATGCACTTTTCCCCATACAAATAATGTCTCTAAATTTTTAGCGTGAAAACCACCGTAGCTAATTCCAAGTCATGGGTGGCGTAATTCACTTCGTGATTCTTCAGTTGTTGTGTCGTATATGCAACCACCTTTCCTTCCTGTATCAATACACAACCCAAGCCCACATGCGACGCATCACTATAAATTGTAAACTCTTTCCCAGGCTCTGACTGAATCAACATAGAGGCTTCAGTTAAAACCTTTTTGAGCTTCTCAAAACTCTCTTGCTGCTTGTTCGACCAAACAAACAGTACCCCTTTCCGCAACAATTTAGTTAAAGGTGCAGTAATTATTGAGAAACCCTCAACAAAATGCCTATAGTACCCTGCCAAGCCTAGAAAGCTTTGAATCTCCAATACCGACTTAGGTGGCTTCTAATCTAGCACCGCTTCAATCTTCCGAGGATCTACCCTCTTCCCTTTAGCTGACACCACATGCCCTAGAAAAGTAACTTCATTCAGCCAAAATTTGCACTTGCTGAATTTGGTATACAGCTACTTTTCCCTTAGAGTCTGTAACACAACCCTTAAGTGCGCATCATGCTCATCTTCACTCCTTGAGTACACTAATATATCGTCCATGAAGACCACCACGAACCGATCCAGGTAGGGTTGGAAAACCCGGTTCATAAGGTCCATGAAAGTGGCAGGCATGTTTGTTAATCCAAATGGCATCACTGATGTAACACCTCAAACCCGACCCAAATGTTATGGCCAGATCTAATGTGTTACACGGGCAGTTAAGATACCTCATTCCTTTATTAACAAGTTTAGCAAAATCACTTCAAGAGTATTGAGGAAAATAACAGGTTATTTAGTGAAAGTCCTATCCACTATTAATTGGTGTTTATTTCTTTAGAAGGTCTTACCTTGTTATTAGGTGATCCAGTTGTAACGTACGATATGTTTGAAAACGTTTATTAATTTTAAATAAAATCCCGCATAGCCTTAGTCTATTCATTTTAAGCAAGTTGTAATTAATTAAATAAAAATAAAAATAAAAATACAAATAAAATACTTAATGAGTGGCCTTATTACAAAATAAAAACCCAAAAGAAAATGAAGTAAAGAAAAATACTAAACTAAGCAATTTTGAGAAAAAATATTAACCAAGTGCAGTTCCCGTGGCCACTTCGAATCCCTCCAGCTCCAAGTCCTTAAAGGTTAGGGTTCACCTGCATGGATGAAAAGAAAGGGGTGAGTTGGTGAAAACTCAGTGTCTAAGCTAAACCCAACCAGAGTCCAGACTAGTTCAAGCTTATCTGGGCCTAAGCCCTATCTAGATACAGTATTAACTGGGCCTTAGCCCTATTCAATAAACAGTAATTAGTGGGCCTTAGCCCTAATCAGAAATCAGTGTGACCCTTAGGCCCATTATAGTAACAGAACAGTATTATATGCATGAATGCAAAGGCCAGCCCTATATAGCACCCGTACCAGCCCTACACATCATGTGGGGAATAACTCAACCCACCCAGTCCTACACACCATAGTCGTAGCTTAGCTGCTTAATCAGATAATGTGCCCAAGCCACTAAACAATAAAATGAGGCAAAGCCCCTAATAGTAAACATGACGTTGCCACTTAGCACTTCCTCCATCAAAACCCAATCCCATACAACAGTGTATATAATGACATGGCATTCAGCGAACCGATAAAGTTTTAGCATGCGATTCAGTCAACTTAACCCTAGGGGTAAAATGGCCTTTTAACACTTAGGGGTAAAACAGTAATTTTCTCCCTTAAAGGGTATTTCAATAAATTAACCAAATTTCTAGGGTTTTATGCTCATTACAGTGGTTAACAGTTATAATGTCAATTAAGTAGCTTATTTAGCCCATTTCATTAATCGAAAGTCATCGGGCCCTAAAACCCCTAATGGACCCTACGGTGTCCACTAACTATTACAGCCCACTAGGTCAAAATTTTATTTTCGTTTTAGCAGATTGGTCACCCAGGTTTGTAGAATACACTTACCACTCGTTTTCTCCTATATGGGCCCGTAAGCCCATTGGGCCCAAAATCAGCCCTCCGAGGCCCAAAACCACCAACGTGCACGAAATCGCGCACACATCATCCTTACCATTTGCGACTACAGATTTTACTGATTCAAGCCGACCCACAAGCGCTCACAAGCTCACAAGCCCTCGAAATGCCAGAATTTCGGTATTTTGGCTTTTCGGCTTTTACCAATCTAGTCTACTAGTGGGTGTCGATTACACACCTGTTTTTACGATAAACTACGACGAGATCCGCACCGAATTAATCCTACAATCGTTTATAAGCACACTATTAACTAAAGCCCAACGGAAACAACGAAACTAACAGCCTACCATATTCGGTCGACACTATCTACAGCCTTAAACACTTCCCTCTGCCAATTCTTCAACTAAATCTAGATCTAGATTGCTTCAATCCTCCAAGTCTCAAACTACTCCTTGCTAGATCGCCCTTTTTCCATGCCAACATATGAGATCCAAAAGAAAAGCTCAACTAAGTTTTTAATCCCAAAAATGAGTCAAAACCGACAACTACCATGGTAATGGGGTTTTGACTTTTCTTAATTCATAACAAAGAATAAAGTAGAAAGGGTACTTACCCAACAATCTGCTTAACAGCCCTACTATACAAAATAACCACCAATCACCAGCTTATCCTAGATCTATTATCGATCTAGCCAAACTTGTAAGAAGAAAAGAGATCCAAAGGATTCGGCTTTCAATACCAACTAAAAGGTAAGGAGGTTTCGGTTTCTGAGTGAGAGATGGAAGAAAGTGAAGAAAAGGTTTTGAAGAAGAACAATTGACCAAGAGATGAGAGGTTCTGTAGTTCGACTAAAATAGAAGAAAATAAAAGGAGGGTTCAGCCAAGTAGAAGATTCGGCTCGCAAGAGAGGGTTACTTTTGTTGGTGAAGAAAAGATGAAGAATAAGAAAAGAGAGTGGAGAGAAAAGGTAGATGCTTGGTTCAGCTAAAGAAGAGAGGTGATGAAGAGAATTCGGCTTGGAAAAGAAAGAAGAGAAAGAAAGAACAAACTTGGTTCTTTGCACAATCGGCCCTAAAGGAGTTGATGTTTGCATTTTCGACTTTTGAAACTAAAGAGAGGAGAACAGAGAAAAAGTAAAGAACCCTAAGAGGTACTACTCTAATTCGGCAAGAAATAATTGCCAAATCCCAGAGACTAGCTACTAAAAGAGTTCGGCACCTACACCTACACCCAACTGTCGAACCTAAACCCTAATAAGACCCAAGTCACAATCGGCTAAAACCCCTAACACCCTTTGCCGATTATGCCAAGCCAAAGACCCAAAATCGAAATTGCTTCCCCAAGAGTCCCATGTTTGGCCAATACTTGCTTCTCATTTGAATTTCCTAGATTTGATCCTAGATTATCTCTCCTTATCATTCCTTACCCAATTCCATGAGTAGCTCAACTTCTTCCTTCAATATTTTACTTAGGTTCCATCATTTACCTTGCATAGGCATAAAAAAAAATAACACCTTGCTACTCCATAGACACGAACTCTAGCTCTTGTACAACTTCCACACGCCACTCCACTGTCTCTTAAGTGGCGTTACATTGCCACCTTACCACTGGTCATCTTGTGTCTTAAATTACAAACTTTTGTTTAAAAGCCCACTTACTCAAGGCCTCTTCTCTTTAAGTCTAAAATTTTAAAATTTCTACCGGGTTTTAACTTGAACTTGGGCCTTCTAAAGGGCTACTAACACACTCAAAACAAAATTAATACCTCCAGACAAGCAAAAATTAAGTTTACACAAAATCCCAAAAATCCCAAAAATTAGGGCTTTACAACTCTACCCCCTTAAAGAAATTTCGGCCTCGAAATTTACCTGGTCCAAACAAGTGAGGGTATTGTTGACGCATCGCCTCTTCTGGCTCCTACATAGCTTCTTCTCTGCCATGATTGTGCCACAGTACTTTTACAAAAGGAACTGACTTCTTCCTTAATACTTTGTCATCTTGGTCCAGAATTTGCACATGTTCTTCTTTAAAAGTCAAGTCAATTTTCACCTCAATTTCTTCCACTAATATGACATGAGAAGGATCAGATCGATACCGTCTTAGCATGGAGACATGAAAGACATCATGAATCCTATTTAACTCTGAGGTAATTCCAGTTGGTAAGCTACCGGACCCACTTGTTTAAGAATTTGGTAAGGCCCGATAAACTGCAGACTCAACTTGGCCTTCTTACCAAACCTTAATATCTTCTTCCAAGGTGAGACCTTTAAGAAGACCATATCCCCTATTGAGTACTCAATTTTCTTATACCTTAAGTCAGCAGAAGATTTCTGCCTATCAAATGCTTCATTTAACCGCTCACTGATCAACTTAACCCTGTCTTCAGTATCTGCCACCAACTCTGGCCCAAGAAATTGACGTTCTCCTAACTCCGTCCAATAGGTAGGTGTATGGCACCTATGCCCATACCTTCGCTAATGGCAAGTAATCCTCCCAACTACCTCGAAAGTCGATAACACAACCTCTCAACATGTCCTCCAGAACCTGATTAACCCTTTCTGACTGTCCATCTATCTGGAGGTGAAAAGCAGTGCTGAAATCCAATCGCGTCCCCAACGTCTCATGTAACTTCCGCCAGAATTGAGATGTAAACCTAGGTTTATGATCAGAAATAATCGAAATTGGCACTCCATGAAGTCACACTATCTCCCCACATACAACTTAGCTAATTTCTGTAGTGAGTTATCAGTTCAGACAGGTATGAAATGAGCAGAGTTGGTTAACCTATCCACAATCACCCAAACTGAATCTTTCTGGGTAGGCGTCAAAGGTAGCCCACCCATAAAGTCCATGGTTACCTTCTCCCACTTCCAAAGTGGAATCTTCACTGGTTGCAGAAGTCCAGAAGGCAGTTGATGCTCAGCTTTCACTTGCTGGCATGTCAGACACTTTCCCAAAAATTTTGTTGCTTCACGCTTAAGTCCAGGCCACTAGTACAACTTTCGTAAATCTCGATACAACTTATTCCCTCTTGGATGCATGGCACAACGTCCCCCATGAGCCTCTCTCAGAATTGACTGACTCAAGTTAGAGTCCTTCGAAATACAAACTCTTCCTCGAAAGTATAGAACTCCTTCTCTATTCAGTCCAAAATCAGAAGTCTCATCATTCTCAGCTTGTTGGAATCAAGGAACTAGTGACTCATTCTCTAACTGCTTCTCCTTAATCTGCTTAATCCAGGTTGGTCTCACTTGTAACTCCGCTAACAAACTACCATTATCATATAGACTCAGACGAGCAAACATTACTCTCAACTCAATTATAGCTATCCTACTTAGTTCATCAGCCACTACATTTGCTTTGCCTGGGTGATCCTCAATCGAATAGTCGTAGTCCTTAAACAACTCTATCCATCTTTGTTGCCTAAGGTTCAACTTCTTCTGAGTTAACAAATACTTGAGACTCTTATGGTCCGTATATATAATACACCTTTCTCCATATAAGTAGTGCCTCTAGATATTTAACACAAAGATCATTGACGCCAACTCTAGATCATGTGTAGGGTAGTTCACTTCGTGAGGCTTAAGCTGTCGCGATGCATAAGTGACCACCTTACCCTCTTGCATCAATACGCAGCCCAAACCAACATGCGACGCATCACTGTAGACAGTGAAATCCTTCCCAGACTTCGGCTGAATCAATACTGGTGCCTTAGTCAGGACTTTCTTCTACCTATCAAAAGCCTCTTGCTATTTCTCAGTCCATACAAACAATACTCCTTTCCTCAAAAGTTTCATTAACAGTGCAGCAATCAAAGAAAATCCTTCTACAAACCTTCTGTAGTACCCAGCCAAACCCAGAAAACTCCAAATTTCAGATACAGATCTCGGTGACTTTTACTCCAGAACTGCCTAATTTTATGAGGATTCACCCTAATCCCCTCAGCAGAAACAATGTGACCTAGAAACGTCACCTCTCGCAACCAAAATTCACACTTGCAGAATTTTGCATAGAGTTGCTTCTCCCTCAATACTTGTAGAACAATACGGATATGCTCATCATGCTTCTCCTCAGTTTCCGAATACACCAAAATATCGTCTATGAAGACGACTATGAATCGATCCAAGTAAGGCTGGAATACCTCATTCATCAAATCCATGAAAGCCCCAGGTGCATTCGACAATCCAAATGGTATTACTAGAAACTCGTAATGACCATACCGAGTTTTGAATGTTGTCTTATGAATATCCACCTCTTTGACCCTTAACTGATGATATCCATATCGAAGATCGATCTTAGAAAATACCGAAGCTCCTCTTAGCTAGTCAAACAAGTCACTGATCCTTGGTAGAGGGTACTTGTTCTTAATCGTTAGTTTGTTCAACTGGCAATAACTGATGCACATACACATCGTCCCATCCTTCTTCTTCATGAACAGTACCGGTGCTCCCCATGGAGACACACTTGGCCTCATAAAACCTCTGTCCAAGAACTCTCAAATTTGTGCTTTCAACTCCACTAGCTCCTTTGATGCCATCCTATAAGGTGCGATAGACACTGGAGTCGTTCCAGGCAACAAGTCGATTCTAAATTCGACTTCACGATTTGGAGGCAACCTAGAAAGCTCCTCAAGAAAGACATCTTGAAACTCTTTGACAGTCCTAACCTCTCTTACAGTCATACCCTCAACATCAGACTGACTTACATATGCCAAATACGCTCGCAACCCTTGCGAATCAGCTTTTCAGCCCTCAAGGCTGAAACAACATTGGACAAGTAATCACTTCGCTCCCCTATAACCATCACCTCCTCATCCTCCGCGATCTTTATCACCATCCGTTTAGCCGCACAATCCAGAGTCGCCTTATGCTTAGCAAGCTAGTCCGTTCCCAATATGAGATCGAATTTCCAAACGGTAGCTCTATTAAGTCCGCGGAGAAAATCCTACCTTGAGTCTCTAAAGGAACGTTTCTAAAGAGTTTGTCTACCCTAACCAAGTGACCCAGTGGACATATCACAGTTATCCCACTCACAGTTTCCTCAGAGTGCACACCCAAAGTCCCAGATATATCACATACAACATACGAATGGGTAAAACCAATATTTATCAAGGCAGTGTATGGGATGCTAGAAATAAAAAACGCACCAGTTATGACGTCAGGTGTGTCACCCTCCTCTCGGCGACAAGTAGCATACACAAACGCTGGCTGACAAGCCTCAGCATTTCCAGCACCACTGCCTCGTGGTCCACATCCACAACTATTTCCATTGCCGCCCCTACCTTGACCATGGCCTCTTTACGGTTGTGGTCCACCTCGCACTCGTTGAGCAACCCTCTGTTTAGCAGCTTGTGTCTGAGCTGGTCTCTAAGGATAGTCATTAACTCTATGCTCCTTGGATCCACTCCAGAAACATGCCCCAGTACGCTTCCAACACTCTCCCAGATGCACTCTACCATAATCCCCGCAAGCTTGCGGTCTAACCATATTCACCGAAACTGCTCGAACTGGTTCGTCCACTCTAGCCCTTTTTACATTCCTACCTGCAGCACTCGAAGGTCCAGAATCCCTCCTAAATCAATTTCAGTCCGTCTCACGATTCTTTCACTCTGTTCATTTCACCTTCTCAGCTATCTTAGCCTTTTCCACTAAGGCAGCAAAATCACGCTCCCTCTGCAGAGCTATCAGCACCCTAAGCTCATCCTTGAGGCCATCCTCAAATCGTATGGTACGTTCATATTCCGTAATAAGTATTCCACTAGCGTACTGGCTCAACCTTAAGAACTCGGCCTCATACTCGGCAACAGACTTGTTACCTTGGGTCAGGTTCAGAAATTCCTTCCTTCGAGCATCCACATAGCTTACCTCGGCGTACTTCCCTTCGGAGGCCGTCTTAAACAACTCCCAAGTTACCCACTAAGCTGGGGTACTATCCCTCACAGTGATCCACCACTGGTAAGCCTCGTCTCGCAGTAAAGATACTGCTCCCTTCAGCTTCTACTCCACTGAGTAATCCAAGTCATCCATGATTTACTCCGTGGCCTCCAACCAATATTCGGCCACATTTGGGGCTACACCAGATACGCCCCTAAAAATCTCTGCTCCGTTAGCTTGGAGTAGCTCAGATAGAGATCCCCGATTCACAGTCCCCGCACTCGCTCCAGCGATCCTTTCTAGAACCCTTAACATTGCCTGGGACAAAGCATCATCCCCTCCAACCCGATCATATAACCCATTCTCAGCTACCGACGGTGGTCGTACCTCCTTAGCTGGCATATGCCCAGAAGATGAAGACCTAGCTTGTACACTACTTCGGCCACGCCCACGGCCTCGTCCATGAGCTGCCCTCTTACTCATATCGTATTATCTTTTTACGAATTTTATGAATTAATTCAGTATTTCAGTGTTTATAACAAATGTCTTATGCACAGACAGTATTTCAGAAGTTTGTTTTCATAGAATCATAGCCTAGCTACAGTCTCAATCTTCTAGGGTTTTCAGTTTTTCGTACTGTCTCAGTCTCTACAGTTTTAGTATTACCCTAACTGCAGAACCTTAGTAGGGTCTCAGTACTATCTATAGTTGTATTTCAGTACAGTAGAGTAGAGTAAAAATACTTACAAACTTGGTGCCGGAGATTCAGTGTGCCATTCTTCAGAAATCAGATTTCAGAAAACCAATAAGACTAAACTTTATTTTTAAAGTAGAACCTTCAATAAGTATATATTAAAGAAAATAAATTTGAAAAGGGTTTTCTTAAGAAATTTTCCAAAACTGATTTCTCCAATACCCTTCTTGGGCCTTTGTTTGAATTTTAAGAAAACTTCTTGGACCCGATCCACAGCCAAGTTGTTGCAACTTGGCTCTGATGTCACCAAATGTAACATACCAAACCCAGACCAGACGTTATGGCCAGATCTAATGTGTCACATGGACAATTAAGACGCCTCGTTCCTTTGTTAACAAGTTTAGCAAA
This sequence comes from Gossypium stocksii, assembly GCA_020496765.1. Classification (NCBI taxonomy): domain Eukaryota; kingdom Viridiplantae; phylum Streptophyta; class Magnoliopsida; order Malvales; family Malvaceae; genus Gossypium; species Gossypium stocksii. The sequence continues at coordinate 31,695,972 of CM035624.1, forward strand.
ATCACTTTAAAAGTATTGAGGAAAATAACAGGTTATTTAGTGAAAGTCTTATCCACTATTAATTGTTTTTTTTCTTTAGAAAGTCTTATCTTGTTATTAGGTGATCCAGTTGTAACTAAGATGTGTTTGAAAATGTTGATTAATTTTAAATAAAAACTCGCGCAGCCTTAGGCTATTCGTTTTAGGCAAGTTGTAATTAATTAAATAAAAATAAAACTACAAATACAAATAAAATGCTTAATGGTTGGCCTTATTACAAATTGAAAACCCAAAAGAAAATAAATTAAAGAAAAATACTGAAATAAGTAATTTTGAGAAAAAAATTAACCAAGTGCAGTTCTTATGGCCACTCCGAATCCCTCCAGCTCCAAGTCTTTTAAGGTTGGGGCTCACCTGCATGGATGAAAAGAAAGGGATGAGTTTGTGAAAACTCAATGTGTAAGCTAAACACAACCAAAGTCTAGACCAGTTCAAGCTTATCTAGGCCTAAGCCCTATCCAGATACAGTATTAACTAGGCCTTAGCCCTATTCAGTAAATAGTAATTACTGAGCCTTAGCCCTATTCAGAAAGTAGTGTGACCCTTAGGCCCATTACAGTAACAGAATAGTATTATATGCATGTATGCAAAGCCCAGCCCAATCCAGCCCTACACACCACCCGTACCAGCCCTACACACCATGTACAGAATAACTCAACCCACCCAGCCCTACACACCACAGTCACAGATTAGCTGCTTAATCAGATAACATGGCCAAGCCACAATAAAACGAGGCAAAGCCCCTAACAGTAAACGTGGCATTGCCACTTAGCACTTCCTCCACAAAGACCCAATCTCATGCAACAATGTATATAATGACATGGCATTCAGTGACCAGATAAAGTTTTAGCATGTGATTCAATCAACTTAACCCTACAGGTAAAATGGTCTTTTAACACCTAGGGGTAAAACTATAATTTCCCCCTTAAGGGGTATTTCAGTAAATTATCCAGATTTCTAAGGTTTCATGCTCATTACTGTGACAGTCCGATTTTGGCCCTAATCAGAAAGGTGGTTTCGGGACCATGAATCTGAGTTAGAAATATATCAAAATATTATTTTCTATGCTTTCTATGCGTGATTTAGCATGTGTGAATTTATGATTTAAAAAAATTTGTAGTATTTGAAGGTCGATTTGATAAAATGGGCTAAACCGCATAAAATGAAAACTTTGTGGTTATTCCCGAAATGGTTGAATTGTGATTGTTTTTAGAAATTGAAGCATCCAAGTGATAAATAACCCATAGTTATTAGAGTGGACGGTAATAGGTTTAATGAGATGGGTTTAGTTAATATATATTTAATGTTAAATTGGTAAATTATCAAAGAATATGATTATAATAAAACATAAACATGAAATCATTTTGCATGTTACTCATCTTGGTGGCCAAACTTGATAGGAAGGGAGGAAGAAAATAGTTTTGCATTCGTCACCTTGTGTTCTTCAATTAGGTAAGTTTTTGACATAACTTTTGATTGATATTTCATTTTTGAAGTTGTTGTTAAGTTACCTAGCTAGCCCATAGTTCAATTGTTTTTTAAATAGTTGAAGAATATGTTTCGGCCATTGGATGAGTTTTGTGAGGTTTTTGTGTTTGATGTTTGGAAATGAAAGATGGATGTTAGGTAAGTACAAATTTCTTTTAATTATGTGTTTTAGTGAATTTTAGCAATTTTGGCTAAATTAATTAAAGTAGATTTTGGACGGTTGAATAGCTAAATTTAGGAATTTAGGAGTTTTGATTGAGTTATGTAAGCACTCAGACTTATTAATTTGTAAGAAAATTTGATTAATTTGAGTGTTATGAAATTTTGGATCGAATTGCTAAAGTTATTTTCTTTAAGTGGTGATTTTGCGAATTTTATAATCATGAGGGTTTGAATAATAATTATATGGTTAAACGATTTAAATAAATTCAACTTGTTTTCAATTAGTTCAAGAGCAAAAGGGGAAGGATTTGGATCGGGGAAAGTCAAAGTTAGCCGAGTAATCGACATAGTCGTACAAAGTTGTCGAGGTAAATCTTTAAGCTAATTCATGTATTAAATTCAGACAAATATTAAATTCAATAGATGAATTGAAATGTTAAATTTGATTTATGCTGTTACCAAATGTGGTTAAAGTAGCGTATGGTTTGGTTTGATGTATATTTGGAGATGCCGAATGTAAATTAAAATGTTGAATGGTTTATTTGTTGTATATTGAAGTATTTGAAGGTAAATTATAATGTGATTAAGATATGTGCTATGTTTACCACGTGAAGGATGAATGATAATGAAGTTAATTGTTGTGTTCTAGCTATGGTACTGAAATGTGCCGTGTTTGATTTGGTATAGTTGAAATGTGGTAACTATGGTATTATAGAAATTATTGATTGATTTATGAGGTGCAAAATTATCAAATTGATACATAGATGGAATGTGCCGAATGTGAATTGTTTAGGAAGTGAATTACCCAAGTGTTTTATTTAAAATGAACTTTACGTCTAGCAGGCATTGCGCCGGTGTTGTGAATCGGGCTTTACGCCTAGCAGACCATGTGCTAGTGATTAAAATAATGCAGAACACCTAGCAAGCTTCGAGTCGGTGAACCGAATCAAGCTTTAAGCTTGAGAGGATTAGTACCTATGTGAATCAAGATTGTTTTAGCATATGAAAATTAAGATATTTGGGCATGTAATTTAAAGTTATGTGGATACGAGTATACATAAGGAGCTGAGACTTAATTCCTTGTTTGACCATGTTGTTTTGGACAGATTGAATGAAAGGTAAATGTAAGTTGATTTGGTAGAATTGATTTAATTGGATTTTGTATACAAATATGTATTGATTTGGTATTCGTTGCTATAGTGGGAAAACCAAAAGAGCATGTTCGGTCATGAAGTATAAATAATTAATTAAAGTAAAGCCTTTATAGTAAAATTTGTCTATATGGATCAAATTTTTATTTAGAGTAAATGTTTAATTGCTTAAGTCTTACTAAGCCATTGAAAGCTTACTCCGAGTATTATGTTTCTCTGTTTTATAGATATTTGAATTTAGTTAATAGCTCAGGGATCGTCAGCATCACATCACACTATCGAATATTTTCGTATTTTATATTTTAAGTTTTACTTATGGCATTTCGTAGCTAAACTATCTTGTAGCTAAGATTGATTTTGTGTTATGTTTATAAAATGGCATGCGAAAATGGCTAATTAAATATTATGGAAGTGTTTTTCAAACTATGGATAATGTTTTGAATATGGAAATTAGTTGCATAAACTTGGTTAATGGAAATATTCATTGTAGTGTATTGATTTTGTATTTGTATGTGTATATTTAAGTATGAGTCGTAATGGCTGATGTATTGATTGGATGTGTACACATATATGTCTTAGTTGTTAATGTATTAAAATGTTATAATATGGTTCGGTGGATAGATTAATAAATGTTTGCTTAGGTCTAATTGAGAAATCGTATTTTGGATGAAACCATTATTTAGGTTCATTTTTGTGTTTGGCTATAAGGTTATCTTAATGAGTAAATAGGTGTATGATAAGCCTTTTGATAAAATTTTTATGAGCATTGGATTTACATGAATATATGGGCATGTTTACAATCGGCATTAATATTGGCAAAAAGGGTATTACTGCTTATAAATATTCTGAATGTGAAATAGTCTTAAGTCGAGTGTTTTACTTTATGTTTTTATAAAGTTCATGAAGTTTGATGATTCAATTATATATGTATATAAAGGTGCGCATATGGTGCTATGTGAAAGTGTTATTAACGCTTAATTTATTATTAGTTAAGGTGTAAGTATTAGGTATAATTTGAGTGTTATTTTGAGGCTAGCTGAATAGATGAAAATCTAAATGTGCATAGGGATATATGTTTGGATGTGTATTAAGTACATGTGGTCTATTTTTATTACGCCCTTATTCATTCGGTTCATGTGGTATTTAAGTTAATATGATCTTGTGCATGAAAAATGATATATGACTGTGCTGAGTTGTGATTGTCTGGAAATGCCTTGTAACCCTGTGCCGGCGACGGATACGGGTTAGGGGTGTTCCATTTGATTGGTATCAGAGCTACAGTTTAGTCGATTCTAGGACCAACTTAGCGCGTCTGAGTTTAGCTATACATGCTATAATGTGATGTTACGATAGTGTGATGACTTTTGACATCTAAAGTTGTGTTTTTATATAGTATATGGATCCCGATCGAGCTTTTGCTGATAAAATGGAGAGTGTAGCGCTTGCTGATTCTCGGCCGATCCTGGGTAATGAGGGAGAGGCCAGGCAAGCTTTCTTTAACATGATGAACGAATGGATCTCTGAATTTGTACGAAATAATCTGGCTACACAACCACCTCTGCCCCTGAATAATCCACTTCCGATACCTGTGGTGCCTCCTGTGATCGATCCATTGAGGTTGAATAAGTCCCCGGTTCATAAAATTAGAAAATATGGGGCTGAGGAGTTTAGAGCCACAGTTAGTGATGATGCAGAGCGGGCTGAGTTTTGGTTTGATAATACTATTCACATTTTCGATGAGTTATCGTGTACACCCGACGAGTGTTTAAAGTGTGCCGTGTCTCTGTTGCGCGATGCTGCCTATCACTGGTGGAACACTTTAGTTTCGGTCGTGCCGAGAGAGCGGGTTACCTATGAATTCTTTCTGATAGAGTTCTGTAAAAAGTACATCAGCCAGAGGTTCATCGACCAAAAATGTAAAGAATTTCTCGAGCTCAAGTAGGGTCGAATGATAGCTACCGAATATGAACGAGAATTCATACGACTCAGCAGATATGCCCGAGACTGTATCTCGACCGAAGTTACCATGTGTAAATGCTTCGAAGACGGGTTGAATGAAGATATTAAATTGTTGGTCGGTATACTTGAAATTAAAGAGTTCGTGGTACTTGTCGAGCAAGCGTGTAAAGCCAAAGAGTTGAGAAAAGAAAAGAGAAAGGCTAATTTCGAGGCTAGAGACTCCCGTAAAAGATCAACGAGTAAAACTTTCCAGTCATCCTCAAAGAAGTTCAGAGAAGATACTAGCCGATCTAAAGCTGGTGCAGGTTATTCTAGACAAGATCGAGACCGACCTCTTATAAATTCGCAAGCTACATCAGTTCCTAGTGTTGGTAACGTTCGGCAAGGTAGAGTTGAGTGTAAGCACTGTGGCAAATGGCATTCGAGAGAATGTAGACAGCGTGATCACTCATGTTTTAAATATGGGTCGGTGGATCATTTTATTCGTGAGTATTCAATGCTAGCTAAGCAGAATACCGTTCAGAGTGTGAGACCGATTAATATACCAGCACGAGGTAGACCACCTAGACATACTGGGAATGTTAGTGCAGTCAAAGAGGAACGAAAGATACGGCTGTTCGATCTGAGGCTCGTGCTCCTGCCAGAGCATATGCTATTCGCACTTGGGAGGAAGCTTCACCTCCAAATGTTATCACTGGTACATTCACTCTCTATGATACCAATGTACGTGCTTTGATTGATCCCGTTTCGACTCATTCCTATATGTGTGAAACTTTAGTGTCCAGTAAGACTTTGCCTTTTGAGTCTATTGAGTTTGTGATTCGGGTGTCGAACCCCCTAGGTCGGTATGTGTTAGTTGACAAAGTGTGCAAGAAGTGTCCTTTAATGATTCGAGATTTATGTTTTCTGGCTGATTTGATGTTATTACCATTTTACGAGTTTGATATCATTCTCGGTATGGATTGGTTAACTGTACACAATGTGGTGGTGAATTGCAAATGAAAGACCATAGATCTGCGATGTCAGAATGATGAAATTATTCGAATTGAGTCTACTAATGTAAATGGGTTACCGGTAGTAATATCTTCGATGTTGGCTCAGAAGTATGTGCGAAGGGGTTGCGAAGCTTACCTCGCATATGTGCTGGATAGTAAGGTATCCGATAAGAAGCTTGAAACTGTGCCAGTTGTATGTGAGTATTTGGATATGTTTCCTGAGGAATTATCGGGTTTGCCGCCTGTTCGTGAGGTAGAGATTGGTATAGAATTGGTACCTGGGACAACTCCAATTTCGATAGCTCCGTATTGAATGGCACAGACCGAGTTAAAAGAATTGAAAGCTCAGTTACAAGAGTTGAAGGATAGAGGTTTCGTTCGACCGAGTTTCTCTCCTTGGGGTGCACCAGTGCTGTTCGTGAAAAAGAAAGACGGAACTATGAGAATGTGCATTCATTATCGACAGCTCAACAAGGTGACTATAAAGAATAAATATCCATTACCTCGTATTGATGATTTTTTTGATCAACTAAAGGGAGCTTCAGTGTTTTCGAAGATAGATTTGAGATCGGGTTACTATCAGTTGCGAGTCAGAGACTTGGATGTGCCTAAGACTGCTTTTCAGACGAGATATGGACATTATGAATTCTTAGTAATACCGTTCGGACTCACTAATGCCCCTATGATTTCTATGGACTTAATGAATCGAGTATTTAGACAGTATTTGGATCTATTTGTAGTCATATTCATAGATGACATTTTGATCTATTCTCGCAACGATACCGAGCATGCCGAACATTTGAGACTTGTCGTACAAACTTTGCTGGATAAACAGTTGTACGCAAATTTTAGTAAATGTGAGTTTTGGTTACGTGAAGTCAGCTTCTTGGGGCATGTTGTGTCAGCATCAGGCATCAGCGTTGATCCAAACAAGGTTTCGACTATACTTAATTGGAAGCCTCCGAAGAATATTTTAGAAGTTCAGAGCTTTTTAGGACTTGTTGGTTACTATAGACGGTTTGTGAAAGGCTTCACGATGATAGCAACACCTATGACAAAGTTACTTTAGAAAGACGTCAAGTTTGAATGGTCAGAAAGGTGTCAGAAAAGTTTTGATCAATTGAAAGCACTTCTGACCGAAGCTCCAGTATTGGTCCAACCAAAAACGGATAAAGAATTTGTGATTTTCATCGATGCATCTTTGAATGGGTTAGGTTGCGTGTTGATGCAAGAAGGCAAAGTTGTAGCTTATGCCTCGAGGGTAACATCCTAAACCCTTGTCCGTCACCAAAATAGGGTTATAAGGTATTACTCAACAAAACACAACTGTCAGACATTCATCGATACATAAGTCATGATCTCAACTATACTTAATAAGTTAGTATTTAAGAAATTTACTCACAATTTCATCATCATATAAATACGACATTCAAAATCATACTCTTTTCAAAATTTGTACAGACAAACATAAGATTCGGCATTCTACTGGTTCAAGCTTCAAGATGTCAACTAATAACTATTTTATTATCATGTTTAGTATAATATATGCATATTAGCCATTTACTAATAAAGCAAATCGATGAAACAATTCATATTTATTTTATGCTTATTATAATTATAATATTCCAACTAATGCATAAAATATGAAACAATGACTTCATGAAATAGTTGGCCGGCCACTATCAATTAAATTGGGATATTTGACATGCAAATCCCTTATTTTAAACCATGCAATAATTTGGCCATTTTGAAATTAAACTAACACATTTTCAATGTTTCTCACATAAGTCCCTTTGATTAAATTCACATTAAAATGACAAAATCAAAGCATCAAAATTTCACACATGCATTTTCACATATAATAGGCATGAAATTTAACATTTAATTTTAAATTTATATATATATGAACCAAAATCATATATTAGAAAATTATGTTCTTGATTATGTGTACAACATCCTTGTACATATAGTATGTTCAATAATTTGATTGCCGAATTTAATTAATTCTATAATTAATTTAATTCATGTGACAACCAGACACAATACCAACTATGTTTTACTCCGTTCATTTCAATTAAAAGGTGTGACCCTATAGGTTCTTGTAACATTAGCAGTAATATTAGAACTATTCTAATATTACAAACAATGAGTGGCATCTAGCAATGCATCATTGCTACCTAAGTTACAAGAAGTCATGATTCGACATAACCTTTTGTGATTAACTTTTCATGCATTAATCCTTAAGTCCAATATCTTTAGAATAGACACAAGTCATGGAATAGTCACACTTGCATAGTCCATCCTATGTTTCTTGATACCTTGAGTAGACTATGATATACAAATAAGTATGACATCTCATATCAACTTATTTGAGCATGGCCATGCATTTCTAGTCTCACTCAATCAAGTGGCCTGAGATATTACTCCTATTATGTAGGAGGGACTTATCCTATATTGATCAACCATATCCCTCTACATAGATTGTGGTATATCCAACATTAGTCTTAATAGAACAACCAATTACAGTGTTCGTTTGACTATATCAAAATATACAACTCACGATGTTGGAATGATGATGATCTCAAGTATGAGGATCATATACATATTAATCACTATGAGTAATATTGTGACAATTACATAATAATCCAAAAAACATACTCATAGCGGGTCGGTCCAATATGTTGTTCTCTAACACACACATTCATGCATTGATTCTGATACTCGATATCAATGACAACTCTTTATCATCAATCAACTACATGTTAGTCTCAATGCATTATTATTGTCCTAGCCAACAATAATACTTGACTAAGGATCTTTTAAGAATAATCATATTATTCTTAGGACATTATTATAAAACAGTTTATTTATGCACACAGAAATGAAACTGAAATAATAATGGCAAAGCCTTATATTAATAAACATGATAAATCAAGTATGTTGTTACAACCATCTCGTGATTGATCTTTGGGCATACTCTTACAATCTCCCACTAGCACTAAGACCAATCACTCATATATCTAATACCAAGTGACTTAGTGTGACGATCATGCTTCTGCTGTGTCAGAGGCTTGGTCAGGGGATCAGCAATATTATCATCTGTAGGTACTCTGCATATCTCTACATCTCCTCTATCGATAATCTCTCGAATAAGATGGTAGCGCCTTAGTATATGTTTGGATCGCTGGTGAGATCTGGGTTCTTTAGCTTGTGCGATGGCTCCATTGTTATCACATCGGAGTTCTATAGCATCTGATATGCTAGGCACAACCCCTAGTTCAGTAATGAACTTTTTGATCCAAACTGCTTCTTTTGCTGCCTCACTAGCTGCAATATACTCGGCCTCTGTTGTAGAATCGGCTACTGTACTTTGCTTTGAACTCTTCCAGCTCACAGCACCACCGTTAAGGCAAAACACAAAACCTGATTGTGATCGAGAATCATCCTTGTCGGTTTGGAAGCTAGCATCAGTGTAACCTTTTACACTTAATTCTTCCTCACCTCCGTATATTAGGAACGTATCCTTAGTTCTTCTTAAGTACTTAAGGATATTCTTGACTGTGATCCAGTGACTTTCACCGGGATCTACTTGGTACCTGCTCGTCATACTTAAGGCATATGAGACATCTGGACGGGTACATAACATGGCATACATGATAGATCCAATAGCAGAAGCATATGGAATTTTACTCATGCGTTCTCTTTCTTGTGGAGTTGAAGGACACATTTCCTTCGAGAGTGAAATACCATGTCTCATAGGTAGGAATCCTCTTTTAGATTCTTCCATATTGAACCTTTTCAATACTTTGTCTATGTATGTACTTTGGCTTAGACCTAGTAGTCGTCTCGATCTATCTCTATAGATCTTGACTCCTAAGATGTAAGTGGCTTCGCCCAAGTCCTTCATAGAAAAACAACTTCCTAACCAAGTCTTAATAGACTGTAAGGTAGGTATGTCATTTCCCATGATTAGTATGTCATCCACATATAGTACCAAGAATGTGATTATACTCCCACTAACTTTCTTGTAAACACATGGCTCATCTTCATTTTTAATAAAACCAAACTCTTTGATTGCATCATTAAAACGAAGATTCCAACTTCGAGAAGCTTGCTTTAATCCATAAATGGATCTTTGTAACTTACATATCTTTCTAGCATCCTTTGGATTGACAAAACCTTCAGGTTGTGTCATGTACACATCCTCTTCAAGGTTCCCGTTAAGGAAAGCTGTTTTGACATCCATTTGCCAGATTTCATAATCATGAAATGCAGCTATAGCAAGCAAGATCCTGATGGATTTAAACATAGCTACAGGAGAAAAAGTTTCATCATAGTCCACACCATGAATTTGGCGAAAACCTTTAGCGACTAAACGCCCCTTGTATGTTTGTACATTACCATCCATGTCAGTTTTCTTTTTGAAAACCCACTTGCACCCTATAGGTTTTACTCCTTCGGGTGGGTCAACCAAAGTCCATACTTGATTTTCATGCATGGAATCCATCTCAGATCTCATAGCCTCCAGCCATTTCTCAGAGTCTAGGCTCGCCACCGCTTCTTGATAAGTCCTAGGCTCATCTTGATCTAAAAGAAGAATGTCACCATGCATTGTAATGAGAAATCCATATCTCTCAGGTGCACGGCGTTCTCTTAAAGATCTACGTGGTGGTTGTGTTTCTACAGCAGTTACTTGTTCCTCAATTTCTTGTGGAATTTGCTGTTGTTCTATCTCTAGTTCGGTGGTATCTTGTGATTCTCGAATTTCTTCAAGTTCAATCTTTCTCCCACTTCCTTTTCTAGAAATAAATTCTCTTTCTAGGAAGACACCAGTCCGAGCAACAAACACTTTGTTCTCAGTGGGATTAAAGAAATAATATCCTTTGGTTTCTTTTGGATACCCCACAAAATTACACCTTTCAGATTTGGGTTCAAGCTTAGTAGACGTCTGACGTTTAACATAAGCTTCACAACCCCAAATTTTCATAAAAGACATACTGGGACGTTTCCCAGTCCACATCTCATATGGCGTCTTTTGAACCGATTTAGATGGAACACGATTTAGTGTGAAAGCAGCTGTTTCAAGTGCATGTCCCCAAAAGGAAGTCGGTAGATCAGCATGACTCATCATGGACCGAACCATGTCTAACAGAGTTCGATTTCTTCTCTCAGAAACTCCATTCCATTGAGGAGTACCAGGAGGAGTGAGTTGTGAGACAATCCCACATTCCTTCAAAAAATCATCAAACTGTAGGCTCAAATACTCTCCACCTCGATCAGATCGAAGTGTCTTGATAGTTTTGCCTAGTTGATTTTGTACTTCATTTTTGAATTCCTTGAACTTTTCAAGGGCATCAGACTTATGGCGCATGAGATAAATATATCCATATCTACTGAAATCATCAGTGAAAGTAATGAAGTAGTGAAATCCACCTCTGGCCTGTGTATTTATTGGTCCACATACATCTGAATGTATTAAGCCCAATAAATCATTAGCTCGTTCACTTTTACCAGTAAAAGGAGATTTAGTCATTTTTCCTAATAAGCAAGATTCACATACTTCAAATTGTTCGAAAACAAATGAATCCAAGAAACCATCTTTATGGAGTTTGGATATACGTTTCTCACTTATGTGGCCCAAACGACAATGCCAAAGGTAAGTTTGATTTGAGTCATTTATTTTAGATCTTTTAGTATTTATGTTGTAAATGGGATTCATTTGATCTAAAATATAGAGGCCATTAATCAATTGTGCCGAACCATAAAAAACATTATTGAGATAAAAGGAACAACAATTATTCTTAATTATTATCTCAAAGCCAATTTTGTCTAAACAAGAAATTGAAATAATGTTTTTAGTCAAACTAGGCACAAAATAACAATCCTCTAAAATTAAACCAAGTCCACTAGGCAAAGATAAAGTATATGTTCCTACAGCTAATGCAGCAACTCTTGCTCCATTTCCAACTCGCAGGTCCACATCTCCTCTAGCCAAAGTCCTACTCCTTTGTAGTCCCTGTACAGAAGTACAAATATGAGAACCACAACCAGTATCTAATACCCAAGAAGTAGTAGTTGATAAATTAATATCAATAACATAAATACCTGAAGCAGACGTTCCGCTTGCTTTGGCTTTCTTGATTTCCTCAAGATAGACAGAGCAGTTCCGCTTCCAATGTCCAGTCACACCACAATGAAAACAGTTTCCTTCCTTAGATACCCCACCTTTAGGTTTCAGTGCAGCCTTTCCCTTTCCAAGATTGGGCTTACCTTTGCCCTTGGGCTTTGTCGGGACTTTGGCCTTTCCCTTGCCCTTATTGTTACGGACCATCAGTACGGGCTTGGGTCCAACCTTTTTCATGTTGCCTTCAGCAGTTCGTAACATACTGAGCAGTTGTGGTAGAGTCTTGTCAATTTCATTCATATTGAAATTGAGAACAAACTGGCTGTAGCTATCCGGCAACGATTGCAGAATAACATCAGTGGCCAACTCTTGGCCCAATGGAAACCCAAGTTTAGACAAGCTTTCAATATAACCAATCATCTTAAGGACATGAGGTCCTACTGGGCTTCCTTCAGCCAGCTTACATTGGAACAAGGCCTTAGAGATATCGAACCTCTCTTGCCTTGCTTGCCCTTGATATAGTTCTTTCAAGTGCTCGATCATATCATAAGCAACCATATCCTCATGTTGTTTTTGAAGATCAGGATTCATAGTGGCAAGCATAAGACATCCGACGTCTACCATATCATCGAGATGCTTCTTATAAGCATCTTTTTCAGCCCTCGAGGCATTAGCAGGTGGTTCATCAGGAAGTGATTTTTCAATGACATATAACTTCCGTTCTTGTTTGAGGACAATCCTCAAGTTACGGAACCAGTCAAGAAAGTTCAAACCATTCAATTTGTCCTTCTCAAGGACCGATCGCAATGAGAGTGTATTAGTGTTTGCAGCCATAATATATCTACAACAATAAAATATGCGTGTGAATAGATTTACCAAGTTTATATTAATCATTAAAAGGACTTTATTAGATGATGTTTCCCACTATTTCAAAATTAATAACCCTCATATATTAATTTCGGAAAGACTTTCTTCAAAGAATTTCTAGTGGGTCAAGGATCCATATTTCACCTTCTCTTAAGTCAGCTTTGGCTTTACTCTCAAGATTATGGTTTATTTAGGTAAGCAACACTTGCTAATTACATCATATGTAACTCCTACAATTTGGTGAACAACTCTTGTTCTAATCATCTTATGATATATCCAAATTACTTGCCTCTAGATTTCTAATCCTATTAGAGTAACCTAGTTAAGTCATTAACCAATTTTTAACCAGCGAATATCACTTGTTTATTCTTCGCGTTTAACCAAGATAAATACTAGTACTTCGCTTTGGCAAAACCTACATAGTATTGATCGAGGCTTTAACGAGGGCATAAATTGGAAGGCCTATATTGACTTAATATTTTAATTGAGGGATTTTATTAAAATGTTACATCTCACCAATTATGGTCTACTTTAGTCCATTTAATCTTTTAATTGATCTCATCAATTAGTGGGGTTTATTATTATTACCAAATTTGCATGCTTTAGACATCCATAGCATCTCATACATGAATAAGTAAAGCAATAAATAAATGCAATAGTTATAGCCCATAAACTATGGTGGTTCAACCCAAGCCAATGGGAGAACTAATAGGGAACCTAAAGGTGTAAGCCGTTTCATACGCTGTCGATCCACACTTGTCAGCCAGTCTTCCTTCTCGTCTTGTCCATAGCAATTTTTACAAATTACAAAATTCAGAAACTCGTTTTACATACGAGGGAGTAAGATGAGAAGAGAAATACAAAAGAATAGTAGTAAGGCACGACACGCAGGCCGTATTTATAAAATTACAACCTTTTATCAAATGGGTCAACGGGCTATAACTATGCATTTCAAACACCGTGCATTTCAAAAATAACATGTACCATTCAACGTTTTGTTAAGTGACATATTAAAATATCCTTTCAATCCTTTTATGGCCCATTAAGTTTTATTTATTAAAAAAAAAAAACATACTGGAAGATGATGGGGATCAAAAGGATTGAAAATTAGAATAATAAATTTTACCGGCGATCCATACCATGGATCCATGTGTAAGGAACGAATCGGGGTGATAAAGGTTTCGAAATTACCGAAACTTCAATCTGAGTAGACAGCGACGCCAAGGCAACGGGAATCCTAAAGCACTATCGAACCAAGCCGCAACCTTTAACGATGTCGGCCTCTACGTAGTCCACCCAATTGACAATGAACGGAAATCTCTCAGAAACTATTTTCAGAGAGTATCACTTTTGACGGCTGCTAGGCCTCTCTTTTATGGTTTCGGGATTGCCTATGTATATTCCCTTTAGGGTTTTTACCCTTGCCATATTTAAAACTTTGTGTTAATTGGTATATATTCATAATGAATATTTATTACCATAAATAATCCGAATCATAATAATCGTTATTAAATAAATATAATAACGTTTAACCGAAAATTATAATTACGTTAATTATAATAAAGATTTCGGTAAACTATATTTATTTAAATTTATATATATATGAACCAAAATCATATATTAGAAAATTATGTTCTTGATTATGTGTACAACATCCTTGTACATATAGTATGTTCAATAATTTGATTGCCGAATTTAATTAATTCTATAATTAATTTAATTCATGTGACAACCAGACACAATACCAACTATGTTTTACTCCGTTCATTTCAATTAAAAGGTGTGACCCTATAGGTTCTTGTAACATTAGCAGTAATATTAGAACTATTCTAATATTACAAACAATGAGTGGCATCTAGCAATGCATCATTGCTACCTAAGTTACAAGAAGTCATGATTCGACATAACCTTTTGTGATTAACTTTTCATGCATTAATCCTTAAGTCCAATATCTTTAGAATAGACACAAGTCATGGAATAGTCACACTTGCATAGTCCATCCTATGTTTCTTGATACCTTGAGTAGACTATGATATACAAATAAGTATGACATCTCATATCAACTTATTTGAGCATGGCCATGCATTTCTAGTCTCACTCAATCAAGTGGCCTGAGATATTACTCCTATTATGTAGGAGGGACTTATCCTATATTGATCAACCATATCCCTCTACATAGATTGTGGTATATCCAACATTAGTCTTAATAGAACAACCAATTACAGTGTTCGTTTGACTATATCAAAATATACAACTCACGATGTTGGAATGATGATGATCTCAAGTATGAGGATCATATACATATTAATCACTATGAGTAATATTGTGACAATTACATAATAATCCAAAAAACATACTCATAGCGGGTCGGTCCAATATGTTGTTCTCTAACACACACATTCATGCATTGATTCTGATACTCGATATCAATGACAACTCTTTATCATCAATCAACTACATGTTAGTCTCAATGCATTATTATTGTCCTAGCCAACAATAATACTTGACTAAGGATCTTTTAAGAATAATCATATTATTCTTAGGACATTATTATAAAACAGTTTATTTATGCACACAGAAATGAAACTGAAATAATAATGGCAAAGCCTTATATTAATAAACATGATAAATCAAGTATGTTGTTACAACCATCTCGTGATTGATCTTTGGGCATACTCTTACAATTTTGTGGTCCCGAAACCACCTTTCGACTAGGGTCAAATTAGGGCTGTCACATCGAGACAGCTAAAGCCATATGAAAAGAACTATCTGACTTGCAATCTCGAGTTAGCTGCCATTGTTTTTGCTCTGAAGATTTGGCGCCACTATTTGTTCGGAGAAAAATGTCACGTTTATTCCGATCACAAAAGTCTCAAATACCAATGACTCAGAAGGATATGAACTTGAGACAGCGTCAGTGGATAGAGTTACTCAAGGATTACGAGCTTGTGATTAATTATCATCTAGGGAAGGCTAACGTTGTCGCTGATGCCTTGAGTCAGAAAGCATTGTTTGCTTTGCATGCGATGAATACACATTTAGCGAATTAAAAGCAAAACCATTGCTTGTGCAGCAAATTCGCGAAGCTCAGAAAATCGATGATGACCTAGTTGTGAAACGGGTTCATTATGGCTCGAAAGCTGATTCAGAATTTCAAATAGACGGGAATGATTGCTTGAGATTTTGAGATTGATTATGTGTTCCAAGGAATCCAGAGCTCTTAAAGATGATTTTGAGTGAAGCTCATGGTGGTCGGATGTCTGTTCACCCGGGTAGCACTAAAATGTATAATGATTTGAAACAGCATTATTGGTGGCATGGTATGAAACGAGATATTTCTGATTTTGTTTCGAAATGTTTGGTATGTCAACAAGTGAAAGCCAAGCATCAGGTGCCTTCGGGATTGCTTCAGCCGATCATGATACCTGAGTGGAAATGGGATCGAGTCACTATGGACTTCGTATCAAACTTACCGTTGACATTGAGCAAGAAAGATGCAATCTAGGTTGTTGTTGATAGATTGACAAAATTCACTGACTTCATTCCGATCTGTACAGATTACTCGCTGGATAAACTAGATAAATTGTATATTTCTCAGATTGTACGATTGCACAGAGTACCTGTATTTATTGTATTGGATAGGGATCCGAGATTTACATCACGATTTTGGAAGAAACTGAAAGATGCGCTTGGTGCTAAACTACATTTTAACACTGCATTTCATCCGCAGACTGACGGTCAATCCGTTCGAGTCATTCAGATCCTCGAGAACATGTTGAGATGCTGCATCCTTGAGTTTAGAGGTTTGTGGGATCGATTTTTGCCTTTGGCTGAATTTGCGCATAACAATAGTTTTCAGTCCAACATTAAAATGGCACCTTACAAGGCATTGTACTGATGTAAATGTCGTACACCTTTGTCTTGGAATGAGCTCAGTGAACACAAGATTCACGGGGTTGATTTAGTTAAAGAAACGGAATAGAAATTGAAAATGATTTGTGAAAGTTTAAAAGTAGCACCGGACCGTTAGAAATCATACGCGGATTTGAAACGTAAAGATATAGAGTTTCATACAGGAGATAAAGTATTTTTAAAAGTTTCACCATGGAAGAAGATAGTTAGATTCGGTCGTAAAGGCAAATTGTGTCCTAGATTCATTGGGCCGTATGAGATTGTCGAACGTATCAGACCAGTTACGTATAGATTGTTGTTGCTGCCTGAACTAGGAAAAATTCACAACGTTTTTCACGTTTTGATGCTTCATAGATACAGATGCGACCCTTCGCATGTGATTAGTCCATCTGAAATAGAGATTTAGTCTGATTTTAGTATTGAGGAAGACTTTGTTCGTATTCTAGCTCGCGAGGTACAAGAACTGCAAAATAAGAAAATCTCGTTGGTGAAAATATTATGGCAGAAACATGGGGTTGAGGAAGCAACTTGGGAGCTAAAGAGCTCAATGAGAGAACGATATCCTTATCTTTTCGTCGGTAAGATTTTCGGGGACAAAAATCCCTTATGGGGAGAGTTGTGACGGCTCGATTTTTGCCCTAATCGGAAAAGTGGTTTTGGGACCATGAATATGAGTTAGAAAAATATCAAAATATTATTTTCTATGCTTTCCATGCGTGATATAACATGTGTGAATTTATGTTTAAAAAAAAATTGTAGTATTTGAAGGTTGATTTGATAAAACGGGCTGAATCGCGTAAAATGAAAACTTTGTGGTTATTCCCAAAATGGTTGAATTGTGATTGTTTTTAGAAATTGAAGCATCCAAGTGATAAATAACCCATAGTTATTAGAGTGGACGGTAATAGGTTTAATGAGATGGGTTTAGTTAATATATATTTAAGGTTAAATTTGTAAATTATCAAATAATTTGATTATAATAAAACATAAACATGAAATCACTTTGCATGTTACTCATCTTGGTGGCCGAAACTTGATAGAAAGGGAGGAAGAAAATAGTTTTGCATTCGGCACCTTGTGTTCTTCAATTAGGTAAGTTTTTGACATAATTTTTGATTGATATTTCATTTTTGAAGTTGTTGTTAAGTTACCTAGCTAGCCCATAGTTCATTTTTTTTAAATAGTTGAAGAATATGTTTCGGCCATGGATGAGTTTTGTGAGGTTTTTGTGTTTGATGTTTGACGGATGTTAGATAAGTACAAATATCTTTTAATTATGTGTTTTAGTGAATTTTAGCAATTTTGGCTAAATTGATTAAAGTAGATTTTGGAGGGTTGAATAGCTAAATTTATGAATTTAGAGTTTTGATTAAGCTTTGTGAGCATTCGGCCTTATTAAGTTTAAGAAAATTTGATTAATTTGAGTGTTATGAAATTTTGGATCGAATTGCTAAAGTTATTTTCTTTCAGGGGTGATTTTGGGAATTTTATAATCATGAGGGTTTGAATAATAAATATATGGTTAAATGACTTAAATAAATTCAACTTGTTTTCAATTAGTTCAAGACCAAAAGAGGAAGGATTTGGATCAGGGAAAGTCAAACTTTGCCAAGTAGTCGACATAGTCGTACAAAGTTGTCGAGGTAAGTCTTTAAGCTAATTCATGTATTAAATCGGAAAAATATTAAATTCAAGAGCTGAATTGAAATGTTAAATTTGATTTATGCTGTTACCGAATGTGGTTAAAGTAGTGTATGGTTTGGTTTGATGTATATTTGGAGATGCCGAATGTAAATTAAAATGTTGAATGGTTTATTTGTTGTATATTGAAGTATTTGAAGGTAAATTATAATGTGAATAAGATATGTACTATGTTTACCATGTGAAGGATGAATAATAATGAAGTTAATTGTTGTGTTCTAGCTATGGTACTTAAATGTGCCGTGTTTGATTTGGTATAGTTGAAATGTGGTAACTATGGTATTATAGAAATTACTCATTGATTTATGAGGTGGAAAATTATCAAATTGATACATAGATGGAATGTGCCAAATGTGAATTGTTTGGGAAGTGAATTACCCAAGTGTTTTATTTAAAACAAACTTTACGTCTAGCAGGCATTGTACCGGTGTTGTGAATCAGGCTTTAAGCCTAACAGACCTTGTGCTGGTGATTAAAATCAGGCAGAATGCCTAGCAAGCTTCGAGCCAGTGAACCGAATCAAGCTTTAAGCTTGAGAGGCTTAGTACCTATGTGAATCAAGATTGTTTTAGCATATGAGAATCAAGATATTTGGGTATGTAATTTAAAGTTATGTGGATACGAGTATAAATAAGGAGCTGAGACTTAATTCCTTGTTTGACCATGTTGTTTTGGACATATTGAATGAAAGGGAAACGTAAGTTGATTTGGTAGAATTGATTTAATTGGATTTTGTATATAGATGTGTATTGATTTGGTATTCGTTGCTATAGTGGGAAAACCAAAAGAGCATGTTTGGTCATGAAGTATAAAAATTTAACTAAAGTAAAGCCTTTATAGTAAAACTTGTCTATATGTATCAAATTTTTATTTAGAGTAAAAGTATAATTGCTTAAGTCTTACTACGCTATTGAAAGCTTACTTCGAATATTATGTTTCTCTGTTTTATAGATCTTTGAATTCAATTAAGAGCTCGGTGATCGTCAGCATCACGTCACACTATCGAATATTTTGGTATTTTATATTTTATGTTTTACTTAAGTCATGTAATGGCTAAACTATCTTGTAGCTAATATTGATTTTGTGTTATGTTTATAAAGTGCCATGCGAAAATGGCTAATTAAATATTATGGAAGTGTTTATCAAACTATGGATAATGTTTTGAATATGGAGTTTAGTTGCATAAACTTGGTTGATGGAAATATTCATTATAGAGTATTGATTTTGTATTTGTATGCGTATATTTAAGTATGAGTCGTAATGGCTGATGTATTGATTGGATGCGTACACATATATGTCTTAGTTGTTAATGTATTAAAATGTTATAGTATGGTTTGGTGGATAGATTAATAAATGTTTGCTTAGGTATAATTGGGAAATCGTCTTTTGGATGAAACCATTGTTTAGATTCATTTTTGTGTTCGGCTACAAGGTTATCTTAGTGAGCAAAATAGGTGTATGATAAGCCCTTTGATAAAATTTGTATGAGCATTGGATTTACATGAATTTATGGGCATGTTTACAATCGGCATTAATATTGGTAAAAAGGGTATTACTGCTGATAAATATTCTGAATGTGAAATAGTCTTAAGTCGAGTGTTTTACTCCTATGTTTTTATAAAGTTCATGAAGTTTGATGATTCGATTATATATGTATATAAAGGTGCACATATGGTGCTATGTGAAAGTGTTATTAACGCTTAATTTATTATTAGTTAAGGTGTAAGTATTAGGTATAATTTGAGTGCTATTTTGAGGCTAGCCGAATAGATGAAAATCTAAATGTGCATAGGGATATATGTTTGGATTTGTATTAATGTTGTATGTTTTTATTATGCCCTTATTCATTCGGTTCATGTGGCATTTAAGTTAATATAATCTTGTGCATGAAAAATGATATATGACTGTATTGAGCTGTGATTGTCTGATAATGCCTCATAACCCTGTGTCGGCGATGGATACGGGTTAGGGGTGTTATAATAGTGGTTAACAGTCTTAATGTCAATTAAGTAGCTTATTTAGCCCATTTCATTAATCCGGAGTCATCGGGCCTAAAACCCCTAATGGGCCCTACTGTGTCCACTAACTATTACAACCCACTAGGCCCATATTTTATGTCTGTTTTAGCAGACTTGTCACCCAGGTTTTTAGAATGCACTTACCGCTCGTTTTCACCCATATGGGCCCCTAAGCCCATTGGGCCCGAATTTGACCCTCCGAGGCCCAAAACCACCAACGTGCACGAAATCGCGCACACATCATCCTTACCATTTGTGACTATAGATTTTACCGATTCAAACCGACCCACGAGCGCTCGTACACTCGCAAGCCCTCGAAATGCCAGGATTTTGGCATTTCGCCATTTCAGCTTTTGCCGATCTAGTCTACTAGTGGGTGTCGATTACACACCTGTTTTTGCGATAAACTACGACAAGATCTACACCGAATTAATCCTACAATCATTTATAAACACATTGTTAACTAAAACCCAACGGAAACAACAAAACTAACAGACTACCATATTTGGCCAACACCATCTACAGCCTTAAACACTTACCTCTGCCGATTCTTCAACTAGATCTAGATCTAGATTGCTTCAATGCTCCAAGTCTCGAACTACTCCTTGCTAGATCGCCCTTTTTCCATTCCAACATATGAGATCCAAAAGAAAAGCTCAACTAAGTTTTTAATCCCAAAAATGAGTCAAAACTGACCACTACCATGGTAATAGGGTTTCGGCTTTTCTTAATTCATAACAAAGAATAAAGTAGAAAGGCTACTTACCCAACAATCTGCTTAATAGCCCTACTTCACAAAATAACAACCAATCACCAACTTATCCTAGATCTATTGCCGATCTAGCCAAACTCGCAAGAAGAAAAGAGATCCAAAGGATTCAGCTTTCAATACCAACTAAAAGGTAGGGAGGTTTCGGTTTCTAAGTGAGAGATGGAAGAAAGTGAAGAAAAGGTTTTGAAGAAGAACAATAGGCCAAGAGATGAGAGATTCTGTGGTTCAGCTAAAATAGAAGAAAAGGAAATGAGGGTTCGGCCAAGTAGAAGATTCGGCTAGCAAGAGACGGTTACTTTATTTGGTGAAGAAAAGATAAAGAAGAAGAGAATAGAGTGGAGAGAAAAGGTAGATGCTTGGTTTGGCTAAAGAAGAGAGGTGATGAAGAGAATTCAACTTGAAAAAGAAAGAAGTGAAAGAAAGAACAAACTTGGTTCTTTGCACAATCGGCCCCAAAGGAGTTGATGTTTGCGTTTTCGTCTTTTGAAACTAAAGAGAGGAGAATAGAGAAAAAGTAAAGAACCCTAAGAGGTACTACACTAATTCGACAAGAAAGAATTGGAAAATCCTAGAGATTAGCTACTAAAAGTGTTCGGCACCTACACCTACACCCTACTGCCGAAACTAAACCCTAATAAGACCCAAGTCACAATTGGCTAACACCCCTAACACCTTTTGTCGATTATGCCAAGCTAAAGACTCAAAACTGAAATTGCTTCCCCAAGAGTCCCATGTTCGGTCAATGCTTGCTTCTCATTTGCTCGTAGATAATCTCTCCTTATCATTCCTCCCCCAATTCCATGAGTTTCTCAACTTCTTCCTTCAGTATGTTACTTAGGTTCCATCATTTACCTTGCATAGGCATAAAAAAAAAATAACACCTTGCTACTCCATAGACTCGAACCCTAGCTCTTGTATAGCTTCCACATGCCACTCCCCTATCTCTTAAGTGGCGTTACATTGCCATCTTACCACAGGTCATCTTGTGTCTTAAATTACCAACTTTTGTTTAAAAGCCCACTTACTCAAGGCCCCTTCTCTTTAAGTCTAAAATTTTAAAATTTCTACCGGGTTTTAACTTGAACTTGGGACTTGTAAAGGCCCACTAACACATTCAAAACAAAATTAATACCTTTAGACAAGCAAAAAATCAGTTTACATAAATTCCCAAAAATCTTGAAAATTGGGGCGTTACAACCAGGAACTCATAGTGCCCATAGAGAGTTCTAAAATCTGACTTATAAACATCTGCCTCCTTAACTCTCAGTTGGTGATATCCCCAACGCAAATCAATCTTTGAGAAAACTGAGGCTTCCCTCAACTGATCAAAAAGATCATTGATTCTCGACAGAGGGTTATTGTTCTTAATAGTTACCTTGTTTAACTATCGATAGTCAATGCACGTTCGGATAGACCCGTCCTTTTTCTTTACAAACAATACCGGTGCCCCCCACAGTGACACACTTGGTCGAATAAATCCTCGATCCAATAATTCTTGAATGTACACCTTAAGCTCTACTAACTCCTTCGGTGCCATCCAATAAGAAAAGATGGACACCGGAGCCATACCAGGTAACAAGTATATTCTAAATTCTGCTTCTCTGCTGGGCAGTACCCCAGGCAATCCATCGGGAAAAACATCCGAAAACTCCTTAACTATTCTCAAATCCTTTACAGTAGGACCCTTAGCCTTTGTATCACTCATATAAGCTAAATAGGCTTCGCAACCCTTTCATACCAATTTCCCAGCTCTTAGTGTCGAAATCACATTCGACAAATAATTCTAACGTTCACCAATTACCACTACTTCCTCATCCGCCGCAGTTCTTAACACCACCCACTTTGCAGCACAATCTAGAGTTACTTGGCGTTTTACCGGCCAATCCATACCTAGGATTAAATCAAACTCACCAAAAGGCAGTTCCATCAAATCCACTAAAAAGGTAACCCCTTGAACTACTAAGGGTACATCTCTAAAAACCTTATTTACTCTCACCGACTGGCCTAATGGACTTAACACAGTAATCTCATTTGCAGTAATTTCAAACTTATCACCCAAAGGTTCAGTCATATTATATGCAACATATGAATGCATCGATCCAATATCAATTAATGCAATGTAAGGTAGCTCAAGAATAAAGAACATACCCACTATCACATCTGGGGCGTCCTCGTCTTCTCAGTGACGAGCAACATAGACCAACACTGGCTGCCTCACCTCAGCATGACCTGCAGCTCCGCTCGGTGCTCCACGACCCCATCCATTACCATTACCGCCCCTGACCCCAGCCCATCGGTGGCTATTGACCACCCCTCTCTGGGTGAACATTGCTTCTGCCCACACCCAGATCCAGCCACCTAGGACAATCCCTAATCTTGTGCTCTATAGATCCACAGGCTAGACAAGCTCCTGTCCTCCTCTAGCACTCACCCAAATGACCCTTCTCGCAGGTAGCATAGATTCGCACCCCAGGATTAGCAGCAGGGGATCCCGCTCTAACTGCCCCATTCACTCTAGCCCTAGTCCTAGGCCTTTGTCTAGCACCAGAAGGCTCTGTATCTTGCTTGTTCCTGCCCTTCTCTTTTTTCTGATTTAAGTGCTCAGAGCGCTTTACCTCCTCTGCTATCTTTGCCTTTTCCACTAGAGCCGTAAAGTCCCACTCTCTCCGCAGAGCTATTAGTACCCTAAGACTATCCCTGAGACCATCCTCGAACCTTACGCAGCGCTCATAGTCTGTTGCCACCATCACTCTTGCATATCGACTAAGATGTAGAAACTCCGCCTCATATTCAGCCACAGACTTATCTCCTTGTGTTAAATTCAATGACTCCTTCCTTCGCGCATCCACATAGCTTGCACCCAAGTATAAGAATGTGTACAAGAATGTGTTTCTACCAAAGCAATAATGTACAGAAGGTTTGAATATGGACATAATGAAGACATCAAGGTGTTAGTAGGAATTCTAAAATTAAAAGAAATGGTGGTACTGGTTGACAGAGCTTGTAAAGCTAAGGAGTTGAATAAAGAAAAGGGAAAAGTGGCTATTGAAACACGAGATCAAAGAAAGAGGCCAATGAACAAGTCATTTCAATCCCAGACTAAAAGGTCTAGAAAGATAAATCGTCGAAAGACCACTTCAGTTGATTATTCACGCTAAGATCATGGGAAATCCTATTCGGGTTCTAGAACTTCAACTACGTCAATGGCGAGTGTGGGTAATGTGAGATCTAATAGACCTGAATGCCAGCATTGTGGTAGACGACACTTCGAGGAGTGTTATATGATTAGTCATGCCTGTTACAGATGTGGCTCCCGAGAGTATTTTATTAAAGATTGTCCTAATAAAATGGAAGAAGGAAAAGCTCAAAGTGTTAGGCAGAGTAATACTACTGGCAGAGGTAGACCCTAGTAGAATGTCAGAGGTGGAACTAGTGGTAAAGGCATGATAAAAGACTCAACTGCAAGGTTGGAAACAAGAACACCTGCTAGAGCTTATGCTATACGAGCTCATGAGGAGGCATCATCTCTTAATGTGATCACTGGTACTTTCTCACTTGATAATACTGATGTTATTGTATTGATTGACCCCGGGTCCTCTCATTCTTATATTTGTGGAAATTTAGTACATAGTAAGAAATTGCCTATGGAATTAACTGAATTTGTAGTTAAAGTATCAAACCCTTTAGGCAAACATGTGCTAGTAGACAAAGTTTGTAGGAATTGTCCTTTGATGATTCAAGGCCGTTATTTTCTGGTTGATCTGATGTTGTTGCCATTTCATGAGTTTGATGTTATTTTGGGTATGTATTGGCTAACTCAGCATGATGTAGTAGTAAACTATAGACAAAGATAAATTTTGTTAAAATGTCAGAACGACGAGTTGCTCCAGGTTAAATTTGATCAAACAGAGGGGTTATCTGATGTGATTTCGGAGACAGCAGCACAAAGATATGTTAAAAAATGGTATGATGCTTACTTGGCTTATGTACTCGACACTAAAGTATCGGAGTCGAAGATTCATGCAGTGCTGGTGGTATGTGAATTTTCTGATATGTTTCTAGAGGAATTACAAGCGTTACCACTAGAAAGAGACGTGGAATTTTCTATAGATTAGATTCCAGGAAGTACTCCGATTTCCATAGCTCCATACTTGATGGCTCCTATAGAATTAAAAGAGTAAAAGAGACACTTACAAAAACTTTGGGATAGGGGTTTTGTTCGACCAAGTCATTCACCTTAGGGTGCTCCGGTTCTGTTCGTGTAAAAGAAAGATGGAACCTTGAGATTGTGTATCAGCTATCGACAGCTCAATAAGGTAACTATGAAGAACAACTACCCGTTGCCCCAGATTGATGATTTATTTGATTAGCTAAAAGGTGCCACAGTATTCTCGAAAATTGGTCTCCTATCAGGTTACTGTCAATTACAAGTAATGGAGTAAGATTTGCAAATAACAGCCTTTAGAACCAAGTAAGGGCATTATAGTTTTTGGTTATGCTGTTTGGGCTAACTAATGCACCTGCATTATTTATGGATTGATTAACCGAATATTTAAACCCTACTTAGACAGATTTGTGGTGGTATTCATTGATGATATTTTGTTTTATTCTCAAGATGAAAATGAGCATGCAGAACATTCGAGAATAGTGTTGCAAATTCTGCGTGAAAAGTAACTTTATGCTAAATGCAGTAAATGTGAATTTTGGCTCTGAGAAGTGGGTTTCCTTGGACATATTGTATCCGTAGAAGGCATTAGAGTAGACCCTAATAAAATTTTAGCTATTATTAATTGGAGTCCACCGAACAATGTATCTAGAGTTAGAAGTTTCTTGGGTTTAGTTGGTTATTATCGAAGATTTGTGTAGAGGTTCTCTATGATAGCTTCTTCGATGACCCGTTCATTGCAAAAAGATGTTAAATTTGAATGG
This sequence comes from Gossypium stocksii, assembly GCA_020496765.1. Classification (NCBI taxonomy): domain Eukaryota; kingdom Viridiplantae; phylum Streptophyta; class Magnoliopsida; order Malvales; family Malvaceae; genus Gossypium; species Gossypium stocksii. Next base: position 31,722,089 of record CM035624.1, read on the forward strand.
ACTGAAGAATGTTAGTAGAGTTTTGATCGATTGAAAGAATTGTTAACAAAAGCACCTGTGTTGGTATAGCCTGAATTGGGTAAAAAATTTATTTTTTATAGTGATGCATCATTAAACGGTTTAGGTTGTGTCTAGATACAAGAAGGTAAAGTAATAGCCTATGCTTCAAGACAACTTAAGCCATATGAAAGAAATTGCCCAGTACATGATCATGAATTAGCTGCTAATGTATTTGCATTGAATCTAACTCCCCAAAAATATAGGGGTTGTAATTTTCCATGTTTTGATAAAATGCATGTTTGGCTTGTTGGCTAGGTGTTTTGAGTGTGTCTGGGGGTTTTTAGGAAGCCTGAGTGCAAGTTTGGTCTTTGAGGAAATTTTAATTTTTGGGCTTAAAGGAACTTGGATGTTAGCTTATAGGACTCAACTTTAATTGTTGTTATTTCATAACACAAATGAGCCTCTGGTGGAGTGGCAATTGGCGTCAAGCAAGGGAAGGAATGGGTTCAAATCCCCTTGCAAGAAAAATGTATTTATTTTGCTATTTAGGGGCGGTAAGAGGTGGAATGGAGTTCAAACTCTAAAAGGATGTTGTGGACTTGGTAAAAGGGAGAAATTTGACTGAGTCTTGGTTGTTGGGAATGAATTTGAATGGGTAGTTGAGGAGAAGATTGTGGAGGGATAAGGGGGAGTGAATCAAGGAGAAAATAGTGGAGTTTTTGAAGGAAGTTGAGATTGGGTGATAGTGTAGCTGATTGGGGGGAAAGGAGTTGGAAAATTAGGCTAGTGTGCTCCTTAAACTTGCCTTTTTGACTTTTTAGAGTTAAGTGCTGAATGTCTCCTCTAGTGGTTCGGGTTTTATTTCTTTTGGTCATTTAGTGTCTCTTTTCTTCTGAGTGTGTTTTCTCATGTGACCATTTCGTGCCTTTTCGGGAATTGATTAGAATAAGTGTCGAATCTCTTTTCTCAACTCCTTCCTCCTATTTTTAATTATTGCCGAAGCATACTACACCTTTCTTTTACTCTCTCTAAGCCATTACTGAATCTCGCTTTTCCCTAGCATCCCATTTTCTTTTTCTTCCCATAATTTTTCTTAGGGCCGAACCTATCATCTCTTTACCCTATTTCTCTCTTGACTAAATTCAATCCCCATCCCACTCCCGTCTTTCTGTTTTTGTTTCAAGCCGATTGCTAATACTTCTTTCTTCCAATACTCTGCCCTAAATTTCTTTACAATAGTCGAACCCCTGTTTCACTCTTTGAGGTCGTGGATCATCTTTCTTTTCCGTTTTCGCTAGGCCGAACCTTTCTTATCTTTTGTGTATCGTATTTAACTGTTGTTCTCATCAGTATTCAATTGGTTTTGGGGTCGCAACTCTTCTGTTCTGCCAATTGGAAGTGTAAGTATAATCGACTCCTCTTCGTGTTCTTTGGATCTTTACTTGTTATCTTAGATTAAAACGTGTAACACCCCTAGACCCGTACCCGTCGCAGGAGAGTTAAGAGGCATCACCTGATCATTTCCTTTAAGACCATTTCTATACACATGATAAAAAGAATGTCAAAGTTTGAAGAAGCTCAAAACCGAAATCAACTAGGCCGATTTACCAAGTTCAAAACAACGTAAAACATCACATACCAACGAATTTCATATACACTCCATTTAGTCCTTCTGTATATATATCGAAAGGTTGCATTTAACATTATTATTCATCACATTAAAAAAATCACACATGCTTTATAAGATATATATATATATATATATATACTAAGACATGACCTACTTCGAGCCTAGTTTACCAAATGCATAACTTAAACTTCCAATCACATAAAACGTACCATTTTTAAAACCATGGATATGGATGTAAGGTATTCGGGTAAGCCATTTTCGCATGGCTGACTTAATTACAACTTCAAAATCATATTTGACTAACATCAAAATGTCAAGTCTATACATGCCATTTTCGAGGTATAGTTACAAAATACCAAAAGATGCTTTGATAGTGTGGATGTCTTCAACCCTGGAATTCCCGAGACCGTAGCTATCAATCGAGATCTATAAAAAAACAAAAAGTAAGAGCAACGAAGTAAGCCTTTATTCACTTAGTAAGTTTTAAGAGATAAAAATCTATACTTAAAGACCAAACACATCCAACCAATTTGCAAAATTGAATCAGGATATAATGCGTAAATATATATATATGTGCCTTAACCAGAATAGCACCTTTCCACATAAACCGAATTCCAAATACCACAACAAGTCACATGCTTTTCTACTTTCCTAAATCATGATCAAATATGATAATACTAATTTGATGAATCATAATTCAACAGAAATTCGGCTCACAAATTGTATACGGCACATACCTGGATAATTTAAGATAATAGATTCATCAGTCACAATTATTATAGTTGAATTTATATATCCTCAGCATGTATGCCTTCGAGCTTGGCCCGGAATATGACGTTAGCCTTAAGGCTCTTCGGGATTCTACCCGGACAAAATCACTGGCGCGAATGCCCTTCGGAGCTTGACCCAGATACAATTCTGGCACGTAGGCCCTTCGAGATTTAACCCGGATACAACTCTAGCACGTAGGCCCTTCGGGATTTAACCCGGATACAACTCTGGCACGTAGGCCCTTTGGGATTTAACCCGGATACAACTCTGGCACGTAGGCCCTTCGGGATTTAACCCGGATACAACCACTGAGACATATTCATTTGAAAACATCGCATATAATTTTCACAGATCTTATTGTACGCTAACATTCATTCGCCTCATTTATACGTTAATGCATAGTGCGACATTTGATTTCACACAGGTTCGGTCAACAAGCATATAAGAAATTCGCTTATCAAATTGATTTCTAAAGCCTTCAGATGTCTAATAACCTTTCGGCTATTTGTCTAATTTCGCTATTACATTATGCCACTCATAGACCACATACTTCACTTATCTTCCACATGAGTAACTAAATGTGTACATCATATTAAAAGTCAAGTCTCGTGCTAAACTATGAAGCTTAAAACTTGCCTTGTCTTTCGGAGTATTTACGAGTCGACTATTCTGTCACCTTAGCCTTTCCTTTATCCGATGCTTCGCCTCTAAGCTCTTGAGCTTAAATAAACAATTTAAGTATATAAATTTTCATATCCTTCACTAAATCAAAACAAAGAATGCAACTATCCTTTCTAAGTCACCCACACATATTCAGTCAAATATATAAACAGGTATATGTGCTCATTATAATTCTCCACTAAATCATTTATTCTACCAAGTATGCATGGTCTCAAAAATTAAACCACTCGGTACTCACCTATAGATATATAACTAAAAGTTATTTCTCACAACTATTAATTTCGGTACTTTGAGCAATGACATTAATAAAGATAAAAATCCTTTTAAAACGTTTAATACACGTGAATACATGATAGGCATCATAACCGAATGCTCCACAAATGACCTCATAACATTTAAATTTCCATTCTAAACTACCCAAAGTCGAAACTTCCAACTTAACTAACAAGAGTCTTACACCATTTTAAACCATGTATAATTCAATATACATAAACTTCAACCCACCAATCAAGAAGCACTTCTATTAATAAATCACACCTATTGCCGAATGCTATAAGGGTTCAAATCAAAACATTTCAATTAACTAATTCATTCATAATACACGAGTTATTTTAATAAGCCTTCACCAAGCATTGTACACTATGGCCGAATGGTCTCCTAAAACTTATCCCACAAACCGAATGTGAAAGCAAAATTTATACAATTCAATAATATCAATTACTTTTACCACTTCAATGATCAAAGCTCAACTATAGTTTAAAATGGGCACCAAAATATTATATTTATCATTCAAAGTATCATACATTCAAAACCTCCACCATTAGCATACTTCTAGACTTGGCTGAAAGCCTTACACAACCAAGACTCAAAAATTTCCACCATGGCAACGGTAATGACTGCATTTCTAGTTCAATTCCATGTATACTACCATAGTCTATCAACTTTAACCAGAACAAAACACAAAATCTTTCACCATGTGGCCATAACTGAAAGTTCATGGAGTAATTCACAAAACTAATACATGGGTTTTGTTGTGAGCTTCAAAGCCAACCGAATTTCTCAAAAATCAAAAGAAAATACATGAAACTTTACCTTAATTTGAAGCAAATAAGATGACCGAATGGTGGCTTATTTCTCCCCCTTTTTTCTCTTCGAGTTACGGCAAAGAAGAACAAATGAATTCACTTTGTTCTTTTCACCATTTCCTTTGTTATTTTATTCACTTTATTATCCAATTAGACATAATTTCACATAATTTACTCATAAACATAAAACTAATATAATTTATTAGCCTAATCATCATGCATGGCCGGCCATTAAATGTAAAAAGGTTAATTTGACATACAAATCCCTTACTTTGAAACCTTATACAACTTCTTTCTTGAATTTGGCCACAAACATCATAGTTCTTATCACTTTAGTCCTTTAGTTCAGCAATCACATTCAATATGTCAAATTCAAACATTTCAATTTCACATATACAGTTATCACATACATTAGACATAAGATAACGTATTCAATTATTTTTATGACTCGGTTTAGCGGTTCCGAAACCACTTCTCGACTAGGGTCAAAAATAGGGCTGTCACAACTCTCCCCCTAAAGGGATTTTCGTCCCCGAAAATCTTACCCAAAAATATATTTGGACATCTTTCTTTCATAGCATTCTTGGGCTCCCAAGTTCCTTCCTCGATCCCGTGCTTGAGCCACAGCACTTTAACTAACGGAACCTTTTTATTTCATAATTCTTTAACCTCTGGAGCTAAAATACGGATAGGTTCCTCTTCATAACTCAAATCAGATTGAATTTTAACTTCTGACGGATTTATCACATGCGAAGGATTGGATCTATAGCGACGGAGCATCGATAAATGGAAAACGTTGTGGATCTTTTCAAGTTCAGGTGGCAAAATCAAAATATAAGCAACTGGCCCAATCTGTTCCAATATCTCGTACGGCCCGATGAATCTCGGACTTAACTTGCCTTTACGACCGAATCTGAGCACCTTTTTCCAAGGTGAAACTTTTAAAAACACTTTATCACCAACCTGATACTCGATATTTTTATGTTTCAGATCTACGTACGATTTCTGACGATCAGATGCTGCTTTCAAACTGTCAGGAATCGCTTTCACTTTCTGCTCAGCTTCTTTGACTAAATCAACTCCGAAAATCTTGTTTTCACTAAGTTCGGTCCAAAACAAAGGTGTACGGCACACTCGACAGTAAAGGGCTTCGTAGGGTGCCATTTGAATACTCGATTGAAAACTGTTATTATACGCGAATTCAATCAGGGGCAAATATTTTTCCCACGAACCGTTAAACTCGAGAATGCAACATCTTAACATGTCCTCGAGTATCTGAATAACTCGTTCGGATTGACCGTCAGTCTGCGAACGGAAAGCGGTGATAAAATGGAGCTTACTACCCAATGCTTCGTGTAATTTCTTCCCAAATCGCGAAGTAAATCGGGGATCTCGGTCTGAAACAATAGAAGTTGGCACTCCGTGCAATCGCACAATTTGGGAGACGTATAATTTCGCTAATTTATCGAGTGAAAAGTCTGTACGAACCGGGATGAAATGAGCTGATTTAGTTAGTCTATCAACAACAACCTAAATGGAATCTTTCTTACTCGGCGTTAGCGGCAACCCAGACATAAAATCCATCGTAACTCGATCCCACTTCCACTCAGGTATCAAAATCGGCTGAAGCAGACCTGAAGGCACCTAATGTTCTTGATAAACGCTAATTTATACATATTTTTACCTCATGTTTAGCCTATATTTTGGATGAATTATTATCAATTTAGTGAGAATTGGTGCTCTTAATCCTTATTTTTCATATCTTATACTCAGGAGAGCATAGGGAAGAGAAAAGAATAGGAAATGGACTGAAAATAAGGAAAATCGACCAAAAATGACATAACACACGACCCCAGGAATTACCACACGGCCGTGCCACATGAAGATCACACAGTCCAGCTCTCGACAAGCACGGGCAGGCCACACGGCCGTGCCAAATCACACGGCCTTTGTCGAAGTCACACGGGCGTGGCACATGGGCGTGTTCTAGTCGTGAGGAAGAGGAATTTCACTCGAATTGGGATACTTGGAGGCTAAGAAAGGCTCCCCAAAGCTCTATATAAAGACCCTAGGAGGCAACTCTTAGGGTGTGCTTATTTCCCCCAAAAGGGAAGTATTCTTTGCTGCCAACATAGAGAGTGGAAGTAGGGATTACTCACAGGGAAGCTGATTGAATCATCCCAGAAGCCGGAATTCTGCAGCAATATAGAGGATCTCCCTAAATTCCTTCAGGGGTTTTCAGGTTCTTTTATGTTTTGTTATTTTATTTCTTCTGAGATGTTTTCTTTCTTTATTATGAACTAAACCCCTCAAATACTTGAGGGGGATGAAACCTAAGACAGATCTTGTTATTATTTATTCTTGAGTTATATGATAAATACTTGAGTTGTTCTTAATTATGTGTTCTTCATTCTTGATTTAATAAACCTAGGTATTACTTCAAGAATTAGATGTGCTTAGAGCAGAGGAGCAAAAGTCCCTGTGATAAGAGTAGATCTACCATAATTAAGTGGGGTTGCATGCAACCCTAGACATAGGGCGACATAAATCTGCCGGATTAGGGTCAAACCTAATATGGGGAACCATTGATCGAATTAATACAACCTAAGAAGTTAATTGATAAAGGAACTTTAATTAACAACTTAGGCCTAGTTGCTCTTCACCTCGACGGAGGGTTTAGCATAAATTAGGGATCTCTACGGATCAAGTCAAGTGAATAAATCGTCTAGCTTAAGAACCAGTACAAGTGAAGTCTAGGTGGATTCTCCCTTAAGTATTGTCCATATCAATAAGCTTTTCCCCTAAAAGTTTTCTCAATTTACTCTTTGTGTCTTCTTAGTTTAGTTTTAGAATTAGTTTAAACAAACCCTTCTTTTATTCTTAGGCTAGATAATAGAAATAAAGTAAGTAATAGTACTTTTGGTTCCCTTGGGTACGATAACTCGGCCTTGCCACTAAGCTATACTACTGTTCGATAGGTGCGCTTGCCTTAAAGCGTCGCGATATTAGTTAGTTTTGGTGTGATCAAGTTCTTTATAAATTTTATTACTTAGTATCGCGAACGCGGATATCAGTTCTGCTTTTATTTGTTGGCACACTAAACACTTAGAGACAAATTCGGAGATATCCCGTTTCATACCGTGCCACCAATATTGTCGTTTCAAGTCATTATACATTTTTGTGCTACCCGGATGAATTGACATTCGGCTATTATGGGCTTCATTCAAAACCGTCGAAACTAGCTCAAAATTTCTCGGAATACACAATCAGTCCCTAAATCTCAAACAATCTTTTCCATCAACTCGAAACTCTGTATCTTCACCCGACATGCATTGAGCTTGCTTAGCAATTAAGTCATCATCGACTTTCTGAGCCTCACAAATTTACCGTACAAACACGGGCTCCGCTCTTCATTCGGCTATCAACACGTCATCTGCCGACATTGTTAGTTTCACGTTCATAGCTCACAACGAAAATAGGATTTTCGACTAACAGCGTCTGCAACCACATTAGCTTTTCCCGGGTGATAATCAATAATAAGTTCATAGTCTTTTACCAATTCTAGCCACCGTCTTTGCCTCAAATTCAAATATCTTTGAGTCATTAGATATTTGAGACTTTTGTGATCGGAGAATATGTGACATTTCTCACCAAACAGATAGTGTCGCCAAATCTTCAGGGCGAAAACGATAGCGACTAATTCAAGATCATGAGTCGGATAATTTCGCTCGTGAGGCTTCAACTGTCTCGATACATAAGCGACAACCTGACCTTCTTACATCAAAATGCAGCCTAAACCGTTCAGAGATGCATCACTAAAAACTACAAATTCTTTGCCGGATTCTGGCTGAACTAACACTGGAGCTTCCGTCAAAAGGGTTTTCAGTTGGTCAAAACTTTGTTGACACTTATCTGACCACTCGAACTTGACCTCTTTTTGCAGCAGCTTCGTCAACAGGGTCGCAATCATCAAAAAACCTTTGACGAATCGTCGGTAATAACCGATAGGTCCCAAGAAGCTTCAAACTTCAGAAGCATTTCTAGGGCGTTTCCAGTCGAGAATAGCTGAAATTTTATTCGGATCGACTCGAATACCCGAAGCAGACACTATATGTCCAAAGAAGTCGACCTCACGCAACCAGAATTCGCACTTACTGAATTTTGCATACAATTGATTTTCACGCAAAGTCTAAAGTACAAGTCTCAAATGTTCGGCATACTAATTCTCATCGCGAGAGTAAATCAAAATATCATCGATGAACACTACTACAAAACAGTCCAAATACGGCCTGAACACTCGATTCATCAAATCTATGAAAATCGCAGGGGCATTAGTGAGCCCAAACGGCATCACTAAAAATTCGTAGTGTCCGTACCTCATTCTAAATGCGGTCTTCGGCACGTCAGAATCTCTAACCCTCAATTGGTAATAACCGGATCGTAAATCAATCTTCGAAACCACTGAAGCTCCTTTTAGCTGATCAAACAGGTCGTTAATCTGGGGCAACGGATACTTATTCTTTACAGTGGCTTTATTCAGCTGTCGATAATCAATGCACATTCGCATAGTCCCGTCTTTCTTTTTCACAAACAAAATTGGTGCTCCCCAAGGTGAGAAACTCAGTCGCGCGAAGCCCCTGTTTGTCAACTCCTGCAGCTGAGATTTCAGTTCTTTTAATTCGGTAGGTGCCATACGGTACGGGGCAATCGAAATCGGAGTCGTACCCGAAACTAATTCTATACCGAATTCAACCTCTCTAACGGGTGGCAATCCCGGTAATTCCTCGAGAAACACATCCGGATACTCTCTAACCACGGGTACAGTCTCAAGTTCTCGTTCGGATACTTTATCGTGTAACACATAGGCCAGATATGCTTCATAGCCCTTTCTCACATATCTCTGAGCTGACATGGTCGTGATTACGGCAGGTAGCCCGTTTAAAACAATGGACTCAATTCAGATTATTTCATTATTCGAACATCACAAATCAATAGTCTTTCGCTTACAATTCACTATCGCGTCATGCACAGTCAACCAATCCATTATGAGAATAACGTCAAATTCATCGAAGGGTAAAAGCATCAAATCAGCCGAAAAACAGAAACCTCGAGCCATTAAGGGACATTTCTTGCATACCTTATCAACCAGAACACAACGACCCAAGGGATTTGACACTCGAATTACTAACTCAGTAGACTCAACAGGAAGAGTCTTACTGGAAGCTAAAGTTTCACACACATATGAATGGGTTGAACCGGGATCAATCAGAGCAATAACATCAGTGTTAAAGAGAGTAAAAGTACCAGTAATAACATCCGGAGAAGAAGCCTTCTCACAAGCACGAATAGCATACGCTCTGGCAGGTGCTCGGGCCTCAAATCTGACTGCAGTGTCTCTAGTCCCTCTCTGACTACCACTAGTGTTACCTCCTCGCCGAGGTGGTCTACCCCGTGCAGCCGTACCACTAGGTCTCTAACTTGGATTGGGAATGCGTTCATCAACTTTCAGACAGTCTTCGATAAAATGATCGGCAGATCCGCATCGGAAGCAGGAGCGGTCATGATTCTACAACTCCCCGGGTGCCATTTGCCACAGTGTTTACATTCAGATCTGTCCTGACGTTCATTGCCAACACTCGCAACAGAAGTAGCTCATGAACTCACAGGGGGTCGATGATGATCACGTCTAGAAAAGCCCGAAGTATACTTGGATCAGCCCGAGTCATCTCTAATCTTTTTGGACGTTTGCTAAATAGATTTTCCCGCAAATCTCTTACGGAACTCTCTAGCTCCATCTTCGGCTTTTCTTTTCTCATTACCGAGCTCTTCGGCTTTGCAAGCTCGCTCGACTAACACTACAAACTCCTTAATTTCCAGAATTCCCACCAGTAGTCTGATATCTTCGTTTAATCCATCCTCAAAACGCTTACACATAATAGCCTCGGAGGATACACATTCTCGAGCATATCGGCTGAGCCGCACGAATTCTCTCTCATAATCGGTTACTGACATTTGACCTTGTTTAAGCTCAAGAAATTCCTTCTGCTTTTGATCGATAAATCTCTGACTGATATATTTCTTACGGAACTCGATTTGGAAAAACTCCCAGGTGACCCACTCTTTCGGGACGACAGAGACCAGAGTGTTCCACCAGTAATATGCAGAGTCGCGTAACAGAGATATCGCACATTTTAAACATTCCTTAGGCATACAGGATAGCTCGTCGAATACTCGGATGGTGTTATCAAGCCAAAACTCGGCCCACTCAGCATCGTCACTGGGGGTAGCCCGGAACTCTTCAGCCCCGTATTTTCTAATTTTGTTGACTGAGGGCCTACTTGATCTCACTGGATCGGTCACAGGAGGGGCCATATAAGTCGGAAGAGGAGTATTCAGGGGCGGAGGTTGTGGAACAGCCAGATTTGATCTAATGAATTGAGCAAACCAGTCGCTCATCATCGCATAAAAGGCTTGTCTAGTGTCATCATCTCGATGGCTGATATTTGGCTGAGAGTCAGGCGGTGCTGTCCTTTGAGCGGGAGCAGGCGCTACGATCTCAACATCGTTCGCTACGGCTCGATCCGGTTCGGGATCCATTCTATACCAAAAAAATCATATTTCAGCTATTAGAAGTCATCACACTATCGCATTAACATCAGATGGCATGTATAGCTAGACTCGTACTTACTACAGTAGTCCGAGAATCGACTAAATCGTAGCTCTGATACCAATAAAATGTAACACCCCTAGACCCGTACCCGTCGCAGGAAAGTCAAGAGGCATCACCTGATCATTTCCTTTAAGACCATTTCTATACATATGATAAAAAGAATGTCAAAGTTTGAAGAAGCTCAAAACCAAAATCAACTAGGCCGATTTACCAAGTTCAAAACAACGTAAAATATCACATACCAACGAATTTCATATACACTTCATTTAGTCCTTATGTATATATATCGAAAGGTTGCATTCAACATTATTATTAATCACATTAAAAAAATCACACATGCTTTATATGATATATATATATACTAAGACATGACCTACTTCGAGCCTAGTTTACCAAATGCATAACTTAAACTTCCAATCACATAAAACGTACCATCTTTAAAACCATGGATATGGATGTAAGGTATTCGGGTAAGCCATTTTCGCATGGCTGACTTAATTACACCTTCAAAATCATATTTGATTAACATCAAAATGTCAAGTCTATACATGCCATTTTCAAGGTATAGTTACAAAATACCGAAAGATGCTTTGATAGTATGGATGTCTTCAACCCTGGAATTCCCGAGACCATAGCTATCAATCCAGATCTATAAAAAAACAGAAAGTAAGAGCAACGGATAAGCCTTTATTCGCTTAGTAAGTTTTAAGAGATAAAAATCTATACTTAAAGACCAAACACATCCAACCAATTTGCAAAATTGAATCAGGACATAATGCGTAAATATATATATATGTGCATTAACCAGAACAACACCTTTCCACATAAACTGAATTCCAAATACCACAACAAGTTACATGCTTTTCTACTTTCCTAAATCATGATCAAATACGATAATACTAATTTGATGAATCATAATTCAACAGAAATTCGGCTCACAAATTGTATACGGTACATACCTGGATAATTTAAGATAATAGATTCATCAGTCACAATTATTATAGTTGAATTTATATATCCTCAGCATGTATGCCTCCGAGCTTGGCCTGGAATATGACGCTAGCCTTAAGGCTCTTCGGGATTCTACCCAGACAAATCACTAGTGCCAATGCCCTTTGGAGCTTGACTCGGATACAATTTTGGCACGTAGGCCCTTCGAGATTTAACCCGGATACAATTCTGGCACGTAGGCCCTTCGGGATTTAACTCGGATACAACTCTGGCACATAGGCCCTTCGAGATTTAACCCGAATACAACTTTGGCACGTAAGCCCTTCGGGATTTAACCCGGATACAACCACTGAGACATATTCATTTGAAACCATCGAATATAATTTTCACAGATCTTATTGTATGCTAACATTCATTCGCCTCATTTATACGTTAATGCATAGTGCGACATTGGATTTCACACAGGTTCGGTCAACAAGCATATAAGAAATTCGGTTATCAAATTGATTTCTAAAGCCTTCAGATGTCTAATAACCTTTCGGCTATTTGTCTAATTTCGCTATTACATTATGCCACTCATAGACCATATACTTCACTTATCTTCCATATGAGTAACTAAATGTGTACATCATATTAAAAGTCAAGTCTCGTGCTAAACTATGACGCTTAAAACTTACCTCGTCTTTCGGAGTATTTACGAGTCGACTATTCTGTCACCTTAGCGTTTCCTTTATCCTATGCTTCGCCTCTAAGCTATTGAGCTTAAATAAACAATTTAAGTATATAAATTTTCATATCCTTCACTAAATCAAAACAAAGAATGCAACTATCTTTTCTAAGTCACCCACACATATTTGGTCAATATATAAACATGTAAATGTGTTCATCATAATTCTCCACTAAATCATTTATTCTACCAAGTATGCATGGTCTCAAAAATTAAACCACTCGGTACGCACCTATAGATATATAACTAAAAGTTATTTCTCACAACAATTAATTTCGGTACTTTGAGCAATGACATTAACAAAGATAAAAATCCTTTTAAAACGTTTAATACACATGAATACATGATAGGCATCATGACTGAATGCTCCATAAATGACCTCATAACATTTAAATTTCCATTCTAAACTACCCAAAGTCGAAACTTCCAACTTAACTAACAAGAGTCTTACACAATTTTAAACCACCTATAATTCAATATACATAAACTTCAACCCACCAATCAAGAAGCACTTCTATTAATAAATCACACCTATTGCCGAATGCTATAAGGGTTCAAATCAAAACATTTCAATTAACTATTTCATTCATAATACACGAGTTATTTTAATAAGCCTTCACCAAGCATTGTACACTATGGCCGAATGGTCTCCTAAAACTTATCCTACAAACCGAATGTGAAAGCAAAATTTATACAATTCAATAATATCAATTACTTTTACCAATTCAATGATCAAAGCTCAACTATAGTTTAAAATGGGCACCAAAATATTATATTTATCATTCAAAGTCTCATACATTCAAAACCTACACCATTAGCATACTTCTAGACTTGGCCGAAAGCCTTACACAACCAAGACTCAAAAATTTCCACCATGGCAACGGTAATGACTGCATTTCTAGTTCAATTCCATGTATACTACCATAGTCTATCAACTTTAACCAGAACAAAACACAAAATCTTTCACCATGTGGCCATAACCAAAAGTTCATGGATTAATTCACAAAACTAATACATGGGTTTTGTTGTGAGCTTCAAAGCCAACCGAATTTCTCAAAAATCAAAAGAAAATACATGAAACTTTACCTTAATTTGAAGCAAATAAGATGACCGAATGGTGGCTTATTTCCCCCCTCTTTTTCTCTTCGAGTTACGGCAAAGAAGAACAAATGAATTCACTTTGTTCTTTTCACCATTTCCTTTGTTATTTTATTCACTTTATTATCCAATTAGGCATAATTTCACATAATTTAATCATAAACATAAAACTAATATAATTTATTAGCCTAATCATCATGCATGGCCGGCCACTAAATGTAAAAAGGTTAATTTGACATGCAAATCCCTTACTTTGAAACCTTATACAACTTCTTTCTTGAATTTGGCCACAAACATCATAGTTCTTATCACTTTAGTCCTTTAGTTCAGCAATCACATTCAGTATGTCAAATTCAAGCATTTCAATTTCACACATACATTTATCACATACATTAGACATAAGATAACGTATTCAATTATTTTTATGACTCGATTTAGCGGTCCCGAAACCACTTCCCGACTAGGGTCAAAAATAGGGCTGTCACAAAACCTCTTATCCATATTCTGTAATAACCAATTATGGGATCCTTTATTGTGGATCATTGGGTTTTAGGATTTCACGAGGTGTGGTGAATACAAATAGGTTGGGAAAATTTGAGCCTTTTCGTGCAACTCCATTTAAGGTAATATATATACTCTGCTCTAGGTAAAAGTCGCATGTACAATAATGTCTAATAGATGTTATTTGTGGTTTTAATCACATCGTTAGTTAATCCTTGCTAATGGGATTTATCGTATTGCAGCTATTGGGCGTCGAACAACTTCTAATCAACGATTTTAGGGTATTAGGTTGACGTGCGAGACAAACAAGGTTAGTATTACTAATGGATTTTGGGATTTTATATATTGATTGTTAGTAAATGGAAGACTAACAATATGTATGATTGGAATGTAGGCATTGCGCGTAGTGGTGCACTCGACTTCATGAAACAGGTGTGTAATCACACACTATTTTAGTGTAAATCCGCAAAAGCCTAAAAGTTGAAATGCCAAAATGTCGGCATTCGAGGCCTTACAAGTGTGGGAACGCATGTGGGGTGAACCAAGCCCACAAATCGGGATAATAGACTGTAGAAGTCATCGTGCACATTTTCGGGCACTTGGGCCTTATGGGCCTCGATGGGCCAAAATGGGCCCGATGGGCCAAAATGGGCCCGACCTGCGGGCCCTCACAGACAATATACTTAGTAAGTAATCATTGATAGAGTATAATCGACTCCTCTTCGTGTTCTTTGGATCTTTTCTTGTTATCTTAGATTAAAACCTCTTATCCATATTCTGTAATAACCAATTGTGGGATCCTTTATTGTGGATCATTGGGTTTTAGGATTCCACGAGTTGTGGTGAATACAAATAGGTTGGGAAACATTTGAGCCTTTTCGTGCAACTCCATTTAAGGTAATATCTATACTCTGCTCTAGGTAAAAGTCGAATGTACAATAGGTGTCTAATTGTGGTTTTAATCACATCGTTTGTTAATCCTTGCTAATGGGATTTATCGTATTGCAGCTATTGGGCGTCAAACAACTTCTAATCAACGATTTTAGGGTATTAGCTTGACGTGCGAGACAAACAAGGTTAGTATTACTAATGGATTTTGGGATTCTATGTATTGATTGTTAGTAAATGGAAGACTAACAATATGTATGATTGGAATGTAGGCATTGCGCGTAGTGGTGCACTCGACTTCATGAAACAGGTGTGTAATCACACCCTATTTTAGTGTAAATCGGCAAAAGCCAAAAAGCTGAAATGCCGAAATGTCAGCATTCGAGGCCTTACAAGTGTGGGAATGCATGTGGGGTGAATTAGGCCCACAAATCGGGACAATAGACTGTAGAGGTCATCGTGCACGTTTTCGGGCACTTGGGCCTTATGGGCCTCAATGGGCCAAAATGGGCCCAATGGGCCTGCGGGCCCTCACGGACAATATACTTAGTAAGTAATCATTGATACATTGGAACATGAGACTCGCGATGCCGTATTTGGATCTGGACTGAATGGGCTACACTAGCGTGTGGGCCCACTTGGGCCCAATAGGGGTTTTGGGCCTATATTCCCTATTCTGGCCATGTAAATTATCTGAGTCACTTGAAGCGACGATAGACCTTCTTGGAGGTCGTCATAGACACCGAAACACCCAACTTAGAAAAATGACCAAGATACCCCTGAGGGGTAAAATTATTGTTTTACCCCTTACTGCTTAAATAACCATTATACCCTTTAGGGTAGGTTGCCTAATAAGAATAAGAGTTACGCATGACTGTATCTGTGTCTGATAACTTGTATGCATATTATATTTTTTTACTACATGTTAGTCTGCATGGGATGGGTATGATTTGGAGGAAGCTTTGTACTAGTGTTAGTCTACATGGGATGTGTATGATTTGGAGGAAGCTTTGTACTAATGGCTATGCCACGTATTTCTGTTAATAGTGGCTTCACCCCGTATTCTGATTCTGGTGGCTCTGCCACGTTTTTTGTTATTTGCAGCACAGTTGCCTAATTGGTGTATTGGTTGGGTGGGTCGAGTTATTCCCCACATGGTGTTCTGGCTAGTACGGGTGGTGTGTTGGTTGGTTTGGGTAGGGTTACATTCATATTCTAATCTGATTCTGTATTAGGCTTGGGCCCACATTATTTTTGTATAGGGCTTATAGCCCAGTCTACTCTGCTTCTGAATAGGGCTTCGGCCTAGTCTGTTTTGCACGTCTGATTTTTGTTACCAGTTAGGGAATTACGCACTAAGTTTTCGCAAACTCAGCCTTTCCTTTTAAGTGTGCAGGTAATCCCCTGCCTTAGGTGATTTGGATTCGCGAGGGACTCAGAGGTGGCCATGCGAACTCTGCTTATTTATTTGGACTTATTCATTTTAAATTTTAATATCCAGGGTTTATGTTTTGTAATAAGGCCATTGGAATTTAATTTGGTTTTGTTTGGGTTTTGCTTATCATTTTTAAACTGCTGGAGTAGGTAAACTGACTTTTTTAAAATTAACAAACGTTTTCAAGAAAAGCACCCGTTTTCAATCTTAAGAATTTCAATCAAAGGCTTCCATGATTTTAACCAAATTAAGAGATCAATAATGATTAATATGGCAATTGTTTTTCTAACAATTGGTTTGAAAACATAATAACGAAAATTTCTGAATTTTCTCTTGCGACAAGTGTGGATTGGTTGTAGCTTCATATCAACAAGATTAATTTTTGAAAAGCCTTTGAACGAGATCTTTCACTAATTTCAATTGTAAATGGGTTTTAAACTTAAAACTAAGCTTCTATTTACGAGATCGATTTTGGGTCTCAATTGTTGCATCTATGTGACACGCTGAATCTAGCCATAACGCTGGGCCGAATTTGGGGTGTTACATTTAGTGGTATCAGAGCTAGGTTGCAAAACTTGGCTGTGGAGTGGGTTTTAAAATTTTTTTTATTGAAATTGATTTTAACGATTGAAGCTATTTTGAAATTTTGGGTCTCTTTTGAAATTTTTTTCAAAATATGCGTTTCTTATGCAATAGATTTCAAAACTGGGTTTTTAGAAGATTTTTTATCCTAATTTGTGGTAAATTTGATTAATTTGAAATGTGTTACTGGAAGCATGGCACACCGAGTCTCCGGCACCAAATCTATAAGTTTTCTGATATTATCCACTAATATAGGGTAAACTATGATACTGAGAAACTATTATAGATACTAGTACTATACTGAAACTCTGTGGTTAGGGTAAACTGAAACTGTAGGAAAACTAAAAGCGGTAGAAGACTGAAAAGTGTAGCTAGATTTTGATATGTGAAAACAAAACTTTAACTACTGTCTTTTGCGTAAAACATTTGTAATAGTTACTGGAATTATGAACTTATTCATAAAACTCTTAAAACAGATAACTCTCTAAAACAATATGAGCACAAGAGGTACTCACGAAAAGGGTACACGTGGCAGCGGAAGAGGCCGACGAAGTGCGAGAGCTTGGTCTTTAGCATCGAGCCATATGCCTGCTAGAAAGGCACCAGCATCACCAGTGACTGAGACCGGGTCTCATGACCGAGTAGCTGGGGATGATGCTTTATCCCAAGCAATGCTACATGTTTTAGAAAGAGTTGCTGGAGCGATTACTGGATCAGTGAACCGTGGGTCAATTTTTCTGCCAGAGTACTGGTTAGAGGCCACTGAGCGAATAATGGACGACCTGGACTACACGGTGGAGCCAAAATTGAAAGGAGCAGTGTCATTGCTGCGTGATGAGGCCTACCAATGGTGGCTCACTATGAGGGATAGTACACAAGCCGATCGGTCGACATGGGACTTATTTAAGACGCCTTTTCAATGGAAGTACTATAACACCCTATACCCGTGTTTAATACCAGAATAGGATACGAGTATTACCAGAATAACATACATGTAATCATATCAAATCGAGACATAAAATGATTATCTAAATTAAACCCGTCAATTATTCACTCATCTTTTAAACATTAAATTCACATATATCTTAAATTTGTAATTTAACTAATATTAAATTATATCGATAACATAATGCAAGTGATATACGCAATATTAGAAATCAACTTTTCAAGTAATATTACTTAAATTTAGAATGAAATACTCAAGTCTTCTATACATGCCATATATCCAAAATATGTTTATAAAATACGAAAAGGAAGGATGGATAATGTTGGTGAGCCTCCGACAATTTTTCCCCAAATCACAAACAAACTCGATTACAGTATAAAATAAAACAAGAAAGAAAGAGGAAGCAAAGTAAGCATGTATCTTAGTAAGTAATATGTAAATAATAATAAAAGTAACAAACTGATAATGGAATTTATAGATCCCAAAATATGTATCCACAATTACACAACCTTATTCTCACATGCATTTATCATTTACTTAAGTTCAGTACAAGCTGTCCATTCAAGTCCCAGTCACTAAATTATTTTTATCTGAAGCTACGGAGCTCCAAATTAAGATCTGATAATTTTCCCAGAAACTAGACTCATATGTATTCTTACCATAAAATTCCAAAATTTTTGTTTGGGCCAATTAATACAGTTTATTCATTAAAGCTTCCCCTATTTCGCTACCCAATAATCCTGACCACTCTTCACTAAAATTTCAATTTCTCTTTATACAGAATTCAAAAGATGTTGATGTTTGTTTCTACTAAAATTAGGCTCAATAATAAATCCACCCATATAAATTATGTTTCATAACTATTTTTGTACAATTTTTAATGATTTTTTGAAATCAAAATAGGGGATCACGAAATCAATCTGAACTAGTCTTACAAAAATATGAATATCTCAAAATACAGAATTCCTTTACTTTCTCTATTTCTTTTATATGAAAATATACTAACTAAGCTTTAATTCCATGTCTCATTCAACCTACAATTCAATTTCTACTAGTTATGGTGATTTTTCAAAGTTACCTAACTGCTGCTACCAAAAACTATTATAGTTCAAGTTTCACTTTTTTATAAATTTCCTTGTATCAATTCTTCAAAGTAACACTTAACTATCTCAAACTTACCAAAGTTCGATTACTTATTGAGCACATTACTCACAATACATATATTCATATCCCTATACTTAACACCATGTTCTCATATGAATTTGCAATTAGGTTTTCTCGTTGAACACATCGGAATAGTAATAGATATTCGGTGGCCTGCACATAGTACCACCCTTGTAGCCGAAGCTAATTGGTGCACATAGTAGCTTGCACTTTGTACTACACATGTGACCAAAACCATTTCTTACACATAGTGTAGGATCGCCCGGTGCCTCCAAGGCGCAGCGGAAAATTAGAATAATAAATTTTACCGGCGATCCATACCATGGATCCATGTGTAAGGAACGAATCGGGGTGATAAAGGTTTCGAAATTACCGAAACTTCAATCTGAGTAGACAGCGACGCCAAGGCAACGGGAATCCTGAAGCACTATCGAACCAAGCCGCAACCTTTAACGATGTCGGCCTCTACGTAGTCCACCCAATTGACAATGAACGGAAATCTCTCAGAAACTATTTTCAGAGAGTATCACTTTTGACGGCTGCTAGGCCTCCCTTTTATGGTTTCGGGATTGCCTATGTATATCCCCTTTAGGGTTTTTACCCTTGCCATATTTAAAACTTTGTGTTAATTGGTATATATTCATAATGAATATTTATTACCATAAATAATCCGAATCATAATAATCGTTATTAAATAAATATAATAACGTTTAACCGAAAATTATAATTACGTTAATTATAATAAAGATTTCGGTAAACTATATTTATTTAAATTTATATATATATGAACCAAAATCATATATTAGAAAATTATGTTCTTGATTATGTGTACAACATCCTTGTACATATAGTATGTTCAATAATTTGATTGCCGAATTTAATTAATTCTATAATTAATTTAATTCATGCGACAACCAGACACAATACCAACTATGTTTTACTCCGTTCATTTCAATTAAAAGGTGTGACCCTATAGGTTCTTGTAACATTAGCAGTAATATTAGAACTATTCTAATATTACAAACAATGAGTGGCATCTAGCAATGCATCATTGCTACCTAAGTTACAAGAAGTCATGATTCGACATAACCTTTTGTGATTAACTTTTCATGCATTAATCCTTAAGTCCAATATCTTTAGAATAGACACAAGTCATGGAATAGTCACACTTGCATAGTCCATCCTATGTTTCTTGATACCTTGAGTAGACTATGATATACAAATAAGTATGACATCTCATATCAACTTATTTGAGCATGGCCATGCATTTCTAGTCTTACTCAATCAAGTGGCCTGAGATATTACTCCTATTATGTAGGAGGGACTTATCCTATATTGATCAACCATATCCCTCTACATAGATTGTGGTATATCCAACATTAGTCTTAATAGAACAACCAATTACAGTGTTCGTTTGACTATATCAAAATATACAACTCACGATGTTGGAATGATGATGATCTCAAGTATGAGGATCATATACATATTAATCACTATGAGTAATATTGTGACAATTACATAATAATCCAAGAAACATACTCATAGCGGGTCGGTCCAATATGTTGTTCTCTAACACACACATTCATGCATTGATTCTGATACTCGATATCAATGACAACTCTTTATCATCAATCAACTACATGTTAGTCTCAATGCATTATTATTGTCCTAGCCAACAATAATACTTGACTAAGGATCTTTTAAGAATAATCATATTATTCTTAGGACATTATTATAAAACAGTTTATTTATGCACACAGAAATGAAACTGAAATAATAATGGCAAAGCCTTATATTAATAAACATGATAAATCAAGTATGTTGTTACAACCATCTCGTGATTGATCTTTGGGCATACTCTTACACATTGTGGCCTGCACTTAGTACCACACATGTGATTGAAATAATCTAGTACGCATAGTAGCTTGCACATAGTACTACACATGCGACCCAACCATTTGGTACACGTAGTAGCCTGCACTTAGTACTACACACGTGACCTAAACCATCTTGCATACATAGTAGCTTGCACATAGTACTACACATGTGTTCTCACAACAGATCATTCATATCTTTTCTATTCTGAAGGTTCAACCGAGAAATTCTTCACTTTTCAACATTTTACCAATTCATCCATACTCAATTTCAGTTCATAATTTGTAACAACCTTAACCCACATCCGTCATTGGAACAGGGTTACGAGTATTACCGATCAAAATTATAACTCATACTTCGATTTAATAATACATAAATCATTCACGAACCGAAAAGCCATAACTTTACTTAATCTTTTGAACCAAAATTCATATTTCAAACCATACTCTGAAAATCAACCAAGTCATTATCATTTATTTATTCAAATAGTCAAACCAACTAATATATATATCTATATCATATTTCACATGCATCATAAATCCACTCTTCGAATCACATGTATATCTCATTTGTTCTACCAACCCAATCAATCATAAGAAACTCATATTTAACAAAATCCTAGAGCCAAACCATATAACCTACAATCATAACATGCTAATATTCAAATCATTAATAAGCTTATCACATTACAATAATTAAATATAAAACGTATCTTTTATAAAACTATGCTCATTCGAATTATTAAGTCATAGCAAGACATACCTTATGCCTTTAATAACATCTATACAAGAAACATTATCAAACATTACCACATGATAAAACATGGTCTTATACTTTACTAATTCATATGCACATCACAATAATATCATTTTATTGATTTCAGACACAAATACAAATTATAATACATCCATTTTGCAAGATCAACAACCGATCCAAGTTAATATATATATACCTAACCATTCATCTCTTCATTTATTCAGCTAACAAATTACTTAAGAAGTCTATACCCATTTTATCAAAATAATAGTTGACCCCTTTTTAGCAAAACTGATAATTCAAGCTTGCCTATTTCGCATGCAATTTACCATGTTTAAACCTCCTATGTCCAACCATTCAAATAAACACCTATTCGGTTCTCAATTTAACCTCAATAAATCATAACATTTTTTTAACCTTACAAGCTAATCAAATGAACCACATACCAAAGCAGAATTTACTAATACATATATAGCACATTTCATAATCACTCATTTTATTATTTTATCAAGCTATATTGTACCACTTTTTAACTCATTTTATTATTTTATCAAGCTATATTATACCACTTTTTATACTTCCAAAATGAGCTAACTAATAAACTAAATATACACCCTACTTACCATTCCTCATTGTCGAATCATGTAACCAACATCGCAAATTATTTATCATGAAACTTACCTCCCAAAATTAAGCTTATAACATGACCGAATATAACTATTGACATTAGCATTATCATCAAGCCATTTTCGCATGGCTATGTACATATACAATTTCAAAGCTAAGTATATCAAAACTAGCCTATACATGCCATAGTTTCGAAATGTAACTTTATAAAATACCAAAGGCGATCGATAGTGTGATAAGCTTCTCTGACAATTCCTGAGCTCAAATCTTGAATTCAAAATCTATAAAAAAAAGTAAAAACAAAAACAGAAAGTAAGCTATTACGGCTTAGTAAGTCATAAGAAAATAATAAATTATTAATATAGTCACTCAAATAAATTTGACCAGACGATAATTTCATTACCACATTTAACCCCATACCTAGCATTTCAATAATGATGCATATACTTTCATACACAATTTACATCTTAACCGAATGCTATTAACAAAACACCATCTAAATTTCAAAGCCAAAATGTCATGTTTTGACCAAGTAACCTTACACCCTCATCTATATACAGGTTAATGGATCAATATATATAATATCTTATGCATACACTTTTATGTGGCTGAATATACATAATTTATAAACTCATATTCAAGAGACATCCCAAAAGTATACGTAATGTTTGTCCACCAATACTCACTCCATATTCCCAAGCAATTTCCATATAGACAAATACACATATAAACCATGACACAAATAAGTAGTTCACATTACCTTATCTTACATGTATACATACCTTTAAACCGAATAGGACTAACCACATACTTATACATATAGTTTCATTCACTTCATTCATAGCTGAATTCTTAGTTCAAATAGCATATCAATGGCAATTATAATTTATTAAGGCATAATTAAGCCATACTTATAAAATTTAATACCAAACATTTATCTAAACAAGAGTTGTAACATTTCCAGTCACACATTGATTCATTAACCTATTTGGTAACACATAGGCCATACTTGGCCAAATATATATACTTCCATATAAACACATTTAAAGCTCACCTCTTAAATAACTAGTAATCGGATGTACATAAATCCTTTAATAACGATATGAATTTCACATTTGAATTATTCCTCATGTAACATTAGGCCAAATATAAGATCAAGATCAAACATTAATATCACTTATTTATACATTAATCCAGATATAGGTTTTCATATACACCATCACTACCATTAGCATCATTTATAACTTACATCACATATCAAACAATCAACTTACCTTATTTTCGAATAGGTAAATAAATTGTCACATACCTGGTCGCTTAAACTCTTATCCAAATTTGATATTACATTGGCATGAAATCTTTAAAACATAAGCTCATAATAATTCACCGACATAAAGCCTGCTAGGTACGAGCCTGATATCACACACCGACACAAGGCCTACTAGGCACTGAGCCCCGACTTAATTCACCAGCACAACGCTTGCTAGGCTTTAAGCCCGATATAACCCACCGGCACGAGGCTTGCTAGGCATACTGAGCCCATATATTACTGACATAAAATTTGGTCTCACACATATCATTTGTATATCAGAGGTCTGATGAACTAAATCCATATCACATTTTCAACTAAGCACTTAAGTATACATATAACATTAATTCATTCCTTAACAACCTATCAATCACTTATTTTCATATATTTATTTATAACAAATCATAGCCGAATCAATAATCAGCCATTAAGTAATATCGAGCGATCTCCAACTCAAACTTAATGCCGAATATCAATGCATCCATATTATCAAATATGAACCTCATATGTATATCAAAACATATCAATATATAAAGATTATCGAAACCTTGTACATATATAAACTTTTCCATTTGATCATAGTATAAAATCTTAAATATCAAAATAAACAACATTTATTTGCCTATAAACTTACCTCGGATGATGTAAAACGGAACCAAACGACTAGTCGACGACTTTCGTTTTTTCTTGATCTAAATTTGATATCTTTGATTTTTGATCTAAACATATTCAAATTAAGCTCATTCAAATATATTGTAACACCCTAAATTTGGGCCTAGAAGTATTCGGCCTTGGGCCTGGGTTCGGGTGTGAGATAGTTCGAAATAAAATTATTGATGTGTTGAATTCTGTTATGGAAGGTTATTATTAATGGGTTAATGTGGTATTTTAGTGAACTGCGAAGGATTCATAGTGTGGGAAAAGTCTTGGGCTAATTTCTGGGATTTCGGGATTTTTGTGATATTTGGTGTAATGTTGAAATTTTGATATATGGATATGTAATTCGTGTTTGGAGTGTGTTATTGGGCCTATGGAAGGCCCAAGTGTTGGTTAAAAACCCGGAGAATTCTTGGATTTTTGGACTTAAGGAATAGAGGACTTGGAAAAGAGGAGTTGTAAGAAATTATGTGTGTAATAAAACACAAAAAGGAGTGTGGTGTAGTGGCAAAGTAGCGCCACTTAGGGGACAAGGAAGCAAGGGGGTTCAAGGTTCAAGTCTTGGCTCTTGCAATTTATTTTGGTTTTTCTTTTAAATAAATCTGGAAGCAAGTAGGTGAGCTTTAAAGTTAAATGTGTTGGACTTATGACACAAAGGAGCTTGTGTCCGCGTGGTGATGGCATGACAGGGTTACTGAGAGGACTTTGGTTCGAATCCCGTTGCACGCAAAGGTTGATTATTTTGCTAATGCTTTAATTTTGGGGGGATTGATGGAGAATCCCACATCGGAAAGCTAACATGAGAGCAGGTGAGGAGCTAGCTTTAAATAGAGTAAACTAGGAGGAGAGTAGGCACAGCCTTCTTGGCTGATCCCTTTCGCTTTATGGCGTGCCCGTTTGGGTTAGGCATCGGTTAAGAGTGTTTGGAGCGCGGATTAACTTCAGTCTCCTATCAGGTGTGTATTTCTCACTGCTCTAACGGTAGGACGGCTACTTCGGGCTGCGATGGGCTGAAGAGGCCATGTGGGCCCAATGGGCCTACGGGCCCAAGTGGATAAGTTGTTTGATTGTATAGCAAATATTGGGCTAGATTAGGTGAATCTCATATCTGTGGCTAGATTTAGGCTAAAAGGGCCACACGAGCGTGTGGGCCCATTTGGGCCAACAATGGGCCCTAGGCCCATTCGCATTGTTATCTCTGTTTAGAGATGCTTTAGTTTACAAAGTTACTAAAATACCCTTGGTTTACAAAATTACTGAAATACCTTGGTTTACAAAATTATCGAATTACCCTCGATGTGGAAAATTACAAGAAATATCCCGATCTATAAAATTATGAAATTACCCTTGATTTGTACAATGACAGAAGTACCCTCGATTTGTAAAATGACGAACATACCCTTGATTTGTAAAATTACCATTTTACCCCTAATTTGTAAAATTACCATTTTACCCATGATTTGTAAAATTACCGTTTTACCCCTAATTTGTAAAATTACTATTTTACCCCTAATTTGTAAAATTACTATTTTACCCCTAATTTGTAAAATTACCATTTTACCCCTAATTTGTAAAATTACCATTTTACCCATGATTTGTAAAATTACCGTTTTACCCCTAATTTGTAAAATTACTATTTTACTAATTTGTAAAATTACTATTTTACCCTTAATTTTTAAAATTACCATTTTACCCCTAATTTGTAAAATTACCATTTTACCCATGATTTGTAAAATTACCGTTTTACCCCTAATTTGTAAAATTACTATTTTACCCCTAATTTGTAAAAATTACTATTTTACCCTCGATTTGTAAATTTACCGAAATACCCCTGTAGGGTAGAATTACCGAGACACCCCTATGGGGTAAAATTACTGTTTTGCCCCTAGGGTGTTAAATGACTGTTTTGCCCCTTGTGGGTAAATAACTAACTTGTGTGATGATTGAGCTAGTTTGACCGTGGATATAAGTTGGTGATATGAATAACTTGACTGTGATCTATTCTTATTTTTGGGGATTTGGAAAAGTTGGAATCCCTATGTGTTTAGGGAGGCTGTCGAAATAGTGCCTAAGGCTTTAAGGGGCTGTTACCAATTATTTTACTCTGTGCTTGTAAGGGTTAAAGGCTGCTGACTAAGGGCTTGGATCAGTGGAGCGTTCGGATCCAGATTTGGATATCAACTTCAGCAAAGGTAAGGATTTAGGGCCTTGCTCATGGATGCCCGGATATGGTAAGAGTATGTTAAATTTAGTTATCATTGATTCGTGGTCTAATATTTTAGTAATCGAATGTAGGATTGACTTGGATCGGATATAGTCATCGTTCGTTGCAAGTAGGTGTGTAATGAACCTCATAGTAGCTTAGATTAATATTTGCTGAAAAGCTAAAATGCCTAAACTTCGGCATTTCGAACTTATGGTTTTGTGAATGGTTTGAGACGTGATACATACGATAAGATCAGTGATTGGATCGATAGAACAGGTAAGGGCACGATTTTGTGCATGATGGTAAGTTGGTCCTCGATGGGCTGAAATTGGGCCCAATGGGCTTACCGGCCCATATGGGTAAAAATGGGCAATAGACATTTCTTAATAGACTATAGGCTTAAAACTAGTTAAATTAGTAGTTAATTGTAGGATTTGGACTAAGTGGGCTTAGACGACTGAACTAGCTACATAGGGCCCATTAAGGGTTTTTAGCCCATAACTCGGTTTTACTAAAATAGGCTAAAATTGCTGTTTAAACATTTGGAATTGATGAATAAGCATGGAAAACCCTAATAATGGATAAAATTACGTAATTACCCTTAAAACGTGAAAATGTTTATTTTGCCCCTAGGTGAAAAATGTCTATTATACCCCTATGGTTTCATTCTGAATATGATGATTATGATATTGTTATTTTACATGCTATGACATGATATGCACATGATATGCACATGATATGCTATGACATGTATACGATATGCCATGTTTTACTCATTAAATGTATGGGTTGGGTTATTATATGATGGAGGAAGTGATAAAGGGCTTTGGCCCAGTTTACCGAAAAGGGCTTTTGCCCCAGTTATTAAAAGAGGCTTGGCCTCCAGTTATATGATAAAGCAGCTACGCTGCCAGTGGAGAGTTTGTTGGGTGGGTTGAGTTATTCCCCACATGGAGAGCTTGGTTGGTACGGGTGGAGAGTAGCGGATGGTGGGTTAAGTAGTCTCCCCAACTGGGCTTTGCATACATACATTGACATTACATGTGATATTGAAATAGGCTTTGCACACATACATTGATATTATATGTGATGTTAAAATGGGCATTTGGGCCATACCGTTTACAGAAAAGGCTTCGGCCCAGAGATATGATTTATGAAAGGCTTCGGCCTAGTGAATTGATTTATGAAAAAGGCTAAGGCCCAGTAATCGATATTTGAAAAGGGCTTCGGCCCAGTTATATGTTGAGACTGATTTGGGGGCTTAGGCCTAGTATGCTGATATTGATTTGGGCTCTGTAAGTGGCTTATTGCACACTGAGTTTTCCAAACTCACCCTTTTTCCTTCCATCCTTGCAGGTGAGCCTTAGACTGGTGGACTTGGAGCTGGGAGGGATTCAGAGTGGCCACATAGACTGGACTATTGGATTTCTAATTAAGTTACCTACTTGAATTTAGATTTAATTATTTATTTCTGGTTTTGGGTTATAAAAAGGGCCTCTTTAATTATTTTTATTTGGGGTTTTATTCTTTACTTATTTAGATTGGTTTTAGCTTACGTAGGATATTATTTAAATCAAGTTGAAAATAAATGATTTTAAGACGTGATTTTTATAAAAGTTACTTGTTTTCAAAATAACACGATAACCAAGCAAAGCTTCCGTAATTTTTAAATGATCTTGTAGATAAATATTTCAAATAGTTAAAGTGTGGCAATGGTAGTGTGCATGTCTAGGAGTGGATCCAAGAAGAGCTTGTTACTTAAGCAGTCTATTCGACTCACCTCCTCTTTTCTGGAATCCTACCAGGTGCATAGCTTCCATTCACTTTAAGTCTTAACGAAAAAAGTCAAAATTATTTTATACTTAAACTGTTTTTAAAATAACATGTTTTTGCAAACTACAAGGGTTTATAAGCTTTCATAAAACTTTTGCAAAGGTTTTAATGATGTTTGCAAAGGGATGATTATTTCAACGAATCACGTTTTGGAAAAAGACAAGCTAAGGTTTTATACAAGGTTAACGGTAAGAGTTTTTAAACTTTAAGAAGGGTTTTCAATGAAAACATGGTTTTCGAAAAAAAAACACTTCAATGTGGCACACCAGTCTTGGCCATAACGTCTAGGCCGGGTTTGGGGTGTTACATATATTTTCATTCAATTTAGTCCAAAAACACACAAATGGGCAAATTACCATTTTACCCCTAACATTTACACTTTTTACAATTTAATCCCTAATGCACAAAACACAAAATTATGCAAAATTAATTTCATCTAAGCAAGGCCGAATACTCCTAGTGTCCAATTAAGCCCATATTTTTCATCAATTTCACAATTTAGTCCATCCACATTTTTATTTTTGCAATAAAGTCCTAATTACTCAAAATCATCAAAAATTCCTTTACAATATATATTAACCCAATCCATACCTTTCAAAATTCATCATCAAACAATAAAAATCACAAGCTCTCAAAATATGGCACAATTCAAAATATTCATAAAAATAAAAATTTAAGCATGGGTCAGATAGTACTCGAAGTAACGATCTAAAAAACGTAAAAATTATCAAAAATCGAAACCAAACTAACCTTGAATTTGGATCAACAATGGCCGAATATCATGTGCATTCTCTTTTTCTTTTCTTTTACTAGTTTCAACCAAATAAAAATGAATGCATGCATGTTTTCTTTTTATGTTTTATTATATTATAAAATATTATTCCATTTACAAATTTTAACCTTTTAATTTTAATATAAAATCATTATAATCTAAAGCCATTACCATCCACTACTCATAACTTTGGTCTAATTGCATTAGAAATGCCTCCACTTATAAAGACAACAACAATTAAGCACTTTCACATATAACCACTAGCTTTTCCTTTTACGTGATGAAGTCCTTTTCTTTAATCGAACACTCAAACAATAAAATTAAACAATGAAAATTTCACATATATTAATTCACACATAATGAACACAGAAAAGAATTTTTAAATATTTTTTTGACTCGGATTCATGGACCCGAAACCACCATTTCGATTAGAGTCAAAATCGGGTTGTTACAACTCTCCCCCCTTAGGGATTTTCGGGGAGTCAGATTCTAAAGGTCATTTGGTGGGAGATGTTAAAACTGTCAAGGAATTTCTAGATGTTTTTCCTGATGAGCTTCCTGGGTTGCCTCCGAATCGTGAGGTTGAATTCGGAATTGAGTTGTTGCCTAGAACAGCTCTGGTGTCCATCTCCTCTTACAGGATGGCACCGAAGGAGCTTGTGGAGTTAAAGGCACAAATCCAAAAGTTACTGGACCGAGGTTTTATACGACCGAGTGTGTCTCCGTGGGGAGCACTGGTGTTATTCATTAAGAAGAAAGATGGGACTATACGTATGTGCATCAACTACCGTCAGTTGAGGAAACTGACTATTAAGAACAAGTACCTCCTGCCAAGGATTGACGATCTGTTTGATCAGCTTAAGGGAGCTTCGGTATTCTCCAAGATCGACCTTCTTTTTAGGTACCACCAACTAAGAGTTAGGGAGGCTAACGTGTACAAGACCGCATTTAGGACTCGGTGTGGGCATTATTAGTTCCTAGTAATGCCGTTTGGGCTTACGAATGCACCAACAGCTTTTATGGACCTCATGAATTAGGTTTTACAACCCTATCTAGACCGGTTTGTGGTTGTCTTTATAGACGATATTCTGGTGTACGCAAGAACCGAGGAGGATCATGATGCACATCTTCAAGTTGTTTTGTAAATTCTGAGGGAAAAGTAGCTTCACACGAAATTCAGCAAGTGTGAGTTCTGGCTTTGAGAAGTGACGTTTTTGGGTCACGTGGTATCTACTGAGGGGATTAGGGTGGATCCTCGAAAGATCAAAGTTGTATTTGATTGGAAGCCACCAAAGATTGTATCAGAAATTCAAAGTTTCTTGGGTTTGGTAGGGTATTACAGACGTTTTGTTGATGGGTTTTCTGTAATTGCTGCACCGTTAACTAAGTTACTGCAAAAAAGGGGTATCATTTATTTGGTTTGATAAGCAGCAAGAGAGTTTTGAATAATTAAAGAAGGTTCTAGCTGAGGCCCCTATTTTAATACAACCAGAGTTTGGGAAAGAATTCACTGTGTATAATGATGCGTCCCACATTGGACTGGGTTGTGTACTGATGCATGAGGGTAAATTGGTTGCTTACGCATCACGTCAACTTAAGCCTCACGAGGCAAATTACCCTACTCACAACTTGGAATTGGTTGCAATGGTATTCGCACTAAGGATCTAGAGACATTACTTGTACGGGGAAAGGTGTATCATTTACATGGGCCATAAGAGTCTTAAATACCTTCTTACTCAAATGGAGTTGAACTTTAGGCAACGAAGAGGGATATAGTTGCTTAAAGACTATCATTGTTCAATTGACTTCCACCTTGGTAAGGCTAATGTCTTAGCAAACGCACTTAGCCATAGGGCTGTGTCTGATTTAAGAGCAATGTTCACTCGTCTCAGCATTTTTTATGATGGTAGTTTGTTAGCTGAGTGACAAGTAAGACCGACTTGGACTAAACTAATTAATGAGAAGTAATTACTAGATGAATCACTAGTTTCTCATTTTCGACAAGTGGAGAATGGAGAGATTTCTGACTTTGGGCTGAATAGTGAGGGAGTTTTGTGTTTCCGTGGGAGAGTTTATGTTCCAAAGTATTCTAATCTAAGGTAGTCGATTGTAACACCCTAAAATTCTGGTCTTTCTTGAATTATTGTTCATCTAGTAAAATGTTTGAACTCTGGTATTTGGTTGTGAAATTCGTGTTTGGGGAGTGTTAAAGGGCCTATGGAAGGCCCATGTGTTGGTTGGAAGCTTGGCAAAATTTTGTATTTTTGACTTAGGAGTTAGGGGTCTCTTGAAGATAGGTGTTATAAGAAAATATCTGTGAATTAAGACACAAATGGATCAGTGGTAAAGTGGCAAGGGAGACGCCACTGAGCTCCTTAAAAGGTGGAGCCTAAATGAGCTTGGAGGTCTAAGGTTCAAGTTCCAGAGTTGGCAAAGATGGCGTTTTATTTTTGAGCTTGAGCAGGTAAGAATTTGAAGCAAAATTGAACTCTGCTTGGAGGAGATTTGAATCGGTCATAGGAGATAATCAATAGCCGAATCTCATACCCCAAAAGACCTCCTGTCGATTTCTTTCTTGAGACCAAAAACACTCTTGCTATTCTTCCCCTTCCTCTATTTTCATATTCTCCTCATCTTGTGCTCATAAACCGAAACCTACACTGTAGCCTCCCTTCCTACCTGAATCAAACCAAACCTTCTTCTACTTCTCTTTTTCAACCCTCTGTTGGCACGCTCTTGGCTAGAATCTCTGTGCCGTTTGCTCTTGGCCAAATCGACTACTCTCACTCTTCTCTTCTTTCAAAGCCTTCAATAGCCGAACCCCTATTCTTTCATCCCTTCTGGTTGTTATTTTACCCCACCTACTTTATTGATTGAAACAACAAGAGCACCATACCACCTTCTAAAATGCCGAAAGCACCTCCTTTTAACCATTCAAAAGCCGAATATCTCTAGAGACAATTGGGTGACATTAGAGTTAGATTTACAGTGAATCTAGAGTAGATCGGAGATAGTGGAGCGTGGGAGCAATATTCTTCGAGTGGTGACATCGGTAAGTGATCTAATCACTAAGTACATTCGTTTATTAAACTCTTAAAGGAAGACCGAAACCTATAGGTCCTTAGAGGGCATGTCGGCATTTCTTGTTAGGTTCTAATGCTATGGTTTGATTCTTTTACGCATTGGATAGCAAGGAACGGTGATCAAGCGAGGAGTTTTGGAAGGCTAACGCAGTTGGACATTGAGATCTAGTCTATAACCGAGAAAAAGGGTAAGATTTTAATGACTTAGGATATGTAGGCCGATTGTGGTAAGGGTTTATGGCTCTTTGGTTATAGATTATTAGACTAAAAGTTATCGTTCAATGGTAGGCCCTTCATACATGGATTTCATCAACGTTCGACAGTTAACAGGTGTGTAACGTATCTCCATCATAGACTAGGATGGCTAAAGGCCGTAATGACCGAAAACTGTGCTAAAGTGACCGATCGAAGTGACTGAAAATCAGTCTTGGAAGGATCTAAGAGTAGCCAAATACTCTATTGTGGTCAAACTAGGAATTGACGGTGGCAAAATTGCAGAAGGTGCAATTTCGAGCGTTTTGGTAAGTTGGGCTTCGATGGGCCAAGGTGGGCCCAATGGGCTTCCGAGCCCAAGTCGGAAAAGGATCGTTAAGGACTTTCTGACAACATGAATAATAAAAACATGGTTAAATTGGTAAATTAAACCTAAAATTGGGCTTAACGGGCTTGAGACGATATTGGACTTAGTAAGGCCCATTAAGGGGTTTTAGGCTAAAAATGGCAAAACTGGAAATTTGGCTTAAATGGACTCCCGTGGTTATATGAGGGCTGATAATTTATTGAACTTGCATGAAATCTCTGAAAATACGGAAAAGGACTAAAATATCCATGAACATGGAAAATTACCAAAATACCCCTAGGTACAAAAAGACTATAATACCCCCAGGGTCAATTCTGTATGAAATGGATGATGTTATGTATCTGCATGAGTTATCTATTAATATGAATATATCTGATGCATGAGATGCTATATGTTGCGTGCTAGTATGTATATATCTGTTGCATGGGGTATGGGTTTATGATGGAGGAAGCGTTCTGGCAGCCTCGCTGCAATCTGGTGACTTTGTCACATTATTATCTGGCAGCCTCGCTGCAATCTGGTGGCCTCGCCACGTATATATATATCTGATCTGGCGGCCTCGCCACAATATCTATATCTGGTGACCTCGTCACAATATCTGGCAGCCTCGCTGCAAATTATATCTGGCAGCCTCGCTGCAAATATCTGTGGTGTGTAGCGGTTGGGTGGGTCGAGTAGTCTCCCCACATGATGTAAGGTTGGTACGGGGGTGTTATGGATGGATTTGGGTTGGGTTTCTGTCTGCATATTATTTTTGATCTGTATCTGTTATGGGCCTATGGGCTTAACCTGATTTCTGTAATGGGCAAAGCCCAATTAATCTGATTCTGAGGCTTGATCTGTTTTGGCCTATGGTTGAGATTATGTTATACACTGAGTTGTCAAACTCACCCCCCTTTAATTTCATCTCTGCAGGTAACCCTCAACCATAGTAGGCTTGGAGCTGGGAGAGATTCGGAGTGGCCACAATCTCTGTAAATTCGATTTTCGTTTAATTTTAAGTATTGAATTATTTTATTTTTGGGTTTTAATTGTAATAAGGCCGCTATTTAATTTCCCTTTTGGTTTATCTTTTTAATCCATATTTTATCGAAACTGCTAGTTATAGGCTGCGCGGGTTTTAAAAATATTGGCAACGTTCTCAAACGCAACAAGTTTAAAACATGGATAAGTTAAGGATTAACAAATTGGTTTCTCTCAAACTCACCGTTTTAGTAAAATATCATCTAAGTCATAACAAGCAAAAAGATCATAAGTTTAGTTGTAGGATCATGTGACACACCAGATCTGGTCATAACGTCTAGACCGAGTTGGGGTGTTACATCGATACTCCCGTGCATAGCAATCCATGTGCCATGCATCCTGGTGGAAATAAGTTATATCGAGATTTGTGTGAACTATACTGGTGGCCAGGACTTAAGCGCGAGGTGATTGATTTTATGGGTAAGTGTTTGACATGCCAACAAGTTAAGGCTGAGCATCAACAACCTTTTGGGTTTTCAACCAGTTAAGATTCCACTCTTCAAGTGGGAGAGTGTAATTATGGATTTTTTGAGTGGGCTACCCTTGACGCCTTTTAAGAACGACTCTGTTTGGGTTATTGTAGACAGACTAACTAAGGGCTAGTTTGGCAATGCTTTTGAAAAGTGCTTTTGAAAAGTGCTGTGAAAAAGTGCTTTTGAGAAGTACTTTTGAAAATTTTAGTTTAAAATTTGAGTGTTTAGCCTTGCTATCAAAAAGTGCTTTTGAGAAATAAAATGTCCATTTTAGACATGTTATTATCAAGTAACAAATATTAAATAATATTTAAATTAGTTAACATTATTATATTTTAGTAAGAATTTAAAAAAATTATTATAACTTCTTGTTAATATTTTAATATATAAAATATAAATTTCAAATATTTTTAAGCAATAAATATTAATTATTTATAAAATTTAATTAGAATATATAAACTATATTTTAAATATTTAAATATAACTATTAAATATTTATAATTAGTATTTTAAAAAATATTTTTTATTTTTAATTAATGATTTGAATACATTTGTAATTAAGTACCAAGAAAAAAAAGAAGAGAAAGTAGAGAAAGTACTATATTATTGGAGGGGTGAAAAAGTAATTATGTGACAGCCCTATTTTTGACCTTAGTCGGGAAGTGGTTTCGGGACTGCTAAACCGAGTCATAAAAATAATTGAATACGTTATCTTATGTCTAATGTATGTGATAAATGTATGTGTGAAATTGAAATGTTTGAATTTGACATATTGAATGTGATTGCTGAACTAAAGGACTAAAGTGATAAGAACTATGATGTTTGTGGCCAAATTCAAGAAAGAAGTTGTATAAGGTTTCAAAGTAAGGGATTTGCATGTCAAATTAACCTTTTTACATTTAGTGGCCGGCCATGCATGATGATTAGGCTAATAAATTATATTAGTTTTATGTTTATGATTAAATTATGTGAAATTATGCCTAATTAGATAATAAAGTGAATAAAATAACAAAGGAAATGGTGAAAAGAACAAACTGAATTCATTTGTTCTTCTTTGCTGTAACTCGAAGAGAAAAAGGGGGGAGAAATAAGCCACCATTCGGTCATCTTATTTGCTTCAAATTAAGGTAAAGTTTCATGTATTTTCTTTTGATTTTTGAGAAATTCGGTTGGCTTTGAAGCTCACAACAAAACCCATGTATTAGTTTTGTGAATTAATCTATGAACTTTCGGTTATGGCCACATGGTGAAAGATTTTGTGTTTTGTTTTGGTTAAAGTTGATAGACTATGGTAGTATACATGGAATTGAGCTAGAAATGCAGTCATTACCGTTTCTATGGTGGAAATTTTTAAGTCTTGGTTGTGTAAGGCTTTCGGCTAAGTCTAGAAGTATCCTAATGGTGGAGGTTTTGAACGTATGAGACTTTGAATGATAAATATAATATTTTGGTGCCCATTTTAAACTATGGTTGAGCTTTGATCATTGAATTGGTAAAAGTAATTCATATTATTGAATTGTATAAATTTTGCTTTCACATTCGGTTTGTGGGATAAGTTTTAGGAGACCATTTGGCCGTAGTGTACAATGCTTGGTGAAGGCTTATTAAAATAACTCGTGTATTATGAATGAATTAGTTAATTGAAATGTTTTGATTTGAACCCTTATAGCATTCGGCAATAGGTGTGATTTATTAATAGAAGTGCTTCTTGATTGGTGGGTTGAAGTTTATGTATATTGAATTATAGATGGTTTAAAATGGTGTAAGACTCTTGTTAGTTAAGTTGGAAGTTTCGACTTTGGGTGGTTTAGAATGGAAATTTAAATGTTATGAGGTCATTTGTGGAGCATTCAGTCATGATGCCTATCATGTATTCATGTGTATTAAACGTTTTAAAAGGATTTTTATCTTTGTTAATGTCATTGCTCAAAGTACCGAAATTAATAGTTGTGAGAAATAACTTTTAGTTATATATCTATAGGTGAGTACCAAGTGGTTTAATTTTTGAGGCCATGCATACTTGGTAGAATAAATGATTTAGTGGAGAATTATGATGAACACATATACATGTTTATATATTTGATCGAATATGTGTGGGTGACTTAGAAAAGATAGTTGCATTCTTTGTTTTGATTTAGTGAAGGATATGAAAATTTATGTACTTAAATTGTTTATTTAAGCTCAAGGGCTTAAAGGCGAAGCGTCATATAAAGGAAAGGCTAAGGTGACAGAATAGTCGACTCGTAAATACTCTGAAAGACGAGGTAAGTTTTAAGCGTCATAGTTTAGCACGAGACTTGACTTTTAATATGATGTACACATTTAGTTACTCATGTGGAAGATAAGTGAAGTATGTGGTCTATGAGTGGCATAATGTAATAGCGAAATTAGACAAATAGCCGAAAGGTTATTAGACATCTTAAGGCTTTAGAAATCAATTTGATAAGCGAATTTCTTATATGCTTGTTGACCGAACCTATGTGAAATCAAATGTCGCACTATGCATTAACGTATAAATGAGGCGAATGAATGTTAGCGT
This sequence comes from Gossypium stocksii, assembly GCA_020496765.1. NCBI lineage: Eukaryota > Viridiplantae > Streptophyta > Magnoliopsida > Malvales > Malvaceae > Gossypium > Gossypium stocksii. Next base: position 31,758,951 of record CM035624.1, read on the forward strand.
ACAATAAGATCTGTGAAAATTATATACGATGGTTTCAAATGAATATGTCTCAGTGCTTGTATCCGGGTTAAATCCCGAATGGCCTATGTGCTAGAGTTGTATTTGGGTTAAATCCCGAAGGGCCTACGTGCCAGAGTTGTATCCGGGTTAAATCCCGAAGGGCCTACGTGCCAGAGTTGTATCCGAGTTAAATCCCAAAGGGCCTACGTGCCAGAGTTGTAACCGGGTTAAATCTCGAAGGGCTTACGTGCCAGAATTGTATCTGGGTCAAGCTCCGAAGGGCATTTGCGCCAGTGATTTGTCCGGGTAGAATCCCGAAGAGCGTCAAGGCTAGCGTCATATTTCGGGCCAAGATTGAAGGCATACATGCTGGGGATATATAAATTCGACTATAATAATTGTGACTGATGAATCTATTATCTTAAATTATCCAGGTAAGTGCCGTATACAATTTGTGAGCCGAATTTCTGTTGAATTATGATTCATCAAATTAGTATTATCGTATTTGATCATGATTTAGGAAAGTAGAAAAGCATGTGACTTGTTGTGGTATTTGGAATTCGGTTTATGTGGAAAGGTGTTGTTCTGGTTAAGGCACATATATATATTTACGCATTTTGTCCTGATTCAATTTTGCAAATTGGTTGGATGTGTTTGGTCTTTAAGTATAGATTTTTATCTCTTAAAACTTACTAAACAAATAAAGGCTTACTCCGTTGCTCTTACTTTCTGTTTTTTATAGATCTCGATTGATAGCGGGAATTCCAGGGTTGAAGACATCCACACTATCAAAGCATCTTTCGGTATTTTGTAACTGTACCTCGAAAATGGCATGTATAGACTTGACATTTTGATGTTAATCAAATATGATTTTGAAGTTGTAATTAAGTCAGCCATGCGAAAATGGCTTACCCGAATACCTTACATCCATATCCATGGTTTTAAAGATGGTACGTTTTATGTGATTGGAAGTTTAAGTTATGCATTTGGTAAACTAGGCTCGAAGTAGGTCATGTCTTAGTATATATATATATATCTTATAAAGCATATGTGATTTTTTAATGTGATTAATAATAATGTTGAATGCAACCTTTCGATATATATACATAAGGACTAAATGGAGTGTATATGAAATTCGTTGGTATGTGATGTTTTACGTCGTTTTGAACTTGGTAAATCGGCCTAGTTGGTTTCGGTTTTGAGCTTCTTCAAACTTTGACAATCTTTTTATCATATGTATAGAAATGGTCTTAAAGGAAATGATTAGGTGATGCCTCTTGACTTTCCTACGACGGGTACGGGTCTAGGGCTGTTACAAATTAAGCACTAAAAGTGCTTTTGTGACGGCCTTAAAATGACCTTAGTCGGAATGTGGTTTCGGGACCACAAAACAGAGGCATAAAATATATTCTAATATTTAATTGATGCCTAAAATAGGTGTCAAATTTTGTGTGACAATTTTTGTGCTTTAATTTAAACTTATAATTGTGAATTTCAATCAAAAGGGCTTAGTAGTAAACTTTGAAAGTATGATGGGTAAATGTGTGAGGACTAATTAATGCATGCATGTGGAATAAGGGAGTTGCATGTCAATTTGGCCACTTCTATGATAGTGGACGGTAATGATGAGTTCTTTTGTCATTTTATGTGTTGTAATTTAGTTAAATAATCTTAATAATATGAATTGGTAAAAGGAGTAATCATAAAATTTGAAATAAAGTAATAATATGGTGATAGAAACAAAGTTAGTCTCCATGGCTTCTTCTTTGACCGAAAACTAATGCAAAGAGAGGGGAGAATCTAAGCTAAGGCATTCGGTCCTCTTAGACTAAAACCAAGGTAAGTGTTCTTGCAAATTTTCTTAATAATTTTGAAGCTTAGTGCATTTTAAAAACCCTTGCCATGACCCATGTACGAATTTTTGATGCTTTGGGTTGAAGCTTGCATTCGGTCATGTGGGTAATGAGATATTTTGGGTGTTTTAAATTTTTTTGAAATGAAAATGATGGCAAGAGGTGTAAGAAGCTTGATAAATAGATGTGTATAAACCATTGTGCTACACGAAAGTTCTCTTGAATGGTATTTGATCAAATTCATTCGGTCATTATGGTTAAATAAAGAGTTTGAGCTTTGTTTGAAAAATTTGTAAATGGAATTGTTAATATTAGATTCTTGTTGGCCGAATGAATGTGTAGTTCATGGAGAAATAAATTGAATCCTTAATTAGAAGATACAAGTGGAAAATTATCATATATGTGCTAATTAATTGAAAAGTATGTTCGTGTGGGTATGAAATTGATTTAATGATAAGCAATTGTTAATTTACATTTTGTCATGGAAGAATGTGGTTATAAACCTCATATGAATAAATGTTGCTAATGAAGCAGCTGTATATGTGAATTTAGGGAAATGAAACTATTTTGTGGGATCTTGAATTAAATGTTATAGGGTGTGGTTTGATTATAAATTAAATTTAACAAGTTTCCGCATGTACTCTTAGATGAAAATGTGAACAAATTGTTGTTTAATTGAGATATGTACCTTCGGTCATGGAAGAATCATAGGACAGTTTGGGTTTTTGATGAATGAATAAACTTGTTTTGGCCGAATGGCCTTAATGTGTGTGCATTAGAAATGGTAGTAGACTAATTGATCAATTTATGCTTGTGGGAGCTTCTTGGTTAAAGAAATGACCTATTCGGCCATGTGCTTAAAATCTTTGATGTTTGTTTTGATAATTGGTGTCTTAAGAGTGGTATAATGATTAAAATGAATATGAAATATGTACATTGTGTTGAGAGCAATGACTACTCTAAATGGTGCCTTAGGAAATGCTATGTTTTAAGTATGTGCATAAGAACATTAAAGAGTGGACCTTGTATAAAAATCTGCTTGGTACAGCAGCAGTAATGTGTTTTGTAAAAATCACCATAAATTGTGCGAGTTGAATTAGAGGCTGAATAAATTGTGTAATTGAAGCTTAATGAGTCTAGTTTCTTATAAAAGAAACCTTGCAAGCAAAGGAATTCTCGATAAAAAGATTTTTAGAGTAGAGTGAGACAGTGTCAGATTGACTTCGAAGTCCCCTGCTCTGTTTTTGGAAAATCACTATAAATTGTACAAAAATTGTTATGAGGCAAAATTTATATGCCTAGACTCCTCAATGAGTCTAGTTTTGAATAAAATTGGTGAGGACACATTTGGAATTCTGTACAAGGAGAAATTCAGTTCGTAGTATAGAGTGGTCAGTCCAATCAAGCAGTGAAATAGGGAAACTTTAAGAAAATTCTGGTATTGATTGACCAAACCAAAAATTATGAAAATTTTATGGATTAAAGATAAATGAGTCTATTTTCATGAAAAATTTACAGCACTACATTTTGAGTTTCGTAGCTCCAGTTATGAATAAATTACTGAATGCTGCTCAGAAAATCAGCTTGTTGTGACTTATGACATGTATGTGAAATGCTCCATTGTGTATGTGTGTTTGTAATGAGAAGAATATGCATGTATGATTTGACTATGACTGAAAATGATTCATTGAGGTGCTTGAATAAGAATTAATAGAATTAAATGCTTTGTTTAGCTCAAGAGCATAGAGGGACGAGTTCGGATAAAGGGAAGGCTAAAGTGGTCGAATAGCCGACTCGAAATTTCTTGTGAAAGTTCAAGGTAAGTTTTGAGTAATCAAATTTGATATTTAAGTTAAAATGCCATGACATACATGCTGATATTCGAACGATGTCCCATTGAGAAAGACACCTTATTCATGTTTGATCATTGGGCTGGAAGTCTAGGAAAGAAAAGTATACGTGTATGAATTTTGAATTATATGTACAATTACGATATAAAGTCGAGAAGCATGTTATATGTTTGTATGCATACGTATTGATTAAATTACAAGTGAAATCTTGCTATGTGAAACTTGACTATATGCGAATATATATATATATATACATGAGAATTTGTGATGCGAATCCGGGATTTAAGTCCCGATGACTATATGTGGAGACTATGTCCGGGTTAAGACCCAAAGGCTATATGCAGAGATGATGTCCGGGTTAAGACCCGAAGGCTATATGCGGAGATTATGTCCGGGCTAGAGACCCGATGGCTATGTATTGAGTTTTACCCGAGCTAAAGACCTCGATGATGATGAAAATAAAGCCTAAGACTAATGGTCTTTAAGGTAACGATAGCTAATGAAGTGCGCTGAAAGTGTTAAACTATACAGGTATGTACCCTTGGCTTATATACAAGATGGATTTTGGACCGAATACTAAAGTCATTATGTGATTTCATATGTGTACTTGAAATGAGATTATTAATATGATCAAAGTGCAATTGGCCTATGTGAAATGTTATGTGACATTTGTGACATGTATATGTTATGTGAACTTATTATGAGTGGAAGCTATCCATTTTCGTATGTGATGTGAATGTCTATGTTTGGAAAAAGGGTAACATACCCGTAAAGGAGGGGGAAACAAAGATATGATTAATTATGCTATAATTTGATAATCTATTTAATGTCATTGCTTAAAACTTACTAAGCATTGTAATGCTTATTCCGTTTCCCGTGTTTTCTCTGTTTTATAGATCTCATTTTGGAAGCTACGGACTCGAGGATTGAAGCCTTAATCACCTACACTATCGCTGTTATTTTGGTACATTTGATGGCTATTTTTGGGTCAATGGCATGTATAGGCTATTTTTCCTTCGGTAGAATCAAACTTCATTTTGAGTTGTAAATATTTCTAGCCATGCGAAAATGGCTTGTTTAGTCTTCGAGTTTGCTTATATAGGTTGGAATTGATTCTCATACTATTTGATGTTGTGGCCTGAAATTTAGTTAGTACCTAATATGCAATGACTTTTCTAATATGATGTTTGGTTATTGAAATTGTTCGATTTAGCCAAATTGTTAGTAGTCACAAGGTAAAGATTTGTTAGTATGCTTATAGAACGATTTTAATGAGATACGATGTTCTAACCGAACCGACCTAAGTGTTATATTCAACTATTGAACTCAATGAATTCACGTTTAGCTTGTATCTATGAACCTCGATAATTGTATTTTGATTTTGTAATACCTTAAACCCTAATCCGACGACGGATAGGGGCTTAGGGTGTTACATTTTTATTGGTATCAAAGCTACGGTTTAGTCGATTCTTGGACTAACGTAGCGTGTGTGAGTATAGCTATACATGCCATTTTGTGATAATGCGATAGTGTGGTGATTTCTGACATTTGAAATGTGTTTTCGTATAGTAATGGATTCCGATCCCGATCGAGCCGTAGCGGAAGATATTGAGAGTGTGGCGGCTGCTCCCGCGCAAGGGACCGCGCCGGTCGACTCTCAGCCGAATGCCAGTCGTCGAGATGATGACATGAGGCAGAACTTTTATGCAATGATGAATGATTGGTTCGCTCAATTCCTACGAGCTAATCCGGCTATCCCACAACCTCCTCCCCCGAATAACCAACTTCCGACCCCTGTGGCTCCTCCTGAGGCCGACCCTGTGAGGTAGAGTAAACCCCCAGTCGATAAAATTAGAAAATATGGGGCTGAAGAGTTCCGGGCTACTGTTGATGACGATGCTGAGCGGGCTGAGTTCTGGCTCGATAATGTAATCCGTGTGTTTGATGAGCTGTCGTGTACGCCCGAAGAGTGCTTGAAGTGTGCCGTATCTCTGCTGCGTGATTCTGCCTACTATTGGTGGAACACATTGGTTTCGGTGGTGCCGAGAGAGCGAGTTAGTTGGGAGTTTTTCCAAGTTGAGTTCCGAAAGAAGTATATCACCAAAGGTTTATCGATCAGAAACGGAAAGAATTCCTCGAGCTCAAACAAGGCAGAATGTCGGTGACCGAATATGAGAGGGAATTCGTACGACTCAGTCGATATGCTCGCGAGTGTATATCATCCGAAGCTATTATGTGTAAACGCTTCGAGGACGGGTTAAATGAAGACATTAAGCTACTGGTTGGCATTCTAGAAATTCAAGAGTTCGTTGTTCTCGTCGAGCGAGCCTGCAAGGCCGAAGAGCTCCGAAATGAAAAGAGAAAAGCTGATAGCGGAGCCAGAGAGTTCCGTAAGAGATCTTCGGGGAGGTCTACTCAAAAATCCTCGAAGAAGTTCCAAAGTGAATCGGACAGACCATCTGCTACTTCGGGTTTTACTAGACGAGACCGTGATCGACCTCCTATGAGTACACGTGCCACTTCTGCTGCTAGTGTTGGAAACGACCGTCGGGACAGAACCGAGTGCAAGTATTGTGGAAAATGGCATTCGGGAAGCTGCAGATTTCATGATCGCTCCTGTTTTAAGTGCGGGTCGGCTGATCACTTTATAAGAGATTGCCCCAGATGGTCCGAGCAAAAGGTGAACCCGAGTGGGAAACCGAGTACTACTTCAGCTCGAGGGAGGCCACCTAGAAATCCGAGGAATGCTAGCGGTGGTCAGAGAAGGTTTAAAGATGCTACGACAAGATCTGAGGCTCATGCTCCTGCTAGGGCTTATGCTATTCGCGCACGAGAGGATGCCTCTTCGCCCGATGTTATCACTGGTACTTTTACTCTCTTTGATTCTGATATAATTGCTTTGATTGACCCCGGTTCAACTCATTCATATGTATGTGAAAATTTGGCATCCAGTAAGACTCTCCTATTGAGTCTACTGAGTTTGTGGTTCGAGTGTCAAATCCCATGGGTCGTTGTGTGTTAGTCGATAGAGTGTGTAAGAAATGTCCCCTTAGGATTCGAGATTTCTGTTTCCCGGCCGACTTGATGCTTTTGCCATTCGATGAATTTGATGTTATACTTGGAATGGATTGGTTGACCGTGCACGATGCGGTAGTGAACTGCAAACGAAAGACTATTGATCTACGATGTTCGACTAATGAGACCATTCGGATTGAGTCTACGGATTTAAACGGGCTGCCGGCAGTAATATCTTCTATGTTGGCTCAGAAATTTATGAAAAAGGGTTGCGAGGCTTATCTTGCTTATGTTTTAGATAGCAAAATATCCGAACTAAAGCTTGAGACTGTTCCTGTGGTTTGTGAGTATCCGGACTTGTTTCCCGAAGAATTACCGGGATTACCGCCAGTTAGAGAGGTTGAGTTCGGCATTGAGCTAGTTCCTGGTACAACTCCGATTTCAATTGCTCCATATCGTATGGCTCCGACGGAGTTGAAAGAGTTGAAATCTCAGTTGCAAGAGTTGACCGATAGAGGTTTTGCAAGACCGAGTTTTTCCCCCTGGGGTGCACCCGTCTTGTTCGTGAAAAAGAAGGACGGGACTTTGAGAATGTGTATCGACTATCGGCAGCTGAACAAGGTGACTATAAAGAATAAGTATCCATTGCCTCGTATCGACGACTTATTTGATCAGTTAAAGGGAGCCTTAGTGTTTTCAAAGATTGACTTGCGATCCGGCTATTATCAATTGCGAGTTCGAGACTCAGACGTGCCCAAGACTGCCTTCAGAACGAGGTACGGACACTATGAATTTTTAGTGATGCCGTTTGGGCTGACTAATGCCCCCGCTGTTTTCATGGATCTGATGAATCGAGTGTTTAAGCAGTACCTAGATCAATTTGTGGTTGTGTTTATCGACGACATTTTGGTTTATTCTCGCGATGAGATTGAGCATGCCGAGCATTTAAGACTTGTGCTACAGATTTTGCGTGATAACCAGTTGTACGCGAAATTCAGTAAGTGTGAGTTCTGGTTGCGCGAGGTTGGCTTTCTGGGACACATTGTATCTGCTGCGGGTATCCGAGTTGATCCGAATAAGATATCCGCTATCCTTGATTGGAAGCCTCCTAAAAATGTCTCGGAAGTCCGAAGCTTTTTAGGACTTGCCGGGTACTATCGACGGTTTGTAAAAGACTTTTCGATGATCTCAACCCCATTGACGAAGCTATTGCAGAAAGATGTTAAATTTGAATGGTCCGAGAAGTGCCAAAAGAGTTTCGACCAATTGAAAGCCCTATTGACGGAAGCTCCAGTCTTAGTTCAGCCTGAATCCGGTAAAGAGTTTCTAGTATATAGTGACGCGTCTTTGAATGGCTTGGGGTGTATGTTGATGCAAGAGGGCAAAGTCGTTGCGTATGCTTCGAGACAGTTAAAGCCTCATGAGAAAAACTATCCGACTCACGATCTCGAATTAGCTGCTATTGTGTTTGCTTTGAAGATTTGGCGTCACTACCTTTTTGGTGAGAAATGTCATGTCTTTTCTGACCATAAAAGCCTCAAGTACTTGATGACGCAAAGAGATTTGAATCTGAGACAAAGACGGTGGCTTGAATTACTAAAGGATTACGAGCTTGTCATTGACTATCATCCTGGAAAGGCGAACGTAGTTGCTGATGCTCTTAGCCGAAAATCATTGTTTACTTTACGAGCCATGAATGCGCATTTATCAGTATCAGATGATGGTGTGATGATAGCGGAATTAAAAGCCGAGCCGGTATTTCTCCAACAAGTTTGTGAAGCTCAGAAAGTGGATGACGACTTAATTGCCAAGCGAGCTCAATGCAATGTAAGTGCGGACCCTGAGTTCCAAGTTGATGACAATGATTGTTTGAGGTTTCCGGGGCCGAGTATGTATACCGAGAAGTTTAGAGTTGGTTTCGGTGATTTTAGAGGAAGCTCACAATGGCCGAATGTCTGTTCATCCGGGAAGCACCAAAATGTACAATGATTTGAAACGTCAGTATTGGTGGTATGGTATGAAGCGAGACATCTCAAATTTTGTGTCGAAGTGTCTAATATGCCAACAAGTAAAAGCGAAACATCAGGTGCCATCGGGTTTGTTGCAACCGATTTTGATTCCCGAGTGGAAATGGGATAGAGTCACGATGGATTTCGTATCTGGGCTACCGTTGACACCGAGCAAGAAGGATGCGATTTGGGTTGTCGTAGACCGATTAACTAAATCCGCACACTTTATACCTGTGCGTACGGATTACTCACTTGATAAGCTAGCGGAGTTGTATGTTTCTCAGATCGTCAGATTGCACGGGGTCCCTATCTCTATCGTGTCGAATAGAGACCCGAGATTTACATCGCGATTTTGGAAGAAACTACAAGATTCATTGGGTACTAAGCTACATTTTAGTACCGCGTTCCATCCTCAGACGGACGGTCAATCGGAACGAGTAATTCAGATACTCGAGGATATGTTGAGATGTTGTGTCCTTGAGTTTAGTGGTTCGTGGGAACGGTATTTGCCTTTGATTGAATTCGCTTACAACAACAGTTTCCAATCGAGCATTAAGATGGCACCTTACGAGGCCCTGTACGGTCGAAAATGCCGTACCCCGTTGTTTTGGACCGAGCTGGGTGAAAATAAGATCTTTGGGGTCGACTTGATTAGAGATGCCGAGAAGAAAGTAAAAGTGATCCGAGATAATCTTAAGGCAGCCTCAGATCGTCAAAAGTCATACGCGGATTTAAAGCGGAAAAATATCGAATATCAGGTCGGAGATAAAGTATTCCTTAAAGTATCGCCTTGGAAAAAAGGTGCTCAGATTCGGCCGTAAGGGCAAATTGAGTCCGAGGTTCATCGGACCATACGAAATATCTGAACGAATTGGACCGGTAGCTTATCGATTGATTTTGCCTCCCGAACTCGAAAAGATTCACAACGTTTTTCATGTTTCGATGCTCCGACGATATAGATCCGACCCATCGCATGTGATTAATCTGTCTGACATTGAGATTCGATCTGATATGAGTTACGAGGAGGAACCAATTCGTATTTTGGCACACGAGGTTAAAGAGTTGCGGAATAAGAGGATTTCGTTAGTGAAAGTGTTATGGGTCAAACACGGGGTCGAAGAAGCTACTTGGGAGCTTGAGGAGTCGATAAGAGAACGTTACCCAAACTTATTTTTCTGGTAAGATTTTCGGGGACGAAAATTTCTTAAGTGGGGGAGAGTTGTGACGGCCTTAAAACGACCTTAGTCGGAATGTGGTTTCGGGACCACAAAACCGAGACATAAAATATATTCTAATATTTAATTGATGCCTAAAATAGGTGTCAAATTTTGTGTGACAATTTTTGTGCTTTAATTTAAACTTATAATTGTGAATTTCAATCAAAAGGGCTTAGTAGTAAACTTTGAAAGTATGATGGGTAAATGTGTGAGGACTAATTAATGCATGCATGTGGAATAAGGGAGTTGCATGTCAATTTGGCCACTTCTATGATAGTGGACGGTAATGATGAGTTCTTTTGTCATTTTATGTGTTGTAATTTAGTTAAATAATCTTAATAATATGAATTGGTAAAAGGAGTAATCATAAAATTTGAAATAAAGTAATAATATGGTGATAGAAACAAAGTTAGTCTCCATGGCTTCTTCTTTGACCGAAAACTAATGCAAAGAGAGGGGAGAATCTAAGCTAAGGCATTCGGTCCTCTTAGACTAAAACCAAGGTAAGTGTTCTTGCAAATTTTCTTAATAATTTTGAAGCTTAGTGCATTTTAAAAACCCTTGCCATGACCCATGTACGAATTTTTGATGCTTTGGGTTGAAGCTTGCATTCGGTCATGTGGGTAATGAGATATTTTGGGTGTTTTAAATTTTTTTGAAATGAAAATGATGGCAAGAGGTGTAAGAAGCTTGATAAATAGATGTGTATAAACCATTGTGCTACACGAAAGTTCTCTTGAATGGTATTTGATCAAATTCATTCGGTCATTATGGTTAAATAAAGAGTTTGAGCTTTGTTTGAAAAATTTGTAAATGGAATTGTTAATATTAGATTCTTGTTGGCCGAATGAATGTGTAGTTCATGGAAAAATAAATTGAATCCTTAATTAGAAGATACAAGTGGAAAATTATCATATATGTGCTAATTAATTGAAAAGTATGTTCGTGTGGGTATGAAATTGATTTAATGATAAGCAATTGTTAATTTACATTTTGTCATGGAAGAATGTGGTTATAAACCTCATATGAATAAATGTTGCTAATGAAGCAGCTGTATATGTGAATTTAGGGAAATGAAACTATTTTGTGGGATCTTGAATTAAATGTTATAGGGTGTGGTTTGATTATAAATTAAATTTAACAAGTTTCCGCATGTACTCTTAGATGAAAATGTGAACAAATTGTTGTTTAATTGAGATATGTACCTTCGGTCATGGAAGAATCATAGGACAGTTTGGGTTTTTGATGAATGAATAAACTTGTTTTGGCCGAATGGCCTTAATGTGTGTGCATTAGAAATGGTAGTAGACTAATTGATCAATTTATGCTTGTGGGAGCTTCTTGGTTAAAGAAATGACCTATTCGGCCATGTGCTTAAAATCTTTGATGTTTGTTTTGATAATTGGTGTCTTAAGAGTGGTATAATGATTAAAATGAATATGAAATATGTACATTGTGTTGAGAGCAATGACTACTCTAAATGGTGCCTTAGGAAATGCTATGTTTTAAGTATGTGCATAAGAACATTAAAGAGTGGACCTTGTATAAAAATCTGCTTGGTACAACGGCAGTAATGTGTTTTGTAAAAATCACCATAAATTGTGCGAGTTGAATTAGAGGCTGAATAAATTGTGTAATTGAAGCTTAATGAGTCTAGTTTCTTATAAAAGAAACCTTGCAAGCAAAGGAATTCCCGATAAAAAGATTTTTAGAGTAGAGTGAGACAGTGTCAGATTGACTTCGAAGTCCCCTGCTCTGTTTTTGGAAAATCACTATAAATTGTACAAAAATTTTTATGAGGCAAAATTTATATGCCTAGACTCCTCAATGAGTCTAGTTTTGAATAAAATTGGTGAGGACACATTTGGAATTCTGTACAAGGAGAAATTCAGTTCGTAGTATAGAGTGGTCAGTCCAATCAAGCAGTGAAATAGGGAAACTTTAAGAAAATTCTGGTATTGATTGACCAAACCAAAAATTATGAAAATTTTTTGGATTAAAGATAAATGAGTCTATTTTCATGAAAAATTTACAGCACTACATTTGGAGTTTCGTAGCTCCAGTTATGAATAAATTACTGAATGCTGCTCAGAAAATCAGCTTGTTGTGACTTATGACATGTATGTGAAATGCTCCATTGTGTATGTGTGTTTGTAATGAGAAGAATATGCATGTATGATTTGACTATGACTGAAAATGATTCATTGAGGTGCTTGAATAAGAATTAATAGAATTAAATGCTTTGTTTAGCTCAAGAGCATAGAGGGACGAGTTCGGATAAAGGGAAGGCTAAAGTGGTCGAATAGCCGACTCGAAATTTCTTGTGAAAGTTCAAGGTAAGTTTTGAGTAATCAAATTTGATATTTAAGTTAAAATGCCATGACATACATGCTGATATTCGAACGATGTCCCATTGAGAAAGACACCTTATTCATGTTTGATCATTGGGCTGGAAGTCTAAGAAAGAAAAGTATACGTGTATGAATTTTGAATTATATGTACAGTTACGATATAAAGTCGAGAAGCATGTTATATGTTTGTATGCATACGTATTGATTAAATTACAAGTGAAATCTTGCTATGTGAAACTTGACTATATGCGAATATATATATATACACATGAGAATTTGTGATGCGAATCCGGGATTTAAGTCCCGATGACTATATGTGGAGACTATGTCCGGGTTAAGACCCGAAGGCTATATGCAGAGATGATGTCCGGGTTAAGACCCGAAGGCTATATGCGGAGATTATGTCCGGGCTAGAGACCCGATGGCTATGTATTGAGTTTTACCCGAGCTAAAGACCTCGATGATGATGAAAATAAAGCCTAAGACTAATGGTCTTTAAGGTAACGATAGCTAATGAAGTGCGCTGAAAGTGTTAAACTATACAGGTATGTACCCTTGGCTTATATACAAGATGGATTTTGGACCGAATACTAAAGTCATTATGTGATTTCATATGTGTACTTGAAATGAGATTATTAATATGATCAAAGTGCAATTGGCCTATGTGAAATGTTATGTGACATTTGTGACATGTATATGTTATGTGAACTTATTATGAGTGGAAGCTATCCATTTTCGTATGTGATGTGAATGTCTATGTTTGGAAAAAGGGTAACATACCCGTAAAGGAGGGGGAAACAAAGATATGATTAATTATGCTATAATTTGATAATCTATTTAATGTCATTGCTTAAAACTTACTAAGCATTGTAATGCTTATTCCGTTTCCCGTGTTTTCTCTGTTTTATAGATCTCATTTTGGAAGCTACGGACTCGGGGATTGAAGCCTTAATCACCTACACTATCGCTGTTATTTTGGTACATTTGATGGCTATTTTTGGGTCAATGGCATGTATAGGCTATTTTTCCTTCGGTAGAATCAAACTTCATTTTGAGTTGTAAATATTTCTAGCCATGCGAAAATGGCTTGTTTAGTCTTCGAGTTTGCTTATATAGGTTGGAGTTGATTCTCATACTATTTGATGTTGTGGCATGAAATTGAGTTAGTACCTAATATGCAATGACTTTTCTAATATGATGTTTGGTTATTGAAATTGTTCGATTTAGCCAAATTGTTAGTAGTCACAAGGTAAAGATTTGTTAGTATGCTTATAGAACGATTTTAATGAGATACAATGTTCTAACCGAACCGACCTAAGTGTTATATTCAACTATTGAACTCAGTGAATTCACGTTTAGCTTGTATCTATGAACCTCGGTAATTGTATTTTGATTTTGTAATACCTTAAACCCTAATCTGACGACGGATAGGGGCTTAGGGTGTTACAGCTTTTGGGAGAGGAAAAGCTAAAAATTTTAGCTTCTCCTTTTCAAAAGTGCTTTTGAAAAGCACTTCTGAAAAGCTAAAAATTTCAGCCAAAAGCAGCTTGTTTTTCACAGCTTTTCTTCCAGAAGTGCTTTTGGAGCTAGAAGTGCTTTTGAAAAGCAATGTAGAACTAACCCTGAATCTGCTCATTTTATACCAGTCCGTACCGATTATTCGATGTAGAAGTTAGCTAAGTTGTATGTGGCTAAGATAGTGCGAGTACATGGAGTGCTAGTTTTTATCATTTCTTACAGAGACCCTAGATTCACATCTCGGTTCTAGAAGAAGTTACACGAGGCATTGGGTACAAGGATGGATTTCAGCACCGCGTTCCACCCTCAAACAGATGGACAGTCAGAGAAGGTGATTTAGGTATTAGAAGCCATGCTGAGAAGTTATGTAATTGATTTTCATGGTAGCTGGGAAGATTATTTACCATTGGCGGAATTTACATATAATAATAGTTACAGGGCAAGTATTCAGATGGCACCATATGAGGCATTATATGGTCGTAGGTGTCGTACACCGACATGTTGGACTGAGCTAGGTGAGCGTCAAGTTTTGGGGCCGGAGTTAGTTGCAGATACTAAATAAAAGTTTAAGCTAATTAGGGATCGGTTGAAGGAAGCGTCTGATATGCAGAAGCCATACGCCAATTTGAAAAGCAAAGAAATTAAGTACACTGTGGAGGATATTGTAATAGCCTGGTTTAGAACCTAATCAAAATAAGTGGTTTCGAGACCACTTAACCAAGTTAAAATATTATTTTTATTATTTTAATAATGTTTACACTGTGGTAGTATTACTGTGTGAAAGTTTCATAAAGAAATTTTACCGATTAAATAGTTAATTCGGTAAAAAGGATTAAATCGCGTAAAGCAGAAACTATGTGTGCCATTAGTAAAATGACTTATTTGATCATGGCTTTATAAATGGATGTCCTTGAATGGTAACTATACCATTTCAAATTTGAGTGGACGGTAGTGGACATATTTTCTTAATGATTTTGGTTGTTTAAATTAAGGTTAAATTTGACATTTTATAATTATATGTATATTAATTAAAAGACATACAAATAATGGCATTATTTTCATTCATCTTGCACCGACTGTCCAAAGAAAAACAAAGGTTTTTAAGCATTTTTCATTTGGCAATTCTCAAGCTAAATTGGGTAAGCAATTTGATTTGGTTTTTGATGATTTTTGTGTTTTTTAGATCGTTGCTTTGTATCCTATCATGCCTATACCTCAATTTCTGAAATTGTTGATGTTTTGAAATGTGATAGGGTTGAATACATAGGTATTTTGATGTTTTATGGTAAATTATTGATGGTAGTTTATGGATATAAAAATTTTATAAAGTAATTTTTGACAAAATTGAGTATTTTTGATTAAATTGAAAAAGGTGGAATTTTTGTGGTTTGAAATATGAATAAATGAAAAATTGGGCTTGTTATGAATGCTTGAATATTCGGCCATGTCTATGTTTATTGGGATTTGATGTATTTTGTATAATTTGAATTAGGGCTATTTTGTTAAAGTATGCTAAAGTATATGTTAAAGTATGAAAGTACAAGGGCTATTTTGTAAAATAGACCAAAATACTTGTATATGTATTTAATTGATTATGTTAGTGAATAATTGAGTTAAATTTGGTTAAATTAGATCAAGACAAACAAATTCAAGATTTTGATCAAGGAAAATCGGAAAGTAGACGAATAGTCGACGGATACACGAGGTAAGTTCGTATGGTCAAAAATCGAATTATTAGCTACTGAAATTGTTTTAATTGATGTTAACTGTATACATAATGAATAATTTACTAAAATTATCAACTCTATGAATATGTTGCCATCACTAAATTATATGATTAAATTGATAAAAAAAAATTATATGTCATAAGAAATGATGGATAATCGGCCATATTGTGATTATGTAATGGTAGATATGTTAAATGACTTTGTACTTGATTATATTAATATTACATGATGATGGAATGCCATAATATATATTTGGTCTTGTGTTTAGAAGTAATGAAGTACTTTGGGATTGAGTAAATGTATATTGGAGTTAATTGAGTTTTAGCATATGATAAATTAAATGCCTTGTATGTGGCAAGTTACTAAGCAAATATTTGTCTTGATTAAATTAAATACTATATATACATATATGTGCCAAATTGAAATGTATAAAAAGTTGAGGTTGCGAAATGCAAATAGAGTTGATAAATTTGAATTGATGAATATTAAGTAATTGAATTTTGGCACTAAGTGTGCGAGTATAAAAGGTTATGGATGTAAAAATTGCACTAAGTGTGCGAGCCTGATTATTGAGCACTAAGTGTGCAAGCTTAAGTATCGAGCACTAAGTGTGCGAATTCGATAGATAATGTTGAATAACTATTGGCACTATGTGTGAGGCTTTTCAAGTATTCGGGAATAGTTGAATGTATTTTCGCCTTGAATTTCTTGAGAAGTATTTATGATTTATAAATTTGAATTTGAGCAAGTGAGTACCACACCTATAGGGTTAATATTATTGATCATAAAGCTGTGTGATTGATAATGGTAAAGAAGGTTGCATGATAGATGTACGAATTGGATGAGTAAAATGATATGATTATATATATCTATATACGATACCATATAGTAAGTTTATAAGTAATTAGATATATTGAATTTTAATTAAATGCAAGTATTCATGTTGAAATGAAATATATGAAGTTATATGTGATATTGCCGAATGGGTGATTCCTTGTTAATCATGTTTAAGAAAATTACTTCAATTGAGTTTCGACATTTGAATGTCCATATGAATTATGATGAATACTTCTGATTTTTGCATATGTGAGTTTTGTGCTAGAATAAATTTCGTATTAGTGATTTATCGGGCTAAAAGCCTAGCAGGCCTTGAGTCGATATGATTTATCAAACTATAAGTCTAGCAGGCCTTGAGCCAGTATGGTTTATCAGGCTAAAAGCCTAGCAGGCCTTTAGTCGGTGAGTTTTATTAGGCTTACGCCTAGCAGGTTTATACTGGTAAATTATTTTAAGCTTGATGTTTACAAAGTTGTGTGCCAATGTGGTATAGAATGTGTAAGACGAGTTGGATGGTCAGGTATGACCTAATTTATTGGCTATTCGAAATTAGGTAAGTAAGTAACACGATTATTTGTTACAAATTATGAATTATTGAAATGAAAGATGATATGTGATATAGTATACATAAATGATAGATGAAATGATATGAGTATTGAAAAGTTACACGAGATCAATGATTTATATATAGATGAATTGATACATGGTTTAAATGAAATATAGTTATGAAAAGTGACATGACTTATATAGAAGGTATATTTGAATATGAATTTATGATGTTACTGATCAGTTAATATTTATACGGGTATAATTCTACTATCAGTTATATGAATTTGTTACAGGTTATACGTAATGAAATAAATCGACACCAATGCTATGTGAAATCTATGATATTGATGTTGTATAGGTGATATGTGATATAAATGGTTTAGTTACATATATGGCACTTAGTCTGCAAGATATAGGGTTTTCGATGTTGGTCTTAAGGGTTCAACTGTAAAGATGATGTTACGAGAATAGAAATGGTGATACAAATTAGTACAGTGATTCGAATGCTTGCTCGTGTTGGAAGTCATCGAAGATTTCATCACACTATCCAGGAGACAATTGGTATTTCTAAAATCTTTGAAATTGGGTGATATGGCATGTATAGGCTAGTTAATAAGTTGATTTTATGGTCACTTGTTTATATGAATGTGAGATGAATTTTGGGTATTATGATCAAGCTATGTGCTATGGCTTGATGTGAGAGAAGTTGGTTTGATATGAAAGCATTATATGATGTGTGCATTTAGTGGTAAAATTTATAATTGGCATTTTAGTTTGAATGATATATGATATTGGATGAGTTGATAAGAATGTTGAAATGTGATTAATTTGTAAGTGGTATTTAAATGCTTATATGTATGACTACATGGAATGGTCACT
Source organism: Gossypium stocksii (assembly GCA_020496765.1). Classification (NCBI taxonomy): domain Eukaryota; kingdom Viridiplantae; phylum Streptophyta; class Magnoliopsida; order Malvales; family Malvaceae; genus Gossypium; species Gossypium stocksii. Next base: position 31,776,756 of record CM035624.1, read on the forward strand.
TTAGTATAAGCTTATATAATTGTTTTAAGCATGATATGTTGGATTAATGTTGAATGATGTCAACAATTGATAAGTTTAAAGTCTTACTGTTCCAGTTTGAGTTACAAGTCCGGTAATGCCCCTTACCTATTCTGGCGACGGTTACAGGATAGTGGTGTTACATTTTATTGGTATCAGAGCTACGATTTAGTCTATTCTAAGCCTATCGTAGTGTATACCAGTCTAGCTATACATGCCATAATTAACCTATGATAGTGTGATATCTTCTGATTCTGACAAGAATGGTTTTAATTAGATAGAGGTGCTTTCCAACCGAGCTAATTTTGATAGTGCTAATCATGATATGTGAATACCGAGTAAATATTATGTGTGATGAGTTAAAACTCATAAACATATGAATGATAGTTTATAACACTATGTTATTGAGAAATGTTATGTTATATGCGAATATAGCTGAGAGTCAAATTATGACGCTTTACAACCTTCACCCCTTTACCGGTATAGAGTTATAATGAAATTCATCTGATTTGGATTGAATAAGTTCCCAAGTATGAAATCAAAGAGCTCAAGGATTAAATTATTTATAACATAGCCAGATATTAGAATAGATTAACAAATAAAGACTGTCATGGAAAAGATGATAGATATCTCAAGAGATCATTCGGGTTATGCAATGCTACTGTTGAAGAAGAAATTTTACTTTAGTTGACTAAATTATACAGATATGTTCATTAAAGAATGTATTACCGAAATCTCTTCTGAATTGATTTTTAATAATGGATGAGATAATCTAGGGATAGTGATGACAGGATTAGACAGTGAAGTAATAATTGAATTGTACTGGTAGTTGAGTGTAGTAATTATAGTTGAAGTTGTGATAATATCTTTCGAGTATTCTACGTGTTAATTTACCTTCAGCGGTATGTAAAGTTGTATATCTTTAGATGAAATTTTTATCATATGAAAATGTTATCTAAATATATTGATATATGAAAGCTTTGTTGGGCTATTCGGGTTATGATCGGCATTATTCTATTTTCTCTGGTATTTGATTACCTTGTGTTCATAGAAGTCGACTGTAAAATCTATATGATGTTGGTATTCTGTGTCTCTTTGTTATTGTTCTATTGAATATACATGAAAATCATATTGCTTTTGTTACCATTGATTTCGGTGCATATGAGTGATGCTTTAATTCTGGAATTTCTTTAACACATTACTGGGATATTTACTGTTTGATATGGGTGGTCTTTCCAAAAAGTTCAGTATAGTATTATATTTGGGATTACAGTATCTCGGCTTTCCTATGAATCTATATGGTTACATGTGAAAGATATTTATAGAATGGATATAGTTATATTCACTTTGGTTATACAAACTCCAGGTCTATAGATATTGTGATTTTGCTTTGGTTGTTATTAAAACTATATTGATTTCCTTTTTTGTTTTGAAATGCATTATTGATAGGAGAAATTGATTCATTTGATTAATCTGGTTGAGTTATCCATTTGAAGGGTACTTAAAATTTATGTACTTGAGTTATTTGTAGGTTCGAAAAATAAATCTTGTACGTTTACAGGTAAATTGACGGGTAGTCTGAATGAAGAGTTCATATTCTAGAAGATATGAAATAGAGTTTAAGTACTGAGAAATCTATAGATTTTACAATGATTGAGATATGAAGCTCACAGTAGTAGTTAGCCTGATTTTTTAGGAAACATGACATGTTTAATAATCTAAAATAGTTATATCAATATGAAACAAGATATTTTTGACTCTACGCTTTAAAGTTTAAAGTATCAGCAGGATAAACTGATTGATATGTGTCTTCGGGACTGTTATAGTTTGAGATGATATCAGAGTAAAAAAATGGGTTAGTAATATGATGGGTTCTGTATTGGGATTGTTCTTACCATCGAAACAGAAAGATGTTATCTGAGTTACTGTCGAATGTTTAAAAAGTCTGCACATTCATTTCTATATGTACAAATTTCTCTTTTAATAGACTTGTTAGGTTGTATATTTCAGAGATTTTCAGATTATACAACGTGTTAGTCTCTATTATATTGAGAACCCGTTATATTGCAATTCGGTAAAAGGCTACAGTATATTTTGAATATAAGATTGAATTCTAATACGGCATTTCATTCTCAAACTCATGGTCAGATGATTCAAATTCTTGGAAAATTATGTTTTGTTTTTGTGTTTTAAAATTTGAAGGTAACCGAGAAAAGCATTTACCATTGGTGGAGTTTCTGTATTGGTTATCAGATTATATACAGATGGCATTATATGAAGTATTGTACAGTTGCAATTACAGAACACCGTTATACTGGACAAAATTGACTAAGAAAAGATACACGATGTTGAATTGATTAGAGAAACCGAAGAAAAAGTAAAAGTGATTCACAACAGTTTAAAAGCAGCTTCTGATAAATAGAAATCATACGCGGATTTAAAACGTAAAGAAATAGAATTTCAGGTCGGAGACCGTGTATTCTTAAAAGTATCACCCTGGAAGGAATTCTCCATTTTGGTCGTAAAGGAAAGTTAAGTCCACGATACAATGGGCCATATGAAATTGTTGAAAGAATAGGGCCGGTAGCATATCGACTCTCATTATCGTCTGAACTTGAAAAGATACATAATGTTTTTCATGTTTTGATGCTACGTCGTTACCGATCTGATCCATCACATGTGATATCTCCTATTGACGTGGAAATACAATCGAATTTACCATACAATTAGGAACTGATCAGAATTATAGCTGGGAGATTAAAGAGTTATTCTTTGGTATAAACATGAGATAAAGGAAGTTATGCGAAAACAGTATCATAACCTGTTTACCAGTAAGATTTTTGGGGACGAAAATCCCTAAAGAGAGGAGAGTTGTACCAGCCTGGTTTAGACACTAATCGGAATAAGTGGATTTGGGATCACTTAACTGAGTTAAAATATTATTTTTATTATTATAATAATGTTTACAGTGTGGTAGTATTACTGTGTGAAAGTTTCGTAAAGAAATTTTACCGATTAAATAGTTAATTCGGTACAAAGGATTAAATCGCGTAAAGCAAAAACTATGTCTGCCATTAGTAAAATGACTTATTTGATCATGGCTTTATAAATGGATGTCCTTGAATGGTAATTATACCATTTCAAATTTGAGTGGACAGTAGTGGACATATTTTCTTAATGATTTTGATTGTTTAAATTAAGGTTCAATTTGACATTTTATAATTATATGTATATTAATTAAAAGACAAACAAATAATGGCATTATTTTCATTCATCTTCCACCAATTGTCCAAACAAAAACAAAGGTTTTTAAGCAATTTTCATTCGACAATTCTCAAGCTAATTTGGGTAAGCAATTTGATTCGGTTTTTGATGATTTTTGTGTTTTTGAGATTGTTGCTTTGTATACTATCATGCCCGTACCTCAATTTCTGAAACTATTGATGTTTTGAAATCTGCTATGATTGAATACATATGTATTTTGATGTTTTATGGTAAATTATTGATGGTAGTTTATGGATATACAAATTTTATAAAGTAGTTTTTGACAAAATTGAGTTTTTTGGATTAAAGTGAAAAAGGTAGAATTTTTGTGGTTTGAAATGTAAATAAATAAAAAAATTAGGCTTGTTATGAATGCTTGAATATTCAGCCATGTATACATTTATTGGGATTTGATGTATTTTGTATAATTTGAATTAGGGACTAAAACATTAAAGTATGAAAGTACAAGGGCTATTTTGTAAAATAGACCAAAATACTTGTATATGTATTTAATTGATTATGTTAGTGAATAATTGAGTTAAATTTGGTTAGATTAGATCAAGACAAACGAATTCAAGAATTTGATTGAGGAAAATCGAAAAGTAGACAAATAGTTGACGGATACACGAGGTAAGTTCGTATGGCTAAAATCGAATTATTAGCTACTGAAATTGTTTTAATTGATGGTAACTATATACATAATGAATAATTTACTAAAATTATCGGCTCTATGAATATTATGTCATCACTTACTTATATGATTAAATTGATAAAAAAAATTATATGTTATAAGAAATGATGGATAATCGACCAAATTGTGATTATGTAATGGTAGATATGTAAAATGGCATTGTACTTTATTATATTAATATTACATGATGATGGAATGCCATAATATATATTCGGTCTTGTGTTTGGAAGTAATGAAGTACTTTAGGGTTGAGTATATGTATATTAAAGTTAATTCAGTTTTAGTATATGATAAATTAAATGCCTTGTATGTGGTAAGTTACTAAGCAAATATTTGTCTTGATTAAATTAAATACTATGTATAGATATATGTGCCAAATTGAAATGTATAAAAAGTTGAGGTTACCGAATGCAAATAGAGTTGATAAATTTGATGAATATTGAGTAATTGAAGCACTGAGTGTGCGCGTATAAAAGGTTACGGATGTAAAAACTGCACTAAGTTTGCGAGCCTGATTATTGAGCACTAAGTGTGAAAGCTTAAGTATCGAGCACTAAGTGTGCGAATTCGATATATAATGTTGAATAACTATTGGCACTAAGTGTGCAGCTTTTCGAGTATTTGGGAATAGTTGAATGTATTTTTGCCTTGAATTTCTTAAGAAGTATTTATGATTTATAAATTTAAATTTGAACAGGTGAGTTCCAAACCTATAGGGTTAATATTATTGATCGTAAAGCTGTGTGATTGATAATGGTAAAGAAGGTTGCATGATAGATGTACGAATTGGATGAGTAAAATGATATGATTATATATATCTATATACGATACCATATAGTAAGTTTATAAGTAATTAGATGTATTGAATTTTAATTAAATGCAAGTATTCATGTTGAAATGAAATATATGAAGTTATATGTGATATTGCCGAATGGGTGATTCCTTGTTAATCATGTTTAAGAAAATTACTTCAATTGAGTTTCGACATTTGAATGTCCATATGAATTATGATGAATACTTCTGATTTTTGCATATGTGAGTTTTGTGCTAGAATAAATTTCGTATTAGTGATTTATCAGGCTAAAAGCCTAGCAGGCCTTGAGTCGGTATGATTTATCAAACTATAAGTCTAGCAGGCCTTGAGCCAGTATGGTTTATCAGGCTAAAAGCCTAGCAGGCCTTTAGTCGGTGAGTTTTATATACTGGTGAATTATTTTAAGCTCGATGCTTACAAAGCTGTGTGCCCATGTGGTATAGAATGTGTAAGACGAGTTGGATGGTCAGGTATGACCTAATTTATTGGCTATTCAAAATTAGGTAAGTAAGTAGCACGATTATTTGTTACAAATTATGAATTATTGAAATGAAAGATGATATGTGATATAGTATACATAAATGATAGATGAAATGATATGAGTATTGAAAAGTTACACGAGATCAATGATTTATATATAGATGAATTGATACATGGTTTAAATGAAATATAGTTATGAAAAGTGACATGACTTATATAGAAGGTATATTTGAATATGAATTAATGATGTTACTGATCAGTTAATATTTATATGGGTATAATTCTACTATCAGTTATATGAATTTGTTACAGGTTATACGTAATGAAATAAATCGACACCAATGCTATGTGAAATCTATGATATTGATGTTGTATAGGTGATATGTGATATAAATGGTTTAGTTACATATATGGCACTTAGTCTGCAAGATATAGGTGATATGTGATATAAATGGTTTAGTTACATATATGTGATATAAACTCTTTGTGACAGCCTTAAAACGACCCTAGTCGGAATGTGGTTTCGGGACCACAAAACCGAGGCTCAAAGAAATAATTTAACATTATTACGATGCCTATTGTATGTGCCCATTTCATATGTGACATCTTAGGTGCTGCAATTTAGAACTATAATTATGAATTGCACCAAAAAGGGGTAAATTATGAACTTTGAAAGTATGATGGAAAATAAGTGATGACTAAATAATGCATGCATGTGAAATAAGGGCCTTGCATGTCAAATTACCCACTTTTATGATAGTGGATGGTAATGATGAAGTCTTTGGCATTTTGTGATTTGTAATTTAGTTACTTAATAATAATAAAAGAAATTAGAAATTAGTTATCATAAAATTGAAATAATAGAATTAATAAATTAAGAAAAGGGTGATAAAAAAACAATGTTTTGTTTATCTTTCTCCCTTCAATTGCCGAAACTAGTAAAGAAGAAGTGAAAAAAAAAAAGTTATGAGAGCATTCGGCAGTAGCTATATTATGCTAGTTGCTGGAATGTTTTGCTGTTTTTGTTTAGAAATGGTAGTAAAGAGAGCTTTCAGCTAGCTAAATGCATTGAGGTATGGATTTGATGATATTTGGGAATCGGATTGTTTGAATAAAGGGGGTTTTCGGCCATGGTAGCTTAAAATGCTTTTTGATAATCGGCTATCATGGTAAGATGTGGAATTAATGTTTGATAATAGAAACAATTTCCAAACCATTAGTAGTTACTATATGCTAGCCAAATTAGTTTCTAATTAGGGAATTGAATAAATGGACATATGTGCCTTTGGCACTTTGCTAATTTATGTGAATTTGATAAATTTTAGGAGATGTTGTTTTGTTGATAATTTTGTTTAATAAATGGCCGAATGAGTGCTTGGTGATGGATGATTAAATTGAATCCATTCTTAAGTGGTATGAAGTAGAAATTGCTATATATATGTGTGATTATAAGAAAGGAAATTGTTTTGCCTAAATTAGGCATGCTCTTCGTTATATTGAGCTTAAAATTCACGAAATCTTGGTTAGGTGACAAAGCTAGAAATCGGCCATGTTGTTATGAGCTAAATTATGAAATGCTTAATGTCTTGATTTGTAAATGGTGATGTGTTTGGTTTAAGCTTGTAATTTGACATATGTATGTTTTAAGAGAAAATCTGTAATAAATCTGCTTAGGACAGCAGCAGTAGCGTGATTTTAGAAAATCACCATAAATTGTTGGAGTTGAATTAGAGGCTGAATAAATTGTGTAATTAAAGCTTAATGAGTCTAGTTTCTTATAAAGTAAACCTTACAAGCAATGGAATTGCCGATAAAGAGATTTTTAAAGTTGTGTGAGACAGTGTCAGAATGACTCCGAAATCCCCTGTTCTGTTTTTAGAAAATCACTATAAATTGTATAAAAATTGTTATAAGACAAAATTTATATGCTTAGACTCCCTAATGAGTCTAGTTTCGAATAAAATAGGCTACAACATATTTTAAATTCTGTACAAGGAGAAATTTAATTCGTAGTAAAGAGTGGTCAGTCTAGTCAAATAGTCAAATAGGGGAAACTTTAAGAAAATTCTGGTATTGATTGGCCAAACCAAAAATTTTGAAAATTTTATAGATAGAAGATATATGAGTCTATTTTCAGGAAAAATTAACGGCACTTTATTTGGAGTTTCGTAGCTCCAGTTATGAGTAATTTATTGAATGTTGCTCAAAAAATCAGCTTGCTGTGACTTGTGATGTGTATGTGAAAAGGCCGAATGTATGTGTGTTTGCTATGAGAAGTATATGCATTTATTAATTGACTATAAGTGAAAATGATTAATTGAGATGTTTGAATAAGGATTAATAAAATTAAATATTTTATTTAGCTCAAGAGCATAAAGGGACAAGTTCGGATAAAGGGAAGGCTAAAGTGGTCGAATAGCCAACTCATAATTGCTTGGGAAAGTTCAAGGTAAGTTTTGAGTAATTGAATTTGGTATTCAATTTAAAATGCCATGATATACATGCTGATAGTTAAACGATGTCCCATTGAGAAAGAAACCTTATTCATGTTTGCTATATACCCGAATGGCTCATAGAGAAAGGAACTGAAATTGGGATTTGAAATGTATTGCTTATGTATGTTTGATCATTGGGCCGAAAGTCTAGAAAAGAAGAGTATACATGTATAAGTTTTGAATTATATATTTACGATGTAAAGTCGAGGAGCATGTTATATGTTTGTATGCAAATGAATTGATTGAATTACAAGTGTGATCTTGCTATGTGAAATGTGGCAACATGTGAATCCGGGATTAAAGACCCGATGACTATATGTGGAGACTATGTTCGGGTTAAGACCCAAAGGCTATATGCAGAGATAATGTCTGGGTTAAGACCCGAAGGCTATATGCGGAGATAATGTCCGGGTTAAGACCCGAAGGCTATATGCGGAGATTATATCCGGGATAAAGGCCCGATGGCCATGTGTGGAGATTTTATCCGAGCTAAAGGTCTCGATGATGATGCGAGTAAAGTCTAAGACTAAAAGACTTCATGGTAACGATTGCTAATGAATGCGCTTAAAGTGTTAAGTTATACAGGTATGTACCCTAAGCTTATATGCAAGCTGGTTTTTGGACCAAATCCTAAGGTCATTATGCGATTACATATGTATGCATGAAATGAGACTATTAATATGGTCAAAGTACAATTGGTCTATGCGAAATGTTATGTGAAATTCTGTGACATGTCTATTTTTACATGAGTTTACTACAAGTGAAACTTATCTACTTTCATATATGATGAGAAAGTGTATTTTCAGTTAAAGGGTGACTTACCTAAAAGAAGAGGGAAACAAAAATACGAACAACTATGTTATAATTTGATGTTATATCTGTTGTCATTGCTTGAAACTTACTAAGCATTGTAATGCTTACTCTGTTTACTTTGTTTCCTCTGTTTTATAGATCTCATTTTGGAAGCTACGGACTCGGGGATTGAAGGCTTAATCACCTACACTATCGCCGTTATTTTGGTACATTTGATAGTTATTTTGGAATCAATGGCATGTATAGGCTAATCTTCTTTTTGTTGAATCAAATTACATTTTGAGTTGTAATTATTCTAGCCATGCGAAAATGGCTTACTTAGTCTTCGAGTTTGATTATATGTTTGGATGATATTCATATGGCTTGATGCTGTGGCATGATATTTAATTAGTACCCTATATGCAATGAGTTTCTAATATGGTGTTCAGTTATTGAAAAATTTGATTTGGCCAAATTGTTAGTAGCCACATGGTAGAAATTTGCTAACATGCTTATATAATGATTTTTAATGAGATATGAGGTACTGATCGAACCTATTTTACAAGTGATATACATTCGATTATAGAACTCAATGAATCTATGTCTAGCGTGTAACTATGAACCTCAGTAGGTTGTATTTAGATATGTAATACCTTAATACCCTATTTCAGCGACGGATAGGGGTGTAGGGTGTTACATTTTTATTGGCATCAGAGCTATGGTTTAGTCGATTCTTGGACTAACGTAGCGCGTGTGAGTATAGCTATACATGCCATTTTGTGATAATGCGATAGTGTGATGATTTCTGACATTTGAAATGTGTTTTCCGTATAGTAATGGATCCCGATCCCGGTCGAGCCGTAGCGGAGGATTTTGAGAGTGTGGCGGCCGCTCCCGCGCAAGGGACCGCGCCGATCGACTCTCAGCCGAATGCCAGTCATCGAGATGATGACATGAGGCAGAACTTTTATGCAATGATGAATAATTGGTTCACTCAGTTCCTACGAACTAATCCAACTGTTCCACAACCTCATCCCCCGAATAACCTGTAAGAGTATGCCCAAAGATCAATCACGAGATGGTTGTAACAACATACTTGATTTATCATGTTTATTAATATAAGGCTTTGCCATTATTATTTCAGTTTCATTTCTGTGTGCATAAATAAACTGTTTTATAATAATGTCCTAAGAATAATATAATTATTCTTAAAAGATCCTTAGTCAAGTATTATTGTTGGCTAGGACAATAATAATGCATTGAGACTAACATGTAGTTGATTGATGATAAAGAGTTGTCATTGATATCGAGTATCAGAATCAATGCATGAATGTGTGTGTTAGAGAACAACATATTGGACCGACCCGCTATGAGTATGTTTCTTGGATTATTATGTAATTGTCACAATATTACTCATAGTGATTAATATGTATATGATCCTCATACTTGAGATCATCATCATTCCAACATCGTGAGTTGTATATTTTGATATAGTCAAACGAACACTGTAATTGGTTGTTCTATTAAGACTAATGTTGGATATACCACAATCTATGTAGAGGGATATGGTTGATCAATATAGGATAAGTCCCTCCTACATAATAGGAGTAATATCTCAGGCCACTTGATTGAGTGAGACTAGAAATGCATGGCCATGCTCAAATAAGTTGATATGAGATGTCATACTTATTTGTATATCATAGTCTACTCAAGGTATCAAGAAACATAGGATGGACTATGCAAGTGTGACTATTCCATGACTTGTGTCTATTCTAAAGATATTGGACTTAAGGATTAATGCATGAAAAGTTAATCACAAAAGGTTATGTCGAATCATGACTTCTTGTAACTTAGGTAGCAATGATGCATTGCTAGATGCCACTCATTGTTTGTAATATTAGAATAGTTCTAATATTACTGCTAATGTTACAAGAACCTATAGGGTCACACCTTTTAATTGAAATGAACGGAGTAAAACATAGTTGGTATTGTGTCTGGTTGTCGCATGAATTAAATTAATTATAGAATTAATTAAATTCGGCAATCAAATTATTGAACATACTATATGTACAAGGATGTTGTACACATAATCAAGAACATAATTTTCTAATATATGATTTTGGTTCATATATATATAAATTTAAATAAATATAGTTTACCGAAATCTTTATTATAATTAACGTAATTATAATTTTCGGTTAAACGTTATTATATTTATTTAATAACGATTATTATGATTCGGATTATTTATGGTAATAAATATTCATTATGAATATATACCAATTAACACAAAGTTTTAAATATGGCAAGGGTAAAAACCCTAAAGGGGATATACATAGGCAATCCCGAAACCATAAAAGAGAGGCCTAGCAGCCGTCAAAAGTGATACTCTCTGAAAATAGTTTCTGAGAGATTTCCGTTCATTGTCAATTGGGTGGACTACGTAGAGGCCGACATCGTTAAAGGTTGCGGCTTGGTTCGATAGTGCTTCAGGATTCCCGTTGCCTTGGCGTCGCTGTCTACTCAGATTGAAGTTTCGGTAATTTCGAAACCTTTATCACCCCGATTCGTTCCTTACACATGGATCCATGGTATGGATCACCGGTAAAATTTATTATTCTAATTTTCCGCTGCGCCTTGGAGGCACCGGGCGATCCTACATAACCCACTTCCGACCCTTGTGGCTCCTCTTAAGACCGACCTCGTGAGGTCGAGTAAACCCCCGGTTGATAAAATTAGAAAATATGGGGCTGAAGAATTTTGGGCTACAGTTGATGATGATGCTGAGCGGGCTGAGTTTTTGCTCGATAATGTAATCCATGTGTTCGATGAATTGTCATGCACGCCCGAGGAGTGCTTGAAATGTGCCGTATCTCTGCTGCGTGATTCTGCCTACTATTGGTGGAACACATTGGTTTCTGTTGTGCCGAGAGAGTGAGTTACTTGGGAGTTTTTCCAAGTTGAATTCCGTAAAAAGTATATCAGCCAAAGATTTATCGATCAGAAACGGAAGGAATTCCTTGAGCTTAAACAAGGCTGAATGTCAGTGACCGAATATGAGAGAGAATTCGTACGGCTTAGCCGATATGCTCGCGAGTGCATAGCATCCGAAGCTATTATGTGTAAACACTTCGAGGACGGGTTAAATGAAGATATCAAACTACTAGTTGGCATTCTGGAAATTCAAGAGTTCGTTGTTCTTGTCGAGCGAGCCTGCAAGGCCGAAGAGCCTAGAAATGAAAAGAGAAAAGCTGATAGCGGAGCCAGATAGTTCCGTAAGAGATCTTCTGGGAGGTCTATTCAAAAATCCTCAAAGAAATTTCGAAGTGAGTCAGACAGACCAAATGCCACTTTGGGTTTTTCTAGACAAGACCGTGATCGACCCCCTATGAGTACACGTGCCACTTCTGCTGCTAGTGTTGGGAACGACCGTCGAGATAGAGCCGAGTGCAAGTATTGTGGAAAATGGCATTCGGGGAGCTGCAGATTTCATGATCGCTCCTGTTATAAGTGCGGGTCGGCTGATCACTTTATAAGAGATTGCCCCAAATGGTCCGAGCAGAATGTGAATCAGAGTGGGAAACCGAGTACTACTTCAGCACGAGGTAGACCACCTAGAAATCTGGGAAATGCTAGCGGTGGTCAGAGAAGGTTTAAAGATGCCACGACAAAATTTGAGACTCGTGCCCCTGCTAGAGCTTACGCTATACATGCACGCGAGGATGCCTCTTCCCCAGATATTATTACCGGTACTTTCACTCTCTTTGATACTGATGTAATTGCTTTGATTGACCCCGGTTCAACTCATTCATATGTATGTGAAAATTTGGCATCCAGTAAGACTCTCTCTATTGAGTCTACTGAGTTTGTGATTTGAGTGTCCAATCCCTTGGGTCGTTGTGTCTTAGTTGATGGAGTGTGTAAGAAATGTCCCCTTATGATTCGAAATTCCTGTTTTCTGGCCGATTTGATGCTTTTGCCATTCCACGAATTCAACGTTATTCTCGAAATGGATTGGTTGACTGTGCATGATGCGGTAGTGAATTGCAAGCAAAAGACTATTGATTTGCGATGTTCAAAGAATGAGATAATTAGGGTTGAGTCTTCTGATCTAAACGGGCTACCGGCAGTAATATCTTCTGTTATGGCTAAAAAGTTTATGCAAAAGGGTTACGAGGCTTATCTTGCTTACGTTTTGGATAGCAAAATACCCGAACTAAAGCTTGAGACTGTACCTGTGGTTTGCGAGTATCCAGACGTATTTCCTGAAGAATTACCGGGATTACCGCCTGTTAGAGAGGTTGAGTTTGGAATTGAGCTAGTTCCGGGTACAACTCCGATTTTGATTGCTCCGTATCGTATGGCTCCAATAGAGTTGAAAGAGTTGAAATCTCAGTTGCAAGAGTTGACTGAGAATGTGTATTGACTATCAGCAGCTGAACAAGGTGACTATAAAGAATAAGTATCCGTTGCCTCGTATCGATGACTTATTCGATTAGTTAAAGGGAGCCTCAGTGTTTTCAAAGATTGACTTGCGATCCGGCTATTATCAGTTGCGAGTTCGAGACTCAGACGTGCCCAAGACTGCCTTCAGAACGAGGTACGGACACTATGAATTTTTAGTGATGTCGTTTGGGCTGACTAATGCCTCCGCTGTTTTCATGGATCTGATGAATCGAGTGTTTAAGCAGTACCTAGATCGATTTTTGGTCGTGTTTATCGATGACATTTTGGTTTATTCTCGCGATGAGATTGAGCATGCCGAGCATTTAAGACTTGTGCTACAAATTTTCCGTGATAACCAGTTGTATGCGAAATTCAGCAAGCGTGAGTTCTGGTTGCGCGAGGTTGGCTTTCTGGGACATATTGTATCTGCTGCGGGTATCCGAGTTGATCTGAATAAAATATCTGCTATCCTTGTTTAGAAGCCTCCTAAAAATGTCTCAGAAGCCCGAAGCATTTTAGGACTTGCCGGGTACTACCGACGGTTTGTGAAAGACTTCTCGATGATCTCAACCCCGTTGACAAAGCTATTGCAGAAAGATGTTAAATTTGAATGGTCTGAAAAGTGCCAGAAAAGTTTCGACCAATTGAAAGCCCTTTTGACAGAGGCTCCAGTCTTAGTTCAGCCTGAATTCGGTAAAGAGTTTATAGTATATAGTGATACATCTTTGAATGGCTTGGGGTGTGTTTTGATGCAAGAGGGCAGAGTTGTTGCATATGCTTCGAGGCAATTAAAGCCACATGAGAAAAACTATCCGACTCACGATCTCGAATTAGCTGCTATTGTGTTTGCTTTGAAGATTTGGCGTCACTACCTTTTTGGTGAGAAATGTCATGTCTTTTCTGACCATAAAAGCCTCAAATACTTGATGACCCAAAGAGATTTGAATTTGAGACAAAGACGTTGGCTTGAATTGTTAAAGGATTATGAGCTTATCATTGACTATCATCCGGGAAAGGCGAATATAGTTGCTGATGCTCTTAGCCGGAAATCATTGTTTGCTCTACGAGCAATGAATGTGCATTTATCGGTATCTGATGATGGTGTGATGATAGCGGAATTAAAAGCGAAACAGGTGTTTCTACGACAAGTTTGTAAGGCTCAGAAAGAGGATGATGATTTAATTGCCAAGCGAGCTCAATGCGATGTAAATGCGGATCCTGAGTTTCAAGTTGACGACAATGATTGTTTGAGGTTTCGAGGCCGAGTATGTATCCCGAGAAATTCAGAGTTGGTTTCGATGATTTTAGATGAAGCTCATAATAGCCGAATGTCAGTTCATCCGGGAAGTACAAAAATGTACAATGATTTAAAACGTCAGTATTGGTGGCATGGTATGAAACGAGACATCTCAAATTTTGTGTCGAAGTGTCTGATATGCCAACAAGTAAAAGCGGAACATCAGGTGCATTCGGGTTTGTTGTAACCGATTTTGATTCCCGAGTGGAAATGGGATAAAGTCACGATGGATTTTGTATCTGGACTACCGTTGACACCGAGCAAGAAGGATGCGATTTGGGTTGTCGTAGACCGATTAACTAAATTCGCTCATTTTATACCCGTGCATACAGATTACTCACTTGATAAGTTAGCGGAGTTGTACGTTTCTCAGATCGTCAGATTGCACGGGGTCCCTATCTCTATCATATCGGATAGAGACCCGAGATTTACATCGCGGTTTTGGAAGAAACTACAAGATTCTCTAGGTACTAAGCTACATTTTAGTATCGCGTTCCATCCTCAGACGGACGGTCAATCAGAACGAGTAATTCAAATACTCGAGGATATGTTGAGATGTTGTGTCCTTGAGTTTAGTGGTTCGTGGGAACGGTATTTGTCTTTGATTGAATTCGCTTACAACAACAGTTTCCAATCGAGCATTAAGTTGGCACCTTACGAGGCTTTTTACGGTCGCAAATGCCGTACACCATTGTTTTGGACCGAGCTCAGTGAAAGTAAGATCTTTGGAGTCAATTTGATTAGAGATGCCGAGCAGAAAGTAAAAGTGATTCGTGATAGTCTTAAGGCAGCTTTAGATAGTCAAAAGTCATACGCGGATTTAAAGCGGAAAGATATCGAGCATCAGGTTGGAGACAAAGTATTTCTTAAAGTGTCACCTTGGAAAAAGGTGCTCAGATTCGGCCGTAAGGGTAAATTGAGTCCGAGGTTCATCGAACCATATGAAATATCTGAACGGATTGGACCGGTAGCATATCGATTGATTTTGCCTCCCGAACTTGAAAAGATCCACAACATTTTTCATGTTTCGATGCTCCGACGATATAGATCTGACCCATCACATGTGATTAATCCATCGGACATTAAGATTCGATCTGATATGAGTTATGAGGAGGAACCAATTCGTATTTTGGCGCGCGAGGTTAAAGAATTGCGGAATAAGAGGATTTTGTTAGTGAAAGTGTTATGGGTCAAACACGGGGTTCCAGAAGCTACTTGGGAGCTTGAGGATTCGATAAAAGAACGTTACCCAAACTTATTTTCAGGTAAGATTTTCGAGGACGAAAATTTCTTAAGTGGGGGAGAGTTGTGACAGCCTTAAAACGACCCTAGTCGGAATGTGGTTTCAGGACCACAAAGCCGAGGCTCAAAAAAATAATTTAACTTTATTACGATGCCTATTGTATGTGCCTATTTCATATGTGACATCTTAGGTGCTTCAATTTAGAACTATAATTATGAATTGCACCAAAAAGGGGTAAATTATGAACTTTGAAAGTATGATGGAAAATGAGTGATGACTAAATAATGCATGCATGAGAAATAAGGGCCTTGCATGTCAAATTACCCACTTTTATGATAGTGGATGGTAATGACGAAGTCTTTGGCATTTTGTGATTTGTAATTTAGTTACTTAATAATAATAAAAGAAATTAGAAATTAGTTATCATAAAATTAAAATAATAGAATTAATAAATTAAGAAAAGGGTGATAAAAAAACAATGTTTTGTTTATCTTTCTCCCTTCAATTGCCGAAACTAGTAAAGAAGAAGTGAAAAAAAAAAGTTATGAGAGCATTCGGCAGTAGCTATATTATGCTAGTTGCTGGAATGTTTTGCTGTTTTTGTTTAGAAATGGTAGTAAAGAGAGCTTTGAGCTAGCTAAATGCATTGAGGTATGGATTTGATGATATTTGGGAATCGGATTGTTTGAATAAAGGGGGTTTTTGGCCATGGTAGCTTAAAATGCTTTTTGATAATCGGCTATCATGGTAAGATGTGGAATTAATGTTTGATAATAGAAACAATTTCCAGACCATTAGTAGTTACTATATGCTAGCCAAATTAGTTTCTAATTAGGGAATTGAATAAATGGACATATGTGCCTTTGGCACTATGCTAATTTATGTGAATTTGATAAATTTTAGGAGATGTTGTTTTGTTGATAATTTTGTTTAATAAATGGCCGAATGAGTGCTTGGTGATGGATGATTAAATTGAATCCATTCTTAAGTGGTATGAAGTAGAAATTGCTATATATATATGTGATTATAAGAAAGGAAATTGTTTTGCCTAAATTAGGCATGCTCTTCGTTATATTGAGCTTAAAATTCACGAAATCTTGGTTAGGTGACAAAGCTAGAAATCGGCCATGTTGTTATGAGCTAAATTATGAAATGTTTAATGTCTTGATTTGTAAATGGTGATGTGTTTGGTTTAAGCTTGTAATTTGACATATGTATGTTTTAAGAGAAAATCTGTAATAAATCTGCTTAGGACAGCAGCAGTAGCGTGATTTTAGAAAATCACCATAAATTGTTGGAGTTGAATTAGAGGCTGAATAAATTGTGTAATTAAAGCTTAATGAGTCTAGTTTCTTATAAAGGAAACCTTACAAGCAATGGAATAGCCGATAAAGAGATTTTTAAAGTTGTGTGAGACAGTGTCAGAATGACTCCGAAATCCCCTGTTCTGTTTTTAGAAAATCACTATAAATTGTATAACAATTGTTATAAGACAAAATTTATATGCTTAGACTCCTTAATGAGTCTAGTTTCGAATAAAATAGGCTAGAACATATTTTGAATTCTTTACAAGGAGAAATTTAATTTGAAGTAAAGAGTGGTCAGTCTAGTCAAACAGTGAAATAGGGGAAACTTTAAGAAAATTCTGGAATTGATTGGCCAAACCAAAAAATTTGAAAATTTTATAGATAGAATATATATGAGTCTATTTTCAGGCAAAATTAACGGCACTTTATTTGGAGTTTCGTAGCTCCAGTTATGAGTAATTTATTTAATGTTGCTCAGAAAATCAGCTTGTTGCAACTTGTGATGTGTATGTGAAAAGGCCGAATGTATGTGTGTTTGCTATGAGAAGTATATGTATTTATTAATTGAATATAAGTGAAAATGATTAATTGAGATGTTTGAATAAGGATTAATAAAATTAAATATTTTATTTAGCTCAAGAGCATAGAGGGACAAGTTCGGATAAAGGGAAGGCTAAAGTGGTCGAATAGCCAACTCATAATTGCTCGGGAAAGTTCAAGGTAAGTTTTGAGTAATTGAATTTGGTATTCAATTTAAAATGCCATGATATACATGCTGATAGTTGAATGATGTCCCATTGAGAAAGAAACCTTATTCATGTTTGCTATATACCCGAATGGCTCATAGAGAAAGGAACTGAAATTGGGATTTGAAATGTATTGCTTATGTATGTTTGATCATTGGGCCGAAAGTCTAGAAAAGAAGAGTATACATGTATAAGTTTTGAATTATATATTTACGATGTAAAGTCGAGGAGCATGTTATATGTTTGTATGCAAATGAATTGATTGAATTACAAGTGTGATCTTGCTATGTGAAATGTGGCAACATGTGAATCCGGGATTAAAGACCCGATGACTATATGCGGAGATAATGTCCGGGTTAAGACCCGAAGGCTATATGCGGAGATAATGTCCAGGTTAAGACCCGAAGGCTATATGCGGAGATTATATCCGGGATAAAGGCCCGATGGCCATGTATGGAGATTTTATCCAAGCTAAAGGTCTCGATGATGATGCGAGTAAAGTCTAAGACTAAAAGACTTCATGGTAACGATTGCTAATGAATGCGCTTAAAGTGTTAAGTTATACAGGTATGTACCCTAAGCTTATATGCAAGCTGGTTTTTGGACCAAATCCTAAGGTCATTATGCGATTACATATGTGTGCATGAAATGAGACTATTAATATGGTCAAAGTACAATTGGTCTATGCGAAATGTTATGTGAAATTCTGTGACATGTCTATGTTTACATGAGTTTACTATAAGTGAAACTTATCTACTTTCATATATGACAAGAAAGTGTATTTTCAGTTAAGGGTGACTTACCTAAAAGAAGAGGGAAACAAAAATACGAACAACTATGTTATAATTTGATGTTATATTTGTTGTCATTGCTTGAAACTTACTAAGCATTGTAATGCTTACTCCGTTTACTTTGTTTCCTCTGTTTTATAGATCTCATTTTGGAAGCTACGGACTCAGGGATTGAAGCCTTAATCACCTACACAGTCGCTGTTATTTTGGTACATTTGATAGTTATTTTAGAATCAATGGCATGTATAGGCTAATCTTCTTTTTGTTGAATCAATTACATTTTGAGTTACCCTATATGCAATGAGTTTCTAATATGGTGTTCGGTTATTGAAAAATTTGATTTGGCCAAATTGTTAGTAGCCACATGGTAGAAATTTGCTAGCATGCTTATAGAACGATTTTTAATGAGATATGAGGTATTGACCGAACCTATTTTACAAGTGATATACATTTGATTATAGAACTCAATGAATCTATGTCTAGCGTGTAACTATGAACCTCGGTAGGTTGTATTTAGATATGTAATACCTTAATACCCTATTCCAGCGACGGACAGGGGTGGAGGGTGTTACACTCTTCATGGCCGAATAATACAAAAGCCGAAATCCCGAAACTTTAAATCCTCTCTTGTTGTTTCCATCTTAGGCTGAACCTTGCTCACTTTACTTTGGAAGTCGAAACTCACAACTCTCTTATCCTTCTGTCGACATCTCTTATCTGTTTAATAGACATCCATTCTCCTTTTTGTTTCTACAAAAGCCGAAACCTTCATACCTTCTTTGGTAAATAAAGCGTTGGTAAGTACTTGAAGCCTCTTCTTTCGCAAATTGGTGATTCAAGAAAAGCCATAAACCCCTAACTCTTCAGGGTGGCTATCGTTTTTGACTAAGAAGTTATGTTAGCCCTTTCTTTTAGTTCTTTTAGTTCTTTTATGTTCTAGTGTGGAAAAGAGGCGATCTAACGAGGAGCATTAGAGGCTAGGACCGTTGGAGCAATCTAGATCTAGATCTAGTGGTAGATCTCGGTAAGGGTAAGTGGATATCGGCTTTGGATGGCCGAATATGGTGATATTTGTATGAAATTGGTTCCATTTGATATCATTGGATTATAGTCTAATATCATAGTGGGCTGTTGTAGGTTAATCCCGTGGGGAATCTCGTCGTAGTATATCGCAAATCAAGTGTGTAATCGACACCCTCTAGTAGACTAGATCTGCAAAAGCCGAAAAGTCAAAATGCCGAAATTCTGGCATTTCGAGTGCTTGCGAGCATGTGAGCGCTCGTGGGTCGATTTGAATTGGTAAAATCTATAATCGCAAATGGTAAGAATAATTTGTGCGCATTTTCATGCACGTGGGTGGTATTGGGTCTCGAAGGGCCGAATTTGGGCCCAATGGGCTTACGGGCCCATATGAGTGAAAATGAACGGTAAGTTTATTCTGGTAGTTGGACTATTTAATCTGATAAAACGGGTGTAAAATTCAGACTTAGTGGGCTGTAGTAGCTAGTAGTGTAATAGCCCGATACAGGGCCTAAACGGAATATTGGTTACGAAACCACAAATCCAAGGTCAAAATATTTATTCCGATTGAGTTTTATAATTTATTTTGTGTTTGCAATATTTTTTGAAATTTTTGTTACAAAATTTTATTGTTTGTTTGTCCAAATTGATAAATTGGACTAAATTGCAAAAGTAGTAAAATGTGCATTCTAGAAGGTAAAGGTGTTTAATTGAAATGGGTTCTATTTATATTTTTATGTTTTAATTTTTTATGAAATAATTTTGTAAAAATTTTGTACGAAAATTTCGACGTTTGGGCACTCAATTTAGTCAAAAGGACTAAATTGTAAAAAGTGCAAAAGTTGAGTTCTACATGTTAGAGGTATCCATTTGTTATGAAATTTTATATTAAAGATCCTTAAATGGTAATTAGACCATTGGTTAATTTATTGGACGAAAATGGACATGAAATGGGTGAAAAAGAATTTTTTTAAGTTAGGGGCATTTTGGTCATTTAATGATTAAATGAATTAAAAAATCAAATTAAAAGCCAATTTTTGCTCATCTTCTCCCTAAAGGCTGAAAATAGCATGGAGAAACCATGGCTAGGGTTTTTCAAGCTTTCAAGCTTGATTATAAGTTCGTTCTAGCCCTATTTTTAATGATTTTTACGTTTTTAAAATCTCGGTAACATGATTTCTCTATTTCTACCATTTATTTGAGCTAGGGTTTGAGTTTAAAAATTGACCCATGTTGAATAATTGTGTTTTTTGATGTTTTATGATAGATTATGAGGTTTTAAATTATGTTGCATAACTTGTGCTACTCAGTTTTAAGTGAAAATGAGTAAAACGACATAATCGGTAAAAATACCTAATGTTCATAAGTATATGTTAGAGTGAGAATTTGATGTTGCCGTTAGTAAATGAATGATCACATGTTCTAAAACATAAGAAATGGGGAAAATTTTTAATTTTTGAGCTTTGGGGCAAAAGTGTAAATATGAAAAAGTTTAGGGGCAAAATTATAATTTTTCCAAAGTTAGAGTTAAGGACTGTTTTGATTAATGTGAGTATTAAATAAGGTAAATGTGTTATTTTCGATCAAGAAAGATGTGGAATCAACCTTGATTGGGAAAATGAAAAGATTGTGGACTAAATTGCAAAATTTCTATATTTTGCACCGGGGTAAGTTTATATGTAAATAATGTATCCTTTTTATCTATGTTATAATAGTTTGTTATTGTATGAGTTACGGTTGTATATTGAAGGCTCACTTGAGGTAAATTATGAATCGAAATTAAGTATGGATGAATTTGCAAAATGTTGAAAAATGATGGATTTCCCAGTTGAACCTTCGGAATGGAAAAGATATAAATGACCCGTTGTGAGAACACATGTGTAGTATTGTGTGCAGGCTACTATGTGTTCAATATGGTTTAGGTCACATGTGTAGTACTAAGTGCAGGCTACCAGATAGATGGGTCGCATGTGTAGTACTATGTGCAGGCTACTATGCGTACTCGATTATTTCGATCACGTGTGTAGTACTATCTACAGGCTACTACATGTATCAGATGATATTGGTCACATGTGTAGTACTAAGTGCAGGCTACTATGTGCACCAATTAGCTTCGGCTACAAGGGTGGTACTATGTGCAGGCCACCGAATTTCTGTTACTATTCCAATGTGTTCAACGGGAAAATCTATTACTTGTGAATTTATATGAAAATGTGGTGATAAGTATAAGGACATGAATATATGTGTTGTAAGCAATGTGCTTGATAAATGATCGAACTTTGGTACGTTTAATATGGTTAAGTGTTACTATGAAAAATTGATACGAGGGAATATATGAAAAAGGTGAAATTGGAAATATAGTAGTTTTGGACAGCAGCAGGGGAGTTACTTTGAAAAATCACCAAAAATGGTATACATTGAGTTAGAAGTGGAATGAGCGATGAAATTAAAGCTTATTGAATCTATTTTCATATAAAAGAAACAGAGCAAGCAAAGGAAATCTGTATTTTGAGATATTTATATTTTTGTAAGACTAATTTAGATTGATTTCGTGATCCCCTATTCTGAATTGTAAAAATCATTAAAAATTGAAAAAAAAAAATAGTTAAGGAACATAATTTATATGGTTGGATTCCTTATTAAGACTATTTTCGAAAGAAATAAACATGAACATCTTTCAAAATTTTTATAAATAGAAATTGGAATTTTAGTGAAGAGTGGTCAGAGCTACTGAATCACAAAATAGGGGAGACTTCAATGAATAAACTGTCTTAATTGGCCCAACTAAAAATTCTGAAATTTTTATGGCAAGAAAAATATGAGTCTAGTTTTTTGGAAAATTTACGAATCTTAATTTGGAGCTCCATAGCTCCGAATAAAAATAATTTAGTAACTGGGACTCGAATGGACAGCTTGTACTGATTTTAAGTAAATGACAATTTCATGTGAGATTAAGATTGTATAATTGTGGAGATATATTTTGGGACTTATAAATGCAATTAATAATGCATTATTATTATTATTTACATATTCACTTAGTAAGCTATAATGCATACTCCTTTCCCTTCCTTTTTCCTATAGAGTTTCAGATGCTAGCTCGAGTTGGAGGTCGCCGGAGATACTATCACACTATCAGGCTAAGGTTAGTATAATTTTTTTTTTTAAATATTTATAAGTTTATGGCATGTATAAGGACTTGAATATTTGTATATATATGATAAGAATGTGATTAGATTCTAAATTGAACGAAATTTTATAGTCGGTTTTGTGTATTTGTAAGTGTACGAATCCAACGATGCCTCGTACCCTGTTCCAACATTGAACACGAGTAAGAGGTGTTACATTAGTGGTATCAGAGCTATGGTTTAGACGATTTTCAGACTACCATAGCATGTGTGAGAGAGTCTAGCTATACATGCCATATGTGGACGTGATAGTGTGATATCTCCCGACCTCAATGAAATTGTTTTGCTAAGTAGAGATGCTTTCCAACCAAGCTACTATCGATAATGCAGAAAGGGAATAAGCAAGTATGTATAACTTAGTGAATATATTAATTTATTGAGATGGACCTTTATGGTTCGAGTTGATATACAAGGTTGGTAATGGTGTGTAATGGATTAATTAATGGTGATGGAATATGGATAAGATGCTACTGTTCCAATTGAATATTATAAATCGATCAATAAGATTGAATATTTGTAGTGGATAAATGTGATGGGCTTATTATGAATGATAGATACTTATACATGATAATTATGAATGTGTTACCAAAAAAACTTGAAAGTGTGTTCATGATGAGTTGAAAATTTGAGATGTATAAATCAAATGTCTGATATTGATATTATGTTGATATGAAATGCTATATTATAAATGTGTATGTATGAAAGTCAAAATTTTTAAAGGCTTTACAATATTCACTCCCCCTTGTCGGTATAGTGTCATATGACTAAGTTCATCAGATTTACATTGAATGAGCTCGTACATGAGAAATAAAGAGTTTAGTGGTGGAATAGTTAATAATGTGATTAGAGAGGGGAAATGACTTAGTAAGTAAAGATGATTATGACTAAAATATCAGATGATTTTTCTGAAGATTATTCAGAATACGCAATGTTACTGTTAAAAAAAAGCTATTTATGAGTAATCGATTTATTGAGGTATGATATCTACAAAAATAATTTACTGGATATTTCTTCTAAATTAGTTCTTTTAGTGAACTGAATAATGTGGAATTATTGGTGACTTTAGTAGTTAGTTGCACAGTGGTAAAATAGAAAAGATATATGACTGCAACTGTTATGATTATATATCTTACAGTAATATTTTTTTGGGGTATTTTACATGATTTTTTATATACAGAAATATATGTAATTATTCATTTTCAAATGTGGTTACTATTTTATAGAAAAGTTAGCTAATCATGATGGTAAATGGAATTGTTGAAAGTTTGATTAAAATATGAGCGGCACTGCTTTATCTCTTTTCTGGTTTTCTAATAAATTAAGCTTGAGAGAAAATTTGATAAAAAGATTCATATGATGTGGTTTTCTACTTCTATTGGTTGAAGCTTTGAATTATAAATATAATATAATATAATATATATTCGAGAAAGATATTCATTAGTCAAAGGCCATTATATTTACTATTATAATTCATGATTCGAATATGGGAGTTTAGTAATATGAATCACAGATGGTGGATATCATGTTATTAGACTGGTTGTTATTGGGACTATTTTCAGTCTTTTCTCTTCTATTAGGGAAGTATTATTGATATTGAAGTATTATGTTATTTATAAGGTTGAGACGTTGATCTTAGTATGGTACTATGGTTTCTACTTGTATGATGGTTACAATTTTGAAAATTTTAAAGCTTCGGTATTGATAATTGATAGTTATACTGATGATACAGATATTACAGAAAGATGTTTAAACATGATAGTTATAGTTGAGTAATATATGAAAATTTTTCGGGGCATTTTATGTATCTAGACATTATCAGAAGTAAATGTGGTTGCTTGTTTTCTGATAAAAGTATCGTTGATCTGATTGATTTATAATCATTATTCTTTTATTTTCCATTAGTATTTTATTCTGTTACGTCAAAGATAAGAAGCTGGTAGTGAATTCATATGAAATTATTCTTCTATTTCTTCTGGCTGTTGTCCTATTTACATCTATATGGAAAATGTATTATCTCTGTTACAATTGACTATAAAATGAATGAAGAGTGCATATTTTCTTCTTGTTTTTCTGAAGAGTTGTCAGGTTCCTTATTATTTCGTATGAGTGGTGTTTCTGAATATACTATATGGTTTTGTATCTTGAATTTCCTTATCTCGATTTTTTTATCATTCTTATGGTTTAATTTATCTGTATGGCATATCTTTAAGGTAAATATTGACAAAGATGAGGATTATGACAGTTTAAGTTCAGATTGTATATTGATTTCCTTTGTAACACCCTAAACCTGGCCCAGAAGTTGTGGCCAAATTTGGTGTGTCACATCACCTACATCTAACCATGTTACCTAGTTACTAAGATTAGGGTGAGCTCTGCAAAACCGTTTTCGTTATTTTAAGAGAAATTCTCGATTTACTCAATAAATGTCCTATGTACTTCCGATCATGAAAGGTTTAATTAAAAACATGACTTTTGATACTCTTTGGAAAGTGCATTTGGTTTGGAAAACATTTGTTTATCGTGTTATTTTGAAAATAAGTAAATCCGATTTCAAAAACAATTTAAACAATATTATTCTTAAGTTAAAACAAATTAAATATGTAAAGAATTAAAAACCCAAAATAAAATAAATAGAGCGTCCTTATTACAACCCAGAAACCAAAGTAAAAATAATCTAAATAAATAATGTAATAAAATAATTGAAAACCAGATATTTTAATCTTTGTGGCCACTCTGAATCCCTCCCAGCTCGAAGTCCACCAACTAGGGCTCACTTGCAAAGGGGGTGAGTTTGGAAAACTCAGTGTGTATAGAATGCCCATCCAGAGCCCAATTCAGCTCAAGCCCACTGGGCCGAAGCCCTATCCAGTCACAGTGTTAACTGGGCCGAAGCACTATCCAGATACAGTAAACTGGGCCTTAGCCCTTCTTAGATAACAGTACGGCCCATAGGCCCATTTCAGAATAGAACAGATATTAACATGTATGCAAGCCAAACCCAGCCTAAATCCAACCGCTACACTCCACCTGTACCAGTCGTACACACCATGTGGGGAATAACTCAACCCACCCAGCCCTACATTCCACAATTACAGCATAGCTACTAAGATATTAGTAAGTTGAGGCAAAGCCTCCAGTACATGGTCAAGCCACTTTCAATACTTCCTCCATCAATATCCCAGTCCCATGCAATACATAATAATGACATGGCATGCAGTAAACAGTAACAGTAAAACATGTATTTTGGTCACACTTAGCCCTAGGGGTATAACAGTCATTTTGCTCCTAGGGGTAAAACAGTAATTTTCCACCTATAAAGGATTTCAGTGATTTTATCAATTTCCTAATGTTTTATACAGATTTCAGTCATTGTCAACCCAATTTTCATCTCAGCAGTTTAATTAACTCATTCTAACAATTTTTAGCCATCGGGCCCTAAAACCCTTAATGGGCCCTACAGTTTCTATTAGCTATTTAAGCCCATTTAGTCCAGATTTTAAGATTAATTTATCAGGTTAGGCAGTTTTAAACCTACAACCTATCAGTACACCTTAATTACCTGTTTTCACCCATATGGGCCCATAAGCCCATTGGGCCCATTTGCCCCCCATCGAGGCCTAACTACTGAAGAATACGAAATTCCATACGCGACTAGCTTACCACTTTGCGATTTCAGATCTAACGATTTCTAGACATCTTGTGAGCATTCGCACACTCACAAGCCCACGAAATGCCGGAATTTCAGCTTTTGCTGAGTTGAACTATGAGAGGGTGTTTGATACACACCTGATTCACGACGACTGCTAATAAGATCCCCCACGATACCCTACAATTGATTACCATAACTTTTAGTTTACAAGTAAATCAATAACCAATCCTAATATACCCTTACCATAATCGGCCATAGCCATTAAAGGTCCTTGAAAACTCACCTTTGTCGAAGTTAGTGACTAGATCTAAATCTAGTTGATCCACTTGTTCAAGCCTTCGATCAAACGCCTCTAGAACACACTATTCACCAAAAGAAAACATTGATTAACGATTCTTAGAGCCCTATGCCCCAATCGACAGCCTCCCTAGATTTTAAGGACTTTGGCTTTTACTAAATCGCAAAATAAGACTAGATCTGAGGTGATGAGCACTTACCACTGATTTCCATGCTGTTTCTACTTAGATCTAATGTCGATCTAGCCCTTAAACACTCGCAGAGATCAAATCCTAAAGATCTCAAGTTTCGGCTAGAAGCTCCTAAAGGAATGGCATTTTCGACTTTTGATTGATGAAGAAGATGATGATTTGGGGTTATAATCTTGGAGTGGTGTTGTTGACAGAGCCTAAGGGTTTAGAGGATGCAGAAATCGACTAGAAAAGATGAAGAAAATAAGAGAATGTTGGCTAGAAGAAATCGGCACAAGAAGCAATATTTTGGGATTGCGGCTTTTATGGCAATCAGCTATGGAGGTTTTTAGAAGGATAAAATTGAAAGAGAAGTTGAATAAGGTGGTAAGAAGGTTTTGGCTAGAGAAGAAAGCAAAAAGGAAAAGAAAAGAATGGAGGAGAAGGAGACAAAAAAAATCGGCACAGGGGGAAGCTTACTTGTGTTTTTTGTCACCTTGTGAGACTTGAGAAGAGAATAAAGTTTTAGGTGGCTAACCCTAATTATCCAAGATAGAAAAAGAAATAAAACTAACCCTAATCACTATTAGAGCAATCGGCCCAACTTTCTAAAGCCCTAGCTAAAATTCATTTAAGTTAATCACATGCCCAGCACATGCCTAAAAATTAAAAGTAACTGTACACTTACCTTGCAACTTGAACCCTGGACCTTTAATTCCTTCCCAGGCGCCACTTTTTTAGGAACTTAGTGGTGCCACCTAGCCACTTTTCCAAAGCTCTTCTTGTGTCATAATTTACGAAGTTTTTCTTAAAAGCCCACTTAACCAAGTCTCCTATTCACTTAAAATCCAAAATTGATATTTTACTGGGTTTTAACTTAGGCTTGGGCCTTCTAAAGGCCCACTAACACATTTAAACACAATTCCAGTATCCAGAACACCAAAACTTTAAAATTTTCCAAAAATCACAGAAACCCGAAAAATCTGAAAAATTAGGGCGTTAAAACTCTACCCCCTTAAAGAAATTTCGGCCTTGAAATTTACCTAATCCAAATAATTGAGGGTATTTTTGACGCATAGTCTCTTCTGGCTCCCAAGTAGCCTCTTCCCTTCCATGATTGCGCCATAGTACTTTTACCAACGGAACTAACTTCCTTCTTAAAACTTTAACCTCTCGATCAAGAATTTGCACGGGTTCCTCCTCAAAGGTCAAATCAGTTTTTACTTCGATCTCTTCCACTGGTACCAAATGTGAAGGATCTGATCGATATCATCTCAACATGGACACATGAAAGACGTCATGGATTCGATCCAACTCTGATGGCAACTCCAACTAAAACGCCACAGGCCCTACCATTTTAAGAACCTGATAAGGCCCTATAAACCGTGGACTCAGTTTGCCTTTCTTGCCAAACCTCAAGATCTTATTCCAAGGTGAAACCTTTAAGAAAACCATATCCCCAACAGTGAATTCAATCTCTATATGCTCTGATCCGCATATGACTTCTGTCTATCAGAGGCCTCCTTTAACCGATCCCTGATCAACTTAACTTTACTCTCAGTATCTGTCACTAATTCCAGTCCAAGAACTTGTTGCTCTCCCAACTCTGTCCAACACGTAGGCGTACGACATCTTCGCCCATAAAGTGCCTCATATGGAGCCAGTTGAATACTCGCTTGATAACTATTGTTGTACGCAAACTCCGCCAATGGCAAATAGTCCTCCCAACTACCTCGAAAGTCAATGACACAACCTCTTAACATATCCTCCAGAACCTGAATAACCCTTTTCGACTGTCCATCTGTCTAAGGTGAAAAGCAATATTGAAGTCCAATCATATACCCAATGCCTCATGCAACTTCTGCCAGAATCGAGATGTGAACCTAGGGTCTTGATCAGAAATAATTGAAACTGGTACCCCATGTAGTCGCACAATCTCCGCCACATAGAACTTGGCCAACTTCCTAAATAAGTAGTCGGTGCGGACAAGTATGAAATGGGCAGATTTCATTAACTTATCCACAATCACCCACACAGAATCTTTCTTGGAGGGTGTCAAAGGTAGCCCATTCACGAAACCCATAGTTACTCTCTCCCATTTCAAGAGTGGAATTTTCATCGGTTGAAGCAACCCAGAAGGCAGTTGGTGCTCAACCTTAACTTGCTGGCACGTTAGACATTTCCCAACAAATTCAGTCACCTGTCTCTTTAAACCAGGCCACCAGTACACCTCTCACAAATCTCTGTATAACTTATTCCCTCTAGGATGCATAGCACAAAGACACCATGAACCTCTTTTAGAATTGACTGCCTCAATTCAGAATCCTTTGAAATACAAATCCTTCCACGAAAGTAGAGAACTCCATTAGTATTCTGTCTAAAATCTAAATTCTCCCCATTCTCAGCTTGTTGAAATCGAGGAACCAACGAATTATCCTTTAACTATTTCTCCTTAATCTACTCTATCCAAACTGGTCGCACTTGCAATTCTGCTAACAGACTTCCATCGTTGTACAGACTCAAACAAGCAAACATAGCTCTCAAATCAGCAACAACCCTTCGACTCAATGCATTAGCCACCTTATTAGCCTTGCTTGGGTGGTACTCAATCAAACTGTCGTAATCCTTAAGCAACTCTATCCATTTTCGTTGCCTAAGGTTTAACTCCTTTTGAGTCAACAGATACTTTAGACGTTTACGATCTGTGTAGATAATACACCTTTCTCTATACAAATAGTGTCTCCAAATTTTCAACGCGAAGACCACTGCGGCCAACTCTAGATCATGTGTAGGGTAATTCGCTTCATGAGGCTTCAGTTGTCGCGAAGCATAAGCGACTACCTTACCTTCTTGCATCAGTACACAGCCTAGCCCCACATGCGATGCATCGCTGTACACAACGAAGTCCTTCCTAGACTCTAGCTGAATTAACACTGGCGCCTCCGTCAAAACCTTTTTCGGCTTATCGAAAGCCTCTTGTTGTTTCTCAGTCCAAACAAACGCCAGTCCTCTCTTTAACAGTTTCGTCAACGGTGCAGCAATTAGAGAAAATCCCTCTACGAACCTTCTGTAATAGCCTGCCAGACCCAGAAAACTCTAAATTTCTGATATTGACCTCGGTGGCTTCCATTCCAGAACTACCTCAATTTTTCGTGGATCTACTCTAATTCCTTACGTAGAAACAACATGCCCCAGAAAAGTCACTTCTTGCAACCAAAATTCACACTTACTGAACTTCGGGTAGAGTTGCTTCTCTCTTAGCACTTGTAGCACAATAAGGAGATGCTCATCATACTTCTCCTTAGTCTCCGAATATACCAGAATATCATCGATAAAGACGACTACGAATCATCCAAGAAAGGTTGGAACACTCGATTCATCAGATCCATAAAAGCTGCAGGTGCGTTTGTTAACCCAAATGGCATAACCAGAAACTCGTAGTGACCGTATTGAGTCCTGAATACTTTCTTGTGAATATTCACCTCCTTTACCCTTAGTTGATGATATCCAGATCAAAGATCGATCTTGGAAAATACCGAAGCTACCCTAAGCTGATTGAACAGGTCATCGATCCTTGGTAGTGGGTACTTGTTCTTTATCGTCAGTTTGTTCAACTGGCGATAATCGATGCACATACGCATCATCCCATCCTTTTTCTTCACAAACAACACAGGTGCTCCCCATGGAGACACACTTGGTCTAATGAAGCCTCTATCCAACAACTCTTGGATTTGAGCTTTCAGTTCCACCAACTCCTTTGGTGCCATCCTATAGGGTGCGATGGACACTAGAGCCATTCCAGGCAACAAATCAATCCCAAACTCAACTTCTCGATTCGGAGGTAATCCAATAAGCTCCTCTAGGAAAACATCTTGAAATTCCCTAACAGTTCTGACTATCCCCACAGTTAGATCCTCCATCTCAGCTTGACTTATGAAAGCCAAGTACTTTGCGAATCAGTTTCTCAGCCCTTAAAGCCGACACCATATTGGACAAGTAATCCCTTCGTTCTCTAATAACCATTACCTCCTCATCCTCGATAGTCTTTAACACCATCCTCTTAGCTGCACAATCCAAAGTTGCCCTATGCTTGGTCAAAGAATCCATTCCTAAGATCAGGTTGAACTCTCTGAATGGTAACTTCATCAAGTCTCCAGCAAAGATCCTACCTTGAGTCTCTAAAGGCACCTCCCTAAAGAGTTTATCTACCCTAACAGAGTGACCCAGTTGACTAATCACAGTTACCCCACTCACAGTTTCCTCAAAATGCATATCCAACGACCCAGAAATGTCACATGCAACATACGAATGGGTTGATCCCACATCTATCAGAGCAGTATAAGGTATGCTAGAGATAAAAAATGTACTAGTTATGACGTCAAGTGCATCACCCTCCTCTTGGCGACGAGCAGCATAAACCAAAACTGGT
Source organism: Gossypium stocksii (assembly GCA_020496765.1). NCBI lineage: Eukaryota > Viridiplantae > Streptophyta > Magnoliopsida > Malvales > Malvaceae > Gossypium > Gossypium stocksii. The sequence goes on from CM035624.1 coordinate 31,807,890, forward strand.
TGACGAGCCTCAGCATTATCAGCACCCCTACCAGGAGCTCCACGTCCATGTCCATTTCTATTGCCACCTCTACCTTGCCCACGACCTCTCAGCGGTTGTGGTCCACCTCTCACCGGTTGAATAGCCCCTTGCTCAGCAGCTTGAGTCTGAGCTGGCCTTCAATGGCAATCCTTGATCCTATGTTCCTTTGACCCACAACGAAGACATGCCCCAGTACATTTCCAGCATTCTCCAAAATACACTCTACCACAGTCTCCGCAAGCTTGCTAACTGTATTCACCGGAACTGCTCAAACTGGTTCTTCCACCCTAACTCTCTTAACATTCCAATTTGCAGCACTAGCTGGTCCAGAATCTCTCCTGAATCTGTTTCGATCCCTATCGCGGTTCTTTCATTCAGCTTGCTTCACCTCTTTGGCTATTTTAGCCTTCTCTACCAGTGCAGCAAAATCGCGCTCTCTTTGCAGAGCTATCAGCACCCTTAACTCATCCCTAAGGCCATCCTCAAAGCGAACACTGCGCTCATACTCAGTAGCAACAATTTCACTGGCGTACTGGCTCAACCTTAGAAACTCTGCCTCATACTCTGCAACTGACCTATTGCCCTAGGTCAGGTTCAGAAATTCCTTCCTACGTGCATCCACATAGCTGGCTCTGACGTATTTTCCCTTGAAAACCGTCTTGAATAATTCCCAAGTTACCCGCTCAGCTAGGGTACTCTCTCTCATAGTAATCCACCATTGGTATGCTTTGTCTCGCAGTAGAGACACCGCTCCCTTCAGTTTTGGCTCAACTGAGCAATCCAGGTCGTCCATAATCCTTTCCGTAGCTTCCAGCCAATACTCAGCTATGTTCGGGGCTACTCCAGATACGCCCCTGAAAACCTCTACTCCGTTAGCCCAAAGTCGCTTAGAAATTGACCCTCTATTTATAGGCCTGACATTAGCCTCAGCAACCCTTTCTAGAACCCTCAGCATAGTTTGGGACAGAGCATCATCCCCTGTGGCCCGATCGTGTGGCCCATTTTCAGCTACCGGTGGTGGTCATGCCACACCAGCTGGCATGTGCTCCGAAGATGAAGGCCCTACTTATGCACCGCCTCAGCCACGTCCTCGGCCTCGTCCACGAGTAGCTCTCGTACTCATATCGACTTATCTGATTTAGAATTTTATGACAGTAGGTTAATATTTATGTTATTTATTACAAATGTCTTATGTAAAGATAGAATTTCAGAGTTATTTTTGCGAATACGTTGCCTAGCTACAGTCTCAGTTTTTTTTAGGGTTTAGTTTCCTTACAGTCTCAGTTTCTACAGTTTTCAGTTCTACCCTATCTACAGTAGCATAGCAGGGTCTCAGTTGTATCTACGGTATTGTTTCAGTACAATACAGTATATAAAGCAGGAATATTTACAGACTTGGTGCCGGGGATTCAGTGTGCCACTTGTTCAGTTGTCAAATTTCAGGAAACTCAGAATTTTCAGAATATAAAACATGTATATTTCGAAGAAAAATAGCTTGGAAGAGTTTTTGCTAAATTTTCAAAAACCAATTTCCCGAAATACCCTTCTTGGGTCTAAGTTTTAAAAATTTTAAAAATCTTTTTGGACCTGATCTACAGTTGAGTTGTTACAACCGGGCTCTGATACCATTAAATGTAACACTCCAAACCCGGCCCAGACATTTTGGCTAAATCTGGTGTGTCACACCAGCTACATCTAACCATGTTACCTAATTACTAAGATTAGGGTGAGCTCTGCAAAACCGTTTTTGTTATTTTAAGAGAAATTCTTGATTTACTTAATAAATGTCCTATGTACTTCCGATCGTGAACGGTTTATTTAAAAACATGACTTTTGATACTCTTTGGAAAGTGCATTTGGTTTGGAAAACGTTCGTTTATCGTGTTATTTTGAAAATAAGTAAATCTGGTTTCAAAAATAATTTAAACAATATTATTCTTAAGTTAAAACAAATTAAATATGTAAAGAATTAAAAACGCAAAATAAAATAAATAGAGCGACCTTATTATAACCCAAAAACCAAAGTAAAAATAATCTAAATAAATAATGTAATAAAATAATTGAAAACCAGAAATTTTAATCTTCGTGGCCACTTTGAATCCCTCCCAGCTCCAAGTCTACCAACTAGGGCTCACCTGCATGGATGGAAAGAAAAGGGGTGAGTATGGAAAACTCAGTGTGTATAGAATGCCCATCTAGAGCCCAAGTTAGCTCAAGCCCACTGGGCTGAAGCCCTATCCAGTCACAGTGTTAACTAGGCCGAAGCCCTATCTAGATACAGTAAACTGGGCCTTATCCCTTCTCAGATAACAGTACGGCCCATAGGCCCATTTCAAAACAGAATAGATATTAACATGTATGCAAGCCCAACCTAGCCTAAATCCAACCACTACACTCCACCCGTACTAGCCCTACACACCATGTGGGGAATAACTTAACCCACCCAGCCCTACACTCCACAGTTGCAGCATAGCTACTCAAATATCAGTAAGTTGAGGCAAAGCCTCCAGTACGTGGTCAAGCCACTTTTAGTACTTCCTCCATCAATATCCCAGTCCCATGCAACAGATAATAATGATATGGCATGCAGTAAACAATAACAGTAAAACATGTATTTTGGTCACACTTAGCCCTAGGGGTATAGCAGTTATTTTGCTCCTAGGGGTAAAACAGTAATTTTCCACTTATAAAGGTATTTCAGTGATTTTAACAGTTTCCTAGGGTTTTATACAGATTTCAGTCATTATCAACCCAATTTTCATCTCAGCAGTTTAATTAACTCCTTCTAACAATTTTTAGCGATCGGGCCCTAAAACCCATAATGGGCCCTATAGTTTCTATTAGCTATTTAAACCCATTTAGTCCAGATTTTAAGATCAATTTATCGGTTTAGGCAATTTTGAATCTACAATCTATCAGTACAACTTAATTACCCGTTTTTACCCATATGGGCCCGTAAGCCCATTGGGCCCATTTGCCCCGCCATCAAGGCCCAACTACTGAAGTATACGAAATTCCACACGCGACTAGCTTACCACATTGTGATTTTAGATCTAACGATTTGTAGACGTCTTGTGAGCATTCGTACACTCACAAGCCTACAAAATGCTGGAATTTTGGCATTTCGGCTTTTGCCGAATTAAACTATGAAAGGGTGTTCGATACACACCTGATTCGTGACGATTGCTAATAAGATCCCCCATGATATCTTACAATTGATTACCACAACTTTTAGTTTACAAGTCAATCAATAACCAAATCTAACATACCCTTACCATAATCGGCCACAGCCATTAAAGGCCCTTGAGAACTCACTTTTGTCGAAGTTAGTGACTAGATCTAAATCTAGTTGATCCACTTGTCCAAGCCTTCAATCAAATGCCTCTAGAACACACTATTCACCAAAAGAAAACATTGATTAATGACCCTTAGAGCCCTATGCCCCAATCGACAGCCTCCCTAGATTTTAGGGACTTTGGCTTTTACTAAATCGCAAAATAAGACTAGATCTGAGGTGATGAGCACTTACCATTGATTTCCCTACTATTTTTACTTAGATCTAATGTAGATCTAGCCCTTAAAAACTCACAGAGATCAAATCCTAGAGATCTCAAGTTTCGGCTATAAGCTCCTAAAGGAATGGCGTTTTCAGCTTTTGACTAATGAAGAAGATGATGATTTGGGGTTATAATCTTGGAGTGGTGTTGTCGACAGAGCCTAAGGGTTTAGAGGATGCAAAAATCGACTAGAAAATATGAAGAAAATAAGAGAATGTTGGCTAGAAGAAATCGGCACAAGAAGTAATATTTTGGGATTTCGGCTTTTATGGCAATCGGCTATGGAGGTTTTTAGAATGATAGAATTGAAAGAGAAGATAAATAAGGTGGTCAGAAGGTTTCGGCTAGAGAAGAAAGAAAAAAGGAAAAGAAAAGAATAGAGGAGAAGGAGACAAAAAAAGAAATCGGCACAGGGGGAAGCTTACTTGTGTTTTAGGTCACCTTGTGAGACTTGAGAAGAGAATAAAGTTTTAGGTGGCTAACCCTAATTCTCTAAGACAGAAAAAGAAATAAAACTAACCCTAATCACTATTAGAGCAATCAGCCCAACTTCCTAAAGCCCTAGCCAAAATTCATTTAAGTTAATCACATGCCAAGCACATGCCTAAAAATTAAAAGTAACTATACGCTTACCTTGTAACTTGAACCCTTGACCTTTAATTCCTTCCTAGGCGCCACTTTTTTAGGAATTTAGTGGCGCCACCTTGCCATTTTTCCAAAGCTCTTCTTGTGTCATAATTTACGAAGTTTTTCTTAAGAGCCCACTTAACCAAGTCTCCTATTCGCTTAAAATCCAAAATTGATATTTTACCTGGTTTTAACTTAGGCTTGGGCCTTCTAAAGGCCCACTAACACATTTAAACACAATTCCAGTATCCAGAACACCAAAACTTTAAAATTCAAATAAATCACAGAAACCTGAAAAATCTCGAAAATTAGGGCATTACATCCTTTCCCCAAGTAATCATAGCTATTATCAGTGACTTCGAACAAGATGTTATGTTTTATCTGAGTTAATATAGTTAGTAAGTATTTGTAACTAGTATGTTGAAAGAAATATGAGAAATTGTATGTTTGATCTGTTCTAACAACATAAAGAAGTGATGACTGTGGAATGCTAATAAATAGTTAGGATCAACTTAGTAATTTCAATCAGAGTGAGATGTTCAGTTAGAGATAAATTAAACTATGTGTATTTATGTGCATCCCCTGGCTCAGAAATGATGTTGTGTATACATAAATTTATAGACGAACAGTCTAAAGGAAGAATTTATATTCCTAAAAGTATGACACAGAGACATATCGATTGGGTTTTTCCTTAACTGAAAGAATATGTGTGAATTGTAAGAGTATGCCCAAAGATCAATCACGAGATGGTTGTAATAACATACTTGATTTATCATGTTTATTAATATAAGGCGTTGCCATTATTATTTCAGTTTCTTTTCTGTGTGCATAAATAAACTATTTTATAATAACGTCCTAAGAATAATATGATTATTCTTAAAAAATCCTTAGTCAAGTATTACTGTTGGCTATGACAACAATAATGCATTAAGACTAACATGTAGTTGATTGATGATAAAGAGTTGTCATTGATATGGAGTGTCAGAATCAATACATGAATATGTGTGTTAGAGAACAACATATTGGACTGACGCGCTATGAGTATGTTTCTTGGATTATTATGTAATTGTCACAACATTACTCATAGTAATTAATATGTACATGATCCTCATACTTGAGATCATCATTATCCCAACATCGTAAGTTGTATATTTTGATATTGTGATAGCCCTATTTTGACCCTAGTTAGGAAGTGGTTTCGGAACCACAAAACCGAGTTACTATATTAAATAAATGCTAAATTCCATGACTAATCTATGAGAAATTGATTATGTGAATAATTGATTTTTAATTTAGTGCATTTGAATGTGGGAATTATTGATTTGGACTTATGTGAAAAAAAAAATAAAGAAGAAGATGTGGTAAATTGGAAGAGGACCAAATTGATGCATGGTATAAAGAATGGGTGTTGCATGTCAAACTTCCCAATTGTTGTCTTAGTGCCCGGCCATGATGATTTCATGGCATTATAATATGTGTTTTATATTCATGATTAAGTAAAAAGAAAATAATGGCTCAGTAAAAAAACAAAAGAAAAGTGAGAATATAAAATTTACTTTATTTTCATCTTCCATTTGCCGTTTGTGAATAAGAAGAAGGGGGTTGGAGATTTAAGAGATATTCTGCCATTGTAGTCCCAAATTGAGGTATGTATTCATGTTATTATGCTTGAATCTTATGAATTTTGGTTGAAGGTTAGGCATACGACATAGCCCATAGGTTGGTTTTTAAGAGTTTGGTTGATACTTCCTTCGGTCATGGCCATGAAATGAGGTTTTTGACTTTCAAATGCTAGAAATACTTATAGAGAGTTTGAATCATATATTGAAATCAAATTCAAATGAGTTTGTGTTGAAATGCTTGAATGATGCAAATTAGTCTTTTTCTAACTTAAATTATTCATTGAAATATTCGGCCATGCTCTTAGGGAAAAGAATGAATTTGTGTTAAAGGTTCATAGGATTTAGCCTTGCCGTGATTATAGTAGCAAAAATGAAAAATTGGTTGAGCTACTTCTAGTGTGCCGAATGGAGCTAAGGAATTTAGTCTAAGATTCAATTTGAGTTAGTTTAAATTGCCTTCTTAAATAGTTGGATATTTATTTGAGAGAATTGAGGTCAATGAGCTAAAATTTTGTGACTAAGGCCAAGAGGTCATGGGATAGGCATAAGAAGGTGTATGAAATGTGTTCCAAATTAGTGAAATGAGCTAAATTGTTAATTTGTGAGAAATAATCGTGAGAGGTATGCTCCTATAGCATTCGATCAAGTTGGCTAATTGAGAAAGGAATTTGAAAATCTTTGTTTTGCTTAAATAAGGGTTTTAATCGGTCTAAGAATCGGTTGATAGGATATTGTAAGGGAAACCTTGTAAAGGCCGAATGTGCCTTGATTAATAATTGGAAATTTTGGGAATTCGCTAAGGAAAAATTAAGTGTTTCTTATTGATTTTCTATATTTTTTTATAAATTAGTCATAAGAGTAATTAAGGATCAATTTGAGTTGGTTATTTGTTCTTTGTGTGACTTATGAAGCTTGTAGGACATTCGGCTATGACCTTATTTGTGATAGGGTAAGTGTTAAAAACCTTGTCAATTGGAATTAGATATACGTCTTAAAGCTTTAGTATGAATGGCGAACTATATGATATCAAAATACGCATTATTTGCATAAGCATATAGTTAGACATGTTTTATGTGCATAATTCATGTGATATAAATATATAGAGACATTCGGTTATGTGGATTAGTAATATTACTTGTGAACTAGAGATAAATACATATCTAATGTATGTGTGAGTGCCGAATCGCTTCAATTGTGATATTGTATATTTAGCTAGTCAAAGATTTAGTTGTGATGTAAGATGAATATTCATTGGACCGAATGTGTATGAATGCATCTGTGTGTATATATATATGTGTGGTGAAAAGATTATATTTGTATTCTTTGCCTTGGTCAAGGGAAGAGGATGAGTGTTTAATGAAATTCAAATTTTGTTGTATCAAAATTTGAGCTTAAGAGCATAGAGGGACAGCATTGGATAAGGGAAAGGCTAAGGTGACAGAATAATCGACTCGTAAATACTCGGAAGGCACAAGGTAAGTTCTAAGTACTAAAATCCTATCATGTGAGCTAATTTAACAAGTTGTACATGTTGAGTTACTCATGAGGATGATTCGTTTAGACAAATGGCTTATGACCGGTGTAATGAGAAAGAGGAATAGTAATATAGCCGAAAGTCCTTTAGACCTATGAAGCCTTTAGAAAACAAATTGATATGTGACTTATTTAAATGTCTATTGACCGAATAAGTAATGAAAGTGCCATGCTATGTGCTAATGTGTGAATTGAACAATTGAATGATAATTTGTGACTAACTTTGTGATATGTTTTATGTGGTGAATTCAAATATATATGTATCTGTGCTATGATCCGGGTGAAATCTCGAAGGGCATATGAGCCAGAGTTTAATAGCCGGGCCAAGTCCCGAAGAGCCTTAGGGCTAGCGTTAATAGCCGGGCCAAGTCCCGAAGAGCCTTAGGGCTAGCATTAAAAGTCAGGCCGAGTCCCGAAGAGCCTTAGGGCTAGAGTTGAATTTCGATCTTAACAATTTAAACTAATGAGTCTACTACTATAAGCTTGCCAGGTACGTACTGTACACAAACTATGGACTAGCCTCAGATGAATTATGCTTACCTATGAGTAATATCGATTCTGACCATGGTTTAGATATATATAATGGCTTGTGACTTCTTTACTATGCATGAACTTCGATCTATGTGAGAACGGATTATGTTGGTGTTTAGCATGTATGTATAATGGTAGGAAACCCAGTCTAGTTTACATTCGGCTGAAGGGTGAATTAATAAGCATTCAAATCTACTTTACTCTAGTCATTTGATTGAATTTTATTACTTAAGCTTACGAAGCATATGAATGCTTACTCTATTGCTCTTAACCTTTTGTTTTATAGATCTTGTTCGTTAGCTACAGTCTCGGGAATATTACTTTCGAAGTCATCTCTACTATCAAAGCCCTGTTCGGTATTTAACTAGCTAAACTTTTGTAAATGGCATGTATAGGATGTATGTTGTGGTTGTTAATTAAGAAACTTTTATTTTGATGTTGTAATTAAGCATAGCCATGCGAAAATGGTTGTTCAAGATGCTTTACATCTACATGTGGTCTTTAAGATGATGATAGGAATTTTGAGTTATATGAATTGCATGAATAGCTTTTATCCAGAAAGTTAGGTGTTTTACAATAGATGATACATATTTGGTTTGATCTTATTCGTATAACTTAGATATGAAATCTGACATACTTTAAACTACTATCCATAAGTGTTTATATCATGCTTGTACGAATGATGCCTTGTTAGCTTGTGGGAATGTTGGGTAATGCCTCTTGACCCCTGGAGACGTGTACAGGTCCTGGGGTGATACATTTTATTGGTATCAGAGCTACGGTTTAGTCAATTCTCGGACTACCATAGTAAGTATGCGTCTAGCTATACATGTCATTTAGTGTCATTATGATAGTGAGATGACTTCTGACATCTGAAATGTGATTCTTGGTATAGAATGGATCCCGAACCTGATTGAGCCGTAGCGGACGATGTCGAGAGCGTAGCGCCTGCTCCCGCGCAAGGGACAGCGTCAAATGACTCTCAGCCGAATAATAGTCATCAGGACGATGACACAAGGTAAGCCTTTTACATGATGATGAGCGACTGGTTTGCTCAATTTCTTAGATCAAATCCGGCTGTTCCACAACCCCCGCCTTTAAATGCTCCGCTCCCAACCTATGTGGCCCCTCCTATGACCGATCCAGTGAGATTAAGTAGGCCCCCAGCCGACAAAATTAGAAAATACGGGGCCGAGGAGTTTCGGGCTGCTCCTAGTGATGATGCTGAGCTGGCCGAGTTTTGGCTCGACAATACCATTCGAGTGTTTGATGAACTGTCCTGCACACCCGAGGAGTGTCTGAAATGTGCAGTATCTCTGTTACGCGACGCCGCCTACTACTGGTGGAATACTCTGGTTTCTATTGTTCCGAAAGAGCGAGTCACCTGGGAGTTTTTCCAAACCAAATTCCGTAAGAAATATATCAGTCAGAGGTTCATCGATCAGAAACGGAAAGAGTTTCTTGAGCTTAAACAAGGTCAGATGTCAGTAACCAAATACGAGAGAGAATTCATGCGTCTTAGCCGATATGCTCGCGAATGTGTATCCTCCGAGGCTATTATGTGTAAGTATTTCGAGGATGGGTTAAACGAAGAAATCAGACTACTAGTGGGAATTCTGGAAATTAAAGAATTTGTTGTGCTAGTCGAGCGAGCTTGCAAAGCCAAAAAGCTCGGTAATGAGAAAAGAAAAGCTGATGAGGGAGCTAGAGAGTTCCGTATGAGATCTGCAGGAAAATCTGTTTAGCAATCGTCCAAAAGGAATAGAGATGACTCGGGCCGATCCAAGTATTCTTCGAGTTTTGCTCGACGTGTTCATCATCAACCCCCTATGAGTTCGCGAGCTACTTCCGTTGCTAGTGTTGGCAATGAACGTCGGGACAGATCTGAATGTAAACACTGTGGTAAATGGCACCCGGGGAGCTATAGACATCATGACCGCTCCTGCTTCCGATGTGGATCTGCCTATCATTTTATCAAAGACTGTCCGAAAGTTGATGAACGCACTCCTAATCTGAGTCAGAGACCTAGTGGCACGGCTGCACGGGGTAGACCACCGCGGCGAGGAGGTAATACTAGTGGTAGTCAGAGAGGGACTAGAGACACTGCAGTTAGATCCGAGGCTCGAGCACCTGCCAGAGCGTATGCTATTTGCGCCCGTGAGGAGGCTTCTTCTCCGGATGTTATTACTGGTACTTTCACACTCTTTAACTCTGATGTTATTGCCCTGATTGATCCTGGTTTGACCCATTCTTATGTGTGTGAAACATTAGCCACCGATAAGACTCTTCCTGTTGAGTCTACTGAGTTCGTAGTTCGAGTGTCGAATCCTTTGGGTCGTTGTGTTCTGATTGATAAAGTATATAAGAAATGTCCCCTAATGGTTTGAGATTACTGTTTTTCAGTCGATCTGATGCTTTTACCCTTTGATGAATTCAATATTATTCTCGGAATGGATTGGTTGACTGTTCACGACGCAATAATGAATTGTAAGTGGGAGACTATTGATTTGCGATGTTCGGATAATGAAATAATCCAAATTGAGTCCACTGATTTAAACGGGCTACCTACTGTACTCAATACTCTGTCAGCTCAGAGATTCATGAGAAAGGGCTATGAAGCGTATCTGGCCTATGTGTAAGATGACAAGGTATCTGAGCGAGAACTTGAGAATGTGCTAGTAGTATGCGAGTTTTCGGATGTGTTGCCCGAAGAATTGCCGGGATTACCACCAGTAAGAGAGGTTGAGTTTGGTATAGAGTTAGTTTCGGGTACGACTCCGATTTCGATCGCCCCGTACCGTATGGCACCCACCGAATTAAAAGAATTGAAATCTCAGCTGCAAGAGTTGACAGACAGAGGTTTCGCGCGACCGAGTTTCTCACCCTAGGGTGCGCCGGTTTTGTTTGTGAAAAAGAAAGACGGGACTATGAGAATGTGCATCGACTATCGACAGCTGAATAAAGCCACTGTAAAGAATAAGTATCCGTTGCCCCGAATTGATGACTTGTTTGATTAGTTGAAAGGAGCTTCAGTGTTTTCGAAGATTGATTTACGATCCGGTTATTACCAGTTGAGAGTTAGAGAGTCTGACGTGCCGAAGACCACATTTAGAACGAGATACGGACACTACAAATTCTTAGTGATGCCGTTTGGGCTCACTAATGCCCCTGCGGTTTTCATGGATTTGATGAACTGGGTGTTTAGGCCGTTTTTGGACCGTTTTGTAGTAGTGTTCATCGATGATATTTTGATTTACTCTCGTGACGAGATCGAGCGTGCCGAGCATTTGAGACTTGTACTTCAGACTTTACGTGAAAATCAATTGTATGCAAAATTCAGTAAGTACGAATTTTGGTTGTGTGAGGTCGACTTCTTGGGACATATAGTGTCTGCTTCTGGTATTCGAGTTGATTCGAATAAAATTTCAGCCATTCTCGACTGGAAACCCTCTAAAAATGTTTCTGAGGTTCGAAGCTTCTTAGGACTTGCCGGTTATTACCGATGATTCGTCAAAGGTTTTTCGATGATTGCGACCCCGTTGATGAAACTGCTGCAAAAAGAGGTCAAGTTCGAGTGGTTGGATAAGTGTCAGCAAAGTTTCGACCAGCTAAAAACCCTTTTGACGGAAGCTCCAGTGTTAGTTCAACTAGAATCTGGCAAAGAGTTTGTAGTTTATAGTGATGCATCTCTAAATGGTTTAGGCTGCGTTTTGATGCAAGAGGGTCGGGTTGTTGCTTATGCTTCGAGATAGTAGAAGCCTCATGAGCAAAATTATCTGACTCATGGTCTTGAATTAGCTGCTATCATTTTTGCCTTGAAGATCTGGCGACATTATCTGTTCGGTGAGAAATGTCACATCTTCTCCGATCACAAAAGTCTCAAGTATCTGATGACTCAAAGAGATTTAAATTTGAGACAAAGGCGGTGGCTAGAATTGCTTAAAGACTACGAGCTTATTATTGATTATCACCCGGGAAAAGCTAATATAGTTGCAGATGCTCTTAGCTGAAAATCTTTATGTTCTTTGCGAGCTATGAATGTGAAATTATCGATGTCGGCAGATGATGTGTTGGTAGCCGAATTAAGAGCAAACCAGTGTTTGTACGGCAAATCTGTGAGGCTCAGAAAGCCGATGACGACTTGATTGTTAAGCGAGCCCAATGTGTGTCAGATGAGAAAATAGAGTTTCGAATTGACAAAAAAGATTGTTTGAGATTCAAGGACCGATTATGTGTCCCGAGAAATTCTGAGCTAGTTTCAACGATTTTGAATGAAGCTCATAATAGCCGAATGTCAGTTCATCCGGGTAGCACAAAAATGTTTAACGACTTGAAACAACAATATTGGTGGCACGGTATGAAACGGGACATCTTCGACTTGTATCTAAGTGTTTGGTGTACCAACAAGTAAAAGCGGAACATCAGGTGCCTTCGGGTTTGCTTCAGCCGATTTTGATACCTGAGTGGAAGTGGGACCGAGTTACAATGGACTTTGTGTCGGGGTTGCCTCTAACACCGAGCAAGAAAGACTTCATTTGGGTTATTGTTGATAGATTAACAAAGTCAGCTCATTTCATTTCTGTACGCACAGACTATTCACTTAATAAGCTAGCGGAATTGTACGTTTCCTAGATTGTACGATTGCACAGAGTGCCGACTTCTATTGTTTCAGACTGAGATCCTCACTTTACTTCGCGATTCTGGAAGAAATTACACGAGGCTTTGGGAACTAAACTTCATTTCAGCATCGCTTTTCATCTGCAAACTGGCGATCAATCTGAACGGGTTATTCAGATACTCGAGGACATGATGAGATGTTGCATTCTCGAGTTTAGCGGTTCGTGGGAAAAATATCTACCTTTGGTTGAATTTGCGTATAATAACAGTTTTCAATCGAGTATTCAAATGGCACCCTATGAAGCTCTTTACGGTCGAAGATGCCGTACACCTCTGTTTTGGTCTGAGCTTAGTGAGAATAGGATTCTTGGGGTTGATTTAATAAAAGAAGCAGAACAAAAAGTGAAAACAATCTGTGACAGTTTGAAAACGGCATCCGATCATCAGAAACCTTACGCGGACTTGAGACGTAAAGATATCGAGTATCAGACTAGTGACAAAGTGTTTTTAAAAGTTTTCCCATGGAAAAAGATACTCAAATTCGGTCGTAAAGGCAAATTGAGTTCGAGATTTATCGGACCGTATGAGATATCAGAACGGATTGGGCCGATTGCTTATAGATTGATTTTACCCCCTGAACTTGAAAAGATCTACAACGTTTCCATGTATCAATGCTTCGTCATTATAGATCCGATCCCTCGCATGTGATTAGTCCGTCAGAAATTGAAATTCAGTCCGATTTGAGTTATGAAGAAGAACTTATTCGCATTCTAGCTCGTGAGGTGAAAGAATTACGAAACAAAAAGGTTCCGTTAGCAAAGGTGTTATGGCTCAAGCACGGGATCGAGGAAGCGACTTGGGAGCCCAAGAGCACTATAAAAGAACTTTACCCAAACCTATTCGCTGGTAAGATTTTCAGGGATGAAAATTCCTAAAGGGGGGAGAGTTGTGACAGCCCTATTTTGACCCTAGTCGGGAAGTGGTTTCGAAACCACAAAACCTAGTTACTATATTAAATAAATGCGAAATTCCATGACTAATCTATGAGAAATTGATTAAGTGAATAATTGATTTTTAATTTAGTGCATTTGAATGTGGGAATTATTGATTTGGACTTATGTGAAAAAAAATAATAATAAAGAAGAAGATGTAGTAAATTGGAAGAGGACCGAATTGATGCATGGTATAAAGAATGGGTGTTGCATGTCAAACTTCCCAATTGTTGTCTTAGTGGCCGGCCATGATGATTTCATGGCATTATAATATGTGTTTTATATTCATGATTAAGTAAAAAGAAAATAATGGCTTAGTAAAAGAACAAAAGAAAAGTGATAAAATAAAATTTACTTTATTTTCATCTTCCATTTGCCGTTTGTGAATAAAAAGAAGGGGGTTGGAGATTTAAGAGATATTCGGCCATTGTAGTCCTAAATTGAGGTATTTATTCATGTTATTATGCTTGAATCTTGTGAATTATGGTTGAAGGTTAGGCATACGACATAGCCCATAGGTTGCTTTTTGAGATTTTGGTTGATACTTCCTTCGGCCATGGCCATGAAACGATGTTTTTAACTTTCAAATGTTAGAAATAGTTATGGAGAGTTTGAATTATATATTGAGATCAAATTTAAATGAGTTTGTGTTGAAATGCTTGAATGATGCAAATTAGGCTCTTTCTAACTTAAATTATTCATTGAAATATTCGGCCATGTTCTTAAGGAAAAGAATGAATTGGTGTTAAAGGTTCATGGGATTTAGCCTTGCCGTGATTATAGTAGCAAAAATGAAAAATTGGTTGAGCTACTTCTAGTGTGCCGAATGGAGCTAAGGAATTTAGTCTAAGATTCAATGTGAGTTAGTTTAAATTGCCTTCTTAAATAGTTGGATATTTATTTGAGAGAATTGAGGTCAATGAGCTAAAATTGTGTGACTAAGGCCAGGAGGTCATGGGATAGGCATAAGAAGGTGTATGAAATGTGTTCCAAATTAGTGAAATGAGCTAAATTGTTAATTTGTGAGAAATAATCATGAGAGGTATTCTCCTATAGCATTCGATCAAGTTGGCTAATTAAGAAAGGAATTTGAAAATCTTTGTTTTGCTTAAATAAGTGTTTTAATCGGTCTAAGAATCGGTTGATAGGATATTGTAAGGGAAACCTTGTAAAGGCCGAATGTGCCATGATTAATAATTGGAAATTTTGGGAATTCGCTAAGGAAAAATTAAGTGTTTCTTATTGATTTTCTATATTTTTTTTATAAATTAGTCAGAAGAGTAATTAAGGATGAATTGAGTTGGTTATTTGTTCTTTGTGTGACTTATGAAGCTTGTAGGACATTCGGCTATGACCTTATTTGTGGTAGGGTAAGTGTTAAAAACCTTGTCAATTGGAATTACATATACGTCTTACAGCTTTAGTATGAATGGCAAACTATATGATATCAAAATACGCATTATTTGTATAAGCATATAGTTTGACATGTTTTATGTGCGTAATTCATGTGATATAAATATATAGAGACATTCGGTTATGTGGATTAGTAATATTACTTGTGAACTAGAGATAAATACATATCTAATGTATGTGTGAGTGCCGAATGGCTTCAATTGTGATATTGTATATTTAGCTAGTCAAAGATTTAGTTGTGATGTAAGATAAATATTCATTGGACCGAATGTGTATGAATGCATCTGTGTGTATATATATATATGTGTGGTGAAAAGATTATATTTGTACTCTTTGCCTAGGTCAAGGGAAGAGGATGAGTGTTTAATGAAATTCAAATTTTGTTGTATCAAAATTTAAGCTCAAGAGCATAGAGGGACAGCATCGGATAAGGGAAAGGCTAAGGTGACAGAATAATCGACTCGTAAATACTCGGAAGGCACGAGGTAAGTTCTAAGTACTAAAATCCTATCATATGAGCTAATTTAACAAGTTGTACATGTTGAGTTACTCATGAGGATGATTCATTTAGACAAATGGCCTATGACTGGTGTAATGAGAAAGAGGAATAGTAATATAGCCGAAAGTCCTTTAGACCTATGAAGCCTTTAGAAAACAAATTGATATGTGACTTATTTAAATGTCTATTGACCGAATAAGTAATGAAAGTGCCATGCTATGTGCTAATGTGTGAATTGAACAATTGAATGATAATTTGTAACTCACTTTGTGATAAGTTTTATGTGGTGAATTCAAATATATATGTATCTGTGCTATGATCTGGGTGAAATCTCGAAGGGCATATATGCCAGAGTTTAATAGCCGGGCTAAGTCCCGAAGAGCCTTAGGGCTAGCATTAATAGCCGGGCCAAGTCTCGAAGAGCCTTAGGGCTAGCATTAAAAGCCGGGCCGAGCCCCAAAGAGCCTTAAGGCTAGAGTTAAATTTCGATCTTAACAATTTAAACTAATGAGTCTACTACTATAAGCTTGCCAGGTACGTACTGTACACAAACTGTGGACTAGCCTCAGATGAATTATGCTTACCTATGAGTAATATCGATTCTGACCATGGTTTAGATATATATAACAGCTTGTGACTTCTTTACTATGCGTGAACTTCGATCTATGTGAGAACGGATTATGTTGGTGTTTAGCATGTATGCATAATGGTGGGAAACCCATTCCAGTTTTCATTCGGCTGAAGGGTGAATTAATAAGCATTAGAATCTACTTTACTCTAGTCATTTGTTTGAATTTTATTACTTAAGCTTACTAAGCATATGAATGCTTACTCTGTTGCTCTTAACCTTTTGTTTTATAGATCTTGTTCATTAGCTACGGTCTCAGGAATCTTGCTTTCGAAGTCATCTCCACTATCAAAGCCCTGTTCGGTATTTAACTAGCTAAACTTTTGTAAATGGCATGTATAGGATGTATGTTGTGGTTGTTAATTAAGAAACTTTTATTTTGATGTTGTAATTAAGCATAGCCATGCGAAAATGGCTGTTCAAGATGCTTTACATCTATATGTGGTCTTTAAGATGATGATATGAATTTTGAGTTATATGAATTGCATGAATAGCTTTTATCCAGAAAGTTAGGTGTTTTACAATAGATGATACATATTTGGTTTGATCTTATTCGTATAACTTAGATATGAAATCTGACATACTTTAAACTACTATCCATAAGTGTTTATATCATTCTTGTACGAATGATGCCTTGTTAGCTTGTGGGAATGTCGAGTAATGCCTCTTGACCCCTGGCAACGTGTACAGGTCCTGGGGTGTTACAGATATAGTCAAATGAACACCGTAACTGGTTGCTTTATAAAGACTGATGTTGGATATACCACAATCTATGTAGAGGGATATGGTTGATCAATATAGGATAAGTCCCTCCTACATAATGGGAGTAATATCTCAGGCCACTTGATTGAGTGAGACTAGAAATACATGTCCATGCTCAAATAAGTTGATATGAGATGTCATACTTATTTGTGTATCATAGTCTACTCGAGGTATCAAGAAACATGGGATGGACTATGCAAGTGTGACTGTTACATGACTTGTGTCCATTCCAAAGATATAGGACTTAAGTTAATGCATGAAAGGTTAATCACAAAAGGTTATGTCGAATCACGACTTCTTGTAACTTAGGTAGCAATAATGCATTGCTAGATGCCACTCATTGTTTGTAAGATTAGAATCGTTCTAATATTACTGCAAATGTTACAAGAACCTATAGGGTCACACCCTATGGTTGAAATGAACGGAGTAAAACATAGTTGGTATTGTGTTTGGTTGTCACATGAATTAAATTAATTATAGAATTAATTTAATTGGGCAATCAAATTGTTGAACATACTATATGTACAAGGATGTTGTACACATAATCAGAACATAATTTTGTTAATATAAGAATTTGGTTCGTATATAAGTTTAAATAAATATAGTTTACCGAAATCTTTATTATAATTAATGTAATTATAATTTTCGGTTAAACATTATTATATTTATTTTAATGATGATTATTATGTTCGGATTATTTTAATGAATTAAAATTTGTTATAAAGATATACCAATTAAAAGGGAGTTATATACAGCAAGGGTAAAAACCCTAAAAAGTAAATATATAAACAAGCCTGAAACTATGCTACTAGGTCTAGCAGCCGTCAAGCTAAATAATCTCTGAAAATAGTTTTCTGGGATTTCTACCATTCATTGTCAATTGGGTGGACTACATAGAGGCCGACATCGGAAAAGGTTGCGGCTTGGTTCAATAGTGGTTCAGGATTCCCGTTGCCTAGGCATCACTGTCTACTCAGATTGAAGTTTCGGTAATTTGGAAACCTTTTATCACCCTAATTCGAGTAACATCCCAAACCCGGCCTGGACGTTACGGCCAAGTCTGATGTGTCATATTGAAGTGTTTTTCGAAAACCGTGCTTTCACTGAAAACCCTTGAAGTTTTAAAAACTCTTACCGTTAAACTTAGCTTGTCTTTTTCCAAAATGTGATTCATTGAAATAATCATCCCTTTGCAAACACCGTTAAAACCTTTGTAAAAGTTTTATGAAAGCTTATAAACCCTTGTAGTTTGCAAAAACATGTTAATTTTGAAAACGGTTTAACTATAAAAAAATTTGACCTTTTTCGTTAAGACTTAAAGTGAATGGAAGCTGGGCACCAGGTAGGATTCCAGAAAAGAGGAGGTGAGTCGAATAGACTGCTTAAGTACCAAGCTCTTCTTGGATCCACTCCTAGACATGCAAACTACCATTGCCACACTTTAACTATTTGAAATATTTATCTACAAGATCATTTAAAATTGCGGAAGCTTTGCTTGGTTATCGTGTTATTTTGAAAACAAGTAACTTTTATAAAAACCGCGTCTTAAAATCATTTATTTTCAACTCGATTTAAATAATATCCTACGTAAGCTAAAACCAATTTAAATAAGTAAAGAATAAAAACCCAAAATAAAAGTAATTAAAGAGGCCCTTTTTACAACCCAAAACCAGAAATAAATAATCAAATCTAAATTCAAATAGGTAACTTAATTAGAAATCCAATAGTCCAGTCCATGTGGCCACTCTAAATCCCTCCCAGCTCCAAGTCCACCAATCTAAGGCTCACCTGCAAGGATGGAAGGAAAAAGGGGTGAGTTTGGAAAACTCAGTGTGTACAGAAGCCCATCCAAACCCCAAGTCAACTCAAGCCCATTGGGCCTAAGCCCTAACAGCAACATCAGATACTGGGCCGAAGCCTTATACGGATAACAGATACTGGGCCAAACCCCTATGACAGATAATGGGCTGAAGCCCTATTCAGATAACAGTTTGGCCTATAGGCCCATAACAAATACAGAACAGTAAACAGTATGCATGCAACCCAATTGAGGAGACTACTCAACCCACCAACCGCTACACACCACCCGTACCAGCCAACACACCACGTGGGGAGACTACTCGACCCACCCATCCGCTACACACCACAGAATTTGCAGCGAGGCTACCAGATATTGTGACAGAGTCACCAGATACAGATATTTTAGCGAGGCCACCAGAACAGATATATGTGGCAAGGCCACCAAAACAGATATATATGTGGCGAGGCCACCAGATTGCAGCGAGGCTGCCAGAATGCTTCCTCCATCATAAACCCAAACCCCATGCAGCAGGCATACATGCTATGACATATAACATACAGAATCACATGCATCAGATATATACATATGTTATGAGATATGACATGCAGAAACAGAAAATCATACATTTCATACAGAATTTACCCTAGGGGTATAAAGGTCATTTTACACTTAGGGGTAAAATGGTAATTTTACATACTTAGGGGTATTTTAGTACTTGTTCCAATATTACGAGTTTTATGCATGTTACAGTCACATATAAGCTTTAGTTCCATCTTAGCAGTTAATTTAACAGATTTTAACAATTTCAGTCACTGGGCCCTAAAACTCCTAATGGGCCCTACAGTGTCTATTTAGCAAATTAAGCCCATTCAGCCTAAATTTCCTATCTAGCTACCAGTTTTAGCAGTTTCGATACTACAGTCTAATAGAACACATTTATTTCCTATTTTTACCTATATGGGCCCGAAAGCCCGTGAGCCCATGTTCGGCCCATCGAGACCCAACTTACCGAGGTGCGCGAAATTGCACACTCAACTAACTTACCACTTACGGTTACAGATCTCAGGATTTCCAATCATCTTGTGAGCATTCGCACACTCACAAGCCAACATAATACCAACTTTTCGGTTACTTGGCCTTTGCCGAATTAGACTAAAGAAGGGTTCGATACACACCTAATTACGACGAACGATGATGATATCGGCTCCAACTCAATCCTATATTCGATTACTAAAACATTAGACCACGAATCAATGATAACTAAATTTAACATACTCTTACCATATTCGGGCATCCATGAACAAGGCCCTAAATCCTTACCTTTGCTGAAGTTGATATCCAAATCTGGATCCGAACGCTCCACTGATCCAAGCCCTTAGTCAGCAGCCTTTAACCCTTACAAGCACAGAGTAAAATAATTGGTAACAGCCCCTTAAAGCCTTAGGCACTATTTTGACAGCCTCCCTAAACACATAGGGATTCCAACTTTTCCAAATCCCAAAAATAAGAATAGATCACAGTCAAGTCATTCATATCACCAACTTATATCCATGGTCAAACTAGCCCAATCATCACACAAGTTAGTCATTTACCCACGAAGGGCAAAACAGTCATTTACACCTAGGGGCAAAATGGTAATTTTACCCCACAGGGGTATCTCGGTAATTCTACCCTACAGGGATATTTCAGTAATTCTACCCTAAAGGGGCATTTCAGTAATTCTACCCTAAAGGGGCATTTTAGTAATTTCACAAATCAAGGGTAAAACAGTAATTTTACAGATCAGGGGTAAAATAGTAATTTTACAAATCAAGGGTAAAATAGTAATTTTACAAATCAGGGGTAAAATAGTAATTTTACAAGTCGAAGGTATTTCAGTAATTCGGTAAACTAAAGCATTCTAAATAGAGATAACAATGTAAATGGGCCTAGGGCCCATTCTCGGCCCAAATAGGCCCACACGCTCGTGTGGCCCTTTTAGCCCAAATTTAGCTACGATATGTGATTCACCTAGTCTAGTACAATATTTACTATACAATTAAACAACTTGTCCAAATGGCCCCGTAGGCCCATTGGGCCCACATGGCCCCTTCGGCCCATCGCAGCACGAAGTAGCCGTCCTACCGCTAGAGTAGTGAGAAATACACACCTGATAGGAGACTGAAGTTAATCCGTGCTCCAAACACTCTTAGCCGATGCCCAACCCAAACGGGCACGCCATAAAGCGAAAGGGATCAACCAAGAAGGCTGTGCCTACTCTCCTCCTGGTTTGCTCTATTTAAAGCTAGCTCCTCACCTGCTCTCATGTTAGCTTTCCGATGTGGGATTCTCCATCAATCCCCCCAAAATTAAAGCATTAGCAAAATAATCAACCTTTGCGTGCAACAGGATTCGAACCAAAGTCCTCTCAGTAACCTTGTCATGCCATCACCACTCGGACACAAGCTCCTTTGTGTCATACGTCCAGCACATTTAACTTTAAAGCTCACCTACTTGCTTCCAGATTTATTTAAATGAAAAACCAAAATAAATTGCAAGAGCCAAGACTTGACCCTTGGACACCTTGCTTCCTTGTCCCCTAAGTGGCGCTACTTTGCCACTACACCACATTCCTTTTTTGTGTCTTATTACACACATAATTCCTTACAACTCCTCTTTTCCAAGTCCTCTATTCCTTAAGTCCAAAAATCCAAGAATTCCCCGGGTTTTTAACCAACACTTGGGCCTTCCATAGGCCCAATAACACACTCCAAACACGAATTACACATCCATATATCAAAATTTCAACATTACACCAAATATCACAAAAATCCCGGAATCCCAAAAATTAGCCCAAGAGTTTTACCCACACTATGAATCCTTCGCAGTTCACTAAAATACCACATTAACCCGTTAATAATAACCTTCCATAACAGAATTCAACACATCAATCATTTTATTTCGAACTATCTTACACCCGCACCTAGGCCCAAGGCCCAATACTTCTAGGCCCAAATTCAGGGTGTTACAACTCTGCCCTCCTTAAACAAATTTCATCCTCGAAATTTTAAACTATCAACTAACCCTATTACTCAAGTCCAACCACTATTCTTCTGCTGCGCACTCTGATCCAAATAATTTTAGTACGACCCAGAACATCTAATAAACATTAACACTAGCACACACAATTCGTAACCAAACATCACACATTCCTAACTAGAATAAGCTTTGCAATCAAGAGCTCGATGTTCGAGGGACCCACAAAAAAAAGCACGCTTTTTCTCCCTATCGCATTCACCCAGATGACGTCTGTTGCAGTTGTTGCAAACCGGAGATCTTAGTCGTGCCCTAGCATGTTTCACTGAACGAGACTCTATCCTTTGCGAACTAGGATCCTTCCTCTTCTTACACTCCAAGCACCCTGCTTGAAGCATTTCCCTAATTTCCTTAATTTTTGGTGTCCAAAACTTCTTCTACCACTTTCCTTACTAGCTCGACCAGTGCCTCAGTACCAATCTCCGAGTTAACGCTACCCGAAGTTGGCAGACTTTGCTTACCCTCAAAATCCATATCAATACTCTACATTACCAGTACACATATCAAATACCTACAGAGTTCTCAAAATTTTATTATTCTTATGTCTTATGCAGAGATAGTATTTTAAAGCTTTTATTTCGTTCAAGATCATATCCTAGCTACAGTCTCAATCTTTTAGTTTCTCTACAGTTTCAGTCTCTACAATTTTTCAGTATTACTCTATCTAAGTATCATAGAAAAGTCTCAAGTCTATTTACAGTACAGTTCAGTACATTATAGAATATAAAGCAGAAATACTTACAGACTTGGTGTCGGGGATTTAGTGTGCCACATCTCAATTTATCAGATTCTAGAAAAACTCAGAAAGATTCAAGCCTTTTAAAATCAACTTCCCAAAACATGTTAATTTTAGAGAAAACAAGTTTGAAACAATTCTCTTTTAAACAGAATTTTCCAAAAATCTGATTTTTCCAAAAATACCCTTCTTTGGGCTTAAACTTAAAATTTCCCAAAATTTTTTTAATTATTTATTTGTAGAAAGAAAATCTTATAAACAATTTCGACAACAAATTCTTAAAGCGACTTTCGGAAATCTTTGTTTTACCCTCTAAAAACTTCTATTTTTAGACCCGTTCCACAGCCGAGTTGTTGTAAATTGGCTCTGATACCACTAAAAGTAACACCCCAAACCCGGCCTGGACGTTACGGCCAAGTCTGATGTGTCATATTGAAGTGTTATTCGAAAGCCGTGCTTTCATTGAAAACCCTTGAAGTTTTAAAAACTCTTACTGTTAAACTTAGCTTGTCTTTTTCCAAAACGTGATTCATTGAAATAATCATCCCTTTGCAAACATCGTTAAAACCTTTGTAAAATTTTTATGAAAGCTTATAAACCCTTGTAGTTTGCAAAAACATGTTAATTTTGAAAACGGTTTAACTATCAAAAAATTTGACCTTTTTCATTAAGACTTAAAGTGAATGGAAGCTGGGCACCAGGTAGGATTCCAGAAAAGAGGAGGTGAGTCGAATAGACTGCTTAAGTACCAAGCTCTTCTTGGATCCACTCCTAGACATGCACACTACCATTGCCACAATTTAACTATTTGAAATATTTATCTACAAGATCATTTAAAATTGCGGAAGCTTTGCTTGGTTATCGTGTTATTTTGAAAACAAGTAACTTTTATAAAAATCGCGTCTTAAAATCATTTATTTTCAACTCGATTTAAATAATATCCTACGTAAGCTAAAACCGATTTAAATAAGTAAAGAATAAAAACCCAAAATAAAAGTAATTAAAGAGGCCCTTTTTACAACCCAAAACTAGAAATAAATAATCAAATCTAAATTCAAATGGGTAACTTAATTAGAAATCCAATAGTCCAGTCCATGTGGCCACTCTGAATCCCTCCCAACTCCAAGTCCACCAATCTAAGGCTCACCTGCAAAGATGGAAGGAAAAAGGGGTGAGTTTGGAAAACTCAGTGTGTACAGAAGACCATCCAAAGCCCAAGTCAACTCAAGCCCATTGGGCCTAAGCCCTAACAGCAACATCAGATACTGGGCCGAAGCCTTATACGGATAACAGATACTGGGCCAAACCCCTATGACAGATAATGGGCTGAAGCCCTATTCAGATAACAGTTTGGCCTATAGGCCCATAACAAATACAGAACAGTAAACAGTATGCATGCAACCCAATTGAGGAGACTACTCAACCCACCAACCGCTACACACCACCCGTACTAGCCAACACACCACGTGGGGAGACTACTCGACCCACCCATCCGCTACACACCACAGAATTTGCAGCGAGGCTGCCAGATATTGTGATAGAGTCACCAGATACAGATATTGTGGTGAGGCCACCAGAACAGATATATGTGGGAAGGCCACCAGAACAGAAATATATGTGGCGAGGCTACCAGATTGCAGCGAGGCTGCCAGAATGCTTCCTCCATCATAAACCCAAACCCCATGCAGCAGGCATACATGCTATGACATATAACATACAGAATCACATGCATCAGATATATACATATGTTATGAGATATGACATGCAGAAACAGAAAATCATACATTTTATACAGAATTTACCCTAGGGGTATAAAGGTCATTTTATACTTAGGGGTAAAATGGTAATTTTACATACTTAGGGGTATTTTAGTACTTGTTCCAATATTACGAGTTTTATGCATGTTACAGTCACATATAAGCTTTAGTTCCATCTTAGCAGTCAATTTAACAGATTTTAACAATTTCAGTCACTGGGCCCTAAAACTCCTAATGGGCCCTACAGTGTCTATTTAGCAAATTAAGCCCATTCAGCCTAAATTTCCTATCTAGCTACCAGTTTTAGTAGTTCTGATACTACAGTCTAATAGAACACATTTATTTCCTATTTTTACCTATATGGGCCCGAAAGCCCTTGAGCCCATGTTCGGCCCATCGAGACCCAACTTACCGAGGTGCGCGAAATTGCACACTCAACTAACTTACCACTTATGGTTACAGATCTCAGGATTTCCAATCATCTTGTGAGCATTCGCACACTCACAAGCCAACATAATACCAACTGTTCGGTTACTTGGCCTTTGCCGAATTAGACTAAAGAAGGGTTCGATACACACCTAATTATGACGAACGATGATGATATCTGCTCCAACTCAATCCTATATTTGATTACTAAAACATTAGACCACGAATCAATGATAACTAAATTTAACATACTCTTACCATATTCGGGCATCCATGAACAAGGCCCTAAATCCTTACCTTTGCTGAAGTTGATATCCAAATCTGGATCCGAACGCTCCACTGATCCAAGCCGTTAGTCAGCAGCCTTTAACCCTTACAAGCACAGAGTAAAATAATTGGTAACAGCCCCTTAAAGCCTTAGGCACTATTTCGACAGCCTCCCTAAACACATAGGGATTTCAACTTTTCCAAATCCCAAAAATAAGAATAGATCACAGTCACGTCATTCATATCACCAACTTATATCCACGGTCAAACTAGCCCAATCATCACACAAGTTAGTCATTTACCCACGAAGGGCAAAACAGTCATTTAACACCTAGGGGCAAAATGGTAATTTTACCCCATAGGGGTATCTCAGTAATTCTACCCTATAGGGATATTTCAGTAATTCTACCCTAAAGGGGTATTTCAGTAATTCTACCATAAAGGGGCATTTCAGTAATTTCACAAATCAAGGGTAAAACAGTAATTTTACAGATCAGGGGTAAAATAGTAATTTTACAAATAAAGGGTAAAATAGTAATTTTACAAGTCGAAGGTATGTCAGTAATTCGGTAAACTAAAGCGTTCTAAACAGAGATAACAATGCAAATGGGCCTAGGGCCCATTCTCGGCCCAAATAGGCCCACACGCTCGTGTGGCCCTTTTAGCCCAAATTTAGCTATAGATATGCGATTCACCTAGTCTAGTCCAACATTTACTATACAATTAAACAACTTATCCAAATGGCCCCGTAGGCCCATTGCGCCCACATGGCCCCTTCGGCCCATTGCAGCCCGAAGTAGCCGTCCTACCGCTAGAGTAGTGAGAAATACACACCTGATAGGAGACTGAAGGGAATCCGCGCTCCAAACACTCTTAGCCGATGCCCAACCCAAACAGGCACGCCATAAAGCGAAAGGGATCAGCCAAGAAGGCTTTGCCTACTCTCCTTTTGGTTTGCTCTATTTAAAGCTAGCTCCTCACCTGCTCTCATGTTAGCTTTCCGATGTGGGATTCTCCATCAATCCCCCCAAAATTAAAGCATTAGCAAAATAATCAACCTTTTCGTGCAACGGGATTCGAACCAAAGTCTTCTCAGTAACCCTGTCATGCCATCACCACTCGGACACAAGCTCCTTTGTGTCATAAGTCCAACACATTTAACTTTAAAGCTCACCTACTTGCTTCCAGATTTATTTAAAAGAAAAACCAAACTAAATTGCAAGAGCCAAGACTTGAACCTTGGACCCCTTGCTTCCTTGTCCCCTAAGTGGCACTACTTTGCCACTACACTACATTCCTTTTTTGTGTCTTATTACACACATAATTCCTTACAACTCCTCTTTTCCAAGTCCTCTGTTCCTTAAGTCCAAAAATCCAAGAATTCCCCAGGTTTTTAACAAACACTTGGGCCTTCCATAGGCCCAATAACACATTCCAAACACGAATTACACATCCATATATCAAAATTTCAACATTACACCAAATATCACAAAAATCTCAGAATCCCAGAAATTAGCCCAAGACTTTTCCCCACACTATGAATCCTTCGCAGTTCACTAAAATACCACATTAACCCATTAATAATAACCTTCCATAACAGAATTCAACTCATCAATAATTTTATTTCGAACTATCTCACACCCGCACCCAGGCCCAAGGCCCAATACTTCTAGGCCCAAATTCAAGGTGTTACAATTCGTTCCTTACACATGGATCCATGGTTTGGATCGCCGGATTATTTTATTTTTTCGCTGCGCCTTGGAGGCATCGACGTTCCAACATGAATACCAACAATTCTATGGGAAAGGTTAAAATATTACAAATGCTTGAATGAAAGTTTTTGTTTACCTTGTGAGTATTGGTTTCAATGATTTACCTTGTTGATAGAGTTTTGATTCTAATTAAACCAACGTTTTTGTTATAAATTAGAGAAGCTCAGAATTGGATTGATAAGTGTTATGTTAAATGAATGCAGCGTGAGCTGACTTTTGATTCTAAATTTTAAATTAGATCTGATTACTGATACTATTATTCCGAGACAAAATTGGTGTATTGAGAAACACAAGGTATGCAAAGAGTTTTCGTTTAGAATTCACCGTAGTATTTTATCTATTCATTTAAAAAGAAATAAAAAGTAGAGTGATTTGAAGTAAATGCTTAGGTATACAGATATGAAATTCGATATTTCTGATTTTTGAGTTTAGATGTCATTTTGTTATCAGAGTTAAGTTGAATGACAAAATGCAATTAGGACTGTTATAGTCAATGATGAGTCGGGTGTGATATTGAACCAAAGATAATATGAGTTCTGTATCAGAATTTATCTTATTCCTGGAAAATGAAAGCTGTTATTTAGATTGTGATTGATTGATGATGAAAATCCTTATGATTATTTTAGAATTTGAGGATTATATTATTAATTATGGAAACATTGTGTATGAGACTGAATTGAATTGTGATTATGATAAAAAGCGAAAGCAATTGTGAAAATTGGAAATAGTTTTCGACGACATAGAAGTATATAGAATTGACACTTAGTTATACTGGATTTCAGTTTGATGACAGAGTGTTTCTGAAAGTATTATTTTGAAGAGGATTGGTTGTGGATGTTTAAGAAATTTTGAGAAAAGATATTGAATCTCTTTACCAATATGATTTTCGGGGACAAAAATCTCTAAAGGAGGGCATAATTGTAATAGCCCGATACAGGGCCTAAACAGAATAGTAGTTACGAAACCAAAAATTCGAGGTCAAATTATTTATTCTGATTGAGTTTTATAATTTATTTTGTGTTTCAATATTTTGAGAAATTTTCGTTACAAAATTTTATTGTTTGTTTGTCTAATTTGATAAATTGGACTAAATTACAAAAGTAGTAAAATGTGCATTCTAGAAGGTAAAGGTGTTTGATTGAAATGGGTTCTGTTTATATTTTTATGGTTTACATTTTTATGAAATTATTTTATAAAAATTTCGTATGAAAATTTCGACGTTTGAGCACTCAATTTAGTCAAAAGGACTAAATTGTAAAAAGTGCAAAAGTTGAGTTCTACATGTTAGACATGTCCAATTGTTATGAAATTTTAAATTGAAGGTCCTTCAATGGTAATTAGACCATTGGTTAATTTATTGGACAAAAATGGACATGAAATGGGTGAAAAAGAATTTTTTTAATTTAGGGGCATTTTGGTCATTTAATGATTAAATGAATTAAAAATATCAAATTGAAAGCCAATTTTTGCTCATTTTCTTCCTAAAGGCCGAAAATAGCATGGAGAAACCATGGCTAGGGTTTTTCAAGCTTCCAAGCTTGATTGTAAGTCCGTTCTAGCCCCGTTTTTAATGATTTTTACGTTTTTGAAATCCCGGTAAAATGATTTCTTTATTTCTACCATTTATTTGAGCTAGGGTTTGATTTCAAAAATTGACCCATGTTGAATAATTGTGTTTTTTGATGTTTTATGATAGATTATGAGGTTTTAAATTATGAGAAATAACTTGTGCTACTCGGTTTTAAGTGAAAACGAGTAAAACGACATAATTGGTAAAAATACCTAATGTTCATAAGTATATGTTAAAGTGAGAATTTGATGTTTTCGTTAGTAACTAAATGAATAGCATGTTTTAAAACATAAGAATTAGGGAAAAAGTTTAATTTCAGAGCTTTGAGGCAAAAGTGTAAATATGCAAAAGTTTAAAGGCAAAATTGTAATTTTGTCAAAGTTAGAGTGAAGGATTGTTTTGATAAATGTGCGTATTAAATAAGCTAAATGTGTTATTTTAGATCAAGAAAGATGTGGAATCGACCTTGACTGGGAAAATGAAAAGATTGTGGACCGAATTGCAAAATTTCTATATTTTGCACTGAGGTAAGTTTATATGTAAATAATGTATCCCTTTTATCTATGTTATAATATTTGTTATTGTATGAGTTACGATTGTATATTGAATGCTCACTTGAGGCAAATTATGAATCGAAATTGAGCATGGATGAATTGGTAAAATGTTGAAAAATGAGGTATTTCCCGGTTGAACCTTCGGAATGGAAAAGATATAAATGATCCGTTGTGAGAACACATGTGTAGTACTATGTGCAGGCTACTATGTGTTCAAGATGGTTTAGGTCACGTGTGTAGTACTAAGTACAGGCTACTACGTGTACCAGATGGATGGGTCGCATGTGTAGTACTACGTGCAGGCTACTATGCGTACTCGATTATTTCAATCACGTGTGTAGTACTATCTGTAGGCTACTACGTGTATCAGATGATATTGGTCACATGTGTAGTGCTAAGTGCAGGCTACCATGTGCACCAATTAGCTTTGGCTAGAAGGGTGGTACTATGTGCATGCCACCGAATATCTGTTGCTATTCCAATATGTTCAACGGGAAAATCTATTAATTGTGATTTTATATGAAAATGTGGTGATAAGTATAAGGACATGAATATATGTGTTGTAATCAATGTGCTCGATAAATGATCGAACTTTGGTACGTTTGATATGGTTAAGTGTTACTATGAAAAAATTGATAGAAGGGAATATATGAAAAAGGTGAAATTGGAAAATATAGCAGTTTTGGACAGCAGCAGGGGAGTGACTTTGAAAAATCACCAAAAATGGTAGAAATTGAGTTAGAAGTAGAATGAGATATGAAATTAAAGCTTATTGAATCTATTTTCATATAAAAGAAACAGAGCAAACAAATGAATTCTGTATTTTGAGATATTTATATTTTTGTAAGATTGGTTCAGATTGATTTCGTGATCCCCTGTTCTGAATTGTTAAAATCATTAAAAATTGAAAAAAAATAGTTAAGGAACATAATTTATATAGTTGGATTCTTTATTTAGTCTATTTTCAAAAGAAACAAACGTGAACATAGTTTTAATTTTGTATGAAGAGAAATTGAATTTTTAGTGAAGAGTGGTCAGAGCTGCTAAACCACGAAATAGGGGAGACTTCAATGAATAAACTGTATTAATTGGCCCAACCAAAAATTCTGAAATTTTTATGACAAGAGACATATGAGTCTAGTTTCTGGGGAAATTTACGAATCTTAATTTGGAGCTCCGTAGCTCCAGATAAAAATAATTTAGTGATTGGGACCCGAATGGACAGCTTGTACTGATTTTAAGTAAATGATAATTTCATGTGAGATTAAGATTGTATAATTGTGGAGACATATTTTGGGACTTATAAATGCCATTAATAATGTATTATATTATTATTTACATATTCACTTACTAAGCTATAATGCTTACTCCTTTCCTTTCCTTTTTCCTATAGAGTTTCAGATGCTAGCTCGAGTTGGAGGTCGTCGGAGATACTATCACACTATCAGGCTAAGGTTAGTATAATTTTTTTTTGAAATATTTATAAGTTTATGGCATGTATAAGGACTTGAATATCTGTGTATATATGATAAGAATGTGATTAGATTGTAAATTGAATGAAATTTTATAGCCGGTTTTGTGTATTTGTAAGTGTACAAATCCAACGATGCCTCGTACCCTGTTCCGGCATTGAACAGGGGTAAGAGGTGTTACAAGTAGACTCCGTCGGGGCCATTAAGGGTTTTAGGGCCCGATGACTCACTAATTATGAGAAGGGCTAAATAAATTGCTTGGATGACGTTAGGACTATTAACAAACTGTATTGAGCATGAAACCCTAAAAACTGGCAAATTTACTAAAATACCCCTTAAGGGTGGAAAGTTACTGTTTTACCCTAGGTGTAGAAATACCATTTTACCCTTAGGGTGAAGTTGACTGATTTACATGCTAAGTTATATCTGTTTATTGTATGCCATGTCATATTATACACTGTTGCATGGGATTGGGTTTTGATGGAGGAAGTGCTAAGTGGCAATGCCATGTATACTGTTAGAGGTTCTGCCTCGTATTACTATTTTAGTAGCTTGGCCACGTTATCTAATTAAGCAGCTAAGCTTCGACTATGGTGTGTAGGGCTAGGCGGGTTGAGTTATTCCCCACATGGTGTGTAGGGCTAGTACGGGTGGTGTGTAGGGTTGGATTGGGCTTGGGCTTTGCATACATGCATAACTTTCTGATCTGTTACTATAATGGGCGAAAGGCCCACACTGTTTTCTGAATAGAGCTAAGGCCCAGTAATCACTATTTTCTAAATAGGGCCAAGGCCCAATTATCACTATATCTGGATAGGGCTTAGGCCCAGTTGAGCTTGAACTGATCATGACTCTGGTTGGGTTTAGCTTACACACTGAGTTTCCACAAACTCACCCTCTTTCCTTTTCTTCCATGTAGGTGAACCCCAACCTTAGAGGACTTGGAGCTGGAGGGATTCGAAGTGGCTATGTGGACTACTTTCTTGTTTTAATGTTTCTTTTAAGTTAGTTATTTTATTATGTGGTAGTTTTTGGGTTTTTAATCTGTAATAAGGCCGCTCGATAATTATTTTATTTTCATTCAGTTTTAAGTATTTAATTATTATTTGTTAAAAATTGGTAGACTAAGGCTGTGCGGATTTTTATTTCAAAATTAACAAACGTTTTCAAAACCTACTCAAGTGACAAATGGATAATTTAATAATAACGACTCTCAAACAAAATATTTTAAAAGTGAATCCCAACTGATAGTGGATAGGTTTTTCATAAATTAAATAACCTGCTTTTTCTCAAAACACTGAAAATGGTTTTGCTAAGTTACCCTAACCTTAATAATAGAGAAGTGAGGCTTAATTCACTGTCCATGTGGCACACCAGATTTGGCCATAACGTCTAGGCCGGGTTTGGGGTGTTACATTTAGGCTAGTCAATAAGTTGATTATATGGTCACTTGTTTATATGAATGTGAGATGAATTTTGGGTATTATGATCAAGCTATGTGATATGGCTTGATGTGAGAGAAGTTGGTTTGATATGAAAGCATCATACGATGTGTGCATTTAGTGGTAAAATTTATAATTAGCATTTTGGTTTGATTGATATATGATATTGGATGAGTTGATAAGATTGTTGAAAAGTTATTAATTTGTAAGTGGTATTTAAATGCTTATATATATGACTACATGGAATGGTCACTTTAGTATAAACTTATATAATTGTTTTAAGCATGTTATGTTGTATAATGTTGAATGATGTCGACGGTTGATAAGTTTAAAGCCTTATGTTTCGGTTTGAGTTACAAGTCCGGTAATGCCCCTTACCTATTCTGGCAATGATTATGGGATAGGGGTGTTACAGATTTAGTATTTTTGAAAGTCACACCTTGGAAAAAGATTTTAAGGTTTGGAAGGAAGGGCAAGCAAAGCCCTCTGTTTGTTGGGCCCTATCGAGTTCTAAAACAAGTGGGTTCGGTAGCGTATCAGCTCGAACTATCTCCTAAATTACATCTGGCCATAACGTCTGGGTCGGGTTTGCGGTGTTACATTTAGTGCTATCAAAGCTCGGTTGTCATAACTTGGCTGTGGATCGGGTCTAAAAAGGTTTTCTTAAAAGTTAAATTTAGGCCGAAAAAGGTATTTTGCAAATGATTTTGGAAAATTTCTCAAGAAAACCCTTTTCCAATTGATTTCCTTTAAGATATACATATTTTACTAAAATTTAAGGTTTTATTTTGGAAACAAAGTCTATTCAAAGGATCTAGTATTACAAAAATCTAGTTTTTTGAAATCTGGTTTTTGAAGAGTGGCACATCGAATCTCCGGCACCAAGTCTGTAAGTATCTTTTACTATACTATATTTTACTGAAATACTATTATACTACTGTAGAAAGTACTAAGACCCTACTAAGATTCTGTAGTTAGGGTAATACTGAAACTATAGAGACGGAGATAGTAGGAAAAAACTGAAAACCCTAAAAGATTGAGACTGTAGCTAGGCTACGATTCTACGAAAATGAAACTCTGAAATATTATCTATACATAAGACATCTATAATAAATACTGAAATACTGAACTAATTCATAAACTTCATAATCAGATAATACGATATGAGTATGAGGGCAGCTCGTGGACGAGGCTGTGGACGTGGCCGAGGTAGTGCGCAAGCTGGGTCTTCATCTTCGGGACATATGCCAGCCGAGGGGGCACGATCGCCGTCGGGAACTAAGACTGGGTCATATGATCGGGCTGTAGGGGACGATGCTTTGTCCCAGGCGATGTTAAGGGTTTTAGAAAGGGTCGCTAGAGCAAGTACGGGGACTATGAATAGGGGATCTACTTCTGAGCGACTCCGAGCTAACAGAGAGGAGATTTTTATGGACGTATCTAGAGTAGCCCCAAATATGGCCGAATACTGGCTGGAGGCCTCAGGGTGAATCATGGACGATTTGGATTGCTCAGTAGAGCAGAAACTAAAGGGAGCAGTATCTCTGCTGCCAGATGAGGCCTATCAGTGGTGGATCACTATGGGGGATAGTACCCTAGCTGAGTGGGTAACTTGGGAGCTGTTTAAGACGGCCTTCAAAGGGAAGTACGTTGGGGCGAGCTATGTGGACGCCTGATGGAAAAAATTTCTAAACTTGACCCAGGGTAATAAGTCTGTTGCAGAGTAGGAGGCTGAGTTTTTAAGGTTAAGCCAGTACGCTAGTGGGATAGTCGCTACGGAATATGAATGTAGCGTACATTTTGAGGATGGCCTCAGGGATGAACTTAGGGTGCTGATAGCTTCGCAGAAGAAGCGTGACTTTGCGGCTCTGGTGAAACACACGGAGCGACAGAACCATGAGAAGGGTCGAAATCGGTTTAGGAGGGATTTTGGACCCTCGAGTGCTGCAGGCAGGAATGTCAAAAGGGTTAGAGTGGATGAACCGATTCGAGCAGTTCCGGTGAATGTGGTTAGACCGTAGGCTGGCAGAGTGCATCTAGGAGAGTGTTGGAAGCGTATTGGGGCATGTTTGTGGTGTGGGTCCAATAAGCATAGAGTCAAGGACTATCCTCAAAGTCGGGCTCAAACCTAAGCTACTGATCAGAGGATTGGTCAAATAGTGTGAGGTGGACCACAACTGCCGATAGGCCATGGTCAAGGTAGGGGCGGCAATGGAAATAGTCGTAGACGTGGAGCACCGAGCAAGGTGTTGGAAATGTTGAGGCTTGTCAACTAGCATTGGTTTATGCTGCTCGTCACCGAGAGGAGGGTGACGCACCTGACATCATAATTGGTACGTTTTTGTTTGGGGCGTTGTATTGTTATGTTGCATGTGATGTATCTGGGGCATTGGGTGTGCACATTGAGGAAATTGTGAGTGGGGTAACTATGATTAAGTCCACTAGGTCACTCGGTTAGGGTAGACGAACTCTTTAGAAATGTGCCTTTAGAGACTCAAGGTAGGATTTTCTCTGCAGACTTGGGAATGGACTGGCTTGTCAAGCATAGGGCGACTCTGGATTACGCTGCTAAGTAGATGGTGTTAAAGATTGCGAAGGATATGGGGGTAATGGTTATAGGGGAGCGAAGAGACTACTTGTCCAATTTTGTCTCAGCTTTGAGAGCTAAGAAGCTGATTCGCAAGGGTTGCGAGGCGTATTTGGCATACGTGAGTCAGTCTGATGCAGAGGGTTTGACCGTAAGAGAAGTTAGAACTGTCAAGGAATTTCAAGATGCCTTTCCTGAGGAGCTTCTTGGGTTGCCTCCGAATCGTGAAGTCTAATTTGGAATCGACTTGTTGCCTGGAATAGCTCCAGTGTCCGTCGCACCTTACAAGATAGCACCAAAGGAGTTAGTGAAGTTGAAAGCACAAATCCAAGAGCTGTTGGATAAAGGTTTTATTAGGGCAAGTGTGTCTTCGTAGGGAGCACCGGTACTATTCGTGAAGAAGAATGATGGGACGATGTGTATGTGTATCGATTATTGTTAGTTGAACAAACTAACGATTAAGAACAAGTACCCTCTGCTAAGGATCGACGACTTGTTTGACCTGCCAAGAGGAGCTTTGGTATTTTCCAAGATCGATCTTCGATTTGGATACCATCAATTACGAGTCAAAGAGGTGGATATTCATAAGACAGCATTCAAAACACGATATGGTCATTACGAGTTTTTGGTAATGTCGTTTGGATTGACGAATGGACCTACGGCTTTCTTGGATCTGATGAATCGGGTATTCCAACCTTACTTGGATCAATTCATGGTCGTCTTCATAGACGATATTCTGGTGTATCTGGAAACTGAGGAGAAGCATGATGAGCATCTCTGTATTGTTCTACAAGTGTTGAGGGAGAAGTAACTCTATGTAAAATTTAGCATGTGTGAATTTTGGTTGCAAGAAGTGACGTTCTTAGGTCACATTGTTTTTGCTGAGGGGATTAGGGTGGATCCTCGAAAAATTGAGGCAGTTCTGGAATGAAGGCTGCCGAGGTCTGTATCAGAAATTTAGAGTTTTCTAGGTTTCACAGGGTACTACAGAAGGTTTGTAGAAGGGTTTTCCTTGATTGCTAAGCCGTTAACGAAACTTTTAAGGAAAGGAGTATTGTTTGTATGGACTGAGAAACAGTAAGAAGCTTTCGATAGGTTGAAGAAGGTTTTGACTAAGGCACTAGTACTGATTCAGCCGGAGTTTGGGAAGGATTTTACTGTAAGCAATCACCTTACCCTATTGCATTAGCACACAGCCCTGTGATGCGTCGCATGTTGGTTTGGGCTGTGTGCTGATGCAATAGGGTAAGGTGGTCGCTTATGCATCACGACAGCTTAAGCCTCACGAAGCGAACTACCCTACACATGATCTAGAGTTGGCGGCAGTGATTTTTGTGCTAAAGATTTGGAGACACTACTTGTATGGAGAAAAGTGTATTATATACACGGGCCATAAGAGTCTCAAGTATTTGTTGACTCAGAAGGAGTTGAACCTTAGGCAACAAAGATGGCTAGAGTTGCTTAAGGATTAAGACTGTTCTATTGAGTATCACCCAGGCAAAGCAAATGTGGTGGCCGATGCACTAAGTAGGAGAGCTGTAACTGAGTTGAGAGCAATGCTTGCTCATGTGAGTCTGTATGACGCTGGTAGCTTTTTAGCGGAATTACAAGTGAGACCAACCTGGATATAGCAGATTAAGGAAAATCAATTAGAGGATGAGTCATTAGTTCTTCGGTTCCAGCAAGATAGGTGTGATGAGGCTTCAGATTTTGGATTGAACAGTGAAAGAGTTCTATGCTTTTGAGGAAGAATTTATATTCCGAAGACTCTGACTTGAGGCAGTCAATTCTGATAGAGGCTCATGGCGGACCTTGTGCCATGCATGTTGGAGGGAATAAGCTATATCGAGATTTATGAGAGCTATACTGGTGGCCTGGACTTAAGCGTGAGGTAACAGAATTCGTGGGTAAGTGTCTAACATGCCAGCAAGTGAAGGCTGAGCATCAACTGCCTTCTAGGCTTCTGCAACTGGTGAATATTCCACTTTGGAAGTGCGAGAGGGTAACCATGGACTTTGTGAGTAAGACTCGATTTGGGTGATTGTGGATAGGTTAACCAAATCTGCTCATTTCATACCTGTTCGAACCGATTACTCACTTTGAAAGTTAGCCAAGTTGTATTTAGCGGAGATAGTGTGACTTCATAGAGTGACAGTTTTGATTATTTCTGATCGGGATCCTAGGGTTACATCTCGATTCTGGCAGAAGTTGCATGAGGCGTTGGGTACATGGTTAGATTTCAGCACTGCTTTTCACCCCCAGACGGAGAGACAATTGAAAAGGGTGATTCAAGTGCTGGAAAACATGTTGAGGTGATTTGTTATCGACTTCCAAGGTAGTTGGGAGGATTACTTGCCATTAGCGGAGTTTGCTTACAACAACAGCTATCAGGTGAGTATTCGAATGGCTCCATATGAGGCGCTGTATAGACAAAGGTGTTGTACACCTACCTGTTGGACGGGGTTGGGAGAACGTCAAGTTCTTGGGCCAGAGTTGGTGGCAGATACTGAAGACAAGGTCAAGTTGATCAGGGATCAGTTAAAGGAAGCATCTGATAGGTAGAAATCTTATGCCGACTTAAAGCGTAAGGAAGTTGAGTACTTAGTAGGGGATATGGTCTTCTTAAAGGTCTTGCATTGGAAGAAGATATTAAGGTTCGGTAAGAAGGGCAAGTTGAGTCCGCGATTTATCAAGTTCTTAAATGAATAGGTTCGGTAACATATCAAGTGGAACTACCGCCAAAGTTAGACTGAATTCATGACGTTTTTCATGTCTCTATGCTAAGACGGTATCAATTTGATCCTTCTCATGTTGTACTAGTGGAAGAAATTGAGGTGAAAATTGACTTGACTTTTGAAGAAGAACCGGTGCAAATTTTAGACCATGATGTCAAAGTATTATGGAAGAAGTCAGTTCATTTGGTGAAAGTACTTTGGCGCAATCATGGAAGAGAAGAAGCTACGTGGGAGCTAGAAGAGGCGATACGTCAACAATACCCTCACCTATTTGGACTAGGTAAATTTTGAGGCCTAAATTTCTTTAAGGGGGTAGAGTTGTAACGCCCTAATTTTAGGATTTTTGAGATTTTGCATGAATTTAATTTTTGCTTGTCTGGATGTGCTAAATTATGCTTTGGCTGTGTTAATGGGCCTTTAGAAGGCCTAATCTTAAGTTAAAACCCTGTAGAATTTTAAAATTTTAGACCTAAGGGAGATAGGGCTTTGACTGCGTGGGCTTTTCAAAATTATGTAAGTAAGTAACACGATTATTTGTTACAAATTGTGAATTATTGAAATGAATGATGATATATGATATAGTATGCATAAATGATATATGAAATGATATGAGTATTGAAAAGTTACATGAGATCAATGATTTATATATAGATGAATTGATACATGGTTTAAATGAAATATAGTTATGAAAAGTGACATGATTTATATAGAAGGTATATTTGAATATGAATTACTGATGTTACTAATTAGTTCATATTTATACGGGTATAATTCTGCTATTGGTTATATGAATATGTTACAGGTTATACGTAATGAAATAAATCGACACCAATGCTATGTGAATTCTATGATATTGATGTTGTATAGATGATATGTGATATAAATGGTTTAGTTACATATATGGCACTTAGTACTCAAGATACTGGGTTTTTGATGTTGTTCTCAAGGGTTCAACTGTAAAGATGATGGTACGAGAATAGAATTGATGATACAAATCAGTACAGTGATTCGAATGCTTGCTCATGTTGGAAGTCCTCGAAGATTTCATCACACTATCCAGGAGACAATTGGTATTTCTGAACGCTTTGAAATTGGGTAATATTGCATGTATAGTGTAACGCCCTAATTTTCGGGATTTTTGAGATTTTG
Source organism: Gossypium stocksii (assembly GCA_020496765.1). Lineage (NCBI taxonomy): Eukaryota > Viridiplantae > Streptophyta > Magnoliopsida > Malvales > Malvaceae > Gossypium > Gossypium stocksii. Next base: position 31,846,035 of record CM035624.1, read on the forward strand.
CGTGAATTTAATTTTTGCTTGTCTGGATGTGCTAAATTATGTTTTGGGTGTGTTAGTGGGCCTTTAGAAGGCCTAAGCTTAAGTTAAAACTAGGTAGAATTTTAAAATTTTAGACCTACGGGAGATGGGGCTTTGACTAAGTGGGCTTTTAAAAAAATGTTGGTAATTTAAGACACAAGATGACCTATGGTAATGTGGCAATGTAACGCCACTTAGAACACAAGGGGGGCATGTGGAAGCTGTGCAAGAGCTAAGGTTCAAATCTCATGGTAAGGAATGTGATGTTTTATTTTTATGCTTATGTAAGGTAAGTGATGGAACTCAAGTGAGACTTTGTTGGAAGAAGTTTGAAGTGCTTATGGGATTGAGTCAAGGAGGGATAAGGGGAGAAAATTTAGGGAATTTGAATGGGAAGCAAGAGTTGGCCGAATAGGGGGTGTGGAGTTGCATATTCGGCTAGGGGAGCTTAGAGTAGCATTTTCGGCATCTTTGGTTTTGAGTGTGTGCCGATTGCTTGTTCCCTACTCTTCGGGATTTGTTTTGGGTCATTCTTTTGGGTGTGCCGAATAGGTATAGGGTATTGAGAGCTCCTTCATTCCATCTTTTTCTCCTCTTTTCCCTGTTCAGAAAAGCTAAAAATATTGTGCACATCTTAACCTCTGCCAAATTCTTTTTTCTTGGCCGAACCTATTCTCTTCTCTCTTTTCTTCTTTCTCTTCTTCTTCTTTTTCTCTTTAACAATTGGATTGATCTCTCTAAAGCTTGTAGCAGATTGCTTCAGGGGTGGAAATTGAAACTCTTCATGGTCGAATACTACATAAGCCGAAATCCTGAAACTTTAAATCCTCTATTGTCATTTCCATCTTAGGCCGAACCTTACTCACTTTTACTTTGGAAGTCGAAACTCACAACTCTCTTATCCTTCAGTCGACATCTCTTATCTGTTTAATAGACATCCATTCTCCTTTTTGTTTCTACAAAAGCCGAAACCTTCATACCTTATAGTAATTTGGGAACTGAATCTTTAGATTACTTAGATCTATCCTCTTTTTGCGTATTGATTAGATCTATAATAGATGTTGATTAGGCTGGTTTGGGGACTCTTCTTTAGCAAATAAAGCATTGGTAAGTACTCGAAACCCCTTCTTTCGTAATTTTATGATTCAAGAAAAGTCGAAAACCCATAACTCTTTAGGATGGCTGTCGTTTTTAACTAAAAAAGTTATGCTAGCCTTTTCTTTCGGTTCTCTTGTGTTCTAGTGTGGAAAAGAGGCGATCTAACGAGGAGCATTGGAGGCTAGGACTATTGGAGCAATCTAGATCTAGATCTAGTGGTAGATCTCGGTAAGGGTAAGTGGATATCGGCTTTACGTAAGGATGGTCGTATATGGTGATATTTGTATGATATCGATTCCTTTTGATATCGTTGGATTATAGTCTAAAATCATAGTGGGCTGTTGTAGGTTAATCGCGTGGGGAATCTCGTCATAGTATATTGCAAATCAGGTATGTAATCAACACTCTCTAGTAGTCTAGATCGGCAAAAGTCGAAAAGTCGAAATGCGAAAATTCTAGCATTTCGAGGGCTTGCGGGCGTATGAGCGCTCGTGGGTCAGTTTGAATCGGTAAAATTTGTAATCACAAATGGTAAGAATGATGTGTACGTATTTTCGTGCACGTGGGTGGTATTGGGCCTCGAAGGGCCGAATTTGGGCCCAATGGGCCTACGGGCCCATATGGGTGAAAATGAACGGTAAGTTTATTCTGGTAGTTGGACTATTTAATCTGATAAAATGGGTGTAAAATTCAGACTTAGTGGGCCGTAGTAGCTAGTAGACTCTGTGGGGCCATTAGGGATTTTAGGGCCCGATGACTCAGTAATTATGAAAAGGGCTAAATAAATTGCTTGGATGATGTTCGGGCTGTTAACAAACTGTAATGAGCATGAAACCCTAAAAACTGGCAAATTTACTGAAATACCCCTTAAGGGTGGAAAATTACTATTTTACCCCTAGGTGCAAAAAGACCATTTTACCCCTAGGGTTAAGTTGACTGATTTGCATGCTAAGTTATATCTGTTTATTGTATGCCATGTCATAATATACATTGTTGCATGGGATTGGATTTTGATGGAGGAAGTGCTAAGTGGCAATGCCACGTATATTGGTAGAGGTTGTTCATCGTATTACTGTTTTAGTGGCTTAGCCGCGTTATCTGATTAAGCAGCTGAGCTGCGACTGTGGTGTGTAGGGCTGGGTGGGTTGAGTTATTCCCCACATGGTGTGTAGGGCTGGTACGGGTGGTGTGTAGGGCTGGATTGGGCTTGGGCTTTGCATACATGCACAACTTTCTGATCTGTTACTGTAATGTGCCAAAGGCCCACAATATTTTCTAAATAGGGCTAAGGCCCAGTAATCACTATTTTCTGAATAGGGCTAAGGCTCAATTATCACTGTATCTGGATAGGGCTTAGGCCCAGTTGAGCTTGAACTGATCTTGACTCTGGTTGGGTTTAGCTTACACACTGAGTTTCCACAAACTCACCCTCTTTCCTTTTCATCCATGCAAGTGAACCCCAACCTTAGAGGGCTTGGAACTGGAGGGATTCAGAGTGTCCACGTGGACTACTTTCTGGTTTAATATTTCTTTTAAGTTACTTATTTTATTATACGATGGTTTTTGGGTTTTTAATCTATAATAAGGCCACTCGATAATTATTTTATTTTCATTCGGGTTTAAGTATTTAATTATTATTTGTTAAAATTTGATAGATTAAGGCTGCGCGGATTTTTATTTCAAAATTAACAAGCGTTTTCAAAACCTACTCAATGTGAGAAATGGATAATTTAATAATAATGACTCTCAAACAAAATCTTTTAAAAGTGAACCCCAACTGATAGTGGATACGATTTTCATAAATTAAATAACATGCTTTTTCTCGAAACACTTAAAATGGTTTTGCTAAGTTCCCCTAAACTTAATAATAGAGAAACAAGGCATAATTCACTGTCCATGTGAGACACCAGATCTGGTCATAACGTTTGGGCCGGGTTTGGGGTGTTACATTTAGGCTAGTTAATAAGTCGATTATATGGTCACTTGTTTATATGAATGTGAGATGAATTTTGGGTATTATGATCAAGCTATGTGATATGGCTTGATGTGGGAGAAGTTGGTTTGATATAAAAGCATTACATGATGTGTACGTTTAGTGGTAAAATTTATAATTGGCATTTTGGTTTGAATGATATATGATATTGGATGAGTTGATAAGATTGTTGAAACGTTGTTAATTTGTAAGTGGTATTTAGATGCTTATATATATGACTACATGGAATGGTCACTTTAGTATAAGCTTATATAATTGTTTTAAGCATGTTATGTTGTATTAATGTTGAATGATGTCGACGGTTGATAAGTTTAAAGTCTTACTATTCTGGTTTAAGCTACAACTCTGGTAATGCCCCTTACCTATTTTGGCGATGATTACGGGATAGGGGTGTTACAGATTTAGTATTTTTGAAAGTCTCACCTTGGAAAAAGAATTTAAGGTTTGGAAGGAAGGGCTTGCTGAGCCCTCAGTTTGTTAGGCCCTATCGAGTTCTAAAACAAGTGGGTTCGGTAGCGTATTAGCTCGAACTACCTCCTGAATTAGATCAAATTCATGACGTGTTTCACGTCTCCATGCTGAGGCGGTACCAGTGTGATCCCTCACATATAGTGCCAGTTGTGGAGATCGAAGTTAATCCTGATTTAACTTTCGAGGAAGAACCGGTGCAAGTACTGGATCATGATATTAAAGTGCTGAGAACAAAATCTATTCCACTAGTCCATGTGCTTTAGTGTAAACATGGTGCAGAGAAAGCCACATGGGAGCCTAAAGAGGCGATGCGACAACAATACCCTCACTTGTTTTGACCGAGTAAATTTCGGGGCTGAAATTTCTTTAAGGGCTGTAGAGTTGTAACGCTCCAAAAATATAGGTGTTTTAATTTTGAATGGTTTGATAAAATGCATGTTTGGCTTGTTAGCTAGGTGTTTTGAGTGTGTTTGAGGGTTTTTAGAAAGCCTGGGTGCAAGTTTGGTCTTTGAGTAAATTTTAATTTTTGGGCTTAAAAGAAGTTGGATGTTAGCTTATAGGGCTTCAGTTTAATTATTGTTGTTTCATAACAGAAATGAGCCTCTGGTAGAGTGGCAATTGGCATCAGGTAAGGGAAGGAATGGGTTCAACTCCCCTTGGAAGCAAAATGTATTTATTTTGCTATTTAGGGGCGACAAGAGGTGGAATGAAGTTCAAACTCTACAAGGATGTTGGGACTTGGTAAAATGGGGAAATTTGACTGAGTCTAGGTTGTTAGGAATGAATTTGAATGGGTAGTTGAGGAGAAGATTGTGGAGGGATAAGGGGGAGTGAATCAAGGAGAAAATAGTGGAGTTTTTCAAGGAAGTTGAGATTGGGTGATAGTGTAGCCAATTGGGGGGGATGGAGTTGGTAATTTTGGCTAGTGTGCTCCTCGAACTTGCATTTTCGACTTTTGAGAGTTAAGTGCCGAATATGTCCTCTAGTAGTTCAGGTTTTATTTCTTTTTGCCATTTTGTGTCTCTTTTCTTGTGAGTGCGTTTTCTCAAGTGACCATTTCGTGCCTTTTTAGGAATTGATAAGAGTGGGTGTCGAATCTTTTTTCTCAACTCCTTGCTCTTATTTTTAATTATTTTCGAAGCATACTACACCTTTCTTTTACTCTCTCTAAGACATTATCTAATCTTGCTTTTCCCTAGCATCCCATTTTCTTTTTCTTCTAACAAATTTTCTTAGGGCCGAACCTATCATCTCTTTACCTTATTTCTCTCTTGACTGAATTCAATATCCATCCCACTCCCGTCTTGCTATTTTTTTTTCAAGCTGATTGCTAATACTTCTTGCTTCAATACTCTGCTGAATTTTTTTACAATAGCCGAACCCTTGTTTCACTCTTTGAGTGCCAGTGGATCATCTTCCTTTTCTACTGTCGCTAGGCTGAACCTCCCTTCTCCTTTGTATATCGTATTTAACTATTGTTCTTATCGGCAATCAATTGGTTTTGGGGTCGCAACTCTCCTGTTCTGCCAAATGGAAATGTAAGTGTAATTGACTCCTCTTCGTGTTCTTTAGATATTTTCTTGTTATCTTAGATTAAAACCTCTCCTCCATATTATGTAATAACCAATTATGGGATCCTTTATTGTTGATCATTGGGTTTTAGGATTTCACGAGGTGTGGTGAATACAAAGAGGTTGGGAAATGTCTATGCTTTTTCTTGCAACTACGTTTAACGTAATATCTATACCCTGCTATAGGTAAAAGTCGAATGTTCAATGTGTAACACCCTTATCTCATAACCGTCGTCGGAATAGGACGAGGCGTTACCGAAAACTAGAAATTGGATCAGGACGGTAAAATTTTGAACAGTTTCTTGAATAAATTGTTAGACACAAATAAAGTTCAAATTTAAAACTTATACAAGAAAGTTCCATAAGATGCATATTCACATGACCTATAAACGTAAATCAAAGTATCATTCTACTTATTGTCTACCCTATACATGCCATAAGCTAAGACCAAACACATGGTTACCATAATAGTAGATAGTGTGACGAAGTGCTGACGATCCCCGAGCTGGTAGTCAGAATCCACAATCTATAAAACAAAGACACGAAACAAACAGAGTAAGCTTTCATAAGCTTAGTAAGTCATAAGCAAAACATTTATTTTCCTGAATCCAGACGACTATCTCGTATACATAAATCTAAGTAAAGTCTCATTTGACAGAATATACTTAACCAAAATTTCACATAATCTAATTGACATTTCTTTAGCCTTGAGTTTTAAAGTCACAAAATGTTTTCATTCAATATCATTGGTCATTCATTTCTTCTATTCGAGAAAGTTAATTTAGAGCTTCATATTGAACTACGATTTCAATAAACGCATCACCTAGCTAACACGTATATATTTTCATAATAATGACCAAGATGTTTGAATATTCACATGTGCATTACTTTATATGCTTTTGATTCAATCAAATTAAAACATAATACTTTAACCACACTCACTTTCCATATTTGGGATCACATAGTCATATCATAATCTATCAAGAATAATTTCATAGAGTCACTACTCATTTAGCATAACATATAACCATTTCATGATTGATTCCCAAAACATATTCTTCATCAACCGAAGTTGGATTCACATGGTAAGAACATATCACACACATAATACTAACTCATTGTACTCATATGTACTCATCTCGTGCACATACATGAATGTATATACATATATAGAACTTAATTCCTTAGTTCATAATCACATTAATATCTTCGAGTATTTTAACATGAAATGTATTAAATTACTGTATAGGTACACAAAGAACCAAGCATATTCCTTAACACATATACGTAAGTTGTCAGAGTATAATCCTTCTCTTATATTTGCACAACTAGCCGAATACAACCCATCCTCAAATCATAAGGCTTTTTGGCCGAATATACACTAATACATATGGATAATTTTAGACATACTTTTCTTTACTTAAAGTCGATAGGCTATATTTTAAATCAAATACTTTCATATACTAACAACCATTGACCACATAGATTATTCACATATTTAGAATTATATTATCAATCACATTTACATTCCTCTTTGATACTACTATTTTACTACGAAATCAATCCACCGATGAGTAAGTAATACGTACTTGAATATCTTAAATGCATAATACTTACTTGATGGTAATTTACTGCGGATACTCAATATCGAAATCTTACTTGAAACCCCAGCATTTAGCCTTTGGGTCTTTAAACCCGGATATAGTATAAATACGAAGTCTGCAGACATTAAGTCTGGATAATATTCTCGCATAAAGCCTACGGGATTTTAACCCAGATATATCACCAACACGAGTGCTTTTCGGGACTTAGCCCGGATATAACACCGGCACGAATGCCTTTCGGGACTTAGCCCGGATATAACACCAGCACGAATGCCCTTCGGGACTTAGCCCGGATAAAACACCAGCACGAATGCCCTTCGGGACTTAGCTCGAATATAATTCACTACATTTTCATGCATATATATCCACAAGGTATACATTTCACAAAATCTATCACAATTTAAATCCACTTACCTCATTCACATATTAACACATAACATCTCACATTAGCAATTCATTTGTATTATTTGAATACAAGCTCAACATGCGCCCTCATCCCTTTAGTTTTCCATTCAATAATCGAACTCAAAGATCACATGTCCAACTCACTATCCAAGCTTGATTTCTAATGACCATTCGACTATAAGACATATACACAATTTATTCTATTAAAAATAATAGGTCACAAATCATCTATCATACACATAATTCACCTTAGCCATTCGCCCTCTCCATATGCATAAATACCACTTTAATACTTTCGGATATATGTATACAAACATAATAAAATCTTGATTCTTATGATAAGTATGCATATATATATAAAAATATTCCACGGCATATTCAATTCCATTCATATTTCTTCCCTTCAACCTCTATAGTCGGTTGTAAGCATTCATGCAAATAACATTAACTGTTTATAATATAAGGCATACTTAAATTACTTAAAACTTACAGAGAGTCAAAGTCAAATACTTAAGAACTTACCTTGACTGTCGTCGAATAATTACAGATATGCTACTCAACTAGTTTTGTCTTCCTCTTATCCCAATTTTTGCCGTCTTTGCTCTTGAGCTTTCAATTAAACACACAAACAAATATTTACTCACTTAATAAATACTTTCATCAACCACATATAATCACATTTATTTTTTATTTTTTTACAAATTAAACTTATAAGCTTAAGTTCATAAATATCTGACATTATAAAGTCCATCAAACACCCCTCAATGTATCTCTATCATCAATTATCAAAATTAAAAACAAATGAAACATCCCAAAACCAAATGCTTATCTTCATCTCCCAAAATCTATATTTGGCAAATGCACATACATAAACAAGTACTTTAACTTATAAAATTTCAGTCACTTAGAAAACTTGAAAATTATCTATTAATATATTCATTAATCATGCCCTAATGAAGCTTTAAATCCTTTGATATAATAAACATCAAAACACAAAAAATCCAAGTGGCTTTAGACCTCATAGCTGAATACCCTACTTGCACAAACTCAAATATTATACTCTCATATGCAAACTATGCCACTCAAAACAACAATTTTTCAATTTAAGCTCATAATACTATAATTACTAAAATTCAGTTTCGTAACATTCATCAAATACTCATTTATAAATAAACAAACTAAATTGATTTCAAACCCAAATACTCTCCCTTAACCGAATGTCCATAACCAATTTACATAACATTTCCCTAACCCAAAACATTTTCGGCAAACACTCAAATAAAATCAATAAAACTTCAATCCATTTTCAACATTTCCAAACCCCATTCGGCACCCCACCTACATCAATTTAACAATTCAATCACATTTCAATACTTCCATACACAATCGGCACTACACACAAGCACAACCATGATAGCCAATTTCTTTATGGCCATATAAACAACCAAAAACACTTTTAACTAGCTCAACTTCTCTTATTTCCCCTTTACTCATAAAAACAGAAAACAACCCATCAATTCTCTCGATTTCTTACATGGCCGAATGCACATGGTACTCCCCCTATCAAAAATTTTAACATGGGCCATGGGGAGTGTGACAGCCCTTTTTCGACCCTATTCGGGAAGTGGTTTTGGGACCGCTAGACCGAGTCAAAAAAATAATAATAAATAAATATAATAAAAAATAAAATAATATTTCGTGTCAGAACGTGTGTTTATGCATATGTGAATTTTTAATGCTTTGATTTTTGCTAATTGAATGTGTTTCGAATTAGGAGGGACTTAAGTGGAAGATTTGAATGAATGCATGACTAATTTAAGAAAGTGATTATGGAATGTTGTAATTTGAATGGATTTGCATGTCACATATCCATTTTCTAAGGTTAGTGGCCGGCCATGCTTTGAATGGAATGATTGTTTTTCTATTTTATTTTTAAAATAAGGCTTAGTGGAATGTTCATAATGGTGAATTAAATAATAAAAGAATTTTGGGTGAAAGGAACAAGGTAGTTCTTTTGTGTTCTTCTTTAGCTGAAAATCAAATAAGGGATGGGAGAAAAGTCTAAAACCATTCGGCACTTTGATCTTCTTCATTAGGTGAGTTTCCTGATTAAAATTTGATGGAAATTTGATTTTTGGGTGGGATGTTAAGCTAGTTAGGCAACCTATGGTTTAATTTTTTTTTTATGTGGTTGTATATGCATTTCGACCATGGTCTTTGCTTGAATTTGAGATTGGTAATGTGATTTTCCTAAATTGTCTATGAATTTTTGGTTGTGGATTTCATGGTAATGGTATATTGAATCCATGATTTGAATCCATGAAAATTTAGTAAGGTTGCATTCGACAATTTGCTTGGAACTATGAAATGATGTCCAAAATTTGTAATTCATGCTTAAATATTGAAATGGAGCTTTATGTGATTTCAATGCTTGAAAGGGGTATTCGGCTAACGTTCATTGCTTAAGAAGTAGTGTTGATTGTTCAAATAGCTATAAATTAAATCGAAGCATAGAAATTGTGTTAATGGAGTTCTATGATTGTGAATTTAAAATTTGATGCTAGGAGATTTCGGATAAAAATGAGTGCAAAGACTTTGTGATATTTGATTATCTAAATGAGTGCATTTCTAATATCTAAATTGAATGATGCATGCGGCTATGGTTTTTGAGCATGAAAGAATGGTGTTGGGTAATTTTATTGATATGTACCGTTGTAAATTTAGTATAGAGCTTAGTATTTTTGTTAAAGAAGAAAGTATACCTATGTGAGGTACGGCCTTGTACATTTGAAGTAATATCAACAATGCTTTGATGCTATTAAATGGAGCTAAAAATGGAATGAATTTTGGATTTGTAAATTTTGATGAATTAAAGTCTTGTGGCCGGATATGATTGGTGGTAAATTGCTTAATGTATGTGCAAATTTTAATAATGTATGTGTGTCTAGATGAAAAGGCATATCCGGTCAATTTGAGATAATATGATTGATGATAAAATTTGCTTAATGTGATTAAGTGTATACTTTGAAAAAGGTTGAATGTTAATGCATGTGTAGCCATGATTAGGTATGACATTTTAAGGAGTATGTGAGATACTCATGTATTTGCAAATGAGAGAATAGATTACTTGCTTAATCAGTGATAAATTGAATGAGTTGGTATTTATGGATTTTGTGACTTTGGCCTTGAATGAAATTTTGGTAGTGGTTAAAGTGGCCAAATACTTGGTATAATAGGATTTTGATTAGTGAATTATTTCTTTGTTTGAACCATAGCTCAAGAACCTAGAGGGGCACATTCGGATAAAGGAAAGGCTAAGGTGGTGGAATAGTGAAAACCATATTTTGCTCAACAACAAATCGAGCTAAGTTTTAGTAAATGAATTTAGCATAAAAAGTTAGTAAAGCATGATAGAGTTGCATGGAATGTGAATTATGACTCAATGACCTTACCTAATCTAAATTTCGTGCATGAGATAGTGGTTATAGAGTATATAGCCGAATGGTTCTTAGTGAACAAGCTATGGAAATCCAGGTAAGTATGTAACCCTTATATGGGTGTGAACCAAATGTAAATTGGAAGTATTTATTTTATGAAATTTTGTGCGTATGAAGAAATTGAAATATCAATGTGATATAGAAATTTGTGATGTGTTCGCTTGACCGGTGAATGTGCATTATGATTTAATAAAAAATCCAGGTTGAATCCCGAAGGGCATTCGTGCCAGAGTTGCGGCCAGGTTGAATCCTGAAGGGCATTTGTGCCATTGTTACATCCAGGCCAAGTCCCGAAGAGCCTTAGGGCTAGTGACATAATCCGGGCCAAGTCCCGAAGAGCCTTAGGGCTAGTGAAATAATCCGGGCCAAGTCCCGAAGAGCCTTAGGGCTAGTGACAAAATCCGGGCTGAACCCGAAGTATAAAGGCATGTGGCTTATTTGCTGTATATGGAATTTGGTTTATGAGGAAATGTGTTATGTTTCGGTTGAAACATGTGTGTACATGTGATTATGCCTTATGTGATGATTCAACTTGTAAAATAAATGAGATGTGTTGAACCGAAAGATGGAGTTTGTTGATAAAATAAAATCATCTATATGATTTGAAATTTTGTTAAGCAAATCTGTTTGACATGTACATACTATAGGGATAGACTTAACCTTGAATACATTCGGCCTAGGGATGATATGGACACGATTAAATATCACTATGCTACTCTTTTAAATGATTTCGTTACTTAGAACTTACTAAGCACATGAATGCTTACTCTGTTGCCTTAACTCTCTATTTTGTAGATCTTGTTCGTTAGCTACGGTCTCGGGAATTTCAGGATTAAAGTCATCCACACTATCAAAACATCTTTCGGTATTTTGTAACTAAACTTTGAAAATGGCATGTATAGGCTTGACATTTTGATGTTAAACAAATATGATTTTGATGTTGTAATTAAGTTAGCCATGCGAAAATGGCTTACCCGAATACCTTACATCCATATCTATGGTTTTAAACTTGGTTATGTTGTATGCGAATGGAAGTGTAAGTTATGCATTTTGTAAACTAGGCTTGTAGTAAGTTATATCTTGATATCTATGTTTTATGAAACATGTGTGGTTTGAATGTAACCATTTGATTGAGGTTCGGTATGGTGGTATGCTACGATAAGCATTATTTTGAGCTTGGTAAATCGACCTAGTTGAAATTGGTCTTAAAATCTGCTAAATTTTGACATTCTTTTACCATATGAATAGTATTGGTCATAATGCATGCAAAAAGTGGTCTTAAAGTTAATTGGTTGTGTAAGATCATTGAACCGATTCCTGAGGATTTGGATTTGATTGAATTGACGATGTTTGTATGATTATGTTTGTATATGTATAACTTTGATTTAGAAATCCGATATACTGTTAAGCTGTTCCTCATAAGCATCAGTGTCATGATTTGTGCGATTGTAATTATGTTAAATTAAATGAATGTCGTGTAATGCCTCTTAACCCTCCGACGACGGGTACGGGTCTAAGGGTGTTACAGGGAGACTCATCAAATAGCTCAAACATACAAGAAATTCAAAAGAAAACATCAAACATACCTCAAGAACTAAGCAAGCATGGCCGAACCTCCCAAGGGGTTTTTCTTTCTTCACAATCGGCAATCACAAACAAGGATGAAGAAGCCTTGTTCTTTTCACCAAATATTATTATTATTATATCTATTTTATGAAATCATTTCCTTAAAAATTGAATTATTATTATTATTATTATTTAACTAATTTACAAAACACAAAATGCCAAAAGGATTCATCATTACCATCCACTATCAAAATAATGGTCAAATTGACATGCAACTCCACCATTTCACTTTAATGCACTTATTAGTCATCACACATTTATCTAGCATACTTTCAAAGTTCACAATTAAGCCCTTTTAAGTGCAATTCACAATTATAAGACTAAATTAAAGCACCAAAAATGTCACACATGAATTGGCACATATAATAGGCACAAAAATAAATATTAAATTATTCTCGTGACTTGGTTTTGTGGTCCCGAAACCACATTCTGACTAAGGTCAATTAAAGACTGTCACAACTCTCCCCCACTTAAGAAATTTTCGTCCTCAAAAATCTTACCAGCGAATAAGCTAAGGTAATGTTCTTTCATTACGTACTCAAGTTCCCAAGTCGCTTCCTCAACTCCGTGTCTGCCATAACACTTTTACTAACGGGATTTTCTTATTCTGACTAAATTTCAATCTCTGACGGTCTAACCATATGAGAGGGATCGTATCAATACCGATGGAGCATCGAAGCATGAAAAGCATTACGAATATTTTCAACTTTAGGTGGCAAAATTGATCAGTAAGTAACCAACCCAATTCGTTATGTAATCTCATACAGTCTGATGAATCTTGGGTTCATTTTACTTTTACAGCCGAGTTTGAGCACTTTTCTTTACGGTGAGACTTTTAGAAACACATTTAGCTCATTTGGTGACTAAATCATTATCAACTTTCTAGGATTCCCAGATCTATTGTATCAACATTGGTTTCGCTTTTAGTTCCACTATTAACAGACACATACAGATGTACATTCATTACTCGCAGAGCAAACAGTGATTTTCAATTAAGAGCATCAGCAACCACCTTAGCTTTTCTCGGACAATAATCTATGACAACTCGAAATCTTTCAGTAGTTCTAGCAACTATCATTGTCTCAATTTCAAGTTCTTCTGAATCATCAAGTATTTAAGACTTTCGTGATCAAAATAAACATGACATTTCTCTTCGAACAAATAGTGACGCTAAATTTTCAGAGCGAAAAATAATAACAACTAATTCGAAGTCATGTGTTGAATAGTTTCTCTCGTGAGGCTATAACTATCTCGAGGCATACATAACCACTCTATCTTCTCATATCACAACACCGCCTAAGTCGTTCGAAGAGGCACCATTAAAACTAAAAATTCTTTACCCAATTCTGGCTGAAATAGCACTAGAGTTTCCGTCAAAAGGGTTTTCAGTTGATCGAAACTTTCCCAACATTTCTCGGACCACTCAAGTTTGACATCTTTCTGTAGTAATCTTGTTAACAATCTTACTATCATCAAGAAGTCTTTTCACAAAATGTCTATAGTATCATGCAAGTCCCAAAAGCTATCCTCATATAACCAGAACCAACTTCACCTAAAGCTACTTATCACACAGAATTTGTAGCACAAGTTTCAAATGTTCTCTCTAATAATTTATCATCTAGTATATACGCAAGATAATCTTTACAACTCTTTTTCTTATATTTATGCACCAGTATCGAAATTACCACTGATGATAACTCGTTCTGATCAGTTGACTCAACTCTAATTATCACATCATTCGAACATTGCAAACCAATTGTCTTTCCTTTGCAATTCTCTATAGCAACATGCTCGGTTATCCAATTCATATCGATAATAATATAGAATTCATTAAATGGTAACAACATATCATTTAACACATAACAGCCTCGAAAGAATTTTAACACTCCAATCGTAAACTTAGTAGACTCAACAGATAAGGTCTTATTAGATGCCTAAGTTTCGGGATCAATCTAAGCAATATCATCAGTATCGAAAAGGGTAAAAACACCGGTAATAACGTCTTGTGAAGTAGCCTTTTCACGAGCACAGATGGCATAGGCTCTGGCAAGTGTACGAGCCTCAGATAGAACAGCCGTGCCTTTAGTCCCTCTCTGACTATCACTATCATTACCAGTATGCTTTAGTGGTCTACTTCGCGTCGCAGTATTACTAGGCCTCCCATTCAAATTAGTATTCTGCTTCACTAATCTCGGACAACTTCTAATAACATGCTCAGCTGATCCGCATTTAAAATAGAAGCAATTAAGAAATCTACAGCTACCTGAATGCCATGTAGCACAGCGCTTACATTTAATTCTTTTTGGTCGAATATTACTCACGATAGCAACCGATACAACTTGCGACCTTACAGAAGGTCGATCTTGATCTCATCTCGAATAATCCATATTAGCTTTAGATCGGCTGTTATCTTCTCTAAATCTCTTTGATGATGACTGAAAGGTTTTACTCGTTAATAATTTGTGGAAGTCTCTAGCCTTATAATCGACTTTTCTCTTTCTTTTACCCAGTTTTTCGGCTCTGTGTTTTCTAATCCTGTCAACCGGAGGCTCAATTGATCTCAACAGATCGGTCATAGAAGGCACAATAGGTATTGGAAGGGGATTATTCGGGGGTGGAGGAGATTGTATAACCAGGTTATTTCTCACAATTTCAAAGAACCATTCATTCATTATAGTATAAAAGGTTTGTTTCATCTCATCATCATCTGTTACAGCTCGATTGGGATCGGGATTCATTGTTATACGAAAAACACATTTTAACTGTCAGAAGTCATCACACTACCATTTTATCCTTATATGGCATGTATAGCTAGACTCACACGCTACGTTAGTCCTAGAACCGACTAAACCATATCTCTGATACCAATAAAATGTAACATCCTTATCCCATAACCGTCGCCAGAATAGGACGAGGCGTTACCGAAAACTAGAAATTGGATCAAGACGGTAAAATTTTGAGTAGTTTCTTGAATAAATTGTTAGACACAAATAAAGTTCAAATTTAAAACTTATACAAGAAAGTTCCATAAGATGCATATTCACATGACCAATAAACGAAAATCAAAGTATCATTCTACTTATTGTCTACCCTATACATGCCATAAGCTAAGACCAAACACATGGTTACCGTAATAGTAGATAGTGTGACGAAGTGCTGATGATCCCCGAGTTGGTAGTCAGAATCCACAATCTATAAAACAAAGACACGAAACAAACAGAGTAAGCTTTCATAAGCTTAGTAAGTCTTAAGCAAAACATTTATTTTGCTGAATCCAGACGACTATCTCGTATACATAAATCTAAGTAAAGTCTCATTTGACCGAATATACTTAACCAAAATTTCACATAATTTAATTGACATTTCTTTAGCCTTGAGTTTTAAAGTCACAAAATGCTTTCATTCAATATCATTGGTCATTCATTTCTTCTATTCGAGAAAGTTAATTTAGAGCTTCATATCGAACTACGATTTCAATAAATGCATCACCTAGCTAACACATATATATTTTCATAATAATGACCAAGATGTTTGAATATTCACATGTGCATTACTTTATATGCTTTTGATGCAATCAAATTAAAACATAATACTTTAACCACACTCACTTTCCATATTTGAGATCACATAGTCATATCATAATCTATCAAGAATAATTTCATAGAGTCACTACTCATTTAGCATAACATATAACCCTTTCATGATTGATTCCCAAAACATATTCTTCATCAACCGAAGTTGGATTCACATGGTAAGTACATATCACTCACATAATACTAACTCTTTGTACTCATATGTACTCATCTCGTGCACATACATGAATGTACATACATATATAGAACTTAATTCCTTAGTTCATAATCACATCAATATCTTCGAGTATTTTAACATGACATGTATTAAATTACCGTATAGGTACACAAAGAACCAATCATATTCCTTAACACATATACGTAAGTTGTCAGAGTATAATCCTTCTCTTATATTTGCACAACTAGCCGAATACAACCCATTCTCAAATCATAAGGCTTTTTGGCCGAATATACACTAATACATATGGATAATTTCAGACATACTTTTCTTTACTTAAAGTCCATACGCTATATTTTAAATCAAATACTTTCATATACTAACAACCATTGAACACATAGATCATTCACATATTTGGAATTATATTATCAATCATATTTACATTCCTCTTTAATACTACTATTTTACTACGAAATCAATCCACCGATGAGTAAGTAATACGTACCTGAATATCTTAAATGCATAATACTTACTTGATGGTAATTTACTACAGATACTCAATATCGAAATCTTACTTGAAACCCCAGCATTTAGCCTTCGGGTCTTTAAACCTGGATATAGTACGAATACGAAGTCTGCGGACATTAAGTCCGGATAATATTCTCCCATAAAGCCTGCGGGATTTTAACCCGGATATATCACCAACACGAATGCTCTTCGGGACTTAGCTCAGATAAAACACCAGCACGAATGCCCTTCAGGACTTAGCCCGGATATAACACCGGCACGAATGCCCTTCAGGACTTAGCCCAGATAAAACACAGGCACGAATGCCCTTCGGGACTTAGCCCGGAGAAAACACCGGCACGAATGCCCTTTGGGACTTAGCCTGGATATAATTCACTACATTTTCATGCATATATGTCCACAAGGTATACATTTCACAAAATCTATCACAATTGAAATCCACTTACCTCATTCACATATTAACACATAACATCTCACATTAGCAATTCATTTGTATTATTTGAATACAAGCTCAACATGCAACCTCATCCCTTTAGTTTTCCATTCAATAATCAAACACAAAGATCACATGTCTAACTCACTATCCAAGCTTGATTTCTAATGACCATTCGGCTATAAGCCATATACACAATTTATTCCATTAAAAATAATAGGTCACAAATCATCTATCATACACATAATTCACCTTAGCCATTCGCCCTCTCCATATGCATAAATACCACTTTAATACGTCCGGATATATGTATACAAACATAATAGAATCTTGATTCTTATGATAAGTATGCATATATATATATATAAATATTCCACGACATATTCAATTCCATTCATATTTCTTCCCCTCAACATCTATATTCAGTTGTAAGCATTCATGCAAATAACATTAACTGTTTATAATATAAGGCATACTTAAATTACTTAAAACTTACAGAGAGTCAAACTCAAATACTTAAGAACTTACCTTGACTGTCGTCGAATAATTACAGATATGCTACTCAACCAGTTTTGTTTTCCTCTTATCCTAATTTTTGCCCTCTTTGCTCTTGAGTTTTCAATTAAACACACAAACAAATATTTACTCACTTAATAAATACTTTCATCAACCACATATAATCACATTTATTTTTTATTTTTTTACAAATTAAACTTATAAGCTTAAGTTCATAAATATTTGACATTATAAAGTCCATCAAACACCCCTCAATTTATCTCTATCATCAATTATCAAAATTAAAAACACATGAAACATCCCAAAACTGAATGCTTATCTTCATCTCCCAAAATCTATATTCAGCAAATGCACATACATAAACAAGTACTTTAACTTATAAAATTTCAATCACTTAGAAAACTTGAAAATTATCTATTAATATATTCATTAACCATGCCCTAATGAAGCTTTAAATCCTTTGATATAATAAACATCAAAACACAAAAAATCCAAGTGGCTTTAGACCTCATAGCCGAATACCCTACTTGTACAAACTCAAATATTATACTCTCATATGCAAACTATGCCACTCAAAACCACAATTGTTCAATTTAAGCTCATAATCCTATAATTACAAAAATTCAATTTCATAACATTCATCAAATACTCATTTTATTTCAAACACAAATACTCTCCCTTAACCGAATGTCCATAACCAATTTACATAACATTTCCCTAACCCAAAACATTTTTGGCAAACACTCAAATAAAATAAATAAAACTTCAATCCATTTTCAACATTTCCAAACCCTATTCGGCACCCCACCTACATCAATTTAACAATTCAATCATATTTCAATACTTCCATACACAATCGACACTACACACAAGCACAACTAATCTAAACAACCAAAAACACTTTTAACTAGCTCAACTTCTCTTATTTTCCTTTTACTCATAAAAACATAAAACAACCCATCAATTCTCCAGATTTCTTACATGGCCGAATGCACATGGTACTCCCCCTATCAAAAATTTTAACATGGGTCATGGGGAGAACTCATTATATAGCTCAAACATACAAGAAATTCAAAAGAAAACATCAAACATACCTCAAGAACTAAGCAAGCATGGCCGAACCTCCCAAGGGGTTTTTCTTTCTTCACAATCGACAATCACAAACAAGGATGAAGAAGCCTTGTTCTTTTCACCAAATATTATTATTATTATATCTATTTTATGAAATCATTTCCTTAAAAATTGAATTATTATTATTATTATTATTATTATTTAACTAATATAAAAAACACTAAATGCCAAAAGGATTCATCATTACCATCCACTATCAAAATAATGGTCAAATTGACATGCAACTCCACCATTTCACTTTAATGCACTTATTAGTCATCACGCATTTATCTTGCATACTTTCAAAGTTCACAATTAAGCCCTTTTAAGTGCAATTCATAATTATAAGACTAAATTAAAGCACCAAAAATGTCACACATGAATTAGCACACATAATAGGCACAAAAATAAATATTAAATTATTCTCGTGACTTAGTTTTGTGGTCCCGAAACCACATTCTGACTAGGGTCAATTTAAGGCTGTCACACAATGGGTGTTTAATAGGCGTTATTTGTGGTTTTAATCACATCGTTAGTTAATCCTTTGTAATGGGATCTATCACATTGTAGCTATTGGGTGAAGAATAGGTTCTAATCAATGATTTTAGGGTATTAGTTTGACGCGCGATACAAACAAGGTTAGTATTAATAATGGATTTGGGGATTCTATGTATTGATTGTTAGTAAATGGAAGGCTAACAATATGTATGATTGGAATGTAGGCATTAGGCGTAGTGGTGCATTTGACATCACAAAACAGGTGTGTAATCACACCCTATTTTAGTGTAAATCAGTAAGAGTTGAAAAGCTAAAATGCTGAAACATCGACATTTGAGGCCTTACGAGTGTGCGAATGCACAGGGTGCAAATCAAGCCCACAAATCAGGGCAATAGACTATAAAGGTTATCGTGCATGTTTTTGGGCACTTGGGCAGTTCTGGGCATCGATGGGCCAAAATGGGCCCAATGGGCCTACGGGCCCTCACGGGTAATATACTCGGTAAGTATTCATTAATAGATTGGAATATGGGACTCGCGATGCCGTATGTGGATTTAGACTGAATCAGCCACACCAGCATGTGGGCCCACTTGGGCCCAATAGGGGTTTTGGGTCCATATACTCTATTTTGGCCATGTAAATTATCTGAGTCACTAGAAGTGATGGTAGACCTTCTTTGAGGACATAATAGATAGCTAAACACCCAACTTAGAGAAATGACCAAAATAGCCCTAAGAGGTAAAATTATCCTTTTACCCTTGACTGCTTAAATAACCATTATACCCTTTAGGGTAGATTGCCTGATAAGAATAAGACTTACGCATGACTATATCTGTGTCTGATAACTTGTATGCACATTATATTTATTTATGACATGTTAGTTAGCATGGGATGGGTATGATTTGGAGGAAGCTCTGTACTAGTGGTTATGCCACGTAGTTCTATTAATAGTGGCTTCACCACGTATTTTTATTCTGGTGGCTCTGCCATGTTTTCTGTTATTAACAGCACGGCTGCCTAATTGGTGTGTTGGCTGGGTGGGTCGAGTTATTCCCCACAAGGTGTTCTTGTTAGTACGAGTGGTGTGTTGGTTGGTTTGGGTTGGGTTACATTCATATTCTAATATGATTTTGTATTGGGCTTAGGCCCACACTATTTCTATATAGGGCTTACAGCCCAGTTTGCTCTGCTACTGAATAGGCATTCGGCCCAGCCTATTTTGCATGTTTGATTTCTGTTACTGGTTAGGGAATTACACACTAAGTTTTCGCAAACTCAGCCTTTCCTTTTAAGTGTGTAGGTACTCCCCAACCTTAGTTTATTTGCAGCCGCGAGGGACTCGGAGGTGGCCTTTGGAACTCTGCTTAGTTATTTGGACTTATTCATTTTAAATTTTGATATCTGGGATTTATCTTTTTTAATAAGGCCATTGGATTTTAATTTGCTTTTGTTTGGGTTTTGCTTATCGTTTTTAAACTGCTAGAGTAGGTAAACTGAGTTTTTTAAATTAACAAATGTTTTTAAGAAAAACAAG
Source organism: Gossypium stocksii (assembly GCA_020496765.1). NCBI lineage: Eukaryota > Viridiplantae > Streptophyta > Magnoliopsida > Malvales > Malvaceae > Gossypium > Gossypium stocksii. Next base: position 31,866,688 of record CM035624.1, read on the forward strand.
CATTTTCAATCGTAAGAATTTCAATCAAAGGCTTCCGCAGTTTTAATCAAATTAAGAAATCAATAAAGATTAATATGGTAATTATTTTTTTAACAATTGGTTTGGAAACATAATAATGAAAATTTCTAAATTTTCTATTGTGACAAGTGTGGATTGGTTTTAACTTCATATCAACAAGATCAATTTTTGAAAAGCCTTTGAACGAGATCTTTCACTAATTTGAACTGTAAATGAGTTTTAAACTTAGAACTAAGCTTCTATTTGCGAGATCAGTTTTGGGTCTTAGTTGTTGCATCTATGTGACACGCCGGATCTGGCCATAATGTTTGGGCCAAATTTGGGGCGTTACATTGAATATATGGCGGCATTACCTATACGATGAGAAATGTCATATTTATACTGACCATAAAAGCCTAAAATATTTGATGACATAAAAAGATTTGAATTTGAGATAGCGCAAGTGGCTTGAACTGATAAAGGATTATGATTTGATTATTGATTACAATTTGGGTAAAGCTAATGTTGTAACTGATGCTTTAAGCCAGCAATCTTTATTTGCTTTGCGAGCTATGAATAATCGATTATCATTGTCTAATAATTGTTCAGTTCTAGCTTAAATGAAGGCTAGACCAGTGTTTCTACTGCAGATCTGTGAGGCTTAGAAAAATGATGAAAAGTTACAAGCTAAACGGGCACAATCTGATCAGGTACTGATTCTGAATTTCAAGTTGGAATTGATGGTTGTTTGTTATTTAAAGGTAGGGTATGTGTACCCCAGAATTCAGAGCTCATATAGAAGATTCTACATGAGGCTCACAGCGGTACCATGTTTGTACATCCGAGGAGTAATAAAATGTATAATGATCTAAAAAAGATGTAATGGTGGCCAGGTATGAAACGTGATATCTTTGAGTTTGTGTCAAAGCGTTTGGTATGTCAGTAGGTTAAACTGAATATCAAGTACCTTTGGGGTTACTTTAGCCAATAACTATACCGAAATGGAAATGGAAAAGAATTACTATGGATTTTGTATTTGGGTTACCATTGTCTCCAATGAAGAAAGATGCCATTTGGGTGATTGTTGACCGATTAATAAAGTCAGTGCACTTTAGTCCAATACGTATGGATTATTATTTAGATAAACTGGCTGAGTTGTACATGTCTGAGATTGTCAGGTTACATGAGGTGCCTATTTCTATCATATCAGATAGAGATCCTCGATTTACATCTCGTTTCTGCAATAAATTGTAAGAAGCTTTGGGTATTCAGTTGTATTTTAGCATTGCATTTCATCCTTAAACTGATGGCCAAACTAAGCGTGTAATTCAGGTATTGGAAGATATGCTCCGATGTTATATATTAGAGCTTGAAGTTAATTGGGAGAGGTATCTACCTTTGATTGAATTTGCCTACAATAAAAGCTATCACTCTAGTATTAAAATGGCTCCGTATGAAGCTTTATATGGTAGAAAACGTAGAACATTGTTATATTCGACAGAGCTCAGTGACAAGAAGATACATAGGGTTGATTTGATCCAGGAAACATAAGAAAAAGTAAAAGTGATTTGGGAAAGTTTGAAAGCTGCTTCTAACTGTCAAAAATCATATGCCATTTTTAAACAAAAAGAGATTGAATTTCAAGTCAGGGATAAAATATTCTTGAAAGTATCACGTTGGAAGAAACTTCTTCGGTTTGGACGTAAAGGTAAATTAAGTCCAAGATTCATCGGAGCATATGAAATCATAGAAAGAGTTGAACCGGTTGCTTAATGATTGGCATTACCACCAAAACTCGATAGAATTCATAATGTCTTTCATGTATCTATGCTACAACGGTATTGATCAGATCCTTCACATGTTATTTCTCCTATAGAAGTGGAGGTTCAGCCAAATATAAGTTACAGTGAAGAACCTGTTAAGATTTTATCACAGGAGACCAAGGAACTCAGAAATAAAAAGATAATGTTAGTAAAAGTATTGTGGCAAAAACATGGAGTAGAAGAGGCAACATGGCAACCGGAGGAAGCTATAAGAAAATAGTACCCAAACCTTTTTAGCGGTAAGATTTTCGGGGATGAAAATCTCTAAAGAGGGAGAGTTGTGACAACCCTATTTGGGGCTAAATGGAATAGTGGTTTCAAAACCACAAATCTAAAGTAGAAAAAATTATTTTGATTAATTTTTATTAATTACTGCGTGATGGAATGACTATGTGAAAATCTCGTTGCGAAATTTTATCGTTTGGGTGTTCAATTTGATATTTAGGACTAAATTGAAATAGCTGAAAAAGTGTGTTCTAGTTCATAAAGGTACTTGTGAATAATGGGTTTTTAAAGTAGAGGTCCTTATATGATAATTAGTCCATTTGTTAAATTGTTTGACAAAAATGGACATGGAATAGGTGAGGTAAGATTTTTTTAGTAAGGGCATTTTAGTCATTCTATAAATAAAAGAATAAAAAGGGAAAATAAGCCAAAATTTGTTCATAATGTCCTACCTCTTGGCTGAATACTGATAGTTCTCCATAGCTAGGGTTTTTTCATCTTTCAAGCTTGGTTGTAAGTGCATCCTAGCCCCGTTTTTAATGTTGTTCGTATTTTTGAAATCCTCGTAGCTCAGTTTTCCTATTTCTATCATTATATTGAGTTAGGGTTTATGTTTAAAAATTTACCCATGAATTATATGCATGTATTTTTGATGTTTTATGAAAGAATATGAATGTTTGGAGAGTGATAAACGTCTTTTACCAAGTGATTTTCGACGAAATCGCGTAAAAGGACTAGTTTGTAACAAGTTGTGAAATGTGTGTAAATGTATGATTTAGTGAGAATTATGGGCTACTATTAGAGGGAAAAGGTCCAGCAAGCTGAAAATGCAAGAAAAATTAATAAAAAATTTTTTACGAGCCTAGGGGCAAAATCGTAAATTTGTGAAATTTAGGGGGCAAAAATGTAATTTTGCCATAATGTGATTTTTGGATCAAATTGAATAGTATGAGTATTAAATGAGCCAAATGTGTTATTGTTAGATCAAGAAAGACGTGGAATCGACTTGGATCAAGGAAAAGAAAAAGTGGTTGAATAGAGTATAAACTCGTCATATTTTGCATCGAGATAAGTTAATATGTGAATAAAGCATTATTTTTATTTATGTTATAATATTTTATCATATTTTTATGAGATGGAATTGGACATGGAATAATTATTCGATGTAAATTGTGAAATATATTTGAATAAGAATGAATTGGTAAAATGAGTAATTCTCTATTGAACTTTCGAAATAGAAAAGATATGAATGATTTGGGGTGAGAACACATGTGTAGTACTCTGTGCAGGCTACTATGTATTCAAGATGGTTTAGGTCACATGTGTTGTACTACATTTACCATATGGTTAGGGTCGCATGTGTAATACTATGTGTAGGCTACTATACGTACTTGATAACTTCGGTCACATGTGTGATATTAACTGCAAGTTAATTTGTCGAAAGGATGATTTTGGTCACATGTGTAGTACTAAGTGATGGCTACTATGTGCACTAATGAACTTCAACTTCAAAGGTAATACTATGTGCAAGTCACCAAATATTTATTATTGTTCTATTTCGATGTGTTCAATAGGAAAGTAACTAAGTGAAAATGAGTGCGATTGTGTAAATACTAAGTGCAGATATATGTGTATATAGTATGTAAGTAATGTGTCGATAAATGATCAAACTTCGGTAAATTTGACGTGAACAAGTGTTATTGGAAATTTTATATGAGGAAACTATGGAAAAAGGTGTAATTAGAAATAAAATAGTTTATGACAGCAGTAGTGGGTTGAATTTGAAAAATCACCAAAAATAGTAGACATTGAATTAGAGGTTGAATGAGATATGGAATTAAAGCTTATTGATTCTATTTTCATATAAATGAAATATAGACAGTAAAAGCTTTCTATATTCTGAGATATTTAGATTTTCATGATCCCCTACTCTGATTTGGAAAAATCATTATAATTGGTACAAAAAAATTTATGGAACATAATTTATATGGTTGGGTTCCTTATTGAGTCTATTTTTAGAAAAAAATCTTTTCAATTCTGTATAAAGAGAAATTGAAATTTTAGTGAACTGTGGTGAGGACTGTCGGGCTGCGAAACAGGGGAGGCGTTAATGAATAAACTGTATTAATTGGCCAAACCAAAAATTCTGAAATTTTTATGGTAAGAAGACATATGAGTCTAGTTTTTCGAAAAATTAACGAATCTTAATTTGGAGCTTCGTAGCTCCGAATAAAAATAAGTTAGTGACTGGGACTCGAATGGACAGGTTGTACTAAATTTAAGTAAATAGTAAATTCATGTGAGATTAAGATTGTATAATTGTGGAAACATATTTTGGTATTTATAAATGCCATAAATAGTTTATTATATTTATTATTTACATATTTCTTACTAAGCTATAAGCTTACTTTGTTTTCTTTTTCTTTCTTGTCTTATTTTATAGTGTAATTGAGTTTGTTCGTGACTTGGAAAAATTACCAGTGGCTCACCAACACTATCCATCCTTCCTTTTAGTATTTTGTAAACATATTTTGGAACTATGGCATGTATAGAAGACTTAAGTATTTTGTTGTATATTATAGTAATATTACTCGAAATATTGATCTTTAATATTTGATATATTACTCGTACTATGCTATTGACGTGATTTAATACTACTTAAGTTACTAGTTTATGATATATATGAACTCAGTGATTAAAAGATGAATGAATAGTTGAAGAGTTTTAATATAAAATATCATTTTATGACTCGGTTTATTATGATTACCTGTGTGCTACTCTGGTAATACCTCGTATCCTGTTTTGGTGTTAACAGGGGTAACGGGTGTTACAAGTGGGTTCTCAAGTGTCAGGATCTCTCCTTCGGCAATCAACTGGTTTTGAAGCGTAAGTATTGATTGGTCATATGTCTTCTTTAGTTAGTATTTGTTTGACCTTAGTCATGCAATATGGAATTTAATGATGGATGTGGTACAGATAAACTACAAGGAAGGAGAATCGATTCTTAATCAATCGATTTAGGAGGTATAAGTTGACATAGTCAAGGTAAGTATTAATCTTAGGATTCAGTTTTGGTTTTAGAAAGGCTATCGAATCTTATTAATTAAAAGGCTAACCAAGTATTTCATTCGAATATAGGTTCTACGCTCGTGGGCTATTACGTTTCTCTTCATTGACGTGTGCATACACACCACACACAATTATAGATCGGCAAAAGCTGAAATCCTGAAAAGCCGAAATGCCGAAATGCCGAAAGGTTGGCAATGGCAACCACATGAGTGCATGAATGCTCATGTGGAAAGATCGATACGATGATAGAGGCCCCATGAGTAATCTCACGGACTTGGGCCACTTGTTGGCCAAGTGGACCGAAATAGGCCATATGGGCCCGATGGGCCCCGAGGCCCGACACAGGCAAAATTCGTGGACGGATAGAAAATAACGAGCCAGTCATGTTGTCCACATGGCCAAGGGTAGATTTGGGCTCAGTGGGCCACAGGAGAGTGTGGTCCCAACTTGGGCCACATATTGGGTTTTTGGGCCCTAGTGTAATATTGATTGCTAAAAGTGACATAAGTCGCGCTGAAGGATTGTGGGCTTAGTAATGGGCCGATTTATGTGTACTTAAGGCCATAGTGATAAATGATCGTTATGCCCCTGAAGGCCAAAATGACTAAAGTGCCCTTATATGCTATATGACTAATGTTGTTTGCCATCTTATGACATGTTTGCATTTGCGTGATATTATGTTGCATGGGGATGGGAACATTGTTGAAGGAGGTGATTGAATCATTCTGATTGCACGGGTTACCCGAGACGACTGTGGACCTGATCGCATGGGTCGCCTGAGACGACTGTGGATCTATTTGGGTGAAGTCGTACGGGTCGCCCGAGACAACTGTGGACCCACCGAGGGCTTTAAGCCAATTATGTGATTGGTAGCGCTGCTGCGATATTGAGTAGTGCCATAATCGGTGCTACAACAGGAGTGCAGGGATGGGTGGGTCTATTAAATCCTCACAGGAGTATAGGGTTGGAAGGGAAACGGAGTGTAGGGTTGGATGGTGTAATATCCCGAATTAGGGCCTAATCAGAATAGTAGTTTTGTGACCACAAATCCGAGATAGAAATAATTACTTTATAATTATTTTGAGGTTTATGAAATGATTACATGATTGTGTGAAAATTTCGTGAAGAAATTCTATGCGTAAAGTGCTTAATTTGAAATTAGGGACTAAATCGAATAAGTTGCAAAACTTGCATTCTACAAGCTTTTAGCATGAAATTGCTTTGGAATATTAATTAGGAGGTCTTAAATAGAAATTTGACCAATTTCTAAAATTTTGGACAAAAATGGGCTTGTACATGAAAATTTTCAAAGAAAGGCATTAAGGGTATTTTGGTCATTTGGTAATTAAAATGAATTAAAAGGGAAATTAAGGCCAAATTGTGTTCATCTTCTTCAAGCCTTGGCCGAACCTTACCTCTCTCCATAGCTAGGGTTTCTTCAACTTCCAAGCTTCATAGTAAGTGCATCCAAGCCCCGTTTTTAATGATTTTTATGTTTTTGGAATCCCGGTAGCTCGATTTAGCTTATGCTAGCAATAATTCAACCTAGGGTTCATATTTGGAAAAATATCTGCAGGTGAAATTTTCTTATTTTGGTGTTTTATGATAGAATATGAGGTTTTGAATTATGCTAGACAACTTGTGCTACTCGGTTTTAAGTGAAAACAAGTAAAACGGCTTAATCGGTAAAAATACCTATTGTTCATAAGTACATGTTATAGTGGCAATTTCAGGTTGCTGTTAGTAAATAAATGGTCAGCATGTCCTAAAGCATAAAAATTTTGGATAAAGTTTAATTTCCGAGCTTTGGGACAAAAGTGTAAATATGCAAAAGGGTAGGGGCAAATTCATAATTTTGACAAAGTTAGAGTTAATGATCGTTTTGATAAATGTGAGTATTAAATAAGCTAAATGTGTTATTTTAGATCAAGAGAAACAAGATTCGAGTCGTGATCGAGGGAAAAACAAAGTTTACGAGGAATAGACTTGATTTCTAACATTTTGTACCGAGGTAAGTTCATTTGTAAATAAGGTAACATAGTTGTTATTTCAAGTAATTTAGTGTTATTTATGTGATTTGGTACTCATTATCATGAAATATTATGCTTTGTGATTTATTATTTATTGACATGCAAAGTATGTGATTAGCTTGATATGCATGAAATGCTAGCGAGTGTTGGTTCCGACATTTTGAGGAAGACGACCAAAAATAAATTTTGAGGAAAATCCCGTTTGAACCTTGGGAATAGATTAGGATACAAGTGGCATGTCACTAAGATGATTGATTTTCGAGCTCGTTGAGTTGAGTCCGAGTTCATGAGATGTAACTAGACATCCGAGCTCGTTGAGTTGAGTCTGAGTTCATTTATGGATGCAAACGCCCAAGCCCGTTGAGTTGAGTTTGAGATCGCTTATAGGCGGGTTACATGGTAGCTTGGCTACACAAGTTCCATAGGCTATTGAGTTGGTCTAGCTACAGATAAGACACTTATGTGTATACGATTGTATATCCGAATTATATTCTGATGTGTTCAACGGGTAAATTTTTTAATGAATAAGGAGAATACCTAAACATATGGGATAGGTTGGAAAGTGGGTGAAAGAGGAAATTAAATAGGTATGAGCTTAAATCTCGAGTTGAGATCTTGGTAAGAAATGAATGTGGTAAGATAGCAAGTATACTTGTGCCATGAATGTTATAATGATATTTATGTAATTAGTGTTTATGTTGATTTGTATGATTATGTTACTTTTTATTTACATGTGAATTCACTAAGCATTTATGCTTAATCCCTGCTTCTCATTCATTGTAGTTTTGACAAGTCAGCTTGGAAATTGGGAAAGGTCGAAGGAACGTTCACATTATCCGGAGACAATTTGGTATAATGGCTTGTGTATTTTGATGTATGGCATGTATAGCATTACAATCATTTTGTGTAAATAATCTTATGATATGGTGATGGTTTGGTAAGGAAATGCTTGGAAATGATTAGCTATTAGAATGGCCAATCTAGATCATATTTGGTGTCATGTATGTTTAATGTGTTATTTAGTCCATGAAAATCCATAAAAAGGTGAAATTTGCTATAAAACTGAATCTTAGAGTAGCAATGACGTGAGTTTGGAAATTTACTAAAAATAGTAAAGATAGAATTAGGTGGTGAATAAGATATGAAATTGAAGTTTATTGTGTCGATTTTCATATGGAAGAAACGAAACAGGTAAATGAATTGTATTTTATGAGATATTTGGGTTTTGCTGGAACAGGGTCAGAGAGATTTCTGAATCCCCTGTTCTGACTTTAGAAATTCACTAAAAATCGTACAAAAATAATTTGAAGTCATGCCTTATATGTACAGATTCCTTATTGAGTCTAGTGTTAAGAGAAACAAACGGCATCATCTTTTGAACTCTGTACAAAGAGAAAAGTGGTTCGTAGTGAACAGGGGCATAGCAGTCAAACTCTGTAACAGGGTAAATTTTAACTAATAAACTGTACTAATTGGCCCAACCAAAAATTCTAGAAACAAATTAGTAGATAGATATTTGAGTCTAGTTTTAGTGAAAATTTACGAATCTTAATTTTGAGTTTTGAAACTCGAGATATGATTTTTTTAGCGAATGTGGCGCAGATTGACAGCTTATTATGAATGTTGGAATAAATGATTTAAAATTCTTTAAGTGATAAATTAAGTTTGGTACGGTCTCGGTTAAGAAGGCGTTACATTTGGTGGTATCAGAGTAGGTTTAGTCAGTTCTCAGACTAACGTGTTGTATGTACGTGTTTTGCTATACATGCCATATATACATATTGTGATTGTGTGACGACTTCTGACCTTTTAAATGATTTTTTATAGTAAATGGATCCCAATCCAGCTGTGGCTGATGACGTAGAGTGTAATGCACCAGCTCCGGCTGAAGGGGCGGTGCTGACTAAAAATCCACCTCCTACTATTGGTCAAGGAGGAGGAGAAGGGGCTCGAGAAGCCTTTTTCTAGATGATGAATGCATGGTTCGTTCGTACGAATCCGAATGCACAACCTCCCCCACCTGCCCCGATTCCTCAACCTGTACCTTCGATGCCTCAAGGTATGGATCTGATGAAATTACATAGAACTCCAGTTGATAGAATTCACAAGCAAGGGCCTGAAGAATTCAGGGCAAATGTTGATGATGATGCTGAGAAAGTAAAGTTTTGGCTTGAGAATTCTATTCGAGTATTTGATGAATTGTCTTGCACACCTAAAGAATGCTTGAAATGTGCTATATCTTTGCTGAGGGATTCAGCCTATAATTGGTGGAAGACATTGGTTTCTGTGGTACCGAAAGAGAAAGTGACTTGGGAGTTCTTTCAAGAAAATTTCGGAAGAAATACATCAGTGAAAGATTTTTTGATCAGAAGCGTAAAGAGTTTCTTGAGTTGAAGCAAGGCAACATGACAGTTACTGAATACGAAAGGGAGTTCGTCAGGTTGAGTAAGGATGCTAGAGAATATGTTCCTACAGAGGCTAAAATGTGCAGACGATTTGAAGACGGACTCAATGAAGACATCAAAGTATTTGTTGGGATTCTTGAGTTAAAAGAAATGGTAGTACTTATTGATCGGGCTTGCAAGGCTGAAGAACTACTTAAAGAGAAGGAAAAAGTAGAGGCTGAGACTAGAAATTAGAAGAAAAGATTGATGACTAGTTCATTCTCACAGCAATTTAGGAAATCTAAAAATAGAATCCTCATTCTCAAGTTTCGACCGGACGATCATATGGAAATTCTGAGAAGCAAAATATGAGTCCTAAATCTCAGACTACTTCTGTGGCTAGTGTGGGGAATTCGAGATTTGTTAAGCCCGAGTGCCAGCGATGTGGTAGAAATCATTTTGGCCCATGTAGAGCAAATGAATGTTTTCGGTGTGATTCTCCGGATCATTTTATTAGAGACTGCCCAAAGAAAATTGAGAAAGAAAAATTTTAGAGTACAAAAACTAGTGGCGCAGACTCGAGAGGAAGGCATTCGAGAAAAGTTGGGAATGAGGCAAGCAGCAAGAATGTAATCAGAGATTCAACCATTAAACCTGAAGTAAGGGCTCCGGCTAGAACTTATGCCATAACAGCTCGTGAAGATGCTTCATCACCCGACGTGATTACTGGTATATTTTCTCTTTATGATGTTAATGTTACTGCATTGATTGATCCCAGTTCCACTCATTCATATGTGTGCATGAAATTGTTGTCTAGTATGAATATACCTGTTGAGTACACAGAATTTATGATTAGAGTGTCGAACTCATTAGGCAAATGTGTAATAGTTGATAAAGTATGCAAGAAATGTCCTTTAATGATTCGGGGTCATTATTTTCCGGCTGACTTGATGTTGTTGCCGTTTGATGAATTTGATGTTATATTGGGTATGGATTGGTTGACATTGCATGATGCTATAGTAAATTGTAAACAAAAAGTTATTGAATTAAAGTGTGAAAATGGTGAAATTATGCGGGTTGAATTAGACAAATCAGAGGCATTATCTAGTGTTATTTCTTCGATGTCGGCTCAGAGATATTTGAGGAAGGGTTATGAAGCTTATTTGGCGTATGTGCTAAATATAAAAGAAATTGAAAAGAAAGTTGAATCGGTGCCGATTATGTGTGAGTTCGCAGATGTATTTCCAAAAGAGTTGCCGGGTTTGCCTCCAGTCAGAGAAGTAGAATTTGGTATTGAGTTGATACCAGGAACATCTCCAATTTCGATTGCTCCATATAGAATGGCACCAGCAGAGTTGAAAGAATTAAAGTCGCAGTTGCAAGAGTTGACTGACAAAGGCTTTGTGAGACCGAGTTTTTCGCCTTGGGGTGCTCCTGTATTATTTGTGAAAAAGAAGGATGGTTCTATGAGATTGTGTGTTAACTATCGGCAATTAAACAAGGTGAAAATCAAGAACAAGTATCCGTTGCTGAGAATTGATGATTTGTTTGATCAGTTGAAAGGAGCGACATGGTTTTCAAAGATTGACTTGAGGTCTGGGTACTACCAGCTGCGAGTAAATGAGTCAGATATGCCTAAAACTGCTTTTAGAACAAGGTACGGTCATTATGAATTTTTAGTTATGCCATTTCGGCCATACTTGGACAAATTTATTGTGGTATTTATTAATGATATCTTGATTTATTCGAAAGATGAGACAGAGCATGCCAAGCACTTGAAGATAGTTTTGCAAAATTTGAGAGATAAGCAGTTATATGCCAAATTTAGTAAAAGTGAATTTTGGCTTCGGGAAGTTGGATTTTTGGGTCATATTGTTTCAGGTGATGGTATACGAGTTGATCCTACTAAAATTTCCGCTATTGTTGATTGGAAACCACCAAAGAATGTAACTGAGGTTAGAAGTTTCTTGGGGATAGCTGGGTATTATCGGCGGTTTGTAAATGGATTTTCTATAATTGCTGCTCCTATGACCAGACTACTCCGAATGGATGTTAAATTTGAGTGGACAGAAGAATGTCAACAAAGCTTTGAGAAATTAAAAAAGTTATTAACTAAAGCACCAGTGTTGGTACAACTCAAGTCGGGTAAAGAATTTGTGGTGTATAGTGATGCTTCTCAAAATGGCTTGGGATGTGTACTTATGCAATAAGGAAAGGTTGTGGCTTATGCTTCGAGGCTGTTAAAATCTCACGAAAGGAATTATCCAACTCATGATTTGGAACTGGCTGCTATAGTGTTTGCTTTGAAGATTTAGGGACATTATCTGTATGGTGAAAAGTGCCGAGTATATACCGATCATAAAAGTCTTAAGTACTTGATGTGACAGCCCTAGTTCGACCTTAGTCGGGAAGCGGTTTCGGGACTGCTAAACCGAATCAGAAATTTTTATTAATGATGTTAGTTGGATTGTTGATATGCGTTTTAGTAGGGGTTATAAAAATTTTTGTGAAAATTTGACCTTTAAAATGATTAATTGCTTAAAGAGGGCTTAAATGTTGAACTTTGAAATTATAGTAGGTAAAAATTAAAGTGACTAAAAAGTATAAACATACAAAGTGATGTCTTTGCATGTCTAATTGCCCATTTCCACTTTAGTGGACGGCAATGATGATGTTAAAATTATTTTTATATTGTTTATGTGTTAAATTCATTATTTTATTAATACATAAAATCAAAAAGATAATTTAGAAAAGAAAATTTCCTTCTTTTCATCCTCCATTGCCGTTTATGACTAAAGAAGAGAGAGTTGGAGTTTAAAGGAGGTTCGGCCATTGTAGTTCAAAATTTAAGGTATGAATTAAATGTTTTTCATGTGTTTCTTCAAATTTTTGATGAAATGGAGTTAGCTACTAAGTTCCTTACCTAGCCCATGTATAAATTTTGAAGTTGGTTGATGTTGGTATTCGGCAATGGTGTTTTGAAAATTATGAAATTCACAAATTGCTATGGAAATTAAGTAATTGAGTGTTAGATAAACAAGGTAATGTTAAAATCCATGAAATTTTAAGATTTTAAGTTGATATTTTGAATTTGAGCTTTGTGTGGCTCAATCCCTTGTGATGTAAATTCGGTTGAGGATGTGGTGTTTTCATTGAGGTTTCTTTAGCTATTTTTGAATATTGAGAAATTGTAGTTGATGATTTGAGCTTGGTGAAAGAAATAGTTGTGACTAATTTGATTATGGTAATCGGCTAAGTGGGGAATATGCTAGGTTAAGGCGAAGTTGATAGTGGTTGCATGAGTGTTAGCCTAATTGGAACTTAAATAATGAGTGAAATTTGTATTTGTGATGAACGGTACTTTCGGTCATGAACCAAATGTGTTATTTTATTTTGTAAATTGATGTTGCATATTAGGGAAGTCGGCTAACCTTTGTTGTGGACATATTTCCGATTTGTGGCCTAGAATCCTTGGTTAGGGAGGATGCCGAATGTACTCCAAATTAATGTTTGAAACCATTTATGGTATTTTTTTTTTAAATTAGAAATATGGGAATGACTATGGTAATGTCTTTGATTTTGCATTATTGCATTCGGCTAATACGGATGTAAGAATTTTTGTCTTAGCTTAGGTGATGTCTTGATGATGGAATATCAATGTAGCATATTATTGAATTTATTTGAGACTTAGACTTATATAGACTTGATTCGGTTTGTTATATTTGACTCATTGATGTTCTTTGAAGTATCAAATGAGCATTCGGTCATGAGAGATTTGGTGTACTTATGTGATATACTTTGTATGTATGACTCAATTTATAACCGGTTATGGCAATCTAGTTGCCTCTGTAATGTTCATATCTTGATGAAGAAATGTTGATGTGGTAAATTAGAGGAAATCATATTTGACCCCTAAGTCTATTATGACATGAAGGATAAGATTACTTTAAAAGACTTTCTATATGTGATCTAATTAAAACCCGGCATGATTAGTAACATAATGAAATTCGGCCTAATGTATTCATAAAAGAAAGGTGTTTGTGCGTTCGTATTATTCAAGTGAAGGTACTCAATTATTGATAATTTGGCCGAATGTGTTTGTGTGCCGTATAGAGAGGGTGTATATTCCATACTTTAAGGTAAGTAGGATTTGTAAATTAATACATCTAATTTGTAAATTGAAGCTCAAGAACATAGAGGGACAGCATCGGATAAGGGGAAAGCTAAGGTGACAGAATAGCCGCCCCGTATTTATACAGAAAAGTTCGAGGTAAGTTTAAGTATTTAACCCTTTTATAAATGAATTGGTTTGAGATTTGCTTTTACATATTTAGGCCGAATGTACCTCTTGAAAGTGTCCGGATATGTGTAATGTGTGAAGTGAACAAAAGAATGATGTTTTGAGATTAATGTTTTTGTGATAAGTTCATATGCTGAATTTGACTTATGTGCCACTGTATTTCCGAGCCTGGTTGAATCCCGAAGAGCCTTAGGGCTAGAGTTCAGAGCCGGGTTGAATCCCGAAGAGCCTTAGGGCTAGAGTTCAGAGCCGGGTTGAATCCCGAAGAGCCTTAGGGCTAGAGTTCAGACCCGGGATAAATCCCGAAGAGCCTTAGGGCTAGAGTTCAAAATCGGGGCAAACCCCGAAGAGCCGTAGGGCTAACGGTAAGAGTTCAGCTTTATCAATCTCTGTTAATGAGACATCTACGATAAAATGACCAGGTATGTTCGCTACGAAATGGTGAAAAATTTCCTAACAAATTATCTTACAAAGGAGCGATGTTTAGTGCTAACAATGGTTTAAAAGAGAATGTGACAATCTGTGGCTACTTTGCTATATTTGTGAAATTATAAATTTTGTGAGTATGTAATTTTCGGGGATTATTAGTACATTCAAATAAGAAGGAGAAGATTAAATTTGGTATGTGCAAATTCGGCTATGGTGAAACGTTTACGAATGATCACATAAATGATATCTTTATTACTTGAACTTACTAAGGATAGAAAAGCTTACTCTGTTACTCTGAATCTTCTGTTTTATAGATTTTGGTTCGTCAGCTGCGGTCTCGGGAATGTCAAACTCGAAGTCATCTCTACTATCAAAGCCTCGTTCGGTACCTAATTAGCTAAACTTTAGTAAATGGCATGTATAGGCTAACTCTTCTTTTAAAACAAGATATATTTTGGTTGTGTAAATATTAAAGCCATACGAAAGTGGCTAGTTCTTTTGAATAGTATAGTCCCGAAATTGAATCGATGTTTGTAAAATGATCTAGTGAATGGCATATTCGGTTAAGACTTATACACATTCATGTGTGCATATTCGATGGTGATTCTATTCATTGGAATGCTAATGAAGCAAAACGGTTATTTTGTTTATGTACTTATTGCATTTTTTTTTTTGTTTTTGTAAACCACTTTTGTGCATGAACTAAAATGATAGCTTGATTAAATCAATGTCGCGGCCTTTACTTAGATGCATAAGTTTTATACAAATCCTTTTTAGGTAAGATTTGTACTACTTATTCGTTCACTTTAGTCACCTAAAAAGGGCTCCTATATTAATTCGTGGTTGCTTTGAGAGTTGTTTAGATGGTTAATGCCCGATGACCTATTCCGGTGACGGACGAGTGTCATACGGTGTTACAATTTTATTGGTATCAGAGCCACGGTTTAGTCGATTCTCGGACTACCGTAGTAAGTATGAGTCTAGCTATACATGCCGTTTAGTGTAAATTTGATAGTGAGATGACTTCTAATATCTGATATGTGATTCTTGGTATAGAATGGATCCCGAACCTGACCGAACCGTAGCGGACGATGTAGAGAGTGTAGCTCCTGCCCCCGCGCAAGGGACAGCGCCACCAGACTCTCAGCCAAATGTCGGTCATCGAGATGATGATATTAGACCAGCTTTTTATGCGATGATGAGTGACTGGTTCGCTCAATTCGCTAGATCGAACCCGGCTGTTCCACAACCTCCGCCCCCGAATACTCCGTTTCTGACCTTCACAACCCCTCCTGTGACCGATCCTGTGAGATCGAGTAGGCCCCCTGTTGACAAAATTTGAAAATATGGGGCCGAAGAGTTCCGGGCTACCCCCAGTGACGATGCCGAGCGGGCCGAGTTTTGGCTCGACAATACCATCCGAGTGTTCGATGAACTGTCCTGCACACCCGAGGAGTGTCTTAAATGTGCGGTGTCTCTGTTACGTGACGCTGCCTACTACTGGTGGAATACTCTGATTTCTGTTGTCCCGAAGGAACGGGTCAATTGGGAATTCTTCCAAACCGAATTTCGTAAGAAGTACATCAGCCAGAGATTCATCGATCAAAAACGGAAAGAATTTCTAGAACTCAAACAAGGTCAGATGTCAGTGGCCGACTATGAGAGAGAGTTTGTACGCCTCAGCCGCTATGCTCGCGAATGTGTATCCTCTGAAGCCACCATGTGTAAGCGTTTTGAGGATGGATTAAATGAAGATATCAGATTGCTGGTGGGGATTCTGGAGATTAAGGAGTTTGTCGTACTAGTCGAGCGGGCTTGTAAAGCTGAAGAACTCAGTAATGAGAAAAGAAAAGCCGAAGGTGGAGATAGGGAGTTTCGTAAGAGGTCCGCAGGGAAACCTGTTCAACAAGCATCCAAAAAGACTAGAGATGACATGGGTCGATCTAAAAATACATCGAGCTTTTCTAGATTTGAACGTACTCGACCTTCTGCGAGTTCGCGGACCACTTCTATTGCCAGTGTCGGAAATGAACGTCGGGATAGACTGGATTGCAACTATTGTGGTAAATGGCATCCGGGGAGTTGTAGGCACCGTGACCGCTCCTGTTTCCGATGCGGTTCTGCCGACCATTTTATTAAAGATTGCCCGAGAAATGATGAACGCACTCCTGATTCGACTCAGAGACCTAGTGGCGCAGTTTCACGGGGAAGACCACCGCGGCGAGGTGGAAATATTAGCGGCAGTCAGAGAGGGACTAGAGACACTGCGGTTAGATCTGAGGCTCGTGCACCTGCCAGAGCGTACGCCATCCGTGCCCGTGAGGAAGCTTCTTCTCCGGATGTTATTACTGGTATTTTCACCCTCTTTAATACTGATGTTATTGCCCTGATTGATCCGGGTTCGACCCATTCATATATGTGTGAAACTTTAGCTTCCAGTAAGACTCTTCCTGTTGAGTCTACTGAATTTGTAATTCGAGTGTCGAACCCTTTGGGTCGTTGTGTTTTGGTTGATAAAGTATGCAAGAAATGCCCGTTAATAGTTCGAGATTACTGTTTTCCGGCGGATTTGATGCTTCTACCATTCGACGAATTTGACATTATTCTTGGAATGGACTGGTTGACCGTTCATGACGCGATAGTTATTTGTAAGAAGAAAACTATTAAATTGCGATGTTCGAATAACGAAATAATCCAAATTGAGTCCATTGATCTAAGTGGGCCATCTACAATAATTTCAACCATGTCAGCTCAGAAATACATGAGGAAAGATTATGAAGCGTATTTAGCCTATGTGTTAGATAACAAAGTTCTCGACCGAGAACTTGGGGCGGTGCCCGTGGTCTGCGAGTTTCCAGATGTCTTTCCCGAAGAATTACCGGGATTGCCGCCTGTAAGAGAGGTCGAGTTCGATATAGAGTTGATTCCAGGTACGACGCCGATTTCGATTGCCCCGTATCGTATGGCACCTACCGAATTAAAGGAATTAAAATCTCAGCTACAAGAGTTGACGGATAGAGGCTTTGCGCGACCTAGTTTTTCGCCTTGGGGTGCACCGGTTTTGTTTGTAAAAAAGAAAGACGGGACTATGAGAATGTGCATCGATTATCGACAGCTGAATAAAGCCACGGTAAAGAATAGGTACCCATTGCCCCGAATTGATGACTTATTCGATCAGTTGAGAGGAGCCTCAGTATTTTCGAAGATTGACTTACGATCCGGCTATTATCAGTTGAGAGTTAGAGATTCGGACGTATCGAAGACAGCATTCAGAACGAGATACGGTCATTATGAGTTTCTAGTGATGCCGTTTGGACTCACCAATGCCCCCGCAGTATTCATGGATTTAATGAATCGGGTATTTAGGCCGTTTTTGGACCGTTTCGTAGTAGTGTTCATCGACGATATTTTGATCTATTCTCGTGATGAGTCAGAGCATACCGAGCATTTGAGACTGGTACTTCAGACTTTGAGGGATAACCAATGGTATGCGAAGTTTAGTAAGTGCGAATTTTGGTTGCATGAAGTCGGTTTCTTGGGCCATATAGTATCTGCTTCGGGTATTCGAGTGGATCCGAACAAAATTTTAGCTATCCTCGACTGGAAACCCCCTAAAAACATTACCGAAGTTCGAAGCTTTTTAGGACTTGCTGGTTATTACCGACGTTTCGTCAAGGGTTTTTCGATGATTGCGACTCCATTAACGAAACTGCTGCAGAAGGATGTCAAGTTCGAGTGGTCGAATAAATGTCAGGAAAGCTTCGACCAGCTGAAAACCCTTTTGACGGAAGCGCCTGTGTTGGTTCAGCCAGAAACGGGTAAAGAATTTGTAGTTTATAGTGATGCGTCTTTGAACGGTTTGGGCTGCGTATTGATGCAAGAAGGCCGAGTTATTGCTTATGCTTCGAGACAGTTGAAGCCGCACGAACGAAATTATCCGACTCATGACCTTGAACTAGCCGCTATTGTTTTTGCCTTGAAGATTTGGCGACATTATTTGTTCGGTGAGAAATGTCACATCTTTTCCGATCACAAAAGTCTTAAGTATCTAATGACTCAAAAAGATTTAAACTTGAGACAAAGGCGGTGGCTAGAATTGCTAAAAGATTATGAGCTTGTTATCGATTATCACCCGGGGAAAGCTAACGTAGTTGCAGATGCCCTTAGCCGAAAATCCTTATTTTCCTTGCGAGCTATGAACGTGAAGCTGGCGATGTCAGGAGATGGTGTGTTGATTGCCGAATTGGTAGCAAGACCTATGCTGCTTCAACAGATTAGTGAGGCCCAGAAAGCCGATGATGATTTAGTTGCCAAACGAGTTCAGTGTGAGTCAACTGTGGATTCCGCATTTCGGGTCGACGAAAATGATTGTTTGAGGTTTAAAGACCGAGTGTGTGTGCCGAAAAAGTCAGAGTTAGTTTCGATGATTTTAAAAGAAGCACATAGTAGCCGCATGTCGATCCATCCGGGCAGTACGAAAATGTATAACGACTTGAAGCATCAGTATTGGTGGCACGGCATGAAACGAGACATCTCTGATTTTGTATCTAAATGCTTAGTATGTCAGCAAGTAAAAGCTGAACATCAAGTGCCGTCGGGGTTACTTCAACCAATTTTGATACCTGAGTGGAAATGGGATCGCGTTACGATGGACTTTGTGTCAGGTTTGCCGTTGACTCCGAGCAAGAAGGACTCTATCTGGGTTGTTGTTGATCGATTAACGAAATCGGCCCATTTCATTCCTGTTCGCACTGACTATTCGCTTGATAAGTTAGCGGAATTATACGTCTCTCAGATTGTGCGATTGCATGGGGTGCCGACTTCTATTGTTTCTGATCGAGACCCTCGGTTTACTTCTAGATTTTGGAAGAAGCTGCATGAAGCTCTGGGTACTAAGCTCCATTTCAGCACCGCTTTTCATCCGCAAACGGATGGTCAATCTGAACGGGTTATTCAGATACTCGAGGACATGTTGAGATGTTGCATCCTCGAATTTAGTGGCTCGTGGGAGAAATATATACCTTTGGTTTAATTCGCGTATAATAACAGCTTTCAGACCAGTATCCAGATGGCACCTTACGAAGCTCTTTACGGTCGTAAGTGCTGTACACCTCTATTTTGGAACGAGCTTAGTGAAGATAAGATTATCGGAGTTGATTTAGTCAGAGAAGCCGAGCAGAAAGTGAAGATAATTCGCGACAGTTTGAAAATGGCATCCGATCGTCAGAAATCGTACGCAGACTTAAAGCGAAAAGACATCGAATATCAAGTGGGTGATAAGGTGTTTTTGAAAGTTTCACCGTGGAAAAAGATACTCCGTTTTGGCCGTAAAGGCAAGCTGAGCCCGAGATTCATCGGACCGTATGAGATATCAGAGCGGGTTGGACCGGTTGCTTATAGATTGATGTTACCTTCTGAACTTGAAAAGATTCACAATGTTTTTCATGTATTGATGCTCCGTCGGTATAGATCCGATCCTTCGCATGTACTAAATCCGTCCGAGGTTGAAATTCAACCTAATTTGAGTTATGAGGAAGAACCTATCCGTATTTTAGCTCGAGAGGTTAGAGAATTTCGAAACAAAAAAGTTCCATTAGTAAAAGTGCTATGGCTCAAGCATGGGATCGAGGAAGCAACTTGGGAGTCCGAGAATGCTATGAAAGAACGATATCCAACTCTATTATCGGGTAAGATTTTCGGGGATGAAAATCTTTCTTTTAGGGGGAGGGAGTTGTGACAGCCCTAGTTCGACCTTAGTCGGGAAGCGGTTTCGGGACTGCTAAACCGAATCAGAAATTTTTATGAATGATGTTAGTTGGATTGTTGATATGCGTTTTAGTAGGGGTTATAAAAATTTTTGTGAAAATTTGACCTTTAAAATGATTAATTGCTTAAAGAGGGCTTAAATGTTAAACTTTGAAATTATAGTAGGTAAAAATTAAAGTGACTAAAAAGTATAAACATACAAAGTGATGTCTTTGCATGTCTAATTGCCCATTTCCACTTTAGTGGACGGCAATGATGATGTTAAAATTATTTTTATATTGTTTATGTGTTAAATTCATTATTTTATTAATACATAAAATCAAAAAGATAATTTAGAAAAGAAAATTTCCTTCTTTTCATCCTCCATTGCCGTTTATGACTAAAGAAGAGAGAGTTGGAGTTTAAAGGAGGTTCGGCCATTGTAGTTCAAAATTTAAGGTATGAATTAAATGTTTTTCATGTGTTTCTTCAAATTTTTGATGAAATGGAGTTAGCTACTAAGTTCCTTACCTAGCCCATGTATAAATTTTGAAGTTGGTTGATGTTGGTATTCGGCAATGGTGTTTTGAAAATTATGAAATTCACAAATTACTATGGAAATTAAGTAATTGAGTGTTAGATAAACAAGGTAATGTTAAAATCCATGAAATTTTAAGATTTTAAGTTGATATTTTGAATTTGAGCTTTGTGTGGCTCAATCCCTTGTGATGTAAATTCGGTTGAGGATGTGGTGTTTTCATTGAGGTTTCTTTAGCTATTTTTGAATATTGAGAAATTGTAGTTGATGATTTGAGCTTGGTGAAAGAAATAGTTGTGACTAATTTGATTATGGTAATCGGCTAAGTGGGGAATATGCTAGGTTAAGGCGAAGTTGATAGTGGTTGCATGAGTGTTAGCCTAATTGGAACTTAAATAATGAGTGAAATTTGTATTTGTGATGAACGGTACTTTCGGTCATGAACCAAATGTGTTATTTTATTTTGTAAATTGATGTTGCATATTAGGGAAGTCGGCTAACCTTTGTTGTGGACATATTTCCGATTTTTATCCTTGGTTAGGGAGGATGCCGAATGTACTCCAAATTAATGTTTGAAACCATTTATGGTATTTTTTTTTAAATTAGAAATATGGGAATGACTATGGTAATGTCTTTGATTTTGCATTATTGCATTCGGCTAATACGGATGTAAGAATTTTTGTCTTAGCTTAGGTGATGTCTTGATGATGGAATATCAATGTAGCATATTATTGAATTTATTTGAGACTTAGACTTATATAGACTTGATTCGGTTTGTTATATTTGACTCATTGATGTTCTTTGAAGTATCAAATGAGCATTCGGTCATGAGAGATTTGGTGTACTTATGTGATATACTTTGTATGTATGACTCAATTTATAACCGGTTATGGCAATCTAGTTGCCTCTGTAATGTTCATATCTTGATGAAGAAATGTTGATGTGGTAAATTAGAGGAAATCATATTTGACCCCTAAGTCTATTATGACATGAAGGATAAGATTATTTTAAAAGACTTTCTATATGTGATCTAAATAAAACCCGGCATGATTAGTAACATAATGAAATTCGGCCTAATGTATTCATAAAAGAAAGGTGTTTGTACGTTCGTATTATTCAAGTGAAGGTACTCAATTATTGATAATTTGGCCGAATGTGTTTGTGTGCCGTATAGAGAGGGTGTATATTCCATACTTTAAGGTAAGTAGGATTTGTAAATTAATACATCTAATTTGTAAATTGAAGCTCAAGAACATAGAGGGACAGCATCGGATAAGGGGAAAGCTAAGGTGACAGAATAGCCGCCCCGTATTTATACAGAAAAGTTCGAGGTAAGTTTAAGTATTTAACCCTTTTATAAATGAATTGGTTTGAGATTTGCTTTTACATATTTAGGCCGAATGTACCTCTTGAAAGTGTCCGGATATGTGTAATGTGTGAAGTGAACAAAAGAATGATGTTTTGAGATTAATGTTTTTGTGATAAGTTCATGTGCTGAATTTGACTTATGTGCCACTGTATTTCCGAGCCGGGTTGAATCCCGAAGAGCCTTAGGGCTAAAGTTCAGAGCCGGGGTGAATCCCGAAGAGCCTTAGGGCTAGAGTTCAGAGCCGGGTTGAATCCCGAAGAGCCTTAGGGCTAGAGTTCAGACCCGGGATAAATCCCGAAGAGCCTTAGGGCTAGAGTTCAAAATCGGGGCAAACCCCGAAGAGCCGTAGGGCTAACGGTAAGAGTTCAGCTTTATCAATCTCTGTTAATGAGACATCTACGATAAAATGACCAGGTATGTTTGCTACGAAATGGTGAAAAATTTCCTAACAAATTATCTTACAAAGGAGCGATGTTTAGTGCTAACAATGGTTTAAAAGAGAATGTGACAATCTGTGGCTACTTTGCTATATTTGTGAAATTATAAATTTTGTGAGTATGTAATTTTCGGGGATTATTAGTACATTCAAATAAGAAGGAGAAGATTAAATTTGGTATGTGCAAATTCGGCTATGGTGAAACGTTTACGAATGATCACATAAATGATATCTTTATTACTTGAACTTACTAAGCATAGAAAAGCTTACTCTGTTACTCTGAATCTTCTGTTTTATAGATTTTGGTTCGTCAGCTGCGGTCTCGAGAATCTCAAACTCGAAGTCATCTCTACTATCAAAGCCTCGTTCGGTACCTAATTAGCTAAACTTTAGTAAATGGCATGTATAGGCTAACTCTTCTTTTGAAACAAGATATATTTTGGTTGTGTAAATATTAAAGCCATGCGAAAGTGGCTAGTTCTTTTGAATAGTATAGTCCCGAAATTGAATCGATGTTTGTGAAATGATCTAGTGAATGGCATATTCGGTTAAGACTTATACACATTCATGTGTGCATATTCGATGGTGATTCTATTCATTGGAATGCTAATGAAGCAAAACGGTTATTTTGTTTATGTACTTATTGCATTTTTTTTTTTTTTTTTTTGTAAACCACTTTTGTGCATGAACTAAAATGATAGCTTGATTAAATCAATGTCGCGGCCTTTACTTAGATGCATAAGTTTTATACAAATCCTTTTTAGGTAAGATTTGTACTACTTATTCGTTCACTTTAGTCACCTAAAAAGGGCTCCTATATTAATTCGTGGTTGCTTTGAGAGTCGTTTAGATGGTTAATGCCCGATGACCTATTCCGGTGACGGACGAGTGTCATAGGGTGTTACACTTGATGTCACAAAAAGATTTGAATTTGAGACAGCGAAGATGGTTAGAATTGTTGAAAGATTACGAGCTTGTGATCGACTACCATTCGGGAAAAACGAATGTGGTTGCCGATGCCTTCAGCAGAAAGTTGCTGTTTGCTTTGAGAGCTATGAATACTCAGTTGAAGGTGTCAGATGGTGGTTCAATTTTAGTAGAATTGAGAGCAAGACTGATGTTCTTACAAGAGATTTTTGAAGCTTAGAAAAATGACAAAGATTTGCAAGCCAAGTGGAGGCAATGTGAGGTTGATACAGGATCAGATTTCAGAATCAGTTTTGATGGTTGTTTGATATTTAAAGATCGTATTTGTGTACCAAAGAATAAAGGATTTATTCAAAAGATCATGCATGAGGCACATAATGGTTGTTTGTCGATTTATCCAGGCAATACGAAAATGTATAATGACTTGAAGAAAATGTATTAGTGGAACGGAATGAAAAGAGATATATCAGAGTTTGTATCAAAATGCCTAATTTGTCAACAAGTAAAAGCTGAACACCAAGTGCCTTCAGGACTACTTCATCCTATCATGGTCCCCGAATGGAAATGGGATCGAATTACTATGGATTTTGTATCAGGGTTGTCGTTAACTCCGGGGAAGAAAGATACCATCTGGGTAATAGTTGACAGACTGACTAAATCGGCTCATTTTATTCCGGTACGTACAGATTATTCTCTTAATAAATTGGTTGCATTATATATCAATGAGATTGTTAGACTTCACGGGGTACCTTTGTCAATCAATTCGGATAAAGATCCAAGATTTACTTCGCGGTTTTGGCAAAAGTTGCAAGAGGCATTAGGTAGGAAGTTAAATTTCAGCACTGCTTTCCATCCACAAACTGATGGACAATCAGAGAGAGTAATTCAGATTCTTGAAGTCATGCTCAGATGTTGTGTATTGGAATTTCAAGGAAGTTGGGAAAGATATTTATCGTTGGTAGAATTTTCTTACAATAACAGTTATCAGACGAGCTTGAAGATGGCACCTTATGAAGCATTGTACAGTCGCAAGTGTTGGACGCCGTTGTATTGGACTGAACTCAAAGAAAATCAGATTTATGGAGTTGATCTAATAAAAGAAACCGAAGAAAAAGTGAAAGTGATTTGAGATTGTTTGAAAGCTCCTTCGGATAGACAGAAATCATATGCGGATTTGAAACGAAATGAAATCGAGTTTCAGGTTGGTGATAAGGTATTTTTAAAAGTGTCTCCATGGAAGAAAGTTCTTAGATTTGGAAGGAAAGACAAGTTGAGTCCGCGTTTTATCGGACCGTATGAAATAATTGAAAGAGTTGGACCGGTAGCTTATCGGTTAGCATTGCCATCTGCATTAGAGAAGATTCATGATGTGTTCCAAGTATCTATGCTACATCGGTATCGTTCAGATCCTTCACATGTAATTTCACCGATAGAAATTGAGCTACGACCGGATATGACTTACGAAGAAGAACCAATTAAGATTTTAGCTCGGGAAATCAAGCAACTAAGAAATAAAAGTGTCGCTCTTGTGAAAGTATTGTGGCAAAAGCATGGGGTAGAAGAGAATACACGGGAACCTAAGGAAACTATGAGGAATCAGTACCCACATCTGTTTACTGGTAAGATTTTCGAGGACGAAAATCCCTAAAGGGGGGAGAGTTGTAATACCCCAAATTAGGGCCTAGTCAGAATAGTGGTTTTGTGACCACAAATCTGAGATAGAAATAATTATTTTATGATTATTTTGAGGTTTATGATATGGCTGCATGATTGTGTGAAAATTTCGTGAAGAAATTCTATGCGTAAAGTGCTTAATTTGAAATTAGGGACTAAATCGAATAGGTTGCAAAACTTGCATTCTACAAGCTTTTAGTATGAAATTGCTTTGGAATATTAATTAGGAGGTCTTAAATAGCAATTTGACCGATTTCTAAAATTTTGGACAAAAATGGGCTTGTACATGAAAATTTTTAAAGAAAGGCATTAAGGGTATTTTGGTCATTTGGTAATTAAAATGAATTAAAAGGGAAATTAAGGCCAAATTGTGTTCATCTTCTTCAAGCCTTGGCTGAACCTTACCTTTCTCCATAGCTAGGGTTTCTTCAACTTCCAAGCTTCATAGTAAGTGCATCCGAGCCCCGTTTTTAATGATTTTTATGTTTTTGGAATCCTAGTAGCTCGATTTAGCTTATGCTAGCAATAATTCAACCTAGGGTTCATATTTGGAAAAAAACCCGTAGGTGAAATTTGCTTATTTTGGTGTTTTATGATAGAATATGAGGTTTTGAATTATTCTAGACAACTTGTGCTACTCAGTTTTAAGTGAAAACGGGTAAAACGATTTAATCGGTAAAAATACCTATTGTTCATAAGTACATGTTATAGTGACAATTTGAGGTTGCTGTTAGTAAATAAATGATCAGCATGTCCTAAAACAGAAGAATTTGGGATAAAGTTTAATTTCTGAGCTTTGGGGCAAAAGTGTAAATATGCAAAAGTTTAGGGGCAAATTCATAAATTTGACAAAGTTAGAGTTAAGGATCGTTTTGATAAATTTGAGTATTAAATAAGCTAAATGTGTTATTTTAGATCAAGAGAAACAAGATTCGAGTCGTGATCGAGGGAAAAACAAAGTTTACGGGGAATAGACTTGATTTCTAACATTTTGTACCGAGGTAAGTTCATGTGTAAATAATGTAACATAGTTGTTATTTCAAGTAATTTAGTGTTATTTATGTGATTTGGTACTCATTATCATGAAATATTATGCTTTGTGATTTATTATTTATTGACATGCAAAGTATGTGATTAGCTTCATAAGCATGAAATGCTAGCGAGTGTTGGTTCTGACATTTCGGGGAAGACGACGAAAAATATAAATTTTGAGGAAAATCCCGTTTGAACCTTGGGAATAGATTAGGATACAAGTGGCATGTCACTAAGATGATTGATTTTTGAGCTCGTTGAGTTGAGTCCGAGTTCGTGAGATATAACTAGGCATCCGAGCTAGTTGAGTTGAGTCCGAGTTCACTTATGGATGCGAACGCCCGAGCTCGTTGAGTTGAGTCCAAGCTCGCTTGTGGGCGGGTTACATGGTAGCTTGGCTACACAAATTCCATAGGCTATTGAGTTTGTCTAGCTACGGATAAAACACTTATGTGTATGCAATTGTGTATCTGAATTATATTCCGATGTGTTCAACGGGTAAATTTTTATATGAATAAGGAGAATACCTAAACGTATGGGATAGGCTGGAAAGTGTTGTGAAAGAGGAAATTGAACAGGTATGAGCTTAAATCTCGAGTTGAGATCTTGGTAAGAAATAAATGTGGTAAGATAGCAAGAATACTTGTGCCATGAATGTTATAATGATATTTATGTAATTAGTGTTTATGTTGATTTGTATGATTATGTTACTTTTTATTTACATGTGAATTTACTAAGCATTTATGCTTAGTCCCTCCTTTTCATTCATTGTAGTTTTGACAAGTCAGCTTGGAAATCGGGAAAGGTCGAAGGAACGTTCACACTATCCGGAGACAATTTGGTATAATGGCTTGTGTATTTTGATGTATGGCATGTATAGCATTACAATCATTTTGTGTAAGTAATCTTATGATATGGTGATGGTTTGGTAAGGAAATGCTTGGAAATGATTAGCCATTAGAATGACCAATCTAGATCATATTTGGTGTCATGTATGTTTAATGTGCTATTTAGTCCATGAAAATCCATAAAAAGGTGAAATTTGCTATAAAGCAGAATTTTAGAGCAGCAATGACGTGAGTTTGGAAATTTACTAAAAATAGTAGAGACAGAATTAGGTGGTGAATAAGATATGAAATTGAAGCTTATTGTGCCTATTTGCATATGGAAGAAATGAAACAGGTAAATGATTTGTATTTTATGAGATATTTGGGTTTTTTAGAACAGGGTTAGAGCGATTTCTAAATCCCCTGTTTTGACTTTAGAAATTCACTAAAAATTGTACAAAAATAATTGGAAGTTATGCCATATATGTACAGATTCCTTATTGAGTCTAGTTTTAATAGAAATAAACGTCATAGTCTTTTGAACTCTGTACAAAGATAAAAGTGGTTTGCAGTGAACAGGGGTCATAGCAGTTAAACTCTATAACAGGGTAAATTTTAACTAATAAACTGTACTAATTGGCCCAACCAAAAATTCTAGAAACAATTTAGGGAATAGATATATGAGTCTAGTTTTAGGGAAAATTTACAGATCTTAATTTTGAGTTTTGGAACTCGAGATATGATTTTTTTTAGCGACTGTGATGCAGATTGACAGCTTATTACGAATGTTGGAATAAATGATTTAAAATTCTTTAAGTGATAAATTAAGTTTGGTAACACCTCAAGCTCGACTCCGGCGACGGTCTCGGGTAAGAAGGCGTTACAGATGGGGTAATTGTGCATTGCATATATGATGTTGATTGTGCTATGGGCTTAGGCCCAACTGAGGCTATTTTGCGCTAATGGCCCAAAGGCCACCGTTACTGTAACGGGCTTAGGTTTAGATTGATTGATGCATGTTATATAATTAACGAGGGTTGTACACATTGAGTTTTCATAAACTCACTCCCTCTTATTAGTTTTGTAGGTGATCCTCAGTAGGCGGTTTGACGTATGAGAGGACTCGGAGGTGGCCACGCTACGAGCTACTTAGATTTTAGTATTTACTTTTACACTGCTTCTATTTTTTTTTCTTTGGGTTTTTACTGTAATAAAGCCTTTCCTCTAGTTTGATTTGGTTAATTGTTTATTAGTTTTTATTATTCTAGTAATGACTTAATTTCTAAAATTAAAACTTGGCTTTTTTTTAAAAGAGCTAAAATGACATTCTCAAACCAATCTAGTAAACCTGAATGTTTTTACAATGAATAAGCTTTCGCTTTAACCAAAACTTGGGAAACTAATAACAGATATAAATGAAACCGAGATTTTCAAACAACCAGTTATGGTTTATTCGAACTTACAAATCAAAAAGATTTCAAAGGTTTCTTATTTTAAACAAGAGTACACCTACAATGGGCTTGATTGGGAAATAAGAAACCTACTTTAAAATGTTGTTTTAATCTACGAACGATTAAATGCTTTCATGGTTTTCAATAACTTCAGTTTGTACGAGTCACTCTTCAATGTGGCACCGCCATATTCGACCGTAACGTCCAGGCCCGGGTTGGGGTGTTACATGATGTAAGCTGAACATCACATAAGATGGAAATAGATAATATTTTCCCAAAATATAATTAGCATAAAATATTAACAATTCATAAATTTTAAAATTTAATAATAAAATCAAATTAAAATTTAAGGAAGAAATTTTCTAACCACCTTGGTAAAAATAAAAACTCAAGAAAATACTATGAAAGGGAAGCATACTTCGGCTAGAGTTGGAGGGCTAATAGGGCAGTGGATTTAGGACGTGTGATGTTTATGAAAAAAGATTGCTGAATAATGGCTTGAGGTTGCGGCAAGGACCAATGAAGAACAACAATGACTTGGTGCAACGGAAGGAAGCACGTGAATAGGCAGGTGTACGTGAGCCCAGGCACACGAGGGTGAGAAGGCATGGTGTAGTAGTGCGTGATTGAGCAGGGTGGATAGCTTATGTACGTGTGGGCAAGGGCATGTGCAGGCTATCTCACGAGGTGTGCAAGGGAGCATGTGTAAGCGATGGTGCGCAAGGACTATTGGGCGTGCGTGGCTGGTGGTGGGTGTGGTTGAGGGTAGTAGTTGTTGTTGCTAGCAGCTTGGGACGTATGGCACTAGGGTGTTTGGAGAGTGGAGGGTGCTATGATTGATGGAAGAAATAGGTGAATGGGAAGGTGGTATGTAAAGTGTGAGTACAGGAGAGTTTAAGTCAAATTCTTAAAATGAAATAATTATAAAATATTATAAATCCTAATGCTATATAAAATTAATAACAATTATTATATAATATAAGTATATTAATATATTATTTGCTATTACCTTATTTATTAAAATGAAAACTCTTTGTAAAATAATGATAAGATATTAAACAATTCTAATCCTATACAAGGTTCATAGCAATTAATATGTATTCTATAAATATAATTATATATTAGTTGTTATCATCCTATTTATTAAAAGTTAAAAACTTTTATTTGAGCTGTTTTAGAAATATTTACAAAAAAATTAGCTAATTTTCATATTTACAAAAAAGTCAGCAAATTACTGCAAATAATTCAATTAGGTACCTGGACTAAAATATAATTTTAAAATTGAGCTATACACTAAAATTTGGATCAAAATCGACCATTTTATTCAACAAATTACAATTAAAATTTTATTTTTTCACTTAGGGAATATTTTCTTGGAAGATTCTGTGAAAATCAATTCCTAGGAAAGATTGGAGGGATCACAAACGGTTCCGCTTACGTTCCAATCTCCTAGATAGATTTTATTTTAACGTACTATTCCAAAAAGTATAGCTTGAGTCATTTATTTAAAAAGGAAAATGAAAAAAATTAGGCATACGATAAAATGAGTGAGGTTTTATCCCGCTCAATTTTATCCCCCAGTAATGTTTCAATCGCTGAGCGTTAACTTTGAAATTAACTCCCTTACTATGAAGTTCAACAACTCCATATGGGAAAACTTAATGAATGGTGAATGGTCCAGACCAACATGGTTTTATCTTACCTTGAAAGAACCTTAATTTGGAATGGAAGAACAAGACTTGCTGACTTGCTTCAAATTCTTGAACTTGACTGTGCTTGTCATGTGATAGCACTACAAAGAACATAGGTGTTGCCCCTACTTATTGGTTAAATTGTTCCCATTTATTTATTCTTAGCATACATTTTAGCATTTTCAGTTTAGTAAATTGCATTTTATTACTAAGTGAATCCTAGCTTATTTTATCATTAATTTGCTATCTTTTCAATCTTTCATTGAATAACTAGATATTTTCATATGAGAACATTTGGAATGCTTCCAACTCATTAAGTTGAAGCATCTGTTTCTCTTTAGCAAGCTTGAAATCCAAATTGAGCTATTGAAGAGCCCAGTAAGCTGTATGTTATAACTCCAAGGGACAATGACAAGCTTTCTAAAAAACCACTGATAGGGAGACATCCCAAAATGTGGTTTTTTTGTTTTCCTATAAGCCCATAAAGCATCATCTAGTCTTTTGGACCAATCTCATCAGTTTGGACAAATTACCTTGTCGAGTAAACCTTTTATCTCCTTATTTTCTAGTTCAGCTTGGCCATTTGTCTATGGATGGTAAGCTAGGGCAATTTGTCTATGGATGGTAAGCTAGGGCAATCCTGTGCTTCACTCTATACCTATCAAGCAACCATTTCAACAATTGTTCACAATTTGGGACCCCTTATCATTGATGATAGCCCTAGGAGTTTCAAACATTGGCATCGTTCGTCGGATATGCGTCGGTCTCAACCCATTTAGATACATGATGTACTACTACCAATATATACTTGTGACAAAAAGAAGAAGAAAAAGGACCAAGAAATTTAATACTCCAAACATCGAATAGTTCTACCTCAAAGATGTTTCTCTGGGGCATCTCATTTTGTTGGCATTGATCACAACACTTTATGTAGGCATATGCATATTTGAATAGAGTTGGCGAAAAAATTTGGCTTGCAATACTTTGGCCATAGTCAGTGAACCTCCAAAGTGTCCGCCACTTGGACTTGTGGGACAATGATATAAAATTTCATGTACCTCATTTTCTGCCATGCTGATAACTATTGAAAAGAGTTATATTTAATGCCTCTAAATGGAATTAATTGGTTGTAATTGTGACATAATGGCCATTATGTGTTACTTTTATCACTTGGGGAGGAAATATGTTGTTTTGCGTGAACACATGTGTAGGAAGAGGAAGAAGATAAAGAGGGAAAATAAGGAAAGTGAAACATTGCAGTGGCAAATGGTGAGATTGATTGCCAACAAAATTGCATGGCAATTCCAGGAAGATGACTCAGCACTCTATTCACGTCACTCTCAACTAGCTGTGCTTGTAGTAGAAAAACCAACATGAAAAGAGGAATGAAAGAAGTGTGTTAACTAGTACGAATCTACCCAATAAGAGAATGAAAGGTAAGAAAAAAAGAAGATGAACAGGAGAATCAGCACGAGAGAAAAATTAGTGACAAAAGTTTCTCTCTGCACAAATAGAACTCCATTAGATATTTCCAGAGAAAGAGAAAGGTAGCAGCTAAGAGAGTAGAGTACATGTGAGAAGAAAGGGAAGAGACATCTACCCTTGATTCACATACAATCGGAAGACAAAAGAAAAGCTAGAGTGTGGCGAGAAATCCTACATTTCTACCTTTGTTTTCCTATTTTTGTGATTTAAACCTTTTTTGAGAATGTTGATGAATGATTTTATTTTGGTGTTAACTTTTCCATCCATGAACTAAATCTTTTCTGGGTTGGAGTTATTTGGATTAATGTTTTGTAATCTTTAATGCTTATGATTTGAGATTGTTTTTGTCACCATTTCATTCGATTTATTCTTATTTTAAACACATGCATACAAGTTCTAGACATAGTTGATTGTGTGTTGTGTTCTTTGATGTATTTTTTAATTTTGAAAAGGTTAGATATACTGGATCTTGAATAGTTTGATGCAAATGAATACTTGATAAAATATTCGTAGCACTCTTGACATAGATGTTGCAAGTTGTGCAGAGAAGAACAATCATTTTAGTTTTTAATCTAGAGCTCATGGACATATAGAAACTTAGATTTTTAGCTTAAGATCTATTTATCGAAAGAGACAGGTTACAGTAGTGGCTCTCTGAGTAGTTGGCTAGACTATATTTTTTAGTGGCAATATTTTGATATGAGCATTTCACCTGAATAATTCCAGCCCCTATTCCTTCAACTACAAAATTACTCTTCCTTTTATATGTAATTTGCCACTACATTTTATTTACCATATTAATTCTTTGTTTTTAGAATTTGTGTAACGCCCTAATTTTCGAGATTTTTGAGATTTTGCACGAATTTAATTTTTGCTTACCTGGATGTGCTAAATTATGCTTTGGGTGTGTTAGTGGGCCTTTAGAAGGCCTACGCTTAAGTTAAAACCCGATAGAATTTTAAAATTTTGAACCCAAGGGAGATGGGGATTTGACTAAGTGGGCTTTTAAAAAAATGTTGGTAATTTAAGACACAAGATGACCTGTGGTAAGGTGGCAATGTAACGCCACTTAGAACACAAGGGGGCATGTGGAAGCTGTGCAAGAGCTAAGGTTCAAATCTCATGGTAAACAATGTGATGTTTTATTTTTATGCTTATGTAAGGTAAGTGATGGAACTTAGGTGAGACTCTGTTGGAAGGAGTTTGAAGTGCTCATGGGATTGAGTCAAGGAGGGATAAGGCAAGAAAATTTAGGGAATTTGAATGGAAAGTAAGAGTTGGCCAAATAGGGGAGTGTGGAGTTGCATATTTGGCTAAGGGAGCTTAGAGTAGCATTTTCAGCATCTTTGGTTTTGAGTGTATGCCGATTGCTTGTTGCCTACTCTTCGGGATTTGTTTTGGGTCATTCTTTTGGGTGTGCCGAATAGGTATAGGATCTTGAGAGCTCCTTCATTCCATCTTTTTCTCCTCTTTTCTCTGATCAGAAAAGCTGAAATATTGTGCACATCTTAAGCTCTGTCGAATTCTTTCTTCTTGGCCGAACCTATTCTCTTCTCTCTTTTCTTATTTCTTTTCTTCTTTCTCTTCTTCTTTTCCTTCTCTTTAACAATTGGATTGATCTCTCTAAAGCTTTTGGCCGATTGCTTCAAGGGCAAAAATTGAAACTCTTCTTGGCCGAATACTACAAAAGCCGAAATCTCAAAACTTTAAATCCTCTATTGTCGTTTCCATCTTAGGCCGAACCTTACTCACTTTTACTTTGGAAGCCAAAACTCACAACTCTCTTATCCTTATGTCGACATCTCTTATCTGTTTAATAAACATCCATTCTCCTTTTTGTTTCTACAAAAGCTGAAACCTTCATACCTTATAGTGATTCAGGAACTGAATCTTTCGATCACTTAGATCTATCCTCTTTTTGTGTATTGATTAGATCTACAATAGATCTAGATTAGGCTGGTTTGGGGACTCTTCTTTGGCAAATAAAGCATTGGTAACTACTCGAAACCCTTCTTTCATAATTTGGTGATTCAAGAAAAGCTGAAAACCCCTAACTCTTCAGGGTGGCTGTTGTTTTTGACTAAGAAGTTATGTTAGCCTTTTCTTTCGATTCTCTTATGTTCCAGTGTGGAAAAGAGGTGATCTAACGAGGAGCATTAGAGGCTAGGACCGTTGGAGCAATCTAGATCTAGTTCTAGTGGTAGATCTCGGTAAGGGTAAGTGGATATCAGCTTTGGGTAAGGATGGCCGAATATGGTGATATTTGTATGATATCGATTCCGTTTGATATCGTTGGATTATAGTCTAATATCATAGTGGGTTGTTGTAGGCTAATCGCGTGAGGAATCTCGTCGTAGTGTATCGCAAATCAGGTGTGTAATCGACACCCTCTAGTAGGCTGATCGACAAAAGCTGAAAAGTTGAAATGCCAAAATTCTGGCATTTCATGGGCTTGCGAGAGTGCGAGCGCTCGTGGGTCGGTTTGAATCGGTAAAATATGTAATCGTAAATGGTAAGAATGATGTGTATGCATTCTCATGCATATGGGTAGTATTGGGCCTTGAAGGGCCGAATTTGGGCCCAATGGGCTTACAGGCCCATATGGGTGAAAATGAGTGGTAAGTTTATTCCAGTAGTTGAACTATCTAATCTGATAAAATGGGTGTAAAAATTGAACTTAGTGGGCCGTAGTAGCTAGTAGACTCCGTTAGGACCATTAGGGTTTTAGGGCCCGATGACTTAGTAATTATGAAAAGGATTAAATAAAATTCTTGGATGACATTAGGGCTGTTAACAAACTGTAATGAGCATGAAACCCTAAAAAATGGAAAATTTATTGAAATACCCCTTAAGGGTAGAAAACTATTGTTTTACCCCTAGGTGCAAAAAGACCATTTTACCCCTACGGTTAAGTTGACTGATTTGCATGCTAAATTATATATGTTTACTGTATGCCATCTCATAATATACACTGTTGCATAGGATTGAGTTTTGATGGAGGAAGTGCTAAGTGGCAATGCCACGTATACTGGTAGAGGCTCTGCCTCGTATTACTATTTTAGTGGCTTGACCCGTTATCTGATTAAGCAGCTAGGCTACGATTGTGGTGTGTAGAGCTGGGTGGGTTGAGTTATTCCTCACATGGTGTGTAGGGCTGGTACAGGTGGTGTGTAGGGCTAGATTGGGCTTGGGCTTTGCATACATGCATAACTTTCTAATCTGTTACTGTAATAGGCCAAAGGCCCACACTATTTCTAAATAGGGTTAAGGCCTAGCAATCACTATTTTCTGAATAGGGCTAAGACCCAGTTATCACTGTATTTGGATAGGGCTTCGGCCCAGTTGAGCTTGAACTGATCTTGACTCTGGTTGGGTTTAGCTTACACACTGAGTTTCCACAAACTCACCCTCTTTCCTTTTCATCCATGCAGGTGAACCCCAACCTTGGAGGGCTTGGAGCTGGAGGGATTTGGAGTGGCCACGTGGACTGCTTTTTGGTTTTAATGTTTCTTTTAAGTTACTTATTTTATTATGCAATAGTTTTTGGGTTTTTAATCTGTAATAAGGCCGCCCGAGAATTATTTTATTTTCATTTGGTTTTAAGTATTTAATTATTATCTGTTAAAAATTGGTAGACTAAGGCTGCGTGGATTTTAATTTCAAAATTAACAAACGTTTTCAAAACCTACTCAACGTGACAAATGGATAATTTAATAATAACGACTCTCAAACAAAATCTTCTAAAAGTGAACCCCAACTGATAGTGGATAGGATTTTCATAAATTAAATAACCTGCTTTTTCTCGAAACACTTAAAATGGTTTTGCTAAGTTACCCTAAACTTAATAATAGAGAAACGATGCGTAATTCACTTTCCATGTGACACACCAGATCTGGCCATAACATCTGGGTCGGGTTTGGGGTGTTACATTTAGTGGTATCAGAGCCCAATTGCAACAACTTGGCTGTGGATTGGATCCAAAAAGGTTTTCTTAAAATTTAAATTCAGCCCCAAAAAGGTATTTTACAAATTGATTTTGGAAAATTTCTCAAGAAAACCCTTTTCCAATTGATTTCCTTCAATATATACATATTTTACTAAAATTTAAGGTTTTATTTTGGAAACAAAGTCTATTCAAAGGATTTAGTTTTACAAAAATTTGGTTTTTTGAAATTTGGTTTTTGAATAGTGGCACACTGAATCTCCGGCACCAAGTCTGTAAGTATCTTTTACTATATTGTATTTTACTGAAATACTGTTATACTACTTTAGATAGTACTAAGACTCTACTAAGATTCTGTAGTTAGGGTAATACTGAAACTGTAGAGACTGAGATAGTAGGAAAAAACTAAAAACCCTAAAAGATTGAGACTATAGCTAGGCTACGATTCTGTGAAAACAAAACTCTAAAATATTATCTGTACATAAGACATCTATAATAAATACCAAAATACTGAACTAATTCATAAAATTTGTAATCAGATCATACGATATAAGTATGAGGGTAGCTCGTGGACGAGGCCGTGGACGTGGCCGAGATAGTGTGCAAGCTGGGTCTTCATCTTTGGGACATATGCCAGCTGAGGGGGCACAACCACCGCTTACAACTGAGACTGGGATCGAGCTGCAGGGGGCGATGCTTTGTCCCAGGCGATGTTAAGGGTTCTGGAATGGGTCAATGAAGCAAGTACGGGGACTGTGAATCGGGGATCTATTTTTGAGCGACTCCAAGCTAACGGAGCAGAGATTTTCAGGGGCATATTTGGAGTACCCCAAATGTGGCCAAATACTAGCTTGAGGCCTCCGAGCGAATCATAGATGATTTGGATTGCTCAGTAGAGCAGAAACTGAAGGGAGCAGTATCTATGCTGCGAAATGAGGCATATCAGTGGTGGATCACTATGAGGATAATACCCCAGCTGAGCGGGTAACTTGGGAGCTGTTTAAGACGAACTTTAAAGGGAAGTACGTTAAGGCGAGCTATGTGGATGCCCAAAGGAAGGAATTTCTAGACTTGACCCAGGGTAATAAGTCTGTTGCAGGCTAAATTCTTAAGGTTAAGCCAGTACGCTAGTGGGATAGTCGCTACGAAATATGAACGTAGTGTACGTTTTAAGGATGGCCTCAGGGATGAACTTAGGGTGTTGATAGCTCCGCAGAGGGAACGTGACTCTGCGGCTCTAGTGGAAAAGGCTAAGATAGCCGAGGAGGTGAAACGCATGGAGTGGCAGAACCATGAGAAGGATCGGTTTAGGAGGGATTCTAGATGCTCAGGTGCTGCGTGCAGGAATGTCAAAAGGGTTAGAGTGGACGAACCGATTCGAGCACTTCCAGTGAATGTGGTTAGACCGCATGCTGGCGTGGATTGTGGCAAAGTGCATATGGGAGAGTGTTGGAAGCATTCTGGGGCATGTTTCTGGTGTAGGTCCAAGGAGCATAGAGTCAAGGACTGTCCTCAAAGGCCGGCTCTGACACAAGCTGCTGATCAGAGGGTTGCTCAACCAGTGCGAGGTGGACCACAACCGCCGAGAGGCCGTGGTCAAGGTAGGGGCGGCAAGGGAAATGGTTGTGGACGTGGAGCATTGGGTAGAGGTGCTTGAAATGCTAAGGCTCGTCAGCCAGCATTGGTTTATGCTACCCATCATCGAAAGGAGGGTGACACACCTGATGTCATAACTGGTACATTTTTTATTTCTAGCATGCCATACACGACCTTGATAGATATTGGTTCTACCCATTCTTATGTTGCATGTGATGTATCTAGGGCATTGGGTGTGCACTCTAAGGAAACTGTGAGTGGGGTAACTGTGATAAGTCCACTGGGTCACTCGGTTAGCGTAGACAAACTCATCAAATATGTGCATTTAGAGACTCAAGGTAGGATTTTCTCTGTGGACTTAATCGAGCTACCATTTGGAGAGTTCGATCTCACCTTGGGAGTGGACTGGCTTATTAAGCATAGGACGACTCTGGATTGCACTGCTAAGCGAATGGTGTTAAAGAATGTGAAGGATGATAAGGTAATGGTTATAGGGGAGCGAAGAGATTACTTGTCTAATGTTGTCTCAGCTTTGAGAGCTGAGAAGCTGATTCGCAAGGGTTGCGAGGCATATTTGGCATATGTGAGTTAGTCTGATGCTGAGGGTTTGACCGTAGGAAAAGTGAGAACTATCAAGGAATTTCAAGATGTCTTTCCTAAGGAGCTTCCTCGGTTGCCTCTGAATCATGAAGTCAAATTTGGAATCGACTTGTTGCCTGAAACAGCTCCAGTGTCCATCGCACCTTATAGGATGGCACCAAAGAAGTTAGTGGAGTTGAAAACATAAATCCAAAAGCTATTGGATAGAGGTTTTATTAGGCCAAGTGTGTCTCCGTGAGGATAGGAGCTTCGATATTTTCGAAGATCGATCTTCGACCTGGATAGCATCAGTTAAGGGCCAAAGAGGTCGATATTCATAAGATAGCATTCAGAACTTGATATGGTCATTACGAGTTTCTGGTAATACCGTTTGGATTGTCGAATGCACCTACGGCTTTCATAGATCTGATGAATCAGGTATTCCAACCTTACTTGGATCGATTCGTGGTCGTCTTCATAGATGATATTCTGGTGTATTCGGAAACTGAGGAGAAGCATGATGAGTATCTCCGTATTGTTCTACAAGTGTTGAGGGAGAACCAACTCTATGCAAAATTTAGCAAGTGTGAATTTTGGTTGTGAGAAGTGACGTTCTTAGGTCACGTTGTTTCTATTGAGAGGATTAGGGTGGATCCTTAGAAAATTGAGATGGTTCTGGAATGGAAGCCACCGAGGTCTGTATCAGAAATTTAGAGTTTTCTGGGTTTAGTAGGGTACTACAGAAGGTTTGTGGAAGGGTTCTCCTTGATTGCTGTGCCGTTAACAAGACTTTTGAGGAAAGGAGTACCATTTGTATGGACTGAGAAATAGCAAGAGGCTTTCGATATGTTGAAGAAGGTTCTGACTGAGGCGCTAGTATTAATTCAGCCAGAGTCTGGGAAGGATTTCACTGTGTATAGTGATGCGTCGCATGTTGGTTTGGGCTATGTGCTGGTGCAAGAGGGTAAGGTGGTCACTTATGCATCACGACAGCTTAAGCCTCACGAAGCGAACTACCCTACGCATGATCTGGAGTTGGCGGCAGTGATTTTTGCGCTACAGATTTGGAGACACTACTTGTATGGAGAAAAGTGTATTATTTACACGGACCATAAGAGTCTCAAGTATTTGTTGACTCAGAAGGAGTTGAATCTTAGGCAATGAAGATGGATAGGTTTGCTTAAGGATTACGACTATTCTATTGAGTATCACCCAGGCAAAGCAAATGCGGTGGCGGATGGACTGAGTAGAAGAGTTGTAACTGAGTTGAGAGAGGCTCATGGCGGACCTTGTGCCATGCATCCTAAAGGGAATAAGCTATATCGAGATTTAAGAGAGTTGTACTGGTGGCCTGGACTTAAGCATGGAGTAGTGGAATTCGTGGGTAAGTGTCTAACATGCCAGCAAGTGAAGGCTGAGCATCAACTGCCTTCTAGGCTTCTACAACCGGTGAAGATTCCACTTTGGAAGTGGGAGAGGGTAACCGTGGACTTTGTGAGTGGGCTACCCTTGACGCCTACTAGGAAAGACTCGATTTGGGTGATTGTGGATAGGTTAACCAAATCTGCTCGTTTCATACCTGTCGAAACGAATTACTCACTTCAAAAGTTAGCCAAGTTGTATGTGGCAGAGATAGTGCGACTTCATGGAGTGTCAGTTTCGCTTATTTCTAATCGAGATCCTAGGTTTACATGTCAATTCTGGCAGAAGTTACATGAGATGTTGGGTACACTGTTGGATTTCAGCACTGCTTTTCACCCCCAAACGGATGGACAATCAGAAAGGGTGATTCAAGTTTTGGAGGACATGTTGAGGGGATGTGTTATCGACTTCTGAGGTAGTTGGGAGGATTACTTGCCATTAGCAGAGTTTTCTTACAAGAACAACTATCAGGCAAGTATTCGAATGGCTCCATATGAGGCACTGTATGGACGAAGGTGTCATACACCTACCTGTTGGACTGAGTTGGGAGAACATCAGGTTCTTGGGCTAGAGTTGGTGGTAGATACTGAAGACAAGGCAAGCTAATCAAGGATCGGTTAAAGGAAGCATCTGATAGACAAAAATCTTATGCCGACTTAAAGCGTAAGGAAGTTGAGTAGTAAGTAGGGGATATGGTCTTCTTAAAGGTCTCGCCTTGGAAGAAGATATTAAGGTTTGGTAAGAAGGGCAAGTTGAGTTTGCGATTTATCGGGCCTTATTGAGTTCCTAAACGAGTAGTTCCGGTAGCATATCAACTATAACTACCGCCAGAGTTAGACCAAATTCATGACGTTTTTCATGTCTTCATGCTAAGACAGTATCGATCTGATCCTTCACATGTCGTACCAGTGGAAGAAATTGAGGTGAAAACAAACTTGACTTTTGAAGAAGAACCTGTGCAAATTTTGGAGCATGATGTCAAAGTATTAAGGAAGAAGTCAGTTCCTTAGGTGAAAGTACTTTGGCGCAGTCATGGTAGAGAATAAGCTACGTGGGAGCTAGAAGAGGCGATACGTCAACAATACCCTCACCTATCTGGACCAAGTAAATTTCGTGGCCGAAATTTCTTTAATTGGGTAGAGTTGTAACGCCTTAATTTTCGGGATTTTTGAGATTTTGCATGAATTTAATTTTTGCCTGTCTGGATGTGCTAAGTTATGCTTTGGGTGTGTTAGTGGGCCTTGAGAAGGCCTAAGCTTAAGTTAAAACCCGATAGAATTTTAAAATTTTAGACCTAAGGGAGATGGGGCTTTGACTAAGTGGGCCTTTAAAAAAATGTTGGTAATTTAAGACACAAGATAACCTGTAGTAAGGTGGCAATGTAATGCCACTTAGAACACAAGGGGGGCGTGTGGAAGCTATGCAAGAGCTAAGGTTCAAATCTCATGGTAAGTAATGTGATGTTTTATTTTTATGCTTATGTAAGCTAAGTGATAGAACTCAAGTGAGACTCTGTTGGAAAGAGCTTGAAGTGCTCATGGGATTGAGTCAAGGAGGGATAAGGGGAGAAAATTTAGGGAAATTGAATGTGAAGCAAGAGTTGGCTGAATAGGGGAGTGTGGAGTGGCATATTTGGCTAGGGGGCTTAGACAGCATTTTCAGCATCATTGGTTTTGAGTGTGTGCTGATTGCTTGTTGCCTACTCTTCAGGATTTTTTTGGGTCATTCTTTTGGATGTGCCAAATAGGTATAGGGTCTTGAGAGCTCTTTCATTCCATGTTTTTCTCCTTTTTTCTCTGTTTAGAAAAGCCAAAAATATTGTGCACATATTAAGCTCTGTTGAATTCTTTCTTCTTGGCCGAACCTATTCTCTTCTCTCTTTTCTTCTTTCTTTTCTTCTTTCTCTTCTCTTCTCTTCTCCTTCTCTTTAACAATGGGATTGATCTCTCTAAAGCTTTTAGCCGATTGCTTCAAGGGTGGAAACCGAAACTCTTCTTGGCTAAATACTACAAATATTGAAATCTCGAAACTTTAAATCCTCTCTTGTCGTTTCCATCTTAGGCCAAACCTTACTCACTTTTACTTTGCAAGCCGTAACTCACAACTCTCTTATCCTTCTGTCGACATCCCTTATCTGTTTAATAGAAATCCATTCTCCTTTTTGTTTCTACAAAAGCCAAAACCTTCATACCTTATAGTGATTCGGGAACTGAATCTTTAGATCACTTAAATCTATCCTCCTTTCGCGTATTAATTAGATCTACAATAGATCTGGATTAGGTTGGTTTGGGGACTCTTCTTTGGCAAATAAAGCATTGGTAAGTACTCGAAACCCCTTCGTAATTTAATGATTCAAGAAAAGCCGAAAACCCCTAACTCTTCAAGGTGGCTGTCATTTTTTACTAAGAAGTTATGTTAGCCTTTTCTTTCGGTTCGCTTGTGTTCTAGTGTGGAAAAGAGGCGATCCAACGAGGAGCATTGGAGGCTAGGAACGTGGGAGCAATCTAGGTCTAGATCTACTGGTAGATATCGGTAAGGGTAAGTGGATATCGGCTTTGGGTAAGGATTGCTGAATATAGTGATATTGGTATGATATCGATTTCATTTGTTATCATTGGATTATAGTATAATATCATAGTGGGCTATTGTAGGTTAATCACGTAGGGAATCTCGTCGTAGTATATCGCAAATCAGGTGTGTAATTGACACCCTTTAGTAGACTAGATCGGCAAACCAAAATGCCGAAATTCTGGCATTTCGAGGGCTTGCGAGCGTCCGAGCGCTCGTGGGTCAGTTTGAATCGGTAAAATCTAAAATCGCAAATGGTAAGAATGATGTGTTCGTATTTTTGTGCACGTGGGTGGTATTGGGCCTCGAAGGGCCGAATTTTGGCCCAATGGGCTGACGGGCCCATATGGGTGAAAATGAGTGGTAAGTTTATTCTAGTAGTTGGACTGTTTAATCTGATAAAATGAATGTAAAATTCAGACTTAGTGGGCCGTAGTAGCTAGTAGACTTCATCGGGACCATTAGGGGTTTTAAGGCCTGATGACTCAATAATTATGAAAAGGGCTAAATAAATTGCTTGGATGACATTAGGGCTATTAACAAGTTGTAATGAGCATGAAACCCTAAAAACTAGCAAATTTACTGAAATACCCCTTAAGGGTGGAAAACTACTGTTTTACCCCTAGGTGTAAAGAGACTATTTTACTCATAGGGTTAAGTTGACTGATTTGCATGCTAAATTATATTTGTTTACTGTATGCCATGTCATAATATACACTGTTGCATGGGATTGGGTTTTGATGGAGGAAGTGCTAAGTGGTAATGCCACATATAGTGTTAGAGGCTCTCCTCGTATTACTGTTTTAGTGGCTTGGCCATGTTATCTGATTAAGCAGCTAAGCTGCGACTGTGGTGTGTAGGGCTAGGTGGGTTGAGTTATTCTCCACATGGTGTGTAGGGCTAGTACGAGTGGTGTGTAGGGCTGGATTGGGCTTGGGCTTTGCATACATGCATAACTTTCTAATATGTTACTGTAATCGGCCAAAGGCCCACACTGTTTCTGAATAGGGCTAACCCAATTATCACTGTATCTGGATAGGGCTTAAGCCCAGTTGAGCTTGAACTGGTCTTGACTCTGGTTGGGTTTAGCTTACACATTGAGTTTCCACAAACTCACCCTCTTTCCTTTTCATCCATGCAGGTGAACGCCAACCTTAGAGGGCTTAGAGCTGGAGGGATTTGGAGTGGCCACGTGGACTGCTTTCTGGTTTTAATGTTTCCTTTAAGTTACTTATTTTATTATGCGGTAGTTTTTGGGTTTTTAATCTGTAATAAAGCCGCTCAATAATTATTTTATTTTCATTTAGTTTTAAGTATTTAATTATTATTCGTTAAAAATTGGTTAACTAAGGCTACGCGGATTTTTATTTCAAAATTAACAAACATTTTCAAAACCTACTCAACGTGACAAATGGATAATTTAATAATTGAGTCTCAAACAAAATCTTTTAAAAGTGAACCCCAACTGATTGTGGATAGGATTTTCATAAATTAAATAACTTGCTTTTTCTCGAAACATTTAAAATGGTTTTGCTAAGTTACCCTAAACTTAATAATAGAGAAGCGAGGTGTAATTCACTGTCCATGTGACACACTAGATCTGGCCATAACGTCTGGGCCGGGTTTGGGGTGTTACAATTTGATTTCATTAATTCATTATACACACATCCTATTGAACCCTAAATTATTTCCTTTTATTTAGCATAATTAATAGGATTATAATAACTTGCTCAATTTCTTACCAATTTCAAATCCCTTTGGAGACAATACTTACTTGTCACTTTATTACTTGAATGACATGTACACTTGCACAATTGCATTAGTTATTTACACACAATAGGTTTTTGGCACTGTTATCGGGGATTAGCAGCATTGGTGAAAAGTTGATTTGTTATTATTCTTTTTATTTTTGTTAT
Organism: Gossypium stocksii; assembly: GCA_020496765.1. Lineage (NCBI taxonomy): Eukaryota > Viridiplantae > Streptophyta > Magnoliopsida > Malvales > Malvaceae > Gossypium > Gossypium stocksii. The sequence continues at coordinate 31,910,144 of CM035624.1, forward strand.
AACAGTTAATTAGTATTTTATTTGAGTTTTTAGGTTTGTATTAATGCATGAGAGGTATTCAATAGGATACAAACTATTGTTTTGATCCTAAAATTGAAAGGACATTAAGGAGAAGAAGAAAAAAGTTAAGAGAAATAGAGAGGATTATAAACGATCCAATCAGAGAAGATCAGGTACTCCAGAATGAAAGGAATGCTGATATTCCTGGAATTATAAATGATAAAGATAGACCCATCAGAGAACATGTAGTGCCTATTTTTGATGATCTAAATCAAGGAATTGTTAGGCCACATATTCAAGCTTAACACGTTGAGTTAAAACCTGTAATGTTTTAGATGTTGCAAACGGTAGGGCAATCTACCTACTGAAGATCCAAGATTGCACTTGAGACTTTTTCATGAAGTCTGTGACTCATTCAAGTAGCAGGGTGCTCGTAAAGGTGCCCTTAGATTAAAATTGTTCCTTTATTCATTAGGAGATCATGCTAGATCATGGTTGAATACTTTACCATTGGGTACGATGGCATCTTGGAATGAAGTATGTCAAAGATTTTTGCTTAGGTACAATCCTCCCAACATGAATGCCATGCTTAGGAACGACAGTGCGTTAGGTACAATCCTCCATTATTTATTAGGAGATCATGGCAGATCATGGTTGAATACTTTACCATCAGGTATGATGGCATCTTAGAATGATTTGTGCTAGAGATTTATGCTTAGGTACAATCCTCCCAACATGAATGCCAAGCTTAGGAACGACATTATACATCATTCAGGCAATCTGAAGATAAGGCATTATATGAAACATGTGAGTGTTTCAAGGAATTAATTAGAAAATGCTCGATGTATGGTTTTCAACAATGTGCACAGATGGAAATGTTCTGCAATGGATTAAATGCTCATATGTGAATGGTGGTGGATGCATTTGGTAATGAGACGTTGCTTGAAAAATCCTATAATGAAGCATACAAAATTCTTGAAACAAAAGGAAAAAATGATTATCAGCAGCCCAATGCTAGAGTTAGCACTGGTAGAAGAGTTGCTGGAACAATGGAACTTGATGCGAGTACATCGTTAATAGCTTAGGTATCATCTTTAACAAATATGATTAAAACTTTGAAAAGACCCTCTACAGTATTGGAGATAAATGATGCAAAACTAGCATGCGTATGCTGTGTAGAAGATCATGTTTCTAATGAATGCCTATCCAACCCAGCCTCTACATATTACATGGGGAATTTTAATCATATCAACAACAATCCCTACTCTAATACCTACAATCTAGGGTGGAAACAAATCAGGGAATGGGAAATGCTAGCACTGTTAATAAATAGAATGTGGCTAGTGTACCACCTAGATATAGTTAACCAATGCCACAGAAAAATGTGCAACAAAGTTTGTGATCATCAACATCAGCTATGAAAGCTTTCCTAAAAGTGTATATGGCTAAGAATGATACAATTATTCAGAGGCAGACAACTTCCTTAAGAGCTTTGGAGAATCATGTGGGACAAATTGCCACAACATTAAGTTTCAGACAACAAGGAACATTGCTTAGTGTCATAGAATGTTCTTATCTCAAGGAAAGGAACAATGTAAGGCCATACCACTCCAGAGTGGCACTTAGCTTCCAGGAGTTGTGAATGATGCCCTTTTTAAGGAGGAAAGTACAGAAGTTCCTGGAAACACAACTTTCAAACTAGAAGTAGAACAAACTAAAAAAGATGGGAGTGGACAAAAGCATATAGAAGTAAATTCATCTTGTGGGGGAAATACAAATGCCATGGCAAAGTAATCTCAGCAAATGGAAGGAAAGCCACAGCCACCTTTTCCCCAGTGTTTCCCAAAGTCGAAACAAGATGCTCAATTCAAGAAATTTCTAGAGGTTTTGAAGCAATTACATATCAACATACCTTTGGTGGAAGCACTAAAACAAATGCCTAACCATGTGAAATTAATGAAAGGTGGACAGTAATGTTGAAGAATAGATTACCACCAAAATTAAAAAATCCAAGGAGATTCACTATATCCTACTCAATTGGAAACCATTATTTAGGCAAAGCATTATGTGATTTAGGTGCAAGTAACAATTTAATGCCTATGCCTATTTCCAGGAAACTAGGGATAGGGAAGGCAAGACCTACTACATTCATACTATAACTAGCTGATAGATCATATGTCCATCTAGAAGGTAATGTTGAATATTTACTAGTAAGAGTTGATAAGTTCATCCTTCCAGCAGATTTTATTATTCTAGAATGTGAAGTAGATAAAGAGGTACCGGTAATACTTGGACGACCTTTCTTAGCAACTAGTACAACACTGATTGATGTACAAAAAGGTGAGTTAACCATGAGAATTAATGATCAGCTATTGACATTTAATGTGTTTGATGCTTTAAAGTGTGCAGACCCAGATGTAGAATGCCATGCTGTAGAATTTGTTAACATTGTAATTCAGGAAGAGTTTGTGGGACATATGCACAACGATTCTAATGTAGACTCTATTGAATTAAATGAAACAAAATTGACTGAAGAATCTAGAGAACTGATGGAAATTCAACAATTTGAAAATGTGTACAAAAAAGCTTTGAATCGTTAGACTTATCAAGTTAATATTTCAACCTTCCTTGCTCGTCAATAGAAGATCCACTTGTGCTAGATTTGAAGCCATTACTAGTGCATTTGAATTATGCTTATTTGGGAGATATTGATACACTGCCTGTATTTATTGTTGCCAAGCTTACAATAGACAAGGAGAGGCAATTACTCGAAGTCTCTAAAAAATCCAAGAAAGCTCTTCGATGGCCAATTATGGATATCAACAGAATTAGCACAGCAATCTACATGCACAAAATAATACTTGAAGTTTTCTATGGAAAATATATTAAACAACATAGGAGACCTAATCTTGTCATGAATGAAGTTGTTAAGAAGGAGATAATCAAATGGTTGGATGCTGGAATATACCCGATTTCTGATAGCTATTGGTTGAGCCCTGTTAAGTGTGTACCCAGCAATGATAATAATGAACTCATTCCCACACGTACCATCACAGGTTGGAGAGTTTTATGGATTATCGAAAACTCAACAAAGCAACAAAGGAGGACCATTTCCCTCTACCTTTTATAGATCAGAGACTGGACAGACAAGCAGGGAAAGTCTTCTACTGCTTTTTAGATGTTTACTCAGGGTACAACCAAACTGTCATATCTCCTATTGATCAAGAAAAAACAACACTCACCTATCCTTATGTAACATTTGCTTTCATAAGAATGCCATTTGGGTTATATGATGCCCCTAAAAGATTCCAGCATTGCATGATGGCAATATTTTCGACATGGCGGAGAAATTCCTTGAAGTATTCATGGATGATTTCTCAGTGATTAGCAACACTTTTGAACACTATTTGAAAATTTTGGAGTTAGTACTTTGCCTATGTCAAGAAATAAACCTTGTGTTGAATTGGGAAAAATGCCACTTTACGGTTTGTGAATGCATTGTTTTGGGCCACTAGATTTCACAGCAAGGAATTGTCATCCGCAAATCAAAAATAGAAGTCCTTGAAAAGTTGCCACCACCTACTTCATTGAAAGTAATTAGAAGCTTCCTGGGTTATGTTGGATTTTACTGTTGCTTCATCAAAGATTTTTTATGATATCCAAACCTCTATGTGAATTGTCAGAGCAAAACTGACCATTTCGTTTTAACGAGTTAAGCTCAAAAGTGTTTGAATAATTAAAGGAGCGGTTAATTACAGCACCTATAGTCACCGCACCAGACTAGACTCTGCCATTCGAACTAATGTGTGATGCAAGTGACTTTGTTTTTAGAGCAACGGTGGGGCAAAGAAAAGCCAAGATGTTTCATGCTATATATTATGCCAGTCACACACTGACAGATTCACAACTCATTTACACCACCACGGAGGGAGAATTGTTACTAGTTGTGTTTGCCTTCAAAAAATTTAGAGCTTATTTAGTGGGCACCAAAGTTACAAATTGAATGATGGAATGGATGCAAGAATTAGGATCGGATATCCAGGACTTTTCATGACAAAATAATATAAAAGAACCAAACTACCTGCCAAACTTTAATACATCTAGAACATTTTAGGAGGAGAAAAGTGAAGATGATGAAGAGGAAAAAGAAGAAGCTACCGATAATGGATATTATATTGATGACGATGACTATGAGGTGACCTTTCAACCACAATATTCTACACAGAAGGGGCCCATACTCTGAAGCCTAGCCCATTAAGTACATTCGTCAAGCGGAGGTTCCTCTTGAGTTCAAGTTTTAGGAAAAGGAAAGGAAAAAATGGAAAGGGGTAGATGCATTATTTTTATTCTGTCGACGAATAAACTTTTTATTTTTAGGATTACAATTAATTTGAACAATTATTATTTTTATTTTAGGAGTAGGATTAGCAATAGAATTTTCTTTTTATTATTTTGCCATATTTCAAGTTTTCTGTGTAGGAATCCCACATGATAGAAGCACAACATTATTTAAACTAACAACAATGAAGGAAGAAAGAACCTACCTGTAGGTTTGAGCAATGTCACGATCAATCGAGTAACTTCTTTCCTTATCTCTTTTAGGCTACACATTGAGGACAATGTGCTATCTAAAGTGTGGGAGGGTGTAACAGCCCGGTTTAGACCCTAATTGGAACGAGTGGTTTCGAGACCACTTAACCGAGTTAAAATATTATTTTTATTATGTTAATAATGTTTACAGTGTGGTAGTATTACTGTGTGAATGTTTCATAAAGAAATTTTACCGATTAAATAGTTAATTCGGTAAAAAGGATTAAATCGCGTAAAGCGAAAACTATGCGTGCCATTAGTAAAATGACTTATTTGATCATGGCTTTATAAATGGATGTCCTTGACTGGTAATTATACCATTTCAAATTTGAGTGGATGGTAGTGGACATATTTTCTTAATGATTTTGGTTGTTTAAATTAAGGTTAAATTTGACATTTTATAATTATATGTATATTAATTAAAAGACAAACAAATAATGCCATTATTTTCATTCATCTTCCACCGATTGTCCAAAGAAAAAAAAAGGTTTTTAAGCATTTTTCATTTGACAATTCTCAAGCTAATTTGGATCAAGACAAATGAATTCAAGAAATTGATCGTAATTTAATTCAAATTTTTTGTATTAAAATATAATTAAAATTTCAGTAATAATAAATACAGTAAAAATTTTCTAATAGTAATTTAATTCAAAATTTTTTTCTTAACTAATAATATTTTAAACTTGTCAATCATTCAGGTTTCTTCTCCTAACCCAGACTCAAAGCCCAATTCTTCTATGCCCAAATTCAGGGTGCTACAGTATTTATGATTTATAAATTTGAACTTGAGCAAGTGAGTATCAAACCTACAGGGTTAATATTATTGATCGTAAAACTGTGTGATTGATAATGGTAAAGAAGGTTGCATGATAGATGTATGAATTGGCTGAGTAAAATGATATGATTGTATATATCTATATACGATACCATGTAGTAAGTTTATAAGTAATTAGATGTATTGAATTTTAATTAAGTGCAAGTATTCATGTTGAAATGAAATATATGAAGTTATATGTGATATTGCCGAATGGGTGATACCTTGTTAATCATGTTTAAGAAAATTACTTCAATTGAGTTTCGACATTTGAAAGTCCGTATGAATTATGATGAATACTTATGATTTTGGATATGTGAGTTATGTGCTAGAATAAATTTCGTATTAGTGATTTATCAGGCTAAAAGCCTAGCAGGCCTTGAGCCGGTGTGATTTATCAGGCTATAAGTCTAGCAGGCCTTGAGTCGGTGTGATTTATCAAGCTAAAAGCCTAGCAGGCCTTGAGTCGGTGAGTTTTATCAGGCTTACGCCTAACAGGTTTATATCGGTGTATTATTTTAGGCTCGATGCTTATAAAGTTGTGTGCCAATGTGGTATAGAATGTGTAAGATGAGTTCGATGGTCAGGGATGACCTAATTTATTGGCTATTCGAAATTAGGTAAGTAAGTAACACGAATATTTGTTACAATTTATGAATTATTGAAATGAAAGATGATATATGATGAAATGATATGAGTATTGAAAAGTTACATGAGATCAATGATTTATATATAGATGAATTGATACATGGCTTAAATGAAATATAGTTATGAAAAGTGACATGATTTATACAGAAGGTATATTTGAATATGAATTACTGATGTTATGATGAGTTAATATTTATACGGGTATAATTCTACTTTCGATTATAGGAATGTGTTATAGGTTATACGTAACGAAATAAATAGACACCAATACTATGTGAATTCTATGATATTGATGTTGTATAGGTGATATGTGATATAAATGGTTTAGTTACATATATGGCACTCAGTATATAGGATACAGGGTTTTCGATGTTGGTCTCAAGGGTTCAACTGCAAAGATGATGCTACGAGAATAGAAATGATGGTACAAATCAGTACAGTGATTCGAATGCTCGCTCGTGTTGGAAGTCATTGAAGATTTAATCACACTATCCAGAAGACAATTGGTATTTCTGAACTCTTTGAAATTGGGTAATATGGCATGTATAGGCTAGTTAATAAGTTGATTATATGGTCAGTTGTTTATATGAATGTGAGATGAATTTTGGGTATTATGATCAAGTTGTGTGATATGGCTTGATGTGAGAGAAGTTGGTTTGATATGAAAGCATTATATGATGTGTGCATTTAGTGGTAAAATTTATAATTGGCATTTTTGTTTGAATGATATGTGATTATGGACGAGTTGATAAGAATGTTGAAATGTGATTAATTTGTAAGTGGTATTTAAATGCTTATATATATGACTAGATGGAATGGTCACTTTAGTATAAGCTTATATAATTGTTTTAAGCATGATATGTTGGATTAATGTTGAATGATGTCGACGACTGATAATTTTAAGGTTTTACAGTTCCGGTTTGAGTTACAAGTCCAGTAATGCCCCTTACCTATTCTGGTGATGGTTACGGGATAGGGGTGTTACAGAGGGTAATATTGGAAGTTTGTTTTCAATTTTTATTTTTATTTTTAAATGTATGCTTAAGCTTGTATAAATACATGTGATTGGTTAGGAGGATGTTAACCACCTCCAGACGTACCAACATCTAGAGTCTAAATACTAAAATAAAATAAAGAATTATGAGATGATATTCGCAAGTATATGAGTCGAGTTATAATATAGGTTTTACAATGAAGTAGGTGAGTACTCTGAGGATCGTACCTAAGGGAGGCAATTACTACATCAATCTTAACTTAAACACTTAATGATCTAATGAATTCTTTTAAATAAGTTATAGTATGAAAGAAAAATAAGAAATAATTTTAGGGTTTCTTAAAGAAAATAACATAAAAGAATTGAATTTCAAGAGATATAAAGAATAAAGTGAATCAAATTTGAAGATGGGTAATTAGCTATCTTTAATAATCCCAATCAACTATCATCTCAAGTTCCTCGTCAACCAACTACTCATTACCCTAGCAAGATCATTCGATCTTTCACTACATAGACTACTTATCTTCTGACCTCACAGTTCAGACTAGCTTGGGCTAAAGGTTTTCATGAATGGGGAATACCAATTTTAGGTTAATAGCCACCTTGATGACTTCCAGGGGTTGCCAGGCCTAGGGCTTATTTCATATTCTTCCTTTTGTAAATAGTTGATCCGTTGACTAACCCTACAAAATAGTTAAGAGATCATGCTTCCACTCGCAAATTCTTCATAGGAGGATTAGTTCACATGACTTTTACAAACAACATGGAACAGATGGAATAATTAATCTTAAGGAATGGATCAAAATAGAGAGTTTAAGAAAAGCCTGATCAACATTGATAATAAGTGTGAATCCACAATAATTGATCTCCTTTATAAATAAGAACTCTTGAAAGAACCAAAGAATAAATAAACTAAAACTATGAAAGCCTAAAGAAATCAAGAAAACAAAACTTAAACCTAAATAAAGAATCTAAGCTAATGGAATGGTGTCTATAAAGTGTGCCAAATGAGCCTATTTATAGCCTTCAGGTAGCCATCGTCCTTAACCTTAAGTTAGCTAATGTTCCCAAGCTTTAAGTTTAATTGTGCAGACAAAAATGCCCCTACTTTGTGTTTTATTACCATCATAGAGTCGATGTCGCGACACACTAGGACCTCGGTTGTGACATAGCGACCAATATGCTCCTCTGCAGCCATCTTTAGGGGTATTGTAATGCCCTGGATTTTGGGCCTAGAAGAATTAGGCTTTGGGCTTGGGTGCATTTAAAATTCTTGAGGGTAAGACATCAGCTCAATTTGCAAGTTATAACTATTGGGTTAGTGATTTTGGAATGTTAGAGGGTTTTTATGAAGTTCTGGGTTCAAGCTTGGGTATAGGAAAATTCTTGGTTTTGGCCTTAAGGGAACCCTGAGCTCAAGTGGGATAACTTATAAATAAAAGGGGGCTAATATAAGATACAAAACGAGATGTGGTCTAGTGGCAAGGAAGTGACACCATAGGGGAAGCAAGGGGTCCAAGGTTCAAGCCTTGGCTCTTACAATTTATTTTGGTTTCTCTTTTAAATAAATCTAGAAGTGTGGAGGTGGGCCTTAAAGTTAAATGTGTTGGACTTATGACACAAAAGAGCTTGTGTCTTAGTGGTGGTGGCGTGGCATGGCTATCGAGAAGACTTTGATTCGAATCCCTTTGCACACAAAGGTTGATTATTTTGCTAATGAGTTGGTTTTGGAGGATTGATGGAGAATCCCACATTGGGAAGCTAACATGAGAATAGGCGAGAAGCTAGCTTTAAATAGAGCAAACCATGAGGAGAGTAAGCATACCTTTCTTAGCTTATCCCTTTCGTATTGTGGCGTGCTCGTTTGGGTTAGGCGTTGGATCATTCGTTAATCTGTATGCCGTTAGGTCACTATGGTGGTGATCGTAGTTGATCAACACCACTGGGGAGTCAAGGGTGTGATTATTGTTGGCTTTTGGGCATAACGGCGTTCAGAGCGCGTATCAACTTTAGATACCTATCAGGTGTGTATTTCACACTACCCTAGCTGTAGAATGGCAAATGTCGAAATGCCGAAATACCGGTCACACGGTGATGGTAACCACACGAGTGTGCGAACGCACGTGTGGGAGCTTTGACGTGATAGTTGAGACCATCATGAGTATTCTCGTGGGTTTAGGCTGCTTCGGGCCAGTGGGCCCAATGGGCCTGTGCGCCTAATCGGTCAAATTGTATGATTGTGTAGTAAATATTGGACTGGACTATGTGAATCTCATATCTGTGGCTAGATTTGGGCAAAAAGGGCCACACGAGTGTGTGGGCCCACTTAAGCAGAGAACGAGCCTTAGTCCCATTCGCAACTTTATCCCTATTTAGAATACCTAATCGCTCGAGGCGACTGTAGACCTCCTGAGGGATTGATAAAATTATAGAAATACCTCTAATTTACAAAATTACCGAAATACCCCTGGTTTGCAAAATTACCGAAATACCTCTAGTTTGTGAAATTACCAAAATACCCCTGGTTTGCAAAATTACTGAAATACCCTTGGTTTGTGAAATTACCAATACCCTCGGTTTGCGAAATTACCAAAATACCCCTGGTCTGTAAAATTATCGAAATGCCCCTAGTTTGCAAAATTATCGAAATACCCCTGTAGGGTAGGATTACCAAAATACCTCTGTAGGGTAAAATTACCGAAATACCCTTGTAGGGTAAAATTACCAGGGTACCCCTGTGGGGTAAAATGATTGTTTTGCCCTAGGGTGTAAAATGACTGTTTTGCCCTTATGGGCAAGTGACTGATTTGGACTGTGTACTGGACTGTTTTGACTATGATTGTATGACTGTGTATTAACTGACTTGACTATGGTTGTGTGACTGATCGACTTTTAATATATAGTTATGACTGATATTGAGCATGTCATCCTGCATTCACGTATGATATTATGACATGTCATTCTGCATGGGTTTGGGTTATATTGATGGAGGAAGTATTATGGCTTATAGCCATCCTCTCTAAGGCCCATGGCCTTCCTGCTTATGGCTTCTAGCCATCTTGTTATTTGGCAGCTTCGTTGCGATACTTATAGCTCTGTGCCATCCTGATCATGGCTCTTTGCCATTCTGCTATGGCTTTAAGCCATCCTGTTATCTTAGTGCCGCAACCGGTACTAAGCTTGGTGTGTTGGCTGGGTGGGTCGATTTAATCCCCTCATGGTGTGTTGGTTGATACGGGCGGGGTATTGGTTGGATTGGGTTGGTTTTCTGTCTACATTTTTGCACCTATTATTGTTATTGCATTGGGTTAAGGCCCACCTGACACTATTTTTGTTACGGGCTTAGGCCCATTCTGTTTCTACTTACTGCATATATGATTATTTGGTTTATAAGGGATTACACACTAATTTTACATAAACTCACCCTTCTGACTAACTGTGTAGGTGATCCCCAACGTTAGGTGGTTCGGTGCTGCAAGGAGCTCGATGGTGGCCTATACCTCTACTCTGGTTTTATACTAGTTGGATTTAAATATTTTATTCAGATTTCTATTTTGTAATAAGGCCTCTTTAACTTTTGGACTTTAATTCGGGATTTTACAGTATTTGGTTTTATATCTGCTTTGTAATAAAGCCTCTTTAACTTTTGGACTTTAATTCTGGATTTTACAGTATTTGGTTTTATATTTGCTAGTTTTAGGACGCGGTTTTCAAAATGATAATTGTTTTCCAAATCAACACGTTTCTGGAACACTTTCATAAAGATCTTGACTCAATTCCTAAATATCACACGTTCCTGTGATTCAACGATTTAAAATTAAGCTTCTGCAACTAGAAAATATTTTTACAAGGTAATTAATATCATTTTAAAGGGGAAAAGTCTTAAACCACATGTTGGAAATAAACAAACGAAATTTGAGATTTTACCCAAAGGCTAAACGACAACACCTTTTAAATGAGAAGGGTTTTCAATGAAAACAAGGTTTTCGAAAAACACTTCAATGTGACATGCCAGATTCGGGCCTAACTTCTTGGCTGGGTTTGGGGTGTTATAGGTATGTCGCGACACCCTAAGCCTATGTCATGACATTGAAGGCAATTTCTTACTTTCTCCATTATGTTCTCTATGTTGAGACATCGGATCTCCCACCTTGCCACATAGCGTCCAATATTGGTCCAAAATGTCTGCTAGTGCTCTCCTGTACACTCACAAAGTACATTAGCTCTCCTTTAGGCCTCATTCAAGACTTAAGTACAATAAAATACTGAATATGCAAATTTTATTGACTGAAGAAACTTACTTAAAACATACGAAAAATGCTTGTATTCAAGCTACTTAAATGTGAAAACTAGTTGAATTTACTACATCTGATCACAGTAGATTAAACTCCCCCACTCATTAGTCATTCATTGTCCTCAAGCAATCATAAACAAATATGGCAAATAAAAATGACGATCCTTTAGCAAGTACGGTACAAGTATTTATTTCGGAGCATTAGACTTAGGCCTTTCATGTTTACTAACAATTTCAAAATGATGAGTAGTTGACTTACCACTTTTGATCACAAACATCTAAGTTTAGTATGTTACAAAATATACAAGTGTTAAGTTACTTATCTATATGAATCTTTAGTATGATGTCCATTCATGTATAAAGATACTTAAGTTAGATACGACTTGTTAGCTTGCAACGTTCTAAGCCTTCGTATAGGTATGGAATTAGAAAATAGTAAGCATCAAAAGGTTACAAACATGAAAATAGTTTGGCACATTGTATTGATCCTTATTCTTCCCCCATAGTGACCCTTACTCACGCACCGCCTGATTTCTCCTTCTATCAACTTCCTTGTCTCTTCATCTATAAGAAGTCATGGCATGGCATATGTCGTGTGTGAAATGATACGCGAATTGTGCAAGTATACATATCAAATTAAGTAATAAAGTGATGAGTGAGTATCGTTCCCACAAGGATTAAATTGGGGCACAAAAGTGGTCAATTTATTATAATAAAGTGTTATTAGAGCTATGGCAAAAACAATGATAAGTATGCACTGGAAATTAAAAGAATAGTAATGTATGCAATATATGGAATTAATGAATACTTGGAAATGCTATGACAAAACAAGAGTAGATATGTAATGGCAATTATGAGAACTACTACGAGAATATTATGTAAACGAACAAAAAAAAAAGTAATACTGATACGGTAAAGATACGGTGGCAAAGAATAAAGGATATATGATGTTAATTTGGAAGGTCGAGACTACTATGAGTCTACCCTTACTGTCATTAATTCCTTGGAAAATTTATACTTAGTTTACTACTGAGGAGAGTTCTAAAATGATCTGGTTCTTTTTAGAGCAAAAACCTCAAGTTACCTTGCCTGTGTCTGTAACACCCCTAACCTGTATCCATCACCGAAATAGGGTTACGAGGTATTACCGATCAATCACATAATATAAACATATATTTCCTATACATAAGTAATTAAAGTCAACAATTATTCAAACATATTCACATTATCCCTTATAAAGGTCTACGAGATCTTAAACATGCTTTAGAGAAGGTTCAGGAGTAAACCGATCACATATAAAAATTTCAAAAACTTAAAAAATTTTCAAACTTACTGATCTCACATGCCTGTGTGAATAGGACGTGTGCCTCACATGGCTATAGACACAATCGTGTCATAGACCGTATGAAAATAGAGATGTAACACCCCAAACCCAGCCCAGACATTATGGCCAGATCCGGTGTGTCACATGAACAGTTAACGTTTTGCTTCTTCTTAATAAATGTTATATTAGCTTTAACAAAATCTGTACTACCTTTATTTGAAAAGAAACTTATTTAGATATAAAAGCCCTATTCACTACCAATGACGTTTATTATTAAAAATTCTTATTGCTGAATCATCGTTATTAGATTACTCATTTATTACATAATGAAGGTTTTGAAAACGTTTGGTAATTTTGAAAAAAGATTTCGCGTAGACTAGTCTATCGTTTTACTCAAGTAATAAATAAATAAAGTAAAAACAAAATAAAATAAATACCGAGCAGCCTTATTATAGTTTAAAACCCACATAAAATAAAGCTTAAAGATATAGAATTGAACTATAAACCAACAGTAGAACACGTGGCCACTCCAAATACCCTGTAGCTCCAAGTCCTCTAAGGCTGGGGGTTACCTGCATGGATGGAAAAGAATGGGGGTGAGTTTGTGAAAACTCAATGTATAAGCTAACCCAACCAGCATCAGAGATCAGTTCAAGCTTAGATTGGGCCGAAGCCCTATTCAGATACAGTGATAACTGGGCCTTAGCCTTATTCAGAAAACAGTGTGGCCTTAGGCCCATTACAGTAACAGATCAGTTTGTAGTATTTTATGCATGTATGCAGGCCCAAACCCAATCCAGCCCTATACACCACCCGTACCAGCCCTACACACCATGTGGGGAATAACTCAACCCACCCAGCCCTACACGCCACAGTCGCAGCTTAGCTGCTTAATCAGATATCGTGGCCAAGCCACTAAAACAGTAATACGAGGCAGAGCCTCTAAGCAGAATACGTGGCATTGCCACTTCAGCACTTCCTCCCTCATAATAACCAACCCCATGCAAATAGAATATAATATGACATGGAATATAGAGTATCGTATATAGTAGCATGCAAATTAGTAAACTGAACCCTAGGGGTAAAATGGTCTTTTAGCACCTAGGGGTAAAACAATAATTTCTACCCTTAAGGGGTATTTCGGTAATTTTGCCAGATTTTAGGGTTTAATGCCTATTACAGTCTATTAACAGTCCTAATGTCACCTGAGCGACTTAATTAACCCATTTCATTTTTACAGAGTCATCGGGCCCTAAAACCCCTAATAGGCCCAACGGAGCCCACAAGCTACTACGGCCCACTAAGTCCAAAATTTTCACCCGTTTTAGCAGATCTAACAACAAGATTACCAGAATATACTTACCGCTTGATTTCACCCATATGGGCCCGTAAGCCCGTTGGGCCCAAATTCAGCCATTCGAGGCCTAAAACCACCAATAAGCACAAAAACGCGCATACTAGTCTTACCGTCCATTATTGCCATTTTCACAGTTTCAAACCGACCCACAAGTGCTCGTATGCTCGTAAGCCCTCAAAATACCGATATTTTGGCATTTCAACTTTTTGGCTTTACTGATCTAGTCTACCAGAGGGTGTCGATTACACACCTGATTTGCGAAATATGCAGGAATCCTTCGAACGATTAACCTACAATCGTTTTAACCATATGTCAAGTATAACCTAATTGAATAATCGATATCAACTTAACATACCTATTTGGCCATAATAGAGAATTACCAACACTTACCTTTACCGAATCTGACCGTTAGATCTAGATCAAGATTGCTTTGAGATTGTTAACCACTCTAGCCTCCAGAGATTAACCTTATGAAAGGACATAACACTCCATTAGTATCAAAAGAGCCCAACGACTAAAACTTTAGAAGGGATCTAGATCGACTTGAATGAAAGGGTTAGGGGGTTTTGGCTTTTCCCTTAACCAAAAGCAAGAGAAGGTTGGAGTTCTTACCCAATCATTTACTTTATCCACTAGCCATCACAAAAGTCGTTTTCTACCAAATCAAACCCGATCTCTACCAGATCTAGCCTAAAACCTGAAGGTGAAAAAGATGTCTAAGATATTCGACCAAAGAGAGAATTTGCAAAATAAAAGAGAGGGTTTTGCTAAAGAGAGTAATTAGTCAAAAGAACTTTATTGATTTTGAGTCTTTCGGCTTTTGAAGAGATAAGAGAAAAGAAGGAGAAGAACGATTCTCTAAGTTTCAGCTCTTTGAGTATGTCAACAAAGGAGAAGGCTTCAAGTTCTGGGATTTTGGCTTTTAGACAATCAATTAGAAGGCTTGTGCAAGGTTAAACAAATCGATGAAAAAAAGGAGAAAGAAGAAGAGAGGAAAGAAGAGAAGGAAGAAGAGAGTAGATTCGGCTCTTTAGAGAAAAGGTGAGAATTCGACCAAAGAATAAGAAATCAACAAAGGAACCTTGGGGTCTAAGGCTTTCGACCTTTGATGTAAGGGTAGACAAGAGAAAGAAAAGAAAGAAAACAACTCGAATGCACACTCTTACTCTACTTAATTTGACACAACGCAAGACCAAAACAAATCCCGAAGGCACAACAGCCAAAAGAAATCGGCACACACTAACCCCAAATGCCGAAAATGCCAATAGCTTAGGTCCCTAGCCGAACTTACCATTCCAAAGCCCCTTATTCAGCCAACTCTTACTCCTCTTTCAAAATTCCTAAATTTCCTCCTAGATATCCTCCCCTTATCCCTTCTCACCTAATTCCATGAGCACTTCAAACTTTTCCCTTTAGAATTTCACTTGGGATCCACCAGTTACCTTGCACAAGTAATAAAATAAAAGAAGCAATTTGCTAATCCATGGATTCGAACCTTAGCTCCTTCACCATCCTTGACACACCACTCCCTGTGCTTTAAGTGGCTCCATCTTGCCACTTTAACACAAGCTTTCTTATGTCTTAAATTCCCAACATTTACTTAAAAGCCCACTTAACTCGGGTCCCTTCTCACCTTAAACCAAAATTTAAAATTTTACCAGACCTTAGACTTAAACCTAGGCCTTCGAAAGGTCCATTAAAAACACCTAACACATCAATACTACACATCCAATCATGCAAAAATTAAATTCTAGCAAAAATTCAAAAACTCGAGAAATCGAGGCGTTACAACTCCACCCCTTAAAGAAATTTAGCATCGAAATTTACCTAGTCTGAACAGGTGAGGGTATTGTTAACGAATCGCCTGTTCTGGCTCCCATGTAGCTTCTTCTCTACCATGATTTTCCCAAAGCACTTTTACCAAATGAACTAACTTCTTTCTTAATATATTGACATCACGATCCAAATTTACACAGGTTCTTCTTCAAAAGACAAATAAGCTTTAACCTCAATTTCTTCAACTGGTATGATGTGAGAAGGATCAGACCGATACAGCCTTAGCATGGAGACATGAAAGACATCATTAATTCTATCCAACTCCGAAAGTAGTTCCAACTGATATGCTACCAGACCCACCCACTTAAGAACTCGATAAGGCCCGATAAACTGCGGACTTAGTTTGCCCTTCTTTTTGAACCTTAAAATCTTTTTCCAGGGCGAAACCTTTAAGAAAACCATATCTCTCACCGAGTACTCAATTTCTTTACGTTTTAAGTCAGCATAAGATTTCTGCTTATCAGATGCTTCCTTTAACCGTTCCCTAATCAGCTTAACCTTATCTTTAGTATCCGCTACCAACTCTGGCCCAAGAACCTGTCTTTCTCCCAAAATCTGTCCAACAAGTAGGCGTACGACACCTACACCTATACAACGCCTCATATGGTGCCATTCAAATACTCGCCTGACAACTATTATTGTACACGAACTCTACCAACGGCAAGTAATCATCCCAACTACCTCAGAAATTAATGACACATCCTCTTAACATAAACTCCAGAACTTGAATCACCCTTTCTAACTGTCCATTCGTCTGAAGGTGAAAAGTAGTGCTAAAATCTAACTGTGTACCCAACGCCTCATGCAACTTCAGCCAGAATCAAGATGTAAACCTAGGATCCCGATCAGAAATAACGAAACTGGCACTCTATGAAGTCGCACTATCTCTGCCACATACAACTTGGCCAACTTTTGAAGTGAGTTGTCAGTACCCAAACTTGGCCAACTTAGTTAGCCTATCCGCAATTACCCAAACTGTGTCTTTCTTGGTAGGCATCAAGGGTAGCCCACCTACAAAGTCCACAGTTACCTTTTCACACTTCCAAAGTGAAATCTTCACCGGTTATAGAAGTCTAGAAGGCAGTTGATGCTCAGCTTTCACTTGCTGGCATGTCAGACACTTATGCACAAACTCTGTTACTTCCCGCTTAAGTCTAGGCCACCAGTACAACTCCCGTAGATCCCGGTACAACTTATTCCCTCCAGGGTGCATAGCACAAAGACCGCCATGAGCCTCTTTCAGAATTGCCTGCCTCAAGTTAGAGTCCCTCGAAATACACACTCTTCCTTGAAAACATAGAACTCCTTCACTGTTCAATCCAAAATCAAAAGTTTCACCACTCTTAACTTGTTGAAATTAAGGAGCCAGTGACTCATCATCTAACTACTTTTCCTTAATCTGCTCTATCTAGGTTGTTCTTACTTGTAATTCTGCAAACAAGCTACCATCGTCATACAGGCTCGACGAGCGTACATCACTCTCAACTCAACAACAGCTCTTCGGCTCAGTGCATCAGCCACAACATTCGCTTTAACTGGGTGATACTCAATAGAACAGTCGTAGTCCTTAAGCAACTCTATCCATCTTCGTTGCCTAAGGTTCAACTACTTCTGAGTCAACAAATACTTAAGACTCTTATGGTCCGTGTATATACGTAACATCCCAAACTCGGCCTAGACGTTATGGCCAAATCTGGTGTGCTACATCACCTAAACTAATCCACATTGCCTAATTACTAAATTTGGTGGTGAGTTTTTGTAAAACAATTTCTGGGGTTTAGAAGAAATTCCCAGTTATTTGACGATCAACCTAATCTCTACCCGTTGTAAAAAGATTTACTTCTTTATCATTATCTTGGTTAACCGATTGTAAATGTGGGGTTGGTTTTGAAAGCAATGGTTTAAGTTTGGAAAAATGTGCATCGCTGTAGTTAAATTAATTTAAAGCGAATCATGCATAAATAATAAAAATAAAACCCAAATCAAAATAGTTAAAGCGGCCTTATTACAAACCCAAAATGAAAGTAAAACAATGATTAAAATAGCAAAGTAACTAAAGCAAGTTTTAAAACCAAACTCCATTTTCATGGCCGCTCTTAATCCCTCCCAACTCCAAGTCCACGAACTAGGGCTCACCTGCAAGGATGGAAAGGAAAAGGATGAGTTTGGAAAACTCAGTGTGTGCAGAAGCCCAACCAAAGCCCAAGTTAGCTCAAGCCCATTGGGCCTAAGCCCTATCCAGTCTCAGTCAGATACTGGGCCGAAGCCATATTTAGTCACAGTAATCTGGGCCGGAGCCCTATTCAGATAACAGTATGGCCTACAGGCCCAATATAGAATAGTACAGATAACAGTGTGAATGCAAGCCCATATCATGTGGGGAGACTACTCAACCCACCCAACCGTTACACACCACCCGTACCAGCCAACACACCATGTGGGAAATAACTCGACCCACCCAGCGCACACACCACAGTCGCAGTATGGCTACTCAGATAATCAGTATAATGAGGCAAAGCCCCCTCTCAGTAAACGTGGCATTGCCACTCACGCTTCCTCCACAATAACCCAACCCATGCAATAGATAGATATATTATGGCATACAATAATAGTAACAGTCAAATCATGCAGAACAGTCGTACCTAGCCCTAGGGGTATAATGGTCATTTTACACCTAGGGGTATAACGGTAATTTCTCACCCTTAAGGGGTATTTTAGTAGATAATCTATTATGACGAGTTTTAAGCATGTTACAGCCACTAATAGTCTTTATTTTCATCTCAACAGTCAATTTAACAGTTTTTAGCCGTTTCAGTTACTAGGCCCTAGAACCCCTAATGGGCCCTATAGTGTCCATTGGCTCTCTAAGCCCATTTAGTCCGAGTTTAACATTCAGTTACTAGTTTTAGCAGTTTCAACCCCACAGTCTTCCAGAATACCCTTAATGCCTATTTTACCCAAATGGGCCAAAAGCCCATTGGGCCCACATTCGGCCCATTGAGGCCCAACTTACCGACGTGAACGAAACTGCACACTCGCCCAACCTACCAGTAGGGATTTCAGATCCACCATATTCCTATTGACTTCAGAGCGTTCGCACGCTCACAAGCCCACGAAATGCCAAAACTTCGGCATTTCAGCTTTTCGGCTTTTGTCGATTTGAACCATGAAAGGGGTGTTCGGTACACACACCGATTTGTGCTTTCACCGGCGAGGACTCCTAAGCGATACCTCTTACAATCCATCACTTAACCGCTTAGACCACAGATCTACAAAAACCACAGTAGAAAATCCCTTACCACAATCGGCCAATGTCCCTAATGGCCATGAAATCTTATCTTGTCGACTTAAATGCACTAGATCTAGATCTGGTTGTATCGATGCCTTCAGTTCCTCGTTTGCTCTCCTCTTTCACTAACTAACACGTATAAGAACCAAAATACCACACTTGCTTATCAATATACTATGTCGACAGCCTCCCTAAGTACAAGGGATTTCGGCTTTTCCTTAACTTTCAAGAAAGCGAATGTATTCAGTATTTGATCACTTATCGATGACTCTGCTTGATGAATACTGATTGCACGCCCTCTCTAAACTAGATTTGTAATAGTTCTAGCCCTAAACGCTAGTAGAGAATGGCTCTAAGAGGTTTAGCTATAGGACCTATACTCAGGTACTCTTGTCGACACAATAGAGGAATAGGGGCAATGAATCGATGGCAAAGGAAATAGATTGTGAGGGATTCGGTTTATTGGAGAATTTAAGAGAAGAAAAGGATGATTTTGGCAAAAGGGGTAGTCAGCAATGGGGAGTTTCGGCTTCTAGAGGTTGCCAACAAAGGTTGAAGAAAAGAGAAGAAGAAATAGATTGATTCGGCTTAGAAGGGTTTGCAATGGGATGAAATTGGCTTGAAGAGAGAATGGTGGGATGGAATCGGTTCAAGGTGCAAGAAGAAAGGAAGAAGAAGAATGAGGGAAGAAGAAAGAAAAGAAGTGAATTCGACTAGGAGGAGTAATCGGCAATAGGGGTTTTAGGGTAGTAGGGTTCGACTATTAGGTCAGAAAAGAAGAAAAGAATGGCAAAAAGAATAACAAAAGAAAACCCTAGTGTGCTGTACCCAATCGGCAGAAAATGAGTTCACTTACCTAGAGAAATCGGCACACTAAAGACCCAAATGCCGAATGTGCCATGCCTAGGGTTGCATGCCGAAATTGCACTATCACAGAGTCCCTTGGCCGGCCATTGTTTCTCAAATTCAAATTCCCCTAAAATCTCTCCTTGATCCACTCTCATGAGCAATTCAAACTCTCCATGATAGAGTTTCACTTGAGTGCCAACACTTGACCACACATGCACATAAAAAATAAAAGTACCTTGAACTAACCTTGACTTGAAGCCTGGACCTCCCATTCCCTCCTAGGCGCCACTTTTTTAGGAGCCTTGTGGTGCCACCTTGCCACTTTGCCGAGGCTCCCTTTGTGACAAAATTTGCCAAGTTTTTCTTAAGAGCTCTCTTGATGAAGTTCCTCCTTTCACTTAAAAACATACTTTGCTATTTTTATCGGGTTTTAACATGAGTTTGGGCCTCCTAAAGGCCCACTAATATACTTAAACACAAATTTAATAGTCTCAGTATAGAAAATACATAATTTCAACAAAATCGCAACAACCCAAAAAAAGTCCCGAAAATCAAGGCGTTACAACTCTACTCCCTTAAAGAAATTTCAGCCTCGAAATTTACCTGATCCAAATAATTGAGGGTATTGTTGACACATGGTCTCTTCAGGCTCCCACGTAGCCTCTTCTCTTCCACGGTTGTTCCATAGCACCTTTACCAATGGAATTGACTTCTTCCTTAGTACTTTGGCTTCACGATCCAAAATTTGCATAGGTTCCTCCTCAAAGGTCAAATCAGTCTTTACCTCAATCTCCTCTACTGGTACAATATGTGAAGGATCCGACCAATACCGCCTTAGCATCGACACGTGAAAATGTCATGGATACGGTCCAATTCCGGTGGAAACTCCAACTGATATGCTACTGGCCCAATCCGCTTGAGAATCCGATAAGGCCCAATGAATCGCAGACTCAACTTGCCCTTTCTCCCAAATCTCAAGGTCTTCTTCCATGGCGACACTTTCAGAAAAACCATGTCCCTAACAGTGAACTTGATTTCCTTACGCTTAAGGTCAGCATATGACTTTTGCTTATCAAACACCTCCTTTAACCAGTCTCGAATCAGCTTAACCTTGCTTTCAGTATCTGCTACCAATTTTGGTCCAAGAACTTGGCGCTCTCCTAACTCTGTCCAACATGTACACGTACGAAACCTTCGCCCATAAAGTGCCTCATATGGGGCCATCTGAATACTTGCTTGATAACTGTTGTTGTATGCAAACTCTGCAAATGGAACATAGTCCTCCCAACTGCCATGAAAGTCGATAACACAACCTCTCAACATCTCTTCTAACACCTAAATGACCCTTTCAGACTGTCCATCTGTCTGAGGGTGAAACGCAGTACTGAAGTCTAATCGTGTACCCAACACCTCATGTAATTTTTTCCAGAACCGAGATGTAAATCTGGGATCTCAATAAAAAATGATCGACACTGGCACCCCATGCAGTCGTACTATCTCTGCCACATACAACTTGGCCAACTACTGTAGTGAGTAATCGATTCGGACCGGTACGAAATGAGTAGACTTCGTCAATCTCTCCATGATTACCCAAACAGAATCTTTCTTTGAGGGTGTCAAAGGTAACCCACTCACGAAATCCATCGTTACTCTCTCCCACTTCCACCGTGGAATTATTACTGGTTGCAACAGTCCAGAAGGCAATTGGTGTTCAGCTTTTACTTGCTGGCATGTCAGACATTTCCCCACGAGTTCCGTCACTTCATGCTTATGTCCAGGCCACCAGTGCACCTCTCGCAAGTCTCGATACAACTTATTTCTTCCAAGATGCATGGCACAAGGTCCATCATGAGCCTCTTTCAGAATCATTTGCCACAAATTAGAGTTTTTCGGAATACAAACTTTCCCACAGAAACAGAGAACTCCATCAGTATTTAATCTAAAATCCTTATTCTCCCTATTCTTAACTTGCTGAAACCAAGGAACCAACGAATCATCCTCCAATTGCTTCTCTTTAATTTGTTCAGTCCAGGTCGGTCTCACTTGCAACTCAGCTAATAGACTTCCATCATCGTACAAACTCAAACGAGCAAATATAGCCTTCAACTCAGCAACTGTCATTTGGCTCAGTGCATCAGCCACCACGTTAGCCTTGCCTTGGTGGTACTCAATTGAACAGTCGTAATCCTTAAGCAACTCTATCCATCTTTGTTGCCTAAGACTCAACTCCTTTTGTGTCAACAGATACTTGAGACTTTTATGGTCAGTGTATATAATACACTTTTCCCCATATAGGTAATGTCTCCAGATTTCCAATGCGAAGACCACCGCTACCAACTCTAAATCATGCGTAGGGTAATTTGCTTCGTGAGGCTTAAGTTGTCACGAAGCATACGCAACCACCTTGCCCTATTGCATCAATACACAACCTAATCCCACGTGCGAAGCATCACTATACACAGAGAAATCCTTCCCAGACTCTGGCTGAATCAACACTGGCGCCTCAGGCAACACCTTTTTCAGCTTGTCAAAAGCTTCTTGATGCTTCTCAGTCCATATAAACACTACTCCATTCCTTAACAGCTTCGTCAACGGTGCCACGATTAAAGAAAACCCCTCAACAAATCTTCTGTAATATCTTGCCAGACCCAAAAAACTTCAAATTTTTGATACTGACCTCGGTGGCTTCCAGTCCAAAACTACCTCAATTTTTTGAGAATCTACTCTAATCCCCTCAGCTGAAACAACATGACCCAGAAAAGTCACTTCTCGCTGTCAGAATTCACACTTACTAAATTTCGCATGCAGTTGCTTTTCTCTCAATACTTGCAGAACAATTCGAAGATGCTCATCATGTTTCTCCTCTATTTCTGAATACACCAATATATAGTCAATAAAGACGACCACGAATCGATCCAAGTATGGCTGGAACACTTGATTCATTAAATCCATAAAAGCTGCAGGTGCATTCATCAATCCAAATGGCATAACCAAAAACTCATAATGACCATATCGAGTTCTGAATGCCGTCTTATGAACATCCACCTCATTTACCCTTAGCTAATGGTATCCAGATCGAAGATCTATCTTGGAAAACACTAAAGCTCCTCTAGGCTGATCAAACAGATCGTCAATTCTCGATAAAAGGTACTTATTCTTTATCGTCAGTTTGTTCAACTGGCGATAATTGATGTACATACGCATCGTCCCATCCTTCTTTTTCACAAATAGTACCGGTGCTCCCCATGGAGACACGCTCGGTCTAATGAAACCTTTATCTAACAACTCTTGAATCTGTGCTTTCAGTTCCACTAGCTACTTTGGTGCCATTCTGTAAGGCGCAATGGACATTGGAGCTGTTCCAGGCAACAAATCGATCCCAAACTCAACTTCTCGGTTAGGAGGTAATCTAGGAAGGTCCCCAGGAAAGACATCTTGAAACTCATTAATAGTTCTAACTGTCTCCACTGTCACATCCTCAGACTCAGTTTGGCTCACAAATGCCAAGTATCATTCGCAACCCTTGCGAATCAGCTTTTCAGCCCTTAAGGCTGAAACCACCTTGGACAAGTAGTCCCTTCGCTCTTCAATAACCATTACCTCCTCGCCCTCGGTTGTTCTCAAAACCATCCTCTTGGCCGCACAATCCAGAGTTCCCTTGTGCTTAGTTAACTAGTGCATGCCCAAAATCAAGTCGAATTCCCCAAAGGGTAACTCCATTAAGTCTCCAGTAAAGATCCTACCTTGAGTCTCTAAAGGCACCTCTTAAAAGAGTTTATCTACCCTAACCGAGTGACCTAGTGGACTAATTACAGATACCTCACTCGTAGCTTCCTCAGAGTACACACCCAACGACCCAAAAATCTCACATGCAACATACGAATGTGTCGACCCCATATCAATCAGAGCAGTATATGGGATGCTAGAAATCAAGAACGTACCAGTTATGACATCAGGTACGTCACCCTCCTCTCGTCGACGAGCGGCATACACCAAGGCTGGCTGACGAGCCTCAGCATTACCAGTACCCCTGCTAGGTGCTCCACGTCCACGTCCATTTCTGTTCCCTCCTCTACCTTGGCCATGGCCCCTTGGAGGTGGTGGTCCTCCTCGTACTGGCTGAGCAACCCTTTAATCACTAGCTCGAGTCTAGGCTAGCCTCTGTGGACAGTCCTTAACTTGGTGCTCCTTGGACCCGTATCTAATACAAGCTCTAGTATGTTTCCAACATTCACCTAGATGTATCCTACCACAATCCCCACAAGGCTGTGGTCTAACAGTATTTACCGGCACAGCTCGAATTGGTTCCTCCATCCTAACTCTCTTCAAATTTCAGTTCGTAGGCCCTGATGGTCCAGAATCTCTCTTAAATCAGTTGCGATCCTTCTCGCAGTTCAGTCGTTCAACTCGCTTCACTTCCTCGGCTATATTAGCCTTTTCCACCAGTGTAACAAAATCGCGCTCCCTCTGCGGAGCTATCAGCACTCTCAGCTCATCTCTGAGGCCATCCTCAAAACGAACACTACGCTCATATTCAGTGGCAACAATACCACTAGCATATCGGCTCAATCGTAAAAACTCTGCCTCATACTCGGCAACAGTCTTACTACCCTAGGTTAGATTCAGGAATTCCTTCCTACGCGCATACACATAGCTAGCTCCGACATATTTTGCTTTGAAGGTCTTCTTGAACAACTCCCATGTTACCCCCTCAGCTAGGGTACTCTCTCTCACGGTGATCCACTACTGATATGCCTTGTCTCGCAACAATGACACCGCTCCTTTTAACTTTTGCTCCACTGAGCAATCCAGGTCATCCATAATCCATTCTGTGGCTTCCAACCAGTACTCAGCCACATTCGGGGCTACTCTAGATGTACCCCTAAAAATCTCAGCTCCGTTACCCTGGAGTCGTTCTGAAATAGACCCTCTATTCACGGTTCCAATGCTAGCCCCAGCGACCCTCTCCAATACCCTTAGCATGGCTTGGGACTGAGTGTCGTCCCCTGCAGCCCTATCATATGATCCAGTCTCAGTCGCTGGCGGAGCTCGCACCTCCTCAGCTGGCATATGTCCAGAAGACGAAGATCCAGCTTGCACACAGTCTCAGCCTCATCCACGACCTCGTCCAAGACCTCATCCACGAGCAGCTCTCGTACTCATATCGATTTATTTGTTTCACAAACAGTACCAGTGCTCCCCATGGAGACACACTCGGTCTAATGTAACCTTTATCTAACAACTCTTGAATCTGTGCTTTCAGTTCCACTAGCTCCTTTAGTGCCATTCTGTAAGGCGCAATGGACATTGGAGCTGTTCCAGGCAATAAATCGATCCCAAACTCAACTTCTCAGTTAGGAGGTAATCTAGGAAGGTCCCCAGGAAAGACATCTTGAAACTCATTAATAGTTCTAACTATCTCCACTGTCACATTCTCAGACTCAGTTTGGCTCACAAATGCCAAGTATCCTTCGCAACCCTTGCGAATCAGCTTTTCAGCCCTTAAGGCTGAAACCACATTGGTCAAGTAGTCCCTTCGCTCTTCAATAACCATTACTTCCTCGCCCTCGCTTGTTCTCAAAGCCATTCTCTTGGCCGCACAATCCAGAGTCGCCTTGTGCTTAGTTAACTAGTCCATGCCCAAAATCAAGTCGAATTCCCCAAAGGGTAACTCCATTAAGTCTCCAGTAAAGATCCTACCTTGAGTCTCTAAAGCAACCTCCCTAAAGAGTTTATCTACCCTAACCGAGTGACCTAGTGGACTAATTATAGTTGCCCCACTCATAGTTTCCTCAGAGTGCACACCCAACGACCCAAAAATCTCACATGCAACATACGAATGTGTCGAACCCATATCAATCAGAGTAGTATATGGTATGCTAGAAATCAAGAACGTACCAGTTATGACGCTAGGTACGTCACCCTTCTCTCGTCGACGAGCAGCATACACCAAGGCTACCTGACGAGCCTCAGCATTACCAGTACCCCTGCCAGGTGTTCCACGTCCACGTCTATTTCTGTTCCCTCCTCTACCTTGACCACGGCCCCTTGTGGGTGGTGGTCCTCCTCGCACTGGCTGAGCAACCCTTTGATCACCAGCTAGAGTCTAGGCTGGCCTCTGTGGACAGTCCTTAACTTGGTGCTCCTTGGACCCGTACCTAATACAAGCTCTAGTACGTTTCCAACATTCACCTAGTTGTACCCTACCACAATCCCCACAAGGCTATGGTCTAACAGTATTTACCGGCACAGCTCGAATTGGTTCCTCCATCCTAGCTCTCTTGAAATTTTAGTTCGTAGCCCCTGATGGTCCAAAATCTCTCTTAAATCAGTTGCGATTCTTATTGCGGTTCTGTCGTTCAACTCGCTTCACTTCCTCGGCTATATTAGCCTTTTCCACCAGTGTAACAAAATCGCGCTCCCTCTGTGGAGCTATCAGCACTCTCAGCTCATCTCTGAGGCCATCATCAAAATGAACACTACGCTCATATTCAGTGGCAATAATACCACTAGCATATCGGCTCAACCGCAAAAACTCTGCCTCATACTCAGCAACGGTCTTACTACCCTGGGTTAGATTCAGGAATTCCTTCCTACGCGTATACACATAGCTAGCTCCGACATATTTTGCTTTGAAGGTCTTCTTGAACAACTCCCATGTTACCCCCTCAGCTAGGGTACTCTCTCTCACGGTGATCCACCACTGATATGCCTTGTCTCGTAGCAATGACACCGCTCATTTTAACTTTTGCTCCACTGAGCAATCCAGGTCATCCATAATCCATTCTATGGCTTCCAACCAGTACTCAGCCACATTCGGGGCTACTCCAGATATACCCCTGAAAATCTCAGCTCCGTTACCCCGGAGTCGTTCCGAAATAGACCCTCTATTCACGGTTCCAATGCTAGCCCCAGCAACCCTCTCTAATACCCTTAGATGGCTTGGGACTGAGCGTCGTCCCCTGTAGCCCTATCATATGATCCAGTCTCAGTCGCTGGCGGAGCTCGCACCTCCTCAACTGGCATATATCCGGAAGATGAAGATCCAGCTTGCACACTGTCTCAGCCTCGTCCACGGCCTCGTCCACGACCTCGTCCAAGACCTCGTCCACGAGCAGCTCTCGTACTCATATCGATTTATCTATTTTACGAATTTTATGGCATTAGTTTAATGTTTTAGTTATTTATTATAGAATGTTTTATGCACAGGTAAAGTTTCACTGTTTGTTTTCGCATAATCGTAGTCTAGCTACTGTCTCAGTCTCCTAGGGTTTTGTTTCCCCTATAGTCTCAATCTTGCAGTCTTAGTACTACATTAGCTACAGTATCATGTCAAAGGCTCAGTTCTATCTATGGTACTGTTTCTGTACAGTACAGTTTATAAGGCAGAAATACTTATAGGCTTGGTACCGGGGATTTAGTGTGCCACATCTTCAATTATCTGATTTCTGAAAAACTTAGAAGGATTTAAGCCTTTTAAAATCAAATTCTCAAAACATGTGTATTTTCAAGAAGACAAGATTGAAAAGAGTCTCTTTAAAAAAAAAATTCCAGAAAATCTGATTTTCCAAAAATATCCTTCTTAGGTTAATAAAATTTTGAAAGCCTTTTTGGACCCAATCCACAGCCAAGTTCTTGCAACCTGGCTCTGATACTACTAAACGTAACACCCCAAACCCCCTAAACGTTACGGCCAAATTTGGTGTGCTACATCACCTAAACTAATCCATATTGCCTAATTACTAAATTGTGTGGTGAGTTTTTGTAAAATATTTTCTGGAGTTTAGGAGAAATTCCCGGTTATTTGACGATCAACCTAATCTCTACCCGTTGTTAAAAGATTTACTTCTTTATCATTATCTTGGTTAACCGATTGTAATGTGGGGTTAGTTTTGAAAGCAATGGTTTAAGTTTGGAAAAACGTGCATCGCTATAATTAAATTAATTTGAAGCGAATCATGTATAAATAATAAAAATAAAACCCAAATCAAAATAGTTAATGCGGCTTTATTACAAACCCAAAATGAAAGTAAAATGAGTGATTAAAATAGCAAAGTAACTAAAGCAGGTTTTAAAACCAAACTCCGTCTTCGTGGCCATTCTAAATCCCTCCCAGCTCTAAGTCCACGAACTAGGGCTCACCTACAAGGATGGAAAGGAAAAGGATGAGTTTGGAAAACTCAGTGTGTGCAGAAGCCCAACCAAAGCCCAAGTCAGCTCAAGCCCACTAGGCCTAAGCCCTATCCAGTCTTAGTCAGATACTGGGCTGAAGCCTTATTCAGTCTCAGTAATCTAGGCCGGAGCCCTATTTAGATAATAGTATGGCCTATAGGCCCAATATAGAACAGTACAGATAACAGTATGAATGCAAGCCCATATCATGTGGGGAGACTACTCAACCCACCCAACCGCTGCACACGACCCGTAGTAGCCAACACACCATGTGAGGAATAACTCGACCCACCCAACCCACACAGCACAGTCGCAACATGGCTGCTCAGATAATCAGTATAACGAGGCAAAGCCCCTTTTTAGTAAATGTGGCATTGCCACTCACGCTTACTCCACAATAACCCAACCCATGCAACAGATAGATATGTTATGGCATACAGTAATAGTAACAGTCAAATCATGCAGACCAGTCATACCTAGCCCTGGGGATATAATGGTCATTTTACATCTAGGGGTATAACGGTAATTTCTCACCCTTAAGTGGTATTTTAATAGATACTCTATTATGACGAGTTTTAAGCAGGTTACAGTCACTAATAGTCCTTATTTTCATCTCAACAGTTAATTTAACAGTTTTTAGCAGTTTCAGTTATTGGACCTAGAACCCGTAATGGGCCCTATAGTGTCCATTGGCTCACTTAGCCCATTTAGTCCAAGTTTAACATTCAGTTACCAGTTTTAGCAGTTTCAACCCCACAGTCTTCCAGAATACCCTTAATGCCTATTTTACCCAAATGGGCCCAAAAGCCTATTGGGCCCATATTCGACCCATCGAGGCCAACTTACTGATGTGCACGAAACTGCACACTCGTCCAACCTACCAGTAGCAATTTCAGATCCACTGTATTCCTATCGACTTGAGAGCTTTCGCACACTCACAAGCCCATGAAATGCCAGAACTTCGGCATCTCGGCTTTTCGACTTTTATCGATTTGAACCATGAAATGGGTGTTCGGTACACACACTTGTTTGCGCTTTCACCGGTAAAGACTCCTAAGTGATACCTCCTACAATCCATCACTTAACCGATTAGACCATAGATCTACGAAAACCACAGTAGAAAATCCCTTACCACAATCGGCCAATGTCCCTAATGGCCATGAAATCTTACCTTATCGACTTAGATGCACTAGATCTAGATCTGGTTGTATCGATGCCTTTAGCTCCTTGTTTGCTCTCCTCTTTTGTTAACTAAGACGTATAAGAACCAAAATACCACACTGGGTTATCAATAGACTATGTCGACAGCCTCCCTAAGTACAAGGGATTTCAGCTTTTCCTTAACTTTCAAGAAAACGAATGTATTCAGTATTTGATCACTTACTGATTACTCTGCTTGATGAATACTGCTTCCACACCCTCTCTAAACTAGATCCGCAATAGTTCTAGCCATAAACGCTAGCAGAGAATGGCTCTAAGAGGTTCAGCTTTAGGACATATACTCAGGTACTCTTATCGACACAACAGAGGAATAGGGGCAGTGAATCGATGGCAAAGGAAATAGATGGTGAGGGATTTAGTTTGTTAGAGAATTTAAGGGAAGAAAAGGATGATTTTGGCAAAAACGGTAGTCAGCAATGGGGGGTTTCGACTTCTAAAGGTTGCTGACAGAGGTTGAAGAAAAGAGAAGAAGAAATAGAATGATTCGGCTTAGAAGGGTTTGCAATGGGATGAAATCGGCTTGAAGAGAGAATGGTGGGATAGAATCGGTTCAAGGTGCAAGAAGAAAGGAAGAAGAAGAATGAGGGAAGAAGAAAGAAAAGAAGTGAATTCGACTAGGAAGAGTAATCGGTAATAGGGGTTTGGGGGTAGTAGGGTTCAACTATTAGGTCAGAAAAGAAGGAAAAATGGCAAAAAGAATAACAAAATAAAACCCTAGTGTGCTATACCCAATAGGCAGAAAAGGAGTTCACTTACCTAGATAAATCGACACATTAAAGACCCAAATGCCGAATGTGCTATGCCTAGGGTTGCATGCCGAAATTGCACTATCACAGAGTCCCTTAGCCAGCCACTGTTTCTCTGATTCAAATTCCACTAAAATCTCTCCTTGATCCACTCTCATGAGCAATTCAAACTCTCCATGACAGAGTTTCACTTGAGTGCCAACACTTGACCACACATACACATTAAAAATAAAAGTACCTTGAACTAACCTTGACTTGAACCCTGGACCTCCCATTCCCTCCTAGGCGCCAATTTTTTAGGAGCCTTGTGGCTCCACCTTGCCACTTTGCCAAGGCTCCCTTTGTGACAATTTTACCAAGTTTTTCTTAAGAGCCCTCTTGACCAAGTTCCTCCCTTCACTTAAAAACATACTTTGCTATTTTTATCGGGGTTTCACCTGAGTTTGGGCCTTCTAAATGCCCACTAACATACTTAAACACAAATTTAATAGTCTCAATAAGAAAAATACACAATTTCAACAAAATCGCAACAACCCAAAAAAAATCCCGAAAATCAGGGAGTTACAATATAATATACTTTTCTCCATGTAAACAGTGCCTCCAGATCTTTAACGCAAAAATCACTGTTGCCAACTCTAGACCATGCATAAGGTGGTTCGCTTCGTGAAGCTTAAGCAATCGCGATACGTAAGTGACCACCTACCCTATTGCATCAGAACATAGCCCAACCCAACGTGCGATGCTTCACTATACATAGTGAAATCCTTCCCAGACTCCAGCTGAATCAAGATAGGCGCCTCAATCAAAACTTTCTTCAACCTTTTGAAAGCCTCTTGCTGCTTCTCAGTCAAATGAATGGTACTCATTTCCTCAAAAGTTTTGTCAGCAGTGCTGTAATCAAAGAAAACCCTTCCACAAATCTTTTGTAGTACCCTGCCAAACCTAAAAAACTTTAAATTTTTGACACGAATCTCGGTGGTTTCCATTCTAGAACCACCTCAATTTTTTGAGGATCCACCCGAATCCCCTCAGCAGAAACAAAGTGACCTAGAAACGTCACCTCTCGCAACCAAAATTTACACTTACTGAATTTCGCATACAGTTGCTTCTCCTTCAACACTTGCAGAACAATACGGAGATGTTCATCATGTCCCTCTTCAGTCTTTGAATACACCAAAATATCATCTATGAAGACGACCACAAATTGGTCCAAGTAGGGTTGGAATACCCGATTCATCAAATCCATAAAAGCTGTTGGTGTATTCGTCAATCCAAACGACATCACCAGAAACTCGTAATGACCATACCGAGTTCTAAATGATGTCTTATGAATATCCACTTCTTCGACCCTTAACTGGTGATATCCAAATCAAAGATCGGTCTTGGAAAATACCGAAGCTCTTCTTAGCTGGTCAACAGGTCGTCGATCTTTGGTAGAGGGTAATTGTTCTTAATAATCAGCTTGTTCAACTAACGATAATCAATGCACATACGTATCGTCCCATCCTTCTTTTTCACAAATAATACCAGTGCTCTGCACGGAGACACATTTGGCCTAATAAACCTCTCTCCAATAGCTATTGGATTTGCGCTTTCAACTCCACTAACTCCTTTGGTGCCATCCTATAAGGAGCGATGGACAGTGGGGCCGTTCCAGGCAGCAAGTTGATTCTAAATTCGACTTCACGATTCAGAGGCAACCCTAGAAACTCATCCGAAAAAACATCTTGAAACTCCTTGATGACTCTAACCTCTCATACGGTCAAACCCTCAGCATCAGACTGACTCATATATGCTAAAAATACCTTGCAACCCTTGCGAATCAGCTTCTCAGCTCCCAAAGCCGAGACAACATTGGACAAGTAATCTCTTCGCTCCTCTATAACCATCACCTCCTCATCCTCTGTAGTCTTTAACACCAGCTACTTAGCAGCGCAATCCAAAGTCACCTTATGCTTAGCAAGCCAATCAATTCCCAATATGAGATCAAACTCTCCAAATGGTACCTCCATTAAATCCGCAAAGAAAATCCTACCTTGAGTCTCTAAAGGTACGTCTACTCTAACCGAGTGACCCAATGGACTTATCACAGTTACCCCACTCACAGTTTCCTCAGAGTGCACACCCAACGCCCCAGATACATCACAAGCAACATTCGAATGGGTAGATCCAATATCAATCAAAGCAGTGTATGGCATGCTAAAAATAAAAAACGTACCGGTTATGATGTCAGGTGCATCACCCTTCTCTCGGTGACGAGTAGCATAAACCAATACTGGCTAACGAGCCTCCGCATTTCCAGCACCCCTACCCGGTGCTCCATGTCCACGTCTATTCCCATTGCCACCCCTACTTTGACCACGACCTTACGGTGGTTGTGGTCCACCTCGCACTAGTTGAGCAACCCTCTGTTCAGCAGCTTGCGTCTAAGCCGGCCTCTGAGGACAATCCTTGACTTTATGATCTTTGGACCCACACCGAAAACATGCCCCAGTACACTTCCAACACTTACCCAGATGCACTCTACCACAATCCCCACAAGCCTGCGGTCTAACCACGTTCACCGAAACTGCTCAAACCAGCTCATCCACTCTAGCCTTTTTGACCGTCCTGCCCACAGCACCAGAGGGTCTAGAATCCCTCCTGAATCGATTTTGGTCCTTCTCACAGTTCTACCACTATATGCGTGTCGCTTCCTCAGCAATCTTAGCCTTCTCCACCACAGCAACAATATGTCCCGAAGATGAAGACCCAATTTGCGCACTACCTCGACCGCGTCCACGGCCTCTTCCATGTGCTGCCCCCGTACTGATATCGTATTATCTGATTCCAAATTTTATGAATTAGTTCAATATTCCAATATTTATTACAGATGTCTTATGTATAGCTAAAATTTTAGAGTTTGTTTTTGCAAAATCGTAGCCTAGCTACAGTCTCAATCTTTTAAAGTTTTTAGTTTTTCCTACTGTCTCAGTCCTTTACAGTCTTAGTATTACCCTAACTACAAAATCTCAGTAGAGTCTTAGTAATATCTACAGTAATTTCTCAATGTCAAAGTATTTTAATCAAATACAATAAAGAGAGAGTACTTATAGACTTGATGGCGGAGATTTGGTGTGCCACTCTTCAAAAATTAGATTTCAGAAAAACCAAGTTTTGGTGATGCTAAATCCTTTGAATTAACGTTGTTTCTGAAAAAAACCCTTAGACTTTTAGTAAAATAAAAACATCTCGAAGAAAATCAATTTAGAAAGGGTTTTCTTAAGGAGGTTTTTAAAACTAATTTTTCAAAATACCATTTTAGGCCCGAAATTTGAAGAAAACCTTTGGGGCCGATCAACAGCCGAGTTGTTCCAACTGGGCTCTGATACCACTAAATGTAACACCCCAAACCCGGCCCAGACATTATGGCTAGATTCGGTGTGTCACATGAACAGTTAATTACGCTTTGCTTCTTCTTAATAAATGTTATATTAGCTTTAACAAAATTTGTACTTCCTTTATTTGAAAAGAAACTTATTTAGATATAAAAACCCTATTCACTACCAATGACGTTTATTATTAACAGTTCTTATTACTGACACATCATTATTAGATTACTCATTTATTATGTAATGAAGGTTTTAAAAACGTTTGGCAAATTTGAAATAAGGTTCCGCGCAGACTAGTCTATCGTTTTAAACAAGTAATAAATAAGTAAAGTAAAACCAAAATAAAATAAATACCGAGTGGCCTTATTATAGTTTAAAACCCACATAAAATAAAGCTTAAAGATATAAAATTGAACTATAAACCAACAGTAGAACACGCGGCCACTCCGAATCCCTCGCAGCTCCAAGTCCTCTAAGGTTTGGGGTTACCTGCATGGATGGAAAAGAATGGGGGTGAGTTTGTAAAAACTCAGTGTATAAGCTAACCTAACCGGTATCAGAGGTCAATTCAAGCTCAGACTGGGCTGAAGCCTTATTCAGATACAATGATAACTAGGCCTTAGCCCTATTTAGAAAACAGTGTGGGCTTAGGCCCATTACAGTAACAGATCAGTTTGCAGTATTTTATGCATATATGCAAGCCCAAGCCCAATCTAGCCCTACACACCACCCGTACCAGCCTTACACACCATGTGGGGAATAACTCAAACCACCCAGCCCTACACACCACAGTCACAGGTTAGCTGCTTAATCAGATATCATGGCCAAGCCACTAAAACAGTAATACAAGGCAGAGCCTCTAAGCAGAATACGAGGTACTGCCACTTCAGCACTTTCTCCGTCATAATAACCAACCCCATGCAAATAGAATATAATATGACATGGAATACAGAGTATCGGATATAGTAGCATGCAAATAAGTCAACTTAACCCTAGGGTAAAATGGTCTTTTAGCACCTAGGGATAAAATAATAATTTCCACCCTTAAGAGGTATTTTGGTAATTTTGCCAGATTTTAGGGTTTAATGCCTATTATAGTCTATTAACAGTCCTAACTTCGCCTGAGCAACTTAATTAACCCATTTCATTTTTACAGAGTCATCGGGCACTAAAACCCCTAATGGGCCCGACGGAGCCCACAAGCTATTGCGGCCCACTAAGTCCAAATTTTACACTCATTTTAGTAGATCTAACAACTAGATTACCAGAATATACTTACCGCTTGATTTCACCCATATGGGCCCGTAAGCCCATTGGGCCCAAATTTTACCCTTCGAGGTCCAAAACCACCAACGTGCATGAAAACGCGCACATTAGTCTGACCATCCATTTTTTCCATTTTCACAGTTTTGAACCGACCCACAAGCACTCGCATGCTCGTAAGTCCTCAAAATGCCAGCATTTCGGCATTTTGGCTTTTCGGCTCTTGCCTATCTAGTCTACTAGAGGGTGTCGATTACACACCTGATTTGCAAAATATGTAGGAATCCCTCAAACGATTAACCTACAATCATTTTATGTCAACTAAAACCCAATTGAATAATCAATATCAACTTAACATACCTATTCGGCCACAATAGAGCTTCACCAACACTTACCTTTGCCGAATCTAACCGCTAGATCTAGATCTAGATTGCTTTGGGATTGTTAACCACTGTAGCCTCCACGAGAGTCTCCTTATGAAAAGCCATAACACTCCATTAGTATCAAAAGAGCCCAATGACTAAAACTTTAGAAGGGATCTAGATCGACTTGAACGAAAGGGTTAGGGGGTTTCGGCTTTTCCCATAACCAAAAGCAAGAGAAGGTTGGAGTTCTTACCCAATGGCTTGCTTGATCCACTAGCCACCACCAAAGTCATTTTCTACCAAATCAAACCCGATCTCTACCAAATCTAGCCCAAAACCCGAAGGTGGAAAAGATGTCGAGATATTTGGCCAAAGAGAGAATTTACAAAATAGACGAGAGGGTTCGGCTAAAGAGAGTAATCGGTCAAAAGAACTTTAATGATTTTGACTCTTTCAACTTTTGAAGAGATAAGATAAAAGAAGGAGAAGAACAAGTCTCTGAGTCTCAGCTCTTTGGGTATGTCGACAAAGGAGAAGGCTTCAAGTTCTGGGATTTTGGCTTTTAGAGAATTGGTTAGAAGGCTTGGAAAGGTTAAACCAATCAGTGAAGAAAAGGAGAAAGAAAAAGAGAGGAAAGAAGAGAAGGACGAAGAGAGTAGATTCGGCTCTTTGGAGGAAAGGTAAGAATTCGGCCCAAGAAAAAGAAATCAACAAGGGAACTTTAGGGTCTATCTTCCGGCCTTTGATGCAAGGGTAGAGAAGAGAAAGAAAAGAACTCGAATGCACACTCTTACTCTACTTAATTCAACACAACACAAGACCAAAACAAATCCCGAATGCACAACAACCAAAAGGAATCGGCACACACTAACCCCAAATGCCGAAAACACCAATACCTTAGGTCCTTAGCCGAACATACCATTCCAAAGCCCCCTATTCGGCCAACTCTTACTCCCCTTTCAAAATTCCAAAATTTCCTCCTAGATATCATCCCCTTATCCCTCCTCACCTAATTCTATGAGCACTTCAAACTTCTCCCTTTAGAATTTCACTTGGGATTTGTGACGGTCCTATTTTTTGACCCTAGTCAGGAAGTGGTTTCGGGATCGCAAAACTGAGTCACAAAAATAATTTAATACTAAATTCTATGCTATTATTTTTATAAGTATGCATGTGTGAAATTTTGGTGCTTTGATTTTGTCATTTGAATGTGGATTTACTTAGAATGACTTAAATGAGAAATGTTGAAAATAGGTAATTGAAGTGGCCGAATAATTCATAGATTAAAACATGGGGATTTGCATGTCAAATTCCCCATTTTTGGTCATAGTGCTGGCCATGATGGTATTAGGTGAATAAAATATGCTTTTTAATTTTGAAATTATGTCATAAAGTTTTAATCTAAGAACTAAAATGATTAATAAAATAAAAGAGTGGTGAAAAGAACAAGGTAGCTCATCCTTGTGTTCTTCTTAGCCGAAACTTAGAGAAAAGAAAGGGGAAATTTTGTTTAAAGCATTCGGCACCTTCTCTTGTCAATTTAAGGTATGAATTGAATGTTGTTTCTTATAAATTTGTGATATTAGATTGATTTTGAAGCTCTAGACATTACCCAAGTGTTAATTTTTAGTTTGGTAATGATTTATACTTTCGGCCATTAGAGAAAGAATTATGACATGGTGGTTGTTTTATGTTTTAAATGGTAATGGAGAAAGGTTGAGGTATAAGTGAATTAAATATGCATATAGGAAGGTGATATGAAACTTTGGAAATTGTTTAGGTGATAGAGAATACTCAAATTGCCGAATAGGAGTTTAAAATTTTAATATGTATGTGATTTAGGTTTAATTGATTAGAAGAACTTTGTAATAATGCCTAATGGTAAATGTGACATTGTATGGTGAAAGTAACCAAGAAGAACATACGGTTGTGATTCTATTGTACAAAGATCTAAAGTTGGATGTTATAAGGATATAGATGTATGGAATAAGGGTCACATACGGTTTTGAATTTTTATAAATGGATCATGTTAAGTGTTTTGAGTATAAACTTGTAAGTATGGACTATAATTGAGGTGTATTTTTATAGTAATATATATGTGTGTATTTATGTGTGCATACCATTTGATAAGTATTATGAGCATGGGGTTTATGTAATTATAA
The DNA here is from genome assembly GCA_020496765.1 of Gossypium stocksii. Classification (NCBI taxonomy): domain Eukaryota; kingdom Viridiplantae; phylum Streptophyta; class Magnoliopsida; order Malvales; family Malvaceae; genus Gossypium; species Gossypium stocksii. Next base: position 31,947,439 of record CM035624.1, read on the forward strand.
ACATAATCTTTAAATGTTGAATGTTTTGAGTGATAAATTGATATATGGATGATTTTGTGATAATATTCGGTGGCGGTATATTTTTAGAAGAATTAGAATGTGAAGTTAGATGAATTGAGGCCAAAGCTGAATGCATTCTAAATTACTTGCAAGCATAATAGTTAAAAATACAATTTAATACATAAGGAATTGAATTATTTTATTTGGTCAATTTAAGCTCAAGATCATAAGGAGCAAAGTTCAGCCAAAGGGAAAGCAAATGTGTTTTAGTAGCCGATTGGAGCTAATCATCCAACGCCAGGTAAGTCTATAAGTGATTCAAATCATGAATAGAATAAGTCTTTAATAATCTAAAAATAAGTTAAATGGGAACCCTTGTGTATATGTGCGTATGGAAGTGAAATCGAATATGATATGCTTTGGATTTTATTAGTCATATGATATCTTAATATTGAAGGAAGTAAGAATTGAATAATATGATTGTTGTGGCACTATGTGTGCGTAATATGGATGAGTTAGAATGGCACTATGTGTGCATACATTCATAAACTCAAGTGGCACTATGTGTGCGTAAATTGGGGGGCATGAATGGCACTATGTGTGCGTACATTCACAAGTCCAAATAGCACTATGTGTAATAGCCCGATTTTGGGTCTAGTCAGAACAGTGGTTTTGAGACCACTATTCCGAGGCCGGAGAAAATTATTTTGATATTATTCTCTGTGATATAGCATATTTTTTTAAAGGTGCATGAAAATTTTGATAAGTTAATTTTAGAGATTTCTAGCTTAATTTCGAAAAAGGGCTAAATCGCATAAAGTGTAAAAGTTGTGTATTAATGCATAAAGGTGTTAAATTGATTTAGAATTAAAATTGGGGGTCTTTAAAAGGCAATTAGGCCCTTTAAAAATGAATGGCCGGCCAAGAGAATAGAAGAGTAGAAAAGTCAAAAATGTTGGGTAAGATATTTTGTAATAAAATAAGAAAAAGAAATAAAATGTTATTTCTCTTTCATTTCCTCTTCTTCTCCACGAAATGGGCAGCAAGAATAAGGGTTTAGAAGCTGGAAAATTTCAGCAACTCATCTCCCTTGATAGTAAGTGATTTTAATGTCTTTTCTTGATGATTTTTACATTTTTGGAACCCCTAAAGCATGAGCTTTCAAAAGAGTGGACTATTTTGCAAATTGATAAAGAGTTTAGGCTTTTGCCATGAACATATATGTGTTGTTTGCTGAGTTTTTATGGAAGAATTTGAGTTGTATTTGTCTAATAAACACCTTTGTGAAAGAAATTTGCATGAAAATGCCTTAAAAGGGGGTTATTATGCAAAGTTGTAAAATAAGTGCTAATGTGTGTGAAAATGATATTTATGAGTTTCTATGGTCTTGTAATGGTTTATTTAGGCTTAAGAAGTGAAGAAATTGAATAAAAATCAATTTTCGAGCATAGGGGCAAAATGGTCATTTTGCAAAAGTCTAGGGGCAAAATGGTCATTTTGCTAAAATTGTGAAATTTGGATTGTTTTAATTAATTTAGTGATTAAATGAGTGAATTTTAATCATGTTAGATCAAGAAAAGCGAGATTTGGGCCTAAATCGGAAAGTATGAGATTATGGACTAAAATGGAGTAATTAACCGGAATTGCCTTCGAGGTAAGTTCGTATGATTAAATAAGCATGATATTCATGTTATTACTAATATTTTTGGAAATTATCTTACTATGTTGGTATTGGATTTTCTTTATTGGAAATATTGTATATGGAAAGTGATGCCAAATGTTGAAAACAATTATGTGATGATGGAATGCATTGGGAATTTGATGGAATATGATATTCCATTGGAACAAGTAAGTTTTGAGTAATTGAATTTGGTATTTAATTTTAAATGCCATGATATACTTGTATGATAAATGAATGATGTCCCATTGTCCTTATCATAATAAGGTTATTGAGAAAGAAACCTATTACATGTTTGTTATGTAGCCGAATGGCTATTAGAGAACTAAACAAAGAAAGAGATTGGGGACATATGCTTATGTATGTGTTTGTTTATTGAGATAAAAGTTTAGTAAAAGAAGAATATATGTATTAGACTTGAATGATGTTTACGACACAAAGTCATTGAGCATGTTATATGTCTATATGCGAATGAGTGGACTTGAATTACAAATGTGATTTTGCTATGTGAAATGTGGTAACATGTGAATACATAAGACTCTGTGATGTGAATCCGGGATTAAAAACCCGAAGGCTATACGCGGAGATTATGTCCGGGTTAAGACCCGAAGGCTATATGCGGAGATTATGTCCGGGCTAGAGACCCGATGGCTATGTATGGAGTTTACCCGAGCTAAAGGTCTCGATGACGAGGCGAGTAGAGTCTCAGACTAAAAGACTTCATGGTAACGATTGCTAATGGATATGAATTATATGTTAAATTCTTATATAGGATCATACATGGAGTCATATGGACTAACATGTGTGAACTTATAAAATTGGATACAAGAGCATATGAATAGAATTGGCTTTATTGTACATGTATGGATTATCTTAATGAATTGGAATGAGTCTTTTATTCTTGATGATATTGAGATTTTGTTGTAAACATTGATAAAGCTTGTTAATAAGTTGCTTATTGTTTTCATATGAACTTACTAAGCGTAAAGCTTACTCCCCTTTTCTTTCCCATATCCCCTAGGGTTGCCAGGTTTGCTCGGGTTAGAGGCCGTCAGAGACATTATCACACTGTCAAGTTAATGCTATCGTCGTAAGTAAATCCTAGTGTACCGAGTCTATGGCATGTATAGGGTTGTAATGTTGAGTACGTAATATTATGATTTAGCCAAAGGCATTGGCTTGAGATTAAGGTAGTATGTATTCTTGTAAATTGGCCTACGTCGGCTGATCATGTTATGGATCTATATGATTATTCTTATGCTTGTGTGTTATTATCTATTGTGATGTGGCTCATAGTATGTATGCTTGAGTGATAACTATGACATGGAATTAAGGAAAAATGTGAAAGTAGCTTAAAAACAGAACTTCATAACAGCAGTGACGTGAGTTTGAAAATTCACTAAAAATCATAGAAATCGAATTTGATGATGGATTAGTTATGAAATTGAAGCTTATTATGTCTACTTTCAAATGGAAGAAGCGAAATAGGTGAAGGGATTATATGTTATAAGATATTTGAGTTTCAATGAGATAGGGCCAGAACAATTTCTGGATCCCCTGTTCCAACTTTGAAAATTCGCCATAAATTGTACAAAAATTATTATGAGGATTAATTTTTATGTCTGGATTCCTTATTGAGTCTAGTTTTAAGAGAAATAAACTTCATAGTCATATGAAATTTGTACAGGGAGAAAAGTGGTTCGTAATGAGTAGAGGTCAGTGCAGTCGTGTTCTGCAATAGGGGAAATTTTAACTAATAAACTGTACTAAATGGCCCAGCAAAAAAATTCTAGAAAAAAATTAGTAGATAGATATATGAGTCTAGATTCGGGAAAAATTTACGGATCTTGATTTCGAGTTTCGTGACTCGAGATATGATTTTTTGAGCAACTATGACGCGGAAAACAGTTTATTCCGAAAATGAAAATGGATTTTGTAAAGTTGTTTAAATTGGTATATTTTGTTTAGTAACACCTCAAGCTCGACTCCGGTGATGGTTTCGAGCGTTGGGGGCGTTACACTATGTGTGCGTGTACTATGAACGTGAATGGCATTATGTGTGCGTACATTCATGAGATGGTCATGAAGCTGTGTCAGCATAAAGTTAAGTAAAGATTTAATTATTGAGTGTGTGGTATACATATGTATGTCGGTGGTTCATTTTGTGCAAATAGATGGTATGCTAAATATTTTGGTTTAAGTAGAGTAAGTTAAAAATTTTAATTGTTATGCTAATGAGTGCAAGTACCTAATTGAATTAATTGCATGGATATATATATATAAGAATTGGTACAAGTGGTGACTTAAAATTTTGAGTCAATGAGACTCTTGAGTTAGATGGTTATCACAAAAAGGTTCGGCTGATTTGAGGAAAGTGTACAATTTGTGATTGAGCCGAAAGGCCCTTGTTTTATCGAGTGATAATGAATATCAAATGAATCGGATGTATGAAATGAGATGAACCGTTTTATGAGACATGAGAAATTGGTTGGTTTAGAAATGAAATTTGGAGTATGAAATTTATGTTAAATCATTGTTGCTCATATTAACCTATTCTTAAATTTTTATTTTGATTATGACTTACTGAGTAAGTACTCATTTTGTTTATTTGATTCTTTCCTTCATTAGATCTATCTCCATCAAGCTCGAGATCACTTTTGGGGAAGCTGTCACAACTGTCATATACCTTTTGGTACTTTTAAATGAAAAGTTTAGGTTTTCTCCTAATGGCATGTATAGACTATATTTTGGGATAGTTGTTACTTTAATGTCTATATATATGTATGGCCATACGAATATGGTTTAAACTTATAGGTTTGGGTATGAATTGGATAATTATATTATGAATTCGGTTATTGTGCTTTTCATGCTATGGAATGTTTAAACTAAAGAATTACTATCTAGCCTTTCATGATTAATTTTAAAATTGAACTTTAGTAAAGTCTTATTCGAAGAGTATAGAGATGAGAATCTCTGAATCCTTTCAAATGAGGTACTCGTGGGGTAAACAACTATGGCAAATTGAGAAATGTTTTAACTAAAAGTTGTATGCATTTGTTTATTTAATAAATTAACTACGTAATGTTGGCAAAACCTTTAGTCGTAAGCTTTGATCTCATGATCAGTAGTCTGTTCTATGAGATATAGTAATACTTCGTAACCCCACCGGCGACGGTCTCGGGTTAGGGGTGTTACATTTTGTGGTATCAGAGTTACGGTTTAGTCGATTCTAGGACTAACGTAGCACGTGTAAGTCTAGCTATACATGCCATAGGTGAGTATTTGACAGTGTGATGACTTTTGAAGGTTAAATTATTGTTTTTGTTTAGTAAATGAAACCTGATCCCGAGCGAGCCATAGCGGATGACGTTGAGAGTATCGCACCTACTCCAGCGCAAGGGACAGTACCTGCAGATTCTCGACCATCCGCGAGTAATCGAGAGGATGGGGTTAGGCAAACTCTCTTTTCTTTAATGAATAAGTGGTTTGCCCAGTATACTCGTACAAATCTGGCCGCTCAACAACCCCCTAACTCAAATAATCCTTCCCTGGTGCCTGTCATGCCTGCAAGTACTAATCCGACGAGATTAAACAAGCCCCCTGTTGATAAGATCCGGAAATATGGGGCTGAAGAATTTAGAGCCACAGCCACCGACGATATAGAGAGAGCCGAATTCTGGTTAGACAATACCATCTGTGTTTTCAACGAGCAGTCCTGTACCCCCGATGAGTGCTTGAAATGTGCCATATCCTTATTGCGAGACTGAGCCTATTATTGGTGGAGAACTCTGAGCTCGATTGTCCCGAAAGAACGGATTACATGAGATTTCTTTCAGGTGGAGTTTCGCAAGAAATATATTAGCCAGAGGTTCATTAATCGAAAGCGTAAAGAATTTCTTGAACTTAAACAAGGCCGAATGACTGTTTCCGAATATGAGCGTGAGTTTGTGAGACTCAGTCGTTATGCCCGAGAATGTGTTGTTGATGAAGTTACTATGTGCAAAAGGTTCGACGAAGGGCTGAATGAAGAACTAAAGCTACTTGTGGGCATTCTTGAGATAAAGGAGTTCGTAACATTGGTTGAAAGAGCGTGCAAAGCAGAAGAGCTGAGTATAGAGAAAAGAAAAGTGGAAACTGAAGCTAGAGATCTCCGTAAGAGAACAGCGAGTAAATCTTCCTTCTCATCTGCGAAAAAGTATTGAGATGACAGTAATAGATCAAAGACGGCTGCGGGGATTTCTATTCAAGAATAACCTCCAGTAGATTCACGAGGGACATCAATGGCTAGTGTTGGCAACAATAGACAAGATAAACTGGAATGTCTACAGTGTGGTAGGTGACATATGGGTGAATGCTGGGGCAAGTCTATTAATTGAGCTTGATATACATGTAGTTCGCGAGACCATTTTGTTCGAGATTGCACAGAGCCTGACGAAAACAATAAGATGCACAGTGCGAGATCGAGTGGAGCAACAGTTAGGGGTAGGCCACCGAGAAATACGGGAAGCAGGAGTGGGAATCAGAGAGGAAATTCTGATGCGGCAATCGGGTCAGAGGCTCGTGCACTTGCTAGAGCTTACGCTATTCGTGCGCGAGAGGAGGCATCCTGCCCTGATGTTATCACGGGTACATTTACTCTTTGTGATACAAATGTGCTTGCTTTGATTGATCCTGGTCCGACTCATTCTTACGTGTGTGAAACATTAGTATCCAGTAAGACTCTACCTGTTGAGTCTACTGAGTTTGTGATACGGGTATCGAATCCTTTGGGTCGACATGTGTTAGTTGACAAGGTGTGCAAGAAATGTCCCCTAATGATACGAGATTTATGTTTTCCAGCTGACTTGATGCTTTTACCCTTCGATGAATTCGATATTATTCTTGGAATGGATTGGTTAACTGTACACGATGCGGTAGTAAATTGCAAACAAAGGCTATCGATTTGTGAGGTTTGAAAAATGAGATAATTCGGATTGATTCCACCGATTTAAACGGACTACCGGCTGTAATAACGTCCATGTCAGCCCAAAAATACGTGAGAAAGGGCTATGAAGTGTACTTGGCTTATCTGTTATGAACGAGAACTTAGGACTGTGCCTGTAGTTTGTGAGTTTTCGGATGTGTTTCCCAAGGAATTACCGGGATTCTCGCCTGTTAGAGAGGTTGAGTTTGGTATAGAGTTGGTTCTAGGTACGACTCCAATTTTGATTGCCCCGTATCGTATGGCACCTACCGAGTTAAAAGAATTGAAATCTCAGCTGCAACAATTGACAGACAGAGGCTTCGCACGACCGAGTTTCTCACCTTAGGGTGCGCTAGTTTTGTTTGTGAAAAAGAAAGATGGAACTCTGAGAATGTGTATCGACTACAGAGAGTTAAATAAAGCCACTGTAAAGAATAAATATCCGTTGCCCCGAATTGACGACTTACTTGATTAGTTGAAAAGAGCTTCAGTGTTTTCGAAGATTGATCTGTGATCCGGTTATTACCAGTTGAGAGTTAGAGATTTTGACATACCAAATACCGTATTCAGAACGAGATACGGACACTATAAATTTTTAGTGATACCGTTCGGGCTCACTAATGCCCCTGCGATATTCATGGACTTGATGAATCGGGTGTTTAGATCGTATCTGGATCGTTTTGTGGTGGTATTCATCGACGACATTCTGATTTACTCTCGAAATGAGATCGAGCATGCTGAGCATTTCAGAATTGTACTCCAAACTCTACGCGATAATCAATTGTATGCGAAATTCAGTAACTGCGAGTTCTGGTTGCACGAGGTAGGCTTTTTGGGACACATAGTGTCAGCTTTGGGTGTTCGAGTCGATCCAAACAAAATTTTAGCTATTCTTGACTGGAAACCCCCTAGAAATGTTTTCGAGGTTTGAAGCTTCTTAGGACTTGCCAGTTATTACCGACGATTCGTCAAAGGTTTCTCGATGATTGCAACACCATTGACAAGACTGCTACAAAAAGATATCAAGTTTGAGTGGTCTGAAAAGTGTCAGAAAAGTTTTGGCCAGTTGAAAGTGCTGTTGACGGAAGCTCTAGTGTTAGTTCAGCCAGAATCTGGCAGAGAGTTCGTAGTTTATAGTGATGCATCTTTAAACGGTTTAGGCTACGTTTTAATGCAAGAAGGTCGAGTTGTCGCATATGCTTCAAGGCAGTTGAAGCCTCACGAGCGAAATTATCCGACTCATGATCTTGAGTTAGCTGCTATTGTCTTCGCTCTGAAGATTTGGCGTTACTATCTGTTCGGTGAGAAATGCCACATCTTTTCTGATCATAAGAGTCTCAAATATTTAATGACTCAAAGAGATTTGAATTTAAGACAAAGACGGTGGTTAGAGTTAATTAAGGATTACGAGCTTGTCATTAATTATCACCCGGGAAAAGCTAACGTAGTTGCAGATGCTCATAGCCAAAAATCACTATTTTCCTTACGAGCTATGAACGTGAACTTAACGTTGTCGGCACACGATGTATTGATTGCCGAATTAAAAGCAAGACCTGTGTTACTTCGACAAATTTATGAAGCTCAGAAAGTCAACAATGATTTAGCTGCTAAGCGAGTTCAGTGTGAATCAAGTGTGAATTCAGAGTTTCAAGTCGATGGAAATGATTGTTTGAGGTTCAGGGATCGTGTGTGTATTCCGAGAAATTCAGAGCTTATTTCGACAATTCTGAATAAAGCCCATAATAGTCGAATGTCTATTCATCCGGGCAGTACTAAAATGTATAACGACCTGAAACGTCAATATTGGTGGCACTGTATGAAACGGGACATCTCTGATTTCGTATCTAAGTGTATAGTTTGTCAGCAAGTAAAAGTGGAACATTAGGTGCCTTCGGGATTACTTCAGTCGATCCTAATACCTGAGTGGAAATGGGATCGAGTTACAATGGACTTTGTGTCCGATTTACCGCTAACGCCGAGCAAGAAAAGTTCCATTTGGGTTATTATTGATAGACTAACGAAGTCAGCTCATTTCATCCCGATTCGTGTGGACTTTTCACTTGATAAGCTAGCGGAATTGTACGTCTCCCAGATTGTACGATTGCATGGAGTGCCGACTTCTATTGTTTCAGACCAAGATCCCCGATTTACTTCGTGATTTTGGAAGAAATTGCATGAGGCATTGGGTACTAAGCTCCATTTTAGCACCGCTTTTCATCCGCAGACTGACGGTCAATCCGAACGGGTTATTTAGATACTCAAGGACATGTTGAGATGTTGCATTCTCAAGTTTAGCAGTTCGTGGGAAAAATATTTGCCTTTGGTTGAATTCGCATATAATAATAGTTTTCAATCGAGTATTCAAATGGCACCCTACGAAGCTCTCTACGGTCGAAGATGCCGTACACCCTTGTTTTGGATCGAGCTTAGTGAGAATAAGATTCTCGGGATTGATTTAGTCAAAGAAGCGGAACAGAAAGTGAAAACAATTTGTGACAGTTTGAAAACGGCATCTAATCATCAAAAATCATATGCAGATCTGAAGCACAAAGATCTCGAGTATCAGGTTGGTGATAAAGTGTTTTCGAAAATTTCACCTTGGAAAAAAATGCTTAGATTCAATTGTAAAGGCCAGTTGAGTCCGAGATTCATCGGGTCGTACGAGATATCAGAACGGATTGGGCCGGTTGCTTATAGGCTGATTTTACCCCCTGAACTTGAAAAGATCCATAACATTTTTCATGTATCAATGCTACGTCGTTATAGATCCGATCCCTCACATGTGATTAGCCCGTCAGAAATTGAAATTCTGTCCGATTTGAGTTATGAAGAAGAACCGATTTGTATTCTAACTCACGAAGTGAAAGAATTGCGAAACAAAAAGGTTCCGTTATTAAAGGTGTTGTGGCTCAAGCACGGGATCGAAAAAGCGACCTGGGAGCCCGAAAACACTATGAAAGAACGATACCCAAATTTATTTTTTCGGTAAGAATTTTGGGAACGAAAATCCCTAAAGGGGGGAGAGTTGTGACGGTCCTATTTTTTGACCCTAGTCGAGAAGTGGTTTCGGGACTACAAAATCGAGTCACAAAAATAATTTAATACTAAATTCTATGCTATTATTTTTATAAGTATACATGTGTGAAATTTTGGTGCTTTGATTTTGTCATTTGAATGTGGATTTACTTAGAAGGACTTAAATGAGAAATGTTGAAAATGGGTGAGGCAAATTGAAGTGGCCGAATAATTCATAGATTAAAACATCGGGATTTGCATGTCAAATTCCTCATTTTTAGTCATAGTGCCGGCCATGATGGTATTAGGTGAATAAAATATGCTTTTTAATTTTGAAATTATGTCATAAAGTTTTAATTTAAGAAATAAAATGATTAATAAAATAAAAGAGTGGTGAAAAGAACAAGGTAGTTCATCCTTGTGTTCTTCTTAGCCGAAACTTAGAGAAAAGAAAGGGGAAATTTTGTTTAAAGCATTCGGCACCTTCTCTTGTAAATTTAAGGTATGAATTGAATGTTGCTTCTTGTAAATTTGTGATATTAGATTGATTTTGAAGCTCTAAACATTACCCAAGTGTTAATTTATAGTTTGGTAATGATTTATGCTTTCGGCCATTAGAGAAAGAATTATGACATGGTGGTTGTTTTATGTTTTAAATGGTAATGGAGAAAGGTTGAGGTATAAGTGAATTAATTATGCATATAGGAAGGTGATATGAAACTTTGCAAATTGTTTAGGTGATAGAGAATACTCAAATTGCCAAATAGGAGTTTAAAATTTTAATATACATGTGATTTAGGTTTAATTGATTAGAAGAGCTTTGTAATAATGCCTAATGGTAAATGTGACCTTGTATGGTGAAAATAACCAAGAAGAACATACGGTTATGATTCTATTGTACAAAGATCTAAAGTTGGATGTTATAAGGATATAGATGTATGGAATAAGGGTCACATACAGCTTTGAATTTTTATAAATGAATCATGTTAAGTGTTTTGAGTATAAACTTGTGAGTATGGACTATAATTTAGGTGTATTTTTATAGTAATATATATGTGTGTATTTATGTGTGCATACCATTTGATAAGTATTATGAGCATAGGGTTTATGTAATTATAAACATAATCTTTAAATGTTGAATGCCTTGAGTTATAAATTGATATATGGATGATTTTGTGATAATATTCGGTGGTGGTATATTTTTAGAAGAATTAGAATGTGAAGTTAGATGAATTTAGGCCAAAGCCGAATGCATTCTAAATTACTTGCAAGCATAATAGTTAAAAATACAATTTAATACATAAGGAATTGAATTATTTTATTTGGTCAATTTAAGCTCAAGATCATAAGGAGCAAAGTTCGGCCAAAGGGAAAGCAAAGGTGGTTGAGTAGCCGATTGGAGCTAATCATCCAACGCCAGGTAAGTCTATAAGTGATTCGAATCATGCATAGAATAAGTCTTTAATGATCTAAAAATAAGTTAAATGGGAACCATTGTGTATATGTGCGTATGGAAGTGAAATTGAATATGATATGCTTTGGATTTTATTAGTCATATGATATCTTAATATTGAAGGAAGTAAGAATTGAATAATATGATTGTTGTGGCGCTATGTGTGCGTAATATGGATGAGTTAGAATGGTACTATGTGTGCGTACATTCATAAACTCAAGTGGCACTATGTGTGCGTATATTGGGGGGCATGAATGGCACTATGTGTGCGTACATTCACATGTCCAAATAGCACTATGTGTGCGTGTACTATGAACGTGAATGGCACTATGTGTGCGTACATTCATGAGATGGTCATGAAGTTGTGTGAGCATAAAGTTAAGTAAAGATTTAATTATTGAGTGTGTGGTATACATATGTATGTCAGTGGTTCATTTTGTGCAAATAGATGGTGTGCTAAATATTTTGGTTTAAGTAGAGTAAGTTAAAAATTTTAATTGTTATGCTAATGAGTGCAAGTACCTAATTGAATTAATTGCATGGATATATATATATATATATAAGAATTGGTACAAGTGGTGACTTAAAATTTTGAGTCCATGAGACTCTTGAGTTAGATGGTTATCACAAAAAGGTTCGGCTAATTTTAGGAAAGTGTACAATTTGTGATTGAGCCGAAAGGCCCTTGTTTTATCGAGTGATATTGAATATCAAATGAATCGGATGTATGAAATGAGGTGAACCGTTTTATGAGACATGAGAAATTGGTTGGTTTAGAAATGAAATTTGGAGTATGAAATTTATGTTAAATAGTTGTTGCTCATATTAACCTATTCTTAAATTTTGATTTTGCTTATGACTTACTGAGTAAGTACTCATTTGGTTTATTTGATTCTTTCCTTCGTTAGATCTATCTCCATCAAGCTCGGGATCACTTTTGGGGAAGCCGTCACAACTGTCATCTACCTTTTGGTACTTTTAAATGAAAAGTTTAGGTTTTCTCCCGATGGCATGTATAGACTATATTTTGGGATCGTTGTTACATTAATGTCTATATAGATATGTATGGCCATACGAAAATGGTTTAAACTTATAGGTTTGGGTATGAATTGGATAATTATATTATGAATTCGGTTATTGTGCTTTTCATGCTATGGAATGTTTAAACTAAAGAATTAATATCTAGCCTTTCATGATTAATTTTAAAATTGAACTTTAGTAAAGTCTTATTCGAAGAGTATAGAGATGAGAATCTCTATATTCTTTCAAATGAGGTACTCGTAGGGTCAACAACTATGACAATTTGAGAAATGTTTTAACTAAAAGTTGTATGCATTTGATCTCATGATCAGTAGTCTGTTTTGGGAGATATAGTAATACTTCATAACCCCACCGGCGACAGTCTCGGGTTAGGGGTGTTACAGGATCCACCACTTACCTTGCATAAGCAATAAAATAAAAGAAGCAATTTGCTAATCCATGGATTCGAACCTTAGCTCATTCACCATCCTTGACACGCCACTCCCTGTGCTTTAAGTGGCGTCATCTTGCCACTTTAACACAGGCTTTCTTGTGGCTTAAATTCCCAACATTTACTTAAAAGCCCACTTAACTCGAGTCCCTTCTCACCTAAAACCAAAATTTAAAATTGTGCCAGACCTTAGACTTAAACCTAGGCCTTCTAAAGGTCCACTAAAAACACCTAACACATCAATACTACACATCCAATCATGCAAATAGTAAATTCTAGAAAAAATTCAAAAACCCAGAAAATCGGGGCGTTACACGAGCATACATACTGAGTTGTACCACACGGTCGACTGCATGCCTGCGCACCTGGCCGTATGAAAAATGGAATGTATACTAACTTAGGTCACATGGCCAGTCATACACCCGTGTGTCTAGCCCGTGTGCCTATTCGAAATGGCCTCACACGCCTGTGTCCAGGCCGTGTACTCAGTTGTACCAAACCTATAAGGTATATAGACTTATGCCGCACGGCCAGTCACACACCCGTGTGTGAGGCCTTGTGGAGCATACTGATTGAAATTGAATTGCCACACCAGGGGACACTCGGCCGTGTACCATGATCATATGTCACACACAGCTAAGATACAAGCCCATGTCTCTGCTTGTGTGGACAAAAATAGGCCATTTGCAAGGCTAATTTGCCACCCCATTTCTCATACCCTATAAGGGCACAAAGTGCACCTAAACCAACACAATTAGTAGCCAATTCATTTCCTAAATATGCATATTTTATACCGTAACAACATCAACCATTTCTAAACACATTTGCCTAATCAAAGCATACCAAATCTACATGCCATAATCATCAATTTAACCTATTTGAAATCATGCATTTTCTCACCAATTCAACTACCAAAACAACCTCAAAATCATACCAATTCATCAAATCAATCTCATACCAAAATATGCCATTTCTCAACCATAATACACCATCAATATTTCACTATATAATCCAACCAATTTACTATCAAAACATCCAAACCAAATTTTCCAAAATCACAAAGCATAATATATATACATCACATACCATAATTCATCTTATAACGTAAGCCAAATTCAACTCCATCAACAACACTATTCTTAAGACATCTCACATGGCTAAATTCATAATTCACAACAGACCGAAATGACACAGCCTATACATGCCATATACCATATTTACAAGCCTCAAAAGTACCAAATAGATTATCAATAGTGTGATGACATGTTCTGATGATCCCCCGGTCTGAGCTAGCTTCGATTCTCTATAAAATAGTGAAAATTTAACACAATAAGTTTTTAAAGCTTTGTAAGCTCATATACAAATAAAATCACCATATGAAACAATTACATTTCAATTCAATTTTACAAAGCATGGCTAAACACAAACATAAGTACCAACCTTTCTCATTTGATACAGAAAACTACATCTAATTTCATCACTCACCTTTCCTTTCAATACACATAAGAACTTCATACAAACCTGTGTCGTTTAGCTTAATTACACATTCTTTCTTTATTTGGCTATGCTCGTTGAACCATTCGGAATCGTTAAGGATGCTCGAAAGTCTCGTATACCATATACAATGCCATATCCCAGATATGGTCTTACATGGTATCACATATTGATGCCAATAGCCTACCTATGGTCTTACAGGAAATCCCATAACAATGCCAATGTCTCAGACATGGTCTTACACGTAATCACATCTTGAAAATCCTAATATCATGACATTTGTATCCTATACTATTCCTCTGGTTCGTAAGGGGCTTTTGACCGTCGTGGATTTGTCGATTCTTGCTCGTATTCATCCACTCAACATTCAATGCAGTTCAATGATAAATAAATATGTATAATACAATTTAAGTATAACAGTACGATTTAAGGCCAAGTCGGAATAGTGGTTTCGAGACCACAAATTTGAAGTAGAAAAATTTATTGTGTTAAATTTTAAGATCTATAGTATGATTAAAAGCATGTGTGCAAGTTTCTTTAAGAAAATTTATTAATAGAGGGTCCACTTTGACCAGTAGGACTAAATTGCAAAAAGTGCAAAATATGTGTTCTAGAAGTTTTAGGTGTTTAATTGAAATGGATTTTAAAATTAGAGGTCCTTATTTAGTAATTAGACCATTATATATCATGATGGAAAAAATGGACAGGGAAGGGTAAAATTTCAAAGAAAGGCTAAAAGGGCATTTTGGTCATTTTGTAATTAATTGAATTAAAAAGCCAAAATAAAGCCAAAATCTTGTCCATCTTCTTCTCCCATGACCGAATATCGCTAAGGCAGACATGGCTAGGGTTTGTCAAGCTTTCAAGCTCGACTGTAAGTCCATTTTGGCCCCATTTTTAATGAATTTTAGGTTTTTAAAATCCTTGTAACCTAATCTATCATTTTCAAGTACTAGTTTGATGTATTATAAAAGTTTAATATTTTACCCGTTTTAGACATGCATGTATTTTGATGTCTAATGGTAGCAAATGCATGTTAGTCGTAACATAAACGACTTTTGCTAAGTGATTTTTGATGAAAATGTCTAAAAGGGACTTAGTTGTAAAAGCTGTAAAATATGTGTGAAAATGTGAATAAATGAAAAATCTGCGCTGCTATAAGCATGTATGAGGTTTGGCTAGGTTTGGGTATCGAAAAAATTGAGTATATTTCATTTTATGAGCCTAGGGACTAAATTGTAAAAATATGAAACTTTAGGGGTAAAGTAATTTTTTGCCATAATGTGATTTTGGCCTATTTTGAATAGTATAATGATTAAATAAGTTATATGTGACGTTATAGATCGAGAAAAATGAGGTTCGGAATTAGAACGGGGGGAAAACATAGTTTCAGATTTGTCGACCTAATTCGTCAATAGAAGAGACGAGGTAAGTTCATATGTTAATAAACGTTATTGGATTGTGCTAATTATGCAATATGGTCATATATAATTGATTAAATTGTAGAATTTAAATTAAATGCTTGAGACTTGTAAAAATGCAGAATCTATTGAAATTGTCTCATAACGAAAGATGAACTGACGGAAAAGACCATGGTTGGACCATGGCACTATATGATTTCATATAAGACCATAGCTGGGCTATGGCATCAATATGTGATTCCATGTAAAATCATATTTGAGATATGGTATTGGTATATGTCAGACCATACTTGGGATATGGCATCGGTACATAATTTGTGATCACGTGTAAGACCATGTCTGGGACATGGCGTCAGCATGAGATTTTGTGTAAGACCATAGCTGGGCTATGGCATCGACATGTGATTACTTGTAAGACCATATTTGTACCGCCCTAATTTTCAGGATTTTTGAGATTTTGCTTAAATTTAATTTTTGCTTGTCTGGATGTGCTTAATTATGTTTTGAGTGTGTTTGTGGGCCTTTAGAAGGCCTAAGCTTAAATTAAAACCCGGTGGAATTTTAAAATTTTAGACCTAAGGGAGAAGGGGCTCATGGGATTGAGGCAAGGAGGGATAAGGGTAGAAAAGTTAGGAAATTTGAATGGGAAGCAAGTGATGGCCGAATAGGGGTCTCTTGGGAAGCAAATAGGCTAGGGTCCTTAGAGGTAACATTTTCGGCATTGTGGTAGGGGTGTGCCGATTTCTCCTTTTGTTTTTCTTCGGGATTTCACTTGTAGTAAGCCTTAGGTGCTAGTTAGTTAAGGGTTAGGGGTACCGACCATACCTTTCTTGTCACTAAGTTCTTCTCCTATCTTTTTCTAAAAATTGAAATCCTGAAAGTGTTAGCTCTCTTTTGCCAATTTACCTAAAGCCAAATCCCTCATAACCTTTCTCCCAAAAACCGAACAAGTATCCTCCTCTCCTCTCTTCACTCTCTTCTCTTCTGCTTCACCCCTTCTCCACCGATTAAAGTAACCCCTTTCTCAAGCTTTGTTAGCCGATTACTCTCAAAAGCTGAAACAGAATCCACTATTGCCGGTTTCTTCTCTGGCCAAACTTCTTCTTCTTCTCATTGCTAATCTTTCAAGAACCAGACCTCAAAACCTCTCATCTCTCTGCCGATCATCTCTTTTACTTTGTAAACTTTTCTTCTTCTTCTATTTTTACTCTCAAAACCAAAATTGACATACTCCTGAGTGGGTTCCAAAAGACGAATCACTTAGATCTATTTTTTACTCGTGTTTTGGTTAGATCTACAATAGATCTTGACTAGGTTGGTATTTGGGGACTCTTCTTTGGCAAGACCAAATGGTGGTAAGTATTCGAAACTCCTTTCTTTCGTAATTTGGTGATACAACAAAAGCCGAAAACCCCTAACTCTTCAGCGTCGCTGTGATTTTGGCTAAGATTGATATTAGTATTTTCTTTTGGTTTTCTTGTGATCTAGTGTGGAAAAGAGGCTGTCTATCGAGGAGCATTGGAGGCTAGGATCGTTGACCAATCTAGATTTAGATCTAGTTGTAGATTTCGGCAAAGGCAAGTGATTAAGGGCTTTAGATAGGGTTGGCCAAATATGGTAGGTTGTCAATATTTGTTGATTTCATTAGATTTTAGTTAACCATGTGATTTAAACAATTGTAGGATATTCACGCAAGGGACTTTTGAGTATATCGCAAAACAGGTGTGTAATCAACGCACTCTAGTAGACTAGATCGGCAAAAGCTGAAAAGTCGAAAAGCTGAAATGCCCAAATTTCAGCATTTTAAGGGCTTGCAAGCATGAGAGTGCTTGTAGGTCGGTTTAAACAGTAAAGTTGGTTATCGCGAAAGGTAAGACGGTTGTGTGTGCGAAAGTTGGTAATCGCGAAGGGTCGAATTTGGGCCCAATGGGCTTACGGGCCAATATGGGTGAAAACAAGCGGTAAGTTTATTCTGGTGGTTTGACTATTAAATCTTCTAAAACGGGTGAAAACTTTGGGCTTAGTGGGCCGTAGCAGCTAGTAGATTCCGTTGGGCCCATTAGGGGTTTTAGGGCCCGATGACTTTGTAATAACGAAACGGACTAAGCATGTTATGTAACACCCAAAACCCGGCCCAGACGTTACGGCCAAGTCTAATGTGTCACATCACCTATAACTACCCATGTTACCTAGTTACTAAGATTAGGGTGAGCTTTGCAAAACCTAATATTTAAGTTTAAAGAGTAATTCCATTTTATTAGTGAATGTACTATCCACTACTAGTCATTAAGATATTTATCGTAAAATTCAACTTGGTTATTCGAATAACTCGTGTGACAGATTTTGAAAATGTTTGATTAATTTTGAAAACCTTACGCAGCCATATTCAAAATAATTTAAGGTATAATAAAAATAAGTAAATAAATAAACCCAAAATAAAAATAATAAGAGCGGCCTTATTACAAACCCAAATTGAAAATAAAGCGATTGAAATGAGTAATAAAATAAATAATTTATTTAAACTAAAAAATGCAGTCTTTGTGGCCACTCTGAATCCCTTCCAGCTCCAAGTCCACCAATCTAGAGCTCACCTGCATGGATGGAGAAAAAAGGGTGAGTTTGGAAACTCAGTACGCAAAGAAGCCCATCCAAAGCCCAAATCAGCTCAAGCCCACTGGGCCTAAGCCCTAACCAGTCACAGAAATAACTAGGCCGAAGCCTTATCCAGATACAGTAAACTGAGCCTTAGCCCTTTTTAGATGATAGTACAGCCCATAGGCCCATTACGGTAATAGATCAGATATCATGCATGAACAGGTATGGTCACTATGGTCACTATGAGTTCTTGGTTATGCCATTTGGGCTGACAATGCACCTGCAGCATTTATGGATCTGATGAATCGAGTGTTCCAACCATACTTGGATCGTTTTGTAGTCATCTTTATCGATGATATTTTGGTCTATTCTAAATCTAAGGAGAAGCATGATGAGCATCTCCGTGTGGTGCTGCAAGTGTTAAGGGAAAAGGAGCTTTATTCGAAATTCAGTAAGTGTGAGTTCTGGTTGAGGGAGGTAACTTTCTTGGGGCATGTTGTTTCTACTGAGGGGATTAAGGTGGACCCTCGAAAGATTGAAGCAATTCTGGAATAGAAACCACCAAAATTGGTGGCAGAAATTCGAAGTTTTCTGGGTTTAGATGGGTACTATAGAAGGTTCGTGGAAGGATTTTCTGTGATGGCAGCGCCGTTGACAAAACTCATAAGGAAAGGAGTACCATTTATTTGGACCGAGCAGCAACAGGTAGCTTTTGAGAAACTAAAGAAGGTTCTGACCGAGGCACCTGTACTGATTCAACCAGAGTCTGGAAAAGATTTTACCGTGTACAGTGACGCATCACATGTTGGGTTAGGCTGTCTGTTGATGCAAGAGGGTAAAGTGGTTGCTTATGCATTGTGATAGCTTAAACCTCATGAAGTAAACTACCCTACCCATGATCTAAAGCTGGCAGCAGTAATCTTTGCACTTAAGATTTGGAGACATTATCTGTACGGAGAAAGGTGTATTATATACACAGATCATAAAAGCCTTAAGTACTTGCTGACTCAGAAGGAGCTGAACCTTAGGTAATGGAGATGGGTAGAGTTGCTTAAGGACTATGATTGTGCGATCGAGTATCATCCAGGTAAAGCTAACGTGGTGGCTGATGCCCTAAGTCGTAGAACTCTATCTGATCTGAGAGCGATGTTTGCCCCATTGAGTCTGTATGATGACGGTAGTCTGTTAGCAGAACTGCAAGTAAGGCCAACCTGGGTGGATGAGATTAAGGAAAAAAAGTCGAGGGATGAGTCTCTGGTTTCTCGATTTTAGCAGATTAAGGATGGGAATACTTCTGAGTTTGGACTTAACAGTGAAGGAGTTCTATGTTTCCGAGGTAGAGTTTGTGTTCCTAAGGACTCTGATTTGAGGCAAGCAATTTTAACTGAAGCCCATAGAGGACTGTGTGCTATGCATCCTGGAGGTAATAAGATGTACCATGACTTAAAGGAACTATATTGGTGGCCTGGGCTGAAGCGAGAGGTAACAGAATTTGTGCGGAAATGTCTGACTTGTCAGCAGGTGAAAGCTGAACATCAGTTACCTTCTGGACTATTGCACCCAGTGAAAGAACCACTTTGGAAGTGGGAGATGGTGACCATGGATTTTGTAAGTGGGTTGCCCTTGACGCCGTCGAAGAAGGACTCGATTTGGGTGATTGTGGATAGGTTGACTAAATCTGCTCATTTCATCCCTGTACGTACTGATTATCCACTTCAGAAGTTAGCCAAATTATATGTCGCGGAGATTGTGCGACTACATGGGGTGCCAGTGTCTATTATTTCTGATCGAGATCTTAGATTCACATCTCGATTCTGGCGAAAGTTGCATGAGGTGCTGGGAACACGAGTGAACTTTAGCATGGCTTTCCATCCTCAGACCGATGGTCAATCAAAAAGGGTTATTCAGATTCTGGAAGACATGTTGAGGGGATGTGTTATCGACTTTCGAGGCAGTTGGGAGGATTATCTATCGTTGGCAGAGTTTGCGTATAATAACAGTTATCAGGCTAGCATTCGTATGGCACCTTATGAAGCATTGTATAGGCATAAGTGTCGTTCACCTAGTTGTTGGACTGAGCTGGGCGAGCGGCAAGTTCTTAGACCTGAGTTGGTAGCAGAGACTGAGGAGAAGGTCAAGGTGATTACAGATCGGTTAAAAGAGGCATCTGATCGGCAGAAGTCTTACACAGATTTGAAGCGTAAGGAGATTGAGTACTCAGTGGGTGACATGGTTTTTCTGAAGGTTTCGCGTTGGAAGAAGATATTAAGATTTGGTAAGAAAGGCAAGCTAAGTCCGCGGTTTATTGGGCCTTATCGAGTTCTTAAGCGTGTAGGTCCGGTGGCTTATCAGTTGGAATTACCTCCGGATCTAGATAGGATTCATGATGTGTTTCACGTATCCATGCTAAGACGATATCATTCTGACCCTACTCATATCCTACCAGTTGCAGAAGTGGAAGTACAGCCTGATTTGACTTTCGAGGAGCCTGTGCAGATTCTGGATCGAGATGTGAAGGTTCTAAGGAGAAAGTCGGTTCCATTAGTAAAGGTACATTGGCGTAATCATGGTAGAGAGGAAGCTACTTGGGAACCAGAGGAGGCAGTGTGGCAACAATATCCCCATTTGTTTGGATCAGGTAAATTTCGAGGACGAAATTTCTTTAAGGAGGGTAGAGTTGTAACGCCCTAATTTTTGGGTTTCTCTTAGATTGTTCTTTATCTGATAAAATGTTTGAACTTTGATATCTGGGTGTGTGATGCATGTTTGGGAAGTGTTAGTGGGCCTATGGAAGGCCTAGGTGATGGCCAAAACTCGGGCAAAATTTTGTATTTTTGACTTAGGAGATAGGGGGCCGTTGGAAGTAAGTGTCTTAAGAAATTGTGCGTGAAATATAGCACAAAACAAGTCTTGGTAAAGTGGCAAAGGAGGGGCCACTAAGCTCCTTAAAAAGTGGCGCCTAAGAGAGCTTGGAGGTCCAAGGTTCAAGCTCCAGGGGTTGCAAAGTAGGCGTTTTATTTTTGTGCAGGAAACAGGTAAGAGTTTGAAGCAGAGATGAACTCTGCTGAGGAGTGTTTGAATCAGTCATGAGAGGGGATTGTGGAGTGATAAGGGGAGCTTGTTAAGGAGGAAATCTAGGAGTTTTTGAATTTTGAAAATAGTGGCTGGCCAAAGGACTCTTGAGAAGGCAAATTCGGCACTTTGCCTTAGGAAGATGTTTGGGCTTTAGGCTTTTGTTGTGCCGATTTCTCTAGTTGGAGGGCAACTCTTTTGTGCCGACTGGGTTAGCATTCTAAATCCCTTTCCTTTTTGCCATTTTTCCTACTTGATCTTTTCTACTTTACTACCATATTAGCTGAACCTTAGTACCTCTAAACCCCCCACTGCCGAATTCTCTCCAGTAACCAAAAGCACTCTTCTGCTTTCCTCTTCACTCATTCTCTTCTTCTACTCATCTTGCATTCTAAGCCGAATTATTCTATTCTTTTACAAGCCTCTGTCGACCATCTTTTTACCCAAATCCCTCATTAAACCGAATGTTCATTTGATCAAAACCCCACCATGGCCGAATACCTTATGTGACCGAAACCATACTCCTTTGTTTACCTATTGACCGAAATCTATCACTTCTTCTTCTCCTTGATTCTCTAGCAAGCCGAACATCTTAATACCCATTATTTGAGCCATCGAATCACGCTCCCAACTCAGTGTTGTGACGACAAGGGTACCTAGAAGAGGATTTAGAAGCCGAATCTATTTGGAGACATTCTTTGTAGTTGTTAGAGTTAGATCTAGTATAGATCTAAATTAGTGGAAGCGTAGAGACGTCTTCTTCGAGGAGAAGTGTTAGTAAGTGCTCGAGACCTTGTGTACATTCGTTTATGATTATTTAAGGCAAGAAGCCGAAACCCTTTTAGGGGGGAGGCTAACGTTAGTGACTAAGGGCTTGTTGGCCTCTTTCTCTTATTTTGTTTGCGCTAGTGAGATCAAGGGGTCGTGCGACTAAGGATTCGTAAGGCTAAACGCTGCTGGACAGTGGGATTTAGTCCATAATCAACAAAAGGGTAAGATTTCAATGATTTAGGCCATGTTGGCCGAATATGGTTAGGGGATTATGGCTTATTGGTTGTCAATTGTTAGGCTAACACGTTAGTGATCAACTGTAGGGGTTCGGTACGTGGTTCTCGTCGTCACTTCGACTGTTAACAGGTGTGTAACGTATCTCCATCATAGACTAGGACGGCAAAGGCCGTAATGACCAAAAACTATTCTGTAGTGATCGATCATAAGTGACCGAAAATCGATCTTGGAAGGATCTGAGAGTAGCCAAATACTCTATTGTGACCTAACTAGGAAAGGGAATATGGTGAAATTGCAGAAGGTGCAATTTCGAGCATCTCAGTAAGTTGGGCTTCGATGGGCCAAAGGTGGGCCCAATGGGCTTTCGAGCCCAAATCGGTAAAATGACTGTCAAAGGCTTTCTGGTGATGTGGTTAATAATAATATGGCCAAATTGGTAAACTGAACCTAAGGATTGGATTTAACGGGCTTAAGACGATAATGGATTTAGTAAGGCCCATTAGGGGTTTTAGGGCTAAAAAGGGCAAAATTGGAAACTAAGGTTAAAAGGACTTCTGTAAACACTAATGGACTAGTAATTACTTGGACTTGCATAAAAACCCTGAAAATCGGTAAAAAGACTAAAATACCCTAAGTATGGAAAATTACCATTTTACCTCTAAGTGCAAAATGACCTTTATGCCCCTAGGGTAAATTCTGTATGAATCGTATAATTTTCTATTTCTGTATGTCATATCTCATAATACATGTATATATCTGATGCATGAGATTCTGTATGTTATATGTCATATCATGATATCTGTTGCATGGGGTTTGGGTTTATGATGGAGGAAGCGTTCTGGCAACCTCGCTGCAATCTGGTGGCCTCGCCACAATATATCTGGCAGCCTCGCTGCAATCTGGTGGCCTCGCCACATATTATATATCTGTTCTAGTGGCTTCGCCATAATATCTGTATCTGGTGACCTCGTCACAATATCTGGCAGCCTCGCTGCAAATTTCTGTGGTGTGTAGCGGTTGGATGGGTCGAGTAGTCTCCCCACATGGTGTAAGGCGGTACGGGGGTGTTATGGATGGATTTGGGTTGGGCTTTCTGTTTGCATATTATATCTGATCTGTATCTGTTATGAGCCTATAGGCTTAACCTGATTTCTGTAATGGGCCAAGGCCCAAGTAAATCTGAATCTGGGGCTTGATCTGTTTTGGCCTGTGGTTGAGATTATGTTACACACTGAGTTGTCAAACTCACCCCTTAATTTCATCTTTGCAGGTAACCCTCAACCTTAGTGGGCTTGGAGCTGTGAGAGAATCGGAGTGGCCACAGCATCTGTAAATTTGGTTTCGTTTTACTTTAAGTATTTTATTTTGCTATTTTTGGGTTTTAATTGTAATAAGGCCGCTATTTTAATTTCTTTATTGGTTTTATTTTCTTTAATGATTTAATTCATATTTTATCGAAACTGCTAGTTATAAGCTGCGCGGGTTTTATTTTCCAAACTCCTAAAAATGTTTTCAAAACTCAACAAGTTCAAAATATGGATAACCTAAAGGCTTAACAAAATGACTTTTCACAAACTTGCTATTTTAATGAAAATCTCACTTAAGCCACAACAAGCAAAAATGTCATAAACTTAGATGTAGGTCCATGTGACACACCAGATCTAGCCATAACGTCCAAGCCGGGTTTGGGGTGTTACAAATCCCCTCAGCAGAAACAACGTGACCCAGAAAAGTCACCTCTCGAAGCCAAAATTCACACTTACTGAATTTTTCATAGAGTTGCTTTTCCCTCAACACTTGCAACACAATACGAAGATGCTCATCATGCTTCTCCTCAGTTTCTGAATATACAAGAATATCATCGATAAAGACGACTACGAATCGGTCCATGAAAGCTGCAGGTGCATTTGTCAATCCAAACGGCATAAGGAAAAACTTGTAATGACCATACCGAGTTTTGAAGGCTGTCTTGTGATTATCCACCTCCTTTACCCTTAGCTGATGGTATCCAGATCGAAGATTGATCATGGAAAATGCCGAAGCTCCACTAAGTTGGTCAAACAGATCGTCGATTCTTGGCAGAGGATACTTGTTCTTATCGTCAGTTTGTTCAACTGGCGATAATTGATCCACATACGCATCGTCCCATCCTTCTTCTTCATAAACAGCACTGGTGCTCCCCATGGAGACACACTCGGTCTAATGAAGCCTCGATCCAACAATTCCTAAATTTGTGCATTCAGTTCCTCCAACTCCTTCAGTGCCATCCTATAGGGCACGATGGGCACTGGAGTTGTTCCAGGTAGCAAGTCGATTCCAAACTCAACTCTCGATTCGGAGGTAATCCAAGAAGCTCCTCGAGAAAAACATCTTGGAACTCATTAACAGTTCTGGCTGTCTCCACTGTCACATCCTCAGTTTCAGTTTGGCTTACAAAAGCCAAGTACGTCTCGCATCCCTTGCGAATCAGTTTCTCAGCCCTTAAGGTGAAACAACATTGGACAAGTAGTCCCTTCACTCTCCAATAACCATCACCTCCTCATCGTCGGTTGTCCTTAACACTATCCTCTTAGCCACACAATCCAGCATCACCTTATGCTTAGTTAAATAGTCCATCCCCAAAATAAGATCGAACTCTCCGAATGGTAATTCCATTAGGTCTCCAGCAAAAATCCTACCTTGAGTCTCTAAAGGCACCTCCCTAAAGAGTTTATCTACCCTAACTGAGTGACCTAGTGGACTAATCATAGTTACCCCACTCACAGTTTCCTCAGAGTGCACACCCAACGACCCAGAAATCTCACATGCGACATATGAATGGGTTGAACCCATATCTATCAGAATAGTATAAGGCATGCTTTAGATAAAAAAATGTACCAGTTATGATGTCAGGTGCATCACCCTCCTCTCGGCGGCAAGCAGTATAAACCAATGCTGGCTGATGAGCCTCAGCATTACCAGCACCCTTGCCAGGAGCTCCACGTCCACATCCATTTCCATTGCCACCCCTACCTTGCCCACGACCTCTCGGTGGTTGTGGTCCACCTCGCACTGGTTGAGCAATCCTCTGGTCAACAACTTGAGTCTGAGATGGCCTCCGAGGACTGATATCACGTGATATTAAGTAATAAAATTTATAAAAACTAATCACACTAAAACTAACTAATATCACGATGTTAAAGGCAAGCGCACCTATCAAACAGTAGTATAGTTTAGTGGTAAGACCGAGTTATCGTACCCAAGGGACCCAAAAGTACTAGTACTTACTTCCTTTCTATTATCTAACCTAAAAATAAAATAGGGTTGTTTAAATTAATTCTAAAACTAACTAAGAAAGTTTAAAGAGTGAATTGGGAAAACTTTTAAGGAAAAGCTTATTTATATGGACAATACTCAAGGGAGAATCCACTTAGACTTCACTGGTTATTATTTTCTTGAACTATATGATTTCTTTACTTGGCTTGATCTGTAGAGATCCCTAACTTATGCTAAACCCTCCGTCGAGGCGTAAAGCAACTAGGCCTAAGTTGTTAATTAAAGTTCCCTTGTTAATTAACTTCCTAGGTTGCATTCATACGATCTATGGCTCCCTATATTAGGTTTGACCCTAATCCGGTAGATTTATGTAGCCCTATGTCTAGGGTTGCATGCAACTTCGCTTAATTATGGTAGATCTACTATTATCACAGGGACTTTTTCTCCTCTGCTCTAAGCATATCTAATTCTTGAATTAATACCTAGGATTATTAAATCAAGAATAAAGAACGCATAATTAAGAACAATTCAAGTATTTATCAAATAAATCAAGAATAAATAACAAGATCTGTCTTAGGTTTCATCCCCCTCTAGTATTTGAGGGGTTTAGTTCATAATAAAGAAGGAAAACACCTCAGAATATATAAAATAACAAAACATAAAAGAAACCAAAAACCCTTGTAGGGATTTAGGGAGATCCTCTATGCTGCTGCAGAATTTCAGCTTCTGAGATGAATTAATTGGCTTTCTCCCTTAGAGTAATCCCTTGCTTCTACCCTCAGTGTGGTAGAAAAACGAGAGGAAAAATATCTAAAAACATGTATATGCGTCTGCCTCATGAGGTCTTTACATAGAGAGCTTGTGGGGAGCCTTTCTTAGCCTCTAAGCATCCCAATTCGAGTGAAATTCTCCTTCCTCATGACTAGAACACGCCCGTGTGCCGCGCCCGTGTGACCTCGACAGAGGCCGTGTGCTTTTATCGGTGGAGGCATAGCCGTGTGACCTGGCCGTGCTTGTCGGGGGCTTGACCGTGTGATCTTCATGTGGTACGGCCGTGTGGCACGGCCGCGTGGCATTTCTTTGCCCATGTTGGTCGCACATTTTGGCCCATTTTTCATCATTTTTGGCCCGTTTTCCGTTCTTTCTTCTTCCCTATGCTCTCCTGAGTATAAGATATAAAAAGGAAGGATTAAGCGCACCAATTCTCACAAAATTGATAAGAATCGATCCAAAATATAGGCTAAACATGAGGTAAAAATATGTATAATTTAGCGTTTATCAAATACCCCCACACTTAAGCCTTTGCTTGTCCTCAAGCAAAATCTCAATCCCTAAAAAGAATCATTCTTCTCAACCTATAATCTTTATCAATAATGTTTCAAACTAATCCACAGGTAATCATACAATGAAAAATTCAATCAGAAGAACATTAAAGATTCAATTACTCTAAGTTGAGAATTTTATCATTGAAAACATAAGTCTTCCTTCCTTCTAAGTAGTTATCTCTCCATCTTAATTAACAGGAGTTGACATCCTCACTAAAGGTTCACTCTATTCACTCGAAGTGTTTAGGGTTCAAAATTTTAAGCACTCTCTAGTCAACCTGAAAAGTTATTACCATAAGCTTGCACGAAAATCAAATCTCCACCACTATAGTTTGATATGATATATCGATCAAGAGGTCTTTTCATGGTTGTAACGGGGCTTGGTTAGGGGTATTGTCACAAGCTGCAAAAAGAGGGTTAGAATCGAGATTGAACTAAAAATTATCTAGCTAGAAAAATCTCTATCACTGGAACATATTTTCAAAGCTTAATAACATCATTTTGTAGCCTTAAGAGAGAAATATGCAAAAACTTAATTTGAACTATTACACATTACAACTGAATTTGACTTTAGGTACACATTTTTTTTTTAAGAACAATTTAAGTAATACAATAAATTGAGTAAAGATTTAAATACTGGAAAAGAGAATAGAGCTTAGATAATAAATTCAACTCAAATCTCGACAAAAATAGGGATCAAAAGTAATTGAATGGAAAATTCAACAAAAATGGGTTATTGGTTAATAATTAGAGGATGAGTCAAGGAAAAGGTTGTTAGGCTTAATGGGGTTCACTAGGGGTTAGATTATGGAGGTAGGCTTTTGTGGAGTAAGTGGGTTAAATCTTAGGTGCCTTTATCATCTCGATAAATCAAATCAATGATGTGGTCTTGACATGTATAATCAAAGCAAGTTCTAGAATAATAATTCAGTGTTGACTCACTCAAAGCAATAATAAAAGTGAGCACGAAAGAATGTATGCTAAAAAATGCTCAAAATCTCACCAGAATTATGGCTTTTGATGTCAATCCTGCGAATTTCAAATTCAAGTTAGTACTTAAAATTAGGGAAGATAACTTATGCAAAAATTGGAGTTCTCAAAAATTTCAACTTATCATGCTTGATTCCTTAATGTTTTTAAGTTTGAATATTTAAAGTACAATCACCTATTTCTTTAATTCTCAACATATCAATAAAAATTATAAATCAATCAGAATTAATTCCTAATAGTAGACTGAAGATCATGCTATTGAGGACAGTGCAATTAGTTAGAACAATTTTAGGGATTTCAAAGAGAATGAAATAAAATTTAAAGTACGTTACCCCCCACACTTAAGATGTACATTGCCCTCAATGTACAAGCATAATATTAGCAATAAAAGCATAATATCATAAGAGAGGGAAAGATATGAAGCTCCCTGAAATGTGGATGGCTTTGTGAGAATGATATGGGAAGAGTTGGCATATGTGGCACGGTGTTTCCATTTCCGTAGAGATTTGAGCTGTAAGGCTCATTCGAAAATGTGAATGGATTTATTAGTCATGGGAGGTTAAGATGAAGAGGGGTTACTTCATTAGGAGATGGCCGAAGAAAATAAAATAAACAGAATAAATAAAAAATGAAAATTCAAATAAAGAAAAAAATGAAAAATAAACCTAAAAAGGAAAATAAAGTTAGAAGAAAAGGTGAAAATAAGGATTAGTGCTCAAGAGTTAGAATAAAGTAATAATAAAAGATAAAAGAAAAAATAAAAGTAAAACAACATAAAGATAAAAATAAAGATAAAAAGAGGATCTAGTCCTCTGATGGATCTCGTGGTGGTAGGGAAATGCCAAGGTGCTGACATATGTGTGTTAAAGTGGCGTCGATGTAATCAAGGCACTACTCAAATCGGTCCAGGCACTCATGTATGTCAGCGTGTGGGACTGCTATCTGGGTAGGTCGTCTGGGGCGTGATGGCTCGGCGGGTGCATCCTCCTCAGGTGGTGGCGGTGGGACATCATTAGTAACGTCCTCTGGGTCCTCGCCTTCCTGGACAAGGCGGAAGTGGAAGTGGCCGCCACCTAGCTGTTGATCTACCATCCTCATGGAGAGCATGCTCTGGATGCCCTGGGAGGACATCTGGCCAAGTATGGTGTACGAGGATATCTGGACTACAGTGTTGAGTAAGCCGAAGTAGTGGCCTAGTCATATGATGTACGGGCCCATGGATACGACTCCCTTGCGGTGCCTCTTAGTCTGGTGTTGCATGGCCAATGCTATGAAGTAGGCAAGGTCGATGGGGTGGCCATTGGCCATGCACCAGAGGAAATAGACGTTGTGAGTGTTGACGACGCCTATACTCTCCCGTCTACCTGTCAAGGTGTGAGCAAGGAGGGCGTGAATATACCTGAGAGAAGGAGGGAGGGCAGATGCCTTGCTGACGCTAGGATTATACATCTGTCACCCTGGAGCAATCTCATTCCAACAGTTGAGGGGTCGGATGTGGATGCACCTGGAAAGAGTAGGGAAGTCTTCTTCTACCATGAACTGCTTGGTATAGAGACCGAAAGCCGTGCCAAACTCTAGGACACTCAGCTGTCGCACAAGACCTCCTAATCGGAATTGGACCGTGCTGGGATCGTCGAATCTGTTCATGACATTCTAGAGGTGGAATGTGGAGCAGAACTCGAGAGTGAGTTCTAGGTAGGTGGGCTCCACAATCCTAAAGAACTGGTCCCATGGGTCGATAGCTAGCAGGGTTCGGACATCGTCCACCAGGTTTATTTGCGCGAGGGCCTCCCAATCAATGCATCGACCCATCGAGATAGTGCGTGCTCGGAGTAACTGGTAGCATTCCTCTCGGGAGTCTTGCGGAAATGTGAGGAACGGGTGGCGTGTCTCAGAGGTGGGTCTTATTGAGGAACTTCCCGACCCCTTTCGTTTCTTGAAGACAGGGACAGCAGTCTTTCTAGCGCGGGAAGAATACATAGTCTCTGAAATAAAATAACATGAGCATTAGTTCTAAAAATTGAGATTAAAAATGATTTAAAATGTAAATTGATATTTTTCCTAAAATAACAAATGAGGAGTAACCTGAATAGTAAAATCTAATCATATTAAAAACTTATAACAAAAACTAAGAACTATGGGTATATGTAGTGATTTTATGAAAAAAATGGCATGCAAATATGTGTCCAAATGGCAAAATAAAATGAAATCTAAATGGCAAGCAAAAATAAAATTAAGTGGTATGTAATCCTAATTGATTCTATATTATTCTAGAATATTCATCCTATATTTCCTAGTTCCATGCTTGAATCAAAAATTAGATTAAAGTAAAAATAAATAAATATTTAAAGAAATGAAATAAAATAAAATAAATGAGAAAAATGAGAAAGTATAACCAATTATGAGTTTTCACGGTCGTGGGGGCTGCTACACGGGCGTGGGGAGGTTTTTTTTGAGTATTATGGTGGTTTTGAGGGCGATAGAGGTGGTCATGGAGGTTGGGGAGGTTTTGGGTGTGAGATTCTAGGGTTTTAGGTGAAAAGGAAGGTTTAAAAATGGCCCCCTAATTATACATTTTGGGTCACACGGGCATGTCGCACGCCCGTGTGAGTCATATTCAGCCTGTGTCTTTCGAAAATTGGAGGTTTTAGCGCGCCATGTTCTGATGAGCACGCCCATGTGGTTGGTTCACACGGCCATGGGAGATCAGGTCTTCGTTACTCACACGGTCGTGTGATGGTATACACGGCCGTTTGAGATCAAGTTCGTGTTGCACACGGTCGTGTGTTCTGTGCCACGGGCGTGTGAATTTTGACAGTGTCTTTCATGGGCTAAGGACACGGGTGTGGGGATTTGTGCAAGGCCCGTGTTGATACTGTAGGGTTCCCACGGCCATGTCGCACGGCCGTGGGGCGGTGTTGATAGCCCGTCTGGAATTCGTAAGGTCGCCACGGCCATATCGCACGGCCGTGGGAATTTATCGAAAGCCCGTGTTTTGGGAAAATTTTACTCTATTTGTACACGGTCTGGGTGCATAATCGTGCCCCTATTTTTAAATGTGCACACGGCCTAAGGCATGCCCGTCTGCCTGCCGTGTGGTCCTAAATGTCTACATTCAAATAGTTAATTTATGCGTGAAAAAGCACTAAAAATTTTAAAGAAAAGAAAGTTACTAAGTTATTGCTCGGGTTACCTCTCGAGAAGCATTTATTTAGAGTCTAAGCTCGACTCTACCTGGATGTGTCAAGAAGGGGTGTGGTGGAGCCGAAGCTCCTCCCTGTTTTCCGTAAAATTCTCACCTCTATAATGTTTGAGCCGATGGCCATTTACCTTGAACGTACCGTGGTTAGGGTGAGTTACCTCAATGGTGCCGTATAGAAAGACATTTAGAACAATGAATGGACCTGACCACCTTGAATTGAGTTTTCCAGGGAATAGTTTCAGCCTTGAGTTGTAAAGTAAGACGAGATCACCTGTTTTGAACTTCTTGGGTTGTTTCGGCCTTTTGTCATGACGTCGCTTCATGGGTTCCTTATATAGTCATGAGTTCTCGCAAGCAATGAAGCGCCATTCATCTAGCTCATTCAACGGCATTAATCTCTTCTCTCTTGCACTTTTAAAATCAAGGTTTAAAAATTTTATTGCCCAAAATGCTTTATGTTCAAGTTCAAATGGTAGATGGCAGTTTTTTCCATAAACAAGTTTATAGGGAGATGTTCCTATGGGTGTTTTAAAAGCAGTTCTATAAGCCCATAATGCATCGTCTACCTTTCTTGACCAATCTTTCCTATTTGTTTCTATTGTTTTCTCTAAGATGCATTTTAGTTCCCTATTTGTTACTTCGACTTGGCCACTGGTTTGTGGGTGATAAGGGGTGGCTGTTCTATGGTGTACTCCATACCTGTTCAAGATTTTTTCAAATTGGGTATTGCAAAAATGTGTAACCCTATCACTAATGATTATCCTAGGTGTTCCAAATCGAGAAAAAAGTCTTTTCAAGAAGCGTACTACCACCCTAGCATCATTTGTAGGTAGAGCTTAGGCTTCTACCCATTTTGACATGTAATCTACTGCTACTAGCATGTATTTATTCCCAAATGAATTAGGGAACGAGCCCATGAAATCAATACCCCATACATTAAATATTTCACATAAAAGTATATAGTTTTGAGGCATTTCATTATGCTGAGAGATATTACCTGTTCGTTGGTATTTATCACAAGAGGTCACATACCTGTTGGCATCTCTAAAAAGTGTAGGCCAGTAAAAACCTGATTTGAGTACCTTATGAGCAGTTCTAGTTCCACTGTGATGTCCTCCTGTGGGTCCTGAGTGGCAGTGATTCAAAATTTGATATGCTTTTGTGTCATCAACGCATCTTCGAATAACCTGATCTGCACAAATTCAGAAAAGGAAAGTATCTTCCCAAAAGTAGTTTTTCACATCAGCGGAGAATCGTTTCTTTTGCTGATGGGTTAGCCCTTTTAGGGTCATGTGAGCTACTAAATAATTTGCAAAATCAGCAAACCAAGGAAGTGTCGTATCTACTAAGGCTAGGAGTTGTTCGTCAGGGAACAAATCGTTCATCTTGTCAAGATATTTGGGCTATGCGTTCTCTAGCCTTGAGAGGTGATCTGCTGCCAAGTTTTCGGCTCCTTTCTTGTCCTTTATTTCCAAGTCGAGTTCCTGTAACAATAGAATCCATCTTATCAATCGAGGTTTTGCGTCAGTTTTAGTTAAGAGGTAGCGAAGAGCTGAATGATCAGTACAAACAATGACTTTTGACAAAATTAAATAAGATCTAAATTTGTCAAATGCAAAAATAACAGCTAGCAATTCTTTCTCTGTGGTAGTGTAATTTGCTTGAGCGGCTGTCAAAGTTCTGCTAGCATAATAGATCGGCTGGAAGTGCTTGTCCCTTCGCTGTCCTAAAACTGCACCTACTGCAAAATCACTTGCATCGCACATTAGTTCAAAAGGTAGATTCCAGTCAGGTGAAATCATAATCAGGGCGTTAACTAACTTTTCCTTAAGGTTGTTGAAAGATTCCAGACATTCTTGGTCAAAGTTGAAGGGTACGTCCTTTTCTAGTAATTTAGTTAAAGGCTTAGCTATTTTAGAAAAGTCCTTAATGAATCTTCGATAAAAACCAGTGTGTCCTAAACAGCTTCTTATAGCCTTAACTGAATTAAGATGAGGTAGTTTTTCAATAGTTTCAATTTTCTCTTTATCTACCTCTATCCCCTTACTAGAAATTTTATGTCCTAATACAATACCCTCTTAAACCATAAAGTGGCATTTTTCCCAGTTTAGCACTAAATTTGTCTCTTCACATCTGATCAAAACACGTTCTAGATTATATAGACAAAGTTGGAAATAATTACCAAAAATTGAGAAATCATCCATAAATACCTCCATGATGTCTTCCACGAATTCATTGAAGATAGGTAGCATGCATCGCTAAAAAGTAGCAGGAGCATTACATAGACCAAAAGGCATTCTGCGATAAGCAAACGTACCGTATGGGCATGTGAATGTTTTTTTCTCTTGATCTTCTAGAGCTATCGGGATCTGGAAGTAACCAGAGAGGCCATCTAGGAAACAATAATACATATGACCGGATAATCTTTCCAATATCTGATCAATAAAAGGCAATTGGAAATGATCTTTTTGAATGGCGTCATTCAACTTCCTGTAATCAATGCAAACTCTCCATCCTGTGACTATTCTTGTAGGTATTAACTCTTCCCTGTCATTAGACACCACGGTCAATCCACCTTTCTTAAGAACAACCTGCACAGGGCTTACCCAAGAACTGTCAGAAATAGGATAGATAATACCTGCATCCAGAAGTTTAATTACCTCAGCTTTTACAACTTCTTTCATGTTGGGATTCAATCGTCTCTGGGCTTGCACTGATGGTTTGAATTCGTCCTCTATTAAAATTTTATGGGTGCAGAAGGAAGGATTGATTCCCTTGATATCTGAAATTTTCCAAGCTATAGCACGTCTGTGTTCTCTTAACACATGGAGTAGTTCTTCTTTCTCTGCAAGGCTTAAATCGGATGCGATAATGACTGGTAAAGTTGATTCTTCCCTTAAAAAGGCATATTCTAAATGATCTGGCAGTTGTTTTAGTTCTAATTTAAGGGGTTCAGTAATGGAAGGTTTCTGTCTCAATTCATCACTCATCTTTAAATTTTCATAACTTATGTGCCTAGTGATGATTTCATTATGATCCAACTCTTTCCTTACTTCGTTAATTTCGGGGGTGGTTTCATATTTCCCCCACCTTGAACAAGACACAGTTCCAACATGTCTGTGAGAGCAAGTTCCTGGAGATTATCTTGAACAAAATAGTCAATAATATCAATAAAATAACACGAATCATCTTGTTCTTTAGAGAATCTCATGGCATCATAAATTTTAAAGACAACTTCTTCCTTGCCAACTCTAAGTACTAATTTGCCATCCCCTACATCAATAACAGCTCTAGCAATGGCTAAAAATGGTCATCCCAAAATTAAAGGCACTTCAATATCCTCATCCATGTCAAGCACAACAAAATCAACAGGAATATAAATTTATCTACCTTCACTAGCACATCTTCAATGATTCCCCTAGGATATTTAACAGATCTATTGGCTAATTGAATACTTATCCTAGTGGGCTTAGGTTCCCCGAGACCTAGTTGTTTGAACATTTTGTAAGGCATGAGATTAATGCTAGCACCTAAATCAGCTAAAGCTTTATTAATAAGTAAACTACCAATCAGACAAGGGATCGTAAAACTCGCTGGATCTTTCAGTTTTACTAGCAGTTTATTTTGGAGAATAGCTGAGCATTCCTCATGGAGTTCTACTGTGGCCAATTCTTCCAACTTCCTTTTACTTGTCAGAAGTTCTTTAAGGAACTTCGCATACTTCGGCATATGTGAAATTGCTTCAACAAAAGGTAAGTTAATGTGTAATTGTTTAAAAAGTTCAAGGAACTTACCGAATTGAGCGTCTGTATGGTCTTTCTTCAATTTTGCCGGATATGGGATGCGCGGTTTGTATTCCTTGAGCGGCGGTGGAGTGTTATCCTCGAGTTCCACTGCCTTTTCTTCTGAAAGTTCTGGGATAATCTTCTTTTCTAGTTTGGCTAGGACATTTCCATCTCTTAAAGTAATCGCTTTGACATGTTCTCTGGGATTTGGCTCAGTGTTACTTGGTAATCCTCCTTGTGGTCTTTCTGAAATTAATTTTGCAAGTTGACCAATTTGGTTTTCAAGCCCTTAAATTGATGCTTGCTGATTTTTTCAGTGCCGTTTCAGTGCTTTGAAAATGGGTTTCTGATGCGGCCATAAATTTGGTAAACATCTCTTCAAGATTCGGCTTTTTCTCATGTTGCGGTGGTGGTGGCTAAAATCCTGGAGGAGGGTGTTGTCTTTGATTTCCTTGTCCTCCCCATGAAAAATTTGGGTGATTTCTCCAACCTGCATTATAAGTATTACTATAAGGGTTATTTTGATATCTAGAATTGTTACCCATATAGTTGGCTTGTTCAGTTTCCATGCTGCGTCCATAAGATGCGAAATCTGGATTAAACGTGTTTCCTTGAGTCGCGTCGCATTGCATCATTGGTTGTGCCTGTGTGGAACTAACAAAATTATCAAACTTTTTATTTAAAAGTTCTACTTGGTTAGTAAGCATGGCTACAACATCAATATTATAAACTCCTGCGGCTTTTGTTGGCTTTGTCCTCATGACTTGCCACTGATAATTATTCACTGACATTTCTTCAATAAATTCATAAGCTGCTTCAGGTGTTTTATTATTGATCGTCCCTCCTACGGCTGCATCGATCATTTGTCTAGTTGACGGGTTTAAACCATTGTGGAAGGTTTGAACTTGTAGCCACAAAGGTAGACCATGATGAGGGCACCTTTTCAAAAGATCTTTGTATCTCTCCCATGCATCGTATAGTGTATCTAAATTCATCTGCACAAAAGAAGAAATATTGTTTCGTAATTTGGCTGTTTTAGCTGGAGGAAAATATTTGAGTAAAAATTTTTCGGTCATTTGTTCCCATGTGGTAATTGAGCCTCGTGGTAAAGAATTTAACCACTATTTGGCTTTATTTCTCAAAGAGAATGGAAATAGCCTCAATCGAATGGCATTATCAGAAACGCCATTTATTTTGAAGGTATCACATAGTTCCAAGAAATTGGCTATGTGTGAGTTTGGATCTTCGTCCTGCAAACCATCAAACTGCACCAATTGCTGTATCATCTGAATAGTGTTAGGCTTTAACTCAAAATTATTAGCAGCAATAGTAGGTCTAAGAATGCTAGTTTGGGTACCAGCCAAACTAGGTTTAGCATAATCATACATAGTGCGAAGAGCTTCTTCTTGGTTTATTGGTTCTGCTGGAAGTGCTGGAGGTGGTGGAACATTTTGATTTGCTTCCATCTCGTCTGTAGGTTCTGGCTCTTGCTCAGGTTCTTGTTCTGGATAATGTAAACTGCGTCTAATTTCTCTGCGATTTCTGCGAACTGTTGCTTCTAGATCGTCGTCAAAAAGTAGTGGTCATGTTGGGTTGTTTCTAGTCATAAACTAAAAAGATCTACAAAGAAAAAGCAAAGAAAACTTAAAAATAATTTAAAAGAAAAATAAAAATAAAAATAAAAATAAATAAAAACTAAAAATAAAAATAAAAGAAAAATATATATATAGTAATGGCTAAAGTAATAGAAATCAAGCTTTCGTAATATTTTAGTTCCCCGGCAATGGCGCCAAAAACTTGATATCACGTGATATTAAGTAATAAAATTTATAAAAACTGATCACACCAAAACTAACTAATATCACGATGTTAACGGCAAGCGCAACTATCGAACAGTAGTATAGTTTAGTGGCAAGGCCGAGTTATCGTACCCAAGGGAACCAAAAGTACTAGTACTTACTTCCTTTCTATTATCTAACCTAAAAATAAAATAAGGTTGTTTAAATTAATTCTAAAACTAACTAAGAAAGTTTAAAGAGTGAATTGGGAAAACTTTTAGGGAAAAGCTGATTTAGATGGACAATACTCAAGGGAGAATCCACCTAGACTTCACTTGTTATTATTTTCTTAAACTATATGATTTCTTTACTTGACTTGATCTGTAGAGATCCCTAACTTATGCTAAACCCTCCGTCGAGGCGTAGAGCAACTAGGCCTAAGTTGTTAATTAAAGTTCCCTTATTAATTAACTCCTTAGGTTGCATTAATACGATCCATGGCTCCCCATATTAGGTTTGACCCTAATCCAACAGATTTATGTCGCCCTATGTCTAGGGTTGCATGCAACTCCACTAAATTATGGTAGATCTACTCTTATCACAGGGACTTTTGCTCCTCTGCTCTAAGCACATCTAATTTTTGAATTAATACCTAGGATTATTAAATCAAGAATAAAGAATGCATAATTAAGAACAATTCAAGTATTTATCAAATAAATCAAGAATAAATAACAAGATCTGTCTTAGGTTTCATCCCCCTCAAGTATTTGAGGGGTTTAGTTCATAATAAAGAAGGAAAACATCTCAAAATATAGAAAATAACAAAACATAAAAGAAACCAAAAACCCCTGAAGGAATTTAAGGAGATCCTCTATGTTGTTGCAGAATTCCGGCTTCTGAGATGAATTAATCGGCTTTCTCCCTTGGAGTAATCCCTTGCTTCTACCCTCAATGTGGTAGAAAAACGAGAGGAAAAATATCTAAAAACATGTATATGCTTCTGCCTCATGAGGTCTTTATATAGAGAGCTTGTGGGGAGCCTTTCTTAGCCTCTAAGCATCCCAATTCGAGTAAAATTCCCCTTCCTTACGACTAGAACACGCCCGTGTGCCATGCCCGTGTGACTTCGATAGAGGCCGTGTGCTTTTATTGGTGGAGGCACGGCCGTGTGACCTGGTCGTGCTTGTCGAGGGCTTGACCGTGTGATCTTCATGTGGTACGGCCATGTGGCACGGCCGTGTGACATTTCTTTGCTCGTGTTGTTCGCACATTTTGGCCCATTTTCTATTCTTTCTTCTTCCCTATGCTCTCCTGAGTATAAGATATAAAACGGAAGGATTAAGAGCACCAATTCTCACAAAATTGATAAGAATCCATCCAAAATATAGGCTAAACATGAGGTAAAAATATGTATAATTTGGCGTTTAGCAAGGACAATACTTGATTTTATGTTCCTTGGACCCACAACGGAGACATGCCCCAGTATGCTTCCAGCATTCTCCAGGATGCACTCTACCACAGGCCCCACAAGCTTGTGGCCTAACTGTATTTACCGAAACTACTTGAACTGGTTCCTCCACTCTAGCCCTCTTGGCATTTCGGTTTGCAGCACCAGATGGTCCAATATCCCTCCTAAAGCGGTTTCGATCCTTATCACGGTTCTACCGTTCCATTCGCTTTACTTCCTTGACTATCTTGGCCTTCTCCACCAATACGAAAAAATTGTGCTCCCTCTGCGGTGCTATCAACACCCTCAGCTCATCCCTAAGACCATCCTCAGAGTGAACGCTATGCTTGTACTCAGTAGAAACTATCCCGTTGGCATACCGACTCATCCTCAGAAACTCTGCCTCATACTTAGCGATAGTCTTATTGCCCTAGGTTAGGTTCAGAAATTCCTTTCTACGTGCATCCACGTAGCTTGCTTCAACGTACTTTCCCTTGAAAGCCGCTTTAAAAAGTTCTTAGGTTACCCGCTCAGCTGGGGTACCCTCCTTTACCATGATCCACTACTGGTATGCCTCATCTCGCAGCAGAGACACTGCTCCCTTTAGCTTTTACTCCTCAAAGCAATCCAGGTCGTCCATAATCCGTTCCGTAGCTTCCAGCCAATACTCAGCTACATTTGGGGCTACTCCAGATATGCCCCTAAAGACCTCCGCTCCATTAGCCCAGAGTCACTTAGAAATAGATCCCCTATTTACTGGCCCAACATTAGCTCCAGGAACCCTTTCCAGTGACATTAGTTTAACATTTCAGTTGTTTATTACAAATGTCTTATGTACAGATAGAGTTTCAGAGTTTGTTTTCACGAAGTCGTATCCTAGCTACAGTCTCAATCTTCTAGGGTTTAGTTTCCCTACAGTCTTAGTCTTGTAGTTTCAGTACTACCCTATCTATAGTATCATAATAGGGTCTCAGTTCTATCTACAGAATTGTCTTAGTATAGTACAGTATATGAAGTAGAAAAACTTACAGACTTGGTGCCGGGGATTCACTGTGCCACTTCTTCAGTTATCAGATTTCAGAAACCCAGAAAAACTTAAACCTTTTAAAATCCAATCTTTAAAACATGTATATCTTGAAGAAAACGAGGTTGAAAAGGTTTTTCTAAATTTTCTGAAAATTTTGATTTTCCAAAAATACCCTTATTAGGCTTAAATTTTAAAATTTCCAAAAACTTTTTTGACCCTATTCCACAGCCGAGTTGTTGCAATCAGGCTTTGATACCACTAAATGTAACACCCTAAACCCAGCCTAGACGTTACGGCCAAGTTTGGTATGTCACATCACCTATAACTACCCATGTTACCTAGTTACTAAGACTAGGGTAAGCTTTGCAAAAACTGATATTTAAGTTTAAAGAATAATTCCATTTTATTGGTGAATGTCCTATCCACTACTAGTCGTTAAGATATTTATCGTAAAATTCAACTTAGTTACTTGAATAACTCGTGTGACAGATTTTGAAAACGTTTGATTAATTTATTTAATAAAAATAAGTAAATAATTTGAGGTATAATAAAAATAAGTAAATAAATAAACCCAAAATAAAAATAATAAGAACGACCTTATTACAAACCCAAATTGAAAATAAAGCGATTGAAATGAGTAATAAAATAAATAAATTATTTAAACCAGAAAATGCAGTCTTTGTAGCCACTCTGAATGCCTCCCAGCTCCAAGTCCATCTATCTAGAGCTCACCTGCATGGATGGAGAAAAAAGGGTGAGTTTGGAAATGCAAAGAAGCCCATCCAAAGCCCAAATCAGCTCAAGCCTACTGGGCCTAAGCCCCAACCAGTCACAGAAATAACTAGGCCAAAGCTTTATCCAGATACAGTAAACTGGGCCTTAGCCCTTTTTAGATGATAGTACAGCCCATAGGCCCATTACGGTAATAGATCAGATATCATGCATGAATGCAAAGCCCATCACATGTGGGCAGACTACTCAACCCACCCAACTGCTACACTCTACCCGTACCAACCAAACACTCCATGTGGGGAAACTACTCAACCCACCCAACCGCTACATTCCACAATGGCAGCATAGCTGCATAATCAGATAATGTGGCCAAGCCACTAACAGAAATACGAGGCAAAGCCTCTTTCAGAAAACAGCATGGGCAAAGCCCTTTTCAGATATCAGTACGAGGCAAAGCCTCTCTTAGAAAATAGAAATCATGGCAATGCCACTTGCACTTCCTCTATCAACAATCCCAAATCCCATGCAACAGATAATCATGATATGACATATAATAAACAGAACCAGTAGAACATGCATTTCAGTCATATTTAGCCCTATGGGTATAACAGTCATTTTGCACCTAGGGGTAAAATAATAATTTCTCGTTCCTAAGGGTATTTCAGTAGTTTAATCAATTTTTAGGGTTTTTATGCATATTTCAATCTCTAAAAATCTAACTTTCGTCTCAGTAGTTATTTACCTCATCTTAACAGTTTTCAGTTATTAGGCCCTAAAACCCTTAATGGGCCCTACAGTGTCATTTAACTACTTAAGCCCATTTAGTCCAAATTTTATGATCGGTTCACCAGTTTTAAAACTTTTAAACCTACAGTCTACTAAAACACACTTACCACTTATCTATACCCATATGGGCCTATAAGCCCATTGGGCCCAAATTTAGCCCATCGAGACCCAAACTTACCGAGGTGCACGAAATTGCGCACTCATCTATCAGACCATTTGCGATTATAGATCTCACGATTTCTAGCTGACTTACGAGCACTCGCACGCTCACAAGCCCACGAAAAGCTAGAATTTCGGCATAAGGTTCCTTTCGAAATAATCAGAAATTATAACAAGATTCGAACATAAAGTTCCTTTCGAAAGTCCACTAGACCCTAAACAGTCATTGAGATAGGGTTGGGACTAAACTGAACACATTATTAAACTTCAGAACACATTTAAAATTTTCCAAATTTAGGAGGTCAGATGCCCGTGTGGCCAGGTCGTGTGCCCCACACGAGACTTAGGTACGCCCATGCACTCAAGCCGTGCCAAAACAGAGTAAGCATACTGACTTTTCGCCATGGCTACAAGACACGCTCGTGGGTCTTGGCCGTGTGAGTTTTTATGTCAATACTGGAAAATTAGCACGGCCATAAGGCACACCCATGTGCCATAGCCGTGTGGCACTAAGCAGACTTGGTTTAAGTCATACTTTCCACCCACTAAGGGTCATTCCCTACAAGCCAATTCATGCCACATCAATACCACAATTTCAACTAAAATTCAATACCTAATCATACCTCCACATGATCAAACCATTCACATACACATTCATATTCAAATCTCACACCAAGCATGTTTATATCACAAACAAAGTTCATGGCTAAACACATAGTACATATCTCATTCATACCGCATCCAAATTTTACCACTTCTTCACATTGACATGTTTCAAGATGACCAAAACAAACTAAATCATAAAACCATTATAAACTTACCAATTTGGCATCACAAGCCATAAACCAAAACCAAGCAGAAACATACCATTTGCTAGCCAATTCTCATGGCATTACAAATAAACATATTCCAAGTTTAATACATAGACATTCTAGCCTATACATGTCATACTTAAACATTATACATTCAAAAAGTACCAAAATCAAGCTCAATAGTGTGGTGACAATCCTTGAATATTCCCCAAGCCTATAGTAGCTATGATATCTGTAAAACAATTGAAAGAAAATATAGAGTAAGCTACAATGAGCTTAGTAAGCTGAGTACAAACATATGAAATCCTTAAACACAATATGATAGTAATCTCATGTAAATAACTCATGAACCAAATATACTCATTCATCACATACTCATAATTCACAATAGCATACCTTTCATGCTAGTAAATTCAGTACAGAACAAACGTACCTGAGTCAGACGTATAAAAATATGCATTCATTCATTCCTCGAAATTTCTCCTTATATCATTCAGATACGTTACAAAGATCTTATAAGCCTTATACAATGCCGACGTCCCCGACGTGGTCTTACACGTTATTCAATACCGATGCCATTGTCCTGAATAGGGTTTTACATGAAACATATACGATGCCAGTGTCCCAGACATGGTCGTATATGTAATTCTCTAATCAATGCCTACATCCCGGACGAGGTCTTACATAATATCATTTTGCCATTATTAATTCGGAAATGACTCGGAATAATACTTCAGGCTCTCATAGCCATCCAAATACAGTTTATAAATCAAGAATTTATAACAGAAATCAATATAACACATATTTTTATTTTGACTTACCTCGTACGGATTTAATGGATTTTAACCGACTATTCAACGATTTTGGACTTCCCTCGATCTAAGTCTGTTTTTCTTTGTTCTTGATCTTAATCAAATTAAAACCAACCATTCAATTATTCATTTCATTCAATTCAATCCATGAATACATAACCAGAGCATTGTGCATTTTAGCCCTCACATCTGCACATTTCTACAATTTAGTCCATTTTTCACAAATTCACAAGCATACCAAATTCACCAAGACTATGACTTGACTGAGTGTACATGTAACTCATATAAATTCATACATTTCATTTATTTTATAAATTAGTCCTTTAAAACATTCATTTTCACAATTTAGCCCACATAGCTCAAATTCATTAAAAATTTATGGCAAAACATGTTTATTCAATACCTATCCATCATAATTTAACCAAATTCATCACAAAGCCTCAAATACCATCAATGGCATTATTCATAAACATCATCAAAAACAGAAATTAAGACATGGGCATGAAAGATTTCGAAGCAACGATCACAGAAACATAAAAATCATAAAAAACAAACAAAAACTCATACTTTAATCAAAGATTAAGCTAGCCCAAAATCACAAAGCATGAAACCTTTCTTCTTTCTTTGATTTTTGGTGGAAGAAAACTTGTTAATTGCCTATTTCTTTTCTTTTTTAATGGCCTATTTCTTTTCTTTGTTTTATTAATAATGACATATAAACCATTTTACCAAAAATAGCCTTTTGTAAAACTAGTTTATAAACATATAATATATGGACATAATTGTCTATTACCATCCACGTAACTTTATATAGGTATAATCAACAAACAAGGACATAATGTACAAATACATACTCAATTAAGTCATTTTACTAATGACACACATAGTTTTCGCTTTATACAATTTAATCCTTTTTCACAATTAAACATAGAGACAGACAAATTAATTCATAGAAATTTCACAGATGCAGATTCACATACCACAGACACAGAAAATAATATCAGAATATTTTTTAGACTCGAATATGTGGTTCAGAAACCACTTCTCGACTAGGGTCCAAACCAGGCTGTTACAATTCTCCTCCCTTAGGGATTTTCATCCCCAAAAATCTTACCGTTAAATAGATTCAGATGTTACTGTCTCATTGCACTTTTAGGCGCCCAGGTAGCCTCTTCCAATCTGTGACAAAGCCACAGTACTTTTGCTAGCGGAATTTTCTTGTTTCTCAATTCTTTTATTTCTCGTGCTAAGATACAAATTGGCCCTTCATCGTAACACATATCAGACTTTAATTCAATCTCAGAAGGGAATATCACATGAGATGGATCAGATTTATAACGTCGAATCATCAACACATGAAATACATTATGTATCTTTTCTAGCTCAGGTGGTAACTTCAGTTTATAAGCAACCGGCCCAAGTTGTTCAATGATTTCATACAATCCTATGAACCTCGGACTCAATTTACCCCTTTTTCCTAACTAAAACAATTTCTTCCATAGAGATACTTTCAAAAATACTTTATCACCAATCTCAAATTCAATATCTTTCCATTTCAGATTCGCATAAGATTTCTGACGATCAGAAGCTATTTTCAGACTATCTTTGATCACATTCACCTTCTGTTCTATTTCTTTGATTAGATCAATCCCGTATATCTTACTTTCACTGAGCTCAGACCAGTATAATGGAGTTCTACATTTTCTACGATATAGGGCTTCATACGGGGTCATTTTAATGCTCGATTGAGAACTATTGTTATACGTAAATTCAATCAGAGGTAGATATTGTTCACACGCACCTTTAAACTCCAGAATACAACATCTAAGCATGTCCTCGAGTATCTTAATGATCTAATCAGACTAACCATCTGTCTGCGGATGAAATGCTAAACTGAAATGCAATTTCATACCTAAAGCCTCTTGCAACTTCTTCCAAAGTCACGAAGTAAACCTTGGATCTCTATCAGACACAATAGACAAAGGCACCCTATGCAATCTCACAATATCAGAAATGTAGAGCTCAGCTAATTTATCTATTGAATAGTCAGATCGTACCGGAATAAAATAAGTAGATTTTGTCAAGTGATCGACAAGAACCTAGATTGAATCTTTCTTTTTTG
Source organism: Gossypium stocksii (assembly GCA_020496765.1). Taxonomy (NCBI): domain Eukaryota; kingdom Viridiplantae; phylum Streptophyta; class Magnoliopsida; order Malvales; family Malvaceae; genus Gossypium; species Gossypium stocksii. The sequence goes on from CM035624.1 coordinate 31,991,841, forward strand.
GAGATAGAGGTAAACCAGAAACAAAATCCATAGTTACTCGGTCCCATTTCCATTCGGGTATCAAAATTGGCTGTAATAAACCGGAAGGCACTTGATGTTCAGCTTTTACTTGTTGACAGACTAAACATTTCAAAACAATGAGATATCTCTTTTCATTCTGGGCCACCATTATAATTGTTTTAAATCATTATACATCTTTGTGCTACCCGGATGTACAGAGAATTTACTACTATGTGCTTTATTCAAAATCATCTGAATCAATTCAGAATTTCTTGGAACGTAAATTCTATTCCTGAGTCTAAAGCAATCATTTACTTCAATTCAAAATTTAGAATCGGAATCACACTGAGATCGTTCCATTAACAATTCATTATCTACTTTCTGAGCGTCAATGATTTATTTCAAAAACAAAGGTTTGGATTTTAATTCAACCAATGCTGAATCATCAGTAAATGGATCAATACTAGCATTTAAGGCACATAATGTAGATAGTGATTTCTGACTTAAAGCATCAGCTACAACATTTACTTTACCCAGATGATAATCAATAACAAGCTCATAATCTTTTATTAGTTCTAACCATCTTCACTGTCGCAGATTCAAATATTTCTGAGTCATTAGATATTTCAAACTTTGGTGATCTGAAAATACGTGACATTTCTCACCGAACAGATAATGGCGCCAAATTTTTAGTGCAAAAGCAATGGCAGCTAACTCAAGACATGTGCCGGATAGTTCTTCTCGCGTGGCTTTAACTGTCTAGAGGCATTTGCTATAACCTTTCCTTCTTACATTAAAACGTAACCCAATCCATTTAATGAAGCATCATTGTATATAACAAATTCTTTACCCATTTTAGGTTGTGCAAGTACAAGAGCTTTGGTTAACATAACTTTCAACTGTTCAAAACTATCCTGACATTTATCAGACCATTCAAACTTTACATTTTTTATAGTAGTCTTGTCATCAGAATTGCAATTACCATGAAACCCCTTACAAAATGACGGTAATACCCGGCAAGTCCCAGAAAACTATGGACTTCAGAAATGTTTCTTGGAGGTTTCTAATCCAAAATAGCTGAGATTTTATTTGGATCAACACGGATACCAAAAGCTGATACAATATGACCTAGAAAACTAACTTCTATAACCAGAATTCACATTTGCTAAATTTTGCATAAAGTTACTTATCATGGAGTGTTTGAAGTACAATTCTTAAGTGTTCAGCATATTCACTTTCACTCCTAGAGTAGATCAATATATCATTAATGAAAACAACAACAAATTGATCTAAATACGGTCTGAAAATTCTATTCATCAGATCCATAAACATAGCAGGAGCATTCATTAATTTGAAAGGCATAACTAAGAATTCATAGTGCTCGTACCTAGTTCGGAAAGCTATTTTTGAAATTTCTGAAACTTTTACTGGCAACTGGTAATAACCAAATCTCAGATCTATATTTGAAAATATAGAGGCACATTTTAGTTGATTAAAAAAATCATCAATTCAGGACAGAGGGTATTTATTCTTTACAGTCACTTTGTTGAGTTGACAGCAATCAATACACATTCTCATTGTGCCATCTTTCTTTTGCACAAATAGAATAAGAGCACCCCACGGTGAGAAACTCGGTCTAGCAATGCCTCGATTAGTTAATTCTTGTAACTGGGTCTTTAATTCTTTCAATTCGGTATGTGCCATTCTATACGGAGCTATTGAAACCGGAGCAGTTCCGGAACCAATTCAATCCCAAACTCAACTTCTCAAATCGGAGGCAAACCTAGAAGTTCTTCAAGAAATAGGAAATTCACAGACGACCGGCATAGATTCAATCTTTTTATTAGATACTTTAGAATCAATCGCGTAAGCAAGATAGGCTTCACAACCTTTTCTTACATACTTCTGAGCTTTTAATGCAAATATCACAGCTGGTAAACCATTCAATTCACTAGACTCAATTCTAACAATCTCACCATTCTTGTATCTCAAGGCAATAACTTTTCGTTTGCAATTTACACCAGCATCATGCAGAGTCAATCAGTCTATTCCCAGAATTATATCAAACTCATCGAAAGCCAATAGCATCAAATCAGTAGGGAAATAGATATCTCAAATCATTAATGGACAATTCTTGCAATTCTTATCAACCACGACACTTTTGCCTAAGGGGTTTGATACTCTAATAACAAATTCAGTAAACTCTACAGGCAAAGTCTTACTATATGCTAAATTTACACAGATATAAGAATGTGTTGATCCAGGATCTATCAAAGCAATTATAGAGGTGTCATAAAGAGTGAAAGTACCAGTAATCACATCAGGAGACAAAGCTTCTTCTCGTGCTCGGATAGCATAAGCTCTAGCAGGCGCTCGAGCCTCAGATCGCACAACCATATCTTTAGTAGTTCTTTGGCCCACACTAGCATCTCCTACATTTCTAGAAGCTCTACCTCTAGTAGAGGTATTACTTAATCTCTGATTTTTCACTATCTCTTAAACAACAGATTTAGGGCAGTCTCAAATAAAATGATCCAGAGATCCATATCATAAACCAGCTCAGTGTTTCAATCTACAACTGCTCGGAAGTCTTTTTCCATAATGTGCACACTCAAATTTATCAGATCTAACATTCCCGACACTAGCAATAGATGTAGCAGGAGTTTTAAAACTTGAATGTGATCTATCACGATGTAACAGCCCGATTTAAACCCTAATCGGAATGGTGGTTTCAAGACCACGAATTTGAGTTAGAAAAATATTTAAAAATTATTTTTTGTGTTTATTCTGTGTGAATTTATATCTGTAAAATTTACGTGAATTAATTTTGTTGTTTGAGTGTCTAATTTAATAAAAAGACTTAATCGCATAAATAAAAAATTAGCTAGTTTTAATTGTAAGGACTGTTTTGGTAATGGCTTCATGAATGGAAGCACTCATGATGCAAAAATTCCAATTTTTTTATACATATTAGTGGACGGCATTAGATAAGTTGAATATGTTTTCATATTTAATATGTATATTATATGTATATGTATGTTTTAATAATAAAATGTATATAATATAAGCTATGAGTTGAAAACCATGTGTATGTGACATGGACAGATATGTCCTTGGTTTATAAGCTTTAGTTGTTAATTTTTTAAAAGGATAGTTTAGGAAGCCAACCTTTAATTTATATAATTTATGTTATATTATGAAACAAGCTTAGTGTTCATATTTTCTCACCATAGCCGAATATGAAAGCAAGAAAGGGAAAAAAAAAGAAAACCTAGGTTCGACCATAGTCAAGCTCGATTAAGGTACGTAACTCGTTCAGTTGTCGATAATTTTTATGTTTTTGAGATCGTTGCTTCGAGTACTACAAAACCCAAGCTTTGATTTTTGATTTTGATGAATATTTTGAATTTTGCCATTGATGAGAGCTTGTGATTTTTATGGTTTGATGATGAATTATGGAAGATATGGATTGGGTTAAGGTATATTATAAAGGAATTTTTGATGATTTTGAGTAATTAGGACTTAATTGCAAAAATAAAAATGTAGGGGAATAAAATGTAAAATTGGTGAAAAATATAGACTTATTTGGGCACTAGGGGCATTCGGCCTACTCTAGATGTGATTATTTTTGCATAAAATTATGTTTTGTGCATTAGGGACTAAATTATAAAAATTGTAAATGTTAGAGTTAAAATGGTAATTTGCCCATTTATGTGTTTGGACTAAATTGAATGAAAATATGTTTCAATGAGCTTAATTTGAATATGATTAGATTAAGAATTAAAGAAATCAGAATTAGATCGGGGAAAAGCTAAAGTTGTCGACTAGCCGTCCCGTCTCGCCTTTCATCACCCGAGGTAAGTTTATAAGCAAATAGACATGTTTATTAGTAGTTCAATGTTATAATTACTTGCTGTTATGGAATATGGGAAAATGAATATATTGTGGCCGAATGTGAATAATTGTGGCTACCACACTTTCGAGTCCAATTCGACTGAGATACGACGTTGGAAATCCCTGTATAAACCTTAGGAATAACTAGGATACATATGTCATGACATAGGGTGCCGATATATGTGTGCGAGTAAGTCTATGGCATCGATTTGTGATTCTGATATGTGTTTACGAGTAAGACCCTATCTGCGACAGTGGTATCATTTGAGGTTACATGTAAGACCACGTATGGGACGTTGGCTTTGTACGATTTATGTGATTATCTGAGTGTCCTATTCAATTTTGAATGGTTCATCGGGCAATGATAAGCTATGGTTAAAAAGGTAAAACGAGTAAATGCCAGGTATGAATTAGTTTGTTATCAAGTCAAAGTGAGTAAGTAAGTAATTAGTATTTGTTTTAATGTCTTATCAAATAAGTGAGGATGGTGAAATTTTATTGTAATAATCAAAATCGATAAGGATGAACATAAATGTATTATATTGTGTTTGCCTTCGAATGATATGTGGTATGTTTATTTATGGTACCAAGTATATTTGGTGTGAACAAATGGTAAGAATATTATGGAATTAATTTTGGAGATGTATATATACATGATTATATATGTGTTCGGTCATGTAAGCGGTATATATATATGATATTATAGTTGAATTCTTGAGCTTATGTGAATAAGTAAATATGTGTTTGATTGTAATATGATATTTTAGCTTAGATAATTTATTAACACTCGGTTAATGTGATTATGAAAGTATTCAGCCATGGTAGAATTATACATGAAAATGTAATTATTTATTTCTCCTGTAAGTTCGTAGTTAAGTTTAGCAATGTGAATATAATTTGGTTTAATTTGAAATGAATCGAAACTATCTTGGAATTATTTATTTGCTTTTGACTTACTAAGCTATGTTAGCTTACTCCGTGTGTAAATGTTTGCCCTTGTTTTATAGATTTTGGAGATTAGTTATGGGCTTAAGGATCGTTAGCAGAGTTTATCACACTATCGATTATTTTGGTATTCTATAAGTTTGAACTTAAACCTATGGCATGTATAGGCTAGTTTGTGTTTATGTTTGCTTTTGATTTGTATATATAAGCCACGCGAAAATGGCTTGTTCATTTTGATAAATTTGGTTGCATGCCTTGACGAAATGATGTGGTTGATATAGTTGTGTAAAGTTTCATGAATTGGTATGCTTTATAGGGGAGCATGGAATATGTTTAATAGGTATCGATATACTTGTGATATGGTAACTATGTATATGTGGTTAGGGTATTAGGTTAAAGTGATGTTATATGATTTACTTGGTTTAAAGAAGATATTTGGGTAAATGTTCATTTAGTTAATGATAATGCTTGATTGATATTCAACCAAGTTTTGGATTATATACGTAGACCCTGTTAAATGCATATCATATGCCTAAGATGTTTTGAAAATCATGGATATAGGTATTCAGCATTTGGCATGAAATGGGATTATTATTTGTTATGTGATAATTTCTAATTGATTAATCATGAATATGGGATTTATTAACTAGATTACATGCAAAATGAATTGGTAAAAAAAATTGCTCTAGTGATAAAATGGTTATTAAATGAATCATATGGACTAGCATAAATGCACTCAACCAAAGCTTTATAAATTGACCAAATAAATAGTGACTTATGTTTTTATTAAACAATATAGTTTGATGTAAGTTGGTAGGTGGCTTTGTTTATGGTTATTAAAGTATATGTTTTTAACATGTTTAAAAATTCGACATTTGTAAATTGGATCTTTACCGTTTGAATAGTGATTTGTGTATTAGTAAATTTGGTTTTATTTGTTGATGCTTAAGTGATTAAGTTTATTATAGAAGCATATGAATGTTAAGTTTGACTAAGTTTAGAAAGATTGATTAGGAATACATATGTACCGAATGTTCAAGTTATAATATTATATGTCATTAAATTATTTCAATTATTTGATTCATGCATAGAATTATGAAATGAGTAATTTTCTTAACTTGTTATGCGCATATGTTTATGTGAAAAAGTAATAAGTCTGATATTTTACTTATGAATTAAGTGATTGATTGACTATATGAATATCTTTTGATTGGTTCCAAAGATTTGATCATATGATCATGTGAAAGTATAATTAGTTATATATGGTCCGGAAATACCTTATAACTTGTTTTGACGACAGATACGGGTTAAGGGTGTTACACATGATCTCTACAAGAATGCCTGATACTCGTGATATTAAGTAATAAACTTTATAAAAACTGATCACACCAAAAACTAACTAATATCACGATTTAAAGGCAAGCGCACCTATCGAATAGTAGTATAGTTTAGCGGCAAGACCGAGTTATCGTACCCAAGAGAACCAAAAGTACTAGTACTTACTTCCTTTCTATTATCTAGCCCAAAAATAAAGGAGAGTTGCTTGCAACTAATTCTAAAACTAACTAAAAGTGTACAAAAAAGTAAAATGGGGAAAGACTCTTTGAGAAAACTAATTGATATAAGCAATACTTATGGGAGAATCCACCTAGACTTCACTTGTTATTAACTTCTTGAACTAGACGATTTCTTTACTTGACTTGATCCATAGAGATCCCTAACCTATGTTAATACCTCCGTCGAGGAAAAGAACAACTAATCCTAGGTGGTTAACTAAAGTTTCTTTATTAATTAACACCCCTAGGTTGCATTAATTTGATCTATGGATCCCCTTATTAGGTTTGACCCTAATATGGCAGATTTATGTCGCCCTATGTCTAGGGTTACATGCAACTCCGCTTAATTATGGTAGATCTACTCTTAAAATAGGGACTTTTGCTCCTCTACCTAAGCACATCGGTTTCTTGAAGTAATACCTAGGATTATTAAATCAAGAATGAAGAACACATAATTAAGAACAACTCAAGTATTTATCATATAATTTAGAAATAAGTAATAACAAGATCTGTCTTAGGTTTCATCCCCCTCAAGTATTTGAGAGGTTTAGTTCATAATTAAGAAAGAAAACATCTCAGAAGATATAAAATAACAAAACATAAAGAACCCAAAAACCCTTGAAGGAATTTAGGGAGATCCTCTGTCTTGATGTAGAATTCTAGCTTCTAGGATGAATAAATCGGCTTCCCTTGGAGTAATTCCTTGCTTTCACTCCTTGTGTTGGCAGAAATATGGCGCTTCTTTTTGGGAGAAAAGAGTACACCCTTAGACTTGCCTCCTAGGGTCTTTATATAGAGCTTTGGGATGCCTTTCTTAGCCTCTAATTATCCAAATTTGAGTGAAACTGCACTTCCTCACGAAAGGGACACGCCCGTGTGCCACGCCCATGTAGTTTCGATAAGGGCCGTGTTAGGGCCTGTTGAGGTGGCATGGCTGTGTAGCCTGGCCGTGCTTGTCGAGGCTAGGCCGTGTTAGACCTCATGTGGCACAGCCATGTGCCACAGCCGTGTGGTGATTCTTGGGCCATGTTGTTTTCACACTTTGGCCCATTCTCTTTGTTTTCGGTCTGTTTTTCGTTCTTTTCTCTCCCCTATGCTCTCCTGAGTATACAAAATGAAATAGAAGGGTTAAGAGCACCAATTCTCACAAAATTAATAATCATTCATCCAGAAATTAGGCTAAACATGAGGTAAAAATATGTATAATTTATTATTTATCAAATACCCCCACACTTAAGCCTTTGCTTGTCCTCAAGCAAAATCTGAATCCCTAATTAAGAATCATTCCTCTCAACTTACAATCGTTATCAATAATGTTTCAAACAAATCCACATGTAATCATACAATGATGATTCACTCAGAAGAACATTAAAGATTCAATTACTCTAAGTTGAGAATTTTATCATTGAAACATAAGTTTTCTCCCTTCTCCTAAGTAATTATCTCTCAATCTTAATTAACAGTAGTTGACATCCTCACTAAAGATTCACTCTATCCACTCGAAGTGTTTAGGGTTCAAGAATTAAGCACTCTCTAGTCAACCTGAAAGGCTATTACCATAGGCTTGCAAGAAAATCACATCTCCACCATTATAGATTGACATGATACATCGATCAAAAGGTCTTGTAATGGTTGTAACGGGGCTTGGTTAGGGGTGTTGTCACAAGCTGAAGAAAAAAGGTTAGAATCGAGATTAAACTGAAAAATTATGTAGCTAGAAAAACCTCTATCACTGGAACATATTCTCAAGCTAATTTCTTATGATAACATCATTTCTGCCTTGGTAGCCTTAAAATAGAAATATGCAAAAGCTATTTGAACTATTACAGGTTACAACTGAATTAATACATCTATTTTTTTTTAAGAACAATTCAACTACAATACACTAAATTGAATAAAACTTTACAATCTGGAAAAGAGAATAAAGCTAGATGAATATTTCAACTAAAATCTTGACAAAAATAGGTTTCAAAATAATTGAATGGAATTCAACAAAAAATGGGTGAAAGGTTAATATTAGAGGTAAGTCAAAGAAAAGGTTGTTAGGCTCAATGGGGTTCACTAGGGATTAATTTATGGAGGTAGGCTTTTATGGAGTAAGTGGGTTAAATCCTAGGTGCCTTTATCATTTCAGTGTATCAAATCAATGATGTGGTCTCGACATGTATAGTGAAAGCAAGTTCTAGAATAACAAATCAGTATTGACTCACTCAAAGCAATAATAAAAGTAAGCACGAAAGAATGTATGCTTAAAAGGCTCAAAAATGTCACCTGAATTATGGCTTTTGATGTCAATCCTGCGAATTTCAAATCTCAAGATAACACTTAGAATTAAGGAAAATAACTTATGAAAAAAATGGGGTTCTTAAAAATTTCAACTTATCATGCTTGATTCCCTAATGTTTTAAAGTTTGAATAGTCAAAGTACAAGCACCTATGTCTTAATTTTCACATATCAATAAAAATCATAAATCAATCAGAATTATGTCCTAATAGGAGATTGAAGATAATGCAATTGAGAGCAATGTATGAGATTTCAAGGTTTTCATAAATAATGTAATGCTTGAAAGTAAATCCCCCCATACTTAAGGTGTACATTGCCCTCAATGTACAAAGATAACATTAATAGTAATAAAAGCACAAGATTATAAGATAGGGAAAGGAATGAAAACTTCCTGCTTTGGATGGATTAGTGAGGTAGTGGTGCCTACAGAGTGTCTGGGACAAAGGGAGATGCGGAGGTGGATACTCCGGTGATGGTAGTGTTTGTTTGTCCATAGCTTTCATGTTGTGAGTGTAGGCTTTGGAGATGTCATCTTGGGGAGGATGTGGCAAGGTTCCCTTTAGAATTTAGATTTGAGCTATACAGCTCCTTTGAAACTGTGAAAGTATTTATCATTTTTAGGGAATTTCAGGATTAGAAATAATTACTCGTTAGGAGGTAGCCGATAGGAACTTTTTGAAAAAAAATAAACTATATATAAAAATACTAATATTCAAGTAACGAAAAAGGTAAAATGAAAGAAAATAAAAGTAAAAGTAAAAAGGAAAAATAAAGTTAGAAGAAAAGGTGAAAATAGGGATCAGTGTTAAAATAAAAGTTAAGATAAAAATAAAGTTAAGAGGAATAGAAATCTCTAATCCTTAGGTGGATCACGCGGTGGCGGTGGTGAAGTGATGTGAAGGTGCTGGCATATCTACTGTAGTGTGGCGTCGATGTGGTCGAAGCACTAGAAGCATTGCTGCTCAAATCGAGATAGGCACTTAGATATGTCAGCATAGGTGGCTGCTGCATGAGATGGGCAGTGAGGGGGTGGTGGCTCGGTGGGTGCATCCTCCTCCTGTGGTGGTGGTGGGATATCATTAGGAATGTCCTCAGGATCCTCTCTCTCCTGGATGAGGCGATACTGAAAAGGGCCGCCTCCTGGCTTCCGCTCGATCATCCTCATGTGAAGCATGGTCTGAATGCCCTATGGGGACATCTGGCCTACCAAAGTATATCAGGGTGTCTAGGCTACAGTGTTGAATAGGCCAAAATAGTGGCCTAATCTCGTGATGTATGGGCCCATGGAAATTACGCCCTTGCGGTGCCTTTCTGTCTGATACTGGATTGCATGGGCGATGAAGTAGGCTGAGTCGATAACATGCGCGTTTGCCATGCACCATAGGAAGTAGGCGTCGTGGGTACGGACGACTTCTGTGCTCTCTCCCCTACCGGTTAGTGTGTGTACAAGAAGCAAATGTAGATACCTCAGGGCCGGGATGAGCTTAGTCGCTTTGGAGCGACTAGGATCGTATATTGATGACGTAGAGGCTAAGGCCTCCCAACACCTAGATGGTGCTAAATGAATGTGGCGGTGAAGCGTGGAGAGGTCCTCCTCTTCCATAAATTGCTCGGTATAGAGACCGAGAGCTATGCCAAATTCTGGGACACTAAGCTATCGCACGAGACCTCCTAGACGGAACTGTATTGTCCCTGGATCATCGTACTGGCTCATGATGGTCTAAAGATGGAATGTAGAGCAGAACTCGAGTGTGAGCTCCAAGTATGTGGGCTCCATGATCTAAAAGAACTGTGCCCACGGATCGGTCATTAATAGGGCCCTGACCTCATCCACTAGGTGTATTTGCTCGAGGGCAGCCTAATCTATGCATCAGCCAGTGGTTAGAGTACGAGTTCAGAGTATTTCATATCGCTCCTCCTGCGAGGCTTGCAAAATACGGAGGAGAGGATGGCAGTTCTCAGTAATGGGTCATGAGGATGAGCCACCGGGCCCCTTCCGTTTCTTTGAAGCAGGGACGGCAGCTTTTTTACTGCGTGATGACAACATAGTACCTAAAAATAATAACAAAAAAATTAGTTTTTAAAAATCGAAACTAAATTGGCTCGAAAACTATATGTGAAATATAATAACTATAACGATGTTCCTAAAAACATAAAGTGGGGACTAACTTAAATAATAAAAATTATCCATCCTAATGTGATATTAAAAATAAGCAACATGGGTATGTATTTATACTAAATGCATGAGATAAATCGCAATCAAGTGTGATGTTAAGTGGTATGCAATCATGAAATGTTCTATACTATTCTAGATTATTCATCTTAGTGTAACTAATTCCATGCTTGAATTAATTCTAAATCTAAATAAAAACATGATAAAAATAAATAAAATAGATTAGTAAAAATTAAAGAGAAAATGAGAAAAATAGAACCAAATAGGAGATGTGCATGGTTGTGGGAGAGGTTTTGAACGGTCGTGGGGTGCTTTGCATGGGCGTGGGATAGTCCTATACGAGCGTGGTGGTGCTTTGAGGGTCGGAGGCGGTGTTTTATGGTGGTTGGGAAAGAGTTTGGGTGAGAGGATTTAGGGGTTGAGTGAAGGAGAAAGTGAATAGTGATCCCTTATTATAGTTTTTGGGTCACACGGGCATGGAACACGCCCGTGTGACTCGGGTTTTGCCCATGTGATTCAAAATTCGGTGGTTTTGGCGCGCCTGGTTCGAAGTACATGCTCGTGTTGGCTATCTTGCATGGCCGTTTGCGATCTTGTTCGCTTTTCACACGGTCGTGTGATAGGTCACACAGCCATTTACGATGAGGTTTTCGTTAATCACACGATCGTGTAGGTAGTTACACGGCCGTGTCTAAATCAACAGTGTTGGCCACGGTCTGGGGACACGGACGTGTTGAGTTGTGCAAGCCTGTGTCGAAACTGAAGGGTTGGCACGGCCATGTCGCACGGCCATAGCGATTTGTCGATAGCACGTGTTTTTGGGAAAATTGTGCTCTGTTTATACATTGCCTGGGTGCACGACCGTGTCTCTATTTTAAGTGTTCACATGGCCTTGGACACGCCAGTGGGAATGGCTGTGTGGTCCTAAATTTCTGCATTTAAAAAGGGTTAGTTGATGCATAAGAGAAAATACTAAAATTAAAATTATAAAGAAAAGCTACTAAGTTAGTGCTCGAGTTGCCTCCTGAGAAGCGCTTATTTAGAGTCTAAGCTCGACTCTAGCTAGATGTATCATGAAGGGATTTCGTGGAGCTGAAGCTCCTCCTTGTTATCTTTAAAATCTCACCTCTATAGTGTGTAAGCCTATGGCTATTTACCTTAAACGTACTGTGGTTTGGGTGAGTTACCTCAATTGTGCCGTATGGAAAGACAATTTGAACAGTGAATGGACCTGACCACCTTGACTTGAGTTTTCCAGGAAATAGTCTTAGCCTTGAGTTGTAGAGTAAGACAAGATCACCCGTTTTTAACTGCTTAGGTTGTTTCAGTCGTTTGTCATGATGTCACTTCATGGCTTCCTTATATAGTCGTGAGCTCTCTTAGGCATTGCAATGCCATTCATCTAGTTCATTTAACTGCATTAATCTTTTCTCACCTGCAAGCTTAAAATCAAGGTTTAAAATTTTGATAGCCCAAAATGCTTTATGTTTAAGTTCAAATGGTAGATGACAACTTTTTCCGTAGACAAGTTTATAGGGAGATGTACCTATGGGTGTTTTAAAAGCAGTTCTATAGGCCCATAAAGCATCGTCTATCTTTCTTGACCAATCTTTTCTATTTGTTTCTATTGTTTTCTCTAAGATGCATTTTAGTTCTCTATTTGTCACTTCGACTTGGCCACTGGTTTGTGGATGATAAGGGGTAGCTGTTCTATGGTGCACCCCATACCTTTTTAAAACTTTTTCAAATTGGGTATTGCAAAAAGGTGCCCCTATCACTAATAATTATCCTAGGTGTTCCAAATCGAGAGAAAAGTTTCTTAAAAATCATACTACCATTCTAGCATCATTAGTAGGTAAGGCTTGGGCTTCTACCCATTTTCACATATAATCTACTGCTACTAGGATGTATTTATTCCCAAATGAAGTAGGGAATGGACCCATGAAATCAATACCCCATACATCAAATATTTCGCATGAAAGTATATAACTCTGAGGCATTTCATTATGTTGAGAAATATTACCTGTTCTCTGGCATTTATCACAAGAGGTCACATACCTGTTGGCATCCCTGAAAAGTGTAGGCCAGTAAAAGCCTGATTCGAGTACCTTATGAGCAGTTCTAGCTCCACTATGATGTCCTCCTGTGGGTCCTGAATGACAATAATTTAAAATCTGGAATGCTTCTGGTTTAGCAACGCATCTTCGAATAACCTGATCTGCACAAATTCGAAAAAGAAAAGGATCCTCCCAAAAGTAGTTTTTCACATTAGTGAAGAATCGCTTCTTTTGCTGATGGGTCAGCCCTTTTGGGGTTATGTTAGCTGCTAAATAATTTACAAAATCAGTGAACCAAGGAACTGCTGCATCTGCTAGGGCTAGGAGTTGTTCTTCAGGAAACAAGTCGTTTATTTTATTGAGGTACTTGGGTTGTGTGTTTTCTAATTTTGAAAGGTGATCTGCTGCCAAGTTTTTAGCTCCTTTCTTGTCCTTTATTTCTAAATCAAATTCCTGTAACAATAGAATCCATCTTATTAATCGAGGTTTTGCATCAGTTTTAGTTTAAAGATAGCGAAGTGCAGAATGGTCAGTATAAACAATGACTTTTGACAAAATCAAATAAGATCTGAATTTGTCGAATGCAAAAATAACAGCTAGCAATTCTTTTTCTGTGGTAGTATAATTTGCTTGAACAGCTGCCAAAGTTCTGCTAGCATAATAAATCGGTTGCAAGTGCTTGCCTCTTCGCTGTCCCAAAACTGCACCTACTGCAAAATCACTTGCATCGCACATTAGTTCAAAAGGTAGATTCCAATAAGGTGAAATCATAATTGGGGCATTGACTAACTTTTCCTTAAGAGCGTTAAAAGATTCTAAACATTCGTGGTCAAAGTTGAAAAGCACATCTTTTTCTTGCAATTTTGCTAAAGGCTTAGCTATTTTAGAAAAATCTTTAATAAACCTGCGATAACAACTGGCATGTCCTAAAAAGCTTCTTATAGCCTTAACTAAATTAGGGGAGGTAATTTTTCAATGGTTTCAACTTTTGCTTTATCTACCTCTATCCCTTTACTAGAAATTTTATGTCCTAATACAATACCCTTTTGAACCATAAAGTGGCATTTTTCCCAGTTTAGCACTAAATTTGTCTCTTTACATCTTATCAAAACACGTTTTAGATTATTAAGATAAAGTTGGAAAAAATTACCGAAAACTGAAAAAGCATCCATAAATACCTCCATGATGTCTTCCCCGAATTCATTGAATAAGCTAGCATGCATCGCTAAAAAGTAACAGGAGCGTTACATAAACCAAAAGGCATTCTACGATAAGCAAACGTACCATATGGACATGTGAATGTCATTTTCTCCTGATCTTCTGGGGCTATCGGGATTTGGAAGTAACTAGAGAGGCCATCTAGGAAACAATAATACATGTGACCTGATAATCTTTCCAACATCTGATCAATAAAAGGTAAGGGAAAATGATCTTTTCAAGTTGCATCATTCAGCTTTCTATAATCAATGCAAACTCTCCATCTAGTAACTATTCTTGTAGGTATTGACTCTTTTTTGTCATTAGACACCACGGTCATGCCTCCCTTTTTAGGAACAACCTACACAGGACTTACCCAAGAACTGTCAGAAATAGGATAAATAATGCCTGCATCTAGAAGTTTAATTACCTTTGCTTTTACGAATTCCTTCATGTTGGGATTCAATCGTCTCTGAGCTTGCATTGATGGTTTATATTCATCTTCCATTAAAATTTTGTAGGTGCAAAAAGAAGGATTAATTCCCTTAATATCTGAAATTTTCCAAGCTATAGCCTGCTTGTGCTTCCTTAACATGTAGAGTAATTCCTCTTTTTCTACAATGCTCAAATCTGATGCGATAATAACTGGTAAAGTTGAATCTTCCCCTAAAAAGGCATATTCTAAATGATCTGGCAGTTACTTTAACTCTAATTTAGGGGGTTCATGAATGGAAGGTTTCTGTCTCAACTCATCATTCATCTTTATACTTTCATAACTTATGTGTCTCGTGATAATTTCATTAGAATCTAACTCCTTTCTTACTTCTTCAATTTCAGTGGTGGCTTCATCTTCCCCTCCACCTTGAACAAGACATAGTTCCAACGTGTCTGCGAGAAAAAGTTCCTGAAATTTATCTTGAACAAAGTAATCAATAATATCAACAAAATAACGAGAATCATCTTCTTCTTTAGAAAATTTCATAGCATCATAGATTTTAAAAATGACTTCTTCCTCACCAACTCTAAGTACCAACTTACCATCCCCTACATCAAAACAGCTCTAATAGTAGCTAAGAATGGACGTCCCAAAATTAAAGGTACCTCAATATCCTCATTCATGTCAAGCACAACAAAATCAACGGGGATTATAAATTTATCTACCATTACTAGCACATCTTTTATGATTCCCCTAGGATATTTAACAGATCTGTGAGCTAGTTGAATACTCATCCTAGTGGGCTTTGGTTCCCCTAGACCTAGTTGCTTGAACATTTTGTAAGGCATGAGATTAATGCTAGCACCTAAATCAGCTAAGGTTTTATCAATAATTAAACTACCAATTAAACAAGTAATAGTAAAACTCCCTGGATCTTTCAGTTTTGCCAGCAATTTCTTTTGGAGAATAGCTGAGCATTCCTCATTGAGTTCCACTGTAGCTAATTCTTCCAACTTCTTTTTTTTCAGAAGTTCTTTAAGGAACTTCGCGTACTTCGGCATCTACAAAATTACTTCAACAAAAAGTAAGTTAATGTGTAATTGTTTAAAAAGTTCAAGAAATTTACCGAATTGAGCGTATGTACGGTCTTTCTTCAATTTTGCCAGATATGGAATAGGCGGTTTGTATTCCTTGAGTGTTGGTGGAGTGTTTTCCTTGAGTTCCTCTACCTTGTCTCCTAAAAATTCTGGAGCAAACTTCTTTTCTAGTTCAGCTAGTACTTTCCCATCTCTTAAAGTAAATGCTTTGACATGTACTCTGTGAGTTGGCTTAGTATTACTTAGCAATCCACCTTGTGGTCTCTCTGAAATTAATTTCGCAAGTTGACCGATTTGATTCTCAAGCCCTTAAATTGATGCTTGTTGGTTTTTTAGTGTCGTTTCAGTGTTTTAAAAACGGGTTTCTGATGCGGCCATAAATTTGGTGAACATCTCTTCAAGATTCAAGTTTTTCTCTTGTTGTGGTGGTGGCTGCTGAAATCCAGGAGGAGGCTGTTGTCTTTGATTTTCTTGTCCTCCCCATGAAAAATTAGGGTGATTTCTCCAACCTGCATTGTAAGTATTACTACAAGGATCATTTTGAGGTCTAGAATTGTTACCCATATAGTTGGCTTGCTCAGTTTCTATGCTGTGTCCATAAGATGAATAGTCTGGATTGAACATATTTCCTGGGGTTGCGTCGCACTGCATCACTGGCTGTGCCTGCGTAGAACCAACAAAATTATCAAACTTTTTATTTAGAAGTTCTACTTGGTTAGTAAGCATTGTGACAGCATCAATATTATAAACTCCTGCGGCTTTTGTCGGCTTTGTCCTCATGGCTTGCCACTGATAGTTATTCAGTGACATATCTTCAATAAATTCATAAGCTCCTTCAGGTGTTCTATTATTGATTATTCCTCCTGCGGCTGCATCGATCATTTGCCTTGTTGAAGGATTCAAATCGTTGTGAAAGGTTTGAACTTGTAGCCACAAAGGTAACCCATGATAAGGGCACCTTCTCAAAAGATCTTTGTATCTCTCCCACGCATCGTAAAGTGTTTCTAAATCCATCTGCACAAAAGAAGAGATATCGTTTCATAATTTAGCTGGAGGAAAATATTTAAGTAAAAATTTTTCGGTCATCTGTTCCCACGTAGTGATTGAGCCTCGTGGTAAAGAATTTAACCACTGTTTGGCTTTATTTCTCAAAGAGAATGGAAATAGCCTTAGACGAATATCATCATCAGAAACGCCATTAATTTTAAAAGTATCACAAAGTTCCAAAAAATTGGCTATGTGTGAATTTGGATCTTCATCCTGTAAACCATCAAACTGCACCAATTGCTGTATCATCTGAATAGTGTTAGGTTTTAATTCAAAATTATTAGCAGCAATGGCAAGTCTAATAATACTAGTTTGAGTACCAGCCAAACTAGGTTTAGCATAATCACACATAGTGCGAGGAGTTTCATCTTGATTTACTGGTTGTGCGACTATTGCGGGAGGTGGTGGAATGTTTTGGTTTGCTTCCATCTCTTCTGTAGGCTGTGGTCCCTGTTCTTGATCTTGTTCTAGATAATGTAGGCTTCGTTTGATCTCTCTGCGAGTTCTGCGAACTGTTGCTTCTAAGTCTTCGTCAAAAAGTAATGGCCCTGCCGGGTTGTTTCTAGTCATAAACTAGAAATACCTAGAAGGGAAAAAGCAAAGAAAATTAAATTAAATTAAATTAAAATTAAAATTAAAAAATAAAAAAACTGAAAATAAAAATATAGTAATGGCTAAAGTAATAGAAATCAAGTTTTCTTAATATTTTAGTTCCCTGGCAACGGCGCCAAAAACTTTGTACTCATGATATTAAGTAATAAAATTTATAAAAACTCATCACACCAAAAACTAAATAATATCACGATTTAAAGGTAAGTGCACCTATCAAACAGTAGTATAGTTTAGCAGCACGATCGAGTTATCGTACCCAAGGGAACCAAAAGTACTAGTGCTTACTTCCTTTCTATTATCTAGCCTAAAAATAAAAGAGGGTTACTTGAAACTAATTCTAAAACTAACTAAAAGTGCACAAAAAAGTAAAGTGGGGAAAGACTCTTTGGGAAAACTAATTGATATAAGCAATACTTAAGGGAGAATCCACCTAGACTTCACTTGTTATTAACTTCTTGAACTAGACGATTTCTTTACTTGACTTGATCCGTAGAGATCCCTAACCTATGTTAATACCTCCGTTGAGGATAAGAACAACTAATCCTAGGTGGTTAACTAAAGTTTCTTTATTAATTAATACCCCTAGGTTGCATTAATTCGATCTATGGATCCCCTTATTAGGTTTGACCCTAATCTGACAGATTTATGTCGCCTTATGTCTAGGGTTGCATGCAACTCCACTTAATTATGGTAGATCTACTCTTTAAACAGGGACTTTTGCTCCTCTGCCCCTGTGGCACGCCCGTGTGGTTTTGATAAGGGTCGTGTTCGAGCCTGTTGAGGTGGGACGGCCGTATAGCCTGGTCGTGCTTGTCGGGGCTGGGCCATGTTTGACCTCATGTGGCACGACCGTGTGCCACGACTGTGTGGTGATTCCTTGGGCCGTTTCATTTCACACTTTAGCCCATTTTCTTTGTTTTTGGTCCGTTTTTCGTTATTTTCTCTCCCCTCTACTCTTCTGAGTATACAGCATGAAATAGAAGGGTTAAGAGCACCAATTCTCATAAAATTAATAATCATTCATCCAGAAATTAGGCTAAAGATGAGGTAAAAATATGTATAATTTATCGTTTATCAATGTCCCATATTAGTCTTCAAACAATTAGATTCATCTCGGAACTTCTTTGACATAAACTGAAATAATCTACCCGAAGATCTCTTTCGTACTTCTCTAGCTTCAGAATCATCTTTCTTCTTTTCTTTACTAAGTTCTTCGACTTTACAAGCTCTTTCAACTAATACAACAAACTCATTCAGATCGAGAATTCCAACCAGAAGTTTAATGTCTTCATTCAAGCCTTTGACAAATCTTTTACACATAGTGGCCTCTGAAGCTACACATTCTCGTGCATACTGGCTCAATCTTACAATTCTTTCTCGTATTCCGTAATAGATTTGTTACCTTGTTTCAATTCAAGAAACTCTTTACGTTTCTGATAAATGAAACGCTGACTGATATACTTCTTTCTGAATTTAGTCTGAAAATAATCCCAGGTGATACGTTCACTCGAAACCACGGATTTTAATGCTTTCCACCAATGGTATGCCGAATCTCGCAACAATGAAACTGCACATTCAACACATTCATCTGGGGTACATGACAATTCATCAAGAACATGGATCATGTTTTCAAGCAAAAATTTAGCACTCTCTGCATCATCATCAGTTGTAGCTCAAAACTCTTCAGCCCCATACTTTCTAATCTTATCCACCGGAGGCTTACTCAAACGAATCGAATTTATCACAGGTTGTACAACCGAAATTTGTTAAGGAACAGTTGGGGGTGGGGGTTAAACAACCGGATTTGTTCAGACATATTGAGTGAACCACTCATTCATCATTTGAAAGAAAGCTTGTTTAGCTTCTCCTTCATTACCACTAACCAGTCTAGACTCAGATGGCGCTGTCCCTTGAGCGGGAGCAGGCGCGTTACTTTCAACATCGCCAGCTACGGCTCTTTTGGGATCCATTACTATCTTAAAAAAATATTTCATTCGTCAACATTCATCACACTATCACAGTTCAAATATATGGCATGTATAGCTCGAACTCAAACATGCTATGTTAGTCCTAGAATCGACTAAACTGCAGCTTTGATACCAATCAAATGTAACACCCCTATCCCATGACCATCATCGGAATAGGAAGGGGCATTACAAGATATTCAGAACAGATCAGAACAGAATAATCAGAAATTATAACAAGATTCAAACATAAAGTCCCTTTCGAAATTCAACTATACCCTAAACAGGCATTGGGATAGGGTTGGGACTAAATCGAACACATTCTTAAACTTTAGAACACATATAAAATTTTCCAAATTTAGGAGGTCACACGCCCGTGTGACCAGGCCGTGTGCCCCACACGAGACTCAAGCACGCCCATGCAACCAAGCCATGACAAAATATAGTAAGCATACTGACTTTTTCCCACGACTACAAGACACGCCCGTGGGTCTTGGCTGTGTGAGTTTTTGTGTTAATACTGGAAAATTAGCACGACCATAGGGCACGCCCGTGTACCATAGCCGTGTGGCACTAAGCAGGCTTGGTTTAAGTCATACTTTCCACCCACTAAGGGTCATTCCCTACAAGCCAATTCATGCCACATCAATGCCATAATTTCAACTAAAATTCAATACCTAATCATACCTCCACATGATCAAACCATTCATATGCACATTCATATTCAAATCTCACACCAAGCATGTCTATATCACAAACAAAGTTCATGACTAAACACATAGTACATATCTCATTCATACCACATCCAAATTTTACCATTTCTTCACATTGACATGTTTCAAGATGACCAAAACAAACTAAATCATAAAACCATTATAAACTTACCAAATTGGCATCACAAGCCATAAACCAAAACTAAGCACAAACTTACCATTTGCTAGCCAATTCTCATGGCATTACAAATAAAGATATTCCAAGTTTAATACATAGACATTCTAGCCTATACATGCCGTACTTAAACTTTATACAATCAAAAAGTACCAAAATCAAGCTTGATAGTGTGGTGACAATCCTTGAATATTCCCCGAGCCTACAATAGCTACGATATCTGTAAAATAGTTGAAAGAAAATACAGAGTAAGCTACACTGAGCTTAGCAAGCCAAATAAAAACATATGAAATCCTTAAACACAATGTGATAGCAATCTCATGTAAATAACTCATGAACCAAATATACTCATTCATCACATACTCATAATTCACAATAGCATACTTTCATACTAGTAAATTCAGTACAGAACAAACGTACCTGAGTGAGACGTATAAAAATATGCATTCATTCATTCCTCAGAATTTCTCTTTATATCATTCAGATACGTTACAAAGATCTTATAGGTCTTATACAATGTCGATGTCCTCCACGTGGTCTTCCATGTTATTCAATATCGATGCCACTGTCCCGGACAGGGTCTTACACGAAACATATACAATGCCAATGACCCAGACACGGTCTTACATGTAATTCTCTAATCAATGCCTATGTCCCGGACGAGGTCTTACATGATATCATTTTACCATTATTAATTTGGAAATGACTCGGAATAATATTTCAGGCTCTCATAGCCATCCAAATACAAGTTTACAAATCAAGAATTTATAACAGACATCAATATAACACATATTTGTATTTTGACTTACCTCGTACGGATTTAACGGATTTGAACTGACTATTCAACAAATTCACAAATTCACAAACATACCAAATTCACCAAGACTATGACTTGACCGAATGTACATGTAACTCATATCAATTCATACATTTCATTTATTTTAAAAATTAGTCCTCCAAAACTTTCATTTTCACAATTTAGCCAACATAGCTCAAATTCATCACAAAGCTTCAAATACCATCAATGGCATTATTCATAAACTTCATCAAAAACAGAAATTGAGACATGGGCATGAAAGATTTCGAAGCAACAATCACAGAAACATAAAAATCATCAAAAAATGGACAAAAACTCATACCTTAATAAAAAATTAAGCTAGATGAAAATCACAAAGCATGAAACCCTTCTTCTTTCTTTGATTTTTGGTGGAAGAAAACTTGTTAATGGCCTATTTCTTTTCTTTGTTTTATTAATAATGACATATAAACCATTTTATCAAAAATAGCCTTTTGTAAAACTAGTTTGTAAGCATATAATATATGGACATAATTGTCTATTACCATCCACTTAACTTTATATAGGTATAATTAACAAACAAGGACATCATTTACAAAGCCATACCCAATTAAGTCATTTTACTAGTGACACACATAGTTTTTGCTTTATAGAATTTAATCTTTTTTCACAATTAAACATAGAGACAGACAAATTAATTCACAAAAATTTCACAGATGCAGATTCACATACCACAGTCATAGAAAATAATATCAGAATATTTTTTAGACTCGAATATGTGGTTTCAAAACCACTTCCCGACTAGGGTCTAAATCGAGCCATTACAGTACTACATTGCTATTGTTTTTATAACGTGGAGTCCTTAAGATATAATTTGACCTTTGCAAACATGCATGGACAAAAATGGACAACCATTATTAAGTTAGTTTATTAATTTATAAAGGTTAAATTGGTAAATGGTTTAATAATTGATAATAAAATAAAATGAAACATTAAATGGCCATGTGTTTTCACCTTTTAATGGCCAAATGTTGATAAAAAAAGAAAGCCATGGTTGCTTAAAAAGCTTCAGCACTTTCCAAGTTAAATTGAGGTATGTTTTAAGCTCGAATTTTGATAATTTTTACGTTTTTAAGATCGTTGCTTCGACTATTACATAGTCCATGCTTTAATTTTTGGAATTGATGATGAATTTGAGATTTACCATAATTGATAATGTGATGAATTTGTTGTTGGATGATGAAAAATAAATATTTGTTGTTAGATTATTGTGTTTAATTAAGTGATTTTTGATAAAAATGCTATTTAAGGACTAAATTGTTAAATTTGTGAATTGAGGGGCCTAATTGTGAACTAAATTGAATAAATGGGATGCTAAGAACCTAGAGAGCATTCGGCCTAACATGGGTCTATTGAAATTTTTAGTATTTTGTGTTATTTTGAATTAGGGACTAAATTGAAAAAATGTGAAATGTTAGGGAAAAAGTGTAATTTGCCCATTTATGTGTTTATGGATTTAATTAAATAAATTTGTCATTAAACAAGTCAAATTTGCACTAAATTAGATCAAGAAAAGAGGAAATCAGAGTTAGATCGAGCAAAAATCGAAAATTATCAAATAGTCATTCGGTCCGTTTGTGTTCGTACGAGGTAAGTTCATAAGCAAATAAATGCTTTTAAATTGAAATGGAAATGTCTTATATGTGCTGAATTACTTTGTATTTATATGTATATGGCCGAATGGAATTAAGCAATTGATGATTTATTCTGAGCATCAGTTGATCTTATTATGCAATTGTAAGTTTTGATCGAACTGTAAGAAATGTACAGAATACTAGTGTCATAACATGTGAGCTTTCGAGATGGGAGATATTATGTAAGACCATGTCTGGGATAGTGGCATTGATATATGATATCGTGTAAGACCCTGTCTAGGACAGTGGCATCGATATATGATTTCGTGTAAGACCACGTTTGGGACATTGACATCAATTAGAGATTAAGTGTAAGACCATGTCTGGGACATCGGCATCATATATGATTTCGTGTAAGACCCTGTCTGGGACAATGGCATCGATATTTCATTACATGTAAGTCCCTGTTTGGGATAGTAGCATCGATATTTGATTACATGTAAGACCACGTCTGGGTCGTTGGCTTTGTACGAGTTTTTAGAACTATCCGAGTATCCTATTTGATTTTGAACAGTTCAACGGGCATTTTGAGAAATAAATGAGTAAATAAATGTGCATCTGATTCAGGTATGTTGTAATATATATGAAATTGAGTAATGAAAGTGAGTATGATTATGATTAGTTGATATATGATTTATGTGAAAATGAGATGTGCTTAATAGTAGGTGAACTAAGATCAAATGAATTATATGAGATATGTGGAATGGTAATTGCAAGTTGCCATTTATGATTTGGGTATGTTTGATTTGTTTATGAAATTCAAATATGAAAGGTGAATATGTTTCAAATGATTATATAATAAATATATGACATAAAATGATATGAATGTAAGCAAATGAATGATGTGTAATATATGTTCATAATATGAATTGCGGTTCTATGTTTTGAACATGGGAATTATGGAACAAGAAACATGGTTTTTGAGAAATAAAAAGTAGTATATGTGTAATAGACGATATGTTATTTACATGAAAATGAAATGTAAATATGTGCACTATATATGAAATTGAAATATAGCCAAATGGATAAGATATGTGTGAAGTTAATATGTTTATGAAATACTAAAGTAAGTAAGGCACTTAATATGATCATATGAATTTCTGAGTTTAACAAATGCATATTTAGTTGAAATTTGTCAAATGTGGCCTAGTTAAGTTGAATCATAAATATCATTCAATTGATTTCTTTGCTTATGGCTTACTAAGCTTTCAAAGCTTACTCTGTGTGTTTTTCCTTTGTTTATAGATGGTTGGAGTGTGACAACCCAAATTTGACCCTAATCGAAACGGTGGTTTTGGGACCACGAATCCGAGTCAGAAAAATATTAAAATATTATTTTCTATTTCTATTATGTGTGAATTGATTAGTGTGAAAATTTCGTTTTAAAATTTTACCGTTTGAGTACTTGATTAGTTAAGAGGATTAAATTAGCATAAATTGAATTATAAGCATGCTATTATGAAAATATTAAATTGCTATGTCTTTAGAATATTGAGGTTTTAAATGGGAATTATTCCATTAATATTAATAATATGGACGATGATGGCTTAATGTCAGATATCTTATTATTATTATTATTATTTAGTTTATTAATTAATAAATTGGAAAGCCATGCTTATAAGTTTCTTAAGGGCCAAATTGAAATTGCTTTTGTAAGTTGGGGTATTTGTAATGAAATTTAACCTTAGATATTTTACTTGGACGGTATGGGACATGATTTATAAGTTATATTATTTGCTTTTAAGGGTTAAAATAGTAAACTAATATTAAGTAATGTTATAATAAAAGAAAGCATATTAAATAAAAGAAAGTGTGGTTGCATGTTCATTTTTCTTTTGGGGAGCCGAATGTTGGGAAGGAAAAGCTTTGAATTTTTGGCAATTAGAAACCAAAAATTCAAGGTAATTTTCAAGTTAGTTTTGTTACATTTTAATAGTTTTGAATTCCTTGCTTAATCCTCTTCAAAACCCATTAGTTAAATTTTGTTATAATGACTGAATGATGTTCGGCCATGGGTTAGAAAACTATGAAGTTTGAGTTTTATGTTAAAAATTAAGATATAAGAGTTAGAAGAATGTCTGTTGTGTTTTGATTTTTATATATGATATTGCGTTTAAGGTTAAATTGTAAAAGAAGTGAATTTGGTGGATAGATTTTGAAATAAATAATTTTGAAGAACTTATTTGATAGAGGGGTATATTCGGCCTAGTTATGGTTGAATAAATTTCCATTTAATCATGTTATGTGAATTTTAGGATCGATTTGTATAATCTTAAAATTTAAGGGAATATCATGTACATTATATTTTTATTTATTTATTCATAAAGTCTTAGAGTGAAATTACAAGAATTAAGTAATTGAATGGTTCAAATTATTCTTAATTCAAGCTCAAGAACAAAAGAGGCTAGATTCGGATCGGGGAAAATCAAAGATAGTCGAGTAGTTGATCTTGTCGTACATTGCTAATAGAGGTAATTTCTTAAATGACTAAACTAAATTTTTGTATGCTTAAAGATTTTATAAACATAGAAAGCGTATGTTGATTTTATATATATACAATGTGCTGTATAATTGTTTGAGTGGATGAATTGAGCCGAATGTGGCTAAGTCGTTGAATTGAAATGGGAATAATGTTTGAGCTAAAATAGAAAGGGAGATACAATGTACCGAATGTCAATGTCATTGCTTGAGGTATTCTAGCTATAGCATTTGAGTGTACCGAATGTTAATTGGATGGTTGAATGGTGAAAGGTATAGTATTTAGTGATTGTCAATTGAGATATAAAGTATTGAATTGGTTCAACCATTGATTATTGAAATTGTTGAGAGTGAATATTTTTATAAATTCGGCTAATGATCTATGGTTCAATTTAAGTATTTGTGTTATTCGGGCTAAAAGCCTAGCAGGCATGGCGCTGGTGTTATGATTCAGGTTATAAACCTAGCAGGCCTGGTGTCGGTGTGAGATTTCAGGCTAAAAGCCTAGCAGGCACTGTGCCGTTGTATCCAAATCAGGTTGACACCTAGCAGGCCTTGTGCAGGTGTGATATTTCGAGATTCTGGAATTGATGTGCCATTAAACAAGTTAAAACGAGTGAAAAGTCAAGTATGAACTAGATAATTGTTAACTCGTCATAAGGTATACATATGTTTTGGTTATGAAATTCATGGTATATGTTATGTAATTGAATAATGATTATAAATCGATTGAGATTGAATAAATCTGAAATTCAAGAAGATATTTCATGAATAGATGATTATATATTATAGTGTTCGGCCATTTATGTCATAAGTATATACTTATGAAATGTCATATTGAAATTGTATTTTCAGTAGAATGAGAATGTATAGCGAATTAGTATATTTGATTGAATGAAAACATATATCGATTTGGTTTATTCGGATGAGCATAAGATGACAAGGAAATTTCATATTCGGCCAAAATGGCTTAATTAAATTAAAGTAGATTTTAATGGTACTTTGGGACTATATGAAACAATAGGATTATGTGATTGATTTGTTTTAATAGTTTAAGTCTTACTAAGCTAATGGAAGCTTACTTTGATTGTTATGTCTCTTTGTTTTATAGATTTTTTAATCCAGCTACAAGTTTAGGGATTGTCAGTCAACTCGTCACACTATCTACTGCTTTGGTATTTTGATGTCCTAAACTTTACTTATGGCATGTATAGGTTAGATGAAGTATAAAAGTTACATTTTGTATATGTTTGTATAAGCCATACGAAAATGGCTAATTATGATGCTAAGCTTAAGATTGTGCTTTTGGGTCAATAGATGGATAAATTAGTTTATGGGGATTTGATAGTAATTATAAAAGATGAATGCTTAATATGGATAAAGTTTAATCGTAGTCAAATTGACTTAATGGTTTGAATCATGACAGGTATAGTATTTAATGTATGTTTTAGGTTGTTTAAAGAAAAATGTGTATGGATTTTATATGCAAGTTACCGTGAGCATTAAATACTTCCATGTGCATTTCCATATTGGTTTAAAGGATGGTAACAAAAATTTGAAATAAGCGATGATATGTTTGCATACATTCGGTTAAACACATAAAAATTTACCAAAAAAATAGTAACACTTTATAAAATGCATATTTGGTCTAAGACTTAGCTATTTATTCATGCGCATACACATGTATTGAATGATGATGTTTGATTTGTTCCGTCCTAGTATAACACATGATTGCCAAATATCAATTTGGATAATATGAGAAAAACTAATATTTTTGCATTGAAATTTGTATGATATTGTTTATGTTTGTTACAATATGAAATAATTTATACAGAGATTAGGTTAAATATATGTTTTACAATTTCTTGATTTAGGAGACCCATTCATATGTATATAAATTGTTTAAATGTTGACATTGGTCTTGTAATGCCTCGCAACCCAATTCCGACGATGGATACGGGTTAGGGATGTTACATGGAGTCTTGCTCACGTTGGAAGTCTTTTGGAGACATCATCATACTATTCGATTGTCACTTCGGTAAAATAAAACTTTGAGTTTTGGTTGTGGCATGTATACTCTAGTTATGATATATTTGGTTTTGGAATATGTTTATAGATAGCCATGCACAAATGTCTTGAGTTTGATGATAATGTTTGTGAGAATATGGTTATGCTTTAACCTTATTTTAGAAGTATGTTTTATGAAACATTTTATATGATATATATATATATATAGACTTATAAATTTAGTATTGAGTGATAATTTAATAACGCCTGGTAATGGAAGTGATTATGTTTGATTTTGATATCAAATATGTGATAAGTAATAGTATGCTTTGATGCTTATGAATGACCAAAAGAAATTTATGTGCTTTGATGTGAAATTGGTAAGTTTTAAATTGGGATTGAATACAGATTATAATGAATTATGGAACATATGTTTTGATATGAATTTGGCTTGTGTTTTCGATAATTTTGGTATGAATTGATTTGGTTTTGAACTTGTATGGAGGACCCAAATTGGGTGGCTAGTTGGCCTTGTAAATGGCCTATTTTGCGCCCACATGGGCAGGGACATAGGCATGTGTCTTTGCCATGTCACTCGAAGGCCACTTCGAAGTGAGCCTGGGCAGACCACATGGTCACACACACAGGCGTGTGCTAGACCGTGTGGCCAAGTCAGTAGTCTCCCTAATTTTCACACGAGTCGATACACGGGCATGTCGTGTGGACAAGTCAGTATGTATTCGAGCATGTGACCTCTGAAATGTTTAATGCATGTTTAGTCCCGGCCTCTGTATAATGCATGTTTAAGGCCTCGTTGACATAATAAAGGGACTTTACGATAATGTTTGACTATGATTTATGATTGTGATGTGATTGTTAAATGTTTCGATATGTCCAGTAATGCCTTTTAACCCTAGTTCGATGACGGATACGGGTTAGAGGTGTTACATTTGGTTGGTATCAGAGCCATGGTTTAGTCAGTTCTAGGACTACCATGGCGAATGTTAGTCTAGTTATACATGCCATATTTAATCTGGGATAGTGTGAGATCTCCCGACTCTGACGAAAATTGTTTTGATGAGATAGATAAGTTTTCCAACCGAGCTAATTCTGATAGTACAGAATATGTACTCAGATGTTTGAATGGACATGTGTTGATTATGAGTTGAAACTCATAAAGGTATGGATCAAATAGTATGACATTTTTTATTGATAAATGCTATACTGATATGAGTATATGAGATATGATATTTGAGTTATGATTGCTATCTGAAATGCTTTGATGGCGAAATAGTGATTTGAGTTGGCATATGAACAATGTGTTAAGAACACAAGTGATTAAAAGCAAATGTTTATTAAATGGTTCGAGAATGTGAAATTAGTAAAGAATTGGCTATTGGTGGTAGTATGTGTTATGTGCAAATAAGTGTAAGTAAAATTAAAGGCTTTACTACCCTCACCCCCCATATCAGAAAAATGTTACAATGAAATATGTAAGATTTGGGTTGAATAAGTGTAACGCCCTTAACCATATTCGTCACCAGAATAGGGTTTCAAGGCATTACCAGACGAAACGTAACATTTTCAATAGACATGCACAAAACTATCATAGGCTCTTTTTGTAACACCCTTCACCCGTATCCGACGACGGGATAGGGTTCAAGGTGTTACCGGATTTAAGCCAACACTTTCGTACTAAATCGGCCATGAAATTTTGTTTAGATCTTTTCATTTCACATGCATATTGTCCCTTGGACGGGCTTACGAAGCCCAAAACATACATTCGGGGTGGTTCGGAACCAAACCGAGAACTTCAGAAAACATTGAAAAATTCATGCTTTAAGGCTCTACACACCCGTGTGAGCTACTAACACGGCTGTGTCCACAGCCCATGTTGAATCAAGTCTATAATTCGAGCTACTGAGATTTTAGCACAGATTTGGTACACGCCTGTGTCTATGACCCGTGTTCCATCACACAGCCTAGACACGCCGATGCCTACATTTCGTGGCACGTCCTGTCAAAATCACACAGCCAAGGTACACGCCCGTGTGCTTAGTCGTGTGGACAATATCGGGCTATTTACCAAGCCCTTTTTATCACCCTCACATCATACACACACATACTTATACAATAGCATAGAACGAGGCATACATGGGCACTTAAACATCCATAAACATGTTATGATCATGTCAATTTCTAATGCAATAGATATCATAGATTTTACTCACATTCATGCCATAATCATTATAAACTCATCACATAAAACCCTAGCACTTGCATGCATATATAAATAGATTTACAACCTCAATAGCTAATATAAGCCAATACATTTGGCTAAAACAAATGTCACACACTTAAGCATTTAAGCTTCTATACATGCCATAGACTAATAGTACTTAAAATCACTTACACCAATCGTGATAGCTTGACAATGTGATAATATCTTCGACGAACTCCAACCTGAGCTAACCTCCCAACACTAGATAACATGGGAAAGGAAGAGGGTAAGCTTTACGCTTAGTAAGTTCATATGAAAATAATAAGCAACTCATTAACATGTTTTAATCAATGTTCCCAACATATTCTCAAGTTAATGATAAGCTATATTCTTGTGCAATAGTCAATAAAATATTTATATATGGAGATACAAAACTCTAAATTAAGTTCTGTTAATTTTTGTTGAAACTAGACTCATATACCTTTCTACCGTAAAATTTCTAGAATTTTTAATACAGCTAAAAAGTACATTTTATTCCTCAAAATTACCCCTGATTCACTGTGGGATAGTCCAGACCCTTCTGCACTAAAGTTTACTTATCTCATAGCACAGGACTCAAATAATTTTCTCGTCTATTTCTCTTGAAAATAAACTAATTAAGGATTCTAAGAATATAAATTATAACTTATAAATATTTTTATACAATTTATAATGATTTTCTAAATTCGGATTAGGGGATTTCGAAGCCATTTAGACCCTGCCTCACAACAATTTAAATATTTCATACTACGAAATTCTTTTGCTTCCATGTTTCTTCTGTGTGAAACTAGATTCATTAAGCTTTAATTCCATATTCTATTTAGTCTATAACTCATCTCCCACTATTTTTAGTGTATTTTCAAATTTACACCACTACAGTAGCCCAAAACTATTTTAATGAAAAATCATGATAACTTTTATATGATGACATAATAAACATAAACATGAGCTCAATCATTATTAAAAATCCTTGACTTACTTGCCCTCATATACCTCTTCATCACGAGGCATCATATATCATGGTATTACTCGTGAGTTTAGTGTACATACCTGTACCAACTCGTACTAAAGTATATAATCAAACCTTCTTTAACATGCTCTCCTTAGGGCTTTTATCACATCATCCCTTCCATTTCCTGTTGAGCACTCGGGATGCTAAAGGATGTTCGTAATTATCATACACCACATAGAATACCAAAGCCATGCATCATACATGGTCTTACATAGATCCACATATCATTGCCATATCCTTGATATGGCCTTATACAAACACACATATCATCGTCGATTCCATTTCCTCAACATGGTCTTACACTGGCGCACAATTAATGTGGTGTCCTGATTCCCAAAATCCTAAGCATTCCTCAGAGTTACCCGAGATATAAGCTATCATCACATTTTCATTGAATCATCACAAGTAAATCCCAATAAGGCATATGTCCACATTTGTACAATATCAAGCATTAAACACATAATAATGAAGTTGATAAATTACTTCCATATAATTTTACTCGTTTCAAAGAACATCCTATTCCATCAAACTTCCAATATATTAAATCATATAATATGTGTAATATTAATAAGGATTGCAATGCAAACATAAATTTGCCTTATTATTATCACATGAACTTATCTCGACACCAAATTGGTAAAAGAGGCCTAAACATCAATCTCTCGTTTTTCCTCGCTCTAAGCCCGAATCTTGTTTTTCATCATCTATAACATCAGATTAACTTATTAAAACAATATAATAATCCAATTAGTCCAATGACACATTTTGGCGAAATTTACAATTTTGCCCCTATACTTTACCATAATTACTAAATTACCCCTAGGCTCGTAAAATTATTTTCATTCAATTTATTTACTCTTTAGGTCTAGATGACCATTTCATGACAATAGCAACTCATAATTTCAACTATTTCACACATTTACAACTTGTTTTACAACTTTTGCAAAATACCCCATTTTAGGTGTCTTCATGCAATTTCTTTCACAAAGGTTGTCTATAACACTACCAAGACTCATATTCTTCCATAAAAACACAGAAAACAACACATATGCTTTCATGGAAAAACCCTAGACTCTTAATCATTTTGCAAAATAGTCCCCAGTTTTGGAAGCTCATGCTTTAGGGGTTCCAAAAACACAAAAATCATCAACAAAAAGCATAAAAATCACTTACTATCAAGGGAGTTTCTTTGCTGAAATTTTCCAGCTTCAAAACCCATTCTTTGCTGCCATTTTCAATGAAAGAGAATGAAGGAAATGGAAGAAAATGACAACCTTTTCTTTATTTTATTTTATTACCCAATTTAGTGACCTACCCCATCACTTTTGACTTTTCAACTCAAATTTTGTCCCCTTACACTAGGCATGGCCGGCCAACTATCTTGGGAAGGGTTAATTTTCCTTTTAGACCTCCCAAATTTGGTGCTTTAGCTATTTAATGCATTTTGCTAATAAACCACAACTTTTACCTTTTACGCGATTTAGCCCTTTTTTCGAAATTAAGCTAGAAATCACTAAAATAAAATTACCAAAATTTTCATGCACCTTTATAAACATGCTATATCACATAAAATAATATCAAAATAATTTTCTCTGGCCTCGCAATAGTGGTTTCGACACCACTGTTCCGACTGAGCCCAAAATCGAGCTGTTACACTTTTACAAATTATTTTTCAACATAACTCGATAATATAACTAGTCACATGTGTCATAAGAAAAATATTAAACATTATATCATAATTATAAAACATAGCCGTATCATCAAAATCATATGCATACATATCATGCACATCACATATATATATAAACATGATCCAAACATTTAAGCTTAAATATCATTTAAGCCATTTTTGCATAGCTCATTTATATAAATCCCAAAATCAAACATATTAATTAGCCTATACATGCCATAGGTTCAAGTTCAAATTTATAGAATACCGAAGACAGTTGATAGTGTAATAAGATTCTTTGACGATTCCTGAGCTTGTAACTTGAATTTAAAATCTATAAAACAAAGGTAAACAGAAACGCAAGCAGTAAGCTATTTTAGCTTAGGAAGTTGTAAGTAATTAAACAATTAAATGATGTTATCAATTCAATTAAGTAAAACCACAAAATTCAGCTTTATCACTTTTTAACTCAAGCTATCAGTTTTCATATGTTTTACATTTTTATAAATTTAACACTACCATGGTCGAATACTCATGGTCAAATTACTTAATTATCAACCAACCTCAAAAGTTGAAATGTCTATATGCATTTAACTTAATGTACAAACACTTATGTACACCATCTCAAAATCATAATATATATCATCATATACATGTATTAGCCATTTGATCAAATAAACATAGTCCTATATACACTTATCCCTAGACTAACTTCCATAATGTTCATATCATTCAATTCAATGAGATCAAAACATACCGTTATAATCATATACATTTCCAAACTTACAAAAATGCCTTTATCAACCATATCATTATCTCTCAATTCCAATTAGCCAAAATACTCTTGTATAAATAACGTAATTATAAAATCATCTTCATAGTCGAATATAAACATTTATATATGTAAGCACATAGTTCATGAATATAACATCACCTTTACATAGTCCTTGACCGAATATACATATATCCATTTACCCAAGTATCGTTCAATTTCAACGCCATAGTATCATCTCTTATTCAATGCAAATATACTCATACACATATGCTCATAAACCAATCTTTAATGTCATATTCTTAATTATAATGTATATCTAAATTTACTTTGTAACACCTAATCTCAACTTTCCAAATTCATATCACATATACTCCGCCACAAATGATTTCTGTATTTCTCAACTTTACATTCTTCTTATTTAACCGAATGTATCTATCCAAATCATTTATCTCACTTTTTCTTACTCCTTCATGCATCTCACATTTGATAATATCAACCTCATAGGTTCAGATACATACCTGCACTACTATGAACTTATACATGCCAAGGTATTAGCTTGCTCAATCAACTTTGATCATTTATTAGATCCGCATACATAGTGCTAAATATTTAGTTTGAAACTTTAAAGAGCTCGCACACTAGTGTTCTATATACACTTTCCCAAATATTTTATTCGCACACTTAGTGCTCAATATATATATACACACTCAGTGCCAATATCGATAATTCACCTATATATATAATAATTCATGACTATTCGAACCATTCATCCTCAACATAATATACTTTTAGCATTTTCCAAATCAGCATGTAAATATATATACAAATTGCATTCGTATAAGTCAACAACACTTATTTGATTATTAACTTACCTCAAATCGTAAATGATTTTTTTCACGGCGTTCTCTTTTTTCCAATTTATATTCGATCTATTTGTTTTACAACAAAAACATAATAATTCAATTTATTGACTAACTCAAATATCAAATCAAGTTCAACTCTAACCATTCTATCATTTAATTTCAACTAGTGAAACATCTTTGTTCCTCACAAATTGGTCAACACAAACATAGCCATTATCCAATTCAATTCTAACTTTTAAGTAAACAAAATATGGCAATATAATATGGTACTTAATAACAATTCAGATAGCATTTAAATTCTGCAAATCTAGCAGCCCAAATAACCCACCAAATTAGACTTGAAATAATAATTGATAATTAACTTATTAATGCATCACATATTAATTACTAATTACATTCCTCAACAGCTTAATCTGACATTAATTTAGGCATCATTAATTAGCATTATTACCACCATGTCTTTGGTTGTAATTAATAGTCCATTAACCGCCCAACAATGGAAACATACCACTATTGAGCACCATTTAACCAACTTATTAACTAACACTTAGACATAAATTCTATAGCATTTACTCTGCTTTTATCCTCATTTAATACCTCTAATAATGGTTACATTAACCCCTTTTTAACAAACGAAATTATTTACACATAAGCTGCAACTAATAAATATCATTAAAGTTAGTTCATAAAAGGGCATTCGGTCATACATATGTAGCATTAAATTGATCTTGTGTTATCCACCTAGTTACATTAATAACAGCATTAAACACTTTGTATCTCAAGTTCTAGCCACAATAAATATCACTATTTATTCATTGATAGCTTCGTCCATTACTGAAAAAATTTTAAAGTCATTCAAATCATATTTATTGACGTTTAATCAAAAATTTATCTGCTGCATTAATACACCAAAAAGCAGTCCTTAAAATAGCATAAATACGCCACTCTTTGAACATCATTAATCCGGCACACTAACCATCAATTGACCAAAGATTCTACAGTATTTAATTTATAATCATTTTCAGCTACTTACAACATTAATGGCAGCAATAATACGTCCAGCAGTAGATTTTATTTTTTTTAAGCTTCATAACCACACAAATCTTTCTGAACAAAAACCTTCCATAACATCCAAAACACAATAAATGAAAAGCACCAAGCATTAACAACATACCTCGTTGCATACTTCGGCCATTCTCACTAGCTTCAAAATCCAAACATACCAGCAAAAGAAAAGACATGGAAGAGTACAAGAGGAATTCACTAGAAGCCACAGCTGAACCTACCCTTGTGCTATGCCCTTCCCCCCTTACTGCTGCCTTCAGCTTCCTCCCCTTCCACTTCAAACAATTCACTTTCGTTACTAAGGAAACACACTTGATAGCCATGAAATTCTACTAAGAACAGGCACAAGCCAGGGCAGTTGACATCATTAAACATTTCAAAATGCAGCTGGGAGATGGATTTCCTCCCCCTCCAACATTCGGTCAATCACAAAAACACTTTCCCCCAAACTGCCATTTCGATGATAGGCCTAAACACAATGGAGAGGACGAGAAGTTTATTGTTTTTCCCTAAGGAATCAGCTCCAAAATGAGCTCAAAATCCACCATACAACAACTATCTCTTCCTTCTCTCTCTCCACATTCAGCCAAACTTAAATCAATGAACTAACCAAAATTCATAAATGAAAAGTTATAGGCAAAAGAGGGTTTAGAAGAGTTACCCTTCCCCTTCAAAATTTTTGACTTCAAAGCAACCAATTTCATGGTTTTCCATTACATGCAGCCGACCTCCTCTCAAGCTTCCATACTCTCCTTCATTTCTTATTTCGGTTGAAGAAAATGAAACAAAATAGATGAACACTATTATGGTTTTGTTTTATTCATTACTAATTATTATACCAATTACGCGATTAACCTTGGTAATTCAATTATGAAACCATATAACTAATGTCCATTATCGTCCATCAACCATAATAGTGGTATAATTCCATTATAAGGGCTTAGAAATTAACAAACCGTAACAATTTAGTGCTTTAACAATTAGTAAGTCACTTTTGCATTTTACGCGATTTAGTCCTTTTTCTAAATCAAGTATCCAAACGATAAAATTTTCATACAAACAAAATTCACATATCAATTCACATATTTTAAACACGGGAAAAAATAATATTAAATTATTTTTCTAACTCGGCTTTGTGATTCCGAAACTACTATTCTGAACTAAGGTCTAAATCGGGTTGTTACAATAAGCTCACGAGTGTGGAGTTACAGAAGTCCGTGTTTGGAAGATTAATAATGTGGTCAGAAAAGAGAATGAATCAACAAATGAAAATAGTATTAAAAGATATATTGAATAGTTCTGAAGACTATTCAGATTATGCAATGTCACTGTAAAAGAAGAAGTTGACTCTAATCAAATGAACTATTCAGGTATGTTATCTAAAGAAAATATTAGCTAGAAACTTTTCTGAATTGACTTTTGTTAGTGAAGGGGTAATGTGAAAACTTCTAATGACAAAATTAGACGGTTGAAATAATGATTGAATTGTATTGATGGTTGAGTGCAATGGTTATAATCGGCCAGTTACTATGATTTCTTCTAGGCATTCTGTGTGTACATTTATCCTCAAAAGTATATGTTACTGGTTAATTTCAAAAGGAAATTTTTATCATATGGGAACATTAGCTAAACATATTGATAGACATAAGCATGGTTGATTTGTTTGGGTTGATCAGTATTGATCTATTTTTCTCTGGTATTCTGTTCTATTATGATGATAAGAAAGTAAATGATAAAATCTGTATGATGTTAATATTCTGTTTCTACTGGCTATTGTTTTGTTGAATATAAGTGAAGATTATATTGCTTCTATTGACATGGATTTCATTATTTATGGGAGATATTGATCTTTCTAGACAATTTCTAAGATATCATCGAGATTGATATCATTCTATATAGGTTGTAATTTTTTGATATTCTGTGTAGCTTCAAATGTTGAAATTTCTCTATCATGGTTTTCTTATAAATTTATGTGATTATTTGTAAGAAATATCTATTTGACAGAAATGGCTATATTTATTATGATTATAATTCCTGGTTCAAAATTTGGAAGTACTGCAGTACTATTATCAGAGATATAAAAGTTGTGCTTTTGCATTGGTTGCTGTTCAAATCATATTTGATTTCCTTCTGTGTTCAAATACTTTATTAATAGCCAAGATATTATCTATTGTTATGGGTAAGACGTCGGTTTTGTTATGACATTATCATTTCTATTTGATGGTTGTGGCTTCTGTATAAGGATATGTCTGGGTTATCCTTTTTAGCAAGAAAAAAAGATTACTTTGAAAAGATTGATTCAGTGGTTTAATCTGATTTGAATTATTTGATTGAAAAGATAATTGGGTTATATGTGTTTGAATCTATCCACTGGATTGGAAATAAATTTTGAATGTACATATGTGAATTGAGGGATAGTCTAGAAGAAGAATTCGTATTCTTGAAGACTTGATATAGAATTATATCTATCGGTGTGATTCTATTTGAGAAATATTGTGGTAACTTAAAGTTAGTTCGATTGTTGAAGCTTTCTTTTGCATGAAGACATTATAAACAGAAATATCAGTTTTGATTCAGCCTATGTTAAAAAAATGCACAGAGATATCTTGTAAATCCATATACTTAAACTTGCATGAAAAGAGTTAAGACATATGTTTGATAACTGTAAGAGTTTAAAGTGTTTAATGTTAGAGAAAGATCCGAATTTGGGGGCAACAAAGATAGCTCAAATTGTCAAAAAGTTTTGATTTAGTAAATGGTTAATATCCAAGGAAAAATTATTACAGTTTCGAATGTTCCGAATAGAAACTTTTTCTGTGCTTTAGTTTGATGGCTTGAGTTTGATGATAATGTTTGTGAGAATATGGTTATGCATTAACCTTATTTTAGAAGTATGTTTTGTGAAACATTTTATATGATATATATAGACTTATAAATTTAGTATTGAGTGATGATTTGATAAGGCTTGGTAATGGAAGTGACTATGTTTGATTTTGATATCAAATATGTGATAAGTAATAGTATGATTTGATGGTTATGACTGACGAAAAGAAATGGTCCATTTGATATGTGTTTTGACGTGAAATTAGTAAGTTTTGATTTGGGATTGAATATAGATTATAATAAATTATGGAACATATGTTTTTATATGAATTTGGCTTGTGTTTTGGATAAGTTTGGTATGAATTGATTTGGTTTTGAACTTGTAGGGAGGACCCAAATTGGGTGGCTAGTTGGCCTTCTAAATGGCCTATTTTGTGCCCACATAGGCAGGGACACGGGCGTGTGTCTTTGTCGTGTCGCTGGAAGGCCACTTCGAAGTGAGCCCGGGCAGACCACATGGTCACACACACAGGCGTGTGCTAGACCGTGTGGCCAAGTCAGTAGTCTCCCTAATTTTCACACGGCTCGGTACACGGGCATGTCTTGTGGCCGTGTGGACAGTTAGTATGTATGCCTTGTTTTGCCATGGCTTAGACAAATGGGTGTGTCTAATGCCGTGTGAGACACACGGCCTGACCACATGGGCATGTGACCTCAGAAACTTTGAAAGATGTTAAGTTTTGAAAAAATTTTGTATGTGTTCGGTTTAGTGTCGACCTCATTCTAATGCATGTTTAAGGTCTCGTGGACCTAATAAAGGGACTTTATGATAATGTTTGACTATGATGTGATGAGATATGATTTATGATTGTGATGTGATCGTGAAATGTTTCGGGGGTTCACCACACGGGCATGTCACACGACCTAGGGTTCACCACACGAGCGTGTCACACGGCCAGGCCACATTAACAGGGTCGAACACGGCCTGAAAGTCGACTCACATGGGTATGGCACACCGGCGTGTCCCTGTCATGATGAAGTTCAATTTCACTCAGAAAAGGCTACTTAAGGGCTAAGAAAGACATTCTAAACTCTATAGAAAGACCCTAAGAGGCCACCACAAGGGGAGACATTATTCCGACTCTTCCTGCCAAGACGGAGAGTTAAAGGCAGGGAATTACTTGAAGGGAAGCCGATTATCCATCTCAGAAGCCAAGATCTACATCAAGACAGAGGATCTCCCTTCAATCCTTTTAGGAGTTTTGGGTTTTCTTAGGTTTTGTTATTTTATTTCTTCTGAGATGTTTTCTTTTATAATTATGAGCTAAAACCCCAAATATCTACGGGGGATGAAAGCTAAGACAGATCTTGTTATTGTTATTTGAATTGTGTGAAAAAAATTTGATTTGTTCTTAATTGTGTTTTCAACTCTTAAATTGATATTTCCAGGATATTAATTTAAGTCGAATGTGCTTATGTAGAGGAGCAAAAGTCCTTGCATAGGAGTAGATCCAACACAATTGAGCGTAGTTGATCGCAATCTTAGACATAGGATGACGAAAATCTACCGGATTAGAGTCAAATCTAATATGGGGAGCCATAGATCGATTTAATGCAAGACTAGGGGTTTTAATTAGAAAGAAATTTTGGTTAATCAACCTAGGATTAATTGTTCTTATCCTCGATGGAGGTATTAACATAATTTAGGGATCTCTACGGATCAAATCAAATGAAGAAATCATCTAGTTCAGAGTTAGATAATAAGTGAAGTCTGGGTAGATTCTTTCTTAGGTATTGCCCTCATCAATCAGTTTTTGCAAAAGCAATCTCCCAAACTTACTCTTTGTCGTTTCTTTAGTTTAGTTTAGAATAGTTCACAAACAAACCACCTCTTAATTTTTAGGCTAGATAATAGAAAGGAAGTCATTATTAGTACTTTTAGTTCCTTGGATTCGATATTCTGGTCTTGCCACTAATTATACTACTATTTGATAGGTGCACTTGTCTTTTATCGTGATATTAGTTAGTTTCCAGGTACGATCATATTTTATTACTTCATCAAATCACAATCAAGTTTTTGGCGCCATTGCTGGGGAACTAAGATATTAGGAGCACTTGATTTCTATTACTTTAGCCATTACTATTTTTATTTATTTTTCGTTTTTATATTTAGTTTTTATTTACTTAAATTTTGTTTTCCCTTCCAGGTATCTCTAGTTTATGACTAGAAGAAACCCAGGGGACGTTTACTATTTGATAACGAATTAGAAGCTATAGTTCGTAGAACTCATACAGAGATAAGAAGAAGTTTATAATACCCAGAACAAGGACAAGAAGAAGAGCTAGAACCTACTGAAGAGATGGAAGCCAATCAGGATAATCAGCTACCTCCTGTAGTAGCTGCAAATCCTATTGAGCAAAATCCTGCTCCACGTACTATGTATGATTATGTTAAACCTAATTTAGCCGGTACTAAATCTAGTATTGTTAGGCCTACTATTGCTGCAAATAATTTTAAACTGAAACCTAACACTATTCAGATGATACAGCAGTTTGGAATTATACGATACATTTAAAATAAATGGCATTTCTAATGATGCCATTCGTCTTCGGCTATTCCCATTCTCCTTGAGAAATAAAGCCAAACAATGGTTGAACTCTCTACTATGAGGGTCTATCACTACATGAGAACAAATGATCGAGAAGTTTTTATTTAAGTATTTTTCACCGTCTAAAATAGCTAAGTTAAGGCATGATATTTCTTATTTTGTTCAGATGGATTTAGAGACACTCTACGACGCATGGGAGAGATACAAAGATCTCTTGAGAAGGTGCCCTCACCATGGATTACCTCTGTGGCTACAAGTTCAAACCTTCCACTATGGTTTGAATCCCTCAACAAGGCAGATGATCGATGCACCCGCTGGTGGAACAATTAATAATAAAACACTAGAAGCAGCTTATGAGTTTATAGAAGAGATGTCACTGAATAACTATCAATGGCAAGTCATGAGAACAAACCCACAAAAAGCTGTCGGAGTTTCTAATATTGATGCAGTCACTATGCTTTCTAATCAAGTACAACTTCCTAATAAAAAGATTGATAACTTTGTTGGTTCTATACAGGTACGCCCAGAAATGCAGTGTGACTCAATTCAGGGAAACATGTACAATCCCGATTACTCCTCCTATGGACATGGCATGGAAACCGAGCAAGCCAACTATATGGGTAATAATTCTAGATCTCAAAATAACCCTTACAATAATACTTACAATGCAGTTTGGAGGAACCACCCTAATTTTTCATGGGGAGGACAAGGACATCAAAGACAACCACCTTCTTCGGGATTTCAACAACCACCGTTCCAACAAGAGAAAAAGCCGAACCATGAAGAAATGCTCACAAAATTTATCGACCGTGTCAGAAACGTATTTCCAGAGCACAAAAACGGCACTGAAGAACCAACAAGCATCCATTCAAGGACTAGAAACTCAAATAGGCCAGCTCGCTAAGCTAATTTTTGAAAGACCA
Organism: Gossypium stocksii; assembly: GCA_020496765.1. Taxonomy (NCBI): domain Eukaryota; kingdom Viridiplantae; phylum Streptophyta; class Magnoliopsida; order Malvales; family Malvaceae; genus Gossypium; species Gossypium stocksii. The sequence goes on from CM035624.1 coordinate 32,032,965, forward strand.
CAAAGTGGGTTACCAAGCAACACTGAGACTAACCCTAAGGAGCAACTTAATGTCGTGGATACAATAGATGAGGAAGGGTTAACCAAAACCAACCTAGAGCCATGTAAGGAGACTATGGTAAGTAAAGGTAAGGACGAGGTAAGTTCTAAAGAAGCAATTATCAAAAAGTATAAGCCTCATATCCCATACCCAAATGCGCTATGGAAAGACCGCACAGATGAACAATTCGATAGATTCCTTAAACTTTTAAAGAAATTACACATTAACCTACCGTTTATTGAAGCTCTGTCACAGATGCCAAACACCGTTAAATTCTTAAGAGAGCTACTGACGAATAAACAAAAGCTAGATGAGACATCTCATGTGGAACTGAATGCAGTGTGCTCTACTATTTTACAGAATAATCTGCCCAACAAACTGAAAGATCCAGGGAGTTTTACAATTCCTTGTTTACTTGGTACTTTAGATGTCAAAAATGCTTTAGCTAATTTAGGGGCTAGTATTAATGTAATGCCTTATAAATTGTTTAAACAACTAGGCCTTAGGAAACCTAAACAAACTAAGATGAGTATTCAATTAGCTGATAAAACTATTAGATTTCCTAAGGGCATAATTGAAGATGTACTTTTCAAAATTGATAAATTCATATTCTAGTCGACTTTGTTGTTCTAGACATTGATGAGGATAGCAATGTACCCGTAATTCTAGGGCATCCCTTTTTAGCAACTGCTAGAATAATAATTGATGTAGGAACAGGTGAGCTTACACTTTGTGTAAGGGATAACAAAGTTACTTTACAAGCTCGTAACTCTAATAAGACTATTGATAATAAAGATAATATTATTAGTCCTTGTAATAAGAATAATCTCACCATCCAACCTTCTTTGCAGGATACACTTCACATAAGGGCAACCCAACCACAGTCGAGTCCATCCAAGAGAGACGTACATGAAAAATGAATGCTTCAGATTGAGGAACTAGATGAGTGGCTGAACTATCAAGAAAAGCTCAAAATATGCCACACTAACCCAGAGCATCACCAAGACGACCCTAAGGTAAAAACGAACCAAATCAAGGTAGGGGATAAGGTAATCTTAGGGGAGGACGATCCTCGAATCTTAAATTTAACAGAACATGCAAGTGACACACCTTACTTCACGGTAATGAAAATCTTTCCCTATGGTACAGTCGAGATAACACATGAGTCACTTGACACTTTCAAGGTAAATCATACTCGACTCAAACCTTATGTTGATAATGAAATTGAGAGCTGAATAGAAGAGTTTCAACTATTCAAACCACCATGACTAAACAAGCTTGAGAAAAGTCGAGCTTAGACTATAAGCAAGCGCTCCTTGGGAGGCAACCCGAGCACTGACATAGTAAATTCTTTTATTTATGCTCACTAATTCATCAACTAACCTTCTGAATACAGGTTTTCCAAGCCACACGGCCATGCCCACGGGCGTGCCTCAGCCCGTGTGGACACCATGAGTAAAGACACAGCCGTGCGATATGGCCGTGTATGAGCAGAGTAAGATTTTCCCAACACACGAGCCACAACAACAAGCCATGGCTATGCGAAGTGGCCATGGCCAATCCTGGCAATTCAACATGGGCGTGTGACATGCCCGTGTCCTAAAGCCGTGGCCAACCCTGTTAATCCAACACAGGCGTGTGACACTCCCGTGTCTCAATACTGTGGTCTAACCTTCCATTTCATACACAGGCGTGTGACCTCTTACACACTATGGGAGAAGCGAACATCGAAGAACATGACTGTGTGACACAGTCGTGTGCCCCAACACGCCTTAGGAACACTGGCATATGGCACAAATTCGGCGCGCCAAAATCTCCAAATTTCAAATCGCACGAGCTAACCCCGAGTCACATAGGCGTGTACCATGCCTGTGTGATGCAAAATCCTATATAAACCCCAACTATTAATCTCCTTCTCCACTTAAACCCTAAAAATCCCTCCACTCAAAACCTATACCAGCCCTCTCTAGTGCCGCTGCTGGCCTCAACCACGTCACCACGCTCGAGCAAGTATCACTACGACCGTGTTCCACTCCTAACCATCCATTCGGTTCCCTTTTCTTACTTTTTCTCTTAGTTTCTAATGCCTTTTGTCTTTTTATCTGTTAATAATTTCATTTATTTAGTCATTTTCATTACTATTGATATAAATTTCATTCATTTAGTATGATTAATCTAGAAAATTCATTATGCCACTTTGAATCATTCTTTGGTTGCCATCTTTACTTATCACATGCAATTGGCTTTAGGCATACATTGATTATAAAAACCCACTAGAACAACCATTGTTTTCATTATTTTTTTGCTTAAGATGAATCTAATATGGTATCTAGGTTAGTGAAATTACCTTTTGCATGAAGCACTTAGTAATTCTTGGTTAGTTTAAATTGAAAATTAGTTTAGGAACTTATGAATATTCCTACCTTTATTTTCATTTTTCCCTTAGGACTAATGCATACACGTCTTATTATTTTCTCTTTGTTTTTACTTTTAGGAATCGTGTCATCTTCAAGAGGAAAGAAAGCTATCGTACCCGCTTCCAAAAAGCGAAAGGGGCTCGGAGGCTCCTCTACTAAACCCAGTACTGAGATATGACACCCTTTTCTCTAATTCCCGCAGAGTTCCCAAGAGGAAATGTTCCAAATATTACGACTGAGACCACTCGGACTAGGAAGATGCATTGATTGGGCCGCACTAGAGCAGGTCCAACTAGCAGACGAGGTTTGGGCCTTGTTGACGATGGACCCGTGGGACCAATTCTTTCAAATTGTGAAGCCTACATAACTCAAACTCACCCTAGAGTTCTGTTCAACGTTCCACCTCCAAACAGTCATGACTCAACAGGACGATCCAGGGACGATTCAATTTCGTTTATGAGGCCTTGTTCGACAACTCAGTGTACCAGAGTTCGGTAAACACTAGGCCTGTACACCGAGTAGTTTATCGAGGACGAGAACCTCTCTAAGCTCCATCGCCACATACACCTCTCTCTAGTCAATTGTTGGCGTACCTTAGTCTCTAGTCAGCCCACATGTGACCCCAGTTGCTCCAAAGTGACAGCTCTCGCCCCTTCACTGAGGTACATCCACACCTTACTCGTGCACACATTAACGGACAAACGCGAGAGCACCAGCGTCGTCAACACCCATGATGCCTACTTTTTATAGAGAATGGCAAACACACATGTGATCAACCACACCTATTTCATCACTCATGCTATCCAGCACCAAACCGAGAGGCATCGGAGAGTTGTGATCTCTATGGCCCCGTACATCACTCGATTGGCCCGCTACTATGGCCTACTCAATACCACGGCCCAGACATCCTCATATACTGTTGTTGGCTAGATGTCCCCACAAGACATCCAGAGTATGCTGCATATGAGGATGATTCAGCGCCAACGTGGGAGCAACCCTCCTCAGTACTAGTTAGCTCAATCTGCCGAGTAAGAGGACCCAGCGAATATTACTGATGATGTCCCACCATAGGAGGAGGCACCGACTAAGCCACCACCAACTTGCCGCCCAATTCATGTAGCAGCTTCAGGCTACGTCACTTCTGAGCAATTCGCCCAATTCCAGCAACAATGTTTTCAGTGACTCGATCACATTGATGCAACCTTAGCTTAGATTTGCCAACATCTTCATCTCGTACCACCATCCTCACCTCGCGGACCATCTAAGGATTAGAACTTTCTATTCCCCTTATCTTTTTTTATTTGCTTTCTTGATCTCTATTTTCACCTTCTCTCGCGTTTTATGTTTCTCTAGAATCTTTAGATTTTTCTTTATATTTATTTTGATCTTTATGTTTATTGAATATTTTATTTTAGATTTCAATTTTATTTTCATATTAGCTATTTCCTAACGAGCAAATTATGTTTAAATAAAATCCTTAAATTCTTATTTATGCTATCGCAATTTCAAATGAGCTCTACAGCTCATATTCATATCTAATGGAAAAACCCTGCCACGACCGCCATGTCCTACTCGACCACGACCCTAGCCACCACAACCATAGCCACCACGACCCTAATCATCTTATCCTTTAGGCATGGAAAGTGGCGATAGACACTTTTCTCTACAAATCTTCACACCCAGCTCAAGGAATTCATCCAAAATTCAGGGAGTTTTACTTCTCTCCCTATCTTATGATTTTATGCTTCTATTGCTACTAATGTATCTTTGTAAATTGAGGGCAATGTACATTTTTAGTGTGGAGGGAAATTCACTTTCAGTTGTTGCATTCTTTTCAAATCCCTGAATTTCATACCACTAATTTTTTGCATTGTTCTCAAATTCCAAATTCTCTGCATCATTCTCAATCCCCTATTAAGATGAATTTTGATTGATTTATGATTTTTATTGATAAGTTTAGAATTAAGACATAGGTACTTATGCTTTGATTATTCAAACCTTAAGACATTAGGGAATCAAGCATGATAAGTTGAAATTTTTGAGAATTTAAAATTTTCTAGGTTATTTTCCCTAACTTTAAGTGTTATCTTCATATTTGAAATTCGCAGGATTGACATCAAAAGCCATAATTCTGGTGAGATTTTTGAGCCTTCTGAGCATATATCCTTTAGTGCTCACTTTTATTGTTGCTTTGAGTGAGTCAATACTGATTTTTTATTCCACAACTTGCTTCGATTATACATGTTGAGACCACATCATTGATTTGATATACCAAAATGATAAAGGCACCCAGGTTTAACCCACTTACTCCATAAAAGCCTACATCCATAAATTAACCCCTAGTGAACCCTATTGAGCCTAACAACCCATTCTTTGACTTACCTTTAATATTAACCTATAACCCATTTTTTGTTGAATTACCTTTAATTATTTTGAACTCTATTTTTATCGAGATTTGAGTTGAATTATTATCTAGCATTGTTCTCTTTTTCAGTTTGTAAAGTTTAGAAATATTCAATTTATTTGTATTTGATTTGTTCTTAAAAAAAGTGCATATACATTTGATTTAGTTGCAATTCAATATTTTTGCATAGTTTTATTATAAGCTTCCGAATCCAAAATGATGTCATGAAAAAGGCTTCATTATAGGAATATGTTTCAGTGATAGAGATTTTTCTAGTTAGATGATTTTTTAACTCAATCTCGATTCTAACCCTCTTTTTCAGCTTGTGACAACACCCCTAACCAAAGCCCCATTACAACCATTGAAAGACCTTTTAATCGATGTGTCATATCAATCTATAGTGGTGGAGATTTGATTTTCCTACAAGCTTATGGTAATAACCTTTCAGGTTGACTAATGAGTGCTTATTTTTTGAACCACAAACACTTCGAATGGATAGAGTGAATCTTTAGTGAGGATGTCAACTCTTGTTGATTTTGAATTGAAAGGTAATTACTTAGGAGAATGGAGAAAACCTATGTTTCTGTGATAAGATTTTCAACTTAGAGTGTTTGAGACTTTAATGTTCTTCTGGTTGAATTCTCAATGTATGATTACTTGTGGATTAGTTTGAAATGTTATTAATAAGGATTATAAGTTGAGAAGAAGGATTTCTCATTGTGAGTTGAGATTTTGCTTGAGGACAAGCAAAGGCTTAAGTGTGGGGGTATTTGATAAACCGTAAATTATACATATTTTTACCTCATGCTTAGCCTAAATTCAGGATGAATTATCATTAAAATTTGTGAAAATTGGTGCTCCTAATCCTTTTATTTCATGTTTTGTACTTAGGTGAGCATAAGGAAGAGAAAAGAGCAAGGAACGGGCCAAAAACGGGCAAAGTATGCCTAGTTCAATAATCAACACGGCCTAGAGGTTCACCACACAGGTGTGTCACACAGTCGTGCCACATTAACAGGCTTAAACATGGCCTGGAAGTCGACTCACATGGGCATGGCACACGGGCGTGTCCCTATCGTGATGAAGTTTAATTTCTCTCAGAAAATGCCACTTAGAGGCTAAGAAAGACATTCTAAACTCTATATAAAGACCCTAAGAGGCCACCACAAGGGGAGACATTATTCCAACTCTTCTCGCCAAGACAGAGGGTTAAAGGCTGGGAATTACTTGAAGGGAAGCCGATTAATCCATCTCAGAAGCCAAGATCTACATCAAGACAGAGGATCTCCCTTCAATCTTTTCAGGAGTTTCGAGTTTTCTTATGTTTTATTATTTTATTTCTTCTGAGATGTTTTCTTTTATAATTATGACCTAAAACCCCAAATCTCTAAGGGGGATAAACCTAAGACAGATATTGTTATTGTTATCTAAACTGTGTGATAAATATTTGATTTGTTCTTAATTGTGTTTTTAACTCTTAAATTGATATTTTCGGGATATTGGTTTAAGTCGAATGTACTTATGTAGAGGAGCAAATGTCCTTGCATAGGAGTAGATCCAACACAAGTAAGCAGAGTTGATCGCAATCCTAGACATAGGACGACGAAAATCTGTCGGATTAGAGTCAAATCTAATATGCGGAGCCATAGATCGAGTTAATGTAAGAATAGGGGTTTTAAGTAGAAAGAGATTTCAGTTAATCAACTTAGGATTAGTTGTTCTTATCCTCGACAGAAGTATTAACATAATTTAGGGATCTTTACATATCAAATCAAATGAAGAAATCATCTGGTTCAGAGTTAGATAACAAGTGAAGTCTAGGTAGATTCTTCCTTAGGTATTGCCCTCATCAATCAGTTTTACCAAAAGCAATCTCCCAAATTTACTCTTTATCATTTCTTTAGTTTAGTTTAGAATAGTTTACAAACAAACCACCTCTTTATTTTTAGGCTAGATAATAGGAAGGAAGTTATTACTAGTACTTTTAGTTCCTTGGATTCGATATTTCAGTCTTGCCACTAACTATACTACTATTCGATAGGTGCACTTGCCTTTTATCATGATATTAGTTAGTTTTCAAGTACGATCAAATTTTATTGCTTCATCAAATCACGATCAAGTTTTTGGCCCCGTTGCTGGGGAACGAAGATATTAGGAACACTTGATTTCTATTGCTTTAGCCATTACTATTTTTATTTAATTTTTGTTTTTATATTTAGTTTTTATTTACTTAAATTTTGTTTTCCCTTCTAGGTATCTCTAGTTTATGACTAGAAGAAACCCAGGGGGACGTTTACTATTTGATAATGAATTAGAAGCTACAGTTCGTAGAACTCATACAGAGATAAAAACAAGTTTATAGTACCCAGAACAAGGACAAGAAGAAGAGTCGGAACCTACTGAAGAGATGGAAGCCAATTAGGATAATCAGCTACCTCCTGTAGTAGCTGCAAATTCTATTGAGCGAAATCCTGCTCCACGTACTATGTATGACTATGTTAAACCAAATTTAGCCGGTACTAAATCTAGGATTGTTAGGCCTGCTATTGCTGCAAATAATTTTGAACTGAAACCTAACACTATTCAGATGATACAGCAGTTTGTTCAGTTTGATTGTTTGTAGGATGAGGATCCTAACTCGCATCTAGCCAATGTTTTGGAATTATGTGATACATTAAAAGTAAATGGCTTTTTCTAATGATGCCATTAGTCATTGACTATTCCTATTCTTCTTGAGAAACAAAGCCAAACAATTGCTAAACTCTCTAGCACGAGGGTCTATCACTACATGGGAGCAAATGACCGAGAAGTTTTTACTTAAGTATTTTCCACCGGCTAAAACATCTAAGTTAAGGAATGATATTTCTTCTTTTGTGCAAATGGATTTAGAGATACTCTACAACGCATGGGAGAGATACAAAGATCTCTTGAGAAGGTGCCCTCACCATGGATTATGTGACAGCCCTATTTTGGCTCTAATCGGAAAGGTGGTTTCAGAACCACGAAACTGAGTTAGAATAATATTTAAATATTATTTTTTGTGTTTATATTATGCGAATTATCATACGTGAAAGTTTTGTGCTTTAATTTTGTTATTTGAATTTTGAATTATTAAATAAGGACTCAATTGCATAAAAGAAAAATTAAATGATATATGTGTGAGAGCCGAATTGTGGTTGTTCTTTTATGTTGGAGGGTTTAAGATGCAATTAGACCAAGGATAAAATGCAAGGACATATTCAGCCATGGGATAGTGGAAAAGGAATGATTTTATAAGGGCCATTTTGGTAATCTAATAAGTCTAATATGTGTTATTTAATAAAACATAAAATGGTTGTATAATCTTCTTGTTTTTGCCGAAAGGTAAAGAAAAGAAACATAAAAAAAGACCAAGGATATTCGGCCATTGTAGAAGCTTAATTGAGTTATGAACTCCAAGTAGTTTCCTTTAAATTTTATGAATTTGAGTTAGTTATTAAGTTCTTTTCATAGCCCATGTATCAATTTTTAAGTCTATGGCAAAATACTCATTCGATCATTGTAGATATGAACAAATTTGATGGTGTTTTGATGTTTTGAAATGGAAATGGTTGTTAGATGAGTTCTAAACTTGTTAGATTTTGATAAATGTGGTTTAAATGACAATTGGTATTCGGCTATTGTGTAAAATGTGAAATTTGAGCTAGATATAGGAAAAGAATGGTTAAATGTTAAAAATTTGTTTAAGCAAATTGCCGAATGTGATTTCTAATAATGAAATTATTTAGGTTAATGCATATTGAGATGTTGGAAACTGAGTTTTTGACGTGTATATATATAACATTAAGTAAGCAATTGTTTTTCTTGTCTTGAATGAAATATGCCATAGCCGAATAAGATGCATGAATAATTGATTTGTGATAAGTTAAATTTGTTAACCTAAGCAATAGGAGAACATATTAGTAGGGAGCAATTTCGGCCTAAGTGTCTCTTATGTAACACTTGTTGTTAAATTACATATATTTGAGATTTAGTGAAGGCAATAAATTGGTTAAGATATTTAAACGAATTAATTTGTTTAATTTAGCTCAAGAACAAAGAGAGCCAAATTCGGATAAGTGGAAGGTGAAAAAAGTTGAATAGTCGATCCGTAGTTGTTCGACGACATTCGAGGTAAGTTTTAAATAATTAAATATGTATTTCATCTTGAAAAATTTATGTCCTTTGTATTTATGTTCATAGCCGAATGGAATTTATAGTGCAAATGAGACTTTGACATGTGTTAAAAACCGAATGGAAGATTTGCATTGAAAATAAGACTTTGTTGTGTATTAAGAGTGACTGACAAGTTGTAGAATGAAATTATATGTTTGGAATGTGCTATATTCGAATGATGGTAAACTTTATATATATGCTTTGGCTATATGCAAATTTGAAATATATGATATGAAAGTATTTGAAACTTTGTGATTTGGTGATCGTAATGTGATATTCGAACTTTGGCCTAGCAAGCTCTAAGCTGGTGAATGTTATCGGGCTTTGAGCCTAGCAGGCATAATGCTGATGAAGGAGTATCAGACTTAAAACTGTAGCAGGCTTTGTGCCGGTGATGAACTCAGGTTTATACCTAGCAGGCTAATTGCCGGTGAACTAATAAAAGTCTAAGACTATGAGGTCTTGTGCTAATATAGCAATTGGATTTGTTCAATAAATTAAGTTGTCTAGGTATGTATTATTTATTTATGCACGTGAGAATAAAGTGGATTGAATTATTGATGTGTGATGTATGTATCTATATATATATACATTCAGCCAATGTGCGATTGTATATGGAAGTGTATGTTATATATGTAATTATAAACTTAGAAATTAAATGTGGATATGGTGTTATAAACTAGTTTTATTAGGTTGAATTAAAGATGGCATTGAAGTACTTAGATGCTTATGATTATATAATTTTGAGTTTCAATAAAATAATAATTCAATATGTGCACCCATGTGACTATGCATATTTGGCCAAATGGTAATATACATAACTAATGTTATATGTGATTTTGGGTATTTGGCTAAATAAGTGGTATTCGTATATAAAGTCAAATCTTGATTTGTGAGCTTGTAATAAGGAGTGGAGGCATATTGAAGGTGTAATGATAGTCGGCTTTGTAAGATGGATGCAAATTTGAAAAATCTAATCTTATAAGTTTTTGGCTAAGGTGAATTTGTTTAGTAAAAGTATATTTATATTTTACCTATTTGTGGATTGAAAGCTTGTGGCTATATGGAATTAAAATGCATAAGTAGAACTAGTTATTTTTTTTAATTATAAAATAAAGATCTAATACAAATCTAGTTTTAAAGAGGGCATGGAAGCAGTATTCATCAAGTAGAGTCATCGATAAGTGATCAAACACTAAATACATTAGTTTTCTTAAAAGTTAGGGAAAACCTGAAATCCCTTGTATTTAGGGAGGTTGTTGACATAATCTATGCATAACCCAGTGTTGTATTTTGGTTCTTATATGCGTTAGTTAGCAGAAGAGGAGAGCCAATGATGAACTGAAGGCATCGATACAACCAGATCTAGATCTAGTGCTTCTATGTCGACAAAGGTAAGATTTGATGGCCATTAGGGACCTTGGCCAATTATGGTAAGGGATTTTCTACTGTGGTTTTCGTAGATATGTGGTTTAATCGGTTATGTAATGGATTGTAGGAGGTATCGCTTAGGAGTCTTCGCCGGTGGAAGCGCAAACAGGTGTGTGTATCGAACACCCTTTCATGGTTCAAATCGTCAAAAGCCGAAACGACGAAATGCAGAAGTTCTGGCATTTCGTGGACTTGTGAGCGTGCGAACGCTCTCAAGTCGGTAGGAGTATGATGGATCTGAAATCGCTACTAGCAGGTGAGTTGAGTGTGTAATTTTGTGCACTTTGGTGAGCTGGGCCTTGGTGGGTCGAATGTGGGCCCAATGGGCTTTCAGGCCCATTTGGGTAAAAATAGGCTTTAAGGGAATTTTGAAGACTGTAGGGTTAAAACTGCTAAAACTGGTAACTGAATACTAAAACTGGACTAAATGGGCTTAAGTGACCAATAGACATTGTAGGGTCCATTGGGGGGTTTAGGGCCCAGTGACTGAAATTGTTAAAATCTGTTACATAGACTATGGAGATGACAATAGAGATTAGTAGAGACTGTAACATGCATAAAACTCATAAATTATGAAATAAGTACTGAAATACCCCCTTAGGGTGAGAAATTACCATTTTACCCCTAGGTGTAAAATGACCGTTATACTCCTAGGGCTAGATATGTCTGAAATGCATGACTTGACTATTACTGTTACTGTGTGCCATACTATACATATCTATTGCATGGGTTGGGTTAATAATGGAGGAAGTGTGAGTGGCACTACCACATTTACTAAAAGGGGCTATGCCTCGTATTACTAAAAAGGGGCTTTGCCTCGTTATACTAATTATTTGAGTAGCCATGCTGCGACTGTGGTGTGTGGGCTGGCTGGGCCGAGTTATTCCCCACATGGTGTGTTGGCTGGTACGAGTGGTGTGTAACAGTTGGGTGGGCTAAGTAGTCTCCCCACATGATATGGGCTTGCATGCATACTGTTTATTTGTACTGTTCTGTTTGGGCCTATGGGCCATTTTGCTATCTAAATAGGGCTTTGGCCCAGTAACCGACTGAGACTGAATAGGGCTTAGGTCCAGTGGGCTTGAGCCTACTTGTGCTTTGGATGGGCTTCTGCACACACTGATCTTTCCAAACTCACCCTTTTTTTTTCGTCATTGCAGGTGAGCCCTTGTTCGTGGACTTAGAGTTGGGAGGGATTCAAAGTGGCCACAGAGACCGAGTTTTGGTTTTAAACTTGCTTAAGTTATTTCATTATTTTTACTTACTCGTTTTATTATCATTTTGGGTTTGTAATAAGGCCGCTTTAACTATTCGTATTTGGGGTTTTTATTTCTTTTTACTTATGCATGATTTACTCTAACTACAACAATGCACTTTTTTCCAAAACTTAAACCAATGTTTTCAAAACCAATCTAACACCTCAATTGTCCAACCGAGGTAATGATAAATAAGTAAATATTTTAATAACTAGTAGAGATTAGTATGGTCGTCAAATAAATCGGGAATTTCTCCTCAACCCTAAATATTGTTTTGCAAACCTCACCACCAAACTTAGTAACTAGGTAACATGGATTAGTTTAGGTATGTGACACACCAGATTTGGCCATAACGTCTAAGTCAGATTTAAGGTGTTACATTTAGTAGTATCAGAGCTTGGTTGCAACAACTCGATTGTGGATCGGGTCTGAAAAGACTTTCAAAATTTTTAAGCCCAAGAAGGGTAGTTTTGGAAAATTAGATTTTTTGGAAATTTTTTGTTTTAAAGAGATTTTTTTCCCAACTTGTCTTCTTTAAATCACACATGATTTGAAAATTTTCTTTTAAAAGGCTTAAATCTTTCTGAGTTTTTCTAAAAATTGATAATTTGAGATGTGGCACACTGAATCCCCGGCACCAAGTCTGTAAGTATTTCTGCTTTATAAACTGTACTGTATTGAAACAATACTATAGATAGAACTAAGCCTTTGATATGATACTATAGATAGGGTAGTATTAAGACTACAAGACTGAGACTGTAGGGAAAACTAAACCCTAGAAAACTGAGACAATAGTTAGACTACGATTACATGAGAATAAACTCTGAAACTTCATCTGTGCATAAGATATTCTGTAGTAAAGTACTGAAACATTAAACTAATGTCATAAAATTCGTAAATCAGATAAATCGTTATGAGTACGAGAGCTGCTCGTGGACGAGGCAGTGGACGAGGCCGAGGTAGTGGACAAGCTGGATCTTCATCTTCTGGACATATGCCAACGGAGGAAGTGCGAGCTCCGTCAGTGATGGAGATTGGATCATATAATAGGGCTGCAGGGGACAATGCTTTGTCCCAAGCCATGCTGAGGGTGTTAGAAAGGGTCGCTGGGGCAAGCACCGGAACCGTGACTAGAGAGTCCATTTCTGAACGACTCCAGGCTAACAGAGCTGAGGTGTTCAGGGGTATATCTAGAGTAGCCCCAAATATGGCTGAGTACTGGTTGAAAGCCACGGAATGGATAATGGACGACCTGGATTGCTCAATTGAGCAAAAGTTAAAATGAGCGGTGTCATTGATGCTAGACGAGGCATATCAGTAGTGGATCACCGTGAGAGAGGGTACCCCAGCTGAGGGGGTAACATGAGAATTATTCAAGAAGACCTTCAAGGCAAAATATGTCGGAGCTAGCTATGTGGATCAAGTAGGAAGGAATTCCTAAATCTGACCCAGGGCAGTAAAACCACTGTTGAATATGAGGTAAAGTTTCTACGGTTGAGCCGGTATGCTAGTGGTATTGTAGCCACTGAATATGAGCGTGGTGTTCATTTTGAGGATGGCCTTAAAGATGAGCTGAGAGTACTGATAGCTCCGCAGAGGGAGCGCAACTTTACTGCATTAGTGGAAAAGGCTAAGATTGCTGAGGAGGTGAAGCGAGCTAAATGACAGAATCGCGATAGGGATCGCAACTGCTTTAAGAGAGATTCTAGACCATTGGGTGCTGCAACCAGAATTTTAAGAGAGCTAGGGTGGAGGAACCAGTTCGAGCTGTGCCGGTAAATATGGTTAGACCACAGGCTTGTGGGGACTGTGGTAGAGCGTATCGAGGCAAATGTTGGAAACATATTGGAGCTTGTTGTCGATGTGGGTCTAAGGAGCATTAAGTTAAGGACTGCCCACAAAAGCCAGCTCAGGCTAAAGCTATTGATCAGAGGGTTGCTCAGCCCGTGCGAGGAGGACTACCACCGCCTAGGGACCGTGGTCAAGGTAGAGGAGGCAACGGTAATGGACGTGGTTGTGGAGCACCTGGTAGGGGTGCTTGTAATGCTGAGGCTCGTCAGCCAGCCTTGGTGTATGCTGCTTGTCGTCGAGAGGAGGGTGATACACCTAACATTATAACTGGTACGTTCTTCATATCTAGCATACCATATACTGCTCTAATTGATATGGGTTCGACACATTCATATGTTGCATGTGAGATTTCTGGGTCGTTGGGGGTGCACTCTGAGGAGATTGTGAGTGGGGTAACCGTAATTAGTCCTTTGGGTCACTTGGTTAGGGTAGATAAACTTTTTAGGGAGGTACCTTTAGAGACCAAAGGTAGAATCTTTACTGGAGACTTAATGGAGTTACCCTTTGTAGAATTCGACTTAATACTGGGCATGGACTGGTTAACTAAGCACAAGGCAACTTTGGATTGTGCGGCCAAGAGGATGGTTTTGAGAACAACCAAGGGTGATGAGGTAATGGTTATTGGAGAGCGAAGGGACTATTTGTCCAATGTGGTTTTGGCCTTAAGGGTTGAAAAGCTGATTCGCAAGGGTTGCGAAGCATATCTGGCATTTATGAGTAAAACTGAATCTGAAGATGTGACACTGGAGATAGTTAGAACTGTTAATGAGTTTTAAGATGTCTTTCCTGTGGAGCTTCCTGGATTACCACCTAACTGAGAAGTTGAGTTTGGGATTGATTTGTTGCCTGGAACAGCTCCAGTGTCCATTGCGCCCTACAGAATGGCACGGAAGGAGCTAGTGGAACTGAAAGCCCAGATTCAAGAGTTGTTAAATAGAGGCTTCATTAGACCGAGCGTGTCTCCATGGGGAGCACCGGTGCTGTTCATGAAAAAGAAGGATGGGACGATGCGTATGTGCATCGATTATCGCCAGTTGAACAAACTGACGATAAAGAATAAGTATCCTCTACCGAGAATAGACGATTTGTTTGACCAGCTTAGGGGAGCTTCAGTGTTGTCCAAGATTGATCTTCAATTTGGATACCATCAGCTAAGGGTAAAGGAGGTGGATGTTCATAAGACAGTGTTCAGAACTCGATATGGTCATTACAAATCTAATTTAAAGAGGGCATGGAAACAGTATTCATCAAGTGGAGTCATCGGTAAGTGATCAAACACTGAATACCTTGGTTTTCTTAAAAGTTAGGGGAAAGTCAAAATCCCTTGTACTTAGGGAGGCGATCAACATAATCTATGGATAACCCAGTGTTGTATTTTGGTTCTTATACGTGTTAGTTAGTAGAAGAGGAGAGCCAACGACGAACTGAAGGCATCGATAAAACCAGATCTAGATCTAGTGCATCTAAGTCGACAAAGGTATGATTTGATGGCCATTAGGGACTTTGGCCGATTATGGTAAGGGATTTTCTACTGCAGTTTTCGTAGATCTGTCGTTTAATCAGTTAAGTAATGGATTGTAGGAGGTATCGCTTCAGAGTCTTTACCGGTGGAAGCACAAACAGGTGCGTGTATCGAACACCCTTTCATGGTTCAAATCGGCAAAAGTTGAAAAGTCGATATGCCGAAGTTCTGGTATTTCATGGGCTTGTGAGCGTGCGAACACTCTCAAGTCGATAGGAGTATGATGGATCTGAAATCACTACTAGTAGGTGAGTCGAGTGCGTAATTTCGTACACTTTGGTGAGTTGGGCCTCGGTGGGCCGAATATGGGCCCAATGGGCTTTAGGGCCCATTTGGGTAAAAATAGGCTTTAAGGGTATTTTGAAGATTGTAGGGTTAAAACTACTAAAACTAGTAACTGAATACTAAAACTGGACTGAATGGGCTTAAGTGAGCAATAGACATTGTACGGCCCATTAGGGTTTTTAAGGCCCAGTGACTGAAATTGTTAAAATCTGATACATAGACTGTGGAGATGAAAATAGAGATTAGTAGAGACTGTAACATGCATAAAACTCATAAATTATGAAATAAGTACTGAAATACCCCCTTAGGGTGAGAAATTACCTTTTTACCCCTAGGTGTAAAATGACCGTTATACTCCTAGGGCTAGATATGTCTGAAATGCATGACTTGACTATTACTGTTACTGTGTGCCATACTATACATATCTGTTGCATGGGTTGGGTTAATAATGGAGGAAGTGTGAGTGGCACTGCCACATTTACTAAAAAGGGCTATGTCTCGTATTACTAAAAAGGGGCTTTGCCTCGTTATACTAATTATTTGAGCAGCCATGCTGCGACTGTGGTGTGTGGGCTGGCTGGGCCGAGTTATTCCCCACATGGTCTGTTGGCTGGTACGGGTGGTGTGTACCGGTTGGGTGGGTTAATTAGTCTCCCCACATGATATGGGCTTGCATGCATACTATTTATCTGTACTGTTCTGTTTGGGCCTATGGGCCATACTGCTATCTAAATAGGGCTTCGGCCCAGTAACCGACTGAGACTGGGCTTAGGCCCAGTGGGCTTGAGTTGACTTGGGCTTTGGATGGGCTTCTGCAAACACTGAGTTTTCCAAACTCACCCTTTTCTTTCCGTCCTTGCAGGTGAGCCCTAGTTCATGGACTTGGAGCTGGGAGTGATTCAGAGTGGCCACAGAGACCGAGTTTTGGTTTTAAACTTGCTTAAGTTATTTTGTTATTTTTACTTACTCGTTTTATTTTCATTTTGGGTTTGTAATAAGGTCGCTTTAACTATTCGTATTTGGGGTTTATATTTCTTTTTACTTATGCGTGATTTACTCTAACTACAACAACACACGTTTTTTCCAAAACTTAAACCAATGTTTTCAAAACCAATCTAACACCTCAATCGTCCAACCAAGGTAATGATAAATGAGTAAATCTTTTAATAACTGGTAGAGATTAGTATGACCGTCAAATAAATCGAGAATTTCTCCTCAACCCTAAATATTTGCAAACCTCACCACCAAACTTAGTAACTAGGTAATTTGGATTAGTTTAGGTGATGTGACACACCAGATTTGGCCATAATGTCTAGGCCAGGTTTGAGTTGTTACACAAATCCGTAGACTCCATTCGAATTATGTTGCCACTCGAACATCGCAAGTCAATTGATTTTCTTTTACAATTCACCACAGCATCGTGCATGGTTAACCAGTCCATCCGAGGATAATATCGAACTCGTCAAATGGCAATAGCATCAAATCAGCCCAGAAACAAGAATGTCGAATCATTAGGGGACAATTCTTGCACACTTTATCAACTAACACACATCGGCCCAAAGGGTTTGACACTCGAATTACAAATTCTATAGACTCAACAGGTAGAGTCTTACTGGTTGCCAAAGTTTCACACACATAGAAATGAGTTGAACCGGGGTCAATTAAAGTAATAACATCAGTATCAAAAAGTGTGAAAGTATCGGTAATGACATCAGGAGAAGAAGCCTCCTCACGAGCACGGATGGCATAAGCTCTGGTAGGTGCGCGAGCCTCAGATCGAACAGTAGTATCTTTGGTCCCTCTCTGACTACCACTAACATTACCCGCGTGTTTAGGTGGTCTACCTCGTGCTGCGCAGTCTCTCACCCTGATCAGTATTCCGCTCTGCTAATTTCGGACAGTCTCGGATAAAATGGTCAGCTGACCCACACTTAAAATAGGAGTGATCATGAAATCTGCGACTCCCCGAATGCCATTTACTACAATGCTTGCACTCGACTCTATTCTGACGGTCATTGCCAACACTAGCAACGGAGGTAGCTCAGGTACTCACTAGAGGTCAATCTCGATCTCGTCTAGAAAATCCTGAGATAGTCTTGGATCGACCGATTCATCACAAATTTTCTTTGAGGACTGCTGAATATTTTTCCCGAAGATCTTTTACGAAATTCTCTTGCTCTAGCTTTAACTTTTCTTTTCTCAATTCCGAGCTCTTCAGCTTTACACGCTCGCTCAACAAGCACTACGAACTCTTTCATTTCGAGAATACCAACTAGTAGCTTGATGTCTTCATTCCACCCATCCTCGAAGCGTTTACACATGATGGCCTCGGAAGAGATACACTCACGAGCATATCTGCCAAGTCTCACAAATTTCTGCTCATATTCAATAATAGTCATTCGGCCTTGTTTAAGCTCAAGAAACTCTTTATGTTTTTGATCGATGAATCTTTGACTGATATACTTTTTACAGAACTCCGTCAGAAAGAATTCCCAAGTAACCCGTTCTCTCGAAACAACCGAAACTAAGGTATTCCACCAATGATAAGCAGCATCATGTAACAGAGATACGGCACATTTCAAGCATTCCTCGGGTGTACACAATAATTCATCAAAAACTCAGATCGTATTATCGAGCCAAAACTCGGCCCGCTCAGCATCATCGCTAACTGTAGCTCTGAACTCTTTGGCCCTGTATTTTTTTAATTTTATCAAGCCGGGGCTTACTCGATCTCAACGCGGTCACAGGAGGTACTACAGGTGTCAGAAGCGGAATATTCGGGGGCAGGGGTTGTGGAATAGCCGGATTAGTTCGAATAAATTGAGTGAACCAATCACTTATCATATCATAGAAGGCTTGTCTCGCCTCCTCATCTCGGTTACTCGCATTTGGCTGAGTCATTCGGCACTGTCCCTTGAGCGGGAGCAGGCGCTACACTCTCAACATCATCAGCTATGGTTCAATCGAGATCGGGATCCATTTACTATACGAAAAACACATTTCAATCGTCAGAAGTCATCACACTATCATATTAACACAAAATGGCATATATAGCTAGACTCACATGCGCTACGTTAGTCCTAGAATCAACTAAACCGTAGCTCTGATACCAATAAAATGTAACACCCTAAGACCTTCTTCAATCGTTGGAATAAGGTCACAAGTTATTACTTAACAGAAGACAGATCAAGCCAGTCACTAATAACCAAATATGCATAAAATACAATTACTTCAATTTTACAATCATGAACAAAATTTTAAAACAAAAACGCTTCACCGAACTTAACCTCAAATGGCCTTAGCCGAATACTAATATGCAATTTTCCAAGATGAGTCTTACGTCTAATCAAAATTTGTGAACTCGTATGTTGAACATAACATAGCCTAATAATATACTATTTACTTGCACTTGATAAAATTAATATACTAAATGCCGATTACGTATCATGCATAATCAATACCATTCATGTGGTAAATTCTTAAATCCCTAGTCGTTTATAAGATCATCCTAACTTGTGAATTTTAATCATTAATACCTGTAACAACAAACAAGATAATAACAATGAACATTTACCAAATGAACAACCACATAAATTCATCAATCCATACATTCACACTTAGCAAATAGGCAAGCCATTTTCGCCTGGCCTTATACATATACAATTTCAAAATATCATTTGATTCAGAATAGAGTTAAGCCTATACATGCCATCTTTTCAAAATAGATTATCAAAAGTACCAAAACAGTGTCGATAGTGTGGATAACTCTGAACTTGAATCCCCGAGCCCGTACCTTTCAAACGAGATCTATAAAATAGAGGATAGAGACACTCGAAGTAAGCTAATTAGCTTAGTAACTCTTAAGTAAATTAAACAACTTAACTTAATTTGAACAAATCAATCACATAAACAGAATTGAATAGTAACCTCCATTTGGCCGAAAGTACATAGCCACCTTACACATGTTTTCATATATCTAACATTTCTTTAAATTTCAATTTCACATATGGACAAACATATCCTCCATGTATACAATTCCACAAGGGCCGAATATACCAAATCACATATATGCACTAATGGCAAGTCACTCGATTAGCTTCAAATTCATATAAACACAAACATTTCAAGATCTAAATGCTAATTTTAGTCAACAGATATATCACATACTTTCATACATTATATTTCACAATGGCCGAATATAAATATACAAAACCACATTCAATTTTCTAAGATTATTTTCTAGTATGAAGTACATCCACTATTGTGAATAACTTCTACTAAGGCCGAATATATGTAAGTATTTTTACATACATAAATCTCACAATTACTTCCTGATTTCACATTCATAACTCGCTTTGGGTCGTTCTCAAATAAATAATTACAATACATACCTGAACAACTTAGTGCATTGACAATTTAGTAGCTATCTTAGCATGAACTCACATGGTCAATACTTTCATTAAATTCACCAGCACTTGGCCTGCTAGGTATAAAACCCGAGTTTCATCACCAGCTCAAAGCCTACTAGACTTATTAAGTCTAAATTTACTTCACCGGCATTACGCCTGCTAGGCTCAAGGCCCGATACTGTATCATCGACATTGTGCCTGCTAGGCTCAAGGCCAGATAATATATCACCGGCATTACGTCAGCTAGGCTTAAAGCCTGATATTATATCACCGGCATTACGCCTGCTAGGCTTAAAGCCCGAATACAATTTATAAAATCACAATCAAGTTCTCTCTCGCACTTAAGCCTTTACTTTCAAATTTCCATGTTATACGAACATGTATCAAGAACTTAATACCATTCAAACACAATACTCATCCATATCTAATTACACTCCATGCATTCCCACTCGGCCTTAATATATATTAATCATTCATATCACATTATAAAAATACCATTAACTCTATGATATATCATCTATTTTTGCCACCATCACATTTGGCATTTCACACTTACACATATATACAATAAAGTTTATTTCCTTTCTTTAATATACTAGGCCAATATACGCTTATAACACATGTTTAATCACTTAAAACTTACCTCGATGGCTAGCGTACGTCAACTTCGACTATTCAACCAATTTCCTTTTTCCACGATCCGAATTTGTTTCCTTGAGTTCTTGAGCTAAATTGAATAAATTAACTTTCTTAGTTACTTATTCACTTTTCTTTATTCAAAATCTCAAATAAAAGCATGTTATATCATAATAATACACTTGAGCCGAATTCTCCATACTCATATACATAAACATTGGACCGAACATTGAAGTAGCATAATTGCCAAAACATTTCCTTTATCTAATAATATCCATACAACCATTTTGTACTTTCAATCACCTAACTAAACAACAATTTACTCAATTTGTTGCTTAAGTTCCCATTCGGCATTTATAAACACATAAGCACAATTGTTTATTGCTATTTATCACCATGACCGAATACCCCTTCAAGGTTACCCAAGGCATTTCATCAACTCAAATTCACAAGTACACATTCCAAAAATCTCCCCTTATTAACGAATTAACACAGTATTACTAATGTCCTTATTTAGATTCACATTCGGCAATTTGGACTTAACCAAGTACATTAACTAATCCCCACTTATTATTTAAATCACATATATACACATTTATAAGTTCAACTTCACCCATTTACCATTTCTCATTAAAACATAAGAAAAACAACAACCATTTCATGCTTCTTTTCATGGCCGAATGCTATCTATATATAAAAATCTCTTGTTCTTTTCACAATTTTAACAACTTAAGACTCATCTAGTAACCATTTTAAATTTATAACATTAAGCATTCAAAGTTTAGCTTAATACCACATAGCCGAGTACATACTTTATAACAAGCTCATAGTTTCATACTTTCTCAACTCAATTGCATCAATTCAAAGCTCAAATTAAAAAAAAAAATGCTTAATTCAAGTAAAACAATTTTCTTTCATATTTTAAACATAAATGCCAAATGAATTTACTCACATATCTTACTAACCGAATTTCCATGTATCACAAGGGCTTGATAATATCAATTTAACTAACTTCCTACTCATCTCTTTATCATTCTCACTTTGAACATAAAACACCCAAAATTCATCACATTTCCAACATGACTGATTACAATCTTCATCACAAACTCAATAATTTAGGCATGGGTCATGGCAAAAGCTTTAAAACCAACTCAATTTCACAATTTCAAAAGAAATTAACATGAATTACATACCTTAATCAAAGCTTAAGATGACCGAATGCCTAGCTTAAATTCTCTATTTCTTTGCTTTAATTTCGGCAATGGAAGAAGAAAAAGATGAACAACTTTGTTTTTATCACCCTTTATTATTTTAATTCATGTTTTCATATTATAAAAATATTAAATATTATTTCACTAGTATAAATTACACAAAATGCCAATTTTTCCATCATCATTACCGTCCACTATATGTTAAAAGCGGTCCATTTTACATGCAAGTCCCTCATATTAATAAGCCATGCATTATTCGGCCACCCAAATTCTACCTATTACATTTTCAAGTTTTATCACTTGAGTCCTATTCTATAATTTAACATCCAAATGATAAAAATCAAGGCACGAAATATTCACACATGCAAATTCACAAAATAAAATCATAGAAAATATCATTTAAAAAAATTTTCTGACTCGATTTAGTGGTTTCGAAACTACTTTTCCGATCAGGGTCAAATTAGGGCTGTCACAATAGTTGTGTTTAATTATATGCAAGTATGGCACATAGTGTGCAATGTACCATTATATGATAAGATTTACATGGTTTATCTTGCCTAAAGTATTTGTGATGGATATTGGACTGAATGGAATTATATTAATGTTCGATTCTGTGTGTTTAAATGTGGACAAATTGATGCAAGGTATTTGATGCATACAAAAATGGAATTGGATAAGCTCGTGAAACCTTTGGTTAATTACGTTATTGGAATTATGGATTAAAGATGAAATCAGATAAGTTTACACCATAGTAATGAAATTTCTTAACAAGTGCTTACTCGATAAGTTGTTTTTATTTTCATATGAGCTTACTAAGCTTTATAGCTTACTTGTGTTATTTTTCGTATGATTATAGGATTTCAAAGACTCGCTCGGGTTGGAAGCTATCGGAGAGCTCATCACATTGTCCAACTATCATATCGGTATTGAAAGACTAGTGAATAGGGTTATATGCCATGTGTAGGCTAGTTGGTTAGGAAGTGTATAAGTCTTTTTGGTTATTGAAGCCTAAAGGAGTTTGATAGGACTAGCCAAGCGTTTTGGATCATGTTAGTAATGTGTTTGACCTTGGAATGGCTTGTAAAGGTTGGTATAGTTGGCCATTTAAGTTGGCTAACCTTGCTTATATTTATGAGCATGTGATGATGCCTTTCATGGATGTTGAAATTTGCATGGTTTGAGTGGATAAATATGTGATGCCCATGTATGATAGATGTAGCATGTGAATGGTTGTTGATATCTTGGCTGTGGATGTTTCATGGCTTAATTATGTCAAGTTATGTGTCATTGAATTGGTGCAAGTGTGATTATATTTCATGCCTGAAAGTTGTCCACATAGGTAGACACACGGGTTTGTGTCTAGGCCGTATGTGACACACGATCTGCCCCATGGGCTGAACAAGCTATGTGTCCCTTGCACCTTAATTTTGAGAAATAGAATGCCTAGTATGGAGCACACGGTCAAAGACAGAGGCATGTGTCTCAACTCTATGGACGGCACGGCCTTGGACACCAGCGTGTGCCAAGGGTGTGTGAAGTCTGCAGCTATTTTACGAGTATTTAATTAGTCACACGGCCTAGCACACGAGCGTGTGGCTTGGTCGTGTAGTTTCATTGGCTAATGACGTCAAAAACAGACAGTTACACAGGGTATAGACACGGGTGTGTGTGACCACATGGCCTACCCAAAAGGGTGTGTCCCAAGCCACACAGGCGTCTGACCCCTGGTTTAGGCAAAAATTTTCTACGTGTTGACAAACTTTCCAAAGTTCTCGGTTTATTCCTGAACCACTCCCAAAGTATGTTTTGGGCCTCGTAGGCCTGTAATAAGGACATTATGAGTATGTATAAAAAGTTTTAAATTTGCATGTAAATTTATGGCCCAATTTTGTACGATTTCTTGTGTTTAAGTCCGATAACGCCCCGTATCCTGTTCTAGCGTGAATACGGTAAAGGGTGTTACATTAAGAACATTTATTTGTATATGAACTGACCTCATATTATGGATTGACGTATCGGGTCGACTACTCGATAACCTTTAATTTCCACTGATCTAAATCGGATTTCTTCTGTTCTTGATGTATATAAATTCAAATTTAGCTTATTTAATTACTTATTCATTCAATTTCATCCAAATCACATTTTTACACATTAGCCCTGAAAATTTCACATTTTCACAAGTTAGTCCTTATTTCATAAAACACAAATAACAACAATTCCTTAAAAAACCCATGCTTGCCAGATCTATATAAGCTCCATAACAACCCATATTTCTCAATTGCTCATACATTTTTCCACAAATTTCACATTTTTCACAATTTAATTACTAAATAGCATTTTCATCAAAAAATCACTTAACAAAACATAATAATCTAACATTTATATTTCATATTTCATCAACAAACAACGAAAAGCATGATTATTCACCAATGGCACCTCACAAAATCTTTAGCAAATTTAAAAATAGAGGTACGGGCTAGCTAGTACTAGATGCAACGATCTCAAAAATATGAAAATCATCAAAAAACTGAGCTAAAATCACATGCCTATTAAACCACCAAGTGTCGAATGTTCAAATGCTTCAAACCCTAGTTTTATTTCTCACGTTCGGTTCAAAGATGAAGAAAATGACACAAATATTTGTCTTTTGTTTTATGTTAATTAACTTAATTACATATTTACTAATTTGCCCTTAATGAATTAACATTAAAACTCAACTAAGACATGCCCATTTATGCCAAATTCCACTAATCATGGTCTAATTATAACTTAAGGACTTCACATTAAATAAACCATAGCAATTAAGCACTTAATCAAATAGAACATCAATTTTGCATCTTATCCATATTAACAACCAATCGATAAAATTATTTCATGAAACTTTCACACATATATAATCTCATGCTGTAAACACCAAAAATAATATTGAAATAATTTTCCAACCTTAGATTTCTGGTTTCGAAACCATTTTTTCGATTTAGCTAAAACCGGGCTATTACAACTCTCTCGCCTTAGGGATTTTCGTTCTCAAAAATCTTACCAGCGAATAAGTTCAAGTATTTCCTTCTCATAGCATCCTCGGGTTCCCATGTAGCTTCTTCAACCCCGTGTCAATGCCATAATACTTTCACTAGTGCAATTCTTTTATTTCCCAACTCTTTTATCTCACGAGCTAAAATTCAGATCAATTCTTAAACATATGACATATCAGACTGAATTTCAACCTTGGTCGGGGAAATGGCGTGTGAAGGATCAGATTGGTATCACCGAAGCATCGATACATGAAACTTTCCTACCAAATCTGAGTATTTTCTTCCACGGTGAGACTTTCTAAAAAACTTTATCTCTGATCTGAAACTTAATATTTTTCAATTTCAAGTCTGCATACGATTTCTGTCGATCTAATGCTGCTTTTAAGCTATCATGAATTACTATCACTTTTTCTTCTATCTCTCTTATCAGGTCATCCCCGTGAATTTTATTCTCGTTAAGCTAAATCCAGTACAATGGTGTTTGAAATTTGTGACCATATAGAGCTTCATATGGTGTCATTTTAATACTCGATTGAAAGCTATTATTATAAGCAAATTCAATCAATGGTAAATACTTTTCCCATGTACCTTCAAACTCAAGAATGCAACAACGTAACATATCCTCGAGTATCTATATAACTCGCTCGGATTGACCATTCATCTACGGGTGAAATGTGGTACTAAAATGTAGCTTTGTACCAGTGCATCTTGCAGTTTCTTCAAAATTTGCTATGTGAATCTCGAATCTCTATCCGAAACAATGGAAATAGGTACCCCGTGCAATCTTACAACCTCAGAGATATACAACTCAAATAATTTATCAAGCAAATAATCTGTACATACAAGAATGACATGAGCCGATTTTGTCAATCTGTCAACAACAACCCAAATCGCATCTTTCTTTCTCAAAGATAGGGGCAAACCAATACAAAATCCATGGTTACTCTATCCCATTTCCACTTAGGAATCATAATTGGCTGTAGTAACCCTGACGGTACTTGCTGTTCAGCTTTGACTTGCTGACAAATCAAACATTGCGAAAAAAACTCAGAGATATCTCTTTTCATACCGTGCCACTAGTAAAGTTGTTTCAAATCATTATACATTTTCATGCTTCTCGGATGTATAGATAAACGACTACTATGTACTTCATTCAAAATCATCTGAATTAACTTTGAATTTCTTGAAATCGATAATCTATCTTTGAACAGATAATCTATCTCTAAATCTCAAATAGTCATCGGAATCAACTTGATAATTTAAATCAGGGTTCAAATCGCATTGAGCTCTTTTTGCTAACATAACATTTCATTATCGACTTTCTAAACTTTACAAATTTGTTATAGAAATAACGGTTTCACTTTCAACTCTGTTAGAACCAAATAATCATAAGATAGAGTTAATTGAGTGTTCGTCGCACATAGAGCAAATAGAGACTTCCAGCTCAAAGCATCAACAATAACATTTGCTTTTCCTGGATGATAGTCGATCACCAACTCATAGTCTTTTAGCAATTCAAGCCATCTCCGTTGTCACAAATTCAAATCTTTCGAAGTCATTAAGTATTTCAAACTTTTATGATCAGTGTAATATGGCATTTCTCACTAAACAAGTAATAACGCCAAATTTTCAATGCGAATACAATTGCTGGTAACTCTAAATCGTGCGTTAGGTAATTCTTTTCATGTGGCTTCAACTATCTCGAGGCATAAATTATAACTTTACCTTCCTGCATCAAAACACAGCCTAGACCATTTAACAATGCATCACTGTAGATCACAAATTCTTTTCCCGATTCTGGCTGAACTAGCATTGGAGCTTCAGGTAATAAAGCTTTCAACAGATCAAAATTTTTATGGCATTTAGCTGACCACTCGAACTTGACATCTTTTTGGAGCAATCTTGTCATCGAAGTTGCAATCATCGAAAAGCCTTTTACGAATTGTCTATAATAGCCGGCTAGTCCCAAAAAATTGTAGACTTTGGATACATTTCTCGAAGGCTTCCAATCAATAATCATAGAGATCTTGCTCGGATCGACTCAGATACCCGCAGTTGACACTATATGGCCCAGAAAACCAACCTCGCATAATTAGAGCTCACATTTTCTAAACTTCGTAAACAATTGCTTATCTCGAAGAGTCTATAGTATGATTCTCAGATGCTCGGCATGCTCAAATTCATCACGTGAACAAATCAAAATGTCATCAATGAACGCAATGACAAATCAATCAAGATATGGTCTAAAAATTTGGTTTATCAAATCCTTAAAGACTGCGGGAGCATTCGTTAGTTTGAAAGGCATAACCAAAAATTCCAAATGTTCGTACCTCATTCAGAAAGTAATTTTTGGTACATCAGAGTCTTTAACCCTCAATTGGTAGTAACCCGATCTGAAGTCTATCTTTGAAAACACAGTTGCTCCTATCAGCTGATCAAATAAGTCATTTATTTAGGGTAGAGGATATTTGTTCTTGATCATTACTTTGTTAAGCTGTCAATAATTTATACATATTCTCAGGGTGTCGTCTTTCTTTTTCACAAATAACACTGGTGCACCCAAGGAGAAAAACTCAGTCTAGCAAACCCTCTATCAATCAAATCTTGTAACTAAGATTTTAACTATTTTAACTCAGTCAGAGCCACTCTATACGGAGTTATTGATATCGGCGTAGTTCCGGGCACTCAGTCAATACCAAACTCAACTTCTCTGATTGGTGGTAAGACCGGTAACTATTCGGGAAATACATCTGGATACTCACACACAACTAGAACTGATTCAATCTTTGTTTTTGTCACTTTCATATCAAGCACATAAGCAAGATAAGCTTCACACCCTTTTCTCACATATCTCTTAACTAACATAGATAAAATCACAACTGGCAAACTGTATAGATCATCAAATTCAATTTGAATAGTCTCATTATTCTGACACCTCAAATCAATCGTCTTTTGTGTACAGTTCACTATCGCATCATGCAATATTAGCCAATCCATACCCAGAATTATATCAAATTCATCAAATGGCAACAATATCAGATCAGCCAGAAAACAGAAATCTCAAATCATTAACGAATAGTTCTTACACACTTTATCAACCAAAACACATTTAGCTAAGGGGTTCGATACTCTAATCACAAATTCAGTAGACTCCATCGGTAAAGTCTTATTGGATACTAAGTTCATGCATATATATGAATGAGTTGATCCTAGATCTATCAATGAAACCACATTAGTATCATGTAGAGTGAAAGTACTGGTAATAATATCTGGAGATGACGCTTCTTCGCGAGCGTGAATAGCGTATGCCCTATTAGGTGTTCGAGCCTCGAATTTCATAGTAGAGTCTTTAGTCCCTCTCTGGCTACCACTCACATTTCTCGCATTTCTGGGTGGTCATCCTCTTACTACCGTGTTACTCGGCCTCGTATTCTGCACTGTATCTTGCTCAACCAACTCAGGACAGTCACGGATAAAATAATCCAATGATCCACGTTTAAAACAAGCCTAATCATTCAATCTACAATCATCAGGATACCATTTACCATAATGTCTACACTCGGGTTAGTTTTGTCTTGGACCACCAACACTTGCAATAGATGGAGCTTGAGCTTTAAAACTCGCAGGTTGCCTTTCACGATCCCTACTTGAACATCTTACTGATGCATTAGGACAATTGAACGAGTCTCAAAATTTCTTCGATGCAGACTAATAAGATTTACTAGTCGATCTCTTTCTTGAATCTCTAGCTTCAAAGTCAGTTTTTCTCTTTTCTTTACCGAGTTCTTCAGCTTTGAAGGCTCGTTTAACGAGTACCACAAATTCTTTAATTTCTAAAATTCTGACTAGAAGTTTGATATCTTCATTCAACCCTTCCTCAAATCTTTTCCACATGATAGCCTTTATTGACACACATTCCCTGGTATACTTACTGAGTCTCATGAATTCACGTTCGTATTCTGTTACAGTCATTTGGCCTTGCTTTAACTCGAGGAATCCTTTCTGATTAATAAACCACCGACTGATGTATTTTTTTCTGAATTTGGTCTAAAAGAACTCCTAGGTAACCCACTCTCTCGGCACTACAGATATTAGCGTGTTCTACCATTGGTATGCAGTGTCTCTCAATAAAGATACAACACATTTAGTGCACTCTTTAGGTGCACACGACAACTCATCAAACACTCCAATGGTATTCTCGAGCAAGAATTCAACTCAAATTATTATTCAACCCATCAAACACTCGAATGGTATTCAACTCATCAAACTCTTGCTTTTGTGAAATGTTGATATTGATAATTCTAATCGATATTATGAAATGTTGATATTGAAAATCTTCTATGATGTTGAATGTGTTAGAAATGAGAGTTCCAAGTTCAACCTTCGAAATAACGAGTGATACGGATAAAATATGGTTTGGTCACATGTGTGATAAAGTAATCTTCACCATGTAGACTCGAGGGGTATAGAGCTCAATGGTTAAGCCACATGTGTGATAAAGTGACCTTCACCATGTGCAAATAAGGATTAGGAGACTTAATGGCTCAATTGTATAAGAAAGTTGATAAGTTTTGGGTGGTAAGATGGTATATGAGAAATATCCTTGGTGTGGCTAAATGTTATCTTAATTTTAATTATTTACATATAGACTTGCTAAGATTTTAAAGCTTACTCCTTTCTCTTTTCCCTTATTTTATAGATTCAGTCAAGCCAGCTCAGGAAGCGATCGAGTCATAGGATCACCCACACTATCAACATTATCTTTTAGTATAGTGAAACAAGCTATTAGACTATGGCATGTATAGGGACTTAGTGAGGTTGTAGGTGTTAAGTTGGTTTGGTTATGTTATGGTAATTGTCATGGATATGTCATTTTGTCATCAAAGGATAAGTGATTTGGCCATTGATGAATAATATTTTGTTTATCTATCATTATGAGGAGATTTCATGGAATACTTAGTGTGTTCGTGAGTTTAAATTTGAAATGGGTGATGGATGAGCAAATAGAGTCGTTTTGGATGCCTAAAAATGTGTTTATTATGTATTGTTAAATGTGGTCGATATTATGTGTTTTGGGGTAAAGAATGGCTTAGAAAATAGCCTAATTTAAGGTCACACGGCCATCCCCTACGGCCATGTGTGTAGGGCGTGTGAACCTTGTATGGGATTTTCGGAGTTTAGGGACATCACTCAGCCTGGTCACACGGGCGTGTCCCGTGGCCGTGTGACCAAAATGGCATGCTGATGTCATAAACAGAATATCCCAGTGTTTCACATGGGGAGGTCACATGGGCGTGTCGAGGCCGTGTGGTGGACACGAGCGTGTACTCGGCCGTGTGAAAACCCTTGTAGATTTTAAATGAAAAATAAATTTCTCATAATTTAACACGGCTAGGGGATATGGGCATGTGTGACCACATGGCCTGCCCACACGGGCATGCCCCTGTCTCACACGGAGGTGTGCCCTGTATTAGGTCAAATTTTCCAAAATTTTTCAAGTACTCAATTTGGTCTCGGACTACTCCCAAACCATGTTTTGGACCTCGTAAGCCCATTTTAAGGGTTGTATGATATTTTATGAATAAGTTTTAAATTGGAACAAAAATTTGTGGTTTGATTATGTATGAATGATGGTGATATTGTTCGGTAATGCCTCGTGCTCGGGTAAGGTGATAAACCCAAGTAAGGGGGTTACATTTAGTGGTATCAGAGCTATGGTTTAGTCAGTTCTCGGACTACCGTAGTGTGGTGGGTGAGTTTAGCTATACACGCCATAGATATATTTTGATAGTGTGGTGACTCCTGACTTTTCTAACTGTGTTTTCATTTTATATAGTAATGGATCCCGAACGAGCTACGGCTAATGATGCTGCTAGTAATGTGCTGACTCCCGCACAAGGGACCATGCTGGTATAAAGTAGAAATGAGACTATGAGGCAAGGAGACGAGGCTCGAAATGCCTTTCTCTGAATGATGAATGATTATTATACCGATTCGTTAGAGCAAACCCTAATGTTCAATCTTCTCCTCCCTGACCTATACTACAATCGATTCCCGTAGCCCCACAGGGTGTTAATATGGTAAGGTTGGAAAACCCTCTGGTGGGTAAAATTCAGAAACAATGAGCCAAAGAGTTTAGAGCTAGTGGGGATGATGATCTAGAGATAGCGGAGTTTTGGCTCAAAATTTCCATCAGAGTATTTGAGGAATTATCTTGTACACCTGAGGAGTGTCTAAAATGTGTCGTGCCCTTGTTGAAAGATTCAACTTATTATTGGTGGAAGACATTAATATCTGTTGTTCCGAGGGAGAAAGTGACGTCGAATTTCTTTTTGGAGGAATTTCACAAAAAGTATATAAGTCAGAGATTTGTCGATAAAAAATGTAAAGAGTTCTTTGAGTTGAAACAAGGTAAGATGAACGTGGCTGAGTATGAACGTGAATTTGTCAGACTTTGCAAATATGCACAAGAATGTGTTTCTACTGAGGCAATGTTGTGTAAAAGGTTTGAGGACGGGCTCAATGAGGATATCAAAGTGCTGGTGGGAATTCTAGAACTAAAAGAATTTGTGGTGTTAGTTGACAGAGCATGCAAAGCCGATGAGCTAAATAAAGAGAAGAGAAAAGCAATTATGGAGTCTCGAGATGCTCGGAAGAGATCGATAAGTAAGCCCTTCAAATCTTCATCAAAGAGGTATAAGGAAATGAATCCTAGCACGATAGTTTCAGCTGGACAGTTAAACTGAGATCAGGGTAAAGCATATTCGGGTTCTAAAACTCAGGCTACCTCAATAGCTAGTGTAGGAAACGTAAGGACTGATAGACTTGAGTGTCAGAGCTGTGGCAAACGATACACTGATGAGTGCTGGGGACTTAACCTGGCTTGTTTCAGGTGTGGTTATGTAGATCATTTTATTAAAGACTGCCTTGAGGGAGCGGGAGACAAGAAATTTCAAGGTGTTAGATCAAGTCACGCTATTAGTAAGGGTAGACCGCCAAAAAAGGTCGGAGGTGGAACCAGTGGTAAGGGTACAGTGAAAGATACAACTGTGAGATCTGAGACGAGGACACCCGATAGAGCTTATGCTATGCGAGCTTGTGAAGAGGCATCATCTCCAGACATGATTACTGGTACATTCGCACTTTATAATATTGATTTTATTGCATTGATAGACCCAGGCTCCACTCATTCTTATATTTGTGAAAAATTGGTGCATAGTATGACATTGCCTATTGAGTTGACTGAAATTGTTATTAAGGTGTTGAACCCGTTAGGCAAATTTGTATGGGTAGATAAGGTTTGCAAGAATTGTCCTTTGATGATTCAGGGTTTCTACTTTTCAGCTAATTTAATATTGTTGCCATTTGACGAATTTGATATTATTTTGAACATGGATTGGTTGACA
This sequence comes from Gossypium stocksii, assembly GCA_020496765.1. NCBI lineage: Eukaryota > Viridiplantae > Streptophyta > Magnoliopsida > Malvales > Malvaceae > Gossypium > Gossypium stocksii. Next base: position 32,065,058 of record CM035624.1, read on the forward strand.
TTACATGATGTTAAAGTAAACTGTAGACAGAAAACTCTTGAGCTGAAATGTGAAAGTGGTGAAATTTTGTCAGTTGGAATAGATGCGTTGATTAAAATGCCAGTTCTGATTTCCTATATGTCTGCTCGGAAATGCATGAAAAAAAGGTGTGAGACTTATCCTGCATATGTGTTGAATACTGAGGTGTTAGAATTGAGACTTGAATCGGTGCCTGTAGTTTGTGAATTTCCAGACGTGTTTCCTGAAGAGTTACTCGGGTTACCTCCTATCAAAGAAATTGAGTTTGCTATTGATTTGTTACCTAGGACTGCACCTATTTCCATTGCTCCATGTAGGATGGATCTGACATAATTGAGAGAGTTAAAGCCTCAATTGCAAGAGTTAACAGAAAAGGGAGTTGTGAGGCCGAGTTTCTCTCTTTGGGGTGCACCTGTATTGTTCGTAAAGATGAAGGATAGGTCGATGAGGCTTTGTATTGATTATAGGTAGCTAAATAAAGTGACTATCAAGAACAAGTATCCACTACTGAGAATTGATGATTTGTTCGACTAATTAAAAGGAGCAACAGTGTTCTCTAAAATTGATTTGAGATTTGGCTATTACCAGCTGCGGGTTAAGGAATCCAATGTGCCGAATACTACTTTTAGAACGAGGTATGACCATTATGAATTTCTTGTTATGCCTTTTGGTTTAACTAATGCGCCGACTATGTTTATGGATTTGATGAACCGAAATTTTTGACAATTTTTGGACAAGTTTGTAGTAGTATTCTTAGACGATATATTGATCTATTTTCGAGATAAGTCGGAACATGCCAAACATTTGAAGACAGTATTGCAAATTTTGAGAAAAGAAAAGTTATTTGCTAAATTTAGCAAGAGTGAGTTTTGGCTACATGAAGTTGGGTTTTTGGGACACATAGTCTCGGGTGATGGTATTCGGGTTGATAAAAGCATGGTTTCAGCAATTCTTGATTGGAAATCATCGAAGAATGTAACTGAGGTTAGAAGCTTTCTGGGTTTAGCTGGCTATTACTGATGATTTGTCGAGGGTTTCTCTATGATTGCTTCTCCTATGACCAAACTGCTTTAAAGGGATGTAAAATCCAAGTGAACCGAATGATGTCAACAAAGTGTCGATCAGTTGAAAGCTAAATTGATTGAGGCACTAGTGATAGTGCAACCTGAGTCGGGAAAGGAGTTTGTGATTTATAGTGATGCGTCACTACATGGCCTTGGATGTGTACTTATGCAAGAGGGCAAGATGGTGGCCTATGCTTTGAGGCAGTTAAAACAAATGAAAGGAACTACACAGCACATGATTTTGAATTGGTCACTATCGTCTTTGCTTTGAAGATTTGGTGCCATTATTTGTATGGTGAAAAATGTCAGATTTTTATCGACCATAAAAGTTTGAAATACTTGATGAGCCAAAAGGAATTGAATTTCAAACAACAGATGTGGCTTGAATTGTTAAAGGGCTATGAGCTAGTAATTGAGTATCATCCTGGAAAGGCAAATGTGGTTGCAGATGCTTTGAGTAGAAAGTCTTTTTTTGCTTTGAGAGTCATGGGCACGAGTATGACATTGTTAGATGATGGTTCCATATTAGCCGAGTTGAGGGCTAAGCCATTATTTCTATAGTGGATTTGTGAAGCTCAAAAGAATAATGATGGATTGCAAGCCAAGAGGGTTCAGAGTGAGACGGATGGTAACTCTGATTTTCGAGTTGGTTCGGATGGTTGCTTGATGTTTCATGATAGGATTTGTGTTCCTAGAGATGAAGATTTGATTTGGAAAATTTTGCTTGAGGCACATAGTGGTTGTTTATTTGTACATCTCAGTAGCACAAAAATGTATAATGATTTGAAGAAATCGTATTGGTGGCCGGGCATGAAAAAGGACATATCAGAATTTGTAATAAAGTGTCTGATCTGCCAACAGGTAAAGGCGGAGCATTAGGTACCTTTGGGTTTGCTTCAACCAGTAATGGTTCCGGAGTGGAAGTGGGAAAGAATTACCATGGATTTTGTGACAGGATTGCCCTTGACACCGAAAAAGAAAGATGTCGTGTGGGTTGTTGGGGATAGATTGACAAAGTAAGCTCATTTCATACCGCTATGTGTGGATTATTCACTTGATAAATTGGTCGAATTATATGTTGCTGAAATTGTGAGGTTACATGGAGTACCTATGTCTATCATCTAGGATAAAGATCCGAGGTTCACCTCGAGATTTTGGAAAAAGTTGTAAGAGGCACTAGGTACGAAGTTAAATTTTAGTACCGCATTTCACTCATAGACTGATGGCCAATCCGAGAGAGTAATCCAAGTTCATGAAGATATGCTTCGGTGTTGTGCTTTAGAGTTCGAGGGTAGTTGGGAAAAGTATTTTCCTTTGGTTGAATTTTCCTATAACAATAGTTATTAGTTGAGTATAAGGATGCCGCCTTATGAGGCATTGTATAGCCGAAAGTGTTGAAATCCATTGTATTGGATAGAGTTGAGTGAGAAACAAATTCATGGTGTTGATCTAGTTAAAGAGACTGTGGAAAAGGTGAAGATAATTTAGGATTGTTTCAAGACTGCTTTTGACCGGCAAAAGTCTTATGCTGATTTGAAAAGGAAAGAGATTGAATTTTAGGTTGGTGATAAAGTATTTTTGAAAGTGTCGCCATAGAAGAAAATATTAAGATTTGGCCGGAAACGCAAGTTAAGTCTGCGTTTCATTGGATTGTATGAGGTTACAAAAAAATAAAGCTAGTGGCATATTGTCCAGCTTAACCATAAGAATTGGAGAAAACACATAATGTGTTTCATGTGTCAATGTTACGACGATATCGTTCAGATCCCTCTCATGTGATTTCACCTACGGATATTGAGATTTAGCCGGATATGACCTATAAAGAAGAGCCAATTCAGGTTTTTGCTTAAGAGGCTAAACAATTAAGAAACATTTTGGTGAAAGTGTTGTGGGAAAAGCATGGTGTGGAAGAGGTTACATGGGAACCGGAGGAAGCTATGAGGAAACAGTACCCAAATCTATTTGCTAGTAAGATTTTCGGTGAAGAAAATCTCTAAAGAGCCACAGTGTTCTCAAAGATAGACTTGAGGTCTAGGTATTATCAGCTAAGAGTTAAGGAGTTCGAGATGCCAAAGACTGTATTTCAGACAAGGTATGGCCACTATGAGTTTCTTGTCGTGCCATTTGGCTTGACCAATGCCCCTGTAGTATTCATGGATTTAGTGAACCGTATCTTTCAACCATACTTAGATAAGTTCGTTGTGGTTTTTATTGACGACATCTTGGTGTATTCATGTGATGACGATGAGCATGCCCAGCTTTTGAGGACAGTTTTACAAACTTTAGGAGACAAGCAACTTTATGCCAAAGTCCGTAAAAGTGAATTTTGGCTTAAAGAAGTTTGATTTTTGGGCCACATCATTTCAGGTGATGGCATTAGAGTTGATCCAAATCAGATCTTGGCAATTGTGGAATGGAAACCACTGAGGAACGTATCCGAGGTAAGAAGCTTTGTAGGCTTGGCTGGTTGTTACCGAAGGTTCGTCAAAGGATTTTCCATGATTGCCACTTTGATGACCAGGCTTTTACAAAAATATGCTAAATTTGAATGGAACGATAAATGACAACAAAGCTTCAAGAGGTTAAAAACATTGTTGACTGAGGTCCCTGTTTTAGTACAACTAGAATCCAGAAAAGAGTTTGTAGTTTACAGTGATGCATCCTTAAATGGGTTGGGTTGCGTACTTATGCAAGAAGGCAAGGTGATTTGTTATGCCTCGAGACAGTTAAAACCTCATGCAAAGAATTATCTAACTCATTATTTGGAGATGGCCACAATAGTGTTTGCACTAAAGATATGGACGCATCATTTATATGGTGAACAATGCTGAGTTTTCACTGATCACAAAAGTCTTAAGAACTTGACGACGCAAAAGGATTTGAACTTACGGTAGAGAAGATGGCCCGAGTTAGTAAAGGATTATGAATTGATCATTGATTACCTCCCAGGGAAAGCAAATGTAGTAGCCGAAGCTTTAAGTAAGAAATCGCTATTTGCCTTAATATCTATGAACATACAGTGTCTCTAATCGATGATGGTTCGGTCTTAGTAGAGATGAGAGTTAGACTAATGTTTATTCAAGAGATTTGTGAAGCACAGTTAAAAGGCAGAGAATTGCAAGCTAAGAAGGTTCAGTGTGAGATAAGTTCTGACTCAGACTTCTAGATTGATTCGAATGGTTGTACAAGGTTCCGAGATCAGCATTGTGTACCAAAGGATGATGAGCTTACTAAGTGAATTTTATGTGAGGCACATAGTGGTTGTATGTCTATACACCCTGGCAGAACAAAGATGTATAGTAATTTGAAGAAATGGTATTGGTGGCCGAATATGAAAAGAGATATCTCTGAGTATGTTTCGAAATGCTTACTTTGTCAGCAAGTAAAAGCAGCACACCAAGTGCCTTCCAATTTACTACAACCTATCATGGTTCCCGAGTTGAAATGGGATCGTGTTACCATGGACTTTGTGACTGGTCTGCCAACAACACCGAAAAAGAAAGATGCCATTTGGGTTGTAATTGATAAGCTTACAAAGTCGGCCCATTTTATACCACTACACATGGATTCTTCATTAGATAAATTGGCAGATTTGTACATTTCTGAGATTTTGTGACTTAACAAAATTCCATTATCAATCACTTTCGATAGAGATTCGAGATTCATGGCATGATTTTGGAGGAAGCTACAAGAAGCTTTGGGCACAAAGCTAAATTTCAGTACTGCTTTTCATCCATAGACTGATGGTCAGTCGGAAAGAGTAATATAAGTGCTTGAGGACATGCTTAGATGTTGCGTGTTGGAATTGTAAGGTTGTTGGGAAAAGTACCTACCATTGGTCGAATTTGCATACAATAATAGTTTCCAGTCGAGTTTGAAAATGGCCCCTTATTAGGATTTATACGGGCATAAGTGTAGAACGCCTTTGTATTGGATAGAACTCAAGGAAAATCAGATTTACGGGGTTGATCTAGTCAAGGAAATAGTAGAGAAAGTAAAAGTGATTCGAGACTGCTTGAAAGCTACTTCTGATAGACAAAAATCATATGCTGATTTGAAACAAAAGGAGATAGATTTCTGAGTCAGTGAAAGTGTGTTCTTGAAAGTTTCTCCGTGGAGGAAAATTCTTAGATTTGGCCGGAAAGGCAAGTTAAGTCCGCGTTTTAATGGACCTTATGAGATCACTGAGAGGATAGGGCCGGTTCCATGCTATGACACTACCGATTGGACCCTTCACATGTGATTACCCCAGGGTATATCTCTTGTGAAAGTACTATGGCAGAGACATGGCGTAGAAGAGGCAACTTGGGAGCTTGAAGAAACCATGAGGAACCAATATCCCATGTACCACCCCTTACCCGAGACTGTCGTCGGAGTCAAGCACGAGACATTACCAAAAAATAATTCATTCACATTCATCCTATATATCTCTAAAATGGGCCCTCAAGGCCCTAAACATGCAATTGGAACGGTTCGGGACCAAACCAATAACATTTAAAAATTTCACAATTACTTACACAAATTAAGACATATTATTTCACTGTTCATAATAAAATTGTCCACCTGCGTAACAGTCACTAAATTAATTATAACTCGAGTTACGAAACTTGAAATTTAAATCTGTAAATTTTTCTAAAACTAGACTCATATATCTTCTTACCATAAATTTTCCAGAAGTTTTGGTGTGGCCAATTAGTACAGTTTATTAGTTAAAGGTTCCCATGTTTCACAGCCCAGCGGACCTAACCTCTCTTCACTAAAAATCAATTATCTCATAGTACAATTTTCATTTAGTGTTCCCACTTATTTCTACTGAAAATAGTCTCACTAAGGAATCTATACATAGAAATTATAACTTATTGTTCTTTTTGTACAATTTTTAGTGATTTTCTAAAATTAGAATAGGGGATCACGAAATCCCTCTGAACCAGTCTTACAAGAATTTAAATATCTCAGAATATAGACTTCCTTTGATTGCTCTATTTCTTTCTGATGAAAATAGATTCAATAAGATTTAATTATACATCACATTCACTATTTAATTTCATTTCCACAATTTTTAGTGATTTTTCAAATTCACGTCACTGCTCCTGTTCCAAAACTGTTTCATGGCCAACTTTTACTCTTTCATAATTTCTTTGCATAAACTATCATTTAGGCATACATAACATCAAAACATGTTCTTAATTAGCCATTTCAATAGCTAATCATTATCAAGTATTCACATGCCATTCCTTAATAAAATCATAAGGACATACACACAAAATGACCAAGTCCCTATACATGCCATAACTCAAAACATTTCAAATTACAAAATACTGAGATAGACTTTAATAGTGTGAGATGAGCTCCAAAGGCTTTACGATCCCTGAATTGGCTTGCTACACCATAAAAGAGAGAAAGTAAAAAGAGTAAGCTACAATGATTTGTAAGTTTACAAGTAAATAAATGACAACATTCACCAAATGTAAATATACTCATATTATACCATCAACTAACAAAATCTTTATTTTACTTCTCCACTTACTCTTTAACTTTCCTGTTTATCATTCCTTTACCTGAAATTTCTTGTAACATAGCCTGTATATTAGCCCAATGAACCGTTTGGAATACTCATGATACTTGGGTTTTCCTGCCTGATAATAACCTGCGAATGCCATGCTCTAGGCATGGTCTTACATGGGATGTTCGCTGTCCTGCCAAAGCCATATATCTGATATGGACTTACATTGAATGTTCCTCAGTTGTCTCAACCTGCCAATGCCATATGTCTGATATGGACTTACATGAGATGTTCCTCAACTGTCTCAACCTAAAATGTCATGACATTTCGTATCCCATGCACCCCAAGGTTCAAAAGGGCTTTCTGATGCTTTTTCTCTATTACCTCATCTTTGATTCAACTTGGAATATTCTCATAAAATAATTGTCTATATACTGGAAATTAAAAACATTAATATAAAATATCAAAATATTGCATTTATTTATCGTAAAACTTACCTCGGTGCAAAATACGATCTGCTTGACAACTTAATCTTCTACCTTTTTCTTTCATCGATCTATCCCCAAATTTCGTTCTTCTTGATCTATAGTTAGCAAATTTAGCTTATTTAATACTCACATTTATCAAAACAGTCCTTAACTCTAACTTTGGAAAAATTACAATTTTGTCCCTAAACATTTGCATATTTACACTTTTGCCACAAAGCTCAAAAATTAAACTTTTTCTCTAATTCTTATGTTTTAGGTATTTTTAACGATTATGTCGTTTTACTTGTTTTCACTTAAAATCTAGTAGCACAAGTTGTTTAACATAATTTAAAACTTCATATTCTATCATAAAACATCAAAATAAACACATTTCACCTATGGGTATTTTTACAAATATGAACCCTAGGTTAAATTATTGCTAGAATAAGCTAAATCGAGTTATCGGGACACCAAAAATGCAAAGAACATTAAAAACGGGGCTTGGGATCACTTACTATGGAGCTTGGAAGCTTAAAACAAACCCTAGCTATGGAGAACCCTTGACATTCGTCCTAATGAAGAAGATGATAACAATTTTTCATCTTTTCCCTTTTTAATCTTTTTAATTACCAAATGACTAAAATGCCCTTCATTAAAACATTGGTTATTTCTACCAATGTATGTCCATTTTTGTCCATTAAAACCTAATGGTATAATTATCATTTAAGGACCTCTACTTCAATTGTGCTCTTCAATTGAATCCTTTCCTATCTAGAACTCATATTTATCAACTTTTGCAATTAAGCCCTAATAGGCAAATTAAACATGCAATTCATGAAATTTTCTATCAATATTCTAACACATGCATCTAATCACTCGGTAAATCATAAAAACTAATTAGAATAAATTTTTCTATCTCGAATCCGTGGTTTCGCAACCACTGCGTTTAGGCCCTATTTTGGGATGTTACATTTCTCCCTCCTTTAGGGATTTTCGTCCCCGATAATCTTACCTATGAATAGGATTGGATACTATTTTCACATAGCCTCTTCGGGCTCCCATGTAGCCTCTTCTACCCCATGCCGATTCCGTAATACTTTCACAAGTGCAATACTTTTCTTCCTTAGTTGCTTGACCTCTCGAGCTAGAATCTTTATCGGTTATTCACTGTAAGTCATATCTGGCTGAATCTCAACCTCTGTCTATGAAATCACATGTGACATATTAGAATTGTAACGACATAACATGGACACATGGAACACATATGAATCTTCTCTAACTCAATCAGCAAGGCTAACTGATATGGTAATGGCTTAGCTCTTTCAGTCACCTCAAACGGTCCAATAAATCATGGATTTAGTTTGCCTGCAACACCCTAGACCTGGCCCAGACGTTATGGCCAAATCCAGCGATGTCCCATTGAAGGGATAATTTCAAGAACGGCTTTGTTCAATTAAAATCATGTTTGGTAGAAAAGTTGCTTGCTTAAAACTTAAGTTTGTGACTTAGAAAATCAAAATCCTTGTCACTTGTTTAGTTGTAATGAAAGCCCATGTTTTAAGAAAATGTTCACGTGCTAAAGTTATTTAGAAAACCACGTTTAATTTTAAAAATATATTTAAGTTTGATGATTCGACAGTTGTATCAATAATAAACCCAAATGAAAAGTCAAATCGGAGATACAAGGCCTTATTATAACCCATTGAAAAACAAGTAATTAAAATAAAGTAATTTGAAAACTATTTAAAACTTCTAAGTAGCATGTAGTGTGGCCATCTCCGAGTCCTCTCCCACGTCGAGCCGTCTACTGAGGGTTACCTGAAACATTAAATTAAAGAGTGTGAGTTTCGTAACTCACTGTGTACAACCCTTAGCAACCAAATCAACATGCATTTATCACATTGGGCCAAAGCCCTATCAATATCGGTGGTCTTGGGCCTTAGCCCATAATGGCCTAAAATCACATCAGTTTCACGTGAATGCAATGCACCCATCCCAAATCCAACCCTGAACTCCATTTCCCTTCCAACCCTACACTCCTATGGGGATATAAATATCAACCCACCCATCCCTACACTCCAAAGGTAGCACCAACAGCGGCACTACTCAAACATTGCAACAAAGCTACTATTCATATATTGGACTTAAAGCCACCGGTGGATCCACGGTGGTCAAGCGACTATGCGATCCTCACATATCTTCCTCCGTTCAATCAAACCCACCCAAGTGCAACATACATTTCATGAATGTTATATACATATTATCACACATTAAGTACTTAGGGGTATTTTAGTCATTTCACTACCCAGGGGCATTTTCGTAATTCTACCCTACAGGGGTATTTCCGTAATTCTACGCTATAGAGGTAGTTTTGTAATTTTACCCTACATGGGCATTTCCGTAATTCTACCCTACAGGGGCATTTCTGTAATTCTGCCCTACATGGGCATTTCCGTAATTCTACCCTACAAGGGCATTTTTCTAATTTCCTAATAGTACAGGTTTTAGTTATGAACTTTGGCCCATCAACAAGTCCTCGCGACTAAAGTGAATGGACACTATGCACCAGGTAGGATTCAAGAGAATAGGAGGTGTGTCACTCGAACCGCTTAAGTACCAAGCTCTTCCTAGGTCCAATCCTAGACATGCACACATCCATTGCCACACCCTAGCCTAGTGACTTGCCCACATACATATTTAATCATCTAGTTAAGTTTTATGTTATTTGAGAATTCATCAGAGCTAGGCCTAAAGTCCACTAAAACCCTAGCATGCATTTCTAAAATCCATAAGGCCCACTAAGCCCAATCACATCCATATAGCCCATTAAGCCCAATCATGTTAACGTAGCCTAATAGGCCCGATCATAATCAAATCATACAATCATACATATCAATCCATCATTCAATTTCACATTACAACTTTTGCCAACTTAGGCCCACAAGCTCGGCAGGCCCATTTAGCCCCGTTTGGCCCAATTGGCCAATAGTGGCCCAAGACCATGAGATCACTCTATAGGCCTCAGTAATCGTATCGGTATCTCTACACGAGTGGTCACACATTCGTGTGATTGTCGGTGCCATCCTTTCGACTTTTTAGCTTTTTGGCATTCTGGTATTTCAGGATTTCAGCTTTTGCCTATTTGTCGTGTGTGTGGTGTATGTACACACCTGGTTGATGACCCGCGCTACACTATCCTTAGCCTCAACCTATAATCAATACCAACCTCGAATCAATTCCATACTTAATTATAACTTTTACCAAAACCCGAAGCCTTATCGTAACCTTACCGTGTGCCACCAGTTCTAATAGCCCCTCTTTAGCTATTATTCCTGAATATCCATAGATCTGCATCAATACATATACTATCAACATCAAGTGACTCATATTCAACACGAGTCACCCCTATAAACCACACTTATAATCGGCCACCTACGAATCCAAAATTGAGAACGAGTACACTTACCACTTGCTAGAGATCCTTACCACACTTGAAATATTTGAACCCTACCCCTTGTTAATACAGGGTTAACGATAAGAAAATGATTAGATAGTCCTCCAGCTTTTACCAAACGCACTAAAAGATTGTTAACTAAGTACTTACCGAAACTAGTCTCTGATCTTGCGGCCTAAATAGCTACTGAGTGTGTGATCGGCTTTTAAGATCTTGATTAAGGGTTGTGTAATCCATACGAATTGGAATAAAATGAGTCAACTTCGTTAACTTATCAATCACAACCCATACTGCATCTTTCTTTCTTGGTGTCAACGGCAATCCTATTACAAAATCCATGGCAACTCGGTCCTATTACCACTAAGGAACTAACACAGGCTGCAATAAACCTGAAGGTACCTGATGTTTGACTTTTACCTGTTAACAGATCAAGCATGTAGAAACAAACTCTGAGATATCTCTCTTCATTCGTACCCACCAATACATTTTCTTCAAATCATTATAGATCTTTGTACTACCTGGATGAATACACAAGGAACTGCTATGTGCTTCCTCTAAGTTCTTTTGAATAAGCTCATCATTCTTTGGTACACATACCCGATTTATAAACCTCAAACAACCACCAGAATTGATCTAAAAATTTGACTCTACACTCGACTCACACTGAGCTCTTTTGGCTTGCAACTCACTATTATCTTTCTAAACTTTACAAATTTCTTTAAGAAACATTGGCTTAGCTCTTAATTTGACTAAGATAGAACTATCTTCTGATAAGGTTAAACTACTGTTCAAAGCTCCTAATGCAAATAAAGAATTTCTACTCAAAGCATCAGCAACTACGTTTTCCTTACCCGGGTGATAATCGATCACTAGTTCATAATCTTTAATCAACTCTAACCATCTTCTTTGTCTCAAGTTCAAATCTTTCTGAGTCATCAAGTATTTCAAACTTTTATGATCAGTAAATATTCGACATTTCTAACCATACAAGTGATGTCTCCAGATTTTCAACGCAAATACAATGGTAGCTAGTTCAAAATCATGTGTCGGATAATTTTTCTCATGTGGCTTTAGCTGTCTAGAGGCATAAGTAATTACCTTTCCTTCCTGCATAAGTACACAGCCTAGTCCATTCAAGGATGCATCACTGTAAATCACAAACTCTTTACCCGGTTCTGGATGTACTAAGACAAAAGCTTCAGTCAACAATGCCTTTAACTTGTCAAAACTCTACTGACACTTTTTAGTCCATTCAAACTTGACATCTTTCTGTAGCAATCTTGTCAATAGGGTAGCTATCATGGAAAATCTCTTTACAAATCATCTATAATAACTAGCGAGACCAAGAAAGCTTCTGACCTTTGATACATTCCTAGGAGGCTTCCAATCAACAATGGCTGAAATCTTGCTCGGATCAACTCTAATACCTTCACCTGAGACTATATGTCCAAGAAAACTGACTTCCCATAACTAGAACTCATATTTGCTAAACTTGGCATAAAGTTGATTATATCTCAAAGTTTGTAAAACTGTTCTCAAATACTCTTAATGTGCAGTCTCATCTTGAGAATAAATCAAGATATCATCAACGAACACAACTACAAATTTATCCAAGTAAGGTCTGAAAATTTGGTTCATTAAGTCAATAAAAATGGCAGGAGCATTAGTTAAGCCAAATGGCATTACAAGGAACTCATAATGGCCATACCTAGTCTGGAAAGCAATATTCAAAACATTTGACTATTTAACTCGCAACTGATAATATCTGTATCTCAAATCTATCTTGGAAAACACAGTAGCTCCCTTCAATTGATCAAACAAATCGTCAATTCTAGGTAGTGGATACTTGTTTTTAATAGTTACCTTGTTAAGCTACCGATAATCTATGCACAATCTCATTGAACCATCTTTCTTTTTCACAAAAAAGTATTGGTGCACCCCATGGTGAACAACTAGGTCTTCCTAACCCTTTATCTATTAATTCCTGTAGCTGAACTTTCAATTCTTTCAATTCCATTAGAGCCATTCTATAAGGAGCAATATAAATAGGTGTTGTACCTGGAACAAACTCAATACCAAACTCAACTTCTCTAATAGGAGGCAAACCTGGTAGTTCTTCCAGAAACATATCAGGAAACTCACATACCACAGGCACTGATTTAATTTTCAGCTCTGGATCTTTAGTATTCAACACAAAAGTAAGATAAGCTTCGTATCCTTTCCTCAAGCATTTCTGAGCAGACATAACAAAAATCATGGCAATTGAACTATCTGACTCATCTAAATTAACCCAAAGAGTTTCACCATTTTCACATTTCAACTTAATAATTTTTTTTGCACAACTCATTATCACATCATGCGCAGTTAGCCAATCCATACCAAGAATCACATCAAACTCACCAAAGGGCAATAGCATGAGATCGACTGGAAAACAGTAACCTCTAATCATCAAAGGGCAAATTTTACATATTTTGTCTACTAATACATGCTGACCCAATGGGTTCGATACTTTAATCATAAATCCCGTAGACTCTATGCACATGTTCATACTAGGCATCAATTTCATGCAAACATAGGAATGGGTCAAACCTGCATCAATCAAATCAATAACATTAACATCATGAAGACAACATGTACCCGTAATTACGTCGAGGGAGGATGCCTCTTCACGAGCACGGATGGCGTAGGTCCTTGCTGGTGTTCTAACATCCGGTCTTACTACTGAATCTCTAGACACACCTCTATTACTTGCCCCTGTTCCTAGGTTTCACTATGGTCTACCTCAGACTGGAACATTCCAGGACCTAGCACTCTATAATTCTTCCTTTTTAACCATTTCTGGACACTTTTGCATAAAATGATCTGGAGCACCACACTTGTAACAGCCACTCTCATCTACTCGACACTGGCCAAAATGACGCCCATCACACTGTGGACACTCTGGTTTGCCCGGTCGGATAGTGCCTACACTCGCAATCGAGGTAGTCTGAGCTTTCGAACCCATACTTCTATTATCTCTATTTCTACTCAAATACCCATCTGAAAAGTTTGGTCTAGTAAAGAACTCTCTAGGCCTCTTGGATGTAGACTGAAACGATCTGCTCATCTGTATTTTCTTTGTATCTTATACCTCAATTTTAGCTTTGTCTTTTTCTTTTTCTTTTAGCAACTCCTCTGTCTTACAGGCTCTGTCAACTAAAACAACAAACTCTTTTATCTCTAGAACACCAACGGAAAGTCGAATATCATCATTGAGCCCATCTTCAAATCTCTTGCACATAATAACTTCAGTTGACACACACTATCTAGCATAATTGTTGAGTCTAACAAATTCACGTTCATATTCAGTCACTATCATCTTACCCTGCTTTAGTTCAATGAATTCCTTTCTTTTCTGGTCAATGAACCTCTGATTGATGTACTTCTTACAGAACTCTTCCTAAAAGAAATTGCAGGTAATTCTTTCTTTCGGTACTACTGACATAAGTGTCTTCCACCAATGGTAAGCTAAATCTCTAGAAGTAACACCACACACTTAATACACTCTTCTGGTGTGCAAGATAACTCATCAAAAACTCTGATAGTATTCTCAAGCCAAAATTTAGCTTTCTCTAAATTGTCATCTTTAGTAGCCCAAAGCTCTTCGGCCCCTTATTTTCTAATTTTATCAACTTGTGGCTTCTCTTTTCTGATTGTATCTATGATTGGGGAAGCTACATAGGTAGTATAAGGATCATGAGGGGGCCGGGTTCGTACGAACAAACTCGGCAAACCATTCATTCATAGCTTTGAAGAAGGCTTCTCGAACCCCTCCTCCTTGACTAACTGTAACGAGGTTTTCACTACTATCTAGTGGCACTGTCCCTTCTACGGGAGCGGGAACGTTACTTTTTACATCATTTGTACCAACTCGTTTGGGATCCATAACTATAAAAGAAAAGCATTTTAAAATCGTCAAAAGTCGTCACACAATCAATATATAAGTATGGCATGTATAGATAGACTCTTACTTATACTGAATATTTTGAGAATTGACTAAACTCTTGCTCTGATACCAATAAATGTAACACCCCTTATCCGAGATAGTCACGGAGTCGAGCACAAGACGTTACCAGACTTACCTTTCTAGTTCGGGGCATAAAAATTTCCTTTTAAAATTAACTCAGTCACATTCATCCAAGATATCTCTAAAATGGCCCCTCGAGGCCCTAAACATGCAATTGGAACGATTTGGGGCCAAAGCGAGAACAGTTAAAAATTTTTCAATTACTTACACAAATTAAAACAAATTATTTCACTGTTCATAATAAAACTGTCCACCAGCGTAACAGTCACTAAATTAATAATAACTCGAGTTACAAAACTCAAAATTTAAATTCGTAAATTTTCCTGAAACTAGACTCATATATCTTCTTACAGTAATTTTTCCAGAATGTTTGGTGCGGCCAATTAGTACAGTTTATTAGTTAAAGATTCCCCTATTTTGCAGCCCAGCGGAACTGACCTCTCTTCACTAACAATTAATTATCTCATAGTACAATTTTTATTTAGTGTTTCCACTTGTTTCTAATGAAAATAGACTCACTAAGGATTCTATAAATATAAATTATGACTCACAATTCCTTTTATACAATTTTTAGTGAATTTTTAAAATAAAAACAGGGGATCATGAAATCCCTCTTAACCAGTCTCACAAGAATTTAAATATCTCAGATTATAGACTTTCTTTGCTTGTTCTGTTATATTCCTATGAAAATAGACTCAATAAGCTTTAATTCTATATCTCATTCACCATTTAATGCCATTTCTATAGTTTTTAGTGATTTTTAAAATTCATGTCACTGCTGCTGTTCCGAAACTGTTTCATGGCCAACTTTTACTCTTTCATAATTTCTTTGCATAAAATATCATTTAGGCATACATAACATTAAAACATGTTTTAAATTAGCCATTTCAATAGCTAACCATTATCAAGTATTCAAATGCCATTATTTAATCAAATTATAAGGACATACACACAAAATGAGCAAGTCCTTATACATGCCATAACTCAAAACATTTCAAATTGCAAAATGCCGAGATAGCCTTTGGTAGTGTGAGATGAACTCCGATGTCCTTACGATCCCCGAATTGGCTTGCTACACTATAAAAGAGAGAAAGGAAAAAGATTAAGCTACAATGCTTAGTAAGTTTACAAGTAAATAAATGACAACATTCACCAAGTATAAATATACTGATATTATACCACCAACTAACAAAATCTTTATTTTACTTCTCCACTTACTCTTTAACTTTTCTGTTTATCATTCATTTACCTAAACTTTCTTGTAACATAGCCTGTATGTTGGCCCAATGAACTATTTGGAATACTTAGGATACTTGGATTTTCCTGCTTGAAAGGCAAATTAAACATGCAATTCATGAAATTTTCTACCAATATTCTAACTCATGCATCTAATCACTCGGTAAATCATAAAAATTAACCAGAATAAATTTTTCTATCTCAAATTTGTGGTTTCACAGCCACTATTCCATTTAGGCCCTATTTCGAGATGTTGCACCCCAACTTGTTCACCAGTAAGATTTTCGGGGACGAAAATCCCTAAGGGGGAGAGTTATAACAGCCCAAATTAGGGCTAGTCAGAATAGTGGTTTCGAGACCAAAATTTTGAAGTAAAAAAGTGTGATTTATGATTATTTATAAGTTTATGACATGATTTCATAATGGTGATAAAAATTCATGAAGGAAATTTTGAGAATTACTCATTAATTTGTTGTTTAGGACTAAATTGCAAAAGTTGAAAATTTGAGTTTCTAGAAGGTTTAAGTATGAAATAACATTAGAAAAATTAGATGGAGACCTTATTTGGAAAATAGGCCAATTTTTGGCACTATGGACAAAAATGCCCTTAGAAGGATAAAATTTCAAAGAAAGGCCATAAGGGCATTTTGGTCATTTGATAATTTAAAGAAATAAAAAGGGAAAAGAAAGCAAAATGTGTCCAACTTCTTCTCCAAGGGTGCCAGAAAATGAGCGGTTCTCCATAGCTAGGGTTTTAACATTTTCAAGCTCCAAGTAAGTGACTTCAAGCCCTATTTTTCATGCTCTTCGTATTTTTGAAACCCTCATAGCTTAATCTAGCTATTTCTACCACTAATTTGAGTTGAGGTTCATATTAAAAAATATACCCATGCATGACATGCAAGTAATTTCATGTCTAGTTGTAGAATATGAAAGTTGAAAGTGTAGTAAACACCTTTCTCTAAGTGATTTTTCATAAAAGTCCCTAATAGGGACCAAATTGCAAAGTTTGTAAAATGTGTAGTAGGTGTACAAATTGACTAGAAATGTGGGGTATTATAAGCACATGGAAGGTTAAGCTAGGCTTAGGTAGTCAAGAAAATAAGTGTATTTGATTTTACAAGCCTAGGGACCATTTTACAAATATGTAAAAGTTTTGGGGCAATTATAAATTTTTCCAAAGAGTCAATTATGAGTTATTTAGTCAAAGTGGGTGCTAAATAAATTAAATTTGTCATTTTAGATCAAGAAACATGAAGCCCATATCGAAACTGGGGAAAAAGCAAGATAGTGGACTAAATCGAACAATGGCCCTCATTTTGGACCCTAGGTAAATTGTATGTAATAATTTAGCTTTATGCATGATGTAAATTTATGATGATGATATTTTATGTAATCATGCAAATTCCATGAAGTTATTTAACTTGATTATCATCAAGAAAGGATGAAGTTGTAGTTGAGAATTATTGGATAGTAATGTTAAAGAAAATGAGGGTTACCGAAGTCATGACATGAGAATGTAGGTCCCGTGTAAGACCATGTCTAGGACATGGCATCAGCACCGAGTTGAGATCCCATGTAAGACCATATCTGGGACATAGCATTGGCATCAACATGTGGTCCCGTGTAAGACCATGTCTGGGACATGGTGTCGGCACCAAGATGAGATATAGATCCCCTGTAAGACCATGTCTGGGACATAGCATGGGCATCTAGGAGTGATCCCGTATAAGACCATGTCTAGGACATGGCATCGGCATCAATTTATGATCTCGTGTAAGACCATGTCTGGGATATGGCATTGACATCGACATTAGATCTCGTGTAGGACCATGTCTGGGATATGGCTTTGGCATCAACTTGAGATCCCATGCGAGACCATATCTGGGGTATAGCTTTGGTATCTTATCAGGAAAATGACATTCAGGTATCTTTTGGTATTATAAGTTAATTTAACGAGAAAAAGTAGGCAAATTAATGAGATATGACGTAGACTAAAGATTTGCGATGAGTGATACAAGTGTGCATGAGCGAGCTACGAGAAATTGAAAGTATAATGTTATGAGTAATTCAGCAAGAAAAGCACGAGTAAGGTATGATCTTATGAACCATGAGATTGAGTAAGTTATAAGAACGAGAAATTCCTAAGATTTAGTAAGTGTTGAAATGAGTAAGAAAGTTTATGGCATTATATGATATTTGAACTTGAATGATGTTTCATGGTTTATATTGCTACATTACTCCATGCAACTTACTAAGCTTTTATGCTTAATCCTCTTCCTTTCCCTATTTCTATGTAGATTTGCCGAACTAGCTCGAGGATCAATTAAAGTCAGAGCTCGAAGTCACACTATCAAGTCATCCAATTTGGGGTATTACACAGTTAGTTAATTTTCTGTATGGCATGTGTAGGAAACCTTTTCACTTTGAGATGTGTCATTTTGTTAGCCTAATGTGTTGGATAGTAGTATTGCTCAAATCATTTTGTAATAGCCTTTGAAAAGAGGATAATATTGATCAAGTTAATTACTAAATGAATGATATGGTTTGAATGTTATGATTGTGAATGTTTGGATGTTCTATTGTGCCATGACATGTGTTATGAATTGGCATTGTTTTGATTCAGTTACAGGGTGGCAAAAAGGCTTGGAACATAGCCTATAGTTGTCCAAACAATTGGGCACACGGTCGTGTGCTTAGGCCATGTGTGACACACAGTCAGTCTCTATGGACATGTTGATAGGCCGTGTGTCCCCTGCATCCAAATTCGCTAAGTCAGTGTTGCACATGGGATGAGCACATGGGCGTGTGCTCTGGCCGTGTGAACCCCTGATATTTATAGTACCCAATATCAGAAGGATCCACGGGTTAATGACACAGGCGTGTCTAGGCCATATGAGGGACATGGGCCATAGACACGGGCATGTGCACATGTTGATACTCACGATATTAAGTAATAAAATTTATAAAAACTGATCACACCAAAAACTAACTAATATCACAATTTTAAAGGCAAGCGCACCTATCGAACAGTAGCATAGTTTAGTGGCAAGACCAAGTTATCGTACCCAAGGGAACTAAAAGCACTAGTACTTACTTCCTTTCTATTATCTAGCCTAAAAATAAAAGAGGATTGTTTGAAACTAATTCTAAAAACAAACTAAAAGTGCACAAAAAGTAAAGTGGGGAAAGACTCTTTGGGAAAGCTAATTGATATGGGCAATACTTAAGGGAGAATCCACCTAGACTTCACTTGTTATTAACTTCTTGAACTAGACGATTTCTTCATTTGACTTGGTCCGTAGAGATCCCTAACCTATGTTAATACCTCCGTCAAGGATAAGAACAACTAATCCTAGGTGGTTAACTAAAGTTTCTTTATTAATTAACACCTCTAGGTTACATTAATTCGATCTATGGATCCCCTTATTAGGTTTGACCCTAATCCGGCAGATTTATGTCGCCCTATGTCTAGGATTGCATGCAACTCCGCTTAATTATGGTAGATCTACTCTTAAAACAGGGACTTTTGCTCCTCTGCCTAAGCACATCGATTTCTTGAAGTAATACCTAGAACTATTGGATCAAGAATTAAGAACACATAATTAAGAACAATTCAAGTATTTATCATATAATTCAAGAATGAATAATAACAAGATCTGTCCTAGGTTTCATCCTCCTCAATTATTTGAGAGGTTTAGTTCATAATTAAGAAAGAAAACATCTCAGAAGATATAAAATAACAAAACATAAAAGAACCCAAAAACCCCTGAAGGAATTTAGGGAGATCCTCTATCTTGATGTAGAATTCTAGCTTTTGGGATGAATCAATTGGCTTCCCTTTGAGTAATTCCTTGCTTCCACTCCTTGTGTTGGCAGAAATATGGCGCTCTTTTTTGGGAGAAAAGAGTACACCCTTAGAGTTGCCTCTTAGGGTCTTCATATAGAGTTTTAGGATGCCTTTCTTATCCTCTAAGCATCCAAATCCGAGTGAAATTACACTTCCTTGTGACAGGGACACACCCGTGTGCCACACCCGTGTGGTTTCGATAAGGGCCGTGTTCAGGCCTGTTGAGGTGGCACGGCCGTGTAGCCTAGCCGTGCTTGTCGGGGCTGGGCCGTGTTGGACCTTGTGTGGCACGGTCGTGTGCCACGGCCGTGTGGTAATTCCTTGGGCCGTGTCGTTTTCACACTTTGGCCCATTTTCTTTGTTTTTGGTCCATTTTTCGTTCTTTTTTCTTCCCTATGCTCTCCTAAGTATACAACATGAAATACAATGGTTAAAAGCACCAATTCTCACAAAATCAATAATAATTCATCTAGAAATTAGGCTAAACATGAGGTAAAAATATGTATAATTTATCATTTATCAAATACCCCCACACTTAAGCCTTTGCTTGTCCTTAAGCAAAATCTTAATCCCTAATTAAGAATCATTCCTCTCAACTTACAATCGTTATCAATAATGTTTCTGTGACAGTCCTAATTTGACCCTAGTCGGGAAGTGGTTTTGAGACCACAAAATCGAGTCATGAAAATAATTAAATATTAAGTTCTACGTCTAGTATATGTGAAAATGCATGTGGAAATTTTAAATTGCTTTGATTTTGTCAAATTGAATGTGAATTTTTAAGATAAGGACTTGTGTGAGAACTTTGAAAATGTGTTAGGCATTTTAGAAATGGCCTATTATTGTATGGCTTAAAAGTATAAGGAGTTGCATGTCAATTGACCACTTTTGGAGATAGTGGCCGGCCATGTGGTTTAATGAATAAAAATGCATAAATTTTATATGTATTTTTAATTTATAAATGCTTTTTAATAAGTGAAAAATAATTTTATGTTATGAATTTAATATTTTGAAATATTGGTGATAAAAACAAGGGGCATTTTGTTCTTCTCTCTTTGGTTTTCTTTCAATAGCCGAAACTAAGAGGAAATAGAGAAAGAAACACAAGCATTTGGCCTTTAGCTAGCTTGCATTCAAGGTAAATTTCATGTGTTTTGTTTAGTGTTTTTGGTGAAATTAGCATGGCTAGAGCATGGTTTAGATGGCCCATGTTTGGAATTTTGAATGTGTTTTGTCATGGGTATTCAGTCATAAGAATGATTGAAGAAATGGTTGTGATTTCCATGCTTAGAAGTAGAAATGGTGGTAATAGACATGGTAGACTTGTTATTTTGCTTTTATATGTGATTTTTAAGTCATTGGATTGTACGGTCCTTATGGAAATTGAGAGAAATTTTTTATTAGAAAACCGAATGTTGGTGAGTAAAATGTTCAATGTCCTTTAGAAAGACAATCAGCAATTGAAAGTTTGGGATTTTAGTTAAATGTTAAAATTATGCATTTGTGTGAGTATTTATCGATTTTTAACTTGAGGATGAGTGGAGTTTATATGCTCTATGTAAGTGTTATGTCTTGTAATTGTTAAAGGCTTGGATGTTAAACTTAGTTACTTTTATAATGGTCGAATGAGCTTACAAAATTGAATAAAGATTAGTTGATAAATAAAGGTTAATTTGAGTTTACTTTGAGCTTTTGTAATATTGTTTTGTAAAGTATATTTATATTTATAAATCATCTTGTGAATTCGACCATTGAAGTATTTGAAATTCGAGCATGTGGTAAGCGTGTGTTAACAGTAGGCAAATTGATTAATATGTGTTTGAAGCATGTTTTGTGATGAATTGAATTGGAGTGTTTGATGCTTTAGTTTATAGATGGTCATTAGATGAGCTTGTTAAATTTTGGGAATTAGGACTTTGTAAATTAAATGGTCTTCGGCAATGGTACTTTTATATGAAGAATTCGGTATTAAATGATATAAGTGTTTTTGAGCTAGCATGCTTGTATGTATGTGCAATGACCGATTGAGAACTTAAATGAATTGGTAACATTTGACTAGTTTGATAAGTAAAGCAATTTCATGTAGATGTCTAATCGGTTGGTGAAATGGCTAATAAGAATTTGTAAGGAAATTTGTTAAGCCTAAATATGCCATGGAAATTATTTTGAAAATAGGTTGAGTTGCTTGAATGATTTGCCGAATATGAGCTAAGTGATGGTTGTGTTTTATTTAGCTATAAAAAGAGTTTTTGAAATGTACAATTGTGAATGGATTTAGTAACATATTTTTTGGTAGTCAAAAAGAGGTTTTGACACTAGTTTATATGCTTGTAAAATGTTTAGTTAAAGGCTAGAAATTGTTATGTGAATTTTAATCTATGCTTGAACATTTGGCTAAATGGTATTTGTGTGAATGAAATGAGTAATGTCTACGTTTTAAAACAATTGTGGTCATGACTAAAGTGATGTCTTAGAAATCTTATGTGATATGGATATTATATATATATGTATATGTTTTATGTATGCACCTTGTTATAAATTAAGGGACATTCGGCTGTAAGTAAGCATGGTAAGATTTTGATAAGTGAACTTTGTTTAATTTTAGCTCAAGAGCAAAGGACTTCAAATACGGATAGAGGGAAAAGCTAAAGTACTCGAATAATTATTTCCAATCGTTCAACAACTATTAAAGGTAAGTTCTTGAGCACTTAAATTAAAATGTTTATGTTAAATTATGGAAGAAATAAAATGAACCTCTATAATATAAGCATAGCATGATAATTTCTAAATGTAAATTGATAAAGTAGCGTACGTGATTGATAAAGTTACGATATGTTATATGCACATTTAAGTGAAAACATGTGTGGAAGCGTGATATAAAGAATGAAGGTGGGATTTGATAGTATAAACTGAATGTGGCATAAATAATACAATGAGAATTTTGAATATGGAATGAGTACCGAATGTATTAAGATGAATTATGGTTTAATGTTATAAAGTAAGTGGAAATACTAATGTGATTGGGAAATTGAATAAATGAAATTGAGACTTTAGTAAATTTTAAGTGTTTAAACATAAGTATTAGTGAAGGTTACAGGCTATATCTTGATAATTAAATGTCTCAAATTATATATGTGTATTATCGAATGATACGTGCATGTGGAATAAAAGCTATATAGTTGACATGAGTAAATTATCAAATGGTGAGTATGATATAGAAATGCCATAATAGATGTGCTTATTTGCCGAATGGCTAATGTGGAAAAATGTATAAGATATGTATATGTGGGGAGGCCGAAATGGCTAATGTTAAATGTGTGTAAGTTATATATATATGTGTGTGTACTTAGTGAGGTCAAATGGCTAATGAGAATGTTGAATGGCCTAATGGTTATTATAGAATGAAAGCAAATTATGTGTTGTATGAGTAGGTGCGAATAAAAGTATCATCCTATTTAAGACGTTTGTGTTAGGTGAATATTAAAAGTATATGAAATGATATATGAATAATTTTGGGAATTGACTATCGTACAATATTATTCGGGTCTATGACCTAGTAAGCTTCGTGCTGGTAATATATCCAGGCTAAAGTCCCGCATGCTTCGTGCTGGTAATATATCCGGGCTAGAGTCCCACAGACTACATGCTGGTGATATGTTCTGTTTTAATGTCTTGCTGGTTTTCGAGCCAGTAATGAATACAGGTTCTTGAACCTAGCAGGCTAAGTGCCGTCGAATCATTTCAAACTAAAGACTATTTGCATACCTATAAGGTAATGATAAAATTAGTTACATGAAAATCTATCAAGTTGAATTGTATTCAGATAGATGTGCAAATACAAGGTATGAATTGTATTCAGTCATTTTACGTATATGTGATAAGGAATATGTGTGGTCCTTTAGGTACCTATACGGAAATTTAATATTTGTCATGTTGAATTGTTCGAAGATATTGATGTGATTATGAACTAGAGAATATAATTTCTATATATGTATATACATACGGGTATGTGCACGAAATGAGTGCATATGAACAATGGTTAGCAATTGTAGGCGAATAAAGACTAAGTATTATGCACATGATGCTTACTTACTATGTGAAATTGACTTCGGGTGATTTATGAATGTGCTTTGGGAGTCAATTATGAAAGGGTTATGTGTTATACTAAATGAGTATTGATTCTATGAAATTATTCATGAAAGATTATGACATGAATATGTGAATCCAAATATGGAAATTGAATGTGGTTATAGAATTATGATTTAGTTCGATTGATTGAATTAGAAGTAGCAATGAAGCTTTTAGATACAAAAGAATACAAAAGAATAGGGTTTGAACTATCTGACTGAATGGCGATATCCCTTGATATTGTTAAATGTGATTTGTGCAAGGTCTGAGACTATGAGATTTACTAACGAAACAACAATTAAAGATGTTCCGTACACTAAGTTGGCCAGGTATGTATCATGTACTCGTATGTGCCCTTAATTTTGATTGAATCAAAAGTATATAAAGTAATGCATATGCGAATAAATGTACGAATATAAATGTGACCACAGTACATGTGACTATGATACATTTGGCCAATATGTGATGTCATGAGAACATATTTGATTAAACTATAATAAAGGGATTTAGATTTAAATGAAATTATATGCTAATGATGTCTTGTGTGCTTGCGAATATTCGACCATCTTAGTTATTATCATGAAAATGTATGTGCAATAGTTAAGCAAAGTGTTTATTAAAATTATAGTTCGTTATGAAGCTCTAAATTGACCTCATCGAATAGAGGAAATGGATGATAAATGATGTTGGATGAAAACATTTTGTGACATTAAACTTAAGGCCAAAGAAAATGTCAATTAAACTATGTGCAATTATGGTTAGGTATATCCGGCCAAATGAGATTTTACTTAGATCTTTTGTATAAAAGATAATTGTATTTGATTCAGCAAAGTTACAGTTTTGCTTAAGATTTACTAAGCTTATGAAAGCTTACTTCGTTTGTTTCGTGTTTCTATTTTATAGATCGTGGACTCCTACTACTAGCTCGGGGATCGTCAGCAGTTCATCACACTATCTACTATTCTGGTAATCAAATGATTCGGACTTAGCTTATGGCATGTATAGGATAGACTGTAGTAGAAGGATATCTTGACTATCGTTTATAAGCCATGCGAATATGGCATCCTTTGAAAGTTTACTTTTATAAGTTATAAATTTGATCTTTGTTTGTGTCTAGAAATTTTGTAAATGAATGATCTTTATTCAAGAAAATGTTTAAAATTTTACTGTTTTGATCTGTATTCTAATTTCCAGTAATGCCTCGTCCTATTCCGGCGACGATTACGAGATAAGGGTGTTACATTTTATTGGTATCAGAGCTATGGTTTAGTCGATTCTAGGACTAACATAGTGATAAGCGCTAAATTATACATATTTTTACCTCATGTTTAGCCTATATTTTGGATGAATTATTATCAATTTTGTGAGAATTGGTGCTCTTAACCTTTCTTTTAAGTATCTTATACTCAGTAGAGCATAGGGAAGAGAAAAGAATAGAAAATGGACCTGAAATGAGGAAAATGGGCCAAAAATGACATAACACACGGCCTAAAGAGTCGCCACACAGCCGTGCCACATGAAGATCACACGGTCCAGCCCTCGACAAGTACGGCCAGGCCACACGGCCGTGCCCCACCGATAGTTCCACATGGCCTTTGTCGAACTCACACGGGCGTGGCACACGGGCGTGTTCTAGTAGTGCGAATGGGAATTTCACTCAAATTGGGATGCTTAGAGGTTAAGAAAGACCCCCCAGAAGGCTCTATATAAAGACCCCATGAGGCAATAGGCGAAACACACTATATACACCTTTAGATACAAAATATTTAGATTTCTTCTCGTCTTTCTGCCACACAGGGGGTAGAAGCAAGGGATTACTCCAGAGGAGAAGCCGACTGATTCATCTCAGAAGCCGGAATTCTGCAGCAACATAGAGGATCTCCCTAAATTCTTTCAAGGGTTTTTGGTTTCTTTTATGTTTTGCTATTTTATATCTTCTGAGATGTTTTCTTTCTTTATTATGAACTAAACCCCTCAAATACTTGAGGGGGATGAAACCTAAGACAGATCTGGTTATTTATTCTTGATTTATTTGATAAATACTTGAATTGTTCTTAATTATGTGTTCTTCATTCTTGATTTAATAGTCCTATGCATTACTTCAAGAATTAGATGTGCTTAGAGCAAAGGAGCAAAAGTCCTTGTGATAAGAGTAGATCTACCATAATTAAGTGGAGTTGCATGCAACCCTAGACATAGGGCGACATAAATCTGTCGGATTAGGGTCAAACCTAATATGGGGAGCCATAGATCGAATTAATGCAACCTAGGGAGTTAATTAATAAAGAAACTTTAATTAACAACATAGGCCTAGTTGCTCCACGCCTCGACAGAGGGTTTAGAATAGGTTAGGGATTTCTACAGATGAAGTCAAGTAAATAAATCATATGGTTCAAGGAAACAATAACAAGTGACGTCTAGGTGGATTCTCCCTTGAGTATTGTCCATATCAATTAGCTTTTCCCTAAAAGTTTTCCCAGTTTACTCTTTGTGCTTTCTTAGTTTAGTTTAGAATTAGTTTAAACAAACCCTCTTTTATTCTTAGGCTAGATAATAGAGAGGAAGTAAGTAATAGTACTTTTGGTTCCCTTGGGTACGATAACTCGGTCTTGCCACTAAACTATACTACTGTTCGACAGGTGCGCTTGCCTTTAAGGACGTGATATTAGTTAGTTTTGGTGTGATTAGTCTTATAAATTTTATTACTTAATATCGCGAGTTGTTATCAAGTTTTTGGCGCCGTTGCCAGGGAATTAAAATATTACGAAAACTCGTTTTCTATTACTTTAGCCATTACTATATTTATATATATTTTTTATTTTTTTTTATTTTTATTTTCAGTTTTTATTTATTTATTTTTTATTTTCTTTTAAATCTTTGAATTTTCTTTGCTTTTTCTTTTTAGGTATTTTTAGTTTATGACTAGAAACAACCCAACAGGACCACTACTTTTTGACGAAGATCTAGAAGCGACAGTTCATAGAAATCGCAGAGAAATTAGACGCAGTTTACATTATCCAGAACAAGAACCTGAGCAAGAGCCAGAACCTACAGAAGAGATGGATGCAAATCAAAACGTTCCACACCTCCAGCACCACCAGCAAAACTAGTAAGCCAGGATGCAGCTCCTCTCACTATGTATGAGTATGCTAAACCTAGTTTGATTGGTACCCAAAATAGCATTATTCAACCTGCTATTGCTGCTAATAATTTTGAATTAAAACCTAACACTATTCAGATGATTTAGCAGTTTGTGCAGTTTGAGACGATGCCATTTGCTTGAGGCTATTTCCATTCTCTTTGAGAAATAAAGCCAAACAGTGGTTAAATTCCTTACCACGAGGCTCAATCACTACGTGGGAACAAATGACCGAAAAATTTTTACTCAAATATTTTCCTCTAGCTAAAACAGCCAAATTACAAAACGATATCTCTTCTTTTGTGCAGACGGATTTAGAAACACTTTACGATGCATGGGAGAGATATAAAGATCTTTTGAGAAGGTGTCCTCATCATGGTCTACCTTTGTGGCTACACGTTCAAACCTTCCACAATGGTTTAAATCCGTCAACCAGATAAATTATCGATACAGCCGCAGGAGGGACGATCAATAATAAAACACCTGAAGTAGCTCATGAATTTATTGAAGAGATGTCATTGAATAATTGTCAATGGCAAGTCATGAGGACAAAGCCGACGAAAGCTACAGGAGTCTATAATATTGATGCTGTTACTATGCTTACTAACCAAGTAGAACTTCTAAATAAAAAGTTTGATAATTTTGTTAGTTCTACGTAGGTACAACCAGTGATGCAAGGCGACGCGACTCAAGGAAACACGTTCAATCCAGATTTCGTATCCTATGGACATAGCATGGAAACTGAACAAGCCAACTATATGGGTAATAATTCTAGATCTCAAAATAACCCTTATAGTAATACTTACAATGCAGGTTGGAGAAATCACCCAAACTTTTCATCGGGAGGACAAGGAAATCGAAGACAACAGCCTCCTCAAAATTTCAGCAGCCACCACCGCAACAAGAAAAGAAGCCGAATCTTGAAGAGATGTTTACCAAATTTATGGCCGCATCAGAAACCCGTTTACAAAATACTGAAACAGCATTAAAAAATCAACAAGCATCGAATCAAGGGCTTGAGAACCAAATTGGTCAACTTGCGAAATTAATTTCAGAAAGACCACAAGGTGGGCTACCAAGCAACACTGAGCCAAATCCCAGAGAACAGGTTAAAGCAATTACCTTACGAGATGGGAAGGTGCTAGCAGAACCAGAAAAGGAAAATACTCAAGAACCTCCAAGAAACAAAGCAGAAGAACCCAAGGAAAACACTCCTCCAACACTCAAAGAATACAAGCGACGTATTCCATATCCGGCAAGGTTGAAGAAAGACCAAATAGATGCTCAATTCGGTAAGTTTCTTAAACTGTTCAAACAATTACACATTAACTTACCTTTTGTTGAAGCAATTTCGTAGATGCCGAAGTACAAAGTTCCTTAAAGAACTTTTGACAAACAAAAGGAAGTTGGAAGAATTGGCCACAGTGGAACTCAATGAGGAATGCTCAGCTATTCTCTGAAATAAACTGCCGAAAAAACTAAAAGATCCATGGAGTTTTACTATTCCTTGTTTGATTGGTAGTTTACTTATTAATAAAGCACTAGCTAATTTAGGTGCTAGCATTAATCTCATGCCTTACAAAATGTTCAAACAACTAGGTCTAGGGGAACCCAAGCCCAGTAGGATGAGTATTCAATTAGCCGACAGATCTGTTAAATATCCTAGGGGAATCATTGAAGATGTGCTAGTAAAGGTAGATAAATTTATATTCCCTATTGATTTTTTTGTGCTTGACATGGATGAGGACATTAAAGTACCTTTGATTTTAAGACGCCCATTCTTAGCCACTGCTAGAGCTGTTATTGATGTAGGGGATGGTAAATTAGTTCTTAGAGTTTGTGAGAAAGAAGTCATTTTTAAAATCTATGATGCCATGAAGTTTTCTAAAGAACAAGATGATTCTTGTTATTTTGTTGATACAATTGATCACTTTGTTCAAGACAATTTTCAGGAACTTTCTCTCACAGACACGTTGGAACTGTGTCTTGTTCAAGGTGAAGGGGAAGAGGAGGCCACCACTGAAATTGAGGAAGTAAGAAAAGAATTAGATTCTAGTGAAGTCATCACTAGACACATAAGTTATGAGAGTATGAAGATGAATGATGAGCTGAGACAAAAACCTTCCATTGATGAACCCCCTAAATTAGAATTAAGACAACTACCAGATCACTTAGAATATGCCTTTTTAGGGGAAGATTCAACTTTACCGGTTATTATCGCATCGGATTTGAGCACTAAAGAAAAAGAAGAACTTCTCCAAGTATTAAGAAAGCACAAGCAGGCCATAGCATGGAAAATTTCAGATATCAAAGGAATAAACCCTTCCTTTTGCACCCACAAAATTTTGATGAAAGATGAGTATAAACCAGCGGTGCAAGCCTAGAGACGGTTGAATCCCAACATAAAGGAAGTTGTAAAAGCCGAGGTAATTAAACTTCTAGATGCAGGTATTACTTATCCTATTTCTGACAGTTCTTGGGTAAGCCCTGTGCAGGTTGTTCCTAAGAAAGGTGGATTGACCGTGGTAACTAATGACAAAGAAGAATTCATACCTACAAGAACAGTCACAGGATGGAGAGTTTGCATTGATTATAGGAAGTTGAATGACGCCACTCGAAAAGATCATTTCCCTTTGCCCTTTATTAATCAGATGTTAGAAAGATTATTAGATCACATGTATTATTATTTCCTAGATGGCCTCTCTGGTTACTTCCAAATCCCAATAGCTCCAGAAGATCAAGAGAAAACGATGTTCACATGCCGATACGGTATGTTTGCTTATCGTAGAATGCCTTTTGGTTTATGTAACGCTTTGCTACTTTTCAGTGATGCATGATAGCTATCTTCAATGAATTTATGGAAGACATCATGGAGGAATTCAACTTGGAAATAAAGGACAAGAAAGGAGCTGAAAACTTGGCAGCAGATCACTTCTCAATACTAGAAAACAAACAGCCCAAGTACCTCGACAAGATAAACGATCTATTCCCTGAGGAATAACTCCTAGCCTTAGCAGGGCTAACCCATCAGCAAAAGAAGCAATTCTTTGCTAATGTGAAGAACTACTTTTGGGAAAGATCCTTTTCTTTTCGAATTTGTGTAGATCAGGTTATCCGAAGATGCGTTGATGACACAGAAGCATATCAAATTTTGAATCACTACCACTCAAGACCCACAGAAGGACATCACAGCGGAACTAGAACTGCTCATAAGGTATTCGAATTAGGCTTTTACTAGCCTACACTTTTCAGAGATGGCACAGGTATGTGACCTCTTGTGATAAATGCCAACGAATAGGTAATATCTCTCAGCATAATGAAATGCCTCTGAATTATATACTTTCATGTGAAATATTTGATGTATGGGGTATCGATTTCATGGGTCCATTCCCTAATTCATTCGAGGATAAATACATATTAGTAGCAGTAGATTACATGTCAAAATGGGTAGAAGCCCAAGCCTTACCTACGAATGATGCTAAAGTGGTAGTACGCTTTTTGAAAAAACTTTTCTCTCGATTTGGAACACCTAGGATAATCATTAGTGATAGGGGCATACATTATTGCAATACCCAATTTGAAAAAGTCTTGAAAAGGTATGGAGTACATCATAGAACAGCCACCTCTTATCATCCACGAACCAGTGGTCAAGTCGAAGTAACCAATAGGGAGCTAAAATGCATTCTAGAGAAAACAATAGAAACAAATAGGAAAGACTAGTCAAGAAAGTTAGATGATGCATTATGGCCTTATAGAACTACTTTTAAAACACCCATAAGAACATCTCCCTATAGACTTGTTTGTGGAAAAAACTGCCATCTACCATTTGAACTTGAACATAAAGCATTCTGGGCTATAAAATTTCTAAACCTTGATTTTAAGAGTGCAGGTGAGAAGAGATTAATGTAGTTGAATGAACTAGATGAATGGCACTACAATGCTTATGAGAACTCACGACTATATAAGGAAGCCATGAAGCGACGTCATGACAAAAGGTTGAAAAAACCTAAGCAGTTCAAAATAGGTGATCTCGTCTTACTCTACAACTCAAGGCTGAAATTATTCCCTGGAAAACTCAAGTTAAGGTGGTCAGGTCCATTCACTATTCTAAATGTCTTTCCATACGGCACCATTAAGGTAACTCACCCTAACCATGGTACTTTCAAGGTAAATGGCCATAGGCTTAAACATTACAGAGGTGAGAAGCTTGCGAAAAACAGGGAGGAGCTTCAGCTCCACCACATCCCTTCTTGACACATTCAGGTAGAGTTGAGCTTAGACTCTAAATAAGTGCTTCTCGGGAGGCAACCCGAGCACTAACTTAGTAACTTTTATTTTCTTTATGATTTTAGTGTTTTTCATGCATAAACTAACTTTTTGAATGCAGAAATTTAGGACCACACGGCCAGGCACACGGGCATGCCTAAGGCTGTGTGCACAGTTAAAACAGGGACGCGGTCGTGCACCTCGACCGTGTACAAACAGAGCATACTTTCCCCAAAACACGGGTGGTTGACAAGACCCCACGGCCATGTCCCACGACTGTGGCGACCTTATGAATTCCACACGGGCTACCAACACATGCCCACGGCCGTACGATATGGCCATGGCAACCCTGCAGCATCAATACGGGCACACACAAGGACACATGCCTGTGCCTCCAGCCCGTGGAAGACACTGTCAATTGGAACATGCTCGTGGCCCAGAAACACACGACCGTGTGACGAACGAATGCGATCTCCCACGCCCGTGTGATTGACGAAGAACCGATCTCCCACGGGCGTGCACACCATTCCCACGGGCGTGCTCATTGACACCAGGCGTTCTATAACGACCGATTCTCGAAAAGCATGAGCTAAACACGACTCACACGGGCGTGCGACATGCCCGTGTGACTCAAAATGTATAAATAGGGGGCCATTTTTAACTTTCCCTTTCACTCAAACCCTAAAATTTCTCACCCAAAATCTCCCCAACCCCCGTGAGCACCGTCACCACCCTTAAAACCACCATCAAACTCGAAAATAACCACCACACGCCCGTGTAATAGCATCCCACGACCGTGCAAGCCCACAATTGGTTCTATTTTCTCATTTTTCTCATTTATTTTTGTCTTATTTCATTTCTTTAAATATTTATTTATTTTTACTTTAGTCTAATTGTTCATTCAAGCATGGAACTAGGAAATATAGGATGAATATTCAAGAATAATATAGAATCAATTAGGGTTACATGCCACTTAATTCTATTTTTGCTTGTCATTTAGATTTCATTTTATTTTGCCACTTGGACACATATTTGCATGCCATCTTTATCATAATTTCACTATATTTACACCAATAGTTCTTAGTTATCCTGCAAGGTTTTAACATGATTAGATTCTACTATTTAGGTTAGTCCACATTTGTTATTTTAGGAACATTGTCATTTTATATTATTACCTATCTAGTTGGAATCCAATTTTTTTATTTAGGACTAATGCTTTTGTTATCAGATACTATGTCATCTTCACGTGCCAAAAAAGCTGCTGTCCCCGCCTTCTAAGAACGAAAGGGACCCGAGAGTTCCTCTTCGCGGCCCACCTCTGAGGCACTCCACCCGTTCATCACTTTCACCCAAGACTCCCAGGAGGAACGCTATCAGCTACTCCGGACACGCACTATCTCTATGGGCCGGTGTATTGACTGCGAGGCCCTCGCGCAAGTAAACCTGGTAGACGATGTCTGAGCCCTGTTAGCGACTGACCCATGGGACCAGTTCTTTAGGATTATGGAGCCCACTTAACTAGAGCTCACCCTTGAATTCTGCTCCACATTCCACCTCCAGACCATAATGACCAGATTTGACGATCCAGGGACGGTCCAATTCCGTTTGGGAGGGCTCGTACGATGACTCAGCGTATCGGAGTTCGGAGTAGCACTTGGGCTTTACACTGAGCAGTTCATGGCAGAGGAGGACTTCCCTACCCTCTCTCATCTCGTCCACATTCGACCCCTCGACTGTTGGAATGAGATCGCTATGGGGCGGCAAGTTTATAACCCCAACGTTAGTAAGGCGACCGCCCTCGCTCCTTCTTTGAGGTACATTCATGCTCTTCTCTCTCACACTCTGACAGGTAGGCGAGAGAGTACAGGCGTCATCAATACTCACGACGTCTACTTCCTCTGGTGCACGGCTAATGGCCACGCTATCGACCTCGTATACTTCATCGTGCTTGCCATGTAGCACCAGACTGAGCGGCACTAAAAATGCGTCATATCCATGGGCCCTTAAATCACGAGACTAGGCCGCTACTTCAGCCTATTCAACTCTACGGCCCAAACATCCTCTTATACTTTCCTCCGCCAGATGTCCTCGCAGGGCATCCAGAGCATGTTACAGATGACGATGATAGAGCGACGACCAGGTGGCGGACACTTCCACTTCCGCCTTGTCCAAGAAGGCGAGGAGCTAGAGGACATTCTTGACGATGTCCCACTGCCAGCAGAGGATGAACCCGCCGAGCCACCACGCCCCAAACGACCCACCCAGACAGCATCCCCACATGCTGACATACACGAGCGCCTGGACCAATTTGAGCAACGCCTAGATTACATCGACGCCACTTTAGCGCACATATGTCAGCACCTCGGCATTACTCAACTGCCACGAGATCCATCAGAGGACTAGATCCTCTTTTATTTTTATTTTTATTTTTATCTTTATTTTGTTTTTCTTTTATTTTATCTTTTCTTTTTCTATTATTACTTTATTCTAACTCCTAAACACTGATCTTTATTTTCACTTTTTCTTCTAACTTTATTTTCCTTTTTAGGTTTATTTTTAATTTTTTCATTTCAGCTTTTTCTTTATTTGAATTTTCTTGTTTTTCATATTCTGTTTATTTTATTTTCTTCGGCCATCTCCTAACAAAGTAACCCATCTTCATTTTAATAGCCCACGACTAATAAATCCATTCGCAGTTTCAAAGGAGCTCTATATCTCAAACTTCTATGCAAAAGGGAGCACCCTGCCACAATTGCCAACTCTTCCTCACAAAATTCATCCAAAATTCAGGGAGTTTCGATTCTCTCCCTATCTTATGATATTATACTTTTATTGCTATTTTATATCTTTGTACATTGAGGGTAATGTACATCTTAAGTGTGGGGGGGAAACATACTTTAATTCAGTATATCTTTCATGAAACTCCCTGAATTTGTACTTCGTGAATTGTTCTCTGCATTTTCTTCAGTTTCCTATTAGGAATTAATTCTGATTGATTTATGATTTTTATTAATGTGTTGAGAATTAATAGATAGGCAATTGTACTTTGATTATTCAAACTTTAAAAACATTAGGGAATCAAGCATGGTAAGTTGAAATTTTTGAGAACCCCTTTTTTTTTTTTTGCATAAGTTATCTTCCCTAATTTTAAGTATTATCTTGAGATTTGAAATTCACAGGATTGACATCAAAAGCCATAATTCTGGTGAGATTTTGAGCCTTTTGAGCATACATTCTTTCGTGCTCACTGTTATTATTGCTTTGAGTGAGTCAATACTGATTTGTTATTCTAGAACTTGCTTCGATTATACGCGTCAAGACCACATCATTGATTTGATATACCCAAATGATAAAGGCACCTAGGACTTACCCCACTTACTCCACAAAGGCCTACCTCATTGAATTAACCCCTAGTGAACCCCGTTGAGCTTAACAACCTATACTTTGACTTACCTTCTAGTTAATAACCATTAACTCATTTTTTTTGAATTTCCATTCAATTATTTTGATCCCTATTTTTGTTGAGATTTGAGTTGAAATTATTATCTAGCTTTATTCTCTTTTCCAGCTTGTAAAGTTGTAAATATTCAAGTTATTATGAATTGTTCTTAAAAAAAACATATATATATACAGTGAAATTCAGTTGTAATTTATAATAGTTCAAATAGTTTTTGCATACTTCTATTTCAAGGCTACCAAGGAAGAAACGATGTTATTAAGCTTTAGAAATATGTTCCAGTGATAGAGACTTTTCTAGCTAGATAATTTTTTCAGTTCAATCTTGATTCTAACCCTCTTTTCCAGCCTATGACAATACCCCTAACCTAGCCCCATTACAACCATTAAAAGACCTTTTGATCGTTGTATCATATCAAATTATAGTGGTGGAGATTTGATTTTTATGCAAGCTTATGGTAATAACTTTTTAGGTTGACTAGAGAGTGCTTAAATTTGAACCCAAAGCACTTCGAGTGAATAGAGTGAATCTTTAGTAAGGATGTCAACTCTTGTTAATTAAGATGGAGAGATAACTACTTAGAAGAAAGGAAGATGTAACGCCCTAATTTTTGGGTTTTCTTAGATTTATCATTGTCTATTAAAAATGTTTAAATGTTGGTAATTAGGTGTGTGATGCATGTTTGGGATGTGTTAATGGGCCTATGGAAGGCCCATGAGTTGGTTGGAAGCTCGGCAAAATTTTGAATTTTTGCCTTAGGGAAATAGGGGATCAGTGGGAATAAGTGTTTTAAGAAATTGTGTGCGAAATGTAGCACAAATGAATCAGTGGTAAAGTGGCAAGGGAGACGCCACTAGGTTCCTTAAAAGGTGGCGCCTAAATGAGCCTAGAGGTCAAGGGTTCAAGCGCCAGAGGTTGCAAGGTAGTGTTTTATTTTTTTGAGCTTGAGTAGGTAAGAGTTTGAAGCCGAATTGAACTCTGCTTGGAAGGGATTTGAATCGGTCAAAGAGTAAATCATGGAGGAGGTTGAGGAGCAAATCAGGGAGGTTTTGAATTTCAAATTGATGGCCGGCCAAGGGACTCTTGAGGGAAGGCAAATTCGGCAATGTGCCTAGGTAGCATTTTCGGCAAATAGGTGTTGATGTGTGCCGAATTCTTCTTTTAGTTTTTATGATTTGGTGCTGATTTTCCTTAGGTAAGTAAAGCTCCCCTTTCTTTGTCTATTTCTCTAGTGTGCTAGGTACCTTTCTTATTTTGCCATTTTGGTTCTCTCATCAAACTATTAGCCGAACCCTTAACCCACTCTTGAGCCGAATCTTCATTCAACTAAACACCTCCCTTGTTCTCTCTTCAACTCTCATCTTCTTTTCATCTTGCCTTCTCAAAACCGAAACCTATCTTGCTGCCTCCTTCTTGGCCGAATCGAATAAGTTTTCTCCTACCCCTTCTCTTCAAGGCCTAAACCGAGTGCTCATTTGATTAAAATTCCCATAGCCGAATATTTTCTACAAACTGAAACCACATCTCCTTGTTACCTATTGATCAAAATCTTCTTATCTTTCTTCTTCTTCTTATTCTCCTTCTTCTTGATTCTTTAGCCAGCCGAACCTTATTCTTCTATCTCTTCTAGTTGTCGATTATCCCACCTGCTTTGTTGATTAAAACAACTAGAGCCCATATCACTTCCTCAAAAGCCGAAAGCACCTCTTTCTAACCCTTCTAAAGCCGAATACCTTTAGAGATATTCTTGTGGTGCTAGCGTTAGATCTGTGGTGGTTTTAGAGTAGACCGGAGATAGTAAAAGCGTGGAAGTGATACTCTGCAAGTGGTGGTATTGGTAAGTGATCTATTCACTACGTATTTTCGTCTATTAAATATCTTAAAGGGGAGACCGAAACCTATAGAGGGCATGTCGACATTTTTGTAAGATTCTAATATTATGGGTTGTTTCTTTTGCGCATGGAATAGCAAGAGGAGGTTATCAAGCGAGGAGTTTTGAAAGATAACGAGATTTAGTCTTTGATCGGCAATAAGGGGTAAGATTTCAATGTTCGGGCATGTTGGCCGATTATGATTTGTGGGAGAAGATCTTATATGTGACCGAATCTTAGACTAACATTTAGTGGTTGATTGTAGGATTTCATTCGTGGGTTCTCCAGCGATTCCGACAGTTAACAGGTGTGTAACGTATCCCCATCATAGACTAGGATGGCTAAAAGCCGAAGAAAATCGAAACTGTGCTAGGTGACCGATCAAAAGTGACCGAAAAGTCAGTCTTGGAAGGAAATAAGAGTAACCGATTACTCTGTTGTGGTCACATTAGGAATTGGCGTTGGCGAAATTGTAGAAGGTGCATTTCGAGCGTTTGGGTAAGTTGGGCTTCAATGGGCCAAGGCAGGCCCAATGGGCTTCCGAGCCCAAATTTGAATATGTTCATAAAGGACTTTCTGGTAAACTCGAATAGTAAAAAACTTGGTAAAGTTGGTAACTAAAACCTAAAATTTGGCTTATCGGACTTATCGACGGTATTGGACATAGTAAGGCCCATTAGGGGTTTTAGGCTAAAAAGGGCAAAATTGGAAATTTGGCTTAAGTAGACTTCCGAGGCTATTTAGGGACTGTTAGTCTATTAGACTGGCATAAAATCATTGGAAATAGGGAAAAGGACTAAAATACCCTTAAATATGGAAAATTACCAAAATACCCCTAGGTGTAAAAAGACTATTATACCCCTAGGATCAATTCTGCATGAAATGTATGATGTTATGTATCTACATGAATTAATTATTAATATGTATATATCTGATGCATAAGATGCTATATATTGCATGCTAGTATGATTGTATGTTGCATGGGGTATGGGTTATGATGGAGGAAGCGTTCTGGCAGCCTCGCTGCAATCTGGTGGCCTCGCCACATATTTTCTGGCAGCCTCGCTGCAATCTGGTGGCCTCGCCACATATTTTCTGGCAGCCTCGCTGCAATCTGGTGGCCTCGCCACAATATGTATATCTGGTGACCTCGTCACAATATCTGGCAGCCTCGCTGCAAATATATCTGGCAGCCTCGCTGCAAATGTTATCTGGCAGTCTTACTGCAAATTATATCTGGCAGCCTCGCTGCAAATATCTGTGGCGTGTAGCGGTTGGGTGGGTCGAGTAGTCTCCCCACATGGTGTAAGGCTGGTACGGGGGTGTTAAGGATGGATCTGGGTTGGGTTTTTGTTTGCATAATGTTTATATCTGATCTGTTTCTGTTATGGGCCTTTGAGCTTAACCTGATTCCTGTAATGGGCCAAGGCCCAATTAACTCTGTTTCTGAGGCTTGATCTGTTTTGGCCTATGGTTGAGATAATGTTGCACACTGAGTTGTCAAGCTCACCCTCCTTTTTAATTAATCCCTGCAGGTAACCCTTAAGCATAGTGGGCTTGGAGCTGCGAGAGATTCGGAGTGGCCACAGTATCTGCAGAACTGGTTTTCATTTTGTTTAAAGTATTTTATTATTAAGTTATTTTTGGGTTTTAAATTGGTAATAAGGCCATTTTTTTAAATTTTCTTTATGGGTTTATTTTCTTTAATGTTTAAAATCCTGCTATATCGAATCTACTAGACATAGGCTGCGCGGGTTTCAAAATCTCAACAATGTTTTCAAAACGCTTTACGATTAACTATGGATAACTTTAAGGATAAAAATGAACTGGTTTTTCACAAACTCACTAATGTGATTCGAACCTCACCTAAGTCACAACAAGTTAAAAGGTTATAAGCGTAGTTTAGGATCATGTGACACACCAGATCTGGTCATAACGTCCAGACCGGGTTTGGGGTGTTACATTTAGTGGTATCAGAACTAAGTTGCAACAACTCGGCTGTGGAACGGGTCTAAAAATGAAGGTTTTCAAACAATCAAAACAAATATTTTCGAAAAGTCATGTTTTTAACATTGCTTTCAAAATTACTTGGAATTAGTTTTGATAAACTTCTTTCGTACTTAAATGATTTATTTTCAAAGAATAAATTAAGTTTTCCTATGAAATCTTTTGAAAGAGTGGCACACCGAATCTCCGGCCCAAGCCTGTAAGTTTCCTGAACTTTTCTGATTATTTCTGAAAACTCTGATTGTATGCCTGACTGAAGACTC
This sequence comes from Gossypium stocksii, assembly GCA_020496765.1. Lineage (NCBI taxonomy): Eukaryota > Viridiplantae > Streptophyta > Magnoliopsida > Malvales > Malvaceae > Gossypium > Gossypium stocksii. The sequence continues at coordinate 32,103,847 of CM035624.1, forward strand.
TATTATGATACTTTAGTTAGGGTGTTACTGAAATTGTAGAGACTCTGATAGGTAGACTGAGACTGTAGCTTGGCTACCGCGAAAGAAGATAAACTCTGCAACTCTACTTATTCATAAGACATCTGTAATAAACATTGAAATATTAATCTGACTCATAAAACTTCTAAAACAGAACATACGAAATGAGTACGCGAGCAGCTCGTGGTAGGGGCCGTGGACGTGGCCGAGGTAGTGCCCGAGCTGAATCTTCTTCTTCGGGCCATGCACCAGCAGCTGAGATACCAGTATCACCAGCAACAGAGGTGGAATCTCATGATAGGGGTGTAGGGGATGATGCCCTATCACAAGCGATGCTTCGAGTTTTGGAAAGGGTTGCTGGGGCGAGTACTGGTAATGGATTTCGTGGGGCGATATCTGAGCGACTCCGAGCTAATGGAGCAGAATTCTTCAGGGGTGTGTCTGGGGTAGCCCCAAACGTGGCCGAGTATTGGTTGGAGGCTACAGAGCAAATTATGGACGATCTGGACTGTTCTGTGGAGCAGAAGCTGAAGGGAGCTGTATCGCTGCTTAGAGATGAGGCGTATCAGTGGTGGCTGACTGTAAGAGATGGAACGGCAGCTGGTGAGGTAACATGGGAGCTGTTTAAGACAGCCTTTAAAGGAAAATACGTTGGAGCTAGCTATGTGGACGCGCATCGGAAGGAATTTTTGAATTTGGTTCAGGGAGGTAAAACGGTATCTGAGTACGAGGCTGAGTTCTTGAGGCTGAGTCGATATGCTTCTGGGATAGTTGCCACTGAATACGAGCGTAGTGTGCGCTTTGAGGACGGTTTGAGGGATGAGCTAAGGGTGCTGATTGCTCCGCAGAGGGAGCGTAATTTTGCTGCTCTAGTTGAGAAAGCTAAGATAGCTGAGGAAGTAAAGCGTACTGAGAGGCAGAACCGCGAGAAGGATCGGAACCGCTTCCGGAGGGATTCTGGATCATCTGGTGGGAAAAATAGGGATGTTAAAAGAGCAAGGATGGCAGAACCAGTACGGGCGGTGCCAATGAATGCTGTTAGACCTCAGAGTTGCAGGAGTTGTGGTAGGATCCATACGGGCGAGTGTCGGAAACGTACTGGAGCCTGTTTTCGATGTGGTTCGATGGAGCATAGAATTAAGGATTGTCCACAGGAACCTGATCAGAATCAAGTTAGAGATCAGAGGGTTGCTCAGCCAGTGAGGGGTGGACCACCAGCTCCAAGAGGTCGTGGACAAGGCAGAGGTGGAAATGGAAATGGTCGAGGACGAGGGGCACCTGGTAGGGGTGCTAGTTTTGCTGAGGCTCGTCAGCCAGCGTTAGTCTATGCAGCTCGTCGTCGAGAGGAAGGTGATGCTCCTGATGTCATAACCGGTACGTTCTTGATTTCTTGTATACCATTCACTGCGTTAATAGATATTGGATCTACCCACTCGTATGTTGCATGTGCCATATCTGGGTCGTTGGGAGTGCGTTCTGAGGAGACAGTGAGTGGGGTAACGGTACTAAGTCCTTTGGGTCACTCGGTTAGGGTAGACAAATTGTATAGAGACGTGCCTATAGAGACTCAAGGAAGGATCTTTTCTGGAGATTTGATGGAGCTACCCTTCGGAGAATTCGATCTCATCTTAGGAATGGATTGGCTTGTAAAGCATAGGGCTACTTTGGATTGTGCTGCAAAGTGGATGAGCTTAAAAACTGCAGAGGATGAGGAAGTTATGGTGATTGGTGAACGGAGAGACTATCTGTCCAATGTGGTATCAGCATTAAGAGCTGAGAAATGGATTCGCAAAGGATGTGAGGCTTTTATGGCATTTATAAGTCAAGCTGAATCTGAGGAACTAATGGTGGATCAAGTTAGAACCGTTAAGGACTTTCAGGATGTATTCCCAGAAGAGCTTCCAGGTTTGCCTCCGAATCGAGAGGTGGAGTTTGGAATTGATTTGTTGCCTGGTACGGCACTGGTGTCCATTGCACCGTATAGGATGGCACCAAAGGAGTTGGTGGAGTTGAAAGCGCAGATTCAAGAACTGTTGGATAGAGGTTTTATTAGGCCAAGTGTATCTCCGTGGGGAGCACCAGTGTTGTTTGTTAAGAAGAAAGATGGGTCAATGCGAATGTGCATTGATTACCGGCAGTTGAACAAGCTGACAATTAAGAATAAGTACCCGTTGCCAAGAATCGATGATCTGTTCGACCAGCTTAGAGGAGCTTCAGTATTTTCCAAGATTGACCTTCGATCTGGGTATCATCAATTAAGGGTGAAAGAGGTGGATATTCACAAAACGGCATTCAGAACTCGTTATGGTCACTATGAGTTCTTGGTTATGCCATTTGGGCTGACCAATGCACCTGCAGCTTTCATGGACCTGATGAATCGAGTGTTTCAGCCATACTTGGATCGATTCGTGGTCGTCTTTATCGATGATATTTTGGTCTATTCTGAATCTGAGGAGAAACATGATGAACATCTTCGTATTGTGCTGCAAGTGTTAAGGGAAAAGGAGCTTTATGCGAAATTTAGCAAGTGTGAGTTCTGGTTGAGGGAGGTAACTTTCTTGGGGCATGTTGTGTCTGCTGAGGGGATTAAAGTGGACCCTCGAAAGATCGAAGCAATTCTGGAATGGAAACCACCGAGGTCTGTGGCCGAAATTCGAAGTTTTCTGGGTCTAGCTGGGTACTATAGAAGGTTTGTAGAAGGATTTTCTGTGATGGCAGCGCCGTTAACAAAGCTTATAAGGAAAGGCGTACCATTTGTCTGGACCCAGCAGCAGCAAGAAGCTTTTGAGAAGCTTAAGAAGGTTTTGACTGAGGCACCTGTACTGATTCAACCAGAGTCTGGAAAAGATTTTACCGTGTATAGTGACGCATCGCATGTTGGGTTGGGCTGTGTGTTGATGCAAGACGGTAAGGTGGTTGCTTACGCATCGCGACAGCTTAAACCTCATGAAGTGAACTATCCTACCCATGATTTGGAGTTGGCGGCAGTAATCTTCGCACTTAAGATTTGGAGACATTATCTGTATGGAGAAAGGTGTATTATATACACAGATCATAAGAGTCTTAAGTACTTGTTGACTCAGAAGGAGCTGAACCTTAGGCAACGGAGATGGATCGAGTTGCTTAAGGATTATGATTATGTGATTGAGTATCATCCAGGCAAAGCTAATGTGGTGGCTGATGCCCTAAGTCGTAGAACTGTATCTGACCTGAGAGCTATGTTTGCTCATTTGAGTCTGTATGACGATGGTAGCTTATTAGCAGAATTGCAAGTAAGACCGACCTGGGTGGATGAGATTAAGGAAAAGCAGTTGAGGGATGAGTCTCTGGATGCTCGATTTCAGCAGGTTAAAGATGGGAATACTTCTGAGTTTGGACTTAACAGTGAAGGAGTTCTGTGTTTTCGCGGTAGAATCTGTGTTCCGAAGGATTTTCAGTTGAGGCAAGCAATTTTGAATGAAGCTCATAAAGGGTTGTGTGCTATGCACCCTGGAGGTAATAAGATGTATCATGACTTAAAGGAGTTGTATTGGTGGCCTGGACTGAAGCGAGAAGTAACAGAATTTGTGGGGAAATGTCTGACGTGTCAGCAGGTGAAAGCTGAGCACCAGTTACCTTCTGGACTTCTGCAACCAGTGAAGGTACCGCTCTGGAAGTGGGAAAGGGTGACCATGGATTTCGTAAGTGGATTGCCCTTAACGCCATCAAAGAAGGACTCGATTTGGGTGATTGTAGACAGGTTGACTAAATCTGCTCATTTCATCCCTGTACGTACTGATTATTCGCTTCAGAAGTTAGCCAAGTTGTATGTGGTAGAGATTGTGCGACTGCATGGGGTGCCAGTGTCTATCATTTCTGATCGAGATCCTAGGTTCACATCTCGGTTCTGGCAAAAGTTGCATGAGGCGTTGGGAACGCGGCTGAACTTTAGCACGGCTTTTCATCCTCAGACTGATGGTCAGTCTGAGAGGGTTATTCAGATTCTAGAGGATATGTTGAGGGGTTGTGTTATCGATTTTCGAGGCAGTTGGGAGGATTATTTACCGTTGGCGGAGTTTGCATATAATAACAGCTATCAGGCTAGTATCCGTATGGCACCTTACGAAGCATTTTATGGGCGTAAGTGTCGCTCACCTAGTTGTTGGACCGAATTGGGCGAGCGGCAAGTTCTTGGACCTGAACTGGTAGCGGAGACTGAAGAGAAGATCAAGGTGATAAGGGACCGTTTGAAAGAGGCATCTGATCGACAGAAGTCTTATGCAGATCTGAAGCGTAAAGAGATTGAGTATTCAGTAGGTGATATGGTTTTTCTGAAAGTTTCGCCTTGGAAGAAGATATTGAGATTTGGTAAGAAAGGCAAGCTGAGTCCGAGGTTTATTGGGCCTTATCGGGTTCTTAAGCGAGTGGGCCCGGTGGCGTATCAGTTAGAATTACCGCCAGAGTTAAATAGAATTCATGATGTGTTTCACGTATCCATGCTAAGGCGATATCGTTCTGATCCTACCCATATTCTACCAGTTGCAGAAGTAGAAATACAACCTGATTTGACTTTCGAGGAGGAGCCTGTGCAGATTCTGGATCGGGACATGAAGGTTTTAAGGAGAAAATCAGTTCCATTGGTGAAGGTTCTATGGCGTAATCATGGCAGAGAAGAAGCTACCTGGGAACCAGAGGAGGCTATGCGTCAGCAATATCCCCATTTGTTTGGATAAGGTAAATTTCGAGGACGAAATTTCTTTAAGGAGGGTAGAGTTGTAACGCCCTAATTTTTGGGTTTTCTTAGATTTATCATTGTCTATTAAAAATGTTTAAATGTTGGTAATTAGGTGTGTGATGCATGTTTGGGATGTGTTAATGGGCCTATGGAAGGCCCATGAGTTGGTTGGAAGCTCGGCAAAATTTTGAATTTTTGCCTTAGGGAAATAGGGGATCAGTGGGAATAAGTGTTTTAAGAAATTGTGTGCGAAATGTAGTACAAATGAATCAGTGGTAAAGTGGCAAGGGAGACGCCACTAGGTTCCTTAAAAGGTGGCGCCTAAATGAGCCTAGAGGTCAAGGGTTCAAGCGCCAGAGGTTGCAAGGTAGTGTTTTATTTTTTTGAGCTTGAGTAGGTAAGAGTTTGAAGCCGAATTGAACTCTGCTTGGAAGGGATTTGAATCGGTCAAAGAGTAAATCATGGAGGAGGTTGAGGAGCAAATCAGGGAGGTTTTGAATTTCAAATTGATGGCCGGCCAAGGGACTCTTGAGGGAAGGCAAATTCGGCAATGTGCCTAGGTAGCATTTTCGGCAAATAGGTGTTGATGTGTGCCGAATTCTTCTTTTAGTTTTTATGATTTGGTGCCGATTTTCCTTAGGTAAGTAAAGCTCCCCTTTCTTTGTCTATTTCTCTAGTGTGCTAGGTACCTTTCTTATTTTGCCATTTTGGTTCTCTCATCAAACTATTAGCCGAACCCTTAACCCACTCTTGAGCCGAATCTTCATTCAACTAAACACCTCCCTTGTTCTCTCTTCAACTCTCATCTTCTTTTCATCTTGCCTTCTCAAAACCGAAACCTATCTTACTGCCTCCTTCTTGGCCGAATCGAATAAGTTTTCTCCTACCCCTTCTCTTCAAGGCCTAAACCGAGTGCTCATTTGATTAAAATTCCCATAGCCGAATATTTTCTACAAACCGAAACCACATCTCCTTGTTACCTATTGATCAAAATCTTCTTATCTTTCTTCTTCTTCTTATTCTCCTTCTTCTTGATTCTTTAGCCAGCCGAACCTTATTCTTCTATCTCTTCTAGTTGTCGATTATCCCACCTGCTTTGTTGATTAAAACAACTAGAGCCCATATCACTTCCTCAAAAGCCGAAAGCACCTCTTTCTAACCCTTCTAAAGCCGAATACCTTTAGAGATATTCTTGTGGTGCTAGCGTTAGATCTGTGGTGGTTTTAGAGTAGACCGGAGATAGTAAAAGCGTGGAAGTGATACTCTGCAAGTGGTGGTATTGGTAAGTGATCTATTCACTACGTATTTTCGTCTATTAAATATCTTAAAGGAGAGACCGAAACCTATAGAGGGCATGTCGACATTTTTGTAAGATTCTAATATTATGGGTTGTTTCTTTTGCGCATGGAATAGCAAGAGGAGGTTATCAAGCGAGGAGTTTTGAAAGATAACGAGATTTAGTCTTTGATCGGCAATAAGGGGTAAGATTTCAATGTTCGGGCATGTTGGCCGATTATGATTTGTGGGAGAAGATCTTATATGTGGCCGAATCTTAGACTAACATTTAGTGGTTGATTGTAGGATTTCATTCGTGGGTTCTCCAGCGATTCCGACAGTTAACAGGTGTGTAACGTATCCCCATCATAGACTAGGATGGCTAAAAGCCGAAGAAAATCGAAACTATGCTAGGTGACCGATCAAAAGTGACCGAAAAGTCAGTCTTGGAAGGAAATAAGAGTAACCGATTACTCTGTTGTGGTCACATTAGGAATTGGCGTTGGCGAAATTGTAGAAGGTGCATTTCGAGCGTTTGGGTAAGTTGGGCTTTAATGGGCCAAGGCAGGCCCAATGGGCTTCCGAGCCCAAATTTGAATATGTTCATAAAGGACTTTCTGGTAAACTCGAATAGTAAAAAACTTGGTAAAGTTGGTAACTAAAACCTAAAATTTGGCTTATCGGACTTATCGACGGTATTGGACATAGTAAGGCCCATTAGGGGTTTTAGGCTAAAAAGGGCAAAATTGGAAATTTGGCTTAAGTAGACTTCCGAGGCTATTTAGGGACTGTTAGTCTATTAGACTGGCATAAAATCATTGGAAATAGGGAAAAGGACTAAAATACCCTTAAATATGGAAAATTACCAAAATACCCCTAGGTGTAAAAAGACTATTATACCCCTAGGATCAATTCTGCATGAAATGTATGATGTTATGTATCTACATGAATTAATTATTAATATGTATATATCCGATGCATAAGATGCTATATATTGCATGCTAGTATGATTGTATGTTGCATGGGGTATAGGTTATGATGGAGGAAGCGTTCTGGCAGCCTCGCTGCAATCTGGTGGCCTCGCCACATATTTTCTAGCAGCCTCGCTGCAATCTGGTGGCCTCGCCACATATTTTCTGGCAGCCTCACTGCAATCTGGTGGCCTCGCCACAATATGTATATCTGGTGACCTCGTCACAATATCTGGCAGCCTCGCTGCAAATATATCTGGCAGCCTCGCTGCAAATGTTATCTGGCAGTCTTACTGCAAATTATATCTGGCAGCCTCGCTGCAAATATCTGTGGTGTGTAGCGGTTGGGTGGGTCGAGTAGTCTCCCCACATGGTGTAAGGCTGGTACGGGGGTGTTAAGGATGGATCTGGGTTGGGTTTTTGTTTGCATAATGTTTATATCTGATCTGTTTCTGTTATGGGCCTTTGAGCTTAACCTGATTCCTGTAATGGGCCAAGGCCCAATTAACTCTGTTTCTGAGGCTTGATCTGTTTTGGCCTATGGTTGAGATAATGTTGCACACTGAGTTGTCAAGCTCACCCTCCTTTTTAATTAATCCCTGCAGGTAACCCTCAACCATAGTGGGCTTGGAGCTGCGAGAGATTCGGAGTGGCCACAGTATCTGCAGAACTGGTTTTCATTTTGTTTAAAGTATTTTATTATTAAGTTATTTTTGGGTTTTAAATTGGTAATAAGGCCGTTTTTTTAAATTTTCTTTATGGGTTTATTTTCTTTAATGTTTAAAATCCTGCTATATCGAATCTACTAGACGTAGGCTGCGCGGGTTTCAAAATCTCAACAATGTTTTCAAAACGCTTTACGATTAACTATGGATAACTTTAAGGATAAAAATGAACTGGTTTTTCACAAACTCACTAATGTGATTCGAACCTCACCTAAGTGACAACAAGTTAAAAGGTTATAAGCGTAGTTTAGGATCATGTGACACACCAGATCTGGTCATAACGTCCAGACCGGGTTTGGGGTGTTACAGAAGAGACTTGTGTTTTCAATGATAAAATTCTCAACTTAGAATAATTGAATCTTTAATGTTCTTCTGATTGAATATTTCATTGTGTGATTACATATGGATTAGTTTGAAACATTATTGATAGAGATTGTAGGTTCAGAAGAATGATTCTTATTTAGGGATTGAGATTTTGCTTGAGGACAAGCAAAGGCTTAAGTGTGGGGGTATTTGATAAATGCTAAATTATACATATTTTTACCTCATGTTTAGCCAATATTTTGGATGAATTATTATCAATTTTGTGAGAATTTTCTTTTAAGTAACTTATACATAGGAGAGCATAGGGAAGAGAAAAGAATAGAAAATGGACCTAAAATGAGGAAAATGGGCCAAAAATGACAAAACACACGGCCCAAAGAGTCACCACATGGCCGTGCCACATGAAGATCACACGGTCCAGCCTTCGACAAGCACGGCCAGGCCACACGGCCGTGCCCCCACCGATAGTTCCACACGGCCTTTGTCGAACTCACACGGGCGTGGCACACGGGCATGTTCTAGTCGTGAGGAATGGGAATGTCACTCGAATTGGGATGCTTAGAGGCTAAGAAAGACCCCCAAGAAGGTTCTATATAAAGACCCCATTAGGCAATAGGCGAAAGACACTATATACACCTTTAGATACAGAATTTTAGATTTCTTCTCATCTTTCTGCCACACAGAGGGTAGAAGCAAGGGATTACTCCAGAATAGAAGCGGACTGATTCATCTTGGAAGCTGAAATTCTGCAGCAACATAGAGGATCTTCCTAAATTCCTTCAGGGGTTTTTGGTTTCTTTTATATTTTGCTATTTTATATCTTCTGAGATGTTTTCTTTCTTTATTATGAACAAAACCCCTCAAATACTTAAGGGGGATGAAACCTAAGACAGATCTTGTTATTTATTCTTGATTTATTTGATAAATACTTGAATTGTTCTTAATTATGTGTTCTTCATTCTTGATTTAATAATCCTAGGCATTACTTCAAGAATTAGATGTGCTTAGAGGAGAGGAGCAAAAGTCCCTGTGATAAAAGTAGATATACCATAATTAAGCAGAGTTGCATGCAACCCTAGACATAGGGCAACATAAATCTGCCAGATTAGGGTCAAACCTAATATGGGGAGCCATAGATCTAATTAATGCAACCTAGGGAGTTAATTAATAAAGGAACTTTAATTAACAACTTAGGCCTAGTTACTCTACGCCTCAACGGAGGGTTCAGCATAGGTTAGGGATCTCTACGGATCAAGTCAAGTAAATAAATCATATAGTTCAAGGAAACAATAACAAGTGACGTCTAGGTGGATTCTCCCTTGAGTATTGTCCATATCAATCAGTTTTTCCCCAAAAGTTTTCCCAGTTTACTCTTTGTGCTTTCTTAGTTTAGTTTAGAATTAGTTTAAACAAACCCTCTTTTATTCTTAGGCTAGATAATAGAAAGGAAGTAAGTAATAGTACTTTTGGTTCCCTTGGGTACGATAACTCAGTTTTGCCACTAAACTATACTACTGTTTCACAGGTGCGCTTACCTTTAAGGACGTGATATTAGTTAGTTTTGGTGTGATATGTCTTATAAATTTTATTACTTAATATCGCGAGTCATTATCATGTAGCACGTATGAGTCTAGCTATACATGCCATAAAATGATTAAATGATAGTGTGATGACTTCTAACAGTTGAAATGTGCTTTTCGTATTGTAATGAATTCTGATCTCGATCGAGCTATAGCAGATGGTAATGAGAGGATTGAAACATGCTTATGATGTGTCAAAATTGAGAAAGGTGTGAATAGAAATATGATATACTTTTGAAGTGTTGATATGCTATGTGAAATGTATTAAAATGTGAATAAATATGGATAAAACTCAGTGATGTGTATTCGGGCCTTCGTACCTAGCAGGCTTCGTGCCGGTGATGTGTATTCGGGCCTTCGTGCCTAGCAGGCTTCGTGCCAGTGATGTGTATTTGGGCCTTCGTGCCTAGCAGGCTTCGTGCCGGTGATATGGTTTAATGAATGAAAATGCATAAATTTTATATGTATTTTTAATTTATAAATGCTTTTTAATAAGTGACAAAATAATTTTATGTTATGAATTTAATATTTTGAAATATTGGTGATAAAAACAAGAGGCATTTTGTTCTTCTCTCTTTGGTTGTCTTTCAATAGCTGAAACTAAGAGGAAATAGAGAAAGAAACACAAGCATTTGGCCTTTAGCTAACTTGCATTCAAGGTAAATTTCATGTGTTTTATTTAGTGTTTTTGGTGAAATTAGCATGGCTAGAGCATGGTTTAGATGGCCCATCTTTGGAATTTTGAATGTGTTTTGTCATGGGTATTTGGCCATGAGAAGGATTGAAGAAATGGTTGTGATTTCCATGCTTAGAAGTAGAAATGGTGGTAATAGACATGGTAGACTTGTTATTTTGCTTCTATATGTGATTTTTAAGTCATTGGGTTGTACGGTCCTTATGGAAATTGAGAGAAATTTTTTATTAGAAAACCGAATGTTGGTGAGTAAAATGTTCAATGTCCTTTAGAAAGATAATCGGCAATTGAAAGTTTGGGATTTTAGCTAAATGTTAAAATTATGCATTTGTGTGAGTATTTACCGATTTTTAACTTGAAGATGAGTGGAGTTTATATGCTCTATGTAATTGTTATGTCTTGCAATTGTTAAAGGCTTGGATGTTAAACTTAGTTACTTTTATAATGGTCGAATGAGCTTACAAAATTGAACAGAGATTAGTTGATAAATAAAGGTTGATTTGAGTTTACTTTGAGCTTTTGTAATCTTGTTTTGTAAAGTATATTTATATTTATAAATCATCTTATGAATTCAGCCATTGAAGGATTTGAAATTTGAGCATGTGGTGAGCGTGTTAACAGTAGGCAAATTGATTAATATGTGTTTGAAGCATGTTTTGTGATGAATTGAATTAGAGTGTTTGATGCTTTAGTTTATAGATGGTCATTAGATGAGCTTGTTAAATTTTGGTAATTAGGACTTTGTAAATTAAATGGTCTTCAGCAATGGTACTTTTATATGAAGAATTCGGTATTAAATGATATAAGTGTTTTTGAGGTAGCATGCTTGTATGTATGTGCAATGACCGATTGAGAACTTAAATGAATTGGTAACATTCGACTAGTTTGATAAGTAAAGCAATTTGAGGTAGATGTTTAATCGGTTGGTGAAATGGCTAAAAAGAATTTGTAAGGAAATTTGTTAAGGCTGAATATGCCATGGAAATTAGTTTGAAAATGGGTTGAGTTGCTTGAATGATTTGCCGAATATGAGCTAAGTGATGGTTGTGTTTTATTTAGCTATAAAAAGGAGTTTTTGAAATGTACAATTGTGAATGGATTTAGGAAGATATTTTTTGGTAGTCAAAAAGAGGTTTTGACACTAGTTTATATGCTTGTAAAATGTTTAGTTAAAGGCTAGAAATTGATATGTGAATTTTAATCTATGCTTGAACATTTGGCTGAATGGTATTTGTGTGAATGAAATGAGTAATGTCTACGTTTTAAAACAATTGTGGTCATGACTAAAGTGATGTCTTAGAAATCTTATGTGATATGCATATTATATATATATATGTATATGTTTTATGTATGTACCTTGTTACAACTTAAGGGACATTCGGCTATAAGTAAGCATGGTAAGATTTTGATAAGTGAACTTTGTTTAATTTTAGCTCAAGAGCAAAGGACTTCAAATACGGATAGAGGGAAAAGCTAAAGTACTCAAATAATTATTTCCAATCGTTCAACAACTATTAAAGGTAAGTTCTTAAGCGCTTAAATTAAAATGTTTTTGTTAAATTATGGAAGAAATGAAATGAACCTCTATAATATAAGCATAGCATGATAATTTCTGAATGTAAATTGATAAAGTAGCGTACGTGATTGATAAAGTTACGATATGTTATATGCACATTTAAGTGAAAACATGTGTGGAAGCATGATATAAAGAATGAAGGTGGGATTTGATAGTATAAGGCGAATGTGGCATAAATAATTCAATGAGAATTTTGAATATGGAATGAGTACCGAATGTATTATGAGATGAATTATGGTTTAATGTTATAAAGTAAGTGGAAATACTAATGTGATTGGGAAATTGAATAAATGAAATTGAGACTTTAGTAAATTTTAAGTGTTTAAACATAAGTATTAGTGAAGGTTACAGGCTATATCTTGATAATTAAATGTCTCGAATTATATATGCGTATTATCGAATGATACGTGCATGTGGAATAAAAGCTATATAGTTAACATGAGTAAATTATCAAATGTGAGTATGATATAGAAATGCCATAATAGATGTGCTTATTTACCGAATGGCTAATGTGGAAAAATGTATAAGATATGTATATGTGGGGAGGCCGAAATGGCTAATGTTAAATGTGTGTAAGTTATATATATATGTGTGTACTTAGTGAGGTCAAATGGCTAATGAGAATGTTGAATGGCCTAATGGTTATTATAGAATGAAAGCAAATTATGTGTTGTATGAGTAGGTGCGAATAAAAGTATCATCCTATTTAAGACGTTTGTGTTAGGTGAATATTAAAAGTATATGAAATGATATATGAATAATTTTGGGAATTGACTATCGTACGATATTATTCGGGTCTATGACCTAGTAAGCTTCGTGCTGGTAATATATCCAGGCTAAAGTCCCGTAGGCTTCATGCTAGTAATATATCCAGGCTAGAGTCCCACAGACTACATGCTGGTGATATGTTCTGTTTTAAAGTCCTGTTGGTTTTCGAGCCGGTAATGAATACAGGTTCTTGAACCTAGCAGGCTAAGTGCTGTCGAATTATTTCAAACTAAAGATTATTTGCATACCTATAAGGTAATGATAAAATTAGTTACATGAAAATCTATCAAGTTGAATTGTATTCGGCTAGATGTGCAAATACAAGGTATGAATTGTATTCAGTCATTTTACGTATATGTGATAAGGAATATGTGTGGTCCTTTAGGTACCTATACGGAAATTTAATATTTGTCATGTTGAATGCATATGAACAATGGTTAGCAATTGTAGGCGAATAAAGACTAAGTATTATGCACATGATGCTTACTTACTATGTGAATTTGACTTCGGGTGATTTATGAATGTGCTTTGGGAGTCAATTATGAAATGGTTATGTGTTACACTAAATGCGTATTGATTCTATGAAATTATTCATGAAAGATTATGACATGAACATGTGAATCCAAATATGGAAATTGAATGTGGTTATAGAATTATGATTTAGTTCGATTGATTGAATTAGAAGTAGCAATGAAGCTTTTAGATACAAAAGAATATATGATCTCAAATTTGGAAGAGATAAATAAATTATATGTGCATACATAGGGTTTGAACTATTTGACTGAATGGCGGTATCCCTTGATATTGTTAAATGTGATTTGTGCAAGGTCCGAGACTATGAGATTTAGTAATGAAACAACAATTAAAGATGTTCCGTACACTAAGTTGGCTAGGTATGTATCATGTACTTGTATGTGACCTTAATTTGGATTGAATCAAAAGTATATAAAGTAATGCATATGCGAATAAGTGTACGAATATAAATGTGACCACATACATGTGACTATGATATATTTGGCCAATATGTGATGTCATGAGAACATATTTGATTAAACTATAATAAAGGGATTTAGATTTAAGTGAAATTATATGCTAATGATGTCTTGTGTGCTTGCGAATATTCGACCATCTTGGTTATTATCATGAAAATGTATGTGTATTAGTTAAGCGAAGTGTTTATTGAAATTATAGTTCGTTATGAAGCTCTAAGTTGACCTCATTGAATAGAGGAAATGGATGATAAATGATGTTGGATGAAAACATTTTGTGATGTTAAACTCAAGGCCAAAGAAAATGTCAATTAAACTATGTGCAATTATGGTTAGGTATATTCAGCCAAATGAGACTTTACTTAGATCTTTTGTATAAAAGATAATTGTATTTGATTCAGCAAAGTTACTGTTTTGCTTATGACTTACTAAGCTTATGAAAGCTTACTTCGTTTGTTTCGTGTTTCTATTTTATAGATCGTGGACTCCTACTACCAGCTCGGGGATTGTCAGTAGTTTATCACACTATCTACTATTGTGGTAATCAAATGATTCGGACTTAGCTTATGGCATGTATAGGATAGACTGTAGTAGAAGGATATCTTGACTATCGTTTATAAGCTATGCGAATATGGCATCCTTTGGAAGTTTACTTTTATAAGTTATAAATTTGATCTTTGTTTGTGTCTAGAAATTTTGTAAATGAATGATCTTTATTCAAGAAAATGTTCAAAATTTTACTGTTTTGATCTGTTTTCTAATTTCCGGTAAAGCCTCGTCCTATTCCGGCGACGGTTACGGGATAGAGGTGTTACAATTTCAAACAAATCCACAGGTAATCATACAATGATAATTCAATCAGAAGAGCATTAAAGATTCAATTACTCTAAGTTGAGAATTTTATCATTGAAACATAAGTTTTCTCCTTTCTCCTAAGTAACTATCTCTCCATCTTAATTAACAGGAGTTGACATCTTCACTAAAAATTCACTCTATCCACTCAAGGTGTTTAGGGTTCAAGAATTTAGTACTCTCTAGTCAACCTGAAAAGTTATTACCATAGGCTTGCTAGAAAATCAGATCTCCACCACTGTGGATTGATATGATACATCAATCAAAAGATCTTTCAATGGTTGTAATGGGGCTTGGTTAGGGGTGTTGTCACAGGCTACAAAAGAAGGTGAGAATCGAGATTGAATTGAAGAATTATCTAGCTAGAAAAATATCTTTCACTGGAACATATTTCTCGAGCTAATTCTTATGATAACATTATTTCTGCCTTGGTAGCCTTAAAATAGAAATGTGCAAAAACTATTTGGACTATTACAGATTAGAACTGAACTAATACATACGTTTTTTTTTAATTAAGAACAATTCAACTAAATATACTAAATTGAATAAAACTTTACAATCTGGAAAAGAGAATAAAGCTAGATGAAAATTTCAACTCAAATCTCGACAAAAATAGGGGTTAGAATAATTCAATGGAATTCAACAAAAAATGGGTGAAAGGTTAATATTAGAGGTAAATCAAAGAAAAGGTTGTTAGGCTCAATAGGGTTTACTAGGGGTTAATTTATAGATGTAGGCTTTTGTCGAGTAAGTGGGTTAAATCCTAGGTGCCTTTATCATTTCAGTGTATCAAATCAATGATGTGGTCTCGACATGTAAAATCAAAGCAAGTTCGAGAATAACAAATTAGTATTAACTTACTCAAAGCAATAATAAAAGTGAGCACGAAAGAATGTATGCTTAAAAGGCTCAAAAATCTCACCAGAATTATGGCTTTTGATGTCAATCCTGTGAATTTCAAATCTCAGGATAACACTTAGAATTAGGGAAAATAACTAATGAAAAAAATTGTGGTTCTCAAAAATTTCAACTTATCATGCTTGATTCCCTAATGTTTTAAAGTTTGAATAATCAAAGTACAAGCACCTATGGCTTAATTCTCACATATCAATAAAAATCATAAATCAATCAGAATATATCCCTAATAGGAGATTGAAGATAATGCAAAGAGTGAAAGTGAGAATTTGAGAACAATGTAAAATGTTAGTAAAAAAAAGTTCAGGGATTTCAAAGAGAGTGTAAAGACTGAAAATAGATTCCCCCCACACTTAAGATGTACATTGCCCTCAATGTACAAAGATAACATTAGTAGCAATAGAAGCACAAGATCATAAGATAGGGAAATGCATGAAACTCCCTGAATTTTGGATGAATTTGTGAGACGGAGATTGGAATTGGAAGAGCCGGCAATTGTGGCAGGGTGTTCCCATTTTCATATGGATTTGAGCTGTAGAGCTCCTTTGAAACTGCGAATGTATTTATTAGTTGTGGGGAATTTGGATCAAGAGAGATTACTCGTTAGGGGTTGGCTGATATGAAAAAGAAGTGAAATAAAATAAAATAAAGTTCTAAAAATACTAATATTCAAATAATGAAAAAGATAAAATGAACTAAAAATAAAAAATAAAAATAAAAGTAAAAAGGAAAATAAAGTTAGAAGAAAAGAAAAGGTAAAAATATGGATCAGTTTAAAATAAAAATTAAGATAAAAATAAAGTTAAGAGGAATAGAAATCTCTAACCTTCAGGTGGATCACATAGTGGTGGTGGTGAAGTGATGTGAAGGTGCTGGCATATCTACTGTAGTGTGGCATCGATGTGATCGAAGCGCTGGAAGCATTGCTGCTAAAATCGGGATAGGCGCTTAGATATGTCAGAATAGGTGGCTACTGCATGAGATGGGCGGCGAGGGAGTGGCGGCTCGGTGGGTGCATCTTCCTCTTGTGGTGGTGGTGGGACATCATCAGGAATGTCCTCAAGATCCTCACTATCCTAGATGAGGTGATACTGAAAAGGGCTACCTCCTGGCTTCCGCTCGATCATCCTCATGTGAAGCATGGTCTGAATGCCTTGTGGGGACATCTTGCCCACCAAAGTATATGAGGATGTCTGGGCTGCAGTATTGAATAGGCCAAAACAGTGGCCTAATCTCGTGATGTATGGGCCCATAGAAATTACGCCCTTGCGGTGCCTCTCTATCTGATGCTGGATTGCATGGGCGATGAAGTAGGCTAAGCTGATAACATGCATGTTTGCCATACACCATAGGAAGTAGGCGTCGTAGGTACGGACGACTCCTGTGCTCTCTCCCCTGTCGGTTAATGTGTGTGCAAGAAGAGAATGTAGATACCTCAGGGACAGGATAAAGTTAGTCGCTTTAGAATGACTAGGGTCGTATGTTAATGACGTAGGGGCTAGCGCCTCCCAACACCTAGATGGTGCTAAATGAATGTGGCGGTGAAACGTGGAGAGTTCCTCCTCTTCCATAAATTGCTTGGTATAGAGATCAAGAGCTATGCCGAATTCTAGGTCACTAAGCTGTCGCACGAAACCTCCTAGATGGAACTGTACTGTCCCTGGATCATCGTATCTATTCATCACGGTCTGGAGGTGAAATGTGGAACAGAACTGGAGTGTGAGTTCCAAGTATGTGGGTTCCACGATCTGAAAGAACTGTGCCCACGGATCGGTCATTAAGAGGGCCCTGACCTCGTCCACTAGGTGTATTTGCTCGAGGGCAGCCCAATCTATGCATCAGCCAGTGGTTAGAGTGCGAGCTCGGAGTAGTTCATATCTCTCCTCCTGTAAGGCTTGTGAAAATTAGAGGAGAGGATGGCAGTTCTCGGTAATGGGTCATGAGGATGAACCACTGGGTCCCTTCCGTTTCTGTGAAGCGGGGACGGCAGCTTTTTTACCGCGCGATGATGACATGATGCCTAAAAACAAATATTAAACATTAGACCTAAAGATTGAAATTAAATTGAATACAAATCTAAATATAAATAATAAATATGTAGATTAGAATGATAATGTTCCTAAAAATAGGGACTAACCTAAATAATATAGATTATTCATCCTAATGTGATATTAAAGATAAGCAACATGAGTATGTATTTATACTAAATGCATGAGATAAATGGCAATCAAGTGTGATGTTAAGTGGTATGCAATCATGAAATGTTCTATACTATTCTAGATTATTCATCCTAGTGTAACAAATTCCATGCTTAAATTAATTCTAAATCTAAAAATAAATAAAATAGATTAGTAAAATTTAAAAAGAAAAATGAGAAAAATAGAACCAAATGGGAAATGTGCACGGTCGTGGGCGAGATTCCAAACGGTCGTGGGGTACTTTTCATGGGCGTGGGCTAGTCTTATACGAGCGTGGTGGTGCTTTGAGGGTTGGAGGCGGCATTTATGGTGGTTGGGAAAGAGTTTGGATGAGAGGATTTGGGGTTTGAGTGAAGGAGAAAGTGAATAGTGATCCATTATTTATAGTTTTTGGGTCACACGGGCATGGCACACGCCCGTGTGACTCAGGTTTTGCCTGTGTGATTCGAAACTTGGTGGTTTTGGCGTGCTTGGTTTGAAACACACGCCCGTGTTGACCATCTCACACGGCCGTTTGCGATCATGTTCACTTTTCACATAGTCGTGTAAGCGGTCACACGGCCATTTGCGATCGGTTCTTATTTAATCACACGGTCATCTAGGTAGTCACACAATCGTGTCTAAATTGACAGTGTTGGCAATAGCTTGGGGACACGGGCATGTGGCTTTGTGTAAGCCCGTGTCTAAGTTGAAAGGTTTCCACGGCCGTGTCGCACGGCCGTGTCAATTTGTCGATAGCCCGTGTTTTTGGGAAAATTGTGCTCTGTTTACACACGGCCTGGGTGCACGACCGTGTCTTTGCTTAAAATGTTCACACAGCCTTAGGCACGCCCGTGGGCATGGTCGTGTGGTCCTAAATTTCTGCATTTAAAAAGGGTTAGTTGATGCATGAAAAATACTAAAATTTTAAAGAAAGAAAAGTTACTAAGTTAGTGCTCGGGTTGCCTCCCGAGAAGCACTTATTTAGAATCTAAGCTCAACTCTCCCTAGATGTATCACGAAGGGATTTCGTGGAGCAGAAGCTCCTTCCTATTATCTTTAAAATTCTCACCTCTATAATGTTTAAGCCTATGGCCGTTTACCTTAAACGTATCGTGGTTTGGGTGAGTTACCTCAATTGTGCCATATGGAAAGATAGTTTGAACAATGAATGGACCTGACCACCTTGACTTGAGTTTTCTAGGAAATAGTCTCAGCCTTGAGTTGTAAAGTAAGACAAGATCACCCGTTTTGAACAGCGTAGGTTGTTTCAGTCATTTGTCATGACGTCGCTTCATGGCTTCCTTATATAGTCGTGAGCTCTCGTAGGTAGTGTAACACCATTCATCTAGTTCATTTAACTGTATTAATCTTTTCTCACCTACAAGCTTGAAATCAAGGTTTAAAAATTTGATAGCCCAAAATGCTTTATGTTCAAGTTCAAATGGCAGATGGCAACTTTTTCCGTAGGCAAGTTTATAGGGAGATGTACCTATGGGTGTTTTAAAAGCAGCTCTATAGGCCCATAAAGCATCGTCTATCTTTCTTGACCAATGTTTTGTATTTGTTTCTATTGTTTTCTCTAAGATGCATTTTTAGTTCTCTATTTGTCACTTCGACTTGGCCACTGGTTTGTGGATGATAAGGGGTAGCTATTCTATGGTGTACCTCATACCTTTTTAAAACTTATTCAAATTGGGCATTGCAAAAATGGGTGCCCCTATCACTAATAATTATCCTAGGTGTTCCAAATCGAGAGAAAAGTTTCTTCAAAAATCATACTACCATTCTAGCATCATTAGTAGGTAAGGCTTAGGCTTCCACCCATTTTGACATATAATCTACTGCTACTAGGATGTACTTATTCCCAAATGAAGTAGGGAATGGACCCATGAAATCAATACCCCATACATCAAATATTTCGCATGAAAGTATATAGCTCTGAGGTATTTCATTATGTTGATAAATATTACCTATTCTCTGGCATTTATCATAAGAGGTCACATAC
This sequence comes from Gossypium stocksii, assembly GCA_020496765.1. Taxonomy (NCBI): domain Eukaryota; kingdom Viridiplantae; phylum Streptophyta; class Magnoliopsida; order Malvales; family Malvaceae; genus Gossypium; species Gossypium stocksii. Next base: position 32,123,433 of record CM035624.1, read on the forward strand.
CTGTTGGCATCCCTGAAAAGTGTAGGCCAATAAAAGCCTGATTCGAGTACCTTATGAGTAGTTCTAGCTCCACTGTGATGTCCTCCTGTGGGTCCTGAATGATAATGATTTAAAATCTGGTATGCTTCTGTTTCAGCAACGAATCTTCGAATAACCTGATCTGCACAAATTCGAAAAAGAAAAGGATCCTCTCAAAAGTAGTTTTTCACATCAGCGAAGAATCACTTCTTTTGCTGATGGGTTAGCCCTTTTGGGGTTATGTTAGTTGCTAAATAATTTGCAAAATCGGCAAACCAAGGAATTGCTGCATCTGCTATTGTTCTTCAGGGAACAAGTCGTTTATTTTATCGAGGTACTTGGGTTGTGTGTTTTCTAATCTTGAAAGGTGAACTGCTGCCAAGTTTTCAGCTCATTTATTGTCGTTTATTTCTAAATCGAATTCCTGTAACAATAGAATCCATCTTATTAATCAAGGTTTTGCATCAGTTTTAGTTAAAAGGCAGCGAAGAGCAGAATGGTCAGTATAAACAATGACTTTTGACAAAATCAAATAAGATCTGAATTTGTCAAATGCAAAAATAACGGCGAGCAATTCTTTTTCTGTGGTAGTATAGTTTGCTTGAGCAACTCTCAAAGTTCTGCTAGCATAATAAATCGGTTGAAAGTGCTTGTCTCTTCGCTGTCCGAAAACTGCACCTACTGCAAAATCACTTGCATCGCACATTAGTTCAAAAAGTAGATTCCAATTAGGTGAAATCATAATTGGGGCATTGACTAGCTTTTCCTTAAGAGCGTTAAAAGATTCTAAACATTCGTGGTCAACATTGAAAAGCACGTCTTTTTCTAGCAATTTTGTCAAAGGCTTAGCTATTTTAGAAAAATCTTTAATAAGTCTATGATAAAAACCGACATGTCCTAAAAAGCTTCTTATTGCCTCAACTGAATTAAGGGGAGGTAATTTTTCAATGATTTCAACTTTTGCTTTATCTACCTCTATCCCTTTACTAGAAATTTTATGTCCTAATACAATACCCTCTTGGACCATAAAGTGGCATTTTTCCTAGTTTAGCACTAAATTTGTCCCTTCACATCTTATCAAAACACGTTTTAAATATTAGGACAAAGTTGGAAAGAATTATCGAAAACTGAAAAATCATCCATAAATACCTCCATGATGTCTTCCACAAATTCGTTGAAGATAGCTAGCATGCATCGCTGAAAAGTAGCAGGAGCGTTACATAAACCAAAAGGCATTCTACGATAAGCAAACGTACCGTATGGACATGTGAATGTCATTTTCTCCTGGTCTTCTAGGGCTATCGAGATTTGGAAGTAACTAGAGAGGCCATCTAGGAAACAATAATACATGTGACCTGATAATCTTTCCAACATCTGATCAATAAGAGGCAAGGGAAAATGATCTTTTCGAGTTGCGTCATTTAGCTTTCTATAATCAATGCAAACTCTCCATCCAGTGACTATTCTTGTAGGTATTGACTCTTTGTTGTCATTAGACACCACAGTCATGCCTCCCTTTTTAGGAACAACCTGCATAGGACTTACCCAAGAACTGTCGAAAATAGGATAAATAATACCTGCATCTAGAAGTTTAATTACCTCAGCTTTTATGGCTTCCTTCATGTTGGGATTCAATCATCTCTGAGCTTGCACTGATGGTTTATATTCATCTTCCATTAAAATTTTGTGGGTGCAAAAATAAGGATTAATTCCCTTAATATCTGAAATTTTCCAAGCTATAGCCTGCTTGTGCCTCCTTAACACGTGGAGTAATTCCTCTTTTTCTGCAATGCTCAAATCTGATGCGATAATAACTGGTAAAGTTGAATCTTCCCCTAAAAAGGCATATTCTAAATGTTCTGGCAGTTGCTTCAACTTTAATTTAGGGGGTTTATCAATGGAAGGTTTCTGTCTCAACTCATCATTCATCTTATACTTTCATAACTTATGTGTCTCGTGATAATTTCATTAGAATCTAACTCCTTTCTTACTTCTTCAATTTCAGTGCTGGCTTTATCTTCCCCCCGCCTTGAACAAGACACAGTTCCAACGTGTCTGCGAGAGAGAGTTCCTGAAAATTATCTTGAACAAAGTAATCAATAATATCAACAAAATATAAGAAATCATCTTGTTCTTTAGAAAATTTCATAGCATCATAGATTTTAAAAATGACTTCTTCCTTACCAACTCTAAGTACTAATTTACCATCCCCTACATCAAAAACAGCTCTAGCGGTGGCTAAGAATGGATGTCCCAAAATTAAAGGTACCTCAATATCCTCATCCATGTCAAGCACAACAAAATCAACAGGGAATATAAATTTATCTACCTTTACTAGCACATCTTCGATGATTCCCCTAGGACATTTAACAAATCTATCAACTAGTTGAATACTCATCCTAGTGGGCTTTGGTTCCCCTAGACCTAGTTGCTTGAACATTTTTTAAGGCATAAGATTAATGCTAGCACCTAAATCAGCTAAGGCTTTATCAATAAGTAAACTACCAATTAAACAAGGAATAGTAAAACTCCTTGGATCTTTCAATTTTGCCGGCAATTTATTTTGGAGAATAGCTGAGCTTTCCTTATTGAGTTCCACTGTAGCTAATTCTTCCAACTTCCTTTTATTTGTCAGAAGTTCTTTAAGGAACTTCGTGTACTTTGGCATCTGCGAAATTGCTTCAACAAAAGGTAAGTTAATGTGTAACTGTTTAAAAAGTTCAAGAAATTTACCGAATTGAGCGTTTATATGGTCTTTCTTCAACTTTGCTGGATATGGAATAGGCAGTTTGTATTCCTTGAGTGTTGGTGGAGTGTTTTCCTTAGGTTCCTCTACCTTGTCTCCTGAAGATTCTGGAACAGACTTCTTTTCTAGTTCAGCTAGTACTTTCCCATCTCTTAAAGTAATTGCTTTGACATGTTCTCTGGGATTTGACTCGGTATTACTTGGTAGTCCACCTTGTGGTCTTTCTGAAATTAATTTCGCAAGTTGACCGATTTGATTCTCAAGCCCTGGAATTGATGCTTGCTAGTTTTTTAGTGTCATTTTAGCGTTTTGAAAATGGGTTTCTGATGCGGCCATAAATTTGGTGAACATCTCTTCAAGATTCAGCTTTTTCTCTTGTTGTGGTGGTGGCTGCTGAAATCTCAGAGGAGGCTGTTGTCTTTGATTTCCTTGTCCTCCCCATGAAAAATTAGGGTGATTTCTCCAACCTGCATTGTAAGTATTACTATAAGGATTATTTTGGGGTGTAGAATTGTTACCCATATAGTTGGCTTGCTCAATTTCTATGCTGTGTCCATAATATGAGTAGTCTGGATTGAAAATATTTCCTGGGGTTCTGTCACACTGCATAACTGGCTGTGCCTGCGTAGAACCAACAAAATTATCAATTTTTTTATTTAAAAGCTCTACTTGGTTAGTAAGCATAGTGACAACATCAATATTATAAACTCTTGCAGCTTTTGTCGGCTTTGTCCTTATGACTTGCCACTGATAGTTATTCAGTGACATCTCTTCAATAAATTCATAAGCTGCTTCGGGTGTTATATTGTTGATTGTTCCTCCTGCAGCTGCATCGATCATTTGCCTTGTTGAAGGATTCAAACCATTGTGAAAGGTTTGAACTTGTAGCCACAAAGGTAGCCCATAATGAGGGCACCTTCTCAAAAGATCTTTGTATCTCTCCCAAGCATCATAAAGTGTTTCTAAACCCATCTGCACAAAAGAAGAGATACCATTTCGTAATTTAGCTATTTTAGCTGGAGGAAAATATTTAAGTAAAAATTTTTCTGTCCTCTATTCCCATGTAGCGATTGAGCCTCGTGGTAAAGAATTTAACCACTGTTTGGCTTTATTTCTCAAAGAGAATGGAAATAGCCTTAGACGAATGGCATCATAAAAAACGCCATTAATTTTAAAAGTATCACAAACTTCCAAAAATTTGGCTATGTGTGAATTTGGATCTTCATCCTGTAAACCGTCAAACTGCACCAATTACTGTATCATCTGAATAGTGTTAGGTTTTAATTCAAAATTATTAGCAGCAATAGCAGGTCTAATAATGGTAGTTTGAGTACCAGCCAAACTAGTTTTAGCATAATCATACATAGTACGAGGCGCTTCATCTTAATTCACTAGTTGTGCCACTATTGCGGGAGGTGGTGGAATGTTTTTGTTTGTTTCCATCTCTTCTGTAGGTTCTAGTCATTGTTATTGTCCTTGTTCTAGATAATGTAGGCTTCTTCTGATCTCTCTACGAGTTCTACGAACTTTCGCTTCTAAATCTTCGTCAAAAAGCAATGGTCCTGTTGGGTTGTTTCTAGTCATAAAATACCTAGAAGGGAAAAAGCAAAGAAAATTAAAATAGAATAAAAAATAAAATAAATAAAAATTGAAAATAAATAAATATAGTAATGGCTAAAGTAATAGAAATCGAGTTTTTGTAATATTTTAGTTCCCCGACAATGACACCCAAAACTTGATACTCACTATGTTAAGTAATAAAATTTATAAAAACTGATCACACTAAAAACTAACTAATATCACGATTTTAAAGGCAAGCGCACCTATCGAACAGTAGCATAGTTTAGCGACAAGACCGAGTTATCGTACCCAACGGAACCAAAAGTACTAGTACTTACTTCCTTTCTATTATCTAGCCTAAAAATAAAAGAGGGTTGTTTGAAACTAATTCTAAAAACTAAGTAAAAGTGCACAAAACGTAAAGTGGGGAAAGACTCTTTGGGAAAACTGATTGATATGGGCAATACTTAAGGGAGAATCCACCTAGACTTCACTTGTTATTAACTTCTTGAACTATACAATTTCTTCACTTGACTTGATCCGTAAAAATCCCTAACCTATGTTAATACCTCTGTCGAGGATAAGAACAACTAATCCTAGGTGGTTAACTAAAGTTTCTTTATTAATTAACACCCCTAGGTTGCATTAATTCGATCAATAGATCCCCTTATTAGGTTTGACCCTAATCCGGCAGATTTATGTCGCCTTATGTCTAGGGTTCCATGCAACTCCACTTAATTATGGTAGATGTAACACCCCAAACCCGGCCCAAACGTTATGGCCAAGTCTGACGTGTCACATTGAAAACATTAAAAACACAAGTTCTGATCTTAAACCTTTCTTAAAGAATTTGATGATAACTTTTAAAAGACTAAAGTGAATGGAAGCTGTGCACCAGGTAGGTATCCGAAACAGAGGAGGTGAGCCATGAAGGCTGCTTAAATACCAAGCTCTTGATTGGATCCAATCCTCGACATGCCCACAACCATTGCCACACTTTAGGTTATTGATAATTTTGAAAATATCTCGAGATGGAGTTTGTTCAAAGTGATGTCTTAGTTAAAAAGTTATATTTTATCTTTGTAAGATTTGAAAACCGAGAGTTGTTTAAAAACGCAACCTAGATCTAGCCCATTTTAAGATATAAATAATAACGCAGAATTCAAAGTTCAAAACCAACCAAATCCAGAAAGAAATTAGTTAAAATGGCCTTATTACAACCCAAAAATAAATAATAAAATTTAAATAAAACTTTTAAAAGAAAGTCCAATTGCACATCATGGCCACTCTGAATTCCCACCGGCTCCAAGTCTCCACATCAAGGCTCACCTGCAAGGTTGAAGAAAGGGGGTGAGTTGAAAACTCAGTGTGCAACAAGCCCTTTCAGAGCCCAAATCCACACTTGCACAATTTTTCATTTTTTCATCATATACTGGGCCGTAGCCTTTCGGTTAACTGTTACTGGGCCGAAGCCTCTCAATTACTCATATTACTAGGCCAAAGCCTTTCTGTACACGGTATGGCCCTTAGGCCCATTTCAATATCACATATGACAAAACATGTATGTATGCAAAACCCGTTTGGGGAGACTACTCAACCCACCATCCTCTACTCTCCACCCGTACCAACCAAACTCTCCATGTGGGGAATAACTCAACCCACCCAGCCAAACTCTCCACTGGCAGCATAGCTGCTTAATCATGTAACTGGAGGCCAAGCCTCTTTTAATAACTGGGGCAAAAGCCCTTTTCGGTAAACTGGGGCAAAGCCCTTTATCACTTCCTCCATCATATAAAACCCAACCCATGCATATAATGAATCAAATAGTGCATATCATGTCATAGCATGTAAAATAACAATACCACAATCATCATATTCAGAATGAAACCCTAAGGGTAAAATAGAGATTTTCATATAGGGGCAAAATAGTCATTTTCCATGCTTAGGGGTAATTTCGTAATTTTACCAACTATTATGGTTTTCCATGTTTATTCATCAATTCCAAGTGTTTAAACAACAGTTTTTAGCCTATTATAGCGCATTCAAGTTATTGGGCCCAAAACCCCTAATGGGCCCTTCGTAGCCGATTTAGTCATTTAGGTCCTTTTTAGCCTAAGTTACGCAACGGTACTAAAAGTTTAACATGCAATTCAATCAGATTCCATTTTTACCAATTTTACCCAAATGGGCCCACAAGCCCATTGGGCCCTATTTTAGCCCATCGAGGCCCAACGTACCAACCTGCACGAAACCGTGCTCTTACCTGTTCCATCACTCTCGTTTACTGTGTTCATCGCAATTAAACTCATCCACACATCATCTCGTATTTACCGGTTACATCAACAACATAATCCGATGTTTCGGCTTTTATGCAATATGGACCTAGGCTATTACAGGGTATGTTACACACCTGTTAATGACGATCGCTTCCGCAAAATCTACCGAGTACTTATCCTACATTCGTTATTTGACATGTCAAGTTTCGAAAACCAAATAGAAGTTAATACAATCTTATCAATACTATTCGGCCACTACCCTTAATGCCATAGGTTGCTTACCTTCACAGGATTCGACGATTCGTACTAAGCTTATTCCAATGCTGCTTCCAAAACTTGCTGCTTCTCCGAAGTTATCTACCTTGCCATAATATAACCAAAGAAACGAATGAAAAAGCCCAATAAGGCCTAAAACTCCAATCGGCAACTTCCCTAATTTTGGGGAGTCTCCGGCCTAATTAACATCTAAAATACCGAATTGAATGGGGATGTAAGTACTTACCACAAATACCCTTCTGAACCACTCCTGTTTCGAAGCAACCCAAGTTCCCAATTGCTAGCCGAAACCTCCTCACAGCAATCCTAGAATTCGGCCACCCAACATGCCCTCCAAGGGTGATGTGCTTTTGGCTTTTGATTTAAGGAAGAAGAAAGTGTTTTGGGAGGGTTTAATCGGTATGGGTTGAAGGCTCAGAGGTTGAAAGATTCGGCTACAAGAGATGAAGAGATTGTGAAGAGTTTAGCTTACAATAAAATCGGCACAAAGTACTTTTTTTCCGGGATTTGGCTTATTTAGTGTTCGGCTACCAAGAGAAGGAGGGAGGTGAATATGGTTCGGCTTTTCTAGATGTTAAAGGGAAAAACAAGAGAATAGAAAGTATAAAAGAGAAGAGAGAAAGAAAATGAGAGGAATTTCTGATGTGTATCAAACGGCACAAGGGAAATGAATGGAAAAAATGAAAAACTTAATTCTAATGCCGATTTAGCACTCCACACCCCCCTTGGCCGGCCACCCCTTCTCTACTTTCAAATTCTCCTAAAATCTCTCCCCAATATCCTCCCCCTTATCATTCCTTGATTCTAGCTCATGACCAATTCAAACCTTAGCCAACAGAGTTCCGTTCAACTTCAAACTCTTGCATACACAAGACATAAAAAAATAAACGCCACTGGTACCTACCCCAAGATTCGAACCTTGGCTTTCTCTCCTCATTTTCACGCCACCTTTTTAGGAGACTAGTGGCGTTACTTAGCCACTTTACCAATGCTCCGTTTGTGATACATTTTCCCCACATATTTTAATAAAGCCTCTTAACCAGAGCCCCTAATTCTTTAAGTCCAAAATTCAAAAATTCTATCGGGTTTTGGCCAACTCATGGGCCTTCCATAGGCCCATTTATACACTTTGAACATGAATTTCACAACCACATCTCGACATTTTAAAATTTTTACAAAACATCACACAAAATTACTAAGCCCCAAAAATTAGGATGTTACAGTAGATCTACTCTTAAAACAGGGATTTTTGCTCCTTTGCCTAAGCACATCGGTTTCTTGAAGTAATACCTAGGACTATTAAATCAAGAATTAAGAACACATAATTAAGAATAATTCAAGTATTTATCATATAATTCAAGAATGAATAATAACAAGATCTGTCTTAGGTTTCATTCCCCTCAAGTATTTGAGAGGTTTAGTTCATAATTAAGAAAGAAAACATCTCAGAAGATATAAAATAACAAAACATAAAAGAACCCAAAAACCCCTGAAGGAATTTAGGGAGATCCTCTGTCTTGATGTAGAATCCTGGCTTCTGTGATGAATCAATCGGTTTCTCTTGAAGTAATTCCTTGCTTCCACTCCTTGTGTTGGCAGAAATATGACGCTTCTTTTTGGGAGAAAGGAGTACACCCTTAGAATTGCCTCCTAGGGTCTTTATATAGAGCTTTGGGATGCCTTTCTTAGCCTTTAAGTATCCAAATCCGAGTGAAATTACACTTCCTCATGACTGGGACAGGCCCGTGTGCCACGCTCGTTTGGTTTCGATAAGGACCGTGTTCGGGCCTGTTGAGGTGGCACGGCCGTGTAGCCTGGTCGTGCTTGTCAGCGCTGGGCTGTGTTGGACCTTTTGTGTCACTGCTGTGTGCCACGGCCATGTGGTGATTCCTTGGGCCATGTCGTTTTCACACATTGGCCCATTCTCTTCGTTTTCGGTCTGTTTTTCGTTCTTTTCTCTTCCCTATGCTCTCCTGAGTATACAACATGAAATACAAGGGTTAAGAGCACCAATTCTCACAAAATTAATAATAATTCATCCAAAAATTAGGCTAAACATGAGGTAAAAATATGTATAATTTATCATTTATCACATGCCGTGCTCAAATCTGTAGGTTTGAAGTAAGAAATAAATTTAGCACGGGCTAGGGACATGGGCGTGTGTGACCACAAGGGCTGCCCATACGGGGGTGTCCCACCTCACCCCGGCGTGTAACACCCCTTTCCCGTAACCGTCGTCGGAACAGGAAAGGAGCATTACCGAACATATACTCATACTGAACCAGTAAAATTTTGAACTTTTTAATCTTTAACCATCATGTATTTTCAATTATCAAAGCATACTTCAAATGATCGTAAAATGATGCATATAACTATTGAGGTTCAAATTGAAAACATAGTAAAAAATAGGAAAATAATCATAAATTTTCAAGTTAGGGGGCCGTGCCCCTTTCCCCGTGTTCTCTCACACGGTCATGGCTATCTAACACGCCCAAATCACATAACCCATGGTCGACTCTGACTTACCTCACACGGCTACTAAACACGCCCGTGTGTCTAGGCCGTGGTCGAAACTGTCCTAGCCACACTGCTACCAGACACGCCTGTGTGTCTAGGCCGTGTGCAAGACTGTCCAAAAACGTTTAAGGTGCCGGGGACACACGGTCGAAACACACGCCCGTGTCCCCTGGCCGTGTGGCACAAATATAGGCTTGACTTCAGCCAATCTGTCACCCAAAATGGGCCATTCCCTACAAGTCAATAACCACCACATTTAATAACAATATTGGCAACCAAAACATACAAGTTCAAGCATAATATGAACATATAATCATCATGATATCTTGCATCAACTAAGCATTATAATTCAACAGCTAACAACCTCATTAATGAGCTCATTTATCAACATTTCATTTCTTACTATATCAGCTCATATATCCATCTTGATCATATAGTTTACCATATGCACATATAATAAAAAAAGAAACAATCTCAAAATACCTAATTACATATGTATAAGCCAAGCCACATCTCATAGCTTGATCATCTACCCAAACATACCAGATTCACTAAATAACTAGTCTATACATGCCATGACCATTTCATTTACAAAAGGTTCAAAAGTACCAAAGCTTGATAGATAGTGTGATGACAATCTCTGACTCGTCTGATTATCGAGCTAGCTTCTGAATCTATAAGACAGTAAAAGAAACAAACGGAGTAAGCTTCTAAAGCTTAGTAAGCCCGTAAAACTTAGAATTTAACTTACCAATTCATTAAGGTAATCCCTACGTATACAAGTAAGGCCAATTCTATTCATATGCTCTTGTAGCCTATTTCACAAGCTCACACAAGTTAGTTTATAAGACTTCGTATACCATCTTATGCAAGAGTTTACCATATAATTCATATCCATTAGCACATATAAACATCATAATTCATATGACATATAATGCATTCACTTTCATAAACATATAAATAATATGAGTTGGATATACCTTTCATGTAGTTCATATAACAGGTATCATATATACTTATATCTATATCATCTTGTAATTCATGTAACTTATATCGGTATTGCCCGTTGAACCTATAAGAATATCGAGGATACCCGGGTGATACACACACAGTGTATATACATATAACCTGAAATCCGTCAATACGTCATATGTGCTCTTACGAGCCTATACGGTAAGCCCAGAGGTAGAACATGTAATCTCGAAGGATGAACGGTAAGCCCGTAGGCTGAACGGTGAGTCTGAAGACTAAACATGTGATCCCAAAGGATGAACATGTAGCTCATGAGCACGTGGTGAGTCCGCAACAAATGCAGGAGCTCAAACCACCCTGTAGCCCTAGTGACATGTCACTTGTATCCCTACGACTTCTACGGTTCTAACAGGGCTCTGTACCCATGTATCACTTGTAACATTTAACATTTCCATTCCAAATCACATGTATATTCTCAATAGGCAATCCAATTCAGCAACTTTATACATCCATATAATCATTAGACAACATTTATAAGCATTTATAAGGTAAATTCAAATTCTACGAACTTACCTCGTAATCCCGATATCTACTCGTCTATTTTCTGTTTTCCACGATCAAGTTCCGGGATTCGATCGTCTTTATCTAAATTAATAAAAATTTTAGCTACTTACTAACTCACATATTCAATTCAATTCCAAAAACATATATTTTGACATATTTGTAATTTAGCCCCTATATTTTCAATACTTTGCAATTTAGTCTTTTATCACAAAAATGGCAATTTACACAATTAATCCACAATTTCCCTTAGCCGAATATTCAAGGGACTTATACAAGCATATATCTTTCAATTAATCACAAATTTAACCTCAAAAACTCTATCTTTTTGCAAATAAATCCTTAAACTCATTTTCATCAAAATTTACTTTAAAATTCTTGTATTTACTCACATAATATACAATAATTCATCAAAATCTATCAAAATATCAAGGATTCATCAATGGCATTTTTCAAAGATATTCACAAAATCAGAAATTGAGGTACGGGTCAACTAGTATCCGCAGCAACGATTACAAAAACATAAAAATTATCGAAAACGGGACAAAAACGAACCTCAATTTGGAGCTTGATGTGACCGAATGCTAAAAGCTTGAAAACCCTTAATATTTTGATGAAGAATTGGTGAAGAAACAAATGAAAATGGGGGGTATTTTGTTTCATTAAATCTATTTTAACATATATTAATTAAAAACCAATACTAACCTTTATTTTATCATTTATAAACCATAATAATAAGGGCATATGTGTCCATGAGCTTTAAAAATGGTGAAATAACCATTTAAGGCCTTCCACTTATAAAGCCATCATCAAATAAGCCACTTATAAAATAGAACTCCTATTTATCGCTTTATGCGATTTAATCCTTTTTATCAAATTAACCGATCAGACAGTAAAATTTCAATATGAAACTTTCACACGGTAATTCTATCATGCTGTAAAACATATTAAAGAAGTAAAAATAATATTTCGACTCGGTTAAGTGGTCCCGAAACTGCCCGTTCCGACTAGGGTATAAAGTGGGCTGTTACAACTCTCCCCCTTTAGGGATTTTCGTCCCCGAAAATCTTACCAGTGAACAGGTTAGGATATTGCTTTCACAGAGATTCCTCGAGTTCCCATGTAGCTTCCTTTATTCCGTGTTTACACCAGAGAACTTTTACAAGTGCGATACGCTTATTTCTCAACTCTTTGATTTCTCGAGCCAGAATTCTAATTAGTTCTTCACTGTATGATAAATTGGACTGTATCTCTACATCAATGGGAGAAATGATATGAGATGGATCAGATCGGTATCGACGAAGCATTGAAACATGAAATACATTGTGAATCTTTTCAAGTTCAGACGGTAACGATAGTCGATAAGCTACAGGTCCAATTCATTCCATAATTTCATACGGCTCGATAAAATGAGGACTTAGCTTTCCTTTTCTGTTGAAACAAACAATTTTCTTCAACGGTGATACTTTTAGAAATACTCTATCTCCGACCTGAAACTTTATTTCTATTCATTTCAAATCAGTATATGATTTCTGTCTGTCTGAAGCTGCTTTCAAATTATCGCGTATCATTTTCACTTTTTCTTCTGTATCTCGGATTAAATCAACCCCGCGTAACTTTCTCTCACTCAATTCTATCCAATACAGCGATGTTCGACATTGACGACCGTATAATGCTTCGTATGGAGCCATTTTTAAACTCGTCTAAAAATTGTTATTGTATGCAAACTCTATCAGAGGTAAGTATTTCTCCCAATTACTTTCAAATTCAAGAATACAACACCGTAACATGTCTTTCAGAATCTAAATAACTCTTTCAGACTGACCGTTGGTCTGGGGATGGAATGCTGTACTGAAACTCAATTTCGTTCCCAAAGCCTCTTGAAACTTCTTCCAGAATCTCAAGGTAAACCTCGGATCTCTATCAGACACAATGGATAATGGTATACCATGCAATCGCACAATCTCAGATAAATATAATTCTGCTAATCTATCCAGAGAATAGTCGGTACATACCGGTATAAAATGTGCAGACTTCGTCAATCTGTCAACGATATTGCATTTTTCTTCTTCGGAGACAGAGGTAGTCCAGATACAAAATCCATAGTGACTCTGTCCCATTTCCACTCCGGAATCATAATAGGCTGTAATAAACCTGATGGTACCTGATGTTCAGCTTTAACTTGCTGACAGATCAAACATTTCGATACGAATTCTGATATGTCACATTTCATTCCTGACCACCAGTATTGCTATTTCAAATCGTTATACATCTTAGTGCTACCCGGATGAACTGAAAATCGACTGTCATGAGCTTCATGCAAAACTTTCTAAATGAGTTCACTATCTTTTGGTATACAGATTCTATGTCGGAACATTAAACAATCATCATTCCTTATAGAAAAGTCAGAATCAGAATTAGACTCACAGTGAAGTTGTTTAGCTTGTAGTTTGGAATCAATCCTTTGAGCTTCACAGATTTGCTGTAGAATCAACGGTTTAGCCTTTAGCTCGGCTAATATAGATCCATCATCACATGACATCATTTGAGTACCCAAAACCCGTAAAGCAAACAGAGATTTTAGACTTAACGCATCAGCTACAACATTAGCTTTTCCTGGATGATAATCAATTACAAAATCGTAGTCTTTTAGTAATTCAAGCCATCTCCTTTGTCGCATATTCAATTCTTTCTGTGACATCAGATACTTCAGACTTTTATGATCGGTAAAAATTTTACATTTTTCTCCGTATAAGTAATGCCGCCAAATCTTTAATGCAAAGACTATAGCAGCTAACTCAAGATCATGCATCGAGTAATTCTTCTCGTGCGATTTTAACTGTCGGGAGGCATAAGCTATGACTTTTCCATCTTGCAACAATACACAACCCAGTCCGATAATAGATGCATCACTGTATATAACAAATTCTTTACCAGGTTTAGGTTGAACTAAAACTGGAGCTTCCGTTAACAGGGCTTTCAACTGTTCGAAACTCTACTGACATTTATCACTCCACTCGAACTTCACATCTTTTTGTAGCATTCGAGTCAACGGTACTGCAATCATCGAGAATCCTTTAACAAATCTTCGGTAATATCTCGCTAATCCTAGAAAACTTCTAATCTCAGATACATTTCTTGGGGGTTTCTAGTCTATAATAGCAGATATTTTACTCGGATCTACTCTGATGCCTTCCGCAGAAACAATGTGACCCAAAAATCTGACTTCTCGAAGCCAGAATTCACATTTGCTGAATTTAGCAAACAACTGTTTATCTCTCAGAATCTGTAACACAATTCTCAGATGTTCAGTATGCTCTACTTCATCACGTGAATAGATCAGAATGTCTTCAATGAATATGACAACAAATCTGTCTAAATACGGTCTGAATACACGGTTCATCAAGTCCATGAACACTACAGGTGCATTTGTTAAACCGAAAGGCATGACCAGAAACTCATAATGTCCGTATCGTGTTCTGAAGGTAGTTTTCAGTATATCTAAATCTTTCACTCGTAACTGGTGATAACCCGATCTCAAATCAATCTTTGAAAATACAGTAGCTCCTTTTAACTGATCAAACAAATCATCAATTTGTGGAAGAGGATATTTATTCTTCACGGTTACTTTATTCAACTGTCGATAATCAATACACATTCTCATTGATCCGTCTTTCTTTTTCACAAATAATACGGGAGCGCCCCAAGGTGAAAAGCTCAGTCTCGCGAAACCTCTATCTGTCAATTCTTGTAACTATGCTTTCAGCTCTTTTAATTCAGCCGGTGCCATTCTGTACGGAGCTATCGATACCGGTGTAGTGCTCGGTAACAATTCAATACCGAATTCAACTTCTCTAATCGGCAGTAAACCCGGTAATTCTTCCGGAAAAACATCTAAAAACTCACAAACAACTGGTATAGACTCAATTTTTGATTCTGACATGCTAGAATTCATTACATACGCTAGATATGCATCATAGCCTTTTCTAACATACTTCTGAGCTCTCATAGCAGAAATCACTATCGGTAATTCATTCGAATCATTTGATTCAATCTGAAGAATCTCATCATTCTGACATTTCAATTCTATGATCTTTCTTCGACAATTCACAATAGCCTTATGTGCATTTAGCCAATCTATTCCCAGTATTACATCGAACTCATTAAAAGGGAAGAGCATCAGATCAGTCGGAAGATAATATCCCCGAGTTATCAACGGACATTTCTTATATATTTTATCAACTAACACAGACTTTCCTAATGGATTCGATACTTTAACTACATATTCAGTAGACTCAACATGTAAATTCTTTTCAAACACTAATTTCATGAAGATATATGAATGAGTTGATCCAGGATCTATCAACGCAACAATATCAGTGTTATAGAGAGAAAAAGTATCGGTAATAACATCAGGTGATGAGGGTTCCTCGCATGCACGTATTGCATAAGCTCTCGCAGGAGTACGCATCTCAGATTTCACATTAGCATCTCTCGCCACATTGTGATTTCCACTTTGATTCCCAACATTTCGAGACGATCTACCTCTCGATGCATCATTATTTGTCTTAGTCGATTTTTCTTTATCAGCTACAGATCTTTCAGGACAATCACGCAAGTAGTGGTCTAACGACCCACATCGAAAATAGGCCCCGTTTATCAATCGACACTCTCCGAAATGCCTTCTGTTACAATGCTTGCACTCTGGTCTGGGGGTCCTCACACTACCCGCACTAGTTATAGAAGTCGTCTGAGGTTTCGAATGAGAAGACTTAACACTTTTCTCTCGGATAGATATGCTTGTAGAAGTAGCAAAACGAGGATGAAAATCGTTTGATCTCTTGCATCCAGATTGATACGGTTTACCCGCAAACCTCTTTCTAGCCTCTCTGAATTCGAAATCTGCTTTTCTCTTTTCTTTAGCAAGCTCTTCGGCTTTACAGGCCCGGTCAACGAGAACTACAAACTCTTTCAGCTCAAGTATTCCAACTAATAGTCAAATTTCTTCATTTAACCCATCTTCGAACCCTTTACACATTATTGATTCGGTAGAAACATATTCGTGAGCATATTTGCTGAGTCGCACAAACTCTCTCTTGTATCCAGTTACAGACATTTGACCCTGTTTTAGCTCTAGAAACTCTTTTCTTTTCTGATCGATGAATCGTTGACTAATGTATTTCTTCTTGAATTTCGTTTGAAAGAAATTCCAATCAACTCGTTCTCGTGGTACAATCGAGGTTAATGTATTCCACCATTGATATGCTGAATCCCGAAGCAAAGAAATAGCACATCTCAAACACTCATCAGGAGTACAGGCCAGTTCGTTAAAACTCTTATCGTATTCTCAAGCCAGAATTCGGTGCTCTCAGCATCATCATTTGCTGAAGCTTTGAACTCTTCTACACCATATTTCCGTATCTTGTCAACAGGAGGTCTGCTCAATCTCAGAGGATACATAACTCGCACATTTTCAAGGTTCGGTTGAGGGACTTGAGGGGGTGGAGGTTGTAGAGCAGCCGGGTTTGCTCGCACAAACTCACTAAACCATCTAGACGTCATTTGGAAGAAAGCTTGTTTAATTTCTTCCTGATTGGCCACAGCAGGGCCCGATTCAGAAGGCACAGCCCCTTGAGTGGGTGCTGGCGCAATACTTTCAACATCATAAGCTAAAGCTCGATTCGTATCCATTACTACATAAAACAGATTTCAGAAGATGTTAGGAGATATCACACTATCACATTTCATGTACATGGCATGTATAGCTAGACTTATACCACTACAGTAGTCCTAGAATCGACTAAACCGTAGCTCTGATACCAACCAAATATAACACCCCTTTCCCGTAACTGTCGCCGGAACAGGAAAGGAGCGTTACCGGACATATACTCATACTGAACCAGTAAAATTTTGAACTTTTTAATCATTAACCATCATGTATTTTCAATCATCAAAGCATACTTCAACTGATCGTAAAATGATGCATATAACTACTGAGGATCAAATTGAAAACTTAGTAGAAGATAGGAAAATAATCATAAATTTTCAAGTTAGGGACACACGGGCGTGCCCCTTTGCCCGTGTTCTCTCACACGGTCGTGGCTATCTAACATGCCTAAATCACATAACCCGTGGTCGAATCTGACTTACCTCACACGGCTACTAAACACGCTTGTGTGTCTAGCCCGTGGTTGAAACTGTCCTAGCCACACGGCTACCAGACACGCCCATGTGTCTAGGCCGTGTGCAAGACTGTCCAAAAACATTTAAGGTGCAAGGGACACACGATCGAAATACACGCTCGTGCCCCCTGGCCGTATGGCACAAATATAGGCTTGAAACAAAGATTTAAGAATTTGTTGTCGAAATTTTTATAAGATTTTTTTCTACAAATAAATAATTTTGAAAAAATTTTTTGGGAAATTTTAAGTTTAAGCCCAAAGAAGGGTATTTTTGGAAAAATCAGATTTTTGGGAAATTCTGTTTAAAAGAGGATTGTTTCAGACTTGTTTTCTCTAAAATTAACATGTTTTAAGAAGTTGATTTTAAAAGGCTTGAATCTTTATGAGTTTTTCTAGAATCTGATAAATTGAGATGTGGCACACTGAATCCCCGGCACCAAGTCTGTAAGTATTTTTGCTTTATATTCTGTAATGTACTGAACTGTACTGTAAATAGACTTGAGACTTTTCTATGATACTTAGATAGAGTAATACTGAAAAATTGTAGAGACTGAAACTGTAGAGAAACTAAAAGATTGAGACTGTAGCTAGGATAAGATCTTGAATAAAATAAAAGCTTTAAAATACTATCTCTGCATAAGACATAAGAATAATAAAATTTTGAGAACTCTGTAGGTATTTGATATGTGTACTGGTAATGTAGAGTATTGATATGGATTTTGAGGGTAAGCAAAGTCTGCCAACTTCGGGTAGCGTTAACTCGGAGATTGGTACAGAGGCACTGGTCGAGCTAGTAAAAAAAGTGGTAGAAGAAGTTTTGGACACCAAAAATTAAGGAAATTAGGGAAATGCTTCAAGCAGGGTGCTTGGAGTGTAAGAAGAGGAAGGATCCTAGTTCGCAAAGGACAGAGTCTCGTTTAGTGAAACATGCTAGGGCACGACTAAAATCTCCTGTTTGCAACAACTGCAACATACATCATTTGGGTGAATGCGATAGGGAGAAAAGAGCGTGTTTTTTTTTTTGGGTCCCTCGAACATCGAGCTCTTGATTGCAAAGCTTATTCTAGTTAGGAATGTGTGATGTTTGGTTACGAATTGTGTGCGCTAGTGTTAATGTTTATTAGATGTTCTGGGTCGTACTAAAATTATTTGGATCAGAGTGCGCAACAGAAGAATAGTGGTTGGACATGAGTAATACAGTTAGTTGATAGTTTAAAATTTCGAGGACGAAATTTCTTTAAAGAGGGTAGAGTTGTAACACCCTGAATTTGGGCCTAGAAGTATTGGGCCTTGGGCTTGGGTGCGGGTGTGAGATAGTTCGAAATAAAATTATTGATGTGTTGAATTCTGTTATGGAAGGTTATTATTAATGGGTTAATGTGGTATCTTAGTGAACTGCGAAGGATTCATAGTGTGGGGAAAAGTCTTGGGCTAATTTCTGGGATTCTGGGATTTTTGTGATATTTGGTGTAATGTTGAAATTTTGATATATGGATGTGTAATTCGTGTTTGGAGTGTGTTATTAGGCCTATGGAAGGCCCAAGTGTTGGTTAAAAACCTGGAGAATTCTTGGATTTTTGGACTTAAGGAATAGAGGACTTGGAAAAGAGGAGTTGTAAGGAATTATGTGTGTAATAAGACACAAAAAATGAATGTGGTGTAGTGGCAAAGTAGCGCCACTTAGGGGACAAGGAAGCAAGGGGTCCAAGGTTCAAGTCTTGGCTATTGCAATTTATTTTGGTTTTTCTTTTAAATAAATCTGGAAGCAAGTAGGTGAGCTTTAAAGTTAAATGTGTTGGACTTATGACACAAAGGAGCTTGTGTCCGAGTGGTGATGGCATGACAGGGTTACTGAGAGGACTTTCGTTCGAATCCCGTTGCACGCAAAGGTTGATTATTTTGCTAATGCTTTAATTTTAGGGGGATTGATGGAGAATCCCACATCGGAAAGCTAACATGAGAGCAGGTGAGGAGCTAGCTTTAAATAGAGCAAACCAGGAGGAGAGTAGGCACAGCCTTCTTGGCTGATCCCTTTCAGTTTATGGCGTGCCCGTTTGGGTTGGGCATCGACCAAGAGTGTTTGGAGCGCGGATTAACTTCAGTCTCCTATCAGGTGTGTATTTCGCACTACTCTAGCGGTAGGACGGCTACTTCAGGCTGCGATGGGCCGAAGGGGCCATGTGGGCCCAATGGCCTACGGGGCCATGTGGACAAGTTGTTTAATTGTATAGTAAATATTGGACTAGACTAGGTGAATCGCATATCTGTAGCTAAATTTGGGCTAAAAGGGCCACACGAGCGTGTGGGCCTATTTGGGCCGAGAATGGGCCCTAGGCCCATTTGCATTGTTATCTCTGTTTAGAATGCTTTAGTTTACCGAATTACTGAAATACCTTTGACTTGTAAAATTACTATTTTACCCCTGATTTGTAAAATTACCATTTTACCCCTGATTTGTAAAATTACCATTTTACCCCTGATCTGTAAAATTACTATTTTACCCTTGATTTGTAAAATTACTGAAATACCCATTTAGGGTAGAATTACTGAAATATCCCTGTAGGGTAGAATTACCGAGATACCCCTATGGGGTAAAATTACCATTTTGCCCCTAGGTGTTAAATGACTGTTTTGCCCTTCGTGGGTAAATGACTAACTTGTGTGATGGTTGGGCTACTTTGACTGTGGATATAAGTTGGTGATATGAATGACTTGACTGTGATCTATTCTTATTTTTTGGAATTGGAAAAGTTGGAATCCCTATGTGTTTAAGGAGGCTGTTGAAATAGTGCCTAAGGCTTTAAGGGGATGTTACCAATTATTTTACTCTGTGCTTGTAAGGGTTAAAGGCTGCTGACTAAGGGCTTGGATCAGTGGAGCGTTCGGATCCAGATTTGGATATCAACTTCAGCAAAGGTAAGGATTTAGGGCCTTGTTCATGGATGCCCGAATATGGTAAGAGTATGTTAAATTTAGTTATCATTGATTCGTGGTCTAATGTTTTAGTAATCGAATATAGGATTGAGTTGGAGCAGATATCATCATCGTTCATCGTAATCAGGTGTGTATCGAACCCTTCTTTAGTCTAATTCGGCAAAGGCCAAGTAACCGAAAAGTTGGTATTATGTGGGCTTGTGAGTGTGCGAATGCTCACAAGATGATTGGAAATCCTGAGACCTGTAACCGTAAGTGGTAAGTTAGTTGAGTGTGCAATTTCGCGCACCTCGGTAAATTGGGTCTCGATGGGCCGAACATGGGCTCACGGGCTTTCTGGCCCATATAGGTAAAAATAAGAAATAAATGTGTTCTATTAGACTGTAGTATCAGAATTGTTAAAACTGGTAGCTAGATAGGAAATTTGGGCTGAATGGGCTTAATTTGCTAAATAGACACTGTATGGCCCATTAGGAGTTTTAGGGCCCAGTGACTGAAATTGTTAAAATCTGTTAAATTGACTGCTAAGATGGAACTAAAGCTTATATGTGACTGTAACATGCATAAAACTCGTAATATTGGAACAAGTATTAAAATACCCCTAAGTATGAAAAATTACCATTTTACCCCTAAGTGTAAAATGACCTTTATACCCCTAGGGTAAATTCTGTATGAAATGTATGATTTTCTGTTTCTGCATGTCATATCTCATAACATATGTATATATCTGATGCATGTGATTCTATATGTTATATGTCATAGCATGTATGCCTGCTGCATGGGGTTTGGGTTTATGATGGAGGAAGTGTTCTGGCAGCCTCGCTGCAATCTGGTGGCCTCGCCACATATATATCTGTTCTGGTGGCCTTGCCACATATATCTGTTCTGGTGGCCTCGCCACAATATCTGTATCTGGTGACTCTGTCACAATATCTGGCAGCCTCGCTGCAAATTCTGTGGTGTGTAGCGGATGGGTGGGTCGAGTAGTCTCCCCACGTGGTGTGTTGGCTGGTACGGGTGGTGCGCAGCAGTTGGTGGGTTGAGTAGTCTCCCCAATTGGGTTGCATGCATACTGTTTACTGTTCTGTATTGTTATGGGCCTATGGGCCAAACTGTTATCTGAATAGGGCTTCAGCCCATTATCTGTCATAGGGCTTTGGCCCAGTATCTGTTATCTGTATAAGGCTTCGGCCCAGTATCTGATGTTATTGTTAGGGCTTAGGCCCAATGGGCTTGAGTTGACTTGGGCTTTGGATGGGCTTCTGTACACACTGAGTTTTCCAAACTCACCCCTTTTCCCTTCCATCCATGCAGGTGAGCCTTAGATTGGTGGACTTGGAGCTGGGAGGGATTCAGAGTGGCCACATGGACTGGACTATTGGATTTCTAATTAAGTTACCTATTTGAATTTAGATTTAATTATTTTTTTCTGGTTTTGGGTTGTAAAAAGGGCCTCTTTAATTACTTTTATTTTGGGTTTTTATTCTTTACTTATTTAAATTGGTTTTAGCTTGCGTAGGATATTATTTAAATCGAGTTGAAAATAAATGATTTTAAGACGCGGTTTTTATAAAAGTTACTTGTTTTCAAAATAACACGATAACCAAGCAAAGCTTCCGCAATTTTAAATGATCTTGAAGATAAATATTTCAAATAGTTAAAGTGTGGCAATGGTCGTGTGCATGTCTAGGAGTGGATCCAAGAAGAGCTTGGTACTTAAGCAGTCTATTCGACTCACCTCCTCTTTCCTGGAATCCTACCTGGTGCCCAGCATCCATTCACTTTAAGTCTTAACGAAAAAGGTCAAATTTAATTGATACTTAAACCGTTTTCAAAATTAACATGTTTTTGCAAACTACAAGGGTTTATAAGCTTTCATAAAACTTTTACAAAGGTTTTAACGATGTTTGAAAGGGGAAGATTATTTTAATAAACCACGTTTTGGAAAAAAAATAAACACAAGTTATGGTTTTATACAAGTTTAGCGGTAAGAGTTTTTAAACATCAAGAAGGGTTTTCGAAAAACACTTCAATGTGACACACCAGACTTTGCCGTAACGTCTGGGCCGGGTTTGGGGTGTTACAGTTCATTTCAGGTATCAAGCTAAACTCATGCCTATAACATACATTCCATATCCGAATAGTTAAACTCTTCTAATTCAGAACAAATACATAAAAATCAAGTCATAGGCGTTTGAGTAACATACATCACTCAAATATAGTTCTTAAGTTTTGAATTTATATAACATACTTACGTAATAAGATTTCATCATGTCATGACCTAAAATTTGTTACTCGAGAACTTACCTCGTATCTTTCTGAACAAATCCCGAGTTGTTTATTTCGTGGCCTTGGCCTTTCCCTTATCCAATGCCTCACCTCTAAGCTCTTGAGCTTAATCAAACAATTCAAGTATATAAATTCTCATACCCTTAGCTAGAACAAAACAAAGAATGCAACAATCCTCTCTAAGCCACCCACACATATTCGGTCAAATATATATAAACATGTATGTATATACATTATAACTCCTAACTAACTAATTGATTTTACCGAATATGCATAGTCTCAAATCAAACCATTCGGTACTCACCTGTATATTACTAAAAGTCCTTTCTCACAACTGTCATTTCTGGTACTTTGAACAATGACATTAACATAAATAATAATCCTTAAACCGAATTTAGTTTTTTTTTTTTCTTCTTAGAATTTCATCCATACGGCATCTTCATGAATTTCAATTAAAAAATCATGAAATTTTTGATACCTAGACACACATATGCTCTTCCACAAAAGTTAACATTTTATTCAACAAGTCTGACATAAGCTCAATTGAATGCTTATAAATACACAAGGTACATGCATATGGTACATACATATAACTACCATAAAAATACCATCCTTTTAAAACATTTAATACAAATATGTACATGATAGGCATCATGACCGAATACTTCACAAATGATATCTTACACATTTTAATTTTCAATTCTAAACATGACTAACAAGGCCGAATCTCACAAAGTATTTGCATTCAATTTCAATACAAAATTTCCTAGTTTCAAGCTTAATTTCACAACCATAAAAGTCATTTTACAAACCCAAAGCTCAACCTATATGTATTTTATGCCAATGCCGCTTGTTAAAATTCAAGAACCCATGCCATACATGGCTCAAATTTAAAATTTTGACTCAAGGTCTTAAAATTTCATGGATTCAACCATCATAGAGCCTAACTAATTATCATTCAATTTCTTAACATCAAACTTCAACCATTTTCAACATTTCCTAGCTAGAACCGAATGCCCATGAGCCACAACTCAAAAATTTACATATGGGTTGCATCAAAGACCTATTAATCAACTATATTTCACAAATTCTAAAGAAATTATCATGAAACCTCACGTTGATTCTTCAAAAGAGTAGCCAAATGCCCACACTTATCCTCCCTTCTCTTTTTCGGCAAATGGAGAAAGAAAATGAGCATTCAATTTTGGCATTTTCACTTTTCTTTCTATTTTCTATTTTCCTTCTTTTATTTAATGCACTAAAATTTATTTTCTTATAAAACAATGCATAAAAAAATATTTAAACATCATCATTACCATCCACTAAAGTGGAATTGGGTAAATTGACATGCAAATACACTTTTTTGTAGCTCATACTATTTAGTCACTATGATTTTTGCCTATTAGATTTTTATAGTTCAACAATTTAGCCCTCTTTAAGCAATTAGTCACTTTGAAGGTCAAATTTCCACACAAATTTTTAGCACATACTAACACTCATATCAAACACACAAATCATAACATCAATAAAATTTTCTGACTCGGTTTAGTGGTTCTGAAACCACTTCCCCGATTAGGGTCCTTTTAGGGCTGTCAGACGAAACCACCCATTCCGACTAGGGTATAAAGTGGGCTGTTACACAGCGTATGGCCCTATTTTAGGTAAAAATTTTCTAAGTGCCCTAAAGTTCTCGGATCGATTCTGCCACACACCCGAAATATGTTTTGGGCCTCGTAGGCACATGATAAGGTTATAAAGAAAATGAATGAAAAGTTAAAAAAAAAAGAAAAGAAATTTTTATAGCCGAGATTACGAGATTTAGTATGATTTAGTAAGGTAACACCTCGTACCCTTTCTCGGCATCAGAGTTGGGTAAGGGGTGTTACAGTCTAGGCTGCGTGCTCAATAGTGTCAAACCTGTAGGGTATACTGACTTATGCCACACGACCAATCATACACTCGTGTGTGAGGTTGTGTGGAGCATACTGATTTACATTGAATTGCCACACTAGGGGACACACGACTGTGTACCATTACCGTATGTCGCACACGGTTGAGACACGTGCCATTGTGTCTGCCCGTGTAGACAAAAATTTGAGATTTGCAAGGCTAATTTGCCACCCCATCTCTCATACCCTATAAGGACACAAAGTGCACCTAAACCAACACAATTAGCAGTCAATTCATTCCCTAAATATGCATATTTTATACCATAACAACATCAACCATTTCCAAACACATTTCCCTAATCAAATCATAACAACTCTACATGTCATAATCATCAATTTAACCTATTTCAAATCATGCATGTTCTCACCAATTCAACTACAAAAACAACCTCAAAATCATGCCAATTCTTCAACTTAATCTCATACCAAAATATGCCATTTCTCAACCATAATACACCATCAACATTTCACCATGTAATCCAACCATTTAACTATCAAAACATCCACAACAAATTTGCCAAAATCACAAAGCGTAATATATACACATCACATACCATAATTCATCTCCTAACATAAGCCAAATTCAACTCGATCAACAACACCATTCATAAGCCATCTCGCATGGCTAATTTTATAATTTACAACATACCAAAATGACACTAGCCTATACATGCGATATACCATATTTACAATCTTCAAAAGTACCAAATAGATGATCGATAGTGTAATGACGTTTCTTGATGATCCCCGAGTCCGAGCTAACTTTGATTCTCTATAAAATAGTAAAAATAAACATAGTTAGCTTTTAAAGCTTAGTAAGCTCGTATACAAATAAAATCACTATATGAGACAATTACATTTCAATTCAATTTTACAAAGCATGGCTAAACACATACATAAGTACCAACCTTTCTCATTTAATACACAAAACCACATCTAATTTCATCACTTACCTTTCCTTTTAATACACATAAGAACTTTATACATACCTGTGTTGGTTAGCTCATTTACATATTCTTTTTTTATTTGACTTTGCCAGTTGAACAATTCAGAATCGATAAGGATACTTGGAAGTCTCGTATACCATATACAATGCCATACCCAAATATGGTTTGACTGTTATCACATATCGATACCAATAGCCCAGCTATGGTCTTACATGAAATCATATAATGATGCCAATGTCCTAGACATGGTCTGACATATAATCACATCTCAATAATCCTAATGTCAGGACATTTGTATCCTATACTATTCCTAAGGTTCGTAAAGGGCTTTTGGACGTCGGGACTTTGTCAATTCTAGCTCGTATTCATCCACTCAACCTTCAATGCAGTTCAATGATAGATAAATATGTAAAATACAATCGAAGAACATTTATTTGTATATGAACTTACCTAGTATTAGGGATTGACGTATTGGGTTGACTACTTGATAACCTTTGATTTCCCCCGATCTAAATCCAGTTTCTTCTTTTCTTGATGTATATGAATTCAAATTTAGCTCATTTAATTACTTACTCATTCAATTTCATCAAAATTACACAAATGGATATTTTTACACATTAGCTGCTAAAATTTCACATTTTTACAATTTAGTCCTTATTTCATAAAAACACAAATTACAACAATTCCTTAAAAAACCCATGCTTCAATATAAGCTCCATAACAACCTATATTTCTCAATTCTTCACACATTTTACCACAAATTTCACTTTTTTCACAAATTAATCATTAAATAACGTTTTCATCAAAAAAAAAAAAACACTTAACATAACATAATAATCTAGCATTCATCTATCATATTTCACCAACAAACAACAAAAAACATGATTATTCACCAATGAAACCTCACAAAATCTTTAGCAATTTTAAAAATGGATGTACGAGCTAGCTACTACTAGATGCAACGATCTCAAAAATATGAAAATCATCAAAAACTGAGCTAAAATCACATCCCTATTAAACCACCAAAGTGTCGAATGTTCAAATGCTATAAACCCTATTTTTCTTTCTCACATTTGGTTCAAAGATGAAGAAGATGACACAAATATTTGTCTTTTGTTTTATGTTAATTAAATTAATTACAAATTTACTAATTTGCTCTGAATGAGTTAACAGTAAAACTCAACTAATACATGCCCATTTATGTCAAATTCCACTAATCATGGTCTAATTAAATCTTAAGGACTTCACATTAAATAAATCATGGAAATTAAGCACTTAATCAAATAGAACATCAATTTTGCATATTATGCGATTTTGTCATTTTTTAAATTAACCAACCAATCGACAAAATTGTTTCACAAAACTTTCACACATTTATAATCAAATGTTGTAAATAGCAAAAATAATATTAAAATAATTTTCCAACCTTGAATTTGTGGTTCCAAAATCACTGTTCTGATTTAGCTAAAACTGGGCTATTACAGTGTCTATGGGATTTTAATATGGTACCTTGGACTATTTTCATTTTGTATGAACGTTGCTCTCCATCTAGAGTTTACTCCAAGTATTTTTCGAGTACTTGTACATATCATTAAATACCAATCCAACTAATCCAACCTTTTTAAAATTAAATTAGTTTATAGGCATGCTGAATAATCATCTGTGTACAGGGATTACATGGGTACAATTTAAAAATAAAAAAACTGAATGAAACAGTAAATTAATTCAGATCTATGCTTCAACCATTAAAGAAAATAAAAGTTTCATCATGCAATCCCAACCTGATGATATTTAGGTCATGGGCTGCCACATAAAATTCGAAACCAAAATTACATCCAACACCATTTTCATCATTCAATTTATGAAAGAAAAAAATAAGAAATAGAAAAGACTACGGGAAGACAGCTTTCGCATGTCAAGTTGTAATAGCCCAGTTTGAGCCTAATTGGAATAGTGGTTTCAGAACAAGAAATATGAGGTCGTAAAATATTTTAATATTATTTTTGATGTCTATGATATGTGACTCTATATGTGTGAAAATTTGTATGATAATTTGATCGTTTGGATGCTTAATTTAGAAAAAAGACTAAATTGCGTAAAATGTAAAAGTGGCATTTTAATTGATTAAGTGCCTAATTACTATGGCTTATTAAATGTGGGGTCCTTATGTTGATATTAGACCATTGGATTAATGGATGAACCATTATGTACATAGTTAGTGGAATTTTAATGCTTAAATTAAGGGATATTTTAGTAATTTGTTAAATAATATGTTAATTAATAAAACAAAGATGAATGCACATTCATCTTTCACATTTCACAACAAAAAATTTGAAGAAAAGGGCTAGGGTTCTTGAGTATTAATATTCGGCACTTTGATGATCAAATAGGCATGTGATTTTTGATTCGTTTCTGATGATTTTCATGTTTTTTAGATCATTACTTCGTATACTAGCTAGCCCATGCCCAAATTTCTAAAATTTATGATGATATTATGATTTACCATTGTTGAATATATATGTTTTGTGATGGTTGATGATGAATTATGTAATATTAATATTAGATTCAAATGTTTTGTAAAGTAATTTTGAGTAAAAATGCATTTTAAGGATTAAATTATGAAATGTGCAAAATTGAGGGGTTGAAATGTGAAATAAATGAAAGTTTCGGGCTGCTAGGGACTCATATGAAATCCGGCTAAGCATGGGTCTTGTGAGATTTTATGTAATTTGTGATTTTATGAAATAAGGGCTAAATTGTGAAAAATGTGTAATATGTAGGGTAAAAGTGTAAATGTGTTTTAAAGTGTGATTTGGATTAAATTGAATGAATGTGTGATTAAACAATTTAAATTTGAATCTATACAGATCAAGAAAGAAAGAAATTATATTTAGATCGGGGGAAGTCGAAAGTTATTGAATAGTCGCTTCGATCTATTCATCTTGTTTTTGAGGTAAGTTCATATGCAAATAAATGTATTTCTATTGAATTATATATGTTTTTATGAGATTGAATTGCTTTGGATGCTAAATATTTGAGTACGAGAAAGTATCGACAAAGTTACGACGTTCGAAAGCCCTGTGTGAACCTTAGGATTAGTTTAGGATACAAATGTGATGACATTAGGATTATCGAGGTGTGATTTTGTGTAAGACCAAGTTTAGGACATTGACATTGATCTAAGATTACGTGTAAGACCATGTTAGGGACATTGGCATCGTATATGATTTAATATAAGACTCTATTTAGGACAATGGCATCGATATGTGATAACATGTAAGACCATATCTGGGATATGGCATTGTATGAGCTTTATGTGGTATCCGGGTATCCTTAACAATTTTAAATAGTTCAACGAGCAAAGTCGAGAAGAGAATGAATTTGTAAATGAGTTAACCTATCTAGGTATGTATGAAGTTATATGAATATTGAAAAGAAAAGGTAAGTGATGCATAATGATTATGAACAATTTAATTAGATGAGAATTACGATATTTGTATAAGAGACTAACCATGATTCCCATAGATGAATTGATTTATATTTGCTTCATGTGTTAAGTTTATTTGTATATGGCTTACTAAGCTTTTGTAAAGCTTACTTGTGTGTTATTTCCCTATTTCATAGATAAACGGAGCTAGCTCAAGCTCGGGGATCATCAATAAGCATCGTCACACTATCGATTGCTATTTTGGTACTTTTGAAGTTTGTAATTATAGTATATGACATGTCTAGGCCAGTGTTGATATAGTATGTTTTGTATATGAATTCTAGCCATGAGAATTGGCTTGAAAATGATAGTGAAGTTGAAAGTAAAGTTGGCTTATATTATGTGCTCATATATGTGTTTATGGTATATGTTTATATATGCTAAATGATGATTTTATGAGGCCTTGTGAATTACCATTTTTGGTAAGCTCATTATGGTATTTGGAAATGGTAAGTTTTTGCATGAAATTGAGATATTGAATTGGTATGAATGTTGTGGATGATTTAGTAGTTGAATGGATGAGAAAATGTTTGGTTGTTTATATGTTTAATTGGTATGATTTTAGCCTATGATTTTAATATACTTTGAGTTGGCAAATGTAGTTGGAAATGAATGAATTTGTTATAGCATGAAAGCAATACATTTTGGTAGGATTTTGATTTGAAATGATGTGTAAGTTATGCTTGGTTTTGAGCTTGTAGGGATGACCTTTATGGGTAGAAAATTGACTTTGCAAATGGCCTATTTTTGTGACTAGCCGTGTGACAGGTCGTATGACAAAGTCAGTATGCTCCCCAATTCTCACATGGCCTGGCACACAGACATGTCTGGTGGCCATGTAGATAAGTCAGTGTGTATGCCATGTTTTCCCATGGCTCAGACACATGGGCGTGTTTAAAGACGTGTGAGGCACATAGCCTATTCACTCTGGCGTGTGACCTCTGTAACTTAGACAAAAATTTTATACGAGATCGATTTAGTCTGGAACCTTCTCTAAAGCATGATTAAGGTCTTGTAGACCACTTAAAGGGACTTTGTGATTATGAATGATTACAATATGATGATGTCATGTGAAATGATTGTATAATGTTGTGCTTCGTTAGGTAATGCCTCTTAACCCTAGTACGGCGACGGATACAGGTTAGGGGTGTTACATTTTATTAGTATCAGAGCCAGGTTTAGTCGATTCTAGGACTAATGTAGCGTGTGGGAGTCTAGCTATATATGCCATTTATATAAATTGTGATAGTGTGATGATTCCTGACAGTTAAAATGAGTTTTCATATAGTAAATGGATCTTGACCGAGCCGTAGCTGATGATGTTGAGAGTAATGCACCTGCTCCCGCTCAAGGGGTAGCGCCGATTAATTCTAGACCAGTTATGAGTAGCCATAAGGGAGAGGCAAAGCAAGCCTTCTTCCAAATGATGAACAAGTGGTTCACTGAATACATTCGAACTAATCTGGATGCTCAACAAGCTCCATCCCTGCCTAATCACCTACAAGTTCCTATTATGCCACAAGTTATAAATTCGATACAATTATGTAAGCTCTAGTTGATAAAATTAGAAAATACGGGGCTGAAGAATTCAGCGTCGCTACTAATGATGATGCTAAGAGTGCTAAGTTCTGGATCGAGAATACAATCTGAGTGTTTGATGAAATGTCTTGTACTCCTAATGAATGCCTTAAATGTGCTATTTCACTTCTGAGAGATATGGCGTATCAATGGTGGAAAATGTTGATATTTGTGGTACCAAAAGAATGAGTCACCTGTGACTTCTTTCAGACTGAGTTAAAAAAAAATACATTAGTTAGAGGTTCGTAGATTAGAAACGATAAAACATTCCTCAAGTTGAAATAGGGTCGCATGACTGTGATAGAATATGAATTAGAATTTGTGAGATTGAGCCGATATGCACAAGAATGTGTCTCAACGAAGCAATAATGTGTAAGACATTTGAAGATGGCCTGAATGAGGATATTCGCTTGTTACATGAAATTTTGGAAAGAAAAGAGTTTGTTGTGCTTGTTGATTGAGTGTGTAAAGCCGAAGAACTTGGTAAAGAGAAAACAAAGCTGACCTTGAAGCTAAATATTCAAGAAAAAGATCATCGAGTAAGTCATTCCAGTTTGCATCAAAGAAATTTTGAGATGATTATAGCTGTACAAAGGTTACTGTAGGTCATTCTAGATGAGACTGAGAAAGGCCACTTGTGAGTCCTAAAGCTATTTCGATTGCTAGTGTCAATAGTGCCAGACCTAATCGACCTGAGTGCAGACATTGTCGTAAAAGACATTCTAGCGATTGTACATTGAATGATCAGGCTTGTTTTTAATGTGGATCTTTGGATCATTTCATCTGTGATTGTCTCGAGTTAGCTGAGCGTGAGACAGTGCAGAATACGAGGTTGAGTAACACAATAGCTAGAGGTAGACCGCCCAAACACATGAGTAATGTGAGTGGCAGCTAGAAAGGGCTTAAAGATTCAACTGTGAGATTTGAAGCGCGAGCACCTACTAGAGCCTACACTATTTGCACTCACGAAGAAGCGACACCTCCAGACGTTATTATAGGTAGTTTCACTCTCTCTGAACTAATGTGGTTGCATTGATAGATCCAGGATCGACTCATTCATATATATGTATGAATTTAGTATCTAGTAAGACTTTGTTTGTAGAGTCCACTGAATTGGTGATTAGAGTATTGAACCCCTTAGGCAAGTGTGTCCTGGTTGATAAAGTATGCAAGAATTGTCCATTGATGATTTGGGATCACTCTTTTCTAGCTGATTTGATGTTATTACCTTTTGATGAGTTTGACGTAATATTGGGTATAGACTTGTTAACATTGCATGATACAGTAGTGAATTGCAGAAGAAAGACTACTGAATTAAGATGTCAGAATAATGAAGTTCTCAGAATTTAGTCTAATGATGTGATCCCATTTCGAATGTCCACACGGCATGTGACATGGGCGTGTCTTATGGCTATGTGAGACACATGGCCTGGACAATGGGCATGTGTCCCTTGTTTTGAAAAAAAATTTATAAGTTTCCCAAAGTTATCCTGAGTTATCCATTTAGTCCCGAATCACATCTAATGCATGATTTGAGCTTTGTAGGCTCGTAATAGGGACAATATGAATGTATATGAATTATGTAAGTCTAAAATTGATCAGCGTATGTAAAATGTACATGTATATATGTTATAAGTTTGGTAATACTCCATAACCCTATTCTGGTGATGGATACAGGTTAGGGGCGTTACACATATTTGGAGCAGTTTTGTGATGGTTGGACGACCAATTTGAAATAATTGACTCGCAACCTTTGCAAGGAGTAAAATAGAAAAAACCTAATGATCCTAGTTGATTACAAGCCTTTATCTGGTAGGTATTCTGAAACATAAAAGGTAATGGTGCTTCATTTCGGCAAAAATAGTCTAAGAAATATGCGATTCCCTGTACGTCGTATATGGCTAAATCTTAACTTCGATTGAAGAAATGATATGTGAAGGGTCTGATTGAAATCTAACTAGCATGGAAACATAAACCACATTATGTATCTTTTCAAGTTTACACAGTAAAGCTAGTCGATATGCCACTGGTTCGATTCTCTCGATAATCTCATACGGTCGAATGAATCGCGGACTCAGTTTCCCTTTATGGCCAAACCAAAGTATCTCTTTCCATGGTGACACTTTCAAAAATACTCTATCTCCTATATGAAACTTAATGTCTTTTCGTTTCAAATTCACATACGATTTCTGTGATCTGAAGCTGCTTTCAAACTATCACAAGTTATATTCACTTTCTCTTTAGTCTCTCTAATCAAATCAACCCCGTGAATCTTTTTCTCGCTAAGCTCGGTCTAGTATAATGGAGTTCGACATTTACGATTGTATAGAGCTTCGTATAGTGCCATCTTTATACTCGATTGAAAGCTGTTGTTATATGCAAATTCAATCAATGGTAAGTATTTCTCCCAATTACCTTCAAACTTTAAAACACAGTAACGTAACATATCTTCGAGAATTAGAATAACTCTCTTAAACTGACCATTAGTTTGGGGATGAAACACAGTACTAAAGTGCAACATTGTCGTGAAACTGCATTTGATGTTACGAAACAGCCTAAGGGTGTCACGACATACCCTTGAACATATCCCCAAAGGAGTACACTAACTTCTATGTCACAAAACATGTCCTGGTGTGTCGTGACATCAACACTAGAATGGAAATTAACACGAGTCCAGGGGCATGTTGGTCTACACAATAAAACTTAAAGCTCAGGAACATCAGCTAGCCTTGGGTAAAGGGCGACGGCCACCTAAGATCTATAAATAGGCTCCTTTGTCACAAGTAAAAAATACCATTCACTTAGCCTAAAAATTCACTTTCAATTTCAATTTAGTTTTTCATTTCAATTTAGTTTTTCTTCATCTTAGGTTTTAGGTTTATTTTTAGATTATTCTTTATTTGGTTTCAAGAGATTCTATTTGTGGAGACAAACAAACTATGTGGATTCATCATTTCATCTTTTAATACAAATCAAGCGTTTTCTTAAACTATACACTTCAATTCCATCTATCATGTTCTCTCTTTACATCACTTCCCTATTGTTTATGAAAGCCATTAGGAACTAATCCTTCTATGGGGGATTAACCTGTATAGGTATGAGCTATTAATTTTTTTACAGGATTACTCAATGGATCAGCTGTGTGAGAAAGGAAGAACTTAAAACCCTAGGCCTGACAACCCTAGGAAGTAATCAAGGTGGGAATTAACCTAGAATTTGTATGGCCTATTCGTGAACACCTTCACCCCAAATCGGTCTAGACTGTGAGGTTGAAAGATATGTAGTCATTGCCAACTCATTATTTGAGTGAAAGATCAGCAGATTTTACTTTGATAGCCACTAGTTCATTGACAAGAAACCTCAAGGGACAGTTGATGGGGATTACCGAAGTAAGCTAATCACCCATAATAAGATTTGGTTTATCCTACTATTTAATCTCTTAAATTTTATTTATTTATGTGATTTTATTTTATTATGATAAAAACTTTAAAAACTCCTTTTATTTTTACATTCATCTTATAATTGATTTAAAATAATAATGAGATCTTTTAGTGTTTAGGTTAAGATTGATCTAGCACTAGCCTCCCTTGGGTATGATCCTCAGAGTACTCAGTGTCTCTGTTGTAACTATAACACAACTAGACCCGTATATTTGCAGATACTGACTCATATATATATATATATATCTTTACTATAGTACTCACAGTCTGGACGTTAGTACGTCCAGAGGCGGTCAAGCTATTGACACTATTGCTAGGGAGGCAACGCCAGTAGTTGGATTTTAATATTTGCATTGAGAAAAATAATTATGAAAATTTTAGGTTATAGAAACAACCTTTAATTTATTCAACTAACCAACTTTACTATCCATTATATGTTTTTCATAGCAAGACTTTAGTTCACATTATGAATTAGAACTACAAGTGTTATAACTAAAAGAGATCGATCAATAAGAGAATGGATTATATATGGTTAGACGATGAATTGGATTACGATGCTGATATTTATGAAGAGGGAGCCAATAAAGACTGGGAGGTACAGGAGAACCAACAATTGTTAATGCTTCAATTCAGTCAACTCCGAGGAGAAACCCCAATCCTTTCCCAAGATGATAATGATCACATTGGTATACCATCAGAAAGGCACCAAGATGTGCCAAGTCTAGAGTTGAGCAAAGGAGAGAATATTATTAGAGATAGTTACGAGGGAAAGGAACTCCTAAATTGTTATTCATTTCATCCGACAAAAGAATATACAGAATGGGTGAACAAAACAAAAAATAGAGGAAGGTACAAAGTTGGTAAGTGAAATGGCTGGTGAACCTAATAATTAGAGAAGAATGGAACTCCTTGTTCTAGCAATTTCAAGATCTTCCAATCAAGCAGGAATACTAGAGAAGTAGAATGCAGACCCACCAATAGGGATGATGACCTTCATGCTCAACTCAGTGGAAGAATGTCTACCAATTCAAGAATTCACAGAGCAAAATAAAAAGAAACCAGTAATTTCAACTAATAAGCTGAGTTGACCATTCTTTGCATATCTTTAGTCCTGAACCAAACATCGTAGAAATTCAGTGACCTAGGAATCATCCGGATGTTGAATAGAATTGGAAAAATATACAAGACCTATGATCACCAAGCAAGCTTCAACCAAGTGGGACAACTGATTAGCATAAGCCTTGAGCTGTAGGCATCTATGAATGATTGGTTATTATAAGAACCGTGCAAGAATGCTATCTGTAATCAAATGGGTGAATTCAAAAGGCCAAAAATTAAGAATTCAAGTGAGGTAGTTCAAAATCCTGTGACAATCATCTTCTCAAGTACTCTTAAAAAGCTATCCCAGATCGATGAAATGGGTAAAAACACAATAAACGAAATGTATGAACCACAATTTTTAACCTTTTTAAAACAAAGCCAGAATGCTAAGAGTAGACTAAAGTGGTTGTGTGGTTCTGTAAGTAATTAATAGCTATGGTGTGCGAAAAGAACTATCAGTCCTTCACACAAGCCGAAAAGAAATGTTCAGAGACAGAGATAATCATAGACGTATAGAATGGCAAGATGGATGTTGGACTAATACGGATAGAGACAATTTGATGAGAACACATCGGTGTACATTGACTGAGCTGACGGACGATTCCAGTAGCAAAACTTCAAATTATTACGTAGAAATTCTTATTAACTGTACAAATTGTATATTTTGCTAAACAATTTATTAAAATACTACAGTTTGATCAAAGTTAGGATTACTAGGCACACTCAAGAGCAAAAATTTGATAAACTGGTATTAACGTCTTGAAACGAACATTTTGTGTCGCAACATTGTGGACAAAAGCAAAGAATTAGCAAAATCTTATCAATCTCTAAGATCTTCAAAACTATGGGGTGTGTCGGTGTTGCGACATAAGTAATCTACTAGCAATGTCGTGACCTGGAACCCCTATGTCACGACATGAGTAATCTGCTAGGGATGTCACGACATGGAGCCCTCTGTCATGACATCAGTGTAATTTTCCGTAAGGTCAACCCAACCCAATTGCACAACCCGACTTTTAACCCTTAAAATACCCAGTTTTTAACTCTAAAAACACAACTTTTAAACATAAAAACACCTTAGAAAAAGTTGTTTACTTCACATTAAACCTTCATTTTCCACCAATAGACATCAAAATGCTTTCGTGACACACATGGGTAAATTTTTAAACATGAAACCTAGCTTGAAATAGTGGTATAGAAAGCTAGCTCAAGGTAAGAGGATCTCAAAAATACGAAAACCATGAAAAACGGGGCTAGAAGTCACTTACTTTGAGCTTGAAAAGTTGAAAAACCCTAGCTATGGAGTCCCCTTGATGTTCGGCTAAGGTAGAAGAGAGATGGACACTTTTTTGCCCTTATTTTTCATTTTTATTTCTTTTAATATCTAACTAACCAAAATGCCCTTAATGGCCTTCTTTGAAATTTTTCAGTACATGGGCATTTTTGTCCATCATGCCATAAAATGGCCCAATTGCTAAAGAAGGACTCCCAATCTATGAATCCAATTAATTGGAATGCTTCATGTCATAATATAGGGAGCAGAAGCAAGGAATTACAAAACTACCTTCGATGTCGTGACACAACCTAAGGGTGTCGCAACATACCCTTGAATATATCCCAAAAGGAGTATACTAACTTCTTTTTCATGACACAGGTCCTAGTATGTCGCGATATTAACATTAGAATGGAAATTAACATGAGTCGGGGGCCACTTTGGTCCACACAATCAAACTTAAAGCTCGAAAAAGTCAACTAACCTAGGGTGGAGGATGACGACCACCTAATATATATGAATAGGCTATTTTTTCACATGTAAAAGATACCATTCACTTAGCCTAGAATTTCACTTTTAATTTCAGTTTAGTTTTTCTTCTTCTTACGTTTTAGATTTATTTTCAGTTTGTTCTTCTCTTGATCTCAGTAGAACTGATTTGTGGAGATAGTCAAACTCTGTGGATTTATCATTTCTTCTTTTAAGACAAAACAGACATTTTCCTAAACTCTACACTTCAATTTCATCTGTTATGTTCTCTCTTTACATCACTTCACTATTTTTTATGAAAGCCATTAGGAAGTAATCCCTTTATGGGGGACTAGTGAGTGAAGGTATGATCTATTAACTGTTTTATAAGGTTACTCAATGGATCAACTATTTGGTAAAGGAAGAACCTAAAACCCTAGGCCTGACAACCCTTGGAAGTAATCAAGGTAGGAATTAACCTAAAATTTCTATGGCCTATCCGTTAACATCTTCACGCCAAATTGGTCTAGACTGTGAGGTTGGAAGATAAGTAGTCCTTACTGACTCATTATTTGAATGGATGATTGAATGATCCTACTAAGGTAGCAACTAGTTGATTGACAAGAAACCCAAAGCAATAGTGGATAGGGATTACCGAAGTAAGCTAATCACCCATAATTAGATTTGATTTATCTACCTCTTTAATATCTAGAATTTTATTTCTTTATATTATATTATTTTATTATTATAAAAAACTTAAAAGCTCCTTTTATTTTTACTTTCATAGTATTACTAATTAGATCTTTTAGTGTTAAGGTTAAAATTGATCTAGCACTAGCCTCCATCGGTTACGATCCTCAGAGTACTCATCCACTCCATTGTAAGAATATTACAACTAAACCCGTGTACTTGAAAATATAGCATCATATATATATATATATATATATATCTTTTACTACAATATTCACACTCTTGACATCAGTACAACCAAATGAGAGCGGAGAAGAAAAAAGCTGGAAGAGGAGCCAGAGGGAACACAGGCGCAAAGCTTGACGGAATGATTTGATGGATTATGAGCCTCAAACTATCCACCTAACCTATTTGACGCAACACCAACCCATCATGGTAAAGGAAGTAATAGTGAAGGGGAGAACTTCGATGATGGAGAAGATGAGTATGAAACAACATTCTAGCAGCAATTTTCTACACCAAAGAGGGTTGTCATCCGAAGCCTAACCCGCCATGCATATTCAACGGGTGAAAGCTCTCACCAAGAATATGCCAAATGAAAGGGAAAAGCTTAGATAGAAATAACACGGGCACCACATTGGGATAATGACGAGGATGATTAAAACACTTGTATTAATTTTTAGAATATTTTGATTTAAACTTTGTAGTAGTAGGATTAATAGTAGATTTTTAGTCATATTGCATTTTGTTAAGTTTTCTATGTAGGAACCCAACGTAAAGGGGACAATGATATGAGCTATTAATTTACAAAGTAGGAAGCACCCATGTAACACCCCAAACCCAGCCCAGACGTTATGGCCAGATCTGATGTGTCACCTGAACAGTTAAGGCGCCTAGTTCATTTGTTAACAAGTTTACCAAAATCACTTTAAGAGTATTGAGGAAAATAACAAGGTATTTAGTGAAAGTCCTATCCACTACCAATTGGAGTTTATTTCTTTAGAAGGTCTTGTCTTGTTATTAGGTGATCCAGTTGTAACGTATGATGTGTTTGAAAACATTGATTAATTTTAAATAAAAACCCGCGCAGCCTTAGTCTATTCGTTTTAGGCAAATTGTAATTAATTAAATAAAAATTAAAATTAAAATATAAATAAAATACTTAATTAGCGACCTTATTACAAATTAAAAACCCAAAAGAAAATAAATTAAAGAAAAATATTGAAATAAGTAATTTTGAGAAAAAAATTAACCAAGTGCACTTCTTGTGGCCACTCCGAATCCCTCTAGCTCCAAGTCCTCTAAGGTTGGGGCTCACCTGCATGGATGGAAAGAAAGGGGTGAGTTTGTGAAAACTTAGTGTGTAAGCTAAACCTAACCAGAGTCCAGACCAGTTCAAGCTTATCTAGGCCAAAGCCTTATCCAGCTACAGTATTAACTGGGCCTTAGCCCTATTCAGTAAACAGTAATTACTGGGCCTTAGCACTATTTAGAAATCAGTGTGACCCTTAGGCCCATTACAGTAATAGAACAGTATTATATGCATGTATGCAAAGCCCAGCCCAATCCAGCCCTACACACCATGTGGGGAATAACTCAACCCACCCAGCCCTACACACCACAGTTGCAGTTTAGCTGCTTAATCAGATAATGACATGGCATGGCATGCGATTCAGTGAACAGTGTATATAATGACATGGCATTTAGTGAACAGATAAATTTTTAGCATGCGATTCAGTCAACTTAATCCTAGGGGTAAAATGGTCTTTTAAAACCTATTGGTAAAACAATAATTTTCCCCCTTTAAGAGGTATTTTAGCAAATTAACCGGATTTCTAGGGTTTCATGCTCATTACAGTGGTTAACAGTCTTAATGTCAATTAAGTAGCTTATTTAGCCCATTTCATTAATCTAGAGTCATCGGGCCCTAAAACCCCTAATGGGCCCTACGGTGTCCACTAACTATTACAACCCACTAGGCCCAAATTTTATGTCCGTTTTAGTAGATTTATCACTAAGGTTTCTAGAATACAGTTACCGCTCGTTTTCACCCATATGGGCCTGTAAGCCGTTGGGCCCAATTTTGGCCCTCTAAGGCCCAAAACCACCAACCTGTACGAAATCGCGCACACATCATCCTTCCCGTTTGCGACTACAGATTTTATCGATTCAAACTGGCCCATGAGTGCTCGCACGCTCGTAAGCCCTCGAAATGCCAAAATTTCAGTATTTCGGCTTTTGACGACCTAGTCTACTAGTGGGTGCCGATTACACACCATTTTTTGCGATAAACTATGACGAGATCTGCACCAAATTAATCCTACAATCGTTTATAAACGCACTGTTAACTAAAACCCAATGGAAACAACGAAACTAATAGCCTACCATATTCAGCCAACACCATCTAAAGCCTTAAACACTTACCTTTGTTGATTCTTCAACTAGATTTAGATCTCGATTGCTTCAATGCTCCAAGTCTCGAATTGCTCCATGTTAGATCGCCTTTTTTCCAAGCCAACATATGAGATCCAAAAGAAAAGCTCAACTAAGTGTTTAATCCCGAAAATGAGTCAAAACCGACAACTACCATGGCAATGGGGTTTCGGCTTTTCCTAATTCATAACAAAGAATAAAGTGGAAAGGCTACTTACCCAACAATCTGCTTAACAGCCCTACTACACGAAATAACCACCAATCACCAACTTATCCTAGACCTATTGTCGATTTAGCCAAACTCGCAAGAAGAAAAGAGAGCCAAAGGATTCGGCTTTCATTACAAACTAAAAGGTAGGAAGGTTTCGGTTTTTGAGTGAGAGATGGAAGAAAGTGAAGAAAAGGTTTTGAAGAAGAACAGTCGGCCAAGAGATGAGAGGTTCTCTGGTTCGACTAAAATAGAAGAAAAAGAAAGGAGGGTTCGGCCATGTAGAAGATCCGGCTAGCAAGAGAGTGTTACTTTCATTGGTGAAGAAAAGATGAAAAAGAATAGAAGAGAATGGAAAGAAAAAGTAGATGCTTGGTTCGGCTAAAGAAGAGAGGTGATGAAGAGAATTTAGCTTGGAAAAGAAAGAAGAGAAAGAAAGAACAAACTTGGTTCTTTGCACAATCGGCCCGAAAAAAGTTTGTGTTTACGTTTTCATCTTTTGAAACTAAAGAGAGGGGAACAGTGAAAAAGTAAAGAACCCTAAGAGGTACTACACTAATTTGTCAAGAAAGAATTGCCAAATCTCGGAGACTAGCTACTAAAAGAGTTCGGCACCTACTTACACCCAATAGCCAAAACTAAACCCCAATAAGACCCAAGTCACAATCGGCTAACACTCCTAACACCCTTTGCCGATTATGCCAAGCCAAAGACCCAAAACCGAAATTGCTTCCCCAAGAGTCCCATGTTCGGCCAATACTTGCTTCTCATTCGAATTTCCTAGATTTGTTCCTAGATAATCTCTCCTTATCACTCCTCACCCAATTCTATGAGTAGCTCAACTTCTTCCTTCAGTATTTTACTTAGGTTCCATCACTTAACCTGTATAGGCATAAAAATAATAATAACACCTTGCTACTCCATAGACTCGAACTCTAGCTCTTGTACAGCTTCCACACGCCACTCCCCTGTCTCTTAAGTGGCGTTACATTGCCACCTTACCACAGGTCATCTTATGTCTTAAATTACCAACTTTTGTTTAGAAGCCCACTTACTCAAGGCCTCTTCTCTTTAAGTCTAAAATTTGAAAATTTCTTCCAGGTTTTAACATGAACTTGGGCCTTCTTAAGGCCCACTAACACAGTCAAAAGAAAATTAATACCTCTAGATAAGCAAAAATTAAGTTTACACAAAATCCCAAAAATCTCAAAAATTATGGCGTTACAACTCTACTCTCTTAAAGAAATTTCGGCCTCGAAATTTACCTGGTTCAAACAGGTGAGGGTATTGTTGACGCATCTCCTCTTCTGGCTCCCACGTAGCTTCTTTTCTGCCATGATTACGCCACAGTACTTTTAACAAAGGAACTAACTTCTTCCTTAATACTTTGATATCTCGGCCCAAAATTTGCACATGTTCTTCTTCAAAAGTCAAGTCGGTTTTCACATCAATTTCTTCCACTAGTACGACATGAGAAGGATCAGATTGATACCATCTTAGCATGGAGACATGAAAGACATCATGAATCCTATTTAACTCTAGAGGTAATTCCAATTGGTAAGCTACCGAACCCACTTATTTAAGAATTCGGTAAGGCCTGATAAACCGCAGACTCAACTTGCCCTTCTTACCAAACCTTAATATCTTCTTCTAAGGCGAGACCTTTAAGAAGACCATATCCCCTGCTGAGTACTCAATTTCCTTACACTTTAAGTCAACATAAGATTTCTTTCTATCAGATGCTTCCTTTAACCGCTCCCTGATCAACTTCACCATGTCTTCAATATCTGCCACCAACTCTGGCCCAAGAACCTGACGTTCTCCTAACTCCGTCCAACAGGTAGGTGTACGACACCTACGCCCATACATCACCTCATACAAAGCCCTTTGAATACTCGCCTGATAGCTGTTGTTGTAAGCAAACTCCGCTAATGGCAAGTAATCCTCCCAACTACCTCAGAAGTTGATAACACATCCACTTATCATGTCCTTCAGAACCTGAATAACCCTTTCTGACTGTCCATCTGTCTGGCGGTGAAAAGCAGTACTGAAATCCAATTGCATACCTAACGTCTCATGCAACTTCTGCTAGAATCAAGATGTAAACCTAGGATCCCGATCAGAAATAATCAAAACTGGCACTTCATGAAGTCGCACTATCTCCATCACATACAACTTAGCTAATTTCCAGAGTGAGTAGTCTGTTCGGACAGGTATGAAATGAGCAGATTTGGTTAACCTAACCACAATCACCCAAATCGAGTCTCTCTTGGTAGGCGTCAAGGGTAGCCCACTCACAAAGTCCATGGTTACCCTCTCCCACTTCCAAAGTGGAATCTTCACCTGTTGCAAACGTCTAGAAGGCAGTTGATGCTCAACTTTCACTTGCTGACATGTTAGGCGCTTTCCCACAAATTCTGTTACTTCATGCTTAAGTCCAGGCCACCAGTACAACTCTCATAAATCTCGATACAACTTATTCCCTCCTGGATGCATGGCACAAGGTTCACCATGAGCCGCTCTCAAAATTGACTACCTCAAGTCAGAGTCCTTCAGAATACAAACTTTTCCTCGAAAGCACAGAACTCCTTCACTATTCAGTCCAAAATTAGAAGTCTCATCATTCTCAGCTTGCTGAAATCAATGAACTAGTGACTCATCCTCTAACTGCTTTTCCTTTATTTGCTTAACCTAGGTTGGTCTTACTTGTAACTCCGCTAACAAACTACCATCGTCATATAGACTCAGATGAACAAACATTGATCTCAATTCAGTTACAGCTCTCCTACTAAGTATAGCTCTCCTACTAAGTGCATCAGCCACTACATTTGCTTTGCCTGGGTGATACTTAATCGAACAGTCGTAGTCCTTAAGCAACTCTATCCATCTTCGTTGCCTAAGGTTCAACTCCTTCTGAGTCAACAAATACTTGAGACTCTTATGGTTCGTGTATATAATACGCCTTTCTCCATACAAGTAGTGCCTCCAGATCTTTAACGCAAAGATCACTGCCGCCAACTCCAGATCATGTGTAGGGTAGTTCGCTTCGTGAGGCTTACGCTATCGCAATGCATAAGCGATCACCTTACCCTCTTGCATCAATACACAGCCCAAACCAACATGTGACGCATCACTGTACACAGTGAAATCCTTCCCAGACTCCGGCTGAATCAATACTGGGGCCTCAGTCAGGACCTTCTTCAACCTATCGATAGCCTCTTGCTATTTCTCAGTCCATACAAATGACACTCCTTTCCTCAAAAGTTTCATTAACGGTGCAGCAATCAAAGAAAATCCTTCTACAAACCTTCTATAGTACCCTGCTAAACGCAGAAAACTCTGAATTTTTTATACTGACCTCGGCGGCTTCCACTCAAGAACCGCATCAATTTTCCAGGGATCCACCCTAATCCCCTCAGTAGAAATAACGTGACCTAAAAACGTCACCTCTCGCAACCAAAATTCACACTTGCTGAATTTTGCATAGAATTGCTTCTCCCTTAATACTTGTAGAACAATACGGAGATGCTCATCATGCTTCTTCTAAGTTTCTGAATACACCTGAATATCGTCTATGAAGACGACTACGAATCGATCCAGGTAAGGTTGGAATACCCGATTCATCAAATCCATGAAAGCCGCAGGTGCATTCGTCAATCCAAATGGCATTACCAGAAACTCGTAATGACCATACTGAGTTCTGAATGATGTCTTATGAATATCCACCTCTTTGACCCTTAACTGATGATATCCAGATCGAAGTTCGATCTTGGAAAATACTGAAGCTCCTCTTAGCTGGTCAAACAGGTCATCGATCCTTGGCAGAGGGTACTTGTTCTTAATCGTCAGTTTGTTCAACTGGTGATAATCGATGCACATACGCATCGTCCCATCCTTCTTCTTTACGAATAGTACCAGTGCTCCCCATGGAGACACACTTAGCCTAATAAAACCTCTGTCCAACAACTCTTGAATTTGTGCTTTCAACTCCACTAGCTCCTTTGATGCCATCCTATAAGGTGCGATGGACACTGGAGCCGTTCCAGCCAACAAGCCTATTCCAAATTCGACTTCACAATTCGGAAGCAACCTAGGAAGCTCCTCAAGAAAGACATCTTGAAACTCTTTGACAGCCCTAACC
The DNA here is from genome assembly GCA_020496765.1 of Gossypium stocksii. Taxonomy (NCBI): domain Eukaryota; kingdom Viridiplantae; phylum Streptophyta; class Magnoliopsida; order Malvales; family Malvaceae; genus Gossypium; species Gossypium stocksii. The sequence continues at coordinate 32,167,479 of CM035624.1, forward strand.
TTTCCTACAGTCATACCTTCAACATCAGACTGACTTACATATGCCAAATACGCCTCGCAACCCTTGCGAATCAGCTTCTCAGCCCTCAAGGCCGAAACAACATTAGACAAGTAATCCCTTCGTCCCCCTATAACCATCACCTCCTCATCCTCCGCGGTCTTTAACACCATCCGTTTAGCCGCACAATCAAGAGTTGCCTTATGCTTAGCAAGCCAGTCCATTCCCAAGATGAGATCAAATTCATCCTACCTTGAGCCTCTAAAGGCACATTTCTAAAGAGTTTGTCTACCCTAACCGGGTGACCCAGTGGACTTATCACAGTTACCCCACTCACAGTTTCCTCAGAGTGACATCCAAAGTCCAAGATATATCACATGCAACATACGAATGGGTAGAACCAATATCTATCAAGGCAGTGTATGGCATGCTAGAAATAAAAAACGTACCAGTTATGACGTCAGGTACGTCACTTCCTCTCGGCGACGAGCAGCAGACACTAATGCTGGCTAACGAGCCTCAGCATATCTAGCACCCCTGCCTAGTACTCCACGTCCACGACCATTTCTTTTGCTGCCCCTACCTTAACCACGGCCTCTCGGCGATTGTGGTCCACCTCGCACTGGTTGAGCAACCCTCTGTTCAGCAGCTTGCGTCTAAGCTGGTCTCTGAGGACAGTCCTTAACTCTATGCTCCTTGGATTCACACCGAAAACATTCCCCAGTACACTTCCAACACTCTCCCAGATGCACTCTACCACAATCTCTAAAAGCCTGCGGTCTAACCACATTCACCGGAACTACTCAAACTGGTTCATCCATTCTAGCCGTTTTTACATTCCTGCCTGCAGCACTCGAGGGTCCAGAATCCCTTCTCAATTGATTTCAGTCCTTCTCACGATTCTGCCGCTCCGTTCATTTCACCTCCTCGGCTATCTTAGCCTTTTCCATTAAGGCGGCAAAATCACGCTCCTTCTGTAGAGCTCTCAGCACCTTAAGCTCATCCCTGAGGCCATCCTCAAATTGTATCCTACGTTCATATTTCGTAGCAACTATTTCACTAGCGTACCGGCTCAACCTTCAGAACTCGGCCTTGTACTCAGCAATAGACTTGTTACCCTAGGTCAGGCTTAGAAATTCCTTCCTTCGGGTGTCCACATAGCTCGCCCTGATGTACTTTCCTTTGAAGCCCATCTTAAACAACTTCCAAGTTACCCACTCAGCTAAGGTACTATCCCTCACAGTGATCTACCACTGGTAAGCCTCGACTCGCAGTAAAGATACTGCTCCCTTCAGCTTCTGCTCCACTAAGTAATCCAAGTCATCCATGATTCGCTCCATGGCCTCCAACTAGCATTCGGCCACATTTGGGGCTACACCAGATATGCCCCTGAAAATTCTGCTCCGTTAGCTTGGAGTCATTCAAGTAAAGATCCCCGGTTCACAGTCCCCGTGCTCATTCCAGCGACCCTTTCCAGAACCCTTAACATTGCCTGAGACAAAGCATCCTACCATGCAGTCTAGTCATACGGCCCATTCTCAGCTAACGGCAGCGGTCGTGCCTCCTCAGCTGGCATATGCCCAGAAGATGAAGACCCAGCTTGTACACTACTTCGGCCATGCCCATGGCCCCGTCCACGAGCTGCCATCGTACTCATATCGTATTATCTGATTACGAATTTTATGAATTAATTTAGTATTTCAGTGTTTATTGAAAATGTCTTATGCACAGATAGTATTTTAGAAGTTTGTTTTCGTAGAATCGTAGCCTAGCTACAGTCTCAATCTTCTAGGGTTTTTAGTTTTTCCTACCGTCTCAGTCTCTACAGTTTCAGTATTACCCTAACTACAGAACCTTAGTAGGGTCTCAATACTATCTATAGTAGTATTTTAGTATAGTACAGTATAGTAAAAATACTTATAGACTTGGTACCGGAGATTCGGTGTGCCACTATTCAGAAATCAGATTTCAGAAAACCAGATTTTAGTAAGAGTAAACTTTATTTTTAAAGTAGAACCTTAAATAAATATATCTTGAAGAAAATAAATTTGAAAAGGGTTTTCTTAAGACATTTTCCAAAACTGATTTCCAAAATACCCTTTTAGGGCCCTTGTTTTAATTTTAAGAAAACTTCTTAGACCTGATCCACAGTCGAGTTGTTGCAACTTGACTCTAATACCACTAAATGTAACATCCCAAACCCGGCCCAGGCGTTATGCCTAGATCTGATGTGTCACATGGACAGTTAAGACTCCTCGTTCCTTTGTTAACAAGTTTAGCAAAATCACTTTAATAGTATTGAGGAAAATAACAGGTTATTTAGTGAAAGTCCTATCCACTACCAATTGGTGTTTATTTCTTTAGAAGGTCTTATCTTGTTATTAGGTGATCTAGTTGCAACGTACGATGTGTTTGAAAACGTTGATTAATTTTAAATAAAAACCCACACAGCCTTAGTCTATTCGTTTTAGGCAAGTTGTAATTAATTAAATAAAAATAAAAATAAAAATACAAAAAAATACTTAATGAGCAGCCTTATTACAAATTAAAAACCCAAAAGAAAATAAATTAAAGAAAAATTATGAAATAAGTAATTTTGAGAAAAGAATTAACCAAGTGTAGTTCTCGTGGCCACTCTGAATCCCTCCAGCTCCAAGTCCTCTAAGGTTGGGGCTAACCTACATGTATGAAAAGAAAGGGGTGAGTTTGTGAAAACCCGGTTTGTAAGCTAAACCCAACCAGAGTCTAGACCAGTTCAAGCTTATCTGGGCCTAAGCCCTATCCAGATACAATATTAACTGGGTCTTAGCCCTATTTAGTAAATAGTATTTACTGGGCCTTAGCCCTATTCAGAAATCAGTGTGACCCTAAGGCCTATTACAATAACAGAACAGTATTATATGCATGTATGCAAAGCCCAGCCCAATTCATCCCTACACACCACCCGTACCAGCCCTACACACCATGTGGGGAATAACTCAACCCACCCAGCCCTCTACACGACAGTCGCAGCTTAGCTGCTTAATCAGATAACGTGGCCAAGCCACTAAACAGTGAAACGAGGCAAAGCCCTTAACAGTAAACGTGGCATTGCCACTTAGCACTTCCTTCATCAAAACCCAATCTCATGCAACAGTGTATATAAGGACATGGCATTCAGTGAACAAATAAAGTTTTAGCATGCTATTCAGTCAACTTAACCCTTGGGGTAAAATGGTCTTTTAACACCTAGGGGTAAAATGGTAATTTCCCCCTTAAGGGGTATTTCAGTAAATTAACCAGATTTCTAGGGCTTCATGCTCATTACAGTGGTTAATAGTCTTAATATCAATTAAGTAGCTTATTTAGCCCATTTCATTAATCTAGAGTCATTAAGCCCTAAAACCCCTAATGGGCTCTACGGTGTCCACTAACTATTATGGTCCACTAGGCCCAAATTTTATGTCCGTTTTAGCATATTTGTCACCCAGGTTTTTAGAATACACTTACCGCTCGTTTTCACGCATATGGGCCTGTAAGCCCATTGGGCCCAAATTTGACCTTCCGAGGCCCAAAACCACCAACATGCACGAAATCACGCCCACATCATCCTTACTGTTTGCGACTATAGATTTTACCGATTCAAACTGACCCACGAGCGCTCGCACACTCGTAAGCCCTCGAAATGCCAATATTTTGGCATTCTCGCTTTTCAGCTTTTACCGATCTAGTCTACTAGTGGGTGTCAATTACACACCTATTTTTGTGATAAACTACGACAAGATCTGCATCGAATTAATCCTACAATCAGTTATAAACACATTGTTAACTAAAACCCAATGGAATCAACGAAACTAATAGCCTACCATATTCATCCAACACCATCTAAAGCCTTAAACACTTACCTCTGCGGATTCTTCAACTGGATCAAGATCTAGATTGCTTCGATGATCCAAGTCTCGAACTACTCCTTGCTATAGTGCCCTTTTTCCATGCCAACATATGAGATCCAAAAGAAAATCTCAACTAGGTTTTTAATCCTAAAAATGAGTCAAAATTGACAACTACCATGAAAATAGGGTTTCGGCTTTTCTTAATTCATAACAAAGAATAAAGTAGATAGGCTACTTACCCAACAATCTGCTTAACAGCCCTACTACATGAAATAACCACCAATCACCAGCTTATCCTAGATCCATTGTCGATTTAGCCAAACTTGCAAGAAGAAAAGAGATCTAAAGGATTCGGCTTTCAATACCAACTAAAAGGTGGGAAGGTTTCAGTTTCTGAGCGAGAGATGGAAGAAAATGAAGAAAAGGTTTTGAAGAAGAACAATCGGCTAAGAGATGAAAGGTTCTATGGTTCGGCTAAAATACAAGAAAAGGAAAGGAGCGTTCGGCCAAGTAGAAGATTCGGCTAGCAACAGAGGGTTAGTTTCGTTGGTGAAGAAAAGATGAAGAAGAAGAATAGAGAGTGGAGAGAAAAGGTAGATGCTTGGTTCGGCTAAAGAAGAGAGGTGATGAAGAGAATTTGAATTGGAAAAGAAAGAAGAGAAAGAAAGAAAAAACTTGGTTCTTTGCACAGTCGGCCCCAAAGGAGTTGATGTTTGCGTTTTTGGCTTTTGAAACTAAAGAGAGGAGAACAGAGAAAAAGTAAAGAACCGTAAGAGGTACTACACTAATTCGAGAAGAAAGAATTGACAAATCCTTAAGATTAGCTACTAACAGAGTTCGGCACCTACACCTACACCCAACTGTCGAAATTAAATCCCAATAAGACCCAAGTCATAATTGGCCACCACCCCTAACACCCTTTGCCGATTATGCCAAGCCAATAACCTAAAACTGAAATTGCTTCCCCAAGAGTCCCATGTTCGGCCCGTCCTTGCTTCTCATTCGAATTTCCTAGATTTGCTCCTAGATAATCTCTCCTTATCACTCCTCACCCAATTTTATGAGTAGCTCAACTTCTTCCTTCAGTATTTTACTTAGGTTCCATCACTTACATTGCATGGGCATAAAAAAATAATAACCCTTACTACTCTATAGACTCGAACTCTAGCTCTTGTACAGCTTCCACATGCCACTCCCATGTCTCTTAAGTGGCGTTACATTGCCACCTTACCACAGGTCATCTTGTGTCTTAAATTACCAACTTTTGTTTAAAAGCCCAATTACTCAAGGCCCATTCTCTTTAAGTCTCAAATTTTAAAATTTCTACCGAGTTTTAACTTCAACTTGGGCCTTCTAAAGGCCCACTAACACACTTAAAAAAATTAATACCTCCAGACAAGCAAAAATTAAATTTACACATAATCCCAAAAATCCTGAAAATTAGGGCGTTACAACCTTTAGCAGTTGCAGCGGTCACAATCAATTGAGTAACTTATTTCATTATCTTTTTATGGACTACACATTGAGGACAATGTGTCAACTAGAGTGTGGGGATTAACATTGAAATTTTGTTTTAAATTTTTATGTTTTTCATATTTTTTGTTGTCTTTTTGTGCTTGATCATGTATAAATACAAGTGATTATTTAGGACCATGTACATAGGCTATTTATAAATAAATTTGGCATGATGATATCTGATTTTAAATTTTTTTATTATTAGACTACTAAGTTCTATATGTTACACTGTAAATAGGCATTAGGAAATCAACTGTACCAAATGATATACAAAATATAAGGAAACAAGCATGTTAGTATGAATGATAAATGGTCGAATTTGAGTTTGTTTGGTAAATTAAAATTGTGCATATTGAGATATTAATGGATGACCTAAGGTATTGTTTGGAACACATCTAGAGCCAAAAAGCTTTCCAATTGTTATTCACCTTTAGTACCAAAATTTAAGCCTGTTAACACTTCTTAATGAACCTCATTACAAACCCCAGTCCTAAAACGTTAGTTTATATTTCTTCTTTTTCTTTGGTTTTACACTGTACGACTATAGATGTCTAGCCATACATATTGAGGGTTATGTAGATAAATCACGGCAGAGTTAGTAAATATAGAGTGAAATAGGAAAGATTGGTTTGATATATTAATTGTAGGTTAGTCTAAAGTGCGAAACAAAAAGAAAAATCTAAAAAGAAAAATAGTGTTTGTAAAAAAGCATTCTTGAACAACAGGCAAAAGCATTAGTGAGTGAGATGAGCTGAAAAAAAAAGTCATAAAGTCACAAAAGAAACAGAAACTCATTCATTAGTGAACAAAAACTCGTAAAATAGCCTAAGTTACTATTTTGTGTTATGATTTCCTATGTAGAGAAATAAGGAAGATGAGAGAAGGAGAAATAAGGCAATAACCTAGAAAAGATCACTAAGGGGGAAGAATAGGGATTGATACGATGTGCTAAACTATTTTTGTGTTTATAACCCTTTTGATGCTTATTATGTTTGAATTCCTTACATGTCCTCAGCCTCAGAACATTACAAGCTGAAAAGTCCTATCTGACCTAAACATTCTTCTGCATGACTGGACATTATATTAAACAATCACATAAAGAACTATTTTTATTTTGCTTGGATAATCAAATTACTTGTATAATTTATTGATGGATTCTTACATGTGAGATCCTTAAGGTTTGGATACAATGAAGCACATTAAACATGAATTTATATCCTGCAAATATTAAAACAAGAAATAAGCACACATAATTCAAAACAAGAATCAAGTATTTATCATGTAAAGTAGAAATTAAATAATAGAATTTGTCATAGGTTTCATCCTCCCGGGTATTGATGGGCGTCGAAGCCACCAAAAATAATTCCTACAAATATAACTCTAAATTGTAGTAAAGAGTGGTAGTAGGGTCGAGTCCATAGGGATTGGATGTTTAATCAACTTTTGTGTTTACTTATGAATAGAATGTTCGTCATGTCAAAGGTCATGGCAAGAGTCATGCCCACGACTCCAAACGTACCTACTACAAAAATAACCAAGTAATCGGGGAGTTTCGAAAATGTTTAGAAAGTAAATAGCCTATCAGCGTAAAGAAAGAATTAAAAAAATATTAGAAGTAAATTTAGTTTGGGAAACAAATTCAAAATTTTACAAAACAAATAATAAGCCTTAACCTTAGACCTGGTAGATTCTAGATTTGCGAAGTAATCCTAGAAAATTAATCTGCTCCTTCAAAGGATAAGCTGGTCATAATAGTTAAGAACATCCAATTCTTCCTCTGGAGGCTAGTCCCAGTATGACCTACGAACCAACCCTTACCTATTATCTAACTGAGATATACATGTTCTTGATTCAAGATTCTGGTAGCCTTGCGTTCTGAAGAACCAAACTCGAATTAATGGCCTCAACCGCGTGGGTCGTTTAAAGCAGATCACTTCTTCCTTAATTTGTTCTCGAAAATTCGAATGTAGCATGGCTGACTCATTTCTCCAATTGTCAGCAACACGACTCCAAGCCAACGTGCACTTTTTGACTTGGAATCGAGTTAACCTTAAAGGATGAGTTGTCAATCCCCATACTTAGGAAAAATGTGAATACCAATTGGAAGGATTTTTAGCATAAATACATATCTCACGATTCCTGACCGGAAGGAACATAGGCCTAAAGCTAAGATGAAATTTAGTTGAGCAAGAAATTATTCATGCTTTCTAAACTTTGGAAAGTGGTTTGATGATTATGGTGAAGAAATGGAAAGAAAGGTACTTGGAGAGCAATTGGACCAATTTTGAAGAAAAAAAATTGGAAACAATGCAACAAAATGTTGACGCCAAATTGAAAGAAAAAAAAAAAGAAATTAATTCTATTCAATTACAAATTGAAGTAGGAATGTAGAATTAAGGGATGATTTTCCTAAGAACATTAAGGCCAATTTATATACATGGAATTTGCTATTTTTGGCCTTACTAATTTAACAAAAAATCAAAATAAAAAAATAAAAAAGAGAGATTTTTTTCTATTTTTGGCTTTTACAATGTTAAAAATTCTGATGAGTCCTTGGCTTTTCTCTACATGTTTGATTCGGCATCATTTTTATTGATTGTGTTTCAATTTGGTCCTTTTCTACTCTTTTTTGTCTCTTGCTGTCTGAATTGTGTCCTTGACAAGATTAAAACATAAAAGCACTCAATTTAGCAGGGTTCAATGCAAAAATAAACCAATTTAAACACAAAAAATATGCAAATTAATATATTATCAAATCCCCGTACTTAGTTCATGTTTGCCCTCGAGCATATAGTTCTTCCAAATATGAAAATTTATTCTACAATTTATTAAAAATCAAGCCTCTTTTCCGCATCCACAATCAATGCAAACAACATAGGCAAAAATAAATAAATGCTCAGATTATATAGTTTGATCAACAAGTGTCATAAAACCGAAATATGTAAACTAAATAATTTCATTAAATTAAGTTTGAATCCATTAAGTTGCAAGGTATTATTAGTTAGCTTTGTATTAATAAAATTTTTAGACTTGGTCAAACCTTTTTACGCGTACTAGGATGACGACCCAAGTACCCTATCCCGGTTACTCAGTTCAAATAGTCTTTTTATTTATTTATTTATTTTTCTTCTATTTTTTAAAGGCTCGATTACCTAAATGTTTGTAAGTTCTTGATTTGTCACTCGAACCTTTTTATGTGAGATAAGATGACAACCCAAGCACCTTACCTCGGTTACTAATCTCGATCACATTTTCAAAACTTTCACTCATAACTTGAGCCTTTATTTATTTTATTTATGTACAAGCAAATATTTTTCAAAAAAAAATCAATTTATACAAAAAATCTAGCTACATATATCAACCTTAAAACACAAATGTCGACTAATCCATATACTTGAACATTTTAATTCAAAAATTGTCCAATTGTCCAAATTGACTAAGTATGAAATTAGAGCCTGCATGTTGGAATAAACTATTGAGTAATTCTCGCATAAGATTGAACATGTGCAAAAGAGAGACATGCAGCAAAAATCATGCAAGCATACTTACAATTTTCAATCCCCCTACTTACTCTATGCTTGTCCTCAAGCATGTTATATGCAATAAAGTTTAGTAACTCAAACAACAAGCACAGAGAATACTCCCCATGTGTTTCTAACGATGTTTTCCGTGTTGGGAAATAATTGTCACCATTTAGCATGGCATGCCCACGTTGTAACATCCCTTACTCGTATCCGATGCTGGGACAGGGTATGAGACATTACCTTACTAAACCACATACAAAAATTCAACTTCAACTCAATAAAAAGCATCCCAATTTAAGAAAATTTTAAACACTGACTTACAGTCCTTCATATGGGTCTAGAAGGCCTAAAATCTAGTTTAGAAACAATTCGAGACCATTTCAGGTACTGAAGAAAGTTTCATAAAAAACTATTAAAAATAGGGCACACGCCAATGTGGGAGGGCGACATGTCCGTGTGGCCTCTAAACATGGTTGTGCTGATGACTCGTGTGGTTCACACGGCCTAAGCACCTAAGGACACGGCCATGTCCCACCTCCATGTGCATTTATTTTCTAACTTCAACTTACAAGGATTTTCACCCGGCTGAGCACACGCCCGTGTCTATAGCCCGTGTTCTTCACATCGCTATGACACATCCATGCTCTTAACCTTGTAACTCTCTGACTCTAATGTCATCACACAATATAGGGCACATGGTCAAGGCACATGCCCATGTACTCAGCCCGTGTCCCTTACACGGCCATGACACACCCATGTCGTGGTTCGTGTATGAAGACCTTGGCATTCTGTTACTAACGTCAGTAGCCCTTAAGGGTCACACACCCGTGGCACACGCTCGTGTGGTAGGCCGTGTCCTCCGCACAACTGAGACACACGGCCGTGTCTCAGCTTGTGTGTTTACTATTGGGCATTTAATGCAACAAATTCAAGGTACAGGGACATACAGCCTAATTACATGCCCGTGGGGCAAATCGTGTGGACAAAATAAGGCTATCTACCAAGCCTTTTTGCCACCCTGTAACAAGGTCAAACATATCCCAAAGATAACGTGTAACAGCCCACTTTATACCCTAGCCGGAAAGGGTGGTTTCGGGACCACTTAACCGAGTCAAAATATTGTTTTTACTGCTTTAATATGTTTTACAGCATGATAAAATGACAGTGTGAAAGTTTTGTTTAGAAATTTTATCGTTTGTCTGGTTAATTTGAGAAAAATGACTAAATCGCATAAAACGATAAATTAGAGTTCTATTTTATAAATGGCTTATTTGATGATGACTTTATAAGTGGAAGGCCTTAAATGGTTATTTTAACTTTTCTAAAGCTAGTGGACATTTATTTTTTTAATGACATGTTTTTAAATGGTTTAATTTAAAGGTTAAAATGGTCTTTTATCAATATTATATGTTTTAATTAATAAAACATGAAAATTCTTTCATATTTGCTTCTTCTCCACCGATTTCTTAAGCAAAATAAGGGTTTTAAACTTTGTTTCATTCGGCAAGCTTGATTCTTCAATTGAGGTATGTTTTGACTTTGGTTTTTAGTGATTTTTATGTTTTTGATATCGTTGCTTCGTATACTAGTGACCCATACCACAATTTCTGATTTTGAACATGTCTTTGAAAAATGCCATTGATGAATTCATGTTATTTTGATAGATTTTGATGAATTATTGTATATTATTTGAGAAAATACAAGAATTTTAAAGTAAATTTTGATGAAAATGAGTTTAAGGATTTATTTGCAAAAAGATAGAGTTTTTGAGGTTAAAATTGTGATTAATTGAAAGATATATGCTTGTATAAGTCCCTTGAATATTCGGCTAAGGGAAATTGTGGATTAATTGTGTAAATTTTCATTTTTGTAATAAAAGACTAAATTGCAAAGTATTAAAAATATAGGGGCTAAATTGCAAATGTGTCAAAATATATGTTTTTGGAATTGAATTGAATATGTGAGTTAGTAAATAGCTGAAATTTTTATTAATTTAGTTAAAGACGATCGAATCCCGAAACTTGATCGTGGAAAACAAAAAATAGACGAGTAGATATCGGGATTACGAGGTAAGTTCGTAGAATTTGGAATTTACTTTATAAATGCTTATAAATGTTGTTTAATGATCATGTGGGTGTATAAAGTTGCTGAATGGGATTGCCTATTGAGTATATACATGTGATTTGGAATGGAAATGTTAAATGTTACAAGTGATACATGGATACCGAGCCCCGTTAGAACCGTAGAAGTCGTAAGGATACAAGTGACATGTCACTAGGGCTACAGGGTGGTTCGAGCTCCTGCATTTGTTGCAGACTCACCTCGTGCTCATGATCTACACGTTCATCCTTCGGGATCACATGTTTAGTCTTCGGACTCACCATTCAGCCTACAGGCTTACCGTTCATCCTTCGAGATTCATGTTCAGCCTCCGGGCGTATTGTACAGGCTCGTAAGAGCATACATGACGTATTGACGATTTTCAGGTTATATGTAAATTTACACTGTCTGTGTATCACCCAGGTATCCTCGATATTCTTATAGGTTCAACGGGCAATACCGATATAAGTTACATGAATTATAAAATGGAATGGATATATGCATATATGAACTACCTGAAAGGTATGATCCAATACATAGGATTTATATGTTACATGAGATACATGATAGTGAATGCATTATATGTCATATGAATTATATGTTAAACTCTTGTATAAGATTGTATATTGAATCATATGGACTAACATGTGTGAGCTTGTGAAATAGGCTATAAGAGCATATGAATAGAATTGACCTTACTTGTATATGTAAGGATTACCTTAATGAATCGGTATGTTTAATTCTAAGTTTTACGAGCTTACTAAGCTTTAGAAGCTTACTCCGTTTATTTCTTACACTGTCTTATAGATTTGGAAGCTAGCTCGATAATCGAACATGTCAGAGATCGCCATCACACTATCTATCTAGCTTTGGTACTTTTGAACCTTTTGTAAATGAAATGGTCATGGCATGTATAGGCTAGCTATTAATGAACATGATATATATTTTGGTTAATTATATGATCAAGGTGTGTTTATGAGCTGAAATGGTAAGGAATGATTATGTATATTGATGTGTGGATGGGTTCATGAATGTGGCTATTTTAGCTATTGAATTATTATGCCTAGTTGGTGCAAGATTTATGATGATTTTGGGTCTATTATTTGCTTGAATTGGTATGTTTTTGGTTGAGAAATTGGCGTAAGATGTTGCGTAATTATGGCTAGTAGAAATGACCCAAATTTTGGGTGGCAATTTGGCTTAAACCGAGCCTATATTGTGCCACACGGCCAGGGAACACGGGCGTGTATTTCGACCGTGTGTCACCTGCACCTTAAATGGTTTGGTCAGTTTTGGTACACGGCCTAGACACACGGGCGTGTCTGGTAACTTGTAGCCGTGTGAAATTTGGCAGTATAGTCACACGGTCTACTCTGTTTTGTACACGGGCGTGTCTAGTGGCCGTGTGAGGTAAGTCAGTTTCAACCACGGGTCATGCGATTCGGGCGTGTTGGATAGCCACGACCGTGTGAGAGTACACGGGCAAAGGGGCACAGCCATGTGTCCCTAACTTGAAAATTTATGATTCTTTTCATATCTTTTACTATGTTTTAAATTTGATCCTCAATAGTTATATGCATCATTTTATGATAATTTAAAGCATGCTTTGATGTTTGAAAATACATAATGGTTAAAGATTAAAAAGTTCAAAAATTTTACTGATTTAGTCTGATTACATGTCTGGTAACGTTCCTTTCCTGTTCCGGCGATGGTTACGGGATAGGGGTGTAACATTTGGTTGGTATCAGAGCTACAGTTTAGTCGATTCTAGGACTACCGTAGTGGTATAAGTCTAGCTATACATGCCATGTACATGAAATGTGATAGTGTGATATCTCCTAACATGCTCTGAAATCTATTTTATATAGTAATGGATCCGAACCGAGCTTTAGCTGATAATGTTGAAAGTATTACGCCGGCACCCGCTCAAGGGGCTGTGCCTTCTGAATCAAGCCCTGCTACGGCCAATCAAGAAGAAATCAAGCAAGCTTTCTTCCAAATGATGTCTGGATGGTTTAGTGAGTTTGTGTGAGGAAACCCGGCTGCTCCACAACCTCCACCCCCTCAAGTCCCTCAACCTAACCTTGAAAATGTGAGAGTTATGGTCCTCTAAGATTGAACAGACCTCTTGTTGACAAGATACGGAAATATGGTGCTGAAGAGTTTAGTGCTTCAGCAAGTGATGATGCTGAGAAGGACGAATTTTGGCTTGAGAATATGATCAGAGTTTTTAATGAACTGGCCTGTACTCCTGATGAGTGTTTGAGATGTGCTATTTCTTTGCTTTGGGATTCAGCATATCAATTGTGGAATACATTGACCTCGGTTGTACCACAATAATGAGTTGATTGGAATTTCTTCCAGATAGAATTCAGGAAGAAATACATTAGTCAACGATTTATCGATCAGAAAAGAAAAGAGTTTCTAGAGCTAAAACAGGGTCAAATGTCTGTAACTGAATACGAGAGAGAGTTTGTTCGACTCAGCAAATATGCTCGTGAATGTGTATCTACCAAAGCCATAATGTGTAAAAGGTTCGAAGATGGGCTAAATGAAGAGATTCAACTATTAGTTGGAATACTTGAACTGAAAGAGTTTGTAGTTCTTGTTGACCGGGCCTGTAAAGCCGAAGAGCTTGCTAAAGACAAGAGAAAAGCGGATTCCGAATTCAGAGAAGCTAGAAAGAGGTTTGCGAGTAAACCGTATCAGTCTAGATCCAAAAGATCAAAGGATTTACATCCTCGTTCTGCTGCTTCTACGGGCATATCTATCTGAGAGAAAAGTGTTAAGTCTTCTCATTCGAGACCTCAGACGACTTCTATAGCTAGTACGGGTAGTGTGAGAACTCCCAGACCAGAGTGCAAGCATTGTAACAGAAGGCATTTCGGAGAGTGTCGACTAATAAGCGGGGCATGTTTTCGATGTGGATCATTAGATCACTACTTGCGTGATTGTCCTGAAAGATCTGTACCTGATAAAGAACAATCGACTAAGACAAATAATGTTGCATCGAGAGGTAGAATGCCTCGAAATGTTGGGAATCAAAGTGGAAATCGCAATGTGGCGAGAGATGCTAATATGAGATCTGAGATGTGTACTCCTGCGAGAGCTTATGCAATACGTGCACGCGAGGAAACCCCGTCACCTGACATTATTACTGGTACTTTTTCTTTCTATCACACTGATATTGTTGCATTGATAGATCCTGGACTCATTCATATATTTGTATGAAATTAGTGTTTGAAAAGAATTTACATGTCGAGTCTATTGAATATGTAGTTAAAGTATCGAATCCGTTAGGAAAGTCTGTGTTAGTTGATAAAATATGTAAGAAATGTCCATTAATGACTCAGGGATATTGTTTTATGGCTGATCTGATGCTCCTCCCTTTTGACAAGTTCGATGTAATACTGGGCATGGATTGGCTAAATGCGCATGAGGTTATTGTGAATTGTCGAACTAAGAGTATGGAATTGAAATGTCAGAATGGTGAGATTCTTCGGATTGAATCAAATGATTCAAATGAATTACCGATAGTGATTTCTGCTATGAGAGCTCAGAAGTATGTTAGAAAAGGCTATGATGCGTATCTAGCGTATGTGATGAATACTAGCATGTCAGAAACGAAAATTGAGTCTGTACCAGTTGTTTGTGAGTTTTTAGATGTTTTTTCAGAAGAATTACCGGGTTTACCACCGATTAGAGACGTTGAATTCGATAATGAATTGTTACCTGGCACTACTTCGATATTGATAGCTCCGTACAGAATGGCACCGGCTGAATTAAAAGAGCTGAAAGCACAGTTACAAGAATTGACGGATAGAGGTTTCACGAGACTGAGCTTTTCACCTTGGGGTGCTCCCGTATTATTTGTGAAAAAGAAAGACGGATCAATGAGAATGTGTATTGATTACCGATAGTTAAACAAGGTGACAGTGAAGAATAAATACCCTCTTCCGCGGATTGATGATTTATTTGATCAGTTGAAAGGAGCTACTGTATTTTCAAAGATTGATTTGAGATCGGGTTATTACCAGTTGCGAGTTAACGATTCAGATATATCAAAAACAACTTTCAGAACACGATACGGACATTATGAGTTTCTGTTCATGCCTTTCGATTTAACAAATGCACCGACAGTGTTTATGGACTTGATGAACCGTGTATTCAGACCGTATTTAGACATATTTGTTGTCGTATTCATTGATAACATTCTAATCTATTCACGTGATGAGGTAGAGCATACTGAACATCTGAGAATTGTGTTACAGATTCTGAGAGATAAACAGTTGTTTGCCAAATTCAGCAAATGTGAATTCTGGCTTCGAGAAGTCAGATTTTTGGGTCACATTGTTTCTGCGGAAGGCATCAGAGTAGATTCGAGTAAATTATCTGCTATTATAGATTGGAAACCCCCGAGAAATGTATCTGAAATTAGAAGTTTTATGGGATTGGCGGGATATTACCGAAGATTTGTCAAAGGATTCTCGATGATTGCAGTACCATTGACCCGAATGTTACAAAAAGATATGAAATTCGAGTGGACTGATAAATGTCAGCAGAGTTTTGAACAGTTGACAGCCCTGTTAACAGAAGCTCCAGTTTTAGTTTAACTTGAATCGAGTAAAGAATTTGCTATATACAGTGATGCATCTATTATCGGACTGGGCTGTGTATTGATGCAAGACGGGAAAGTCATAGCTTATGCCCCCCGACAGTTGAAACCGTATGAGAAGAATTACCCGACGCATGATCTTGAGCTAGCTGCTATATTCTTTGTATTAAAGATTTGGCGGCATTACTTATATGGGGAGAAATACAGAATTTTTATCGATCACAAAAGTCTGAAGTATCTGATGTCATAGAAAGAATTGAATATGCGGCAACGGAGATGGCTGGAACTACTAAAAGACTATGATTTTGTAATTGATTATCATCTAGGAAAAGCTAATGTTGTAGCTGATGCATTAAGTCGAAAGTCTCTGTTTGCTCTACGAGCTTTGAATACTCAAATGACGTTATCTGATGATGGATCTATTCTAGCTGAACTAAAGGCTAAACCATTGATTCTGCAACAAATCTGTGAAGCTCAAAGGACTGATTCCGATCTGCAAGCCAAACGACTTCACTGAAGTCTAACCTTGATCCTGACTTTTCTATAGGGAACGATGATTATTTAATGTTCCGAAATAGAATCTGTATACCGAAAAATAGTGAACTCATTCAGGAAGTTTTGCACGAGGCCCATAACAGTCGATTTTCAGTTCATCCGGGTAGCACTAAGATGTATAACAATTTGAAACAGCAATACTAGTGGTCAAGAATGAAACGTGACATATCAGAATTCGTATCGAAATGTTTGATCTGTCAGCAAGTTAAAGCTGAACATCAGGTATCGTCAGGTTTATTACAGCCTATTATGATTTCGGAGTGGAAATGGGACAGAGTCACTATGGATTTTGTATCTGGACTACCACTGACCGCTGAGAAGAAAAATTCAATTTGGGTCATCGTTGACAGATTGACGAAGTCTGCACATTTTATACCGGTACGTACCGATTATTCTTTGGACAGATTAGCGAAATTATATTTATCTAAGATTGTGCGATTACATGGTATACCATTATCCATTGTGTCTGATAGAGACCTGAGTTTTACCTCGAGATTCTGAAAGAAGTTTCAAGAGGCTTTAGGAATGAAATTGAGTTTCGGTACAGCATTTCATCCCCAGACCGACGGTCAGTCTGAAAGAGTTATTCAGATTCTGGAAGACATGTTACGGTGTTGTATTCTTGAATTTGAAGTAATTGGGAGAAATACTTACCTCTGATAGAGTTTGCATACAATAACAGTTTTCAGACAAGTTTAAAAATGGCTCCATACGAAGCATTATACGGTCGTAAATGTTGAACACCGCTGTATTGGACAGAATTGAGTGAGAGAAAGTTACACAGGGTTGATTTAATCTGAGATACAGAAGAAAAAGTGAAAATGATACGCGACAGTTTGAAAGCAGCTTCAAACAGACAGAAATCATATGCTGATTTGAAACAAAAAGAAATAGAGTTTCAGGTCAGAGATAGAGTATTTTTAAAAGTATCACCGTGGAAGAAAATTATTTGTTTCGGCAGAAAAGGAAAGCTAAGTCCTCGTTTTATCGGGCCATATGAAATTGTTGAAAGAATTGAGCCTGTAGCTTATCGATTATCATTGCCGTCTGAACTTGAAAAGATTCATAATGTATTTCATGTTTCAATGCTTCGCCGATACCGATCTGATCCATCTCATGTCATTTCTCCCACTGATGTAGAGATACAGTCCGATTTATTGTACAGTGAATAACTGATTAGAATTCTGGCTCGGGAAATCAAAGAGTTGAGAAATAAGCGTATAGCAGTTGTAAAAGTTCTCTGGTGTAAACACGGAATAGAGGAAGCTACGTGGGAACTCGAGGAAACTATGGGAAAGCAATACCCTAATCTACTTACTGGTAAGATTTTCGGGGACGAAAATCCCTAAAAAGGGGAGAGTTGTAATAGCCCACTTTATACCCTAGTTAGAACAGGTGGTTTCGGGACCACTTAACCGAGTTGAAATATTGTTTTTACTGCTTTAATATGTTTTACAGCATGATAAAATGACAGTGTGAAGGTTTCGTTTAGAAATTTTATCGTTTGTCTGGTTAATTTGAGAAAAATGACTAAATCGCATAAAGCGATAAATTAGAGTTCTATTTTATAAATGGCTTATTTGACGATGACTTTATAAGTGAAAGGCCTTAAATGGCTATTTTACCTTTTCTAAAGCTAGTGGACATTTATGTCCTTAATGACATGTTTTTAAATGGTTTAATTTAAAGGTTAAAATGGTCTTTTATCAATATTATATGTTTTAATTAATAAGACATGAAAATTTTTTCATATTTGCTTCTTCTCCACCGATTTCTTAAGCAAAATAAGGGTTTTAAACTTTGTTTCATTTGCCAAGCTTGATTCTTCAATTGAGGTATGTTTTGACTTCGGTTTTTAGTGATTTTTACGTTTTTGAGATCGTTGCTTCGTATACTAGTCGATCCGTACCTCAATTTCTAATTTTGAACATGTCTTTGAAAAATGCCATTGATGAATTCATGTTATTTTGATAGATTTTGATGAATTATTGTATATTATGTGAGAAAATACAAGAATTTTAAGGTAAATTTTGATGAAAATGAGTTTAATGATTTATTTGCAAAAAGATAGAGTTTTTGAGGTTAAAATTGTGATTAATTGAAAGATATATGCTTGTATAAGTCCCTTAAATATTCGGCTAAGGGAAATTGTGGATTAAATGTGTAAATTTTCATTTTTGTGATAAAAGACTAAATTGCAAAGTATTGAAAATATAGGGGCTAAATTGCAAATATGTCAAAATATATGTTTTTGGAATTGAATTGAATATGTGAGTTAGTAAATAGCTGAAATTTTTATTAATTTAGATAAAGACGATCGAATACCGGAACTTGATCGTGGAAAATAGAAAATAGACGAGTAGATATCAGGATTACGAGGTAAGTTCTTAGAATTTGGAATTTACCTTATAAATGCTTATAAATGTTGTTTAATGATCATGTGGGTGTATAAAGTTGCTGAATGGGATTGCCTATTGAGTATATACATGTGATTTGGAATGGAAATGTTAAATGTTACAAGTGATACATGGATACCGAGCCCCCGTTAGAACCGTAGAAGTCGTAAGGATACAAGTGACATGTCATTAGGGCTACAGGGTGGTTCGAGCTCCTGCATTTGTTGCGGACTCACCACGTGCTCATGAGCTACACGTTCATTCTTCGGGATCATATGTCTAGTCTTCAGACTCACTGTTCAGCCTACGGGCTTACCGTTCATCCTTCAGGATTACATGTTCAGCCTACGGGCTTATTGTACAGGCTCGTAATAGCATACATGACGTATTGACGGTTTTCGAGTTATATGTATATTTACACTGTGTGTGTATCATCCGAGTATCCTCGATATTCTTATAGGTTGAACGGGCAATACCGATATAAGTTACATGAATTATAAGATGGAATGGATATATGCATATATAAACTACCTGAAAGGTATGATCCAATACATAGGATTTATATGTTACATGAGATACATGATAGTGAATGCATTATATGTCATATGAATTATATGTTAAACTCTTGTATAAGATTGTATATGGAATCATATGGACTAACATGTGTGAGCTTGTGAAATAGGCTATAAGAGCATATGAATAGAATTGACCTTACTGGTATATGTAAGGATTACCTTAATGAATTGGTAAGTTTAATTCTAAGTTTTACGAGCTTACTAAGCTTTAGAAGCTTACTCCGTTTATTTCTTACACTGTCTTATAGATTCGGAAGCTAGCTCGATAATTGGACGTGTCGGAGATCGCCATCACACTATCTATCAAGCTTTGGTACTTTTGAACCTTTTGTAAATGAAATGGTCATGGCATGTATAGGCTAGCTGTTAATGAACATGATATATATTTTGGTAAATTATATGATCAAGATGTGTTTATGAGCTGAAATGGTAAGGAATGATTATGTATATTTATGTGTGGATGAGTTCATGAATGTGGCTATTTTAGTGATTGAATTATTATGCCTAGTTGGTGCAAGATTTATGATGATTTTGGGTCTATTATATGCTTGAATTGGTATGTTTTTGGTTGACAAATTGGCATGAGATGTTGCATAATTATGGCTAATAGAAATGACCCAAATTTTGGGTGGCAATTTGGCTTAAACCGAGCCTATATTGTGCCACACGGCCAGGGAACACGGGCGTGTATTTCGACCGTGTGTCACCTACACCTTAAATGGTTTGGTCAGTTTTGGTACACGACCTAGATACACGGGCATGTCTGGTAACTTGTAGCCGTGTGAAATTTGGCAGTATAGTCACACGGTCTGCTCTGTTTTGTACACGGGTGTGTCTAGTGGCCGTGTGAGGTAAGTCAGTTTCAACCACGGGTTATGCGATTTGGGCGTGTTGGATAGCCACGACCGTGTGAGAGTACACGGGCAAAGGGGCATGGTCGTGTGTCCCTAACTTGAAAATTTATGACTATTTTCATATCTTTTACTATGTTTTCAATTTGATCCTCAATAGTTATATGCATCATTTTATGATCATTTAAAGCATGCTTTGATGTTTGAAAATACATAATGGTTAAAGATTAAAAAGTTCAAAAATTTTACTGATTCAGTCTGATTACATGTCTGGCAACACTCCTTTCCTGTTCCGGCGGTGGTTACGGGATAGGGGTGTTACATAACGAGTCTCTAAGACTCAAACAAAAGCCATAATTTGGCAATCACACAACTCAAAATAACCAATCCAACCAATAATCATACAACTATCCGAATACTTGTATTCATCCATACCACTGACACTTTCAGGAACAACCTACATTTTCATTTATCAACTTTCAATATTAGCCATCATTCATGGCATTATACAAAAAAAGTCGAGCTCTAATGTAAGCCAACACATTTGGCCTAAAATAAAATGACAATAAACTAAGTCTAGTTCCTATAGATGCCATTTGTCAAAATGCTAGAAACTAACTAGACTGAGAGTTCTAGATGATAGTGTGAATGAAGCATTCGACATACTTTGATCCACAAGCTAGCTAGGCAGCACTATAAGAAAATGGAAAGGAGAGGGGTAAGCATAAAGCTTAGTAAGTTGCATGTAAATAAAAGACAAAAAAATTACCAGGCTAAGTCATGTTCTCAATACATCATGGTTTATCCATGATACAATGAATGTCCATAACATAACTTACTCGTTTTCATCCATTTCTAATTATACAACATAAGATCGAGCTCATATTTCATATAGGTACCTGCATCACTCACAATATCATCATACTATCTCTCAATCTTAATATAACTTTAAATTTCCTGTTAAACCATTTAGAATACGAAAGGATATTCAATAAGCCTCCAACATAAGGTATCGAGTCGATGCCATGTCCTAGACATGGTCTTACAGTAGCTCACATGTCAAGTCGATGCCATGTCCCAAATATGGTCTTACACTGACTCTCAATGTATCGAGGCCAATTATGATAGCCCGATTGAGGGCCTAAACAAAATAGTGGTTTTGAAACCATAATTCCAAAGTAGAAAAATTTATTCCGATAAATTTTTATAATTTATCGAGTGATTAGATGCATGTGTTAGAATATCGATAGAAAATTTCATGAATTGCACGTCTAATTTGCCTATTAGGACTTAATTGCAAAAGTTGATAAATATGAGTTCTAGATGTTAAATGATTAAATTGAATAGCATAATTGAAGTAGAGGTCCTTAAATGGTAATTATACCATTAGGTTTTCATAGACAAAAATGGACATACATAGGTAGAAATAACCAAAGTTTTTAATGAAGGGTATTTTAGTCGTTTGGTAATTAAAAGATTAAAAAAGGGAAAAAGATGGAAAAATATGTCCATCTTCTTCATTAGGACGAAATTTCAAGGGTTCTCCATAGCTAGGGTTTATTTCAAGCTTCCAAGCTCCATAGTAAGTGATTACAAGCCCCGTTTTTATTGTTATTTAGTTTTCGGAGTCCCGGTAACTTGATTTAGCTTATTCTAGCAATAATTTAACCTAGGGTTCATATTTAGAAAAATACCCATAGGTGAAAAGTGTTTATTTTAATGTTTCATGATAGAATATGAGGTTTTACATTATGCTAAATGTAACACCCTAACCCGTATCCATCATTGGAATAGGGTCACGAGGTATTACCGGAGTTTGTAGAACTTTTTTTTTTTTTTATCAAATGATAACTCATTTTATAAGAAATTATACAACTTAAATTTTACCACTCTTCCATAAACACATGTATATTTTCATTTGATCATTTTCCCTTTTAACGTATCAAATAATAAACATATTACCATTTAGCCGATAGCTTGGCACTTGTCTAAGCGTCAACAACAACAGTCATTAGTATGCTTGAATATATTTCATATAATTTTAGAATCGATAAACTCATTGTATCAACATATCATACTTGAGATTATTACTTATTACGGCTTACCCAATTTTCATGTATCAGCATATTAAAGATAGCGACATATTCATATAATATGATACATATTATTCTCTTGCCATTTCTTCAAAACATAAATCATTCATTATACCAAAATTGTATGTATCATTGTTTTCATGAATTTTGTATATATTTATTCCGGGACAATTCATAATCTTGAACATGCATAATTATCAAGTAAGTTTCATATACATGTATTTTCTATGTCATATTTTTTAAAATATCGAATAAATATCGTTTTCTTATATTTCAAGTTCAATTTCATGATTATTGTTTCGTGCTCAAATTATTTCCATGTCAGGGCTTTATTCATTAAGTCATTCGAAATTTCATCGTCATACAATTAATATTATTAAAGCATACGAATCTATAATCATGGATGCATATATTCGTCAATAAATTCCATGTACAAATATCATCATCTTATATTTCTATATATCTAGTATCACTGTCATTTTTTTTCATATACTTCAGGAATATATGTACAAATCTTTTTATATACATATTTCCTTTTTTGGTCAGGATTCTTATCTACTGAATTTATCGGAATATCGATAGTTAAAATCATATAGTATACTTAAAATATGTAAATACATAATCCATCAATTCACATTTATCCTTTTTAGCTATGTGTTTACCATCTTCTATATTTATCCCGTTGAATTTCTCGGAATTTCGATGGATATCCAATAGTACACTCCTGGTGTACAATCTCATTAACTGTCAATTCATACAGAAGTACACTTTTAGTGTACAATTCCGAGTCCGTCAATTCATATGCATGTGTTGTCATGGTATCTTTCAACCATGGTCTTATTCATTGCCATGGTATCTTTCAACCATGGTCTTATTCATTTTCTCAATTTGTTGCCATGTTATCTTTCAACCATGGTCTTATTCATTGCCATGGTATCTTTCAACCATGGTCTTATTCATTGCCATGGTATCTTTCAACCATGGTCTTACACATTTCTTTTCAGTAAGCACACTCCCGCGAACCTCACTCTCCCGCGAACCTCAATTCTTGGCACACTTCCGCGAACCTCAGCTCCCATGTATTCTTCGGAAGGGCCTATACACATATATTCTTCGGGAGAGCCATCAACACACTCCCGCGAACCTCATTTCCCATATATTCTTCGGGAGGGCTGATATTAGGATTACCCTTCCGGGCTTAATCCTTTTTCCTGTATTCTTCGGGAGTGCTACATCAGAATAGGATCACCCGTCCGGACCAGATCCTTTTTACCGTCAATTCCTTTTCCAATGATCCATTGAAATCCATTCCATTCAACCGGGATTTACTTTATTTTTATATCGAGTATTATCAATATTTCATCAATTATTATGCATTGATCATTCAAATCATATTTTCATCACATAGCCACATATTTCAAGTGTTTAAAAATACAATTCAAGTTACACAAACTTACCTCGTTGCTTGTCCGTGTTTATAAATTCATTAATCCAATATATTTTCTTTTTTCACGTTCAAGTCTCGCATTGGAGTCGTTGGGATCTTTATAAATAAATTTGACCATTGTTTTCATTCAATCCATATTCTAATACATTCAATTAATGCTCTAGGCAAAATTACCATTTGGCCCCCAAACTTTTAATTAATGACGATTTTACCCTTAGGCTCAGAAAAATAAATTCTTGCGATTTAATCCTTATTTCCAGCCGTTGTCATCATGCATATTAATGAGAGCCCATAAATTCTATAAAATATCAAAATTTTCCATAATTTCAACACTTTTCAATTTAATCCTTAAAACATGTTTTCCCCCGATCTTGAACTAAATTAACAATTTTCATTTAAAATTTTCAATTTAAATAATAAAATAATCCATTTCATGTAATTTGATCATTTCTAACATTTTTACAAAATTACCCATAAAGTTTTACTTTTATTCGATTTAGTCCTTGGGCTTAAAACATACAAATTAGTCATGCTAACTGCATATTCATACATATTTCCTCCTCCTCCTCTCCATTCCACATCCTTAATTTATATAATATGCTTATAAGTAACATTATCAATAATTTCACTATTTACTTATATGTGAACATTCAAGCTGTCCACCTGCGTCATAGTCACTAAATTATTTATATCTTGAGCTACAGAAATTCAAATTAGGATCCGTTAATTTTCCCTGAAACTAGACTCACATATCTTCTTACCATAAAATTTTCAGAATTTTTGGTTTAGCCAATAAGTACAGTTTATTCTTTAAACTTACCCCTGTTCTGCTGTATAACTGTTCCAACCTTTCTTCATTAAAATTTAATTATCCCCTCGTACGGGACTCAGATGAAGTTCCCACTTATTTATCCTGAAAATAGACTAATTAAGGATTTCAAACACATAAATTTAAGTCCCTAATTATTTTTATACAATTTTTGGTGATTTTCCAAAGTCAAAACAGAGGATCCCGAAATCATTCTGAACCAGTCTCACAAAAATATAAATATCTCAGAATACAGAATTCATTTACTTTTTCTGCTTCTTTTATATGAAAATAGACTCAACAAGCTTTAATTCCATATCTTACTCAACTTCTAATTCAGTTTCTACCATTTTTGGTGATTTTTCAAATTTAGCTTATTGCTGCTGTCCAAAACTGTTTTAGTGCAAGATATTAATTATTAAGTTTATATCACCCTTATTTTCTTTCTCTACACCATTTCCCATCACTTTATCTTATTTTCTCTTCACTACCATATCAAGAACATAGAATCATATATAAGGAAACTCTACATTATCATCATTTACATGCTTTTTAAATAATATTAAACTTAAAAATACATGGAAATCTTGATGTTCTTACCTTGTTTTATTGTTTCCAAACTTTAACTTCACTTTCTCTCTCCTCCGGCTTCTATTTCGTGAATCCAACTTGATATTCTAACTCCTCATAGCCTCCTTAGCATTTTTCTCCTTCGGTAGCTATGGAAATTCTTTTGATTTCTAGGTGAAAATGGTGAATTTTTGGTGGAAGGACCAATTTGTAAAGAAAGTAAAACTTTCTTTCTTTCTCTCTTCCTCTCACGTTGGTGCATGGGAATGGTGGGTTTCTTCTCTCCCTTTTTTTTTTTCCACACATACACACATATATATAGACTAAATAAAATAATAAAATATCTTATTAAAATATTAATAAAATAATAATCATTTAATTGTATAATTATAAAATATCATCAATGTAATCATTACTTTCTAGATTTCTCTCTCTTCCAATTGACCATTTTACCCTTTATGATCTTTTAAAATTCCATCCTTGAGTCATCACTTAATTTGGTAAAATTACAATTTAGTCCCTCATAATTCTTCACCTATTCAATTTAGTCCTAATTCATCAATTTTCTTTAGTTTCTAGATTATTCTACCCTTAAAATTTTGCACTATTGGTCCTTCAACTTTTCCATATTTACACTTTAACCCCTTAAATTTTAAGTATTTACTCTTGGGCCACAAAACTTTTCTCACTTTTACGATTTAGTCCTTTCTTGGATTAATACATCATAATCACTTCCTACATAGATTTTGTTGATATAGCTCAAAATTTCTCTTTTTATTTCTTTATTTTACTATATCAATGATAGAAATTTTCGGGAGATTACACTAAACAACTTGTGCTACTCAGTTTTAAGTAAAAACGAGTAAAACGGCATAATCGGTAAAAAATACCTAATGTTTAGAAGTATATGTTACAGTGGGAATCTGATGTTTCCATTGGTAAATAAATTATCAACATGTCCTAAAACATAGGAATTAGGGAAAAAGTTTAATTTATGAGCTTTGGGGCAAAAGTATAAATATGCAAAAGTTTAGGGGCAAAATCATAATTTTGCTAAAGTTAGAGTTAAGGACTATTTTGATAAATGTGAGTATTAAATAAGCTAAATGTGTTATTTTAGATCAAGAAATACGTGGAATTGACCTTGATTGGGGGAAGGAAAAGATTGTGGATTAAATTGCAAAATTTCTATATTTTGCACCGAGGTAAGTCTGTATGTAAATAATTTATCGTTTTAATTATGTTATAATATTTTGTTATTAAATGAGTCGTGGTTGCATACTGAATGCTCACTTGAGGTAAATTATGAATTGAAATTGGGTATGGATGAATTGGTAAAATGTCGAAAAGTGAAGAATTCCCCGGTTGAACCTTCAGAATAGAAAATATATGAATGATTCGTTATGAGAACACATATGTAGTACTATGTGCAGGCTACTATGTGTTCAAGATGGTTTAGGTCACGTGTGTAGTACTAAGTGTAGGCTACTACGTGTACCAAATGGTTGGGTCGCATGTGTAGTACTATGTGCAAGCTACTATGCGTACTCGATTATTTCGACCACATGTGTGGTACTAAGTGCAGGCCACTATGTGTAAGAAATGGTTTTGGTCACATGTGTAGTACTAAGTGCAGGCTACTATGTACACCAATTAGCTTTGGGTACAAGGGTGGTATTATGTGCAGGCCACCGAATATCTGTTACTATTCCGATGTGTTCAACGGGAAAACCTATTAATTGCAAATTCATATGAAAATATGGTATTAAGTATAAGGATATGAATATATGTGTTGTGAGCAATGTGCTCGATAAGTAATCTAACTTTGGTAAGGTTGAGATAGTTAACTGTTACTATGAAAAATTGATACAAGGAAATTTATGAAAAAGTGAAACTTGAAATATAACAGTTTTTGGCAGCAGCAGTTAGGTAACTTTGAAAAATCACCAAAAATAGTAGAAATTGAATTATAGGTTCAATTAGATATGGAATTAAATATTATTTAGTCTATTTTCATATAAAAGAAATATAGAAAGCAAAGGAGTTCTGTATTTTTAGATATTCATATTTTTGTAAGACTGATTCAGATTGATTTTGTGATCCCCTATTCTGATTTTTAAAAATCATTAAAAATTATAAAAAATAGTTATGGAACATAATTTATATGGGTGGATTCCTTATTGAGTATAATTTTAGTAGAAACAAACATGAACATCTTTTGAATTCTGTATAAGGGGAAATTGAAATTTTAGTGAAGAGTGGTCAGGATTGTCAAGTAGCAAAACTGTGAAAGTTTTAATGAATAAACTGTATTAATTGGCCCAACCAAAAAATTATGAAATTTTTATGGTAAGAATACATATGAGTCTCGTTTATGGGAAAATTATCGGATCTTAATTTAGAGCTCCGTAGCTCCAGATAAAAATAATTTAGTGACTGGGACTCGAATGGACATCTTGTACTGAACTTAAGTAAATGATAAATGTGTGTGAGAATAAGGTTGTGTAACTGTGGATACATATTTTGGGATCTATAAATGTCATTATCAGTTTGTTATTTTTATTTTTATTTACATATTACTTATGAAGCTTCAAGCTTACTTTGCTTCCTCTTTCTTTATTGTCTTATTTAATAGTATAATCGAGTTTGTTCGTGATTCAGGGAAAAATTGTCGGAGGCTCACCAACATTATCCATCCTTCCTTTTGGTATTTTGTAAACATATTTTGGATATATGGCATGTATAGTAGACTTGAGTATTTTGTTGTAAATTTTAGTAATATTACTTGAAAAGTTGATTTCTATTATTCCGTATATCACTTGTATTATATTATCGATATAATTTAATATTAGTTAAATTACAAATTTAAGATATATGTGAATTTCATTTTTAAAGGATGAGTGAATAATTGACGGGTTTAATTTAGATAATCATTTTATGTCTCGATTTGATATGATTGCATGTATGTTATTCTGGTAATACTTGTGACAGCCCTATTCTGACCCTAGTCGGGAAGTGGTTTCGGGACCGCTAAACCGAGTCGCAGAAATAATTGAATATAATATTTTATGTCTAAAATATGTGATCATGCATGTGTGAAATTTGAATGCTTTGATTTTTGTCAATTTGAATGTGTTTCTAAATAAAAAGGACTTATGTGAGAAGCTTTGAATATATGTGCAGCTTATTTTAAGTGATTAATTTTGAATGATGCAAAATGAGTGGATTTGCATGTAAATTTGCCACATCTATTCTTAGTGGCCGGCCAACCTATGACATGGTGTCATATTGTTTGTTTCATTTTATATTATGTGGATTATATGCATATTATATGTTTAAAATAAAATTTAATATAAACAATATGAGATAGTGGGAGGAAAAACCCAAAGTTGGTTTATTTCTTTTTCTTCTTCATCTTTTGCCGTGAATAGAGAGGGAATAGAGGGTTTTGAAGCTTAAGGCATTCGGTTACCTATTAGCCTCTATTAAGGTATGAATTTCAAGTTAATTTCCTTATATTCTTGTGAAATTGGCATGGTTAGGGCATTGCTTAGCTAGCCCATGTTTTAATTTTGAATTTGATTGTGTATTGAACATTCGGCCATGGGAATCTATACTTGAGTAATTGGTGATGATGATTTAAATAAGAAATAGATTGTGTGGTGAATTCAGCTTAGAAAATTTTAGTATTTTGACTAAAATGATTTGTTAACATTCGGCAATTGTATTGAATTCTGAAATTTCTTGCAAATTGTTATTAAGCAAGGTATAAAGGTTATGTACGGGAACTTAATGAATTTTTTTTTGGAGGATATGCTTTTCATGAGTGAATTAGATGTAAATAGGGATCGGTTTGTGAGTATCATTAAGTCCATGGTTGCCGAATATGAGCTTGGTGATAGCTAAGTAGTGTTATATATATATTTTTTAATTAGTTATTTTGGGGGTCTTAAAATGTGCATTTGTAATTATGTTTAATATTATGTCTTTGGTAGCCAAAAAGGAAATTTGGTTTTAGCTTGAGTGCTAGTAAACGAGGTTTGAATATCTATGCTTGTATATTTTACCGAAGGATATTTTAGTGAATGAAATGAGTATTTGTTTGCTACGTGAGTTTATATGCTTCATGTTTGTGAGATGTTTTATATAATATATATATATATATATATGTATTCAAAGTTTTAATGTTTAACTAGTTGTTTTAGTGATGGTTGAATGAGAGTACAAATGGAGCATGGATTAGTTTGACAAATAAAAGGATGAATTGAATTTTACTTGGAGTAATTGTAACATTGATATGTAAATCTTAATGAAAGTACCATGTAGATTAGAGTAGAATGCCGAATGTGAAATATAGATAGAAGTAATCTTATGAATTTGGCCAATGAGTTAAATGTATTTCGGCAATGTGATAAAATGTGTATTAAGGTAAACTCACTATTTGATATGTGACAAAAATTATATACAATATTAGTTGAATTTTTGTGAATCATGGTGAAGTATATTCGGCTACTTGATAATTGTAAGCATGAAATATTAAAATTGATTCAAGAATAAATACGTATGAGTTTATGAATAGTTGGTTAATTTTTTATATGTGTTTAAATAGTAAAAATGGAAGTGCTGTTTCATGTGCATGAAATTGATAATACTTTGATTTCTTTGACTTGATAAGAGGATTAAACTAGTTTAATTGTTTAAATCCAAGCTCAAGATCAAAGAGAGCCCAATTCAGATAAAGGGAAAGCGAGATTGGTGGAATAGTTGATCCGTAATAGCTTAACCGCATTGAGGTAAGTTCTTAAGTGTTTCAACTTTTGGGATTTTAAGAGTAAATTGTAATAGATCTGCTTGGGACAGCAGCAATAATGTGATTTTAGAAAATCACCATAAATAGTTGGAGTTGAGTTAGAGGCTAAATAAATTATGTAATTAAAGCTTGATGAGTCTAAACCGTGTAATTAAAGGAATTGCCGATAATGAGATATTTAAAGTGGTGTGGGATAGAGTCAAAAAGGGCTTCGAGGGCCCCTGTTCTATTTTTAGAAAATCATTATAAATTGTACAAAAAGGATTATAAGATAAAATTTATATGCTTAGACTCCTTAATGGGTCTAGTTTCAAATGAAATAAACGAGAACACATTTTGAATTCTGTACAATGAGAAATTTGATTCGTAGTGAAGAGTGGTCAGAATAGTGAAACAGTAAAATAGGGGAAACTTTAAGAAAAATATGGTATTGATTGGACAAACCAAAAATTCTAAAAATTTTGTGGATAGAAGATATATGAGTCTATTTCTAAGGAAAATTAACGGTACTTGATTTGGAGTTTCGTAACTCCAGTTACAAATAATTTAATGACTATTGCTCAGAAAGACAGCTTGTAATGAATTTGTAATTATGTTGTAAACATTGATAAAACTGTTTGAGTTGCTTATAAGCTATTGGTTAAAACCATATGTGAATTCTGAATTGTGACGTTAGGAAATGATATATGAGTGTTGGATGGATCTTTGATGTTAAAAGTTGTGAAATTATAAGTTTATAAGTATTGAATTATTGGAGATGAACATGTCATTACCGAATGTAAATTAAAATGTTAAATAATTGTAATTAAGAACATGTTTGATTAAATATTGGTAATCAAAGTACCGAATCCATATTAAAATGAGGCTATAAGCCATAAATAACTAGTATACCTAGTCGATTTTGATATGATGAAATTGATGTACAAGATATGTATATGTGGTGAGGCCGAAATGGCTAATATTAAATGTGTGCAAGTTATCTGAATGGCCTTTATGAAAATATGTGCTATCTTATTTGTATAGTGAGGTCGAATGGTTACTTAGAAATGTAATATGGCTGAGTGGTTATTTAAATGAAAGCAAAGTATATGATGTATTAGCAAGTGATGATAAAAGCATTATCTTATATATGTGCTTGTGTATGTGGTGTGACCGAATGGGCAAATGTGAAATGTACATATGTGTATGTGTATATAATGTGGCCGAATGACCAATTGTGAAAAGTGTGTATTATTAGATATTTGATGAGGCCAAATTTAGTAAAAAGTATATAAAATAAATTGTGCTGAGATTGTATCCGGGTTTAAAGTCCTGCAGGCTTCGTGCTGGTAATATGTCTGGGTTTAAAGTCCCGCAGGCTTCTTGCTTGTAATATGTCCGGGTTTAAAGTCCCGTAGGCTTCATGCTGGTGTTATGTTCGGGTCTTATACCTCGTAGGCCAAGTGCTAGTGAATTTGATAAAGTATATGACTACGAGATCCGATGCTCAGATGATAAATTGAACTCGTATTACACATTAAGTGATTCAGGTATGTGATATATATATATATATATTATATGTGAGATTGATCTGACGGGACTTAAGAATGTGTAATGAGAAGCATATGAAAAAAAATATTATAAATTCATATGTATATTTGTATATGTGTGCATTCAGTTATTATGCAAAGTTACGAGATAGTTTTCGATATGCCATTTAACTATGAATGTTGAAAGTAAGTGTGGGTAAGAAATGATACACTAGTGAAATTCGAAAGAATTAAAGTTAATCCGGAAGCTTGTAAATACTATGTCTATATGAGTTTGAGTATAAACGGAGTAAAATGATATGTGTTTGTGCATAATCGGCCAAATAGTATTGTACTCAGAAAGTGTTATGTGATTTCGAACATTTGGTTTGTTTTTAAGTTCAACTGTTTAAATTGCTTAAGACTTACTAAGCTTATGAAAGCTTACTTTGAATGTTATGTTTCTCTATTTTGTAGAGCATTGACTCTTACTATCGGCTCGGGGATCATCAACAGTCGGCACACTATCCATTGTTTGGTATTGCTATGTTTTGGGTTAACTTATGGCATGTATAGAATAGACTAATAGTGGAAGGATGTTTTGGTTGATGTATTTAAGCCATGCGAATATGGCATCTTTTGAATATTTACTTATATAAGTTTTAAATTCGATCTCTGGTTGTGTCTAGCATTTATATAAATAAATGATCTTTACTTCAAGAAAATGTTTAAAATTTTTACTGTTCCGATCTGTTTCCTAATTTCCGGTAACGCCTCGTCCTATTCTAGCAACGGTTACGGGATAAGGGTGTTGCGATACTCGTATCTTGTTCCAGTATTGAACACGGGTATAGGGTGTTACACCGATGCCATGTCCCAAACATGGTCTTACACTGGCTCTCCTTTATCTGTGCTAATGCCATGCCCCATACATGGTCTTACACTGACATCTATCTAAGCTGATGCCATGTCCCAGACACGGTCTTACACTAGTTTGTCTATCGAGGCTGATGACATGTCTCAAACATGGTCTTACACTAGCACTCGTATCAACGCCGATGCCATGTCCTAGACATGGTTTTACACTGGCTAGCACATATCCGTGTCGATGCCATGTCATAGACATGTTCTTACACTAACAGATAACGAGGTCGATGCCCTGTCCCAAACATGGTCTTACACTAACACCTGTATCGACCCTAGTATCATGGCAAAGAGTATCCAATCTATTCTTACAGTTCAACCGGCCTTTACCATATAATATTCTCATCAATGCATCCCTAAAATTCTCATTTATTCATTTTATGTAAATTAGATAATCTCATACATCATAATAGAAAAGTTGCATTATTTACCTACAACTTACCTCGATATACAAAATGTGATTAACTCTCGATTACTCCGTTTGCTTGGCCTTCCCCCGATCCAAGTTCAGATTCTTCACTTCTTGATCTAAAATAACAAAATTTCACTATTTTAATCACTATATTAATCTAAACAATTCAAGGTTCATAAATTGGCAAAAATGACCATTTTGCCCCTAGACTTTGGCAAAATGACCATTTTACCCTTAGGCTCGAAAATCAATTTTTATCAAATTTCCTTATCAATCAAGCCTAAAAAAACTCTTTTTACTCTTATGGTTGCCCAAAATTCTCATTATTTCACACAAATATCAACAACTTATCAAACTTTACAAATTAGTCCATTTGAGGTGTTTTCCATGAACACCTCTCCAAAAAAGTTGTTTATTTAACAACTGTGACTCATTTTCTTCCATAAAAATCCAGTAAACAACACTTATACATTCATGGTGAATCTCTAAACTTTCAACCATTGTGCACAATAGTCCCGTCAAAAGGTAGCCCATGCTATAAGGGTTCTAAAAATGCAAAAATTATCAATAAAGGCCTTAAAAATCACTTATGTGAGCTAGAAATTGTTGAAAATTTTGAACTTTTCAACCCTTGTTTTTACTGATAATTTTGGCAAGGAAGAAGAAAGAAATGAGAAAGATGATAGCTAGCTCTTAGGCCATTATTAAATTACTAAATATCTCACCTAATACACTAAAATTTTCACTTTTCTATTTCTTTTGTCTCCTATGTTTCTCATTGCCGGCCAACACCAAATTAAGGGCCTATTTGCCCTTTAAAAACCCCAAATTTTTGGTCCCCTAGTAATACAAAACTTTTGGCCTTTATGCGATTTAGTCCTTTTTCGCAATTAAGCTCACAATTGCTAAAATTAATTTACCAAAATTTTCATAAACCCTTACAAAAATACTTTAACACGTAAAACAATATCAAAAATAATTTCTCCGACCTCGGGTTAGCGATTTTCAAATCATTTTTCAGACTAAGCCCAATTTTGATCTGTGACACATGCCACCATCATTATCCTACTTTTGGAAAAATTCATAACCTCTATTATGTTCCTGAGAATAGGAAATTCACTGAATTAAATAAGAATTTATTTATTTACAACCTAAATCTTACTAAGGCTCAAAATTAAATAAATGAAAATAATTTCGGGTTGCCTCCCAAAAAGAACTTTTGTTTAATGTCGTTAGCTCGATAACCATAAATGTTATCTGTTTGGCTCATTGAGAATTAATTTTCCATCTCGTGCACTTGGATTTTCTTGCAGAAAAGTTTCGACCTTTGCCCACTATCCTTAAAGCCCTTCCCTGATTCCCCTATCATTAGTGGATTGAGCTATCTTTGAGCTTCTCCGTTCAAGTTTGCATTTTTCTCTATTGGAATCCTTGTACATTCTAGAAACGATTCCAGATCTAATTTTGAGGCTTTCATGACAGCTTCATGTATTGGTTTTTGGATCATCGATAATCCGTCTTATTTAACA
The DNA here is from genome assembly GCA_020496765.1 of Gossypium stocksii. Lineage (NCBI taxonomy): Eukaryota > Viridiplantae > Streptophyta > Magnoliopsida > Malvales > Malvaceae > Gossypium > Gossypium stocksii. The sequence goes on from CM035624.1 coordinate 32,201,580, forward strand.
TTGAGATCTATATTCCTGTAACGTACGATTTGTAACTTATCATTGGGATGTCCCATATCCTCATAAACATTAAACCTAACCACTTCATAGTCAAATTCCATGGTGAGTGTTCCACTCCAAACATCAATTTTCATTCGTGCGGTACTCAAAAATGCTTTCCAGAGAAGTATCTCAGAAGAATTGGCCGAGTTATCATGCTCCATGTCGATAATGTAGAAGTCTACAAGAAACATTAGCCTACTTACCCTAACAAGAACATCCTCCAACACTCCTTTCGGATGCACTATAGATCTATCTGCAAACTGAATAGTTACACCTATTTCCTTCAAAGGACCCAGATTAAGTAGTTTATAAATTGATGAAGGCATAACATTAATTGATACGCCTAAGTTACACATGGCTTTTTTTAATACCGACACTACCTATTTTGCAAGATATGGAAAACATACCTTGGTCCTTACATTTAGGTGGTATTTTCCTTTGTAAAATAGCAGAGACATTTTGTCTGACACTCACCTTTTCATTGCCCAAGAGCTTTCTCTTACTTGTGCATAATTCTTTTAATAATTTTGCATACCGTGGAATTTGTTTAATCGCGTCAAGAAGAGGTATCTTGATTTCTACCTTTCGAAAGGTGTCAAGGATCTCCTTCTCTTCTCAGCCCTTCTTGCATTGGACTAGTCTTCTAGGAAATGCGGGTGGTACTGCAAATGACTCTTGTGGTGCTGACTCTATTGGAGTCTCTATGTCAAGTTTCTTCTTATCTCGACCAACGTCATGGGCATGGCTCGTGCCAAATATAGGCTCCAAAACCTTCCAACTCCTCAACATCATAGCACTTACATTGTGTTGAGGATTAGGCTCAGTTTGGGACGCCAACTTACCTTGGGACTCCAAATGGCTAACCGTGAGCGCGAGCTTGCTCACTTGCTTATCCAACTCCTACAAATGCAAATCAATTTTTTGTTGAAATTTCTTAGTACTATTGGCTAGCCTTCCCACTATGGCTTCCAAAGATAACTTTTGGGGGTGGTAACTGTTGATTCTGAGGTGACCTTTGTTAGTATGGTTGATTGAACCAAGGGTTCGACCCATAACTTAGATTCGGGTAATCTTTCCACCCCATATTATATGAGTTCGAGTAGGGGTCATATCCCCTTCGTAGTAGTCTTGGAAAGTTTATGACAACATTTGCTTGTTCTGTCGAATCTTCATGTAAAATAGGGCATGCGTCCGTTGGATGATCTGGTTTAGCGTAAATTCTGCACAACCATGCTGGGCCTGGTTTATTTGTGAGCTAAGTTTGAACAACGTTAGTTAGCATATCAATTTTGTCTTCTAGGGATAAAGAACTTAACCCATGAACCTGTCTCATTGGTTCTCTAGGCGGTCGAACTTGTTTAGAGTTAGCAGCTATTATTGAAATAAACTCTCGTGCTCTCCGAGATTTCATATTAACAAGTGCCCCCCACTTACAGCATCTATCCTTTTCATTTTCATCGGGAGCAAACCCTCATAGAAGTACTACAAGAGTGACTGTTCAGTCAGTCCATGCTGTGCGCAACTTGCACATAACTTTTTGTACCGTTCCTTAGTTCAGCCGCTCAGGCTGTAGGGAAGAACCTGTAAAGAAACAAAAGAGACATGTCAGACCATGTGTTGATAGACATTGGGGGGTAAATAAAATAGCCACTCCCTAGCAGAGTCGGCTAATGTGAAGGAAAAGAATGAAGCTTTATTTGGTCTTCGGTTACTCCCTAAGTCTTCATGCGTGTGCACACCATATGGAATTCCTTAATGTGGGTGTGTGGATTTTCGTTTTGTAGTCCACGAATGGTGTGTAGTAAATGAATCAAACCTGATTTTAACTCAAACGGCATTCCTCCTGCTAGATAAGTTACACATAAGGGTTGTTGTTCATCCGGTGCCGTAGCGAGTTGGTGTATCGTATGTTCATCTATCTCATTCTGTTCATCGAAAGAAAATTTCCTCAATGTACGATATGGTTTTGAATCTAGGATTTGGTCATTTACCACATCATCTGGCATCTCTTCCCAGTTGTCTGGCCAATTTCTCAATTTTTGGTTCAAACTCTAGAGTTCCCGGTTCTGATCTGGTCATAAGGTAAACAAACAAAAAATAGAAAAATATCTCCAATCCCTGGCAACGGCACCAAAATTTGATGGGCATCGAAACCATAAAAAATAATTCCTACAAAAATAACTCTAAATTGTAGTAAGAAGTGGTAGTAGGGTCGAGTCCATAGGGATTGGATTTTGTAATTAACTTTCCTATTTACTTATGAACAAAATGTTCGTCATGGAAAAGGTCATGGCAAGAGTCGTGCCAACGACTCCAAACATAGCTACTACAAAAATAACCAAGTAATCGAGGGGTTTTAAGAATGTTTAGAAAGTAAATAATCTATCAGCATAAATAAACAATTAAATAATATTAGAAGTAAATTTAGTTCGGGAAACAAACTCAGAATTTTGCAAACAAAAATAATAAGCCTTATCCTTTGAGTCAGTAGATTTTGATTTTTGAATCGATCCTTGAAACTTAATCTTCTCCTCCAAACGATGAGCTGGTTATAGCAACTAAGAATGTCCTAACCACCAATTCTTCCTCTAGTAGATGGTCCTGATATGACCAACAAACTAACCCTTACTGATTATCTAACCGATATACACATGTTCCTATTTAAGATTCTAGCAGCCTTGCATTCTAAACAACCCAACTCGAATTAATAGCCTTAATCGCGTGAGTAATTTAAACCCGATCACTTGTTCCTTGACTTGTTCTCGGAGATCTAAATGCAGCATGACCAACTCGTTTCTCCAATTGTCAGCAACATGACTCCAACCCCACATGCACTTTTTAACTTGGAATCGGCATAATCTTAAGGTATGAGTTATCAATCCTGGTACTTAGGAAAAATGTGAATACCAATTGGAACGATTTTTAGCACGAATACGTATCTCACGATTCTCGACCAGAAGGAACATCGGCCTAAAGCCAAGATGAAAATTAGTTAAGCATGAAATTATTCATGCTTTCTAAACTTTGGAAAGTGGTTTTATGATTTTGGTGAAGAAATGGAAAGAAAGGTACTTGGAGAGCAATTGGACCAATTTTGAAAAGAAAAATGAATTGGAAACAATGCAATATTAATGTTGACGCCAACTTGAAAGAAAAAAAAGAAATTAATTCTATTCAATTCCAAATTGAAGTAGGAATGTAGAATTAAGTGATGATTTTCCTAAGAACATTAAGGCCAATTTATATACATAGAATTTGCTATTTTTGGCCTTACTAATTAAACATAAATTCAAAATAAAAAATAAAAAAATATTTTTTTTTCTATTTTTGGATTTTACAAAGTAAAAAATTCTTATGAGTCTTTGTCTTTTCTCCATATTTTTTATTCGCCATCATTTTTAGTGATTGTGTTTCAATTTGGTCCTTTTTTGCTCGTTTTTGTCTTTTAGTGTCCCAATTGCGTCCCTGACAAGATTAAAATAGAAAAGCACATAATTTAGCAGGCTTGAATTTAGAAATAAACCAAATTAAACACAAAAAATATACAAATTAATATGTTCCCCGGTATCTATGGAATTAGTTCAGAACTCTAAAATAAAACACCTCAAAGTAAAAAAAAAAAAAAAAAAAAACTCATAAATATTTTAGAAGAAATTGAAAGGAGGTCTTCGATCTTGATGGAAATCTACTTCGAAAGTAGCTCCAATGGTGTTCCTTGAGTGTTTTCTTCGATCTTCTCTGATGGCTCCCTTCTCTCTTCTTTTAATTGGTATTTATAGACTTTAGAATGTCCAGAAAGCCTAATAATTGTATTTTTCCGTGCGTTTGGCAAGCAAGGTGTGAAATCGACACGGTCTAGCACATGGGCATGTGTCCAGCCCGTGTGGCTCTTGTAATCTACTATTTTTTGCTCCTTTTGCTCCCAAATGCTCACCTAAGTATAAGAACATGAATTCAAAGGACTAGTAGTATCAAATTCACCATTTTCACAAATAATCATCCAAAAATGCATTAAGAATGGTATTAAAATATGTTAGTTTTATCATTTATCAAATATCCCCACACTTAAGTGTTTTCTTGTCCTCAAGCAAAATCTTCATCTCACATTAAAATGAATATTTCTCAACTTATAATTCTCATCAATTATGTTTCAAAATAATTTGCAAATAATCATGCATTGACAATTCAACTAAAAGGGCACTAAAGATTCAAAAAATCCAAGTTGAAATTTTTAAAGCATGAAAACGTAGGTATCTCCCCTTATCTAAGTAATTAAATTTAATTGAAAATCGACTAGAATTGACATCCTCACTAAAGATTCACTCAAATCACTCTAAGTGTTTAAGGTTCAAGAATAAGCACTCAATAGTCGAACAAGAAATGTCATTGCCGTAAGCTTGCTTGAAAATCAAATGAAGAGGTTGTAATAGGGCTTGGGTTAAGGGTGTGGAGAAAAGGTAGAAAAGTTGGTTATAATCAAGATCGAATTGATAAATACCAAACTAGAAAAAAATAAACAAATGTTAAATTAGAAACAAGTGCATAAACCAAGAAATATTCAAGAACAAAAACAAGCTTCTTTTCCAAATATGAATTTAACTATCCAAGCTCACTCAACATAGAACTCAATAATAATCAATAAATAAAAAAATATTTTTCTTTTTATTTTAGAAAAATAAAAAATAATTAAGGAAATCAAATAGAAGAGCACAGTTAGGCAACTAACTAAATCGAATCTTGACAAAAAGGAAGTCAATAAAATGGAAAAAAAGTCTCAATGAAAAAAAAATGTTATGGGTTAATATTAACAGGTCAATGAAGAAGAGGTGTGTTAGGCTCAACGGGTTCACTAATCGACAAAAAGGAACCCTGTTTGAACACGTAGACAAAAATCAACGTTAGACCTGTTATGAGGTTGTAAAAGGTGCCGACACACCGAACCTTAGTAGAATGACCAAAATACCCCTGATGGGTAAAATTACCATTTTACCCCTAGTTGTCAAAGAGACTGTTATCTGTATATGATTATTTATATGCATGTTAATGTTAGACTGCATGCGGGTTGGACTTTAATCCAGAGGAAGATCTGTATAGTGGCACTACCACGTTTTCTGTTTTGTGGCCCAACCACGTAATCTGTTCTGGTGGCTTTGCCACGATATCTGATTTTAGCAGCATGGTTGCGAACTGGTGTGTGGGCTGGGTGGGTTCAGTTATTCCTCACATGTGTGATGGGCTGGTACGGGTGGTGTGATAGGCTAGACTGGGTTGGGTTTTGCATACTATTCTGTTCTATATTTGTAATAGGCCCAAGGCCCACTCTATTTCTGAATATGGCTAAGGCTAGAATGATATGTATCTGAATAAGGCTCCGGACTAGTCTGTTCTGTGTGTCTGATCTCTGTTATTGGTTAGGGAAATTACACACTGAGTTTTCACAAACTCACTCCTTTATTTTTTATATACGCAGGGAACCCCCAGCCATAGAGGAGTGAGTTTATTTTGTAATAAGGCCATTATGGGTGATTTTATTTTGTTACACTGTTATCTTGCTTTAAACCGGTAGATTAGGATACTCGGGTTTTCAAAATTTATGTCGAACATTTTCAAATAAATCTCGTGTGATGTTTTTCAGACAATATGATAATGGAATACAATAAATGGAATCTTTTTTGTACATACCAAGCTAAAAAGAATAATTTTAATCTGGTTTCACTCAAAACATACAACTTTCCAAACAAGGTTTTTTTTTTTAAATAGAGGAAGCTGTCTGTCAAAGTGTCCGATTTCGAATAAATCGTCCATGTGACTCACCAGATCTGGCCATAACGTCTAGGCCAGGTTTGTGGTGTTACATCGACATACATAATCGAAGCAAGTTCTAGAATAATAGATCAAGTTGACACACTCAAAACCAATAATAGAATGAGCTAAAAAATGTGTGCTCCAAAGGCTCAAAATCTCACAAAAATTCATGGTTTTGATGTCAAACTTGCAAATTTTAAACTTCAAGTTAATACCTCAATTCAAAGCAGCAGCCTAAATTTTCTAATTTCTGAAAAATAACTTATCATGCTTGATTCTCTCATGTCTTAAAGTTTAAATTAACCAATGTACAAATATCTACAACTCAATCCAAAACACATCAATAAAATCCCGAAATGACAAAAATTCACTCTAATGAAAGTACGAGAAAATTACTTAAGTATCACAAATAATTTAGGAATTTTCTAATAATTATATAAATAATCTTCTCACACTTAAGATGTACATTGTCTTCAATGTACAAGCAAATATAAACACATAATAAGTAGAATATCATAAGAGTAGGAGAAAACTGAAATTGTCCTGAGTATGGATGACTTCGCCAAAATGGTGAAAAGCAGAATTGTAGGGAAATCTAAATTTAGTGCATGATTTCGAGCAAACTAATAAGAAAATAAACACAAATAGTGAAGAAGATTAAAATGTTAGAACTCAATTAGAAACAACCATAAAATATAAAAATATAGTTCAAAAGATAAGGAACAAAACATGTCTAAGAAAATAAAAATAAAACAACTAAAATAAAAATAAAGATAAAGATAAAAAGAAAAATAAAAAATAAACACAATGACCTTCATCGTTAGAGGCATCAATATCATGAGTCCCCAATACTAAAGAGGATATATGGAGGTGATAATAGATTAATTGCACAGTCGCATCAATACAATCGAATCACTCAAAGCAGTGTTGCTCGAATTGAGTGAATCACTCGGATATGGTCTGTTAAGATAGCAATAGGAGTAGTATGGTGACTCAAAGGTAAAACCTCGTGGTGGACAAGGACATCATCAACGAAGTCCTCAAGCTTATCCTAAAGATCAGAATGAGATAAACGATATTGAGGAGGATCCACTCCACGCAGTGGCTCGATCATCCTCATATGGCTCATGCTCGATAATCCCAGTTAGGACATCTTACTAGTGTAAGTGAGGAGGATTGCTTTGGTGTGTCAAAGAGACTGAAGTGTCATACAAGTCGAGTCACGTAAGGGCTTAAATAGAGAGTACCTTCTTACTGTGCTCTGTCTGATGGCGAGAGGCAAGAGCGATGAAGTAGGCTAAATAAAAAATATGCCCCGTGGCCAAGCTCTACAAGAAAATGCATCAGTTTTACCGATGACTCCGTAACTCTCTCTCCTAGCGGTCAATGTGTGAACCAAGATGGCATGAATGTAGCGTAAGGTCAGAGGAATAGAAGTCACCTTTGAATGACTCGGGTCATAAGGCATCGTATTCGCCATGAGGTCTACCCAACAAAGAGATGGCGAGTAGTGGATTTGCTCATATAATTAGAGAAACACCTCAGCACACATGAATTCTGCAGTGTAGAGTCCCAATGCAGCTTTGAACTTTGGGATACTCATATGTCGTGCCATACCGCTTATTTTAAAGGTGATAGTACCCGGTTATCATGGGTCGACATCACTTACTGTAACAAGAAAGTCGAACAAAACTCTAGAGTAAGCTCCATGTATGTGGGCTCGATGATGGAAAAGAACTGGTCCCAATATGGTGTAGCAATGATGGCATGGACATGATCAACTAACTAAACCTACTCTAAAGTAGTCCAATCAATACATCAGCCTAATCCAAATGGCCTCAATCGAAGATGCTGATAAAAGTCCTTCTGGGGACCTTGTGGAATACGGAGATAGGGGTGGCATGCATCGGCAAAAGCACCCAAAGAGGTCGCACCCGGAGTCTTCTACTTTTTTGAAGCGGGAATGACGACCTTGGATTTGTTGCGTGTGTTCGCCATGATGATCCTGTAAAAACAGAAGATTAAATAACAATTTTAGGGTTCAATACAGAAGTACAATTTGACAAAATAGGTTAGATCCAATAACCATAAATTGAAAGTTGAATCCAACTAAAATCCAAAATCACAAGGTCGAAATACCAAAATAATTCATAATCATAATAAAAATAAAACTAAGGAATAATAAAAATAAAGGATTAAAATAAATCAACAAAAACAAAAATAACATATTAATTCAAGTCACCAACACATAGTTAAAATAACATAGCAATAATAAGAATAAAAGTAATAAACATAATATTAATAAAACATATGAAAAGCAGAATAAGAAAATAAAGGAAAATAAATGTAATAAAAATAAATAAGAATAGAAATAAGAATAATAAATTAATAAATAATAATAAAATAAAATAATGAAAAAGAAGGGGCAAACGGTAGTTGACCATCAGTGGGGTCTTGGCGGTCATTAGAGGTTCACATGACAGAGAGGGGTCGGTTATGGTAAAAATAGTGGTCAGGGAACAACGCGATTGGGGGAGCCGTGGTCGTGCAATGCAGAAAAGAATAGAAGAGTTAGTGCGACACCCCTCACTTGCATTCTACGTCGGAACAAGATACGAGGCATTACCGAACTTAAAGACAAGAAATCATACAAAACTAGACCATAAGTTTCCATCCAAATTTAAAACTTTTCCCATTCATTCACATCATCTCTAAAATGAGTCTACTAGGCCCAAAACATACTTTGGAAGCGGTTCGGCACTAAACCAAGACCATTTCAAAATGTTACAAACTTATAAAAATTTTTCCCTAAACAGGGGTTACACGCCCGTATGTATATAGGACACGCCCGTGTGGGCAGGTCGTGGCTCACACGCACCCATGTCCATATCCTATGTAACTCTCTATTTATAACATCATAAGCCAAATGAAACCACACACCAAGCCACACACCGCTATGTGACAAATTAAATTCTCACAAAATAGGTACAGACTTCACACACCCTTAGCACACACCCATGTCCAAGGCTGTGCCGTCCACATAGCTGAGACACATGCCAGTGTCTCTATCTGTGTACTCCATACTAGGCATTCTGCTTCTCAAAATTAAGTTAAATGTAACACCCCAAACCCGGCCCAGACGTTATGGCCAAGTCTGGTCTGTCACATTGAAGTGTTTTTCGAAAACCATGTTTTCATTGAAAACCCTTCTTAGAGTTTAGAAACTTCTACCATTAAACTTGTATAAAATCTCAGCTTGTGTTTGTTTATTTTTTTTCAAAACGTGGTTCATTAAAATAATCATTCTCTTTTTATACATTGTTAATAACTCTGTAAAATTTTATGGAGAATTGTGAAAGCTTATAAACCTTTGCAGGTTGCAGAAAACATGTTATTTTTAAAACAGTTTAAGTATCAGAAAACCAGGCCTTCTTCGTTACGACTTAAAGTGAATGGATACTATGCACCAGGTAGGATTCTAGAAAAGAGGAGGTGAGTCAATTAGACAGCTTAAGTACCAAGCTCTCCCTGGATCCAATCCTAGGCATGCACACATCCATTGCCACACTTTAACCTTATGACTTGTCCACGAACAACAAATTAGGTTTAAGTCTATTTAAAATATTTATTTATGAAAATGTTTACATTACGGAAGCTTTGCTCTGTTATCATGATATTTTGAAAACAAGTAACTTTTATGAAAGTGCGCCTAAGAGCTATTCGATTTTGAAATGATTTAAACAATATCATACTTAAGCTAAAAACAAATTAAATAATTAGAGTGGCCTTATTACAAACCCAAAATCAGAATAAAAGTAAAAATAAATTGAAATAAATAACTTAATAAAAACCAACAGTCCAGTCCAAGTGGCTACCCTGCATCCCTCCCAGCTCCAAGTCCACTAGTCTAGGGCTCACCTGCAAGGATGGAAGGAAAATGGGTGCGTTTGGAAACTCAGTGTGTAAAGAAACCCATCTAGAGCCCAAATCAGCTCAAGCCCATTGGCCTAACCCCTATCCATTTTTACTAATAACTGGGCCGAAGCCCTATTCAGATACAGTAAACTGGGCCTTAGCCCTTTTCATATATTAATACAGCCCATAGGCTCAATTCAGTAGCAGAGCAGTAATATCGATGCATGAATGCAAAACCCATATTAGTATGTGGGGAAGCTACTCAACCCACCCAACCGCTACTCTCCACCCATACCAACCAAACTATCTATGTGGGGAAAACTACTCAACCCACCCAACCGCTACTCTCTATGGTGGCAGCATAGCTGCATAATCAGATAGTGTGGCCAAGCCACCAAAACGGTAAACTAGGGCAAAGCCCCTTTTCGGTAAACTAGGGCAAAGCCCCTTTTTGGAATACATGGCATTGCCACTTGCACTTCCTCCATCAATATAACCCAATCCCCATGCATCAGATAATCATGTCATGGCATACAATGTACAGAAATAGTAAATCATGCATTTTAGACAAATTTAGCCCTAGGGGTATAACGGTCATTTTGCACCTAGGCGTAAAATAGTAATTTCACACCCTAAGGGATATTTCAATAATTATATCAATTTTGGAGTTTCATGCTCATCACAGTTAATAACGCTTTACCAGAAAATACTTACAGCATATTTTTACCAAAAAGGGCCTGTAAGCCCATTGGCCAAATTCGGCCCATCGAGGCCTAAAGTTGCCAACATACACGAAAACAGGCACTCAAGAGTCTAAACGTTCGCGTTTATCAGAATTACCAATATAACTGGCCCACGAGCATCGCACACTCACAAGCCCTCGAAATGCCAGAATTTCGGCATTTCAGCTTTTCGGCTTTTGCCGATTTAGTCTACTAGAGGGTGTTCGTTTACACACCTGATTTGCAATGAACGATAATGAGATCTCCCACGCGATTATCCTACAGTCATTTAAGAATACACTTATTATTCTTGAATCAACAAAACTAACAACTTCCCACTTACCATATTCGGCCAACCTTAAGTAAGGCTTTAAAATCTTTACCTTTGTCAAAACTGATGACTAGATCTAGATCTTGTAACACCCTATAACCCTCATCCGTCGCCGGAATAAGGTTACTAGTTATTACCTAACGAAACACAACCTTAAGACATTCGAAGATAGACATATAAATCATTTTCAACTGACTGAATATGAACATAGAAATAATGCATCTCATTTCTTCACTTCCATTTAATTAGTACAATTATCAACAATATAAGCATTAACGAATCAACCACTGAGCTTGTATATATATGTATAAATGTATACTATAACCGAATATGTCAAGCCGTAACCAAACATTTCACAAACATAGATTCAACTAAGAGACCTTACTAAACATCAAGAACAAGTCATACCACATTATAAATATTGACCATATTTGATCTTTTCTTTTCTTTGAAACATATATCACCAAAGTGATCGAGCCATTTTCGCATGGCCTTTAATTACATACATAACCAACTTGTTCCAAAATAGGTTTAACTATACATGCCACACCAAAACATAATGTTCTTATAAATACCGAATTAAAGTTCAGATAGTACGAATGACTTCGAATAGGAATCCCCGAGCTCGTAGATAGAGTCAAAGATCTATAAAACAGAGAAACACAAAGAACGAAGTAAGCTTTCATAAGCTTAGTAAGTATTAAGCAATGTAAACAAATAAATCAAATTAACAATCCAACGTTCAACTTCTCAAGTAACCATCGTCTAGGTAAAATGCCATTAGGCCGAAAATGCACAAATACTTAATGTACTCTTAGCATTTTAATTTCACTTAATTACGAACTCATATAACATTGGTACATCAACTTCTTCACATAACTTTATACCTTGGCCGAATGTATCAAAATCAAATAAATAATCTTAATACTTATTCACATATACACCTCTTATTACACACTTGTGACACAATCCAAATCGAATTCAAATATAAGTTCCAAATACATACCTGGCCAGCTTACCCTATTAAACTATTTCAATTGTCATTTTCTCACAAAGTCTCAAAATCTTATAAATCCGAATTCATCACCGGCCCGAGGCCTGCTAGACGTTCAGTCTGAACTCATTCACCGGCATTTCACCTGCTAGGCTCAAAGCCCGATATAATCTCACCGGCATTATAGCCTGCTAGACTCGAGACCCGATATAATCTCACCAGCATTATAGCCCGCTAGGCTCGAGGCCCGATATAATCTCATTCACATCTTTAAGGCATACCACATTATATGTCCTTATTTCGAAATGGTCATTTGGCTTTAACACACATACATAACCCATTTTCATTCATCCCATATTCGACAGTAACATACTTACATAACTCGAAGAACTTATCACAAAGTTTATCATATAGCTTACTAAAAGCTTCTATTTAACATAAGTCACACACACATATAAATAAACCACTAACATTTCATTCTATCTCATACTCGACCTCAACTCACATGTATATATGTATTTCACATTCATTCAAGAAGCCTAATACAAAGTTTACTTAAATTCTTTATGTGCCATTCGATCATAAGCTCAATGCCACACTATGCCATCTCATTTCGTCTTAGTTATAATAATCACATTCGGCCTATGAAATAATTTATTTCCAATGCTTAAACCTACCTTAATTGTCGTTGAAAGACTACGGATCAACTAATTGACTAGTTTCGCCTTCTCCTATTCGAAATTGGCTCTCGTTGCTCTTGAGCTTACAATTAAAAAAAAGTTCACTTGTCAAGATCTCACTAGGCTAGCTTATAGCTGAATATGAACAATAATTTAATAGGCCATATTAACTACTATTAACTCAAATACCTGATGGTTGTACTCATTTTTAATCAGATCAAGAAATTTAGTATGTGGCTAAAGATAATATAGGCATATTTGACATGAGCCTTAATCGGCCATTTCAATGTGCCCTAAGCAGCCATATGTATGTATGTCTAAATCAAAGTGCCTTATAAATATAGAACCTTATCAACATGCATAGAACCGAACCTTTGGACCTTTGATCACACATATTCAAGCATTAAACATTTTGACAATACAATCAATACTCGATTCTTTAGTCCCTATCACATTCGGTATCTAACTTAACTTCACCTAAACACATTAGTCATTAGCTATTAATTATTTCAATTCAAGCTTTCACACATCTCAAACTCACAAGCAATAATCGGTTCCTCAACTAGAGACCATTCAAAAATCCACAACAATTCATTTTACTATTCATACAGCAATAAGGTAAAATAGTTCCAAAGTCAAATCATATACAATATAACTCCAATCGGAAAAATTCAATATGTATCAATATAAACCATTACTCTATTATTAAATCTATTCAGATCTATTACCAATAATAATTTTTTTATCACTTATGTACTTTCCCTTAACAATTAACATAAATTAGCTCACAATTTAACATTGGCCGATTAACACTTAAAATTAGCAAGTTAACTCAGTAATAAATACTAACCATGCACATTTCAAATTTCATATCAACAATTTAAAATGTAAACATTAACTAAACCATTATCTAAATTCACACTCGACATCTACTCAATCACGGCAGGTCCCAATTTCATACTTCCAAGGATCAACTCTCACATTGCACAAAAAAGCACTTCATCAACTTAATAATACCCAAACGGTACTCCTTGCTCTCAAACACATCATTTAGCATCAATTTACTCAACAAATTTCTCAAATCTATATTTGGCAACTATGAATAAAGACTTAACCACACAAGTCGATTCTAACCAAGCATTGAATCCACATATAATAACATTTAACTAGCTTAAACATTATTCATTCTCCCTTACTCATCAAAACATGGAAAACCAAAACCATTCCACACTTTTCTATCATGGCTGAATGCAAGCATTAACATCATCTCAAAAATGCTTGCATGGGCTATGCTAGAAACTTAACATTCATCTCAAATCCACAAAAATTACAAGAATTTACATGAAAATATTACCTTAATTGAGCTTATTAGCAACCGAACACCACTCTTCTTCTTCTATTTTGCAATCGGCATTAACCAGGTAAAAAAAATGAAGCCAACTTTGTTCTTTTCACCAGTTTCATATTTCATTAATTTTTTTTTTATAAATAATCCATTAACCCTTTTATTTAATTTAATAAAAGACATAAAATGTCAATCACTACCCACCTTGCCGTCCACTATCATAAGGATGGGTTATTTGACATGCAAGCCCTCATGTTTTTAAACCATACAATATTAGGCCACTACTAATTAACCTATCACATTTTCAAGATTTCTCACTTAAGTCCGTTTTAGTAATTCCACATTCAAAAGACAAAATTAAAACATGATACTTTCACACCCGAAACTTCACATATAATAAACATAGAATAGAGCATTTTAAAAATTTTGTGACTCAGTTTTGTAGTCCCGAAACCACTTTTCGACTACGGTCAATTTAGGGCTGTCACTGATCTAGTCGCTCCAATGATCCAAGCCTTCAATCGATAACCTTTAATTCGCATTAGCACAAAACAATTCAAATAATAAATCCAACAGAGCCTTTGACAGCCTCCTATGCACTAAGGGGTTTCGACTTTTCTTAAATTTCAAGATAACAAATGTATAAGGTGTTTCGATTACTTACCAATAGATCTACTTGTTTGAAGATCGTTTCCACACTTCTCTAACCTAGATCTGCTGTAGATCTATCCCCCAACCATTAGCAGAGAATGGATCTAAGAGATCTATAGTTTCGGCTTTCTCCCCTACTATGACTATGATAATTTTAGCTTTTTGAGGGCAACAAAGGAGAAGGAAAAAAAATGGAACTTTGTGATGAGAAGAATGGGATGTCGACAAAGCTATGAGATTCGGCTTAAAGAGAAAAGAAAAGAAAAGGGTTTTCAGGATTTCGGCTTTTAGGGAAAAATCGGTTACCAACATTTTTGAAGAGAACAAAAGGGAAAAGAATTTTAAGAGTAGAAAAAGAGAAAACAAAAAACAAAAAGAATGAAAGTTGATAAAATACAAAAAACATGATAAGAGAATTTGAGAAAAAGAAAACAATTCATCAAAGTCAAAATTTAAGGGCTTTTCGGTATTTAATTCCCTATAGCCGGATTGGTACCCATGAATCCTATTTCGGCACAATAGTTAGCCATTTACCGAATTTGAATTGCATTCAAATTCTTCTTACCAGCTGCTACCTTTATCCGCTTTCCACCGATTACCGACTCAACTGCTGCTAGGAGGAGTTCCAATCCCACACAACTCCTCTCCACGCGTGCACAGCAAAAAGATGGTCCTTCGCACGCACAGCAGCTCAAACTCAGGACCTCCAGGCGCCCATGCACGCTGCTGGCACTGCGTCGCGTCTTTACTTTCAGTAACATACGGTCGTATTTTATTTTAAAGCTTACCTGCTTCAGTCACGGGTCACTAAAAATTAAATCTGAAATTTTGCATGCCCCAGGACTCGAACCCGCGTCCCCTCGGTGCTCCTAGCGCACTGCTGCCACTGCACCACAGGTGCTCTTGTGGCATAATTCGGTCGCAACTCCTTTTAACCCCTACTTCAATGCAACTTGATTATTAAAAAAAAACCAAATATGGTGTGCGCCATGCCTTGAACATGGTATCTCCCCCATCTTCCTGGCGCCTCAAGCCACTGGACCAAATGCTCTATTGTGTCACAAATTAGCCCTATCCATTTATAAGCCCTGCCTGCAATCGCCCCTGGTTTGCAAAAAATAAAAACCCACATTGCGCACGCTGGGACTTGAACGCCAGCCTCCCTTCCTGCAGGCTAGCGCCCTAACCACTGGGCCAGGCGTTTCTTTACGCCCAGTTTTTGCCCAACTTATTTATAAGGCCTTAAGCCCAGATTTCTTTAAGGAGGCAAAAATAAGAATTTTTGCTAGAGCCCTGGGCCGAGCCCAGGACTTTTCCCACACTATAACCCTTCGTAAATTATTTAAACACTAAACTTAAACACCAAAATAATAATAATAATATTTTTTTCCTAATAATAATATTTAAAACATCTAAATTATTTAGGCCATTTTCTAGCCGAACCCAGACTCAAAGCCGAATACTTCTAGGCCCAAATTCAGGGTGTTACATTGCAGGGGACACACGGCCTATTCACATGCCCATAGGGCTGACTGTGTGTCACACACGGCCTAGACACACACTCGTGTGTCTACCTGTGTGGACAATGTATAGGCTATTTACCAAGCCAATTGCCACCCTGAAACTCATAAACACTTATACCAATTCAAATACACAAATCATAATAGACTTAAGCAACTAAACATCCATAATTATCAACTCAAATCATGCAAGTGCCATATCAATGCAATGCATCACCTTATGATTATACTTATAATTAACATTAGCCAATTTCAAATGGCCTTATACAAAATAATCACTTAACCAATATGAACCAACATCATTAGCCCAATCACTATGACACATATACAAATTGACCAGTCCTTGTACATGCCATACTTTCAAAATATCAAAATCACAAATACCCCAAAATAAAGCCTTGATAGTGTGATGCGAACTCCGACAATTCCCGATCCCCATGCTAGTTGGGTGACACTATAAAATAATAGAAAGAAAAAAAGGGGTAAGCTATATAGCTTAGTAAGTTTATATGCAAATAATAAATATCTTAACCATGCAATTCCTGGAGTGAAAAATAAATTACACATTATTAAATCCACATAGTACTAACTTACTCAATCACAGCTTTACCAAAAATTTATCACTTATAGCATTCGTACTTATGAATTTCACGTATGCACCAATACCATATCATCACACAAACATATATTTTCACATCTTTGTAATTCCTATTGAACACTCGGAATATTAACGGATACTCAGAAAGCTTGCACATATGTGCCACATATATGTAGCCAAAGCTACCTCTTATCACATTTCACATATATGCTCGTTCTTGAGCTAGTCACGGGTCTACTCACACAAGATGATGGTTAAGACGTAACTACTCAGTGCTGCTCACACAAGTTGATAGGTATCCACAACATGCGCTGGAGTACCTAGCCACTGGTAGACGTACAAGATCTACACGCAAAATCAAATAATCATATAATCACACATAGGTTCCTAGTGACATGTCTCTCGTATCCTTTTCCATTACTAAAGTTAAACCTGGATTTTTCACTCACTGTAACGTTGTCGAATACTTTAACGATTATAAATAAAGGGTTAGTTACACAATTCATGCAATATTAAAGCATATAAATCTAAAATATCGATGAATTATTTACATACAAACTTACCTCGGTACAAAAATAGCAAATATTGCAATTTAGTCCACAACCTTGTTATTTCCCCGATCTAGGTCAAATACTCGTCTTTCTTGATTTATAATAACAAATTTAGCTCATTTAATAATCACAATATTCAATTTGGCCCAAAAATCATATTAAGAAAATATTACATTTTGTAACGCTCCAATTTTCGGGATTTTGAGATTTTGCTTGAAATTGTTTTTTTCTTGTCTATATGTGCTAAACTATGCTTGGAGTATGTTTAGTGGACCTGTAGAAGGCCTAAGTTTAAGTTTTAAAATTTTAAATTTTGGGCTTAAAAGAGAAGGGGCGTTGGATAAGTGGGCTTTTAAGTAAATGTCGGGAAAATAAGACATAAGAAGATCTATGGTAAAGTGGCAAAGTAGCACCACTTAGAGCCTAAGGAGGAGGCATGTGGAGGCTATGAAAGAGTTAAGGCTCAAATCCTGTGGTAAGCAGGGTGTTGTTTTATTTTTCTTGCATGTACAAGGTAAGTGGTGGATCTCAAGTGAAGCTCTAAAGGAGAGTGTCTGAATGGCTCAGGGGATTGGATCAAGGAGAGAAAAGGGGAAAAAATTTAGGAATTTTGAATGGGAAGTTGTGTTGGCCGATTGAGGGGTTGAGGGTGCATATTTGGCTAGGGCTGTTAAGAGACTTCACTTTCGGCAATTAGAGTGGTTTGTGCCAACATCTTTAGGGGTTAAGCTTTCGGGATTTGGTAATTGGGGGTTGTTTTCTTTGGCTGAATAAGTATAGTGAACTTTTTTTCTTTTTCTTTCTCCTTCATGTTCTAAAAATCGAAAACTAGATCTCTACATTCTCCTTATGCTGAATTATGTAAAGAACCAAACATTTCATTTCTTTTCTTTTCATGCCGAATCTGTCACCTTCTTTCCTTTCTCCTCTTTCCATTCTTTTCTTCTTTTTATTTTCTCCACCAATTGAAGTAACCCCTTTCTCAAAACTTAACTAACCGATTATTCTCAAAAGTCGAAACCTGAAAGGTCTTGTTAGCCGGTTCTTCTTCATTGGCCAAATCTCTTATTCTCTTCAACTCTATCCTTTCAAAAGCTGAAACTCTCAATTCTCTCGTCCCTCTATCGACCATCTCCTCTCTATTTCATACACTTCTATTTTCCATCTTGTTTCTACAAAAGCCAAAACCTCCATACTCTATAGGGATTTCAGAAACTGAATCTTTAGATCACTTAGATTTACCTTCTTCTCGAGTTTTGGTTAGATCTATAATAGATCTGACTAGGCTAGTGTTTAGGGAATCTTCTTTGGCAAAACAAAATGGTGGTAAGTATTCGAAACCCCTTCTTTCGTAACCTTGTGATTCAAGAAAAGCCGAAAAACCCTAGCGCTTTAGGGTGGCTGCCAATTTTGGAAAAGATTTATGTTAGTCTTTTTTTTTGGTTCTCTTGTGTTCTAGTGTGGTAAAGAGGCGGTCTAACGAGAAGCAGTAGAGGCTAGGGCCATTGAAGCAATCTAGATCTAGTGATCTAGTGGTTAGAATCAACAAAGGTAAGTGTTAGAGATTCTCTATTATGACCGAATAGGTGGGTTAGGTTGTTAACGATTATTTAATTGGATTTTTAGTTAACAGTTTGATTTAAACGATTGTAGGATATTCACGCAAGGGACTTCTGAGTATATCGCTAAACAGGTGTGTAATCGACACCCTCTAGTAGACTAGATCGGCAAAAGGCGAAAAGCTGAAATGCTGAAATTCTGGCATTCGAGGTCTTGCAAGCGTGTGAAGGCTCGTGGGTTGGTTCAAAATGGTAAAGTTGGTAATCGCAAGCGGTAAGACTGTTGTGTACGTGTTTTCATGCACGTTGGTGGTTTTGGGCCTTGAAGGGATAAAATTGGGCCCAATGGGCTTACGGGTCCATATGGGTGAAAACGAGCGGTAAGTGTATTCTGGTGATCTGATTCTTAAAATCTGCTAAAACGGATGTAGAATTAGACTTATTGGGCCGTAGTAGCTAGTGGACTCCGTTAGGCCTATTAGGGGTTTTAGGGCCCGATGACTCGGTAATAATAATACATGCTAATTAAGTTACGCGGATGATGTTAGGACTGTTAACAGACTGTAATGAGTATAGAACAATAAAATCTTGCAAATTACTAAAATTCCCCTTAAGGGTGGAAAATTACTATTTACCCCTAGGTGCTAAAAGACCATTTTACCCCTAGGGCTATGTTGATTGATTTGCATGTTGTTACATCTGATACTCTGTATGCCATGTCATATTATATTCTTTTGCATGAGATTGGGTTATTACGACGGAGGATGTGCTAAGTGGTAATGCCACGTATACTATTAGGGGCTCTGCCTCGTATTACTTTTTTAGTGGCTTGGCCATGATATCTGATTAAGTAGCTAAGCTGTGACTGTGGTGTGTAGGGCTGGATGGGTTGAGTTATTCCCTACATGGTGTGTAAGGTTGGTACAGGTGGTGTGTAGGGCTGGATTAGGCTTGGGCTTTGCATACATGCATAATATTCTAATCTATTACTGTAATGGGCCTAAGGCCCACATTTCTTTTTCTGAATAGGGCTAAGGCCCAGTTATCATTGTTTCCTGAATAAGGCTAAGGCCCAGTTATCACTGTATCTGAATAAGGCTTAGGCCCAGTTTGAGCTTGAACTGATCTTGACCCTGGTTGGGTGAGCTTACACACTGAGTTTTTGCAAACTCACCCCTTTCTTTTCATCCATGCAGGTGAACCCCAACCTTAGAGGACTTGGAGCTGTGAGGGATTCGGAGTGGCCACGTGAATAGCTTTTGGTTTTATATTCTTCTTAAATTTACTTTAATTTAGTATTCCTTAATTTCTTTTGGGTTTTAATCTGTAATAAGGCCGCTCAGTATTTATTTTTATTTGGTTTTAATTATTTGTTTATTACTTGTTTAAAATTGATAGACTAAGGCTGTGCAGATTTTTATTTCAAATTAACAAACATTTTCAAAACTTTCTCTACGTGACAAGTGGATAACTTAATGGCAAAGACTCGCTAACAAGATCTATTAAAAAGTAAACTCCAAACTGATAGTGGATAGGATTTTTAATAAATTAAATAACCTTCTATTTTTCTCAAAACACAATGGAAATGGTTTTGCTAAGTGAACCTAAAATCATGAAACGAAGAATGAGGTGTAATTAACTGTCCATGTGACTCACCAGACCTGGCCATAACGTCTGGGCCTGGTTTGGGCTATTACACATTTTTTCCCTTAACTTTTCACTTATTTACATTTCAGTCGCTAGGCTCGTAAAATGAAATGTATTGATTTTTCTCAAAACCCAAGCTTAGGCAAATCTTATACACACTTATAGCAGCCCATATTTTTCATTTATGCACATATTTCTACACATTTTACAACTTTTGTAAAAAGGTTCTTTTTGACATTTTTAGCTAAAATCCCTAGTAAATGTTGTTTATCTAACACCAAACTTTCATTTTGTACCATTAGACACCAAAATACATGAATGTCATACATGGGTGAATTTTTAAACATGAACCCTACTTCAAAATAATGGTAGAAATAGGTAAATCGGGTGATAACGATTTCAAAAACATAAAGAGCATTAAAAACAGGGTTAGGATGCACTTACTATCAAGCTTGGAAGTTGAAGAAACCCTAGCTATGGTTTCCCTTCTAAAATTTAGCCATGGCATGGAGAATATGGCCAAACTTTGACTTTATTTTCCCTTTTTATTCTTTTATTAACCAAATGACGAAAATGCCCTTTTAGCCTTTCTTTGAAAATTTACCCTTCCTTGTCCATTTTTGTCCATCAAGATATATAATGTTCTAATTACTAAATAAGGACCTCTAATTTACAAATTCATTTCAACTAAGCACCCAAAGCTTCTAGAACACATATTTTGCAATTTGTACAATTTAGACCTAATAGCCAAATTGGACACTTTATTGATAAAATTTCTTAATGAAATTTTCACACATGCATCCAATCATTCTATAAACCTTAAAACTTTATCACAATAAATTTTTCTACTCCAGATTTATGGTCCCGAAACCACTGTTCTGTCTTGGGCCTAAATTGGGTTGTTACAGCTCTCCCGCTTTAGGTATTTTTGTCCCTGAAAATCTTGTCAGAAAAGGGGTTTGGGTTTTATTTTCTCATGGCTTCCACAGGTTCTCACGTAGGCTCTTCAACCCCATGTCTTTGCCACAACACTTTCACCAATGCTATACTTTTATTCCTCAATTGTTTGACTTCTCCAGCAAAAATCTTAATTGGTTCTTCATCATATGTCATATCCGGTCGAATCTCAACTTTTGTTGGAGAAATCACATGTGAAGGATCAGAACAAAATCATCGCAACATCGATACATGAAACAAATTATGAATCATTTCCAACTCTGCCAGTAAAGCTAACCGATATGCCACTGGTCCACCTTTTTCAATAACTTCATACGGACTAATAAAACGTGGAATCAACTAGCCTTTACGGCCAAATCTTAAAATCTTCTTCTAGAGAGATACTTTCAGAAACACTTTATCACCAATCTAAAACTCAATCTCTTTTCTTTTCAAATCTATGTATGACTTCTACCGATCTGAAGCGGCTTTCAAACAAGCATGAATTACTTTCACTTTTCTTTAATTTTATTAACCAAATTAACCCCATGAATCTATCTCTAACTAAGTTTAGTCTAATACAAAAGAGTTTGACATTTACGACCATACAACACTTCATACGGTGCCATTTTTATACTCGACTGAAAACTGTTGTCGTAAGCAAACTCAACTAAGGGTAGATATTTCTCCCAACTACCTTTGAACTCTAATATACAACATCAGAGCATGTCTTCAAGAATTTGAATTACCCTTTCCGATTAACCATCCATTTGCAGATGAAACGCAGTACTAAAATTCAATTTTGTACCCAAAGCTTCTTGCAATATTTTTCCAAAATCTCGAAGTAAATCTTGAATCTCTATAAAAAATAATAGAAATAGGCACTTTGTACAATGTCACAATCTCAGTAATGTATAGTTCTGCTAACTTGTCAAGGGAATAATTGTTAAGTACCGAAATAAAATGAGCTGATATTGTCAATTGATCAACAACAACCCAAATGACATCTTTCTTTCTTAGAGTTAAAGGCAAACCCAACACGAAGCCCATCGTGATCTTATCCCATTTTCAATCGGGTACCATCACTGGCTGAAGCAAACCTAAAGGCACTTGATGTTCGGTCTTTACTTCTCTTCTAAAAGTTGAATCAAGTATTCTCTCCACTCTCTTCTCTCTTTTTCTTCTCCTCTCCATCAAGATAACCCCGTTTATCAAAACCTTCTAGTCGATTACCATAAAAGCCAAAACCGAAGTAGTGTTGTCAATTTCTCCATTGGCCGAATCTCCATTCTTTTTTTCAACCCAACTTCTTCAAAAGCCAAACCTCACCACCATCCTAACCTCTATTGACATATTCTCCTATCCATTAAAAAAAAGTTCATTACACGAAAGCCGAAGCCTCCCTACCCATAGTGATTCAGGAATTGAGCCTCTAGACCTCTTGGTTTCGTCCTCTTTTAAGTTTTGATTAGATTTATACCAGATCTAGAATAGGAAGGGATTTTGGGATGTTTCTCTGGCAAGTAGATCTATGGTAAGCATTCGAAACTCTTCTCATTCTTTACCTTGTGATTCAAAAACAGCCGAAACCCCTAACTACTTAGGGTGGCTGTCGTTTTGGACTAAGGGCTTAATTAGCCTATTTCTTTCAATTCTTTGTGTTTAGTGTGGATAGAAGGTGATCTAACAAGGAGCGTTGGAGGCTAGGATCGTGGGACAATCTAGATCTAGATCTAGTTATAGTTTCGACAAAGGTAAGTATTCAAGGACTTTGGATGATATTGGCCGAATATGGTGATAGTTGTTACATTGGTTATAATTGGTTCATGGTCTAATATCATAGTGGACGATTTTCAGTTAATCATGTGGGAGATCTCGTTGTAGTATATCGCAAATCAGGTGTGTAACCGACAACCACTTGTAGACTAGATCGGTAAAAATAGAAAAGTAAAATGCTAGAATTTCGGCATTTCGAGGGCTTGCGAGCGTGCTAACGCTCGTGGGTGAGTTAAAATGGTAAAATCAATAATTACAAGTGGTAAGAGTACTGTGTGCTCGTTTTTGTGCACGTTGATGGATTTGGGCCTCGAGGGGCTAAATTTGGGCCCAATGGGCTTACGGGCCCATATGGGTGGAAACGGGAGATAAGTGCATCCTGATAGTCTACATAATAAATCTACTAAAACGGACGTAAAATTTGGGTTTAGTGGGCCGTAATAGTTAGTGGACATCGTAGGGCCTATTAAGGGTTTTAGGGCCCGATAACCTTAAGTTGATAAAATGGGCTAAATAAGTTATCTGGATGTCAGTAAGACTGTTAACAAACTATAATAAGCAAAAAAAAAAAGCCCTAAAAGCTAGTAAATTTACTGAAATACCCTTTAAGGGTGGAAAATTACTATTTTACCCCTAAGTGGAAAAAAACCATTATACCCCTATGGTTAAATTGACTGAAATACATGCTAAATTTTATCTGTTCACTGTATGCCATGACATTTTATACTGTTGCATGGGATTGGGTTTTTGATGGAGGAAGTGCTAAGTGGCAATGCCACGTTTACTGTTAGGGGTTTTGCCTCGTTTTACTATTAGTGGCTTGGCCATGTTATCTAATTAAGCAGCCAGGCTGCGACAGTGGTGCGTGGGGTTGGGTGGGTTGAGTTATTCCCCACATGGTGTGTAAGTCTGGTACAGGTAGTGTGCAGGGCTGGATTGGGCTGGGCTTTGCATACATGCATAATTACTGTTCTGTTACTGTAATGGGCTTAAGGGCTACACTAGTTACTGAATAGGGCTAAGGCCCAGTTAATCACTGCGTACTAAATAAGGCTAAGGCCCAATTAATACTATATCTGGATATGGCTTAGGCGTAGTTAAGCTTGAATTGATTTGGGCTGTGGTTAGGTTTAGCTTACACAATGAGTTTTCCAAACTCACCCTCTTTCCTTTCATCTATGCAGGTGAGCCCCAAACTTAGTGGACTTAGAGCTGGAGGGATTCGGAGCGGCCACGTGGACTGCACTTGGTTAAATTTTTCTCAAAATATCTTATTTCAGTATTTTTCTTTAATTTATTTTCTTTTGGGTTTTTAAATTTGTAATAAGGCCACTCATGGGTTATTTTTCTTTATGTTGGTTTTCATTATTAAATTATTACTTGTTGAAAATTGATAGAACTAGGCTACACGGGTTTTTATTCTAAAATTAGTCAACGATTTCAAAATTTATCATACGTATCAAATGGATCACCTAATGACAAAACAAGATCGTTTAAAAAATAAACTCTAAATTAGTAGTGGATAGGACTTTCACGAAGCAAATAACTTGGTTTCTATAAACTCTTAAACAACGATTTTGAAACTTGCCCTAACCGTATTAATTAAAGAATGAAGTGTAAGTCATCGTCCATGTGACACACCAGACTTGGCCATAACGTCTGGGCCGGGTTTGGGGTGTTACATTTAGTGGTATTAGAGCCCGGTTGCAACAATTCGACTGTGGAACGGGTCTAAAAAGTTCTCTTAAAAATTAAAGTTAGGCCTAAAAAGGGCATTTTGAAAACCAGTTTTGGAAGATTTCTTAAGAAAACCCTTTTCAAATTGATTTTCTTCAAGATATACTTAAGGTTCTATTCTAAAAACAAAGTTTAGTTTTTTGTTTTTTTACATAAAATTGGGCTTTCTGAAATCTGGTTTCTGAAGAGTGGCACACAGATTCCACGGTACAGAGTCTGTAAGTATTTCTTTTTCTATACTGTGCTGTACTGAAATACTACTGTAGATAGTAGTGAGACCCTATAAGATTCTATAGTTAGGGTGATACTGAAACTGTAGAGACTGATACAGTAGGAAAACTGAAACCCTAGAAGATTGAGACTGTATCTAGGCTACGATTCTATGGAAACAAACTCTGAAACACAATTTGTGCATAAGACATTTGTAATAAACACCGAAATACTGAGCTAATTCATAAAATTCGTAATCAGATAATTTGATATGAGTACGAGGGCAGCTCGTGGATGAGGCCGTGGATGTGGCCTAGGTAGTGTACAAACTAGGTCTTCATCTTTGGGACATATGTCGGTTGAGGAGGCACGAGCGCCGCCAGTGATTGAGACTAGGTCGTATGATTGGGCTGCAGGGGACGATCCTTTGTCCCAGGCAATGTTAAGGGTTCTGGAAAGGGTCGCTGGAGCTAGTACTGGGACTGTGAATAGGGGATCTATTTCTGAGCGACTCGGGGCTAACGGAGTGGAGATTTTTAGGAGCATATCTGGAGTAGCCCTAAATGTGGCTGAAAACTGGTTGGAGGCTGCGGAGTGAATCATGGACGATCTGGATTGCTCAGTGGAGCAGAAACTGAAAGGAGCGGTGTCTCTGCTATGAGACGAGGCATACCAGTGGTGGATCACTATGAGGGATAGTACCCTAGCTGAGCGGGTAACTTGAGAGTTGTTCAAGACAACCTTTAAAGGGAAGTACGTCGGGGTGAGCTATGTAGACGCCCGAAGGAAGTAATTTCTAAACTTGAGCCAGGGTAACAAGCCTGTTGCTGAGTATGATGCTGAGTTTTTAATGTTGAGCCAGTATGCTAGTGGAATAGTTGCTACTAAGTATGAATGCAGCGTTCAATTTGAGGATGGCCTCAAGGATGAGCTTAGAGTGCTGATAGCTCCGCAGAGGGAGCGTGACTTTGCTTTATTGGTGGTAAAGTATAAAATAGTCGAGGAGGTGAAACGAACTGAATGACAGAACCGTTAGAAGGACCAAAATCGATTCAGGAGGGATTCGGGACCCTCGGGTGCTACTGGCAGGAATTTAAAAAGAGCTAGAATGGAGGAACTGATCCGAGCAGTTCCAGTGAATACAATTAGACCACAAGCTTGTGGGGATTGTGGTAGAGTACATCTAAGAGAGTGCTGGAAACCTACTAGGGCTTGTTTTCAATGCGGATCCAAGAAGCATAGAGTTAAGGACTGTCCTCATAGGCCAGCTCAGACGCAAGGTATTGAACAAAGAGTTGCTCAACCAGTACGAGGTGGACCACAACCGCCGAGAGGCCATGGTCAAGGTAGGGGCGGAAACAGAAATGGTCGTGGACTGGAGCACCTGGCGGGGATGCTCAAAATGCTGAGGCTCGTCAGCCAGAGTTGGTGTATGCTACTCGTCGCCGAGAGGAGGGTGACGTACCTGACGTTATAACTGGTACATTTTTTATTTCTAGCATGCCATACACTACCTTGATAGATGTTGGTTCTACCCATTCGTATGTTGCATGTGATATCTCTGGGTCGTTGGGTGTGCATAGTTGAAAAAACCTCTTTGGTGATCAAACTCTTCTAAAGAGGGTGCCCTTTCTTTTTCAACTGTCCAAACTCTCGGCTTGAAAGAATCTCTCCTTACTCCATCGTCTGCATCAATAAGAGCATACTCTCTTTCGAAGAGAGCTGCAAGGGGCAAGTTTACCCTTGATCTTCAAGTGAGTCCACTCAGCCTTATGACAGTGTTCCATGTCCTAGATATCAAGGTAACCTTCAATCAATTTTTGGGGAGACTCATCAAGCTGGGGCAATCTCTTCTACATATCATCAGTGTTTGAAATTCCGCTACAAAGGAAGCATCTCTGAGGAAACTGTAAGTGGGGTAACTATGATAGGTCCACTAGGTCACTCGGTTAGGGTAGACAAACTCTATAGAAATGTGCCTTTAGAGACTCAAGGTAGGACTTTTTTTGCAGACTTAATAGAGCTACCATTTGGAGAATTCGATCTCATTGTGGGAATGGACTGGCTTGTTAAGCAGAAGGCGACTCTGGACTGTGTGGCTAAGCAGATGCTGTTAAAGACTATAGAGGATGAGGAGGTGATGGTTATAGGGGAGCGAAGGGACTACTTGTCCAATGTTGTTTCGGCCTTGAGGGCTGATAAGCAGATTCGCAAGGGTTGCGAGGTGTATTTGACATTTGTGAGTTAGACGGAGGCTGAGGGTTTGACTGTAGGAAAGGTTAGAATCGTTAACGAGTTTCAAGATGTCTTTCCTGAGGAGCTTCCTGGATTGCCTCCGAATCGTGAAGTCGAATTTGGAATGGACTTACTACTTGGAACGGCTCCAATGTCCATCGCACCTTATAGAATGGCACCAAATGAGTTAGTGGAATTGAAAGCACAAATCCAAGAGATGTTGGACAAAGGTTTAATTAGGTCGAGTGTGTCTCCATGGGAGCACCAATATTGTTCGTAAGAAGAAGGATGGGACGATGCGTATGTGCATCGATTATCGCTAGTTAAACAAACTGACGATTAAGAATAAGTAACCTCTGCTAAGGATCGATGACCTGTTTGACCAGTTAAGAGGAGCTTTGGTATTTTCCAAGATCGATCTTCGATCTGGATATCATCAGCTAAGGGTCAAAGAGATGGATATTCATAAGATAGCATTCAGAACTTGGTATGGTCATTACGAGTTTCTAGTGATGCCATTTGGATTGATGAATGCACCTACGGCTTTCATGGATCTAATGAAACAGGTTTTCTAACCTTACTTGGATCGATTTGTAGTCGTCTTCATCGATGATATTCTGGTGTATTCAGAAACTGAGGAAAAGCATGATGAGCATCTCTGTATTGTTCTGCAAGTGTTAAGAGAGAAGCAACTCTATGCAAAATTTAGCAAGTGTGAATTTTAGTTGCGAGAAGTGACATTTTTAGGTTACGTTGTTTCTACTGGGGGGATTAGAGTGGATCCTCAGAAAATTGAGGCAGTTTTGGAGTGGAAGCCACAGAGATCTGTATAAGAAATTTGAAGTTTTCTAGTGCTACAGAAGGTTTGTGGAAGGATTTTCCATGATTGTTGCACCGTTAACGAAACTTTTAAGGAAAAGAGTACCATTTGTATGGACTAAGAAATAGTAAGAGGCTTTTGAGCGGTTAAAAAAAGTTCTGACTGAGGAGCCAGTGTTGATTCAGCTGGAGTCTGGGAAGGATTTCACTATATACAGTGATGCGTCACATGTTGGTTTGGGCTGTGTATTGATGCAAGAAGGTAAGGTGGTGGCTTATGCATCACGATAGCTTAAGCCTCACGAAGTGAACTATCTTACGCATGATCTGGAGTTGGCAGCAGTGATTTTTGCGTTAAAGATCTGGAGGCACTACTTGTATGGAGAGAAGTGTATTATATACATGGACCATAAGAGTCTCAAGTATTTTTTGACGCAGAAGGAGTTGAACCTTAGGCAACGAAGATGGATAGAGTTGCTTAAGGATTACGACTGTTCTATTGAGTATCACCCAGGCAAAGCTAATGTGGTGGCTAATGCACTGAGTCGAAGAGCTGTAACCGAGTTGAGAGCAATGTTTGCTCGTCTGAGTCTATATGACGATGGTAGCTTGTTAGCAGAATTACAAGTGAGACCAACCTAGATTAAGCAGATTAAGGAGAAACAGTTAAAGGATGAGTCACTAGTTCCTCGATTTCAGCAAGCTAAGAGTGATGAGACTTCTAATTTTGGACTGAATAGTGAGGGAGTTCCGTGCTTTCGAGGAAGAGTTTATATTCCGAAGGACTCTGACTTGAGGCTGTCAATTCTGAGAGAGGCTCATAGTGGACCTTATGCCATGCATCCTGGAAGGAATAAGTTGTATCAAGACTTGCGAGAGTTGTACTGGTGGCCTGGTCTTAAACGAGAAGTGACAGAATTTGTGGAGAAGTGTCTGACATGCCAGTAAGTGAAGGCGGAACATCAACTACCTTCTAGACTTTTAAAACCGGTGAAGATTCCACTTTGGAAGTGGGAGAGGGTAACCATGGATTTTGTAAGTGGACTACCCTTGACGCCTACTAAGAAAGATTCAGTTTGGGTGATTGTGGATAGGTTAATGAAATCTGCTCATTTCATACCTGTCTGAACAAACTACTCACTCTAGAAATTAGCTAAGTTGTATGTGGTGGAGATAGTGCGACTTCATGGAGTGCCAGTTTCGATTATTTCTGATTGGGATCCTAGGTTTACATCTCGATTCTGGCAGAAGTTGCATGAGGTGTTGGATATGCGATTGGATTTGAGCACTGCTTTTCACCGCTAGACAGATAGACAGTCGGAAAGGGTTATTCAGGTTCTGGAGGACATGATGAGTGGATGTGTTATCAACTTCCGAGGTAGTTGGGAGGATTACTTGCCATAGCGGAGTTTGCTTACAACAACAGCTATCAGGTGAGTATTTGAATGGCTTAATATGAGGCGCTATATGGGCGAAGATGTCATACACCTATTGTTGGACAGAGTTGGGAGAACGTCAGGTTCTTGGGTAGAGTTGGTGGCAGATACTGAAGAAAAGGTTAAGTTTATTAGAGATCGGTTAAAGGAAGAATCTGATAGGCAAAAATATTATGCTGACTTAAAGCGTAAGGAAATTGAGGACTCAGTAGGGGATATGGTCTTCTTGAAGTTTTCGCCTTGGAAGAAGATATTAAGGTTTGGTAAGAAGGGCAAGTTGAGTCCGCAATTTATCGGGCCTTATCGAGTTCTTAAACGGGCAGGGCCAGTAGCTTACCAACTGGAATTATCACCGGAGTTAGACTGAATTCATGACATTTTTCATGTCTCCATGCTGAGACGGTATCGATCAGATCCTTCTCATGTCGTACCAGTGGGAGAGATTGAGGTGAAAACCGACTTGTCTTTTGAAGAAAAACCTATGCAAATACTAGATCGAGATGTCAAAGCATAAAGAAAGAAGTCAATTCCTTTAGTAAAGGTACTTTGGCACAATCATGGCAGAGAAGAAGCTACGTAGGAGCCAGAAGAGGTGATGCGTCAACAATACCCTCACCTATTTGGATCAGGTAAATTTCGAGGCTGTAATTTTTTTAAAGGGGTAGAGTTGTAACGCCCTAATTTTTGGGATTTTTGGGATGTTTGCGAATTTGTGTGAACTTAAAATTTTGTTTGTGTAGTTATGCTAAATTATGTTTGGGTGTGTTAGTGGGCCTTTAAAAGGCCCAAGCCTAAGTGAAAACCCAGTTGAATTTTAAAATTTTAAGACTTAAAGGAGAAGGGGCCTTGACTAAGTAGGCTTTTAAAAAAATATTGTTAATTTAAGACTCAAGATGGCCTATGGTATGGTGGCCATGTAACGCCACTTAGGAGTCAAGGGAAGCGTATGGAAGCTATGCAAGAGCCAAGGTTCAAGTCTTATGGTCTGCAAGGTGCTATTTTATTTTTAATGCATGTGTAAGGCATGTGATGGACTCCAAGTGAATCTCTGTTAGAAAGAGTTTGAGGTGCTCATGGGATTGAACCAAAGAGGATAAGGAGGGGAAAATTTAGGGATTTCAAATGAGAGTAAGAGGTGGCCGGCCAAGGGAGAGTTGCATTTTCGACTAGGAGAGCTTAGTGTAGCAATTTCGATTTTTGTTGTGTGTGTGTGCCGATTGCCTTGAGTGTTTTCTTTTGGGATTTGTTTTGACCTCTAACCTTGGTTGCCGAATAGGTATAGGGGTTAGGTTCTTTCATTCTTTCATTTCTCCTCTCTTATGGTCTAAAAGTCGAAAACAAGATCCATACATTTTCTCTTTTGTGCCGATTTGTGCAAGAAAGCCAACTCTTTCTACTTCTTTACTTTTCTTCTAAAAGTTGAATCAAGTATTCTCTCCACTCTCCTCTCTTTTCTTCTCCTCTCCATCAAGATAACACCTTTTATCAAAACCTTCTAGTCGATTACCAGAAAAGGCAAAACCAAAGCTAGTGTTGTCGATTTCTCTATTGGCCTAATCTCCATTCTTTTCTCCAACCCAACATCTTCAAAAGCCGAACATCACCACCATCCTAACCTCTATCGACATCTTCTCCTCTCTATTACAAAAAAAAAAAACTTCTAATCTTCTTCTCCTTCATTACACAAAATCCAAAGCCTCCCTACCCATAGTGATTTGGGAACTGAGCCTCTTGATCTCTTAGTTTCATTCTCTTTTAAGTTTTGATTAGATTTTTACCAGATTTGGAATAGGAAGGGATTTTGGGACGTTTCTCTGGCAAGTAGATCTTTGGCAAGTATTCGAAACTCTTCTCATTCTTTACCTTGTGATTCAAGAAAAGCCGAAAACCCCTAACTACTTAGGTGGTTGTCATTTTGGATTAAGGGCTTAATTAGCCTCTTTCTTTCGATTCTTTGTGTTTAGTGTGGATAAAAGGAAATCTAACAAGGAGTGTTGGAGGCTAGGATCGTGGGACAATCTAGATCTAGGTCTAGTTATAGTTTCGGCAAAGGTAAGTATTCAAGGGCTTTGGATGATGTTGGCCGAATATGGGGATAGTTGTTACATTGGTTATCATTGGTTCATGGTCTAATATAATAGTGGACAATTGTAGGTTAATTGCGTGGGAGATCTCGTCGTAGTATATCGTAAATCAGGTGTGTAACAGACACCCACTTGTAGACTAGATCGGCAAAAGCCGAAAAGCTGAAATGCCGAAATTCTGGCATTTCGAGGGCTTGCGAGCATGTAAATGCTCGTGGGTCAGTTAAAACGGTAAAATCAGTAATCGCAAGCGGTAAAAGTGCTGTGTGCACGTTTTCGTGCACGTTGATGGAATTGGGCCTCGAGGGACTGAATTTAGGCCCAATGGGTTTACGAGCCCATATGAGTGGAAACAGGCGGTAAGTGCATCCTGATAGTCTAAGTAATAAATCTTCTAAAACGGACGTAAAATTTGGGCTTAGTGAGCCGTAATAGTTAGTGGACACCATAGGGCCCATTAGGGGTTTTAGGGCCCGATAACCTTAAGTTGATAAAATGGGCTAAATAAGTTATCTGGATGTCAGTAAGACTGTTAACAAATTGTAATGAGCAAAAAAAAACCCTAAAAACTGGTAAATTTATTGAAATACCCCTTAAGGGTGGAAAATTATGTTTTACCCCTAAGTGCAAAAAGACCATTATACCCCTAGGGTTAAATTGACTGTAATGCATGCTAAATTTTATCTGTTCACTGTATGCCATGACATTTTATACTGTTGCATGGGATTGGATTTTTGATGGAGGAAGTGCTAAGTGGCAATGCCACATTTACTGTTAGGGGCTTTGCCTCGTTTTACTGTTATTGGCTTGGCCATGTTATCTAATTAAGCAGCCATGCTGCGACTGTGGTGTGTAGGGTTGGGTGGGTTGAGTTATTCCCCACATGGTGTGTAGGGCTAGTACATGTGGTGTGTAGGGCTGGATTGAGCTGGGCTTTGCATACATGCATAATTACTGTTCTGTTACTGTAATGGGCCTAAGGGCTACACTGGTTTCTGAATAGGGCTAAGGCCCAATTAATCACTGCTTACTAAATAGGGCTAAGGCCCAGTTAATACTATATTTGGATAGGGCTTAGGCCCAGGTAAGCTTGAATTGATTTGGGCTCTAGTTGGGTTTAGCTTACACACTAAGTTTTCCAAACTCACTCCATTTCCTTTCATCTATGTAGGTGAGCCCCAAACTTAGTGGACTTAGAGCTGGAGGGATTCGGAGCGGCCACGTAGACTGCACTTGGTTAAATTCTTCTCAAAATATCTTATTTCAGTATTTTTCTTTAATTTCTTTTCTTTTGGGTTTTTAAATTTTTAATTTGGCCGCTCATGGGTTATATTTCTTTATGTTGGTTTTAATTATTAAATTATTACTTGTTTAAAATTGATAGAACTAGACTATGCAGGTTTTTATTCCAAAATTAATCAACGATTTCAAAATATATCATACACATCAAATGGATTACCTAACGACAAAACAAGATTGTTTAAAGAAATAAACTCTAAATTAGTAGTGGATGGGACTTTCACGAAGCAAATAACTTGGTTTTTCTAAACTCTTAAACAACAATTTTGCAAACTCACCCTAACCGTATTAATTAAAGAATGAAGTGTAAGTCATCATCCATGTGATACACCAGACTTGGCCATAACATCTGGGCCGGGTTTGGAGTGTTACATAAACAAACAACCACTGTGTGCCTTACGTAAAATTTTCTGAATAAGTTCATTATTTTTTGGAACATAAACTCTATCTCGGAACATGAAACAATCATCAGCCCTGATTTGAAAATCTGAATCACTAGTCGATTTGCATTGAACTCTTTTGGCTTGCAAATTATTATCATTCTTCTAAGCTTCACAAATTTGCTGAAGAAACACTGGTCTAGCTTTTAGCTCAGCTAGAATCAAACCATCATCAGAAAAAGTGAATCTCGTGTTCATAGCCCTCAAGAAAAACAAGGATTTCCTACTAAAGGCATCGACAACTACCTTCGCCTTTCCCGGGTGATAATCGATTACCAACTCATAGTCTTTCAACAATCCAAGCCATCTTCACTGTCGCAAGTTCAAATCCTTTTGAGTCATCCAATAATTTAAACTCTTATGATCGGTAAAGACATAACATTTGTCACCGTACAAATGATGACGCCAAATCTTCAAAGAAAACACAATGGCAACCAACTTTAGATTATGCGTCGGACAATTCTTCTCACGCAGTTTCAATTGTCTCGAGGCATAAGCTATCACCTTGCCTTCTTACATCAATACACATCCAACACCATTTAAAGACGCATCACTGTAAATCACAAATTCTTTTCCGGGCTCAGGTTGTACTAACACCGGTGCCTTAGTTGAGATTTCTCTAACCATTCAAACTTAACATCTTTTTGTAACAATCTCGTCATAGGTGTAGCAATCATCGAAAATCCTTTGACAAATCATGTAACGCCCTCAATTTTAGGGTTTTGAATTTTTGCTTGAGTTGGCAATTGCATGGTTTTGTATGCTAAATTGATGTTTTGGGCGTGTCTAGGGGGCCTTTGGAAAGCCCAGGATAAAGCCTAACTACTGGCAAAATTTTAATTTTTGGGCTTAGAGGAGTACGGATGTTAGTTCCTAGGGCTTAAGAAATGTTGTTGGGGTTTTGTGACACAAAGTAGCACATGGCAGAGTGGCTTAAGGTGTCATTGTTAAGGGGGTGCAAGGAGTGTGGCATTAGTGGCAAGGGGTCCAGGGTTCGAATCCCCTTGCCGGCATGATGAGTTATTTTGCTGGTTGGAATCGACAAGTGGTGGTCTGGAATGTAAACTCTTTAGATTGAATGAATGATAAGGATGGCATGATCTTGAAAGTTTGGAATATTATTCAAGGGAAATTAGAGTAAATCATGGAGGAAATTGTGGAGCTTTTCAAGGGATTGGAAGAGTTGGCCGAATGTAGGTAAGCTGGAGTAGGCAAATCGGCTTGGGTCTTTAGGCATTTGGCATTTTCGGCAAATAGGGAGTAGTATGCCAAATTCATTCTTTGTTGTTTCGGTTTAAGCACTTTTTGCTTTTACGTAGTGTTGTTTTGACCATTTAGGCATTATTGTTTCTCAAGAAACCGAATTGGCCTAGTTCTCTTCTCTATTCTTTTTCACTTCTCTCATTACTTTTCTTCAAGCCAAAACCCCCTCTTTTCTTTCACTCTGTCCCCACCTCTTTTACTTCAGCCGAATATTGACAACCTTCTCTTCTTCTTATTCTCCCAAACTGCTCTAAGCTGAATCTCTATTTCTTGTTTTCTCCATTCTTAGCCGACAACAATATCTCTTTACCTTCTCATCCTTATTCTTCTTCTTAAATCCTTGCATGTGCCGAATCTCATTACTTCTTCCCATAATATTATTGACAGAGTTTTATTCTCACTTTTGTGTGCGCATACACTCTTCTTCTTTACGGATCTAAATCAAGGTAAGTGTGTTATTTCTTTCTATCTTTCGAATGTTCTTATAAAAGATGAATCCCCTTTTCTCTTATACGGCAATCTGCCATTAATCCTTCTTTAGGAACCAATTTGGATCCTTCTTTCTTGACCACTCCGGTTTCTTAGGGGTTCGAAGAGATCGAAGTCGCAAAGGGTGGTGGATTGCTGATATTATGGAATCAACTTAGGCCTAGAAGGTAGGTTTCAGCCAAGGTAAGTGATTCATGTCGCTACTTGGAATATTGGCCGAATATAATAAAGGTTTTTGTAGCTATGGCTAGCACGCCGAATTGTTGTTTAATGGGTTGTCTGAATAATTGTAGGTAGATTGCTCGCGGGCTGGTTTGACTCTATTCGTAATCTAGGTGTGTAACGACACCCCCTAATAGCATAGATCGGTAATAGCTGAAAAGCTGAAATGCCAAAATGCTGATATTTTGAGGTCTTACGGGAGTGCAAAAGCTCGTGGGCTGATCTAAATGCACAAATAGTTGGTGGTTTACTGTGAAGGCCATTGTGTGCGATCTCGTGCACACGGGCTGTTCTGAGCCTCGATGGGTCGAAGTAGGGCCCAATAGGCCTACTGGCCCACGGGTAAGTGATATCTGGTACGTTAGATGTTAAGATCTATGATACTGTATGTGGAATTGGACTAAACAGGCCACACGAGTGTGTGGGCCCACCCGGGCCCATTAGGGGTTTTTGGGCCCGTAAACAATGCTTGGCCATATGGACTTTCTAAGTTGCTCGAAGCGACATTATACCTACTAGAAGGTCGTGTTAGGTGTTGAGACACTGAGGCTTAGTGAAAAGACCAAAATACCCCTGAAGCGTAAAATTACCATTTTACCACTTGCTACCAAATGACTGTTATACCTCTAAAAATAGTTTGTCGGATTTATGTATGTTTTTATCTGTATCTGTTAGTCTGTATGCATGTGATATATAGTACTATTAGTCTACATGGGGTTAGGCTTGGATTCAGAGGAAGTTCTGTATAGTGGCACTGCCACGTATTCTGCTTAGTGGCTCAGCCACGTAATCTGTTCTGGTGGCTCTGCCACGATATTGGATTTTAGCAGCATGGCTGCGAATTTGGTTTGTAGGCTGGGTTGGTTGACTTATTCCTCACATGGTGTGATGGGCTGGTACGGGTGGTGTGATGCGCTGGACTGGTTTAGGTTCTGTATCTATTCTGTTTTGTATCTGTAATGGGCCCAAGGCCCACGCTATTTCTGGGTAGGGCCAAGGCCCAAATTGATCTATATCACAAACTCACCCTTTTTATTTTTACATATGTAGGTAACCCCCAACCATAGAGGATTTGGAGCTGTGAGGAACTCGGGGTGGCCACATGACTTCTGCTACTGGATTTAGTTTTTACTATTATTTTCATCATTATTTTAGTTTTGATATTATTTTTGTAATAAGGCCATTATGGCTTATTTTATTTTGTTACATTGTTAGCCTACTTTCAAACGGTAGACTAGGATACTCGGGTCTTCAAAATTTATATCAAACATTTTCAAATATACCTCATGTATCATTTTGGATAATATGATAATAAAAGACTACAAATGGAATCTTGTTTAAACACTCCGAGTTAATAAAAATAATATTAAATTTGATTTTGCTCAAAACCTACAACTTTTTAAACAAGGGTTTCAAAAACAGAAAAGGCTGTCTGTCAAAATGTCTGATTTCGAATAAAACGTCCATGTGACACACCAGATTTGGCCATAACATCAAGGCCGGGTTTGGGGTCTTACATTTAGTGATACCAGAACTAGGTTGCAACAACTCGGCTGTGGAATGGGTTTGAAAGTTTTCATAAAATTTAATGGAAAGACTTAAATTATTTTTGAAATTCATTTTTCGAAAATTTCTTTGAGAAAATTCTTTTAAAACAGGTTTCTGCCAAAAATATTTTCTCCAAAATCTAGGGTTTTTGAAAGATTTTCAGCAAAGTTGGTTTGAAATTTCTGCCTTCGACAAAAACTTGCATTACTCTGAATATGGTTACTAAAAGGTATGGCACACTGAGTCTCTGGCACCAGATCCGTAAGTACTCTAACTTGTCTTACTGATGATTAAACTGTGATACCGAGACACCACTATAGATAGTGCTAAGACCCTACTGAAACTCTGTAAGTTAGGGTGAACTGAGACTGTAGGAAACTGAGACAGTACGAAAAACAGGAAACTCTAGAAAACTGAAAACTATAGTATTCTACAGAAACAAAGCTCTAAAACTACTGTCTTTGCATAAAACATCCTTAATAATTATTGAAATTATGAACTAATGCATAAAAATCTTAAATAAGATAATACGATATGAGTACAAGAGCTGCACGTGGAAGAGGCTGTGGTAGAGGCTGAGGAAGTGCTTAGGTTGGATCTTTATCCTCGGGTTATATGCCTATTGCGGAGGCACGAGCGCCACCAGCAACTGAGACAGGGTCTTACGATGGGGAGGCAGGGGACGATGCTTTGTCCTAGGCGATGCTCCATGTTCTGGAGAGAGTTGCTGGAGCAAGTACTGGAACGGTGAATTGTGGATCAATTTCTGAGTGACTCCAGGCTAATAGAGCGGAGATCTTTAGGGACGGGTCAGGTGTAGCCTCGAATGTGGCTGAGTACTGTCTAGAGGCCACAGAACGGATAATGGCTGATCTGTAATGCTCGGTGGAGCAGAAGCTGAAAGGGGCAGTATCTCTACTACGTGACGAGGCTTACCAGTGGTGGCTCACTAGAGAGATGGTACACCAGCTAAACAGTTGACTTAGGATTTATTTAAGACGACCTTCAAATGAAAGTACGTCGAGGTGAGTTATGTGGATGTCCGAAGGAATGAATTATTGAATCTGACACAGGGTAGCAAGTTTATAGTAGAGTTCGAGGCTAAATTCTTAAGGTTCGGCCGGTATGCCAGTTGGATAGTTGCTACTCAGTATGAACGCAGTGTGCGATTCAAGGATGGCCTCAGAGGTGAGCTGCGAGTACTGATTGCACCACAGAGGGAATGGGATTTTGCTGCTCTGGTGGAGAAGGCTAAGATAGAGGAGTAGGTGAAGCGCTTAGAGTGCCAAACCCGTGAAAAAGATAGAAACAGATTCAAGAGGGATTCGGGGCCCTCTGGTGCTGCGGGGAGGTTTGTTAAAAGAGCTAGAATGGATGAGTCGATGCGAGCAGTTCCAATGAATGTCGTTGGACCGCAGGCTTGTGCGGACTATGGAAAAATACATCAGGGTGAATGTTGGAGGCGTTCTGGAGCATGGCTCTAGTGTGGATCCAAAGATCACCGAGTTATAGATTGCCCTCAGAGGCCAGTACAGATGCAAGCTACTGAATAGAGGGTTGCTTAGCCAGTAAGAGGTGGTCAGCAACCACCGAGAGGCCGTGGTCAGGCCAGGGTTGGAAATGGACGGGGACGTGGAGCACTGGGCAGAGGTGCTGGAAATGATGAGGCATGATAGCTAGCATTGGTCTATGCTGCTCATCGTCGAGAGGATCGTGATGAACCTGATGTCATAACTGGTACGTTTTTATTTCATAGCACGCTATATACTACTTTGATTGACATTGGGTCTACACATTCGTATGTTATGTGTGATGTGTCTGGGACATTGGGCGTGCAATCTGAGAATACTGTGAGTGGGGTATCTGTAATTAGTCCACTGGGTCACTCGGTTAGTGTAGATAAACTTTTTAAATGTGTGCCCTTAGAGATACAAGGTAGAACTTTCTCTACGGATTTAATGGAATTACCATTTGGAGAGTTTGATATCATCTTGGGTATGGATTGGCTTGTTAAGCATTGGGCAAATTTGGATTGTGCTTCCAAGCGAATGGTAATAAAGACTTCAGAGGATGAGGAGGTAACTGTACTAGGGGAGCAAAAAGACTACTTGTCTAATGTTATCTCGGCATTGAGAGCTGAAAAGATGGTTCGTAAGGGTTGCGAGGCGTTTCTGGCATATGTGAATAAATCGGATTCAGAGGGTTTGTTCGTGGGTGAAGTTAGAACTGTTAATGAATTTTAGGATGCTTTTTCGGATGAGCTTTCTGGGTTGCCTCTGAACCACGAAGTCGAATTCGGAATCGATCTATTGCCTGGAACAGCCCCAGTGTCGATCGCTCCTTATAGGATGGCATCGAAGGTGCTTGTGGAGTTGAAGGCACAAATCCAAGAACTTTTGGATTGAGGTTTTATCCGACCGAGTGTGTCTCTATGGGGAGCATCGGTATTGTTCGTTAAGAAGAAAGATGGAACGGTGCACATGTGTATTGACTACCATTAGTTGAATAAACTGACTATTAACAACATGTACTGTTTGCCAAGAATCGACGATCTATTTGATCAACTTAGAGGAGCTTTTGTATTTTGCAAGATCGACCTTTGATCTGGATATCATCAACTAAGGGCTAAAGAGGCAGACATCTATAAGACAGCATTCAAGATTCAATATGGTCATTACAAGTTCCTAGTAATGCCCTTTGGACTTACGAACGTGCCAACGGCATTTATGGATCTTATGAATCAGGTATTCCAACCCTACCTAGATCAATTTGTGGTTGTCTCTATAGACGATATCCAGGTGTATTCGAAAATCAAGGAGGATCATGAGGAGCATCTCCAGATTGTTCTGCAAATTCTGAGGGAGAAGCAACTTTATGTGAAATTTAGCATGTGCGAATTTTGGCTGCGAGAAGTTACATTCTTAGGTCACGTTGTTTCTGCAGAGGGGATTAGGGTGGATCCTTGAAAAATTGGTGCTGTTTTGGAGGGGAAGCCACCAAGGACTGTGTCAAAAATTCGGAGTTTTCTGGGTCTGGCAGGGTACTACAGAAGGTTTGTGGAGGGGTTTTCCATAATTGCGGCACTGTTGACAAAGCTTCTGAGGAAAGGGGTACCATTTAACTGGACTAATAAGTAGTAGGAGAGTTTCGAGAAGTTGAAGAAAGTCTTGACTGAAGCACTGGTGTTAATTCATTCGGAGTTTGGGAAGGATTTTTGCAACATCCCTAACCCGTATCCATCTCCAAAAGAGGTTACGAGGCATTACTAGAATAACACAAAAATTTCCAAACATTCATGTATGCACATATGTATATATATACGAAGTCATGCAAAAACATTTCAAGTTGTGATAAATACATAAAACATACATTTATAAATCATTATCAAAAAGGCCAAATATAAGCACAGAAATTTAAATACTCATTACTTATTATACAAGACCAATTTACCAAATCAGTTACTAAACCTGCCTTAATACATCTAAATTT
This sequence comes from Gossypium stocksii, assembly GCA_020496765.1. Lineage (NCBI taxonomy): Eukaryota > Viridiplantae > Streptophyta > Magnoliopsida > Malvales > Malvaceae > Gossypium > Gossypium stocksii. The sequence goes on from CM035624.1 coordinate 32,241,923, forward strand.
CTAAACATTTGAATTACTATTCATATGGTAAATTTCTAAAGCTTTGATCGAATGCATATAAGTTTAACATAAAGCATTATAAAAAAAATCAATTACTAGATAACAAAATTTCACTTTTCATAATTTATTTCATCCACAAGTTAAACAATTTATCAAATACACTCATTAAGCTAAGGGACGAATCCTTTCAAGAAAATAATACTTATTAACTCAATGGTCAAATAGTTCAGCTATAGCAATTTTCAATATATGAATATCACCTACTTAGAATAAGTCCACGTTATTAATATAGATGGTGTATGCAAGTACCAATACTTAACTCAAACTAAAATTCTATACATTAATTATTAATCACCGAATCTAGCTAATCATTACAAAGATCATATAGAAGCAAGTTATGGCCTAGCAACCAAAATTCAAACTATATACTTATAATTATTAAGTTCCTCCCTTCAAACATCAAATGCAAGCATCACAACTACATCTCTCAAGTCTAAGAAATTAAATCACCAATTCATCATTTGAACATTCATGCCATTCATTTATGCACAATTTTAAATACTAAACCAACTTACTAAACACATCCATAATTCGATCATGTTATTCAAACAAACATAATTCAAAATTTGCAAAAGAACAAGCCATTTTCACATGGCTTTTTATATACATATACAAAAGATATAATTCAAACCGTGTCCAACCTATACATGCCATAAGTTAAGTTTTAGATTATTTAATACCGAAATAGCCAATAATGTGATGAGATTGCTGACGATCCCCGAGCTTGTAGCTTGATTTCAAAGTTTATAAAACAATAAACATAATATCCGAAGTAAGCTTTTAGAACTTAGTAAATTATAAGCAATTAAATGATTTAATAGCATAACTAATTGATAGAAATTTAAATTGATCTCATTAATCTAACATACTTCTTCTCAATCTTTTGAAACTTATGATTCACCACATTTCTTCTCTTAACATTTCTAAACCGAAAACATTTTTAAACTTTAGGCATTATAATATACCACGTATACTCCAAATATCATAAAGTACCATACATATGTTTAACCGTATAATTAACTTAAAAAAAATTCATGGCATATCATTACAATTACATACATGTAGCATATATTGCTGAATATTAAACCATATATTCACCTATTTATAAAGTAACTTGATGAGTTACAAATTATTTGGTCACATTAAAATATAAAGAATATACTTTGATTGTAACACCCCTAACCCGTATCCGTCGCTGGAATGGGTGACGAGGTATTACCGAGCCAAACATGATATTCCCAACATTACATAATCATATAGATCACATCCGATTATTTACAGTTCAATGTTAATCACAAGATCTTGAATTACATAGCATATACTAATCACATTACAAAATTTAATTAATGTCATAATTACAGTAAGCATCATGTTTTATAAATCATTAAGCAAGATAATAAGTTAAGTTAATATCTATTAATGACATCAATCACTTGTTTCCATAATAAAGCACATGCACTACTTATCCTATAATCAAATTTGACACTAGACAAATATCACTATGACCAAAACATCATTACCTAGACTTATAATGTCTTCTAATTTACAAAAGCCCAATTCATTATTCCTTTAATCATTTTACAAGCTTAATCAAATGTAACCATACTGAATTTTAACCTATGCATTTGGCAACACAATATAAATGTACATATCAGCTCAATCAAATCTAAAAATGGAAAAATATGATACCACATATGGTTTCCTAATATATTAGTCATAAGCATTACTAATAAGTTTATTATTAGTTAAAACAAATCTCAAAGAACCTCAAATGAATAATTTCTTAAAATGCAAACTTCTATGCGCATACACCAATTTTTCATGCTAATAATCATGGTTTCATGTTACTTAAAATACTATTCATTTGGTTATTTATATAGGCTTGGACCGAATCCATAAATGTTCAATATGGCTTGATTTTATAATAAACATCACATGATTTATAATTTCACATATACCTTCTCATCACATATTAAGAAATTCAATTCACTTCATTATCAAATGGATAACAGACTATCACATACCTAATCAGTTTAGCTCGTTTAAAGAATTCAATTAGCACTTCAGCATAAAGCCTCATAAGTATAAACTTTTTATAATTCACCGGCAACAAGCCTACTAGGTATAAACCTGAACTCACACCGGCACAAAGCCTACTAGGTTTAAAGCCTTATTTTTATACATCGGCAACAAGCCTGCTAGGTAAAAAGCCCGATTAAATCCACCAGCACAAGGCTTGCTAGGCTCGAAGCCCGAATATCACTGACACACAATCATCTCATTTACAACTCACTTATAAGAAATTTAATTGCCAAATATTGTTCATATGAACTTTTCAATATCATAACTTAGTCGAATTAAACCCGATTAAACCATTTCCAACAATATCGCATTCGGCTATCACCAACATTAATCATACATTTCAAATTAGCATATCAACTAATTTTCATTCAAAATTAAGATGTTTAATTGATTATAGACTTACCTCGGATATCGACTAACGATATTAATCGACTATTCAACTATTTTGGTCTTCCCCCTGTCCAAATTTGATTTTCTCTTTTCTTGATCTAAATTAATATAAATTAAACTTATTTAATAAAATATTCAATCAAATTTATTCAAAAACACATAAACAGGCAAATTACACTTTTGCCCCAAACATTTTATAATTTTAGCAAATTAATCCAAAATTCACAAAACACAAAACAAACATAATTTTCCCATGCTATGCTTTGGCCGAATACTCCCCATACACATATAAGTCCCCACATTTCATTTATATAACGATTTAGTCCCTCAATTAAACACTTTGCAAATTTAACACTATTTACTCAAATTTATCAAAATTTCCTATACAAAACTTGTTAATTCATCACCTAGCTTTATTTAACATCATCAAACACAAAATTCACCAAGCTATCAATAATGGAAAAACTCAAAATATACATCAATATCAAAAATTTGAGCATGGGTCGGGTAGTATTTAAGGCAAAGATCTCAAAAACATAAAAATTATCAAAAACCAAAGTAAAAACATACCTTGATTTAGATTAGAAGATAGCCAAATGCCTAACTCTTTCTTTTTTTTCTTTCTATTTTATGGTTTCGGTTCTTAAAGATGATAATAACTATGTTTTATTTATTTTATGTTTTATAATATGCTAACTATTAACCATTTTACATATTTAACCTTAGTAATAATAATATATAAGCTTATAATATAAGTCCACTATCGTCCATGTGATTAGAAATGGTTTAATTTCAACTTAAGTGCTTCATAGTAAAAAGACAAGTTCAATTGAGTATTCACACATTTAACTATTAACTTTTTATTTTATGCGATTAAGCCCTTTTAATTAATCGAGCACTTAAACATCAAAATTAAAACACAAAAATTTTACGGATATCAATTCACACATAATAAATACGAAAAATAATTGTTAAATATTTTTCTAACCCGGATTCGTGGTCCTGAAACCACCGTTTTGAATAGGGTCAAAATCGGACTGTTACATTGATTTCATAGCACATGTTTTAAAACACAAATCAAAATACATACGTACCTTACTATAGGTAAACCACAAAATAATTAGTTCTTTGCCTTTATAACTTGGTTTAACATATAGATAACACTTCGACATAAAGTCTCGCAATAATACACCGGCATATTGCCTTCTAGGCATTAACCCGATTAAACTCAGTGGCACAAGGCCTGCTTGACTTATAGCCCGATATAATACACCGGCACTGAGCCTGCTAGGCTTGTAACAACACGAATTAGGGGCTAAACGAAATAGTGGTTTCGTAACCACAAATCTGAAGTGAAAATTTTTGATTATGTGAATTTTTGATAATATCTGATCAATTGAAAATTTGTGTGTTAAGGACTAAATTGCAATAAGTGAAAAACATGCATTGTGTATGATTAAATGACTTGATTGAAGTGTTATGTGAAATTGGAAGTGTTTATGATGCAAATAGACCATTAAATTGTGTTTTAGACTAAAATGCCCTTACATGAGAAAATATCTTAAGAAATGGCTTGAGGGGTAAAATGGTCATTAGTGAATAATGACAAAACCCATTATAATAAATCATCATCTTCCCCATTCTTCTCCTTATGTGCTGCCGTAAATTGATGCCTCCATAGCCTAAGGTTATTTGATTTTCCAGGCTTTATTATAAGTGCAATTTAGTCCCATTTTCAATTATTTTTGTATTTTTGAGTTCATTTGAGCTTGGGTTTCATGATTCTACGATTTATTTGAAGAGAAATAAGAGTTTGAAAATTTACCCATTTGTGATAAGGGTGTGGTTGGTTGATTAATGGTAGATAATGAAAGTCTTAAGTGTTATTTACATGTTTTAATGGACGAAATTAAATGAAAATGTATAAAAAGGGGATTAATTTGTAAAGGGTTACAAATTGTTCCTAAATATGTGTAATAATGAGGTTATATAAGCCCATGGATTAAAGAAAATGAGTTTTTGAGTCTAAAGGACTAATTGGTAATTATTGGAAAGTTGAGAGGCAAATTTGAAAAAAAAATTTGCCCAACTATGAATTGTGAATGGAATTGCATGAATTATTGATAAATTGTATTTTATGTGTTAATTTAGACCAAGAAAGATCTAATAAAGCCTGAGAATGGGGAAAGATAAAGTTCTCGATTAATTTCAGGAATTAGTCATTTTTGCAATCTGGGAAAGTTATATGTAAATTTCTGGCATATTTGTTAATACAAATTAAATGTTTATCATTGAGTTGTTATACTGAATATAATTATGCCATGGGTCGAGAATTGAACTTGTCTCTGTGATTGTGGAAATAATGTACTGATTGTAGAGATCCCAGTTGAAAAAGTAGGAATAGATATATATATATATATATATGTGACATGTCACTAGAGGGCCCCACTATTTCTGACTGTTATAGTTACTCGAATGCTGGGTGATCGTGCATGTGTTGCAGATGTAACACCCCTGTCCCGTAACTGTCGCCAGAATAGGACGAGGCGTTACCGGAAATTAGGAATCGGATCAGAACAGTAAAATTTTGAACCTTTTCTTAAATAAAAGATCACTTATTTATATAAATAATAGGCACAAACAAAGATCGAATTTAAAACTTATAAAAGTAAACTTCCATAAGATGCCATATTCGGATGTCTTATATACAGTAGTCAAAATATCATTCGACTTGTAGTCTATCCTATACATGCCATAAGCTAAGTCCAAATCACAAGGTTACCACAATAGTAGATAGTGTGACGAAGTGCTGAGGATCCCCAAGCTGGTAGTAAGAGTCAACAATCTACAAAATCAGAGAAACATAACATTCAAAGTAAGCTTCCACAAGCTTAATAAGTCTTAAATAAAACAATTAACTTCACTGGATTAAACATTTGGTCAAACATATCTTAATCACATAATTAATCTTAATGCTGATTCATATATATACACATTTCATTACATACCTGTGGTTCAATCCAAAGCAAACTTAATTATAAGTGTAGGACACATACTTGACAGACTTAAGGTATTAAAACATTTCAAATATCATTTCATCGCGAAGTCACAAAATCTTAGTCTTTTATCAAGTCACCTATCATATGTTGACTTGTGATCACATAATCACATCATCTAATATCAAGATGTCACTCATTTATTCAAACTACATAGTGTTAATCTAGAGCTCCATAACAATTTACAATTTCAATGATCACATCACATAGGTATCACATATACTTTTATATCCTTGCTAAACGGTATATCACATATAGCCAAATATACACACTCGATATCATCTCATGTATAATCTCACATTTAACCATTAGTCACAAATTCGGTATAAACTTACACTTAACCGAATACTTAATTTTCATTTATCAAACTTATTTACTTATGCCATAAATAAAAAAAAGTTTTATCACATTTTCATAAACTAATTTCCACGAGGCACAATTTGTTCAATTACAAACGAATATACAACCATAATTCAAACACATTTTAACATGATTCAAGGTCTCACGATAGAAACATATTCTTACCTTATTACAAGTTCGTAAAATTAGAACTCATACATTGCTTTACTATTCGTATTAACTTTATAATAATACATAATTTCAAAGTCTCGGATTAATAACCCGACTTGTTATTAGCTACGTACCAATTTGATTTGATTTCACCGGCAACTATGCCTGCTATTCTTAAAACCCGAGAATAACCACCATTTTTTTTTACTTGTTAGACAACTGCCCTAACACAAAATATAGATTGCACCACAAGCTTTCACTTACAATTAAACATTTACTTTCAAATTTTCAATATCCTACGAATATATATATATATATATATATATATAACAAGAGCTTAATATTATTTAAACATAGTAACAAATAATATCTTATTACACATCATACATTGCCATTTGGTCAAAACACTTATTAACATTTCACCATCATGTTCAGCATAATATACACACACACATATATATATATATAATGTAGATCACTTCTGTTCATGATATACTATGGTAATATATAATCTACCACATTTTAATCACTTAAAACATAGCATGCTGTTCTTAATTCAACTATTCACACTAAATTTGTATATGTAACATTTATACACATGCTAAATTCCATTTGGCCGAATATATAAGTATACAACCGATTCTCATTTACTTTTCATTTCACATTTATAATTCGAATCACATTATCACCATAAACAAAAATACATAATGCGTACCTGAGCCACTTAATGCATTATCGAGCTCAGTAGCTATTTTAGCACAAATTCACATGGCCTTAAATCCCGTTTTAATCCACCGGCAAATTTATTTACACGCATAGGACACATACGGCTCATGGCCAACCTTTATTCACTTTCAGAAATTACCAAATTCAGAAGTTCATATCCCATTTGGCTTTCCCACATAGTAATTAATATCATGTATAAGTATAATTACCTTTAACTTTTAACTAATCACCACTTGTGATAAACTCTTTTATTTCACATATGACATAATATTTATAACCATCAAAGTACTCATTAGTCACCTCACTGTACACATCCAATTCAATATATATAATTATATTTAATAGCTATCCTCAGATAATAGTTTCCATTCCAAATCTCATTCGGCTTATTAATTAAATAACGACAATATTCTTGTAGCTACTTTCATTTAACGATTAAGCATTACGAATCAAATCAAGCTCTTCAAAACTTACCTGTCTGATGTCGAATGATTTCGAATACACTATTCAACCAACTTTGATTTCCCATTTGTCCAAAATTTGCCCCCCTTTGTTCTTGAGCTAAAGGTAAGGCATATTAACTTACAAAATTATTTAAGTGTAATACTTTCCATATGGCAATGAGGTAAAATAATTCAAGAATCTATTCATATATACGTAAACTCCAATCGGCCATACTATCAAGCATCGAATAACTCATTTACTCATTAATAACTTATTCGGATCTATAAATAACAAACTTAACATATATATATATTTTCCTTTTTGCCAACTAATCCTAAGTTAGCTCATAATTTAACTTCAACCGACTAACATATAAAATTTATAAGGTATTTTCATTTCTACCTTACATTCATTTAACTAGACCATAAGTAAATCATAAGCCCATTCGGCCATTATGGAAACAACTATTTTTAACATCAAACTTTAGCTTTTAACAACTATCATATAATCGAAATTAACCAAAAGAATAATTATGATCTTTACAAGACATTATTTTAAACCTTAAACATTTTCCAAGTATATAGCACACATATGACTTATGAATTACTTCTCTCACCAACTAAGTCCACATTCGGCAATTGCTCACACATATATTAAAAATTCAACATTCAAACTTTCATTCTCCTTATAACCGAGTATCTTTTTATTTAATAAAGTAGCCCTTTAACCAAATAACATTCAACCAAAAATTCAATTATATACTATGTACTTGAAAGCATTAATCATGCCTAACTAAACCAAAATTCAAGGGTTAATTCACATCGAATATTTAAGCATGAAGTACTATAACCAAATTTGCTCTATTCACTAATATACTCATAATTATTTAAGCTTAACAAATTTAGCTCTTCTCCATACTTTTTCAAGCATTATAAATCTATATCAAAATTAGTCCCACAAATTTAGTCCAATGTTTTAACTATGAACAATTTATTTTTTTCCTATTAACAACATCAAGGCCGGATGTTCATTTCAAGAAGATTGAGCCATACAACGCTCACATTCACAATTTAACATCAAATTACTTAACAATGTCACAAATTTCAAATTCGGTAACTATGAATAAAATTTAAACACACACAAGCCAATTCTAAACTATTCTTGAATCCACATAAAAAAAACACATACAATTAGCTCAACTTCAACCAAATTCCATTACTTATCAAAACATGAAAAACATAACTATTTCCAACTCCCCTTTCATGGCCGAATGTAAACATGAGCTCAAACTCTCAAATTTTTACATGGGTTATACTAGAAGCTTAACATACATCTCAAATTCATAAAAAAAAATCATAAAATTTGACATGAAAAACCAACCTTAATTGAGCATGGAACGGACCGAACATCACCCTTCTCTTTTTCCTTTAACAATCGACTAAAACAAGAACAAATGAATGTCACCTTGTTCTCATCACCCACTCACTTTTATTTTTTTCATTTTATTTAATAAAACTTAAATTAAACCTTTATTTTTAATCATTGAAGTATCCACATGTTGACTCTCATGATTTTCCACTACCGTGAAAAATAAAAGATGGCTAAATTACCATGCAAGCCTCCACCTTTGTAAACCACAATTATTCGGTCACTTCAAATAACTTACACATATTCATAAAGTTTCACAATCAAATCCAATTTAAAGAAATAAGCATACCTTTACTAAATTCCAATATCAAGCTATCACTTGCAAGATTTCACGTATATTAAGCACAAAATATATTATTTAAGAATTTTTCTGACTCAGTTTAGTGGTTCCAAAACCACTTCCCGACCGAGGCCTATTTAGGGATGTCACAGCAGACACATGTCAGCTTATGTGAGCAGACCCGTGGTTAACTTCTGTATTGTGACTGATTGTAGCTTCGGCTACCCTACTGTTTGTAGCTTCGGCTACCCCACTGTTAGTAGTTTTGGCTACCTCATGGCTTTGCCATGTCTGTATAGCACTTATGTGCCAACCTCTGTACATCTGTTTATATTCCAAAATTGTTCAATGGGATTAGATTAACTGTATTGTGTGCGAAGTGAACATACAGGTGAAATGAAATGGTACTATATACTGCTATTGACCTCGTTAAGTACGTGTATAATTGATGAATGGAAAGTGTTCAGTGAGTAACCTTAATTGTTCAATGATATGTGATGGTATTTGCTAAATGAACTTGTTTTTAAATTGCTTTGAAATTTCATATGACTTACTAAGCTCTTTGTAGCTTACCCCTTTCTTTTCCTTTCCTCCTAGATTTCCAACTTGATTAGATTGGGATTGAGAAGTCAGAGTTACGCTACACACTATCAAGCTTCTTTTGGTATATTTTGTGATTTTAAAGTGTGAATTACAGTATGTATAGATGAACATTAGAATTAATATTCATTTTGTCAGCTTATAAGCTATGTGCCAGAATGTAGTATTTTGAATATTAATGCTTATAAAAGTAGTCATTTTAATCAAAATGTTCATCATTTTTGGCTGAATTGGTTATGGATATGAGTGGTTGTGTTTCAGGGAGGTAAAGGCTTGGGAAATAGCCTGACACAGCCTGCATGGCAAGGTAGACGGGCTTGTACCGTGGCCGTGGGGAATTTGGAAGAATGCTTCATGGGCTTAGGGCACGGGTGTGCCTAGGCTGTGGGTAACACACAGCCAAACCCTACGGGCATGTTCTTGGACCGTGTCTTCCCTGCACCTTGCATTTTTATTTGGCGTGCCACACGGGTAGGAGAGACGGTCGTGTGTCTCAGCCGTAGGGTGTACACTGCCCCCAAATGGTCATGTGGGTGGTCATGGTTGGGTGGACGATTTCGTCCATAGGTACTAAGCATGGGTGTGTGAGAACCACACGGTCTACTCACAAGTCGTGCCAAGAGTCATACGGGCGTGTGGATTTTTTTAAAAGGTGAAAAATTTTATGAGTGTTCGTTTTGATTGAATTAAGTCTGAATTGTTTGTAATAACTATATTGTGTTTGAAAACCGCTGTCAAAGGCGAATATGAACTGGATTGTATATGATTTTGAGTCTGGTAATACCTAGTACTCGACTCTGGTGACGTTTTCGGGTTAGGAGTGTTACAAGGCTTATAGCCTGATTCAATCCACTGGCACGAGGCCTGCTAAGTACAAAACCTGGTATATCACACATACATAATCGAATCAACGATCTAACTCAAATCTCCCAAGTCATAAGCTTACATCAAAATTCATACTAATTTTTAAGTTACTAAATTTAATTAAAGGAATTTCTTGAACATAACAAGTTTATTACATACATTCGGAAATGGCTCAAAATATATATATATATAAACATACATATTTCATTTTTTCATATATGTTTTGCATTTAATTAAAATTAAGGACAACCATTAACTTATAACTTACCTCAGATATCAATGAATGGTAAAATCGACTACTCGACTAGTTTTGCTTTCCCCTGATCCAAGTCTGAATTTCTCTTTTCTTGATCTAAACAATTTCAAATTTACTCATTCAAGCACAATTTCATTCAATTTGATCCAAAAATACATAAATAGGCAAATTACTATTTTGCCCTACTATTTTACACCTTAAGCAATTTAATTCAAAAAAATCACAAATCCTAAAGTAAGCAAAATTTGCCTACACTAAGCTTAGGCTGAATATTCACCTTACCAATACAAGTCCTTACATTTCATACATTTCACAATCTAGTCCCTCTATTTACCATTTTTGTAATTAAGCCCTATTTAATCAATTTCATGAAAATTTCCTATACAAAACTTAATAACTTAGCACATATTTTCAATTTAACAACATCGAACATAAATTTCACTAAGATATCAACAATGATAGTACACGAAATCATCATTAAAATAAAAAATCAAGACATGGGCTTTGAACATTTCATACCAACGATCTAAAAAAAGTAAAAATTAACAAAAACCTAGCTTGTTTCATACTTTGATTTATCTTAGCAAGTTACTGAACCTAGCTTTCTTTTTTCTTTCTATTTTATTTTGATTTTCGGTCAACTATTATGAAAGATGAACATGGTTTATTATTTTATGCTTTATGAAATTATAATATAACATATATTTTATAATTATAACCTTATTAAAATTATAATAAACCATGCATTAAAAAGCCTAACACCATCCATACTTTAACTTAATGGGCTAATTTCAACTTAAATCCCTCACATTAAAAGAATAAACACTATGCGGCCCCTTTATAAACAACCACTAAGTTTTCATTTTATGCGATTAAATCTTTTTATTAATTTGGGCATCCAAACAATAAAATTTTAAAACGAAAAATTTCACACAAGCAATTTCACAAATTTAGAACATAAAGGAACAATATTTAAATATTTTTCTAGATCAGATTCGTGGTCTCAAAACCACCATTCCAATTAGGGTCAAAATCGGGCTGTCACAATTTTACTATGTGCAGTGATGCATCGCACGTTGGATTGGGTTGTGTGTTGATGCAAGAGGGTAAAGTGGTTGCCTATGCATCACGTCAACTTAAGCCTCACAAGGCGAATTACCCTACTCATGACCTGGAGTTAGCGGCGGTGGTATTTGTGCCAAAGATTTGGAGGCACTACTTGTATGGAGAAAAGTGTATCATTTACACGGATCATAAAAGCCTCAAGTACCTCCTGACTCAAAAGGAGTTGAACCTTAGGCAAATAAGATGGATAGCATTGCTTAAGGATTATGATTGCTTGATTGAGTACCACCATGGGAAGGCTAACGTGGTAGCAGATGCTCTAAGTGTAACACCCCAAACCCGGCCCAAACGTTATGGCCAAGTTTGACGTGTCACATTGAAAACATTAAAAACACAAGTTCTGATCTTAAACCTTTCTTAAAGAATTTGATGATAACTTTTAAAAGACTAAAGTGAATGGAAGCTGTGCACCAGGTAGGTATCCGAAACAGAGGAGGTGAGCCATGAAGGCTGCTTAAATACCAAGCTCTTGATTGGATCCAATCCTCGACATGCCCACAACCATTGCCACACTTTAGGTTATTGATAATTTTGAAAATATCTCGAGATGGAGTTTGTTCAAAGTGATGTCTTAGTTAAAAAGTTATATTTTATCTTTGTAAGATTTGAAAACCGAGAGTTGTTTAAAAACGCAACCTAGATCTAGCCCATTTTAAGATATAAATAATAACGCAGAATTCAAAGTTCAAAACCAACCAAATCCAGAAAGAAATTAGTTAAAATGGCCTTATTACAACCCAAAAATAAATAATAAAATTTAAATAAAACTTTTAAAAGAAAGTCCAATTGCACATCATGGCCACTCTGAATTCCCACCGGCTCCAAGTCTCCACATCAAGGCTCACCTGCAAGGTTGAACAAAGGGGGTGAGTTGAAAACTCAGTGTGCAACAAGCCCTTTCAGAGCCCAAATCCACACTTGTACAATTTTTCATTTTTTCATCATATACTGGGCCGTAGCCTTTCGGTTAACTGTTACTGGGCCAAAGCCTCTCAATTACTCATATTACTAGGCCAAAGCCTTTCTGTACACGGTATGGCCCTTAGGCCCATTTCAATATCACATATGACAAAACATGTATGTATGCAAAACCCGTTTGGGGAGACTACTCAACCCACCATCCTCTACTCTCCACCCGTACCAACCAAACTCTCCATGTGGGGAATAACTCAACCCACCCAGCCAAACTCTCCACTGGCAGCATAGCTGCTTAATCATGTAACTGGAGGCCAAGCCTCTTTTAATAACTGGGGCAAAAGCCCTTTTCGGTAAACTGGGGCAAAGCCCTTTATCACTTCCTCCATCATATAAAACCCAACCCATGCATATAATGAATCAAATAGTGCATATCATGTCATAGCATGTAAAATAACAATACCACAATCATCATATTTAGAATGAAACCGTAAGGGTAAAATAAACATTTTCATATAGGGGCAAAATAGTTATTTTCCGTGCTTAGGGGTAATTTCGTAATTTTACCAACTATTATGGTTTTCCATGTTTATTCATCAATTCCAAGTGTTTAAACAACAGTTTTTAGCCTATTATAGCGCATTCAAGTTATTGGGCCCAAAACCCCTAATGGGCCCTTCGTAGCCGATTTAGTCATTTAGGTCCTTTTTAGCCTAAGTTACGCAACGGTACTAAAAGTTTAACATGCAATTCAATCAGATTCCATTTTTACCAATTTTACCCTAATGGGCCCACAAGCCCATTGGGCCCTATTTTAGCCCATCGAGGCCCAACATACCAACCTGCATGAAACCGTGCTCTTACCTGTTCCATCACTCTCGTTTACTGTGTTCATCGCAATTGAACTCATCCATACATCATCTCGTATTTACCGGTTACATCAACAACATAATCCGATGTTTCGGCTTTTATGCAATATGGACCTAGGCTATTACAGGGTATGTTACACACCTGTTAATGACGATCGCTTCCGCAAAATCTACCGAGTACTTATCCTACATTCGTTATTTGACATGTCAAGTTTCAAAAACCAAATAGAAGTTAATACAATCTTATCAATACTATTCGGCCACTACCCTTAATGCCATAGGTTGCTTACCTTCACAGGATTCGATGATTCGTACTAAGCTTATTCCAATGCTGCTTCCAAAACTTGCTGCTTCTCCGAAGTTATCTACCTTGCCATAATATAACCAAAGAAATGAATGAAAAAGCCCAATAAGGCCTAAAACTCCAATCGGCAACCTCCCTAATTTTGGGGAGTCTCCGGCCTAATTAACATCTAAAATACCGAATTGAATGGGGATGTAAGTACTTACCACAAATACCCTTCTGAACCACTCCTGTTCCGAAGCAACCCAAGTTCCCAATTGCTAGCCGAAACCTCCTCACAGCAATCCTAGAATTCGGCCACTCAACATGCCCTCCAAGGGTGATGTGCTTTTGGCTTTTGATTTAAGGAAGAAGAAAGTGTTTTGGGAGGGTTTAATCGGTATGGGTTGAAGGCTCAGAGGTTGAAAGATTCGGCTACAAGAGATGAAGAGATTGTGAAGAGTTTAGCTTACAAGAAAATCGGCACAAAGTACTTTTTTTTCCGGGATTTGGCTTATTTAGTGTTCGGCTACCAAGAGAAGGAGGGAGGTGAATATGGTTCGGCTTTTCTAGATGTTAAAGGGAAAAACAAGAGAATAGAAAGTATAGAAGAGAAGAGAGAAAGAAAATGAGAGGAATTTCTGATGTGTATCAAACGGCACAAGGGAAATGAATGGAAAAAAATGAAAAACTTAATTCTAATGCCGATTTAGCACTCCACACCCCCCTTGGCCGGCCACCCCTTCTCTACTTTCAAATTCTCCTAAAATCTCTCCCCAATATCCTCCCCCTTATCATTCCTTGATTCTAGCTCATGACCAATTCAAACCTTAGCCAACAGAGTTCCGTTCAACTTCAAACTCTTGCATACACAAGACATAAAAAATAAACGCCACTGGTACCTACCCCAAGATTCGAACCTTGGCTTTCTCTCCTCATTTTCACGCCACCTTTTTAGGAGACTAGTGGCGTTACTTAGCCACTTTACCAATGCTCCGTTTGTGATACATTTTCCCCACATATTTTAATAAAGCCTCCTAACCAGAGCCCCTAATTCTTTAAGTCCAAAATTCAAAAATTCTATCGGGTTTTGGCCAACTCATGGGCCTTCCATAGGCCCATTTATACACTTTGAACATGAATTTCACAACCACATCTCGACATTTTAAAATTTTTACAAAACATCACACAAAATTACTAAGCCCCAAAAATTAGGATGTTACAACTCTACCCTCCTTAAAGAAATTTCGGCCTCGAAATTTACCTTATTAAAATAGTTGAGGATACTGTTGACGCATCGCCTCCTCGGGCTCCCAAGTAGCCTCCTCTCTGCCTTGGTTCCTCCAAAGTACCTTTACCAATGGGACTGATTTTCTTCTCAACACTTTAACGTCACGATCAAGTATTTGCACTGGTTCTTCTTCGAAGGTTAAATCTGCTTGTACCTCAATGTCTGCAACTGGCACGATATGAGTAGGATCAGAACGATATCGCCTTAGCATTGAAACATGAAAGACATCGTGAATACGATCCAACTCCGGAGGTAATTGTAGCTGATAAGCAACCGGTCCTATTCGCTTTACAATTCGATAAGGCCCAATGAATCGCGGACTCAACTTGCCCTTTCTACCAAATCTCAATATCTTCTTCCAAGGCGAAACTTTAAGAAAGACCATGTCTCCTACTGCATACTCAATATCCTTACGCTTTAGATCTGCATAGGACTTCTGTCGATCTGCTGCCTCCCTCAAGCAGTCTCTAATTACCCTAACCTTGTCTTCAGTATCAGCCACTAATTTTGGTCCAAGTACTCGTCTCTCTCCCAACTCAGTCCAACAAGTAGGCAAACGACATCTTCTCCCATACAGTGCCTCATATGGAGCCATCTGAATACTCGTTTGATGACTGTTATTATAAGCAAATTCCGCCAACGGCAAGTAATCCTCCCAGCTACCCCTAAAGTCGATCACACAACCCCTCAACATGTCTTCTAATATCTGAATAACTCTCTCTGACTGCCCATCGGACTGAGGGTGAAATGCTGTGCTAAAATCCAATCGCGTCCCCAACGCTTCATGCAATTTCCTCCAAAACCGAGATGTAAATCTTGGGTCTCGGTCAGAAATTATTGACACTGGCACTCCATGCAACCGTACTATCTCTGCTACATATAGCTTGGCTAACTTCTGAAGTGAATAATCTGTTCGAACAGGTATGAAATGGGCAGATTTCGTCAGCCTATCCACAATCACCCAAATCAAATCTTTCTTGGAAGGCGTCAAAGGCAACCCACTTACGAAATCCATGGTTACCCTTTCCCACTTCCAAAGTGGTATTTTCACTGGCTGCAACAATCCCGAAGGCAGTTGATGCTCGGCCTTTACTTGTTGACACGTTAAACACTTTCCCACAAACTCGGTCACTTCTCTCTTCAGTCCAGGCCACCAATATAACTCTCGCAAGTCTCGATACAACTTATTTCCTCCTGGATGCATGGCACAAGGTCCACTATGAGCCTCTTTCAAAATCATCAGCCTTAGTTTAGAGTCCTTTGGCATACAAATTCTTCCTCGAAAACAAAGAATCCCATCACTGTTTAACCCAAAGTCCGAATTCTCCTCTTTCTCGGCTTGCTGAAACCGAGAATCCAAAGACTCATCCAACAGCTGCTGCCTCTTAATCTGTTCTACCCAAGTTGGTTTCACTTGTAACTCTGCTAACAGGCTCCCATCATCGTATAAGCTTAAACGAGCAAACATTGCTTTCAATTCTGCTATAGTCCTACGACTCAACGCGTCGGCCACCACATTTGCCTTGCCTGGATGGTACTCAATCGAACAATCATAGTCTTTCAACAACTCTATCCACCTTCGCTGTCTAAGATTCAGCTCCTTTTGAGTCAATAAATACCTAAGACTCTTATGATCTGTATAGATGATGCACTTCTCCCCATATAAGTAATGCCTCCAAATTTTAAGCGCGAAGATCACCGCCGCCAGTTCCAAATCATGCGTAGGATAGTTCATCTCGTGAGGCTTAAGCTGCCTTGAAGCATATGCAACCACCTTTCCCTCCTGCATCAACACACACCCCAAACCTACGTGTGATGCATCGCTGTACACAGTGAAATCTTTACGAGACTCTGGTTGAATCAACACTGGTGCCTCGGTCAAAACTTTCTTTAACTTCTCAAAAGCTTCTTGCTGCTTCTCAGCCCAAACAAACGGTACTCCTTTCCTTATGAGTTTTGTCAATGGTGCAGCCAGCACAGAGAACCCTTCCACAAACCTTCTATAATAACCTTCCAACCCCAGAAAACTTCGAATTTCTGACACTGACCTTGGTGGCTTCCATTCCAGAATCGCCTCAATTTTCCGAGGATCTACCTTAATCCCCTCGGCAGGAACAACATGTGCTAAAAAGGTCACCTCACTCAACCAAAATTCGCACTTACTGAACTTAGCATAGAGTTGCTTCTCTCTTAATACTTGTAGAACGATACGAAGATGCTCTTCATGCTTTTCTTCTGTTTCCGAATACACTAAAATATCGTCGATGAACACAACTACAAACTGATCCAAGTATGGCTGGAATACACGATTCATCAGATCCATGAATGCTGCAGGTGCGTTAGTCAGTCCAAAGGGCATAACTAGGAACTCGTAATGACCATATCGAGTTCTGAATGCCGTCTTATGAATATCCCCCTCTTTGACTCTCAGCTGATGATATCCGGACCGAAGGTCGATTTTTGAAAATACCGATGCTCCTCTCAACTGATCGAACAAATCGTCGATTCTTGGCAAAGGGTACTTGTTCTTGATCGTCAGTTTGTTCAGCTGTCGATAATCGATACACATTCGCATGGTTCCATCCTTCTTCTTTACAAACAAAACTGGTGCGCCCCACGGAGAAACACTTGGTCTTATAAATCCTCTGTCCAATAGTTCTTGTATCTGAGCTTTCAGTTCTACCAACTCCTTTGGTGCCATCCTATACGGTGCAATAGACACCGGAGCTGTTCCAGGTAACAGGTCAATTCCAAACTCAACCTCGCGGTTTGGAGGTAATCCAGGAAGCTCCTCAGGAAAGACATCTTGAAACTCTTTGATAGTCCTGACTGACTCTGCGGTCATCTTTTCAGGCTCAGCTTGGCTCACAAAGGCCAAATATGCCTCACCACCTTTTCGAATCAACTTCTCAGCTTTTAAGGCTGACACCACATTAGACAAATAATTTCTTCGCTCCCCTATAACTAATACCTCCTCATCCTTGTCAGTTCTTAATACCATCCTCTTAGCAGCACAATCCAATGTCGCCCTATGCTGAGTTAACCAATCCATTCCTAAGATAAGATCAAATTCTCCAAATGGCAATTCCATTAAGTCTCCCACGAATACTTTATATTGAGTCTCTAGAGGCACTTCCCTAAAAAGTTTATCTACCTTAACCGAGTGACCCAAAGGACTTATCACTGATACCCCACTCACAGTCTTCTCAGAACGCACACCCAATGCCCCAGATACGTTACAGGCAACATACGAGTGAGTGGAACCAACATCTATCAAAGCAGTATAAGGCGTGCTATGAATGAAAAACGTACCGGTTATAACATCAGGAGCATCACCCTCCTCTCGTCGTCGTGCAGCATAAACCAACGCCGGCTGACGAGCTTCAGCATGCCCAGCACCCCTACCGGGTGCCCCACGTCCTCGTCCATTACCATTACCACCTCTACCCTGCCCACGGCCTCTCTGTGGTGGTGGTCCTCCTCGCACTGGTTGCACAACCCTTGGCTCAGCAACTTGGTCCTGAACTGCTCTCCTAGGACATTCCCTAAACTTGTGTTCCTTGGACCCACATCGAAAACAACCCCCAGTTCTTTTCCAACACTCACCCAAGTGTGCTCTACCACAATCCCTACAAACTTGAGGTCTGACGGTATTCACTGGCATGGCCCGAATCGGCTCCTCTACTCTGGTTCATTTAACATTTCTGTATGCAGCACCCGAGGGTCCAGAATCCCTCCTAAATCTAAGTCGATCCTTCTGACGATTCTGTTGCTCCACCCGCTTAACCTCTTCGGCTATCTTGGCCTTTTCTACCAACGCAGCAAAGTCACGCTCCCTTTGTGGAGCTATCAGCACTCTAAGCTCATCTCGAAGGCCATCCTCAAACCGAACGCTACGCTCATATTCAGTCGCCACTATCCCACTAGCATATCGGCTCAATCTCAAGAATTCTGCCTCATATTCGGCAACAGTCTTATTACCCTGGGTTAGATTTAGGAATTCCTTACGACGAGCATCCACATAACTAGCTCCCACATACCTGCCCTTAAAAGCAGTCTTAAATAGATCCCAAGTTACCCGCTCAGCCGGGGTACTCTCTCTTACTGTGATCCACCATTGGTAAGCCTCGTCTCGCAGTAATGATACAGCCCCTTTCAACTTTTGCTCCACAGAGCAATCCAAGTCGTCCATAATCCGTTCTGTTGTCTCAAGCCAATATTCAGCCACATTCGGAGGTACTCTAGATACGCCCCTAAAAACCTCTACTCCGTTGGCCCGCAGTCGCTCAGAGATAGATCCTCTATTCACTGTCCCAGTACTAGCTCCAGCAACCCTTTCTAAGACCCTCAGCATTGCTTGGTACAAGGCATCGTCCCCTACCGCTCGATCATGTGACCCAGTCTCAGATGCTAGTGGCACCGATGCCTCTTCAGCTGGCCTATGCCCTGAAGATGAAGATTCGGCCCGCGCTCTACCGCGACCACGTCCGCGGCCTCGTCCACGAGTTCCTCTAGTACTCATACCGACTTATCTGATTACGAATTTTATGACATTAGTTACTATTTCAGATGTTTATTACAAGATATCTTATGGAAGTATAGTAGTTCAGAAGTTGTTTCCACGACATTGTATCTAACTACAGTCTCGATCCTAAAATGTCTATTTCAGATGTTTATTACAAGATATCTTATGGAAGTATAGTAGTTCAGAAGTTGTTTCCACGACATTGTATCTAACTACAGTCTCGATCCTAAAATGTTTTTAGCTCTTCCCTAGCTAAAGTAACATAGTAAGATCTTTGATTCTATCTATAGCATCCCGTAAAGACCAACAATACTATCATATCATTCTCAAATATCATTTAAATATCAAATGATAAAGGAAGTATACTTACAGACTTGGGGCCGGAATTCAGTGTGCCACTTCTTCCTTTGAATCATTTAAAACATATATTTATCCACAAAAATGTGTTGAAAGATTTTATTTAAATTTGATTTGAAAAGAAAAATCATTATTTAAAATTTTTGGAAAAACCCGTTAAAGAGCCCGTTAAAAAGACCATTAATATACCGTTAAAAACCTACAGCCGAGTTGTTGCAACCGGGCTCTGATACCACTAAATGTAACACCCCAAACCCGGCCCAAACGTTATGGCCAAGTCTGACGTGTCACATTGAAAACATTAAAAACACAAGTTCTGATCTTAAACCTTTCTTAAAGAATTTGATGATAACTTTTAAAAGACTAAAGTGAATGGAAGCTGTGCACCAGGTAGGTATCCGAAACAGAGGAGGTGAGCCATGAAGGCTGCTTAAATACCAAGCTCTTGATTGGATCCGATCCTCGACATGCCCACAACCATTGCCACACTTTAGGTTATTGATAATTTTGAAAATATCTCGAGATGGAGTTTGTTCAAAGTGATGTCTTAGTTAAAAAGTTATATTTTATCTTTGTAAGATTTGAAAACCGAGAGTTGTTTAAAAACGCAACCTAGATCTAGCCCATTTTAAGATATAAATAATAACGCAGAATTCAAAGTTCAAAACCAACCAAATCCAGAAAGAAATTAGTTAAAATGGCCTTATTACAACCCAAAAATAAATAATAAAATTTAAATAAAACTTTTAAAAGAAAGTCCAATTGCACATCATGGCCACTCTGAATTCCCACCGGCTCTAAGTCTCCACATCAAGGCTCACCTGCAAGGTTGAACAAAGGGGGTGAGTTGAAAACTCAGTGTGCAACAAGCCCTTTCAGAGCCCAAATCCACACTTGCACAATTTTTCATTTTTTCATCATATACTGGGCCGTAGCCTTTCGGTTAACTGTTACTGGGCCGAAGCCTCTCAATTACTCATATTACTAGGCCAAAGCCTTTCTGTACACGGTATGGCCCTTAGGCCCATTTCAATATCACATATGACAAAACATGTATGTATGCAAAACCCGTTTGGGGAGACTACTCAACCCACCATCCTCTACTCTCCACCCGTACCAACCAAACTCTCCATGTGGGGAATAACTCAACCCACCCAGCCAAACTCTCCACTGGCAGCATAGCTGCTTAATCATGTAACTGGAGGCCAAGCCTCTTTTAATAACTGGGGCAAAAGCCCTTTTCGGTAAACTGGGGAAAGCCCTTTATCACTTCCTCCATCATATAAAACCCAACCCATGCATATAATGAATCAAATAGTGCATATCATGTCATAGCATGTAAAATAACAATACCACAATCATCATATTCAGAATGAAACCCTAAGGGTAAAATAGACATTTTCATATAGGGGCAAAATAGTTATTTTCCATGCTTAGGGGTAATTTCGTAATTTTACCAACTATTATGGTTTTCCATGTTTATTCATCAATTCCAAGTGTTTAAACAACAGTTTTTAGCCTATTATAGCGCATTCAAGTTATTGGGCCCAAAACCCCTAATGGGCCCTTCGTAGCCGATTTAGTCATTTAGGTCCTTTTTAGCCTAAGTTACGCAACGGTACTAAAAGTTTAACATGCAATTCAATCAGATTCCATTTTTACCAATTTTACCCAAATGGGCCTACAAGCCCATTGGGCCCTATTTTAGCCCATCGAGGCCCAACGCACCAACCTGCACGAAACCGTGCTCTTACCTGTTCCATCACTCTCGTTTACTGTGTTCATCGCAATTGAACTCATCCACACATCATCTCGTATTTACCGGTTACATCAACAACATAATCCGATGTTTCGGCTTTTATGCAACATGGACCTAGGCTATTACAGGGTATGTTACACACCTGTTAATGACGATCGCTTCCGCAAAATCTACCGAGTACTTATCCTACATTCGTTATTTGACATGTCAAGTTTCGAAAACCAAATAGAAGTTAATACAATCTTATCAATACTATTCGGCCACTACCCTTAATGCCATAGGTTGCTTACCTTCACAGGATTCGACGATTCGTACTAAGCTTATTCCAATGCTGCTTCCAAAACTTGCTGCTTCTCCGAAGTTATCTACCTTGCCATAATATAACCAAAGAAACGAATGAAAAAGCCCAATAAGGCCTAAAACTCCAATCGGCAACCTCCCTAATTTTGGGGAGTCTCCGGCCTAATTAACATCTAAAATACCGAATTGAATGGGGATGTAAGTACTTACCACAAATACCCTTCTGAACCACTCCTGTTTCGAAGCAACCCAAGTTCCCAATTGCTAGCCGAAACCTCCTCACAGCAATCCTAGAATTCGGCCACCCAACATGCCCTCCAAGGGTGATGTGCTTTTGGCTTTTGATTTAAGGAAGAAGAAAGTGTTTTAGGAGGGTTTAATCGGTATGGGTTGAAGGCTCAGAGGTTGAAAGATTCGGCTACAAGAGATGAAGAGATTGTGAAGAGTTTAGCTTACAAGAAAATCGGCACAAAGTACTTTTTTTCCGGGATTTGGCTTATTTAGTGTTCGGCTACCAAGAGAAGGAGGGAGGTGAATATGGTTCGGCTTTTCTAGATGTTAAAGGGAAAAACAAGAGAATAGAAAGTATAGAAGAGAAGAGAGAAAGAAAATGAGAGGAATTTCTGATGTTTATCAAACGGCACAAGGGAAATGAATGGAAAAAAATGAAAAACTTAATTCTAATGCCGATTTAGCACTCCACACCCCCCTTGGCCAGCCAACCCTTCTCTACTTTCAAATTCTCCTAAAATCTCTCCCCAATATCCTCCCCCTTATCATTCCTTGATTCTAGCTCATGACCAATTCAAACCTTAGCCAACAGAGTTCCGTTCAACTTCAAACTCTTGCATACACAAGACATAAAAAAATAAACGCCACTGGTACCTACCCCAAGATTCGAACCTTGGCTTTCTCTCCTTATTTTCACGCCACCTTTTTAGGAGACTAGTGGCGTTACTTAGCCACTTTACCAATGCTCCGTTTGTGATACATTTTCCCCACATATTTTAATAAAGCCTCCTAACCAGAGCCCCTAATTCTTTAAGTCCAAAATTCAAAAATTCTATCGGGTTTTGGCCAACTCATGGGCCTTCCATAGGCCCATTTATACACTTTGAACATGAATTTCACAACCACATCTCGACATTTTAAAATTTTTACAAAACATCACACAAAATTACTAAGCCCCAAAAATTAGGATGTTACACTAAGCTATAGGGCTGTATCTGATCTGAGAGCGATGTTGGCTCGTCTCAGTCTGTATGATGATGCCTGTTTGTTAGCTGAGCTGCAAGTAAGACCGACTTAGATTAAAAATTTTTGAGAGAAGTAGTTATCAGATGAGTCATTGGTTTTTCAGTTTCGGCAGGTGGAAAATGGTGTAATTTCTGATTTTAGATTGAACAGTGAAGGGATTTTGTGCTTCCGTAGAAGAGTTTATGTTTCGAATGACTCAAATATGAGGTAGTTTATACTGCGAGAGGCACATGGCGGCCCGTGTGCTATGCATCCTGGTGGAAATAAGTTGTATCGGGATCTACGGGAGTTGTACTGGTGGCCTCGACTTAAGCGGGAGGTAACAAAATTTGTAGATAGGTGTCTAACATGCCAACAAGTGAAAGCTAAGCATTAAGTGCCTTTTGGACTTCTACAGCCAGTCAAGATTCCACTTTGGAAGTGGGAAAGAGTAACCATGGATTTTGTGAGTGGGCTACCCTTGGCTCCTTCCAATAGGGACTCGGTTTGGATGATTGTGAACAGGTTGACAAAATCTGCTCATTTTATACCTGTCTGAATTGATTATTCACTTCAGAAGTTGGTGAAGTTGTATGTAGCTGAGATAGTGTGACTTCATGGGGTGCTAGTTTCAATTATTTTTGACAAAGACCCTAGGTTTACTTCTTGGTTCTGGAAGAAGTTGTATGAGGCTTTGTGTACGCGGTTGGAATTCAACACTGCTTTTCACCCTCAGACTGATGGACAGTCGGAGAGGGTGATTCAGGTTCTAAAAGATATGCTAAGAGGGTGTATTATTGATTTTCGAGGTAGCTGGGAAGATTACTTGCCATTAGCAGAATTTGAGTATAACAACAGTTACCAGTCGAGTATTCAGATGGCTCCATATGAGGCGTTGTATGGTCATAGGTGTTTGCATGTGTCGGATCTTATTACTTCGTCCCATATTATTATTGACCGAGTTTTATTCTCACTTTTGTGTGTGCATACACTCTTTTTCTTTTTGGATCTGAATCAAGGCAATTGCGCTATTTCTTTCTATCTCTCGAATGTTTTTATAAAAGCTGAATCCACTGTTATCTTATAGGGCAATCGGCCTTTAATCCTTTTTTAGGAACCAATTTGAAACCCTCTTTCTTGACCACTCTAGTTTCATAGGGGTTCGAGGAGATTGAAGTCGCAAGGGGTGATGGATTGCTAATCTTGTGGAATCAATTTAGGCCTAAAAGGTAGGTTTCAATCAGGGTAAGTGATTCATGTTGCTACTAGGGATATTAGCTGAATATAATAAAGGTTTTTGTAGTTATGGCTAGCAAGCCGGTTTGTTGTTTAATGGGTTGTCTGAGTGATTGTAGGTAGATTGCTCGCGGGCTGGTTCAACTCTATTCGTAATCCGTGTAACGACACCCTCTAATAGCATAGATTGGTAAAAGTCGAAATGTCGAAATGCCAGCATTTTGAGGTCTTGCAGTCGTGTGAATGCTCATGGACTGATCTGAACCCACAAATTGTGGGTGGTTGACTGTGAAGGCCATTGTGTACGATCTCGTGCACACGGACTGTTTGGGCCTCGATAGGCCAAAGTAGGGCCCAATGGGCCTACAGGCCCATGTGGGTAAGTTATATGGGTAAGTGATATCTGGTATGTTAGATGTTAAGATATGTGATACTGTATATGGAATTGGACTGAACGGGCCACACGAGTGTGTAGGCCCACCCGGGCCCATTAGGGGTTTTTGGGCCCATAAACCCTGTTTTGCCATATGGACTTTCTGAGATGCTCAAAGCAATGTTGACTTGCTAGAAGGTCGTCTTAGGTGTTGAGACACCGAGACTTAATGAAAAGACCAAAATACCCCTAAAGGATAAAATTACCATTTTACCCTTAGCTACCAAATGATTGTTATACCCCTAAAAATAGATTGTCTGATTTATGTATGTTTTTATCTGTATTTGTTAGTTTGTATGCATGTGATATGTAGTACTATTAGTCTACATGGGGTTGGGATTGGATTCGGAGGAAGTTCTGTATAGTGGCACTGCCACGTATTCTGTTTAGTGGCTCGGCCACGTAATCTGTTCTGGTGGCTCTGCCATGATATTTGATTTTAGCAGCATGGCTGCGAATTTGGTGTGTGGGATAGGTGGGTTGAGTTATTCCCGACATGGTGTGATAGGCTGGTACGGGTGGTGTGATGGATTGGACTGGGTTGGGTTGTGCATCTGTTCTGTTCTATATCTGTAATGGGCCCAAGGCCCACTCTATTTCTGGTAGGGACAAGGCCCAGATTGATCTGTATCTGAATAAGGCTTCGACCCAGTCTGTTCTGTATGCCTGATCTTTGTTATTGGCTAGGGAAATTACACACTGAGTTTTCACAAACTCAGCCTTTTATTTTTACATATGCAGGTAACCCACAACCATAGAGGATTTGGAGTTGTGAGGGACTCGGGGCGACCACATGACTTCTGGTACTGGATTTCGTTTTTACTATTATTTTTATCATTATTTTAGTTTCAGTATTATTTTTGTAATAAGGCCATTATGGGTGATTTTATTTTGTTACACTATTAGCCTACTCTAAATCGGTAGACTTGGATACGCGGGTTTTCAAAATTTATATCGAACGTTTTCAAATATACCTCGCGTATCATTTTGGATAATATGATAATAAAAGACTACAAATGGAATCTTGTTTAAACACTCCGAGTTAATAAAAATAGTATTAAATTTGATTTTGTTCAAAACCTACAACTTTTTACTCAAGGGTTTTAAAAATAGAAAAAGTTGTCCGTCAAAGTGTCCAATTTCGAATAAAATGTCCATGTGACACACCAGATCTGGCCATAATGTCCAGGCCGGGTTTGGGGTGTTACAAATCGTCGATAGTTGTAACACCCTGAATTTGGGCCTAGAAGAATTGGGTTTTGAGTCTGGGTTCGAATAAAAGGGAAACATGAATAAATTGAGAATTTTTAATTATTATTGTTTAAAGAAATTTTTTTTAAATTACTATTAGAAAATTTTTTTGGATTTATTATTACTGATATTTACGAAAATTATATATTCTTATTACTATTATTATTGATAGAATATTTTTGTTATTATTACTGATATTTTAATGTCTTATAAAAATTATAATTAATTATTACTGTATTTATTATGGATGTTTGAATATAAAAATATATATGACATTATTACTAATTTCGTGTTTAAATTTAGTTTCTAAATAAATTTGGAAGTATTTATATTATGGGAAAAACTTTGGGTTTAATCCAAAATTCTAGAAAAAAAATTAGAATTTTACTTCTATGGGGAAACTGGGAGATAAGGGTTTAATAATAAATTGGGCAGGTTTGGGCATAAGGAAACGTTTGGCCTAGTGGTTAGGGTGCTAGGCAGCGAGATGGGAGGCCGGGGTTCAAGTCCCAGCATGCGCAACATGGGTTTTTATTTTTAGAAGCCAGGTCACGCTGAGGTAAGGCTTAAGTATAGATACAACCGAGTTATGCCACAAAAAGGCTTGTCGCCCAGCGGCAGCGGTGCGTTAGGAGTCCCAGGGTAGCACGGGTTCGAGTCCATGCAGGCGCATGTATGTTCTGTTTTTTTTTTTTAGAAAATGACCCAGGACGTTAGCAAGTAAGGTTTAAAGTTAAACAGAACGCTATTATATCAAAGAAGTGGATGCTTCCCAGTGGCCAGCAGCGTGCTGGGCTACCTGGAGGTCCCAGGTTCGAGCAGCGCTACGCGCAAGAGGAGAGGCCTTTTTGCTGTGCGCGCGCGGAAGGAGACATGCAAGGCTGGGCCGCTTCCCAGCAGCAGATTCAAGTGGTGGGGGCTGCAAGCAATCGGTGGAAAAGTTTGAATTCTATTCAAACTTTGTTTTTGTTTTTTTTTTTAGCTAAAATTAAAGGATTGAAAGTAATCAAATCTGTTTTGAATCAGATTTGAATTTAAATTCAATGATAGCAAAATTCAAGGAGCAATTAAAGGAATTTAAAATGGATGGGAAGCTTAATTAAAGGAATTTGTTCTTTTAATTCTTGCCTTAAAAGAATTATTTTCTTTTTTGTTCATCTTTTCTTCTCTTCATCAATAGTAACCGAACCTATTTTCTTCCACCCTTCTTTCCTTCCTTTTCCTTGATTCATCTTTTATCTCCTCTCTTCTATTATTTCTAATTTCTTTCTCTTTTCTTCATCAATCCTTCTCAAAAGTTCATCAAGCTGGATCCCTCATTATCTATTCCTTTTGCCATTTATTCATTGCCCCTAATCCTTTGTTGGATCGGACAAGAATACCTGGGTAATAGATCTAAAAGCCGTATATCCTCAGATCTTTTCTCTACTAGCGTTTGGGGGTAGATCTATCACAGATCTAGACTAGAAAAGACGTGGAAACAGAATTCTTCGAATAGAATCATCTGTAAGTGATCAAAACCCTAAGTACTTTTGTATTCTTGAAAGTTATGGGAAAGCTGAAATTATTAAATCTGTTCTCTACTCGTATTTTGGGGATTAGATCTACAAACAGATCTGGAAAAAAGTGGTGCGTGGGAACGTTTTTGGCGAGTAAATCTTTGGTATGTAACTGAACTCCTTCTCATTCGTTATTTTCGAAATTAAGAGAAGTTGAAATCCCTATATATTTAGAGAGATTGTCGACTTGGCTAGGGACTAATCTTACCTTAGAAATCAGTTTTGTGTTTGTTAAGGGGTGATCCACAAGAAGCATTGGATTAAGGACATTGGCACAGTTGGATCTAGATCTTGTAGATCTAAGTTGGCAAGGTAAGATTCTAGGGCCATTAAAGGTGATGGCTGAATAGATAAGTAAGGTTTTGTTAAGTTTCAATTTAGATTAAGTGTTGGTATGGTCTAATCTGTTGAGGTGATCACTGTAGGATAATCGCGTGGGAGATCTCGTCATCGTTCGTTGTAATCAGGTATGTGACAAACCCTCTAGTAGCTTAGATTGATATTTGCTGAAAAGCCGAAAATATCAAAATTTTGATATTTCGAGAACTTGTGGTTTTGCGATTGGTTATAGATACGACACATATGACAAGATCGGTGACTAGATCGATGGAACAGGTAAGGGCACGATTTTGTGCACGATGGCAAGTTGGGCCTCGATGGGCTAAAATTGGGCCCAATGGGTTTTCGAGACCATTAGGGTAATATCGGTAAAAAAATGAAAATTTGAATGAGTGACATGATAATTCAGTTTACCGTTGTGGAATTTAGGCTAAATAGGCCTAGTTGGTTAAAACGGCTTCGTAGGGCCCATTAGGCGTCTTGGGCCCAAAAGGCCGAATTGGTTAAAATGGACAAAATTATCGATTAAACACTCGAAAATGTTGATAATTGTTAATGAGAATGAAAAACCCTAATATTTAATAAAATTACGGAATTACACTTATAACATGAAAAATGACTATTTTGCCCATAGGTGAAAATGACCATTGTACCCCTAGCGTTTTATTATGATTATGATGCATGTGATATTGTTATTATACATGATATGCTATGATATGTATATGATATGCCATGTTATACTCATTATATGCATGGGTTGGGTTTATATGATGGAGGACGTGTTAAAGGGCTTTGCCCCAGCTTACCGAAAAGGGCTTTGCCCCAGTTATTAAAAGAGGCTAGGCCTCCAGTTATATGATCAAGCAGCTATGCTACCAGTGGAGAGTTTGGTTGAGTGGGTTGAGTTATTCCCCACATGGAGAGCTTGGTTGGTATGGGTGGAGAGTAGCGGTTGGTGGGTTGAGTAGTCTCCCCAAATGGGCTTGCATACATTCATTGATATTACATGTGATATTGAAATTGGCCTATGGGCCACATCGTTACAGAAAAAGGCTTCGGCCTAGTGACATGAATTATGAAAATGCTTCGGCCCAGTATATGTTGAGACTAAATTGGGGCTTAGGCCCAGTTTGCTAATATTGATTTAGGCTCTGCAAGTGGCTTGTTACACACTGAGTTTCCAAACTCACCCCTTTCTTTAACTTTGCAGGTGAGCCTTAGTTGATGGACTTGGAGCTGGGAGGGATTCAGAGTGGCCACATGGATTGGATTGTTGGATTTTAATTAAGTTAACTATTTCAATTTAATCTTAGCTAGTTTTTATTTTGATCTTGGATTGTAATAAGGGCCTCTTTAATTATTTGTATTTTGGGGCTTTTCTTTACTTATTCAATTTGTTTTAGCTTAAGTATGATATTATTTAAATTGTTTCCTAATCGGTTAGCTCTATGGCACGGTTTTATAAAAGCTACTTGTTTTCAAAATATCTCGATAAGTAGAGAAAAGCTTCCGCAAATTAAATGTTTTCGTAAATAAATATTTCAGATGTTTAAAGTGTGGCAATGGTCGTGTGCATGCCTAGGAGTGGATCCAAGAAGAGCTTGGTACTTAAGCAGTCTATTCGACTCACCTCCTCTTTTCTGGAATCCTACCTGGTGCATAGCTTCCATTCACTTTAAGTCATCACAAAGAAGGTCTAATTTTCCTGTACTTAAACTGTTTTTTAAACTAACATGTTTTCGCAACTACAAAGGTTTTCAAGCTTTCGAAATTTTCAATTAGATTTTACAAAGTTGTTATGTTTTGATTTTTACAATGAAATCACGTTTTGGAACAATAAACAAACATAAAGCTAAGGTTTTATACAAGCTTAATGGTAAGAGTTTTTTTAAAAACATTAAGAAATGTTTTCAATGAAAACACGGTTTTCAAAAAACACTTCAATGTGACACATCAGACTTGGCCGTAACGTCCAGGCTGGGTTTGGGGTGTTACATTTAGTGTTTTCATTGAAAACACTTCTATGTGACACATCAGGCTTGGTCGTAACATCCAGGTTGGGTTTGGGGTGTTATAGTAGTACTCAGCCAATTCCAAAAAGCTTTTAACTTCGGATACATTTCTTGGCAGCTTCCAATCAATAATTGCCAAAATTTTGCTCGGATAATATGATATTAAAAGACAATATGTCCCAAAAATCCAACTTCTCAGAGCCAAAACTCATTTTTATTAAACTTAGCAAATATTTTCTTATCTCTCAAAATCTACAACACAATTCTCAAATGTTCGGCATGCTTGGACTGATCCCAAGAACAAATCAAAATATCATCAATAAACACCATTACAAACTTATCTAAATATAGTCGGAAGATCCGATTCATCAAATCCATAAGAATGGCAGGAGCATTAGTAAGTCCAAATGGCATAACACGGAACTCATAATGTCCGTACCGTGTCCTTAACGCGGTCTTCGACACATTTGACTCTTTAATTGTCAACTCATAGTAGCCAGACCCCAAGTCTATCTTTGAAAACACTAGTGCCCCTTTCAATTGATCAAACAAATTATCGATCATCGGCAATGGATACTTGTTCTTTGTAGTCACTTTGTTGTGCTGTCGATAATCGATACAAAGTCTCATAGATCAGTCTTTCTTCTTTACAAGCAAAATGGTAGCACCCTAGAGAGAAAAACTCGATCTCGCAAATCCCTTATCTGTCAACTATTGCAATTAAGCTGTTAATTCTTCTAATTCAGTCAGAGCCATCCTATATGGACCAATCGATATCAAGGCAGTCCTAGGCACTAAATCAATAGCAAACTCAATCTCTCTGATCGGAGGCAACCCAGGCAACTCTTCTGGAAACACATTTGGATACTCACAAACTACCGGCACTGATTCAAGTTTCAATCCGGACATCTTTGTATTCGAAACATAGGCAGGATAAGCTTCACACCCTTTTCTTCCATACCTCTAAGCTGACATAGACGAAATGGCAACAGATAGTTCACTTGAGTCATCTGTTTCAACTCGAAGAACCTCACCATTTTCACATTTCAATTCAATAATTTCCTGTCTACAGTTTACTTTGGCATCATGCAATGTCAACCAGTCCATACCCAAAATAGCATCAAACTTATCAAATGGCAACAACAGTAAGTCAACCAGAAAATAGTGACCTAGAATTATCAAAGGACAATTCTTGCAAACTTTATCCACTAACACATACTTATTTAAAGGGTTTGACACTTTAATCACAAACTTAGTAGACTCAACAGGCAAATTCATACTAGTATCCAAATTCATACAAATATAAGAATGTGTCAATCCAAGATCACTTAATGCAAAAATAGTAGTATCATAAAGAGAAAATATACGAGTGATTACATCAGGGGATGACGCATCTTCCCGAGCACGGATGGCATAAGTTCTAGCAGGTGCTCTAACTTCCGATCTCACGGCTGAATCATTGGATAAACCTTTGCTACTAGCCCCAATTCCCATATTTCTCACAGGTCTCCCTCTAGCAGCTGTGTTACTCAATCTAGCATTTTGGGAGTTATAATTTTCAATCATTTCAGGGCAATCCTTAATGAAGTGATCTTGGGAGACACATTTAAAACAAGCCCGGTTGATCATTCAACATTCACAGGGATGTTGCCTGCCACAATGTTGGCATTCTAGCTTATCAGATCTCATATTACCAACACTCGCTATGGACGTAGTTCGAGCCTTAGAACCCGAACATTGCTTCTCGCAATCTTTGCTAGGATTCCAAGCTGAAACATTCAAACGAAAGTGCATATCTCTCGACTTCTTAGACAAGGACTGAAAGGACTTACTCATCAGTCCTTTCCTCGAATCTCTAGCGTCGAGCTTAGCTTTTCTCTTTTCATTACTCAACTTTTCAGCTTTGCAAGCTTTTTCTACTAGTACAATAAATTCTTTCAGTTCTAAAATTCCTACAAATAATCTGATATCCTCATTCAGTCAATCTTCGAATCTCTTACACATGATAGCCTCAGTGGAAAAAATTCCTGAGCATACTTGCTAAGCCTAACAAACTCTCGCTCGTATTCAAATACAGTTATACGGCCTTGTTTCAATTCCAAGAACTTTTTACGTTTTTGATCAATAAACTGCTGACTTATATATTTCTTTCGGAATTCCTCTTGGAAGAAATCCCATGTAACCCTTTCTCTAGATACCACTGATACTAAAGTTTTCCACCAATGGTATGCCGAATCCCTCAGAAGACATATAGTACATTTCAAACACTCATTAGGCATACAAGAGAGCTCATCAAATACCCAAATAGTGTTTTCATGCCAAAATTCTGCTCTCTCGGGATCATCATCTATATTAGCCCTAAATTCTTTGGCCCCATACTTACGGATCTTATTAATAAGAGGCATACTCGGTCTTACAATTTCCACACCTTGGGGAGCTATGGGAACCGGTTGACAAAAAAGGAGGGGTGGAGGAGGTTGAGCATTCAGATTCGCCTAAATAAACTCCACGTACCACTTATCCATCATGTAGAGAAAGGCTTCCGCAGCTTCTCCTGCTTGACTAGTTGTCACATGCCTACTATCGGGTGGTGTGGTCCCTTGGGTGGGACCCGGTGCATTACTTTCAATGTTATCAGCTACGGCTTGACCGAGACCCATTTACTATATGAAAACACAATTTAAATTGTTAAAAGTCGTCACACTATCAATATTTATGTATGGCATGTATAGCTAGACTCTCTCATACACCAGGTTAGTCTAAGAATCGATTAAACCATAGCTCCAATACCTCTAAATGTAACACCCCTTACCCACATTCTATGCTGGAACAGGATACGAGGCATTACTGGACTTAAACACGAGAAATTGTAAACAATCGAGCCATAAATTTCCATCCAAATTTAAAACTTTTCCTATTCATTCACATCATCCTTAAAATGAGCCTATGAGGCCCATAACATACTTTGGAAGCAACTCAGGACTAAACTGAGAACTTCCCAAAATTTTACAAACTTATAAAAATTTTCCCTAAACAGGGGCCACACGCCTGTGTGTATATAGGACACGCTCGTGTGGGTAGGTCGTGTGGTCACACACGTCTGAGTCCATACCCCATGTAACTCTCTGTTTATAACGTCATCAGCCAAATGAAACCACACGGTAAAGCCACACGCCCGTGTGCTAGGTCTTGTAACGAATTAAATTCCCATAAAATAGGTGTAGACTTCACACGCCATTGGCACACGCCTGTGTCCAAGGCCGTCCCGTGCACACAGCTGAGACACACGCCCGTATCTCTACCTGTGTGCTATATACTAGGCATTCTATTTCTTGAAATTAAGTCACGGGGGACACATGGCCTGCTCACACGCCTATTGGGTTCCCCGTGTGTCACACACAGCCTAGACACACACCCGTGTGTCTACCCGTGTGGACAATGTATAGGCTATTTACCAAGCCAATTGCTGCCCTAAAACTCATAAACACTTATACCAATTCAAATACACAAATCATAGTATACTTAAGCAACCAAACATCTATAATTATCAACTCAAATCATGCAAGTGCCATATCCATGCAATGCAT
Organism: Gossypium stocksii; assembly: GCA_020496765.1. NCBI lineage: Eukaryota > Viridiplantae > Streptophyta > Magnoliopsida > Malvales > Malvaceae > Gossypium > Gossypium stocksii. The sequence continues at coordinate 32,275,696 of CM035624.1, forward strand.
CACCATATGATTATACTTATAATCAACATTAGCTAATTTCAAATGGCCTTATACAAAATAATCACTTAACCAATATGAGCCAACATCATTAGCACAATCACTATGACACATATACAAATTGACCATGTCCCTATACATGCCATACTTTTAAAATATCAAAAAAAACCCCAAAATAAAGCCTTGATAGTTTGATACGAACTCCAATGATTCTCGATCCCCAAGCTAGCTTGGTGACACTATAAAACAATGGAAAAAAAGAGGGGTAACCTATATAGCTTAGTAAGTTTATATGCAAATAATAAACATCTTAACCATGCAAATTAACATGCAATTCTTAGAGCGAAAGATAAATTACTCATTACTAAATCCACATGGCAATAACACATTCAATCACAGCGTTACCGAAAATTTATCAATTATAGCATTCATACTTATGAATTTCACGTAGACACATGTACCTTATCATCACCCAAACATATATTTCACATCTTTGTAATTCCTATTGAACACTTGAAATATTAACGAATACTCGAAAAGCCTAAACATACGTGCCACATATATGTAGCCAAAGCTACTTCTTATCACATTTCACAGATATGCTCTTATCGAGCTAGTCACGGGTCTACTCACACAAGTTGATGGTCAGGATGTAGCTACTCAATGCTGCTCACACGAGCTTGTAGATGTACAAGATCAGCACCCAGAATTACATAATCACATAATCACACAGCTGCTCGCTCATACCCTATTCTATTCCTAAAGTTCAACCGAGATTTTTCACTCACAGTAACATTGTCGAATACTTTACCGATTATATCCAAAGGGTCAGTTACACAATTCATGCAATATTAAAGCATATAAACATAAATTATCGATGCATTTTTTATATACAAACTTACCTCGATACAAAAATAGTAAATATTGCAATTTAGTCCACAACCCTATTCTTTCTCTAATCTAGGTTAGATACTCGTCTTTGTTGATCTATAAGAACAAATTTAGCTCATTTAATTATCACACTATTCAATTTGGCCCAAAAATCATATTAAGGAAAAATTACATTTTTGCCCCTAACTTTTCACTTATTTACATTTTAGTCCGTAGGTTCGTAAAATGAAATGTATTCATTGTTCTCAAAATCCAAGCCTAAGCAAATCTTATACACACTTATAGGAGCCCATAATTTTCATTTATTCACATATTTCCACACACATTTTACAACTTTTACAAAAATATCCTTTTTGACATTTTTACTGAAAATCACCTAGTAAAGGTCGTTTATCTAACACCAAACTTTCATTTTCTACCATTACACATCAAAATACATGCATGTCACACATGGGTAAATTTTTAAACATGAACCCTACTTCAAAATAATGGTAGAAATGGGTAAATTGGGTGATAACAACTTCAAAAACGTAAAGAGCATTAAAAACGGGCTAGGATGCACTTACAATCAAGCTTGGAAGTTGAAGAAACCGTAGCTATAGCTTCCCTTCTAAAATTTGGCTATATCGTGAAGAAGATGGACAAATTTTAACTTTATTTTCCCTTTTTATTCTTTTATTAACCAAATGACCAAAATGCCCTTTTAACCTTTCTTTGAAATTTTACCCCTCCATGTCTATTTTTGTCCATCATGATATATAATAGCCTAATTACTAAATAAGGACCTCAAACTTACAAAATCTTTTCAATTAAGCACCCAAAGCTTCTAGATCAAATATTTTTCACTTTTTGCAATTTAGTCCTAATAGCCAAATTGGACATTTTATCGATAAAAATTCTAAACAAAATTTTCACATATGCATTTAATCAGTCTATAAACCTTAAAAAATTATCATAATAATTTTTTCTACTTCATATTTATGGTCCTAAAACCACTATTCCATCTTGGCCCTAAATCAAATTGTTACAATTAGGGTTGGGGCGATGAAGGTCAATGAGGTGGGGGAAAAGGGAGAGGGAGGTTGGGGTTGTGCTGGTGGCTGATGCTGGAGGTTTTAGGAAGGGAGAGGTACGATGGTGAATGAGAGATGAAGGGCCTAAAGTGTCTGGGTACAAGGGAAGAAGGTGACTCGAAAGGGTGGTGGCTCGAAGTGAGAGGAAAGGGGGATTTGATTTGGAGGAATGATGCGGAGGTGGGGTGCGATAGAAGAATGGAGATCAGAGGATGAAGAAAAAGGACAAATAAAGGTCGGCAGGTTAAGGATGGTGTGGGGTAAGAGATTGGTGGCAACTAAGGTTGGTTGGTAATAACACAAAGTAAAGGGAAAACTTAGTGTTTTCTTTAAAAAGGGTGACACGGACGTGTAAAGACCCGTGTTGGGCCACACAGTCGTGTCACAAGCTCGTGTGGGTCTTTCTCAGCCCGTGTGCAAATTGAAATGTGAGCCCAGTCTTCACATGGCCTCAAACATGCCTGTATGTCTAGCCTTGTGTGATCTCTTTCGCTTCTCCCACGCTTGTGTGAGAGGCTATGTGGGGCATATGGTCTGACATTTGTCCGTGTGTCCTAGCTGTGTGTCGCACATAGTTGTATCTCTTACCTGTGTAACTCTCTAACTTGAATTAAAATTGAAAGAATTAAAATTGGGCTATGTGATGCATATTTTTCCTGTGTATCTCTTGCTTGTGTTTTAAGATGTTACCTGTAGTGATATCTTCGATGATGGCTCAGAAGTATGTGAGAAAGGGATGTGAAGCTTATCTGGCATATGTTCTGGATAGTAAAGTATTAGAACGAAAACTTGAAACCGTACCTGTGGTTTGTGAATATTCAGATGTATTCCCAGAGGTATTACCAGGTTTACCACCTATTCGAGAAGTAGAGTTCAGTATAGATTTAGTACTTGGAACGACTCTGATTTTGATAGCTCCGTATCATATGGTGCCGACCGAATTAAAAGAATTGAAATCTTAGTTGCAAGAATTGACAGAGAGAGGTTTTGCTCAACCGAGTTTCTTTCCCTGGGGTGCACCGGTATTATTTGTAAAAAATCAAAGACAGAACCATGAGAATGTGCACCGATGATCATCAACTTAATAAAGTTACGATAAAGAATAAATATCTGTTGCCGCAAATTGATGATTTATTCGATCAACTAAAGGGAGCCTTAGTATTTTTGAAGATAGATTTGAGATTCGGCTATTATCAGTTGCGAGTTATAGACTCCGATGTGCCTAAAACTGCTTTCAAAATGAGGTACGAACACTACAAGTTCTTGGTCATGTCGTTTGGGCTCACTAATGCCCCTGTGGTTTTCATGAATTTAATGAACCGAATTTTCTGACAGTACTTAGATCAGTTTGTGGTTGTGTTTATAGATGACATCTTGATTTATTCACGCGAGGAAACTGAGCATGCTGAGCATTTAAGATTGGTGTTACAGATTTTGCGAGACAAACAACTTTACACAAAGTTTAGTAAATGTGAATTTTGGTTGCGTGAAGTTAGCTTTTTGGGACATGTTGTATCCGCATTGGGTATCCGGGTTGATCCGAGCAAAATTTTAGCTATACTTGAATGGAAACCTCTAAGGAATGTTTCGGAAGTTCAGAGCTTTTTGGGACTTGCCAGGTATTATAGACAATTCGTGAAAGGTTTCTCGATGATAGCAACATCGTTAACAAAGTTGCTTCAGAAAGATGTCAAACTCGAGTGGTCAGAAAAATGTCAGAAAAGTTTTGATCAGTTGAAAGCTCTTTTGACCGAAGCTCTAGTGTTAATTCAGCCGGAATCCGGTAAAGAATTTGTGATCTATAGTGATGCCTCTTTGAACGGTTTGGGCTGTGTTTTGAAGCAATAAGGTAGAGTTGTCGTATAAGCTTCGAGACAATTAAAACCTCACGAGAAAAACTATCCGATGCATGATCTCGAGTTAGCTGCCATTATTTTCGCTTTGAAAATTTGGCGTCATTAATTGTTCAGAGAGAAATGTCATGTTTACTCCGATCATAAAAGTCTTAAATATTTGATGACTCAAAAAGACTTGAATTTGAGACAAAGACGGTGGTTAGAATTATTGAAGGGTTACGAGCTTGTCATTGATTATCATCCGGGAAAGGCTAATGTAGTCGTGGCTGCTCTAAGTCGAAAATCTATGTTTACTCTACGAGCTATGCATGTACATTTGTCTATGTCCACTGATGATACGTTAGTAGCGAAATTAAAAGCAAAACCAGTGTTAATAAAATAAATCTGTGAAGCTCAGAAAGTTGATGATGATTTGATTGCTAAACGAGTCCAATGTGATTTGAACGAGGATTCAGAGTTTCAGATTCAGAAATCGATTGTGCATTCTGAGAAATTCAGAGATTATTTTGATGATTTTAAATGAAGCTCATAGTAGTCGAATGTCAATTCATCCTGGTAGCACGAAAATGTACAATGATCTGAAACGTCAATATTGGTGGCACTGTATGAAACGAGACATTTCTGACTTTCTTTCGAAATGTTTGATATGCCAACAAGTGAAAGTGGAACATCAAGTGCCTTCGGGATTGTTCTAGCCGATTATGATACCTGAGTGGAAATGGGATCGTGTCACGATGGATTTTGTATCCGGGTTGCCATTGTCACCAAGCAAGAAAGATACGATCTGGGTTGTGGTTGATAGATTAACAAAGTCGGCACATTTTATTCCCGTTCGTATGGATTATTCACTTGCTAAGTTAGCCAAATTATATGTTTCTCAGATCATAAGATTATATGGAGTACCTACTTCTATTGTGTCAGATAAAGATTCGAGATTCACATCACAGTTTTGGAAGAAATTGCAAGAAGCATTTGGTACCAAGTTGCATTTTAGCACCGTTTTTCATCCCCAGACCGATTGGCAATCCGAGTGAATTATTCAGATACTCGAGGATATGTTGAGATGTTGCATCCTTGAGTTTAGTGGCTCGTGGGAACGATACTTGCCTTTGGTTGAATTCGCATACAATAATAGTTTTCAATCGAGTATCAAGATGGCACCTTACGAGGCTTTATATGGTAGTAAATGTCGTACATCGTTTTTTTGGACCGAGCTCAATGAGAATAAGATTTACAGAGTTGATTTGATTAAAGTAATTTGTGAAAGTCTGAAAGCAACATCAGATCGTCAGAAATCGTATGCAGACTTGAAACGTAAAGAAATAGAGTATCAGATAGGGGATAAAGTATTTTTAAAAGTTTCACCATGGAAAAAGGTACTTAGATTCGGCCGTAAAGGCAAATTGAGCCCAAGATTTATTGGACCGTATGAAATTTCTGAAGAATTGGGCCGGTTGTGTAAAGATTAAATTTGCCACCCGAACTTGAAAAGATTCATAATATTTTTCATGTATCGATGCTTAGACGGTATAGATCCGATCCTTCACATGTGATTAGCCCGTCAGAGATTGAAATTCAGTCTGATTTGAGTTTCGAGGAAGAATCGGTTTGCATTTTGGCTCACGAGGTGAAAGAATTGCAGGATAAGAAAATCTCGTTAGTAAAAGTGTTGTGGCTCATATACGGAGTCGAGGAAGCGACTTGGGAGTTTCAGGACTCAATGAAAGAACGTTACCCTAACCTATTCGCCGGTAAGATTTTCGAGGATGAAAATCCCTAAGGGCGATAGAGTTGTGATAGCCCTATTTCGGCCCTAATCAGAATTGTGGTTTCGAAACCACAAAACCGAGTCAAACAAAATTTCTAATTTTTATTTCTCTGTGTTACGTATGTGTGTGCTTAGATATGCTGAAGTTTGTATTTGAAATTTTGAAATTTGGGTTCTTAATTACTAAGAAAGGGCTAAATTGCATTAAATAAATTATATGTATGCTATCATGAAAATGCTAAAGTGACATGTGTCTTTAATATTAGGGCCTTGAATGGCAAATAAGCCATTGAAGAAATGATGTATGGTAATGGGTGTATGTAAGCATTTTTATATGCGTGATGATATATATATATATTATATGAAATGTTAATTTATTATTAACATAAAATTTGGTGATAAAAACAATGTGTGTCCACGTGTAATGGACGGTTTTAGCCAAGATTATTATATGGTTTTATGTTAAGTGTAAAGGTCATAATTGTAAAACAATTATACCTTATTTTATAACTAAAGAAAAACATGAAAGTGCTCCATTTTTTCTCTTTGTTCATGCCGAAATAGATTAAGAAAGGAAGAAAGAAAAGTAGGAAGCATTTGGTCATTTTGTAGCATAGATTAAAGGTATGTTTGTGTGAATTTTTGCAAATTGTTTATGAAATTAGCATAATTAAAGCATTGTTTAATAAACCCATGGTTTAAATTCTCAAATGGATGAATCTATGTGTATTCGGCAACTTGTTCAAAGTTGTGAAATGGTGCTAAGTATTGGTAGTTAGGCTTAGACGCTAAAAATTGTTATTTGGTTAAATGATTTTTTATAATTGAATGGATTGGCTTGGATAAATTTTTAGATGAAAGGGAAAGGGATTTGCCGTATAGGTGTGTTGTCGAATGTGAAATTTAGTGATGATTTGAGTAATGTTTTTGTTTTAAATTGATATTAAGGAGGGTTGAAATGTGTATTTGTGATTATGTTTAACATTTTGCTTTTGGTAATCTAAAAGGGTATTCGGTCTTAGCTTGTATGCATGAATGATTGGTGTTGAATACTTTAAAGGATACATAGTTATAAGTTGAGTTGGAGGATTGATAAAATTTTTGCTAAGGATAAATTTATGAGCTATGTGTATTCAGTCATTGGGTATATGTGTTAAATTATTGAGGTTTTGATGTTGTTTAATGAAAGATGATTAGGTGAGTATGAATTAGTAAAACTTTGTTATAAGTGGCTAAAATGAGTAGTTGTATTCGGTTAAGGTGGCTTAATGTAAAACTTTTAGCTAAATGCTAGAAAACATGCTTAAATGTTAATCTATACTTGTATATTTACCGAACGACCTCTTAATTAATGAATTGATTATTTGTTTGTAAATTGAGATTATTGAAAGTTTGAATTAGATGATATATAGTAATTGGCTAATGTGTCTATGTGAATTTAGATGTCGACTGTGGACTTAAGAAACTAATCGAGTAATGTTTGTGATTTAAAATAGGGGATGAATTTATTTAATGTATATTAAAATGGCTGATTAAGGCTTATGTTATATATGCCCTAATTCTCGAACAATATACCATATTGCCGAATGAATAATAAAATAGATTAAGTGACTTCGTAAGTTGATTTGTCTTATTTTAGCTCAAGAACAAAGAGAGCTAAATTCAGATAGAGGAAAGGCAAAATTAATCGATTAGCCAATTTGTAATCGTCCGACAACATCTGGGGTAAGTTTTAAGTGATTAAACGTTGAGTACATCCGATTATAATATGATATGATATGTTAATTAAGTAATTCATGTAATGTATGTATATGGCCGAATGGCATAGAAGAGATGATGGTAAGTTGTATCATGTTTATATGGCCAAAACGCAAGTATAAGATGATGGTGAAATTGTGACATGTTTTTGTGATCGAATGTGATAGTGAATGGAAAGAAGTATAAATAATTTGCTTGATACTTAGTAACTAAGTATGGAAATAAGTGAGACACTAATATATGCTAAAACCAAATGGTACTAATCCTTACTATATGTTTGAGCTATGTGGAAATTTGTGATTTATAGTGTTCGGGCCTTTGGCCTAGCAAGCATTAAACTGGTGATTAATTTCGGGCTTTAAGCCTAGCAGGCTTAATGCCGGTGAATACATATTGGACTTAGAGTCTAGCCTAGTGTCGGTGATGAATTCGGGCTTAAGCCTAGCAGGTTTTATACCGGTGAATTGTATCAAATCAGTGAGTTAATTGATTCGAGCAAATGTGGTCAGTATGTAAGTGAAATTGTGTTATCTTATTTTATATGAATACAAATGTATTCGAATATGAAAGTATGTAGAAATGAGATTTTATATTTGATCTTAAATATCAAATTACATGTGATGCTTCGTGAACTTGAATGTTCGGTTATTTATGATGATATTGGAATATAAATATATACATATATTGTACTTGAAATTTCGACTATTTATGTGATGGGAAGAAGGACTGTGCCTAATCGGGTTATACAAGTAAGTATTATAAGCTGAGACAATTATGAATCTGTTTTGTATCTGACCATGTTAATAAGTAGATGATTAAAGGTGATGTTATATGTGCGCACTTATATCCGGCCAAACGTACGTGAAACATGTGAATGATGCTAATTAAATATTTTGTGTATTCGGCTAGTATAGCCCTTGTAAGCTTGTATTAGCTTATCTAGTAATTGTGATACTTGATAATTATATTTCATGATGTGTGTTGTTTAATTACTTAAGACTTACTAAGCTAATTAGCTTACTTCGAGTGTCTTTGTTACTCTGTTTTATAGATCTCGTTTGAAAGCTACGAGCTCAGGGATTCAAGTTCAAAGTCATCCACACTATCGACACTGTGTTTGTACTTTTAAAAGTCTATAATTTTGAAAGATGGCATGTATAGGCTTAACTCTTCATTTTGAAACAAGTGATATTTTGAATATGTACATATTTAAGCCATGCGAAAATGGCTTGCTCATTTCCTAATTATGAATGTATGGTTGAATGAAGTAGTATAAGTTTCAATGGTGATAAATGTATATTATGACTTGATAGTGGTTTGTTTTGTTTCTAAAAGATTCGGTTATGCCATAAATAATTAGTCACCTTTGAAATTTGATAAATACTCATAGGGTAAATTAATGAGATATGTTTACATTGAATGAATTATATTAATAAGTTGGTATATTCGTCTATGAACGATTGTAATAGATTACTATTTGATGATTGATGCATAATTGAATTTATGTCTGCTATGTATCTATGAACTCCTAAAAGTTTTGTTCAGTCAGGTGAGACCTCATAACCCTATTCCGGCGACAGATACGGGTTAGGGGTGTTACAAAAACATTGTCCATTGAAGCATTTAGAACATCGTTGGATACTCAAGATAGCCTACACATAGTGTGCTAAACAATAATTCATCAATTCCTATACATGTACGCTCATACGAGCTATGAATCAGTATGCTTTCACGAGCTGGAAATCGGTAAGCTCATACGAGCTGAGAATTGGTAAGCTCATATGAGCTGCAAATCAGTAAGCTTATACAAGCTGTGGTGTGTCGGTAATATATGGGACCTCAACCAAATCGGTAACCCTAATGACATGTCATTTGTACGTGGCAATTATACAAATTACATACATAAAATTCAATTAAAACATATAAATACTCAATTTAATTACACAAACTTACCTCGACGAGTGTACATAGATACAGAGGCAATTAATTCGAGATTTTCTCTTTGCCTCGATGTAACTCCATACAAGGTCTGACTGGATCAATATGGATAAATTTAACCCAATTCAATATATTTCATATTCAATTTAGTCGAACACCTATTTTTGGAAAAATTACCATTTTTCCCCAATACTTTTAATTTCTTTACAGATTAGTCCCTAGGCTCGAAAAATGAAATTCATGCAATTTTACCCCTGCCCAAGCCTAACTGATTTTTATACATGCTTATAATAGCCCATATATTTCAAAAATTCACAAATTATACCATGTAAAATTTCTATTTTTCAATTTATTCCTTATTTGACATTTTTACCAAAAATCACTTAACAAAATTGTTTATCTATCAACAACTATCCACTTTCTACCATCAAACAACAAAAGAAACCAATATTCATTCATGGCAAAACTTAAGTTCTTAATCAGTTTTAGAAATTAGTCCCCTGAATAGCTAGATTAAGCTATAACAATCCCGAAAACATAAAAAATCATTAAAAATGGGTCAAAAATACATACCACACAAGCTAGGAAATGTTTGTCGATTGTAAAAGCTCTCCAATGGCTTTTCTTGCTCTAATATTCGATTGAAGAAGATGAATGCATGAAGGAAATTTGTTCTTTTTAATTATGAACATTTATTTACTAAATTACAATTATAACCTTTGATAATACTAATATTTTCACAAATGCCAAGCCAACACATTCCACTATCACAATTATGGTCTAATTAAAATATAAGAGTTTCCACTTTAAAGTTCTATAGCTATTTAATACTTTTAGCTACTAAAACTCAACCTTTACACTTTACACGATATAGTCATTTTTATCAAATTAAGCATGTAAACGGTAAAATTTCTCAACGAAATTTTTATACGGTAATAGTATCATGTTGTAAACCATAAAATAATAATAAAATAAAATTTTTGACTTCAAATTTGTGGTCTCAAAACCACTATTCTGATTTCACTGAACAATAAGCTATTCCAGGACTCACACGGCCTAGGACACACCCGTGTGGACTATTTTAGGCTGTGTATCCCTCAAAATTTGAAAAAATTAAGCCCTAGGACTCACATGGCCAAGGAAATGCATGTATGTCCAAGCTGTATGGACCACCTCAGTCCGTGTAACAATCGAATTTTGGAAAAATTTAAGTCCCATGACTCACACAGCTAAGGACACAGCCTGGACCACATGGCCATATTTCTACATCATGTAACTCTGTAACACCCCAAACCCGGCCCAGACGTTATGGCCAAGTCTGGAGAGTCACATCACCTACAAACTAACCATATTTACTAGATACTACGAATAGAGTGAGTTTTGCAAAACATTTATTAAAGTTTAAAGAGAAATTCCCAGTTTATTGGTGATCGTCCTATCCACTACCAGTTATTAAGAAATATACTATACAATTTAACTTTGTTACTCAATTGAATCGTGTGACTGATTTTGAAACGTTTGATTAATTTTGAGAAAACCTCGCGCAGCCATATTCAAAATATTTAAGGTATAGTAAGAATAAGTAATTAAAAACCCAAAGTAAAAATAATTAGAGCGGCCTTATTACAAACCCAAATTAAAAACAGAACGATTGAAATAAGTAATAAAATAAATAATTTAATTAAACCATAAAGCAGTCTTCGTGGCCACTCTGAATCCCTCCCAGCTCCAAGTGCACCAATCAAGGGTCACCTGCATGGATGGAGAAAAAAGGGTGAGTTTGGAAACTCAGTGTGTAAAGAAACCCATCCAAAGCCCAAATCAGTTCAGGCCCACTGGGCCTAAGCCCTATCCAGTCTCAGTAGTAACTGGGCAGAAGCCCTATCCAGAATCAGTAAACTGGGTCGAAGCCCTATTCAGTCAACAGTATGGCCCGTAGGCCCATTACAGTAACAGATCAGTGATAATGCATGTATGCAAAGCCCAAAGCCCATCCTAAGTCCATCCGCTACACTCCAGCCATACCAACCATAAACACTCCATGTGGGGAAAGTAACTCAACCCACCCAGCCGCTACACTCCACAGTCGCAGCATAGCTGCTCAAATAATGTGGCCAAGCCACTAACAGTAATACGGGCAAAGCCCTTTTTTAGTAAACAGTACGAGGCAAAGCCTCTTTCAGTAATCAGTACGAGGCAAAGCCTCTTTCAGTAAACAGTATGGGCAAAGCCCTTTTCAGTATTCAGTACGAGGCAAAGCCTCTTTCAGTAATCGTGGCAATACCACTTGCACTTCCTCCATCAATAATCCCAAATCCCTAGCAACAGATAATCATGATATGGCATACAGTAAACAGGAACAGTAAATCATGCATTTCAGTCAAATTTAGCCCTAGGGGTATAATAGTCATTTTACATCTAGGGGTAAAACTGTAATTTCTCACCTTTAGAGGGTATTTTAGTAATTATTCCAATTTTTAGAATTTTATGCATATTTTAATCCCTAATAGTCCAACATTCATGTTAGTAGTTAATTTAGCCCATTTTAGCAGTTTTTAGCTATTGGGCCCTAAAACCCCTAATGAGCCCTACAATGTCTAATAGCTACTTTAGCCCATTAGTCCAAATTTTATGATCGGTTCACCAGTTTTAATAGTTTTTGACCTATAGTCTACCAAAACACACTTATCGCCTATTTTTACCCATATGGGCCCATAAGCCCATTAGGCCCACATTCGGCCCATAGAGGCCTAAACTTACCGAAGTGAACGAAATTGCGCACTCACCAACCTTATCGATTTTGATTACAGATCTATCGCTTCCAATCGACCCACGAGCATTCGCACGCTCGCAAGCCCACGAAATGCCAGAATTTTAACATTTCGACTTTTCAGCTTTCGCCAATTTAGACTACAGAAGGGTGTTCGATACACACCTGATTTGCGCCAAACGCTACCACAATCTCCTACAGAGTGTCCTACAATCGGTTACTACATTATTAGATTACAAATAAAAAATAACCAACATAAACACCTCTTACCACATTTGGCCATAACAGGGTATCTTTAACCACTTACCCTTGTCAATTTTAACTACTAGATCTAGATCTAGTTTGCTTCCATGTCTCTAGCTTTATTCCTCCTTACTTAAATCACCTTTCCTTGCAAACTAGAATGCCTAAACTGATTGGAATGACTAGCCTTACCAATCACCACAATCGACAGCCTCCCTAAAGAGTTTAGGGATTTCAACTTTTCTTAAATCTCGAAATAAAGAATGGAATAGAGATTTGAGTAGTTACCGAAGTTTCACTTAATCAGAATGCTTTTAATCCTTTTTCTAATCCTGATCCAACATAGATCACTCCTCAACCATGAGCAAAGAGTGAATCCAAACGATTTCAGCTTTTGGATCTATCCTAGAGCGTCTATTTCAGTTTTTAAGAAGAATAGTTAAAAAGGAGTTCACATGTGCAAAATCTAATCGACAAAGAATGAAATAAGAGATTAGAGGTTCGACTTTGAAAGAAGAGATGAAAGAAGAAGAATAAATTGTGTAAAGAAAAGTGAAGGTGGTAGGCAAACAATCTTAAGAAGAAAAGGTTGTTTCAATAGAATTTGGCTTTGAGAAGAAAAAAAAATAGAAAAGAGAGAGTTGATTCAGCTTTGGGTGAAAAATAGAAAAGAAGATGAGCAAAAGAAAATAGATAAAATAAAATAAAAAAATAAAAACCCGATTGAAAGGAAAAGCACAATCGGCTAAGAACCATCCCAATTTAATCCCGTGCTTATCCTTATTTTTTTTAACCAATAGCATAGTTTGAATTTCATTCAAACTCCTACACCATCAGCAGCAGTCCACCACTTGGCCGACTCCACCTGCTGTTAGGGAGAGTTTCGGTCCACTTGAAATACTCTCCCCTCACGTGCAGTAAAAACAAAGCTCTTCGTGCGCACAGCAGCTCAAACCTGGGACCTCTAGGCACCCACACCCGTTGCTGGCCACTGCGACGCGACCTTGCTTTCAATATATTACGGTCGCATTTAATTTTAAGGCTTACCCGCTGAAGCCTCTGCTGTTTAAAAATAAAACTAAAATTTTGCCTGCACCTAGACTCGAACTCGTGTCCCCTCAGCGTTCCTAGCGCGCTACTAGCACTGCACCACAGGTGCTCTTGTGGTATAATCGGTTAACCACTTCTTTTAAGGCCTATTTAGTCGCACTCCTGATTACTAAAAAAAACCCACATTTGCGCATGCTGGGAGTCGAACCTGGTTCCCCTTCCTGCTTCCTAGCGTGCTTAGCCACTAGGCCAGGTACTTGCTTGTGCCTAAGCCTAGCCCAACTTAAATATAAGCCCTATTGCCCAGATTCCCCTAAAGAAGCAAAAATTAAAATTTTGCTAAAGCTCTAGGCCGAGCCCAAGACTTTTCCCACACTATAAGTCCCTCTTAATTTATTTAATTACTAAACTAGACACCAATCTTAATAATAATTTTTTTATAACAATAATATTTAAAACTTCTAAATTATTCAGGTCATCTTCTATCCGAACCCAGACTTAAGGCCCAATTTTTCTAGGCCCAAATTCAGGGTATTACAAACTCTCTGTCAATTGCTTCATTATGCACATGGTGTAGGACACACCTGTGTGTCTAGGCCATGTGGGTTCAAATGAAATTTTTTTATTCTAATATTTTAAATTAGCATGCAATGGAATTAAAAGAATTAGCAAAAGTTAAACACTAGGGTTGTCTCCCGAGAAGCGCTTATTTGTTGTCTAAACTCCACTTACCTTGTATTCACATGATTACAGTGGTTCGCTGAGTTGAAGCTCCTTTCTCTCATTTCTAAAATTGTCACCACTAGAAAATTTGAGTCCATGTCTTTTTACCTTGAATGTGCCATATACCGGATGTGTTACCTCTATCATGCCATACGGGAACACGGTTTGTACCACGAATGGACCTGACCATCTTGATTTTAGCTTTCCCGAAAGCAATTTGATCTTTGAATTGTATAAAATGACACAATCCCTAACTGTGAATTCTTTGGGCTACTCTAAACGAGCATCATGGTGTCACTTTATCACTTCCTTATATAGTCTCGAGTTCTCATAAGCATTAGCTTGCCACTTGTCTAACTTATTTACCTGCAACAATCTCTTCTCACCTGCAAGTTTAAGGTTGTAGTTTAGAAATTTTATTACCCAGAATGCTTTGTGTTTGAGTAGAAGTGGTAAATGACAACTCTTTCCATATACAAGTCTATAAGGAGATGTTCCTATGGTTGTTTTATATGCAGCCCTATAAGCTCATAAAGTATCATCCACTCTTAAAGCCTAATCCTTTCTATTTGACTCTACAGTTTTTTTCTAGGATGCGTTTGAGTTATTGATTTGTAACTTTATATTGACCACTAGTTTGAGGGTCACATCGGGTAGTTGTTCTATGATGCACCCCATACTTCTTAATGATCTTATCAAATCAAGCGTTACAAAAATATGTACCCTTATCACTAATAATCAATCTAGGTGTTCCAAACTGAGAGAAAAGCTTCTTAAGAAATCAAATTACCACTCTAGCATTACTAGTAGGCAAAGCTTGAGCTTCTACCCATTTTGACATATAATCAATCACTACTAATATGTATTTTTTACCAAAAGAGCTGGGAAATGGTCCTATGAAATCAATGCCCCAGATGTAAAAAATTTCACATGAAAACCTATAAGTTTGAGGCATTTCATCATGTTTAGAAATATTACATGTTCTCTAGCATCTAGCGCAAGAAGCAATATACCTATTAGCGTCCTTAAATAGTGTGGGCCAATAAAAACCTAATTTAAGTGTTTTATGTGTTGTCCTAATCCCACTAAAATGTCCTCCTATCAGCCTTGAGTGGCAGTGTTCCAAGATTTTATTCGCTTCTAATTTTGAATCACACCTTCGAATTATTTGATATTCACATACACAAAAAAGAAAAGGATCCTCCCAAAAATAATTTTTCATGTCGGCAAAGAATCACTTCTTTTGATGATGCGTCAACCGTTTTGGTAGGATATTAGTAGCCAAGTAAGTTGCAATATCCACAAACCAAAGGACTTCATAATATGTTATAATCAAGAGTTGTTCCTCAGGAAACGAGTTATTTATCACATTCTCATAAAGCTCCTTGAGATAGGGATTCTCTAGTCTTGAAAGGTAATCTGCTTCAAGATTTTCAGCTTCCTTATCTTGGATTTAAATCAAATTCCTGCAATAATAAAATCCATCTTATAAGTCGAGGTTTTGCATCTGATTTAGTTAGAAGGTAGTGAAGAGCGCAACGGTCAGTGTAAATAATAACTTTAGACAATATTAAATATGGTCTAAATTTATCGAATGCAAAAACCACAGCTAGCAATTTTTTTTTGAAGTAGTGTAATTTTCTTGTGCACTTGTCAAAGTCTTCCTAGTATAATAAATCGGTTGAAAATGCTTGTCTCTTCACTGTCCAAAAACTGTACCTAATGCAAAATCGCTTACGTCACACACTAGTTTAAAGGGTGAATTCCAATCAAGTGCAACCACAATCGGGGCATTAATTAATTTTTTCCTTTAGAGTATTAAATGCTTCTAAGCATTCCTGACTAAAATTGAATGGCACATCTTTTTCTAGTAAATTAGTTAAAGGCTTAGCTATTTTAGAAATATCTTTGATAAACCTTCTATAGAACCTAGCATGTCCTAAAAACCTTCAAACTGCAATACCCTAATTTTCAGGATTTTTCCGAGTTTATTGTGATTTTGGTGAAATCATGAATTTTTCATGTTGTGATTGTTTAATTTGTGTTTAATAGGTTAGTGGGTCTTTAGGAGGCCCAAACTCAGGTTAAAATCTGGTAAAATTATCAAAGTATGGATTTTTTGTGAAAGGGGAACTTGGTAAAATAGACCTTTAAGAAAAACATAGTAAAATTTGTCACAAATAGAGCTTTAGCATGGTGGCAAGTGGCACCACTAACCTCCTAAAAAAGTGGAGCCTAGGAGGTATTGAAGGTCCAGGGTTCAAGTCAAAAGGTAAGCTTATGGCACTTGTTTTTTTTTACGTGCATGAGTGGTCAAGTGGTAGCATTCAAGTGAAACACTACCATAGAGAATTTGAGTTGCTCATGAGAGTAGGTCAAGGAGAGATTTTAGGGGAATTCGAATTGGAGAAGCAGTGGCCAGCCAAGGGACTCTGTATAGTACAATTTCGGCATTCAACCCTAGGCTTAGCATATTCGACATTTGAGTTTTAGTGTGTCGATTTCTCTAGGTAAGTGAATTTTTTTCTGCCGGTTCAGTATAGCACATTAGGTTTTCTTTTTGTCATCCTTTTTGCCTCATCCTTTTCTCCCTTTCTGTCTCAAATAGCCGAAACTTACCCCAAAGAGCCCCCTATTACCGATTTCTCCTTCTAGTCAAATTCACCACTCCTTTCTCTTCTTTTTCTCTGATCATCTTCTTCTTATTCTCTTCATAATTTTGAGCCGATTCCATCCCATCACCCCTTTTCTTCAAGCCGAATCCATTTACTCCCTCCTTTTTCTTTCAAATCTCTGTCGACAACCATTAGAAGCTGAAACTCCCAATTGCCAACTACTCTTTTTGCCAAAATCATCTCTTTCTTCTCTTGAAATGTTCAACAAGCCGAATCCCACATCATCTATTTCTGTTGCTATCAATTCCCTGCCCTATTCCTCTGTTGTGTCGACAAGAGCATCTAAGTATAGATCTAATAGCAGAAAGTGTGGTGATCCTCTCTAGTTGCGTTTGAGGTTAGGCCGACAGTAGATCTGAGATAGAAAGGTGATTGGTAAGCAGTTAGGTCACTTGGTAAGTAATGAAACCTCTATTCAATTATTCTTGGAATTTTGGAAAGTTGAATACCTTCCTAACCCATTAGGGGAGGCTGTCGACTTGATTTAAGAAGTAATCCCGATGTTGTTTTGGTTCTTTTATGTTTGTACGTGAATGACGTGATCAAACAAGGCGTGGTTGGAGTTAAGATCGTCAAGATAGTAAGATCTAGATCTGGTGGATCTGAATCGATAGTTTTTGATTCGATTTAAGTAGTAACATGATCTAATCTATTAAGTGATTGTTTGTAGGAGAAAGCACATAGGAGATCTCGCTGGTAGTATCGTAAAACAGGTGTGTGTATCGAACACCCTTTCATGGCTCAATTCAACAAAAGCTAAAAAGCTGAAATGCCGAAATTCTAGCATTTCTTGGGCTTGTGAGTGTGCAAGCGCTCGTGGGTTATTTGGGAATGTGGAGATTTGGTAGTCGGTATTGGTAAGACGAACTTATTTTGTTATAGAACTTATTTTTTCCTTTCTTTGTTATACTAAATATGACTATGCGAGCTTTTAAAACTTAACCCAATGTTTTCAAAATCAATTACACAACTCGATTTATTAACCAAGTTAATGATAAAAAGCAAATCTTTTAATAAGGTGGTAGAAACTAGAACGAACCTCATACAAAACCAGGAATTTCTCTTCAAACCATAAAGATCTTTTTCAAAAGCTCACCCTAAACTTAGTAAATAGGCAACGTGGATTAGGTCTAGATGATGTGACGCATCGGATCTGGCCATAACATCTGGGCCAGGTTTGGGGTGTTACATTTAGTGATATCAGAGCCCGGTTGCAACCACTCGGCTGTGGATCGGGTTCAAAAAGGTTTTCAAAATTCTTAAGCCCAAGAAGGGTATTTGTGGAAAATAAAATTTTCTGAAAAATCTAGAAAAAAGAAAACTCTTTTTAAACTTCCTTCTTCAAAATACATATGTCTTAAAAAGTTTGATTTTGAAAATTTTTTTCAAGTTTTCTGAAATCGGATAACTGAAAAAGTGGCACACTGGATCCCCGGCACCAAGTTTGTAAGTATTTCTGCTTTATACTCTGTACTGCACTAAAACAATACTATTGATAGAACTGAGCCTTTGACGTGATACTGTAGATCAGGTAGTATTGAGACTACAAGACTGAGACTGTAGGGAAAACTAAACCCTAGAAGACTGAGACAGTAGCCAAACTATGAATTACGTGAAAACAAACACTGAAACTTTATCTATACATAAAACATTCTGTAATAAATAACTGAAACATTAAACTAATGTCATAAAATTTGCAAACAGATAAATCGATATGAGTACAAGAACTGCTCGTGGACGAGGTCGTGGACAAGGCCGTGGACGAGACCAAGGTAGTATGCAAGCTGGATCTTCGTCTTCTGGACATATGCCAGCTGAGGAAGCGCAAGCTCCGCTAGCGACAGAGACTGGATCATATGATAAGGCTGCAGGGGACGATGCTCTGTCCCAAGCCATGCTAAAGGTATTAGAGAGGGTCGTTAGGGCGAGCACTGGAACCGTTAATAGAGGGTCCATTTCTGAATGACTCCGGGCTAACGGAGCTGAGGTTTGCAAGGGTATATCTGGAGTAGCCCGAACGGGGCTAAGTATTGGCTGGAAGCCACTGAGCGAATTATGGATGACCTGGATTGCTCAGTGGAGCAAAAGTTAAAAGGAGCAATGTCGTTGTTGCGTGACGAAGCATATCAGCTGAGTGGGTAACCTGGGAACTGTTCAAGTCAGCCTTTAAGGGAAAATATGTTAGAGCTAGCTACGTGGATGTGCGCAGGAAAGAATTCTTGAATCTGACCCAGGGCAATAAGTCCGTTGATACAGAATACGAGCGCAGTGTTCATTTCGAGGATGGCATCCAAGATGAGTTGATAGTACTGATTGCTCCGCAGAGGGAGCGCAATTTTGCTGCACTGGTAGAAAAGGCTAATATAGCTGAGGATGTGAAGCGAGCAGAACGACAGAACCGCGATAGGGATCGCAACCGATTCAAGAGAGATTCTGGACCATCAGGGGCTGTAAACCGAAATTTTAAGAGAGCTAGGGTGGAGGAACCAGTTCGAGCTGTGCCGGTAAATACTGTTAGACCACAGGCTTGTGGGGACTATGGTAGGGTACATCTGGGTGAATGTTGGAAATGTATTGGAGCTTGTTTTAGATGCGAGTCCAAGGAGCACCAAGTTAAGGACTGTCCACAAAGGCCAGCCCAGACTTGAGCTGGTGATTAGAGGGTTGTTCAGCCAGTGCGAGGAGGACCACCACCGTTAAGGGGCCGTGGTCATGGTAGAGGAGGCAACGAAAATGGATGTGGTCGAGGAGCACCTGGCAGGGGTGCTGGTAATGCTGAGGCTCATCAGCCAGCCTTGGTGTATGCTGCTCATCGTCGAGAGGAGGGTGATGCACCTGACGTCATAACTGGTATGTTCTTGATTTCTAGCATACCATATACTGCTCTGATTGATATGGGTTCGACACATTTGTATGTTGCATGTGAGATTTCTGGGTCGTTGGGTGTGCACTCTGAGGGAACTATGAGTGGGGTAACTGTAATTAGTCCATTGGGTCACTTGGTTAAGGGAGATAAACTCTTTAGGGAGGTTCCTTTAGAGACTCATGGTTGAATCTTTCCTGGAGACTTAATGGAGTTACCCTTTGGAGAATTCAACTTGATTTTGGGCATGGACTGGTTGACTAAGCACAAGGCGACTCTGGATTGTGCGGCCAAGAGAATGATGTTGAGAACAACTGAGGGTGAGGAGGTAATGGTCATTGGGAAGAGAAGGGACTACTTGTCAAATGTGGTCTCGGCTTTGAGGGCTGAGAACGGATTCGCAAAGGTTGCGAGGCATACTTGGCATTGGTGAGCCAAACTGAGACTGATGGTATAACAGTGGAGACAGTTAGAATCGTTAATGAGTTTCAAGATGTTTTTCCAAAGGAGCTTCTTAGATTACCTCCAAACCGAGAAGTTGAATTTCGGATTGATTTGCTACCTAGAACAGTTCTAGTGTCCATCGCGCCTTATAGGATGGCACCAAAGGAGCTAGTGGAACTAAAAGTGCAGATTCAAGAGTTGTTAGATAGGGGCTTCATTCGACTGAGTGTCTCTCCATGGAGAGCACCGGTCTTGTTTGTGAAAAAGAAGGATGGGACGATGCGTATGTGCATCGATTATCTCCAGTTGAACAAACTAACGATAAAGAATAAGTATCCTCTATCGAGAATCGACGATCTGTTTGACCAGCTTAGAGGAGTTCCAAGATTGATCTTCGATCTGGATATCATCAGCTAAGGGTAAAGGAGGTGGATATTCATAAGACGGCATTTAGAACTCGGTATGTTCATTACGAGTTTTTGGTTATGCCATTTGGATTGACGAATGCACCTACAGCTTTTATGGACTTAATGAATCGAGTGTTCCAGTGATACTTGGACCGATTCGTGGTCATCTTTATTGACGATATATTGGTGTATTCGAAAACTAAGGAGAAGCATGATGAGCATCCGTATTGTCTTGCAAGTGTTGAGAGAAAAGCAACTGTATGCGAAATTCAGTAAGTGTGAGTTCTGGTTCCAAGAAGTGACTTTTCTGGGTCATGTTGTTTCAGCTGAGGGGATTAGAGTAGATCCTCAAAAAATTGAGGTAGTTCTGGACTAGAAGCCGCCAAGGTCAGCATTGGAATTCTGAAGTTTTCTAGGACTGGCAGGTTACTACTAAAGATTTATAGAGGGGTTTTCTCTAATCGCAGCACTGCTGACAAAACTGTTAAGGAAGGGAGTAGTGTTTGTATGGGCTAAGAGGCAACAAGAAGCTTTTGACAAGCTAAAAAAGGTGTTGACGGATGCACCAGTGGTAATTCAGCCAGAGTTTGGGAAGGATTTCACTGTGTACAGTGATGCTTCGCATGTGGGGTTAGGTTTTGTATTGATGCAAGAGGGTAAGGTGGTTGCTTATGCTTCGCAATAGCTTAAGCCTCACGAAGCATATTACCCTACGCATGATTTGGAGTTGGCAACGGTGGTCTTTGCATTGAAAATCTGAAGACATTACCTATATGGGGAAACGTGTATTATATACACTGATCATAAAAGTCTCAAGTATTTGTTGACTCAAAAAGAGTTGAATCTTAGGCAACAAAGATGGATAGAGTTGCTTAAAGATTACGACTGTTCGATTAAGTACCACCCAGGCAAGGCTAACGTAGTGGCTGATGCACTAAGCCGAAGGACTGTTGCTGAGTTAAGGGCTATGTTTGCTCGTTTAAGTTTGTATGACGATGGGAGTTTGTTAGCGGAATTGCAAGTGAGACCCACTTGGACTGAGCAGATTAGAAAGAAGCAATTAAAGGATGAATCATTGGTTCCTCAATTTTAGCAAGTCAAGGATGGTAAGAGTGAGGACTTTGGACTAAATACTGATGGGGTTCTCTGTTTCCGTGGAAGAGTTTGCATTTCGAAGGATTCTGATTTGAGGCTAATGATTTTGAAAGAGGCTCATGGTGGACCTTGTGCCATGCATCCTGGAGGAAATAAGTTGTATCGAGACTTGCGCGAGGTGTACCGGTGGCCTGGACTTAAGCGAGAAGTGACTGAATTCATGGGAAAATGTCTGACATGCCAGCAAGTAAAAGCTGAGCACTAGTTGCCTTCTGGACTATTGCAGCCAGTTAAAATTCAACAATGGAAGTGGGAAAAAGTAACTATGGATTTTGTGAGTGGATTACCTTTGACACCCTCGAAGAAAGACTCTGTTTGGGTAATTGTGGATAGATTGACGAAGTCTGCTCATTTCATACCGGTTAGAACTGATTACTCACTTCAGAAGTTGGCCAAGTTGTACGTGGCAGAGATAGTGCGTTTACATGGTGTGCCAGTTTCGATAATTTCTGATCGAGATCCTAAATTTACATCTCGATTCTGGAAAAAATTGCATGAGGCGTTGGGTACACGATTGGATTTTAGTACTACATTTCACCCTCATACAGATGGATAATTGGAAAGGGTTATTCAAGTTCTGGAAGATATGCTAAGAGGATCTGTTATTGACTTTTGCAGAAGTTGGGAGGACTATCTACCATAGGCAGCGTTTGCATACAACAACAGTTATCAAGCATGTATTCAGATGGCTCCATATGAGGCACTTTATGGGCAAAGGTACCGTATGCCTACGTGTTGGACAGAGTTAGGGGAGCGCCAAGTTCTTGGACTAGAGTTGGTGGCAGACACTAAAAGCAAGGTTAAGCTGATTAGAGACAGGTTAAAGAAGGCATCTGATAGGCAGAAGTCATATGCTTAGTAAGTTTTAAGCAATAAAATCATTAAAATAAATCAAAGCATAGTAATCTTAAAGCTTGTCATCTCCTCTTTGGCTGAATGTAACCATGACTAAATATACTACCTTTGTTCATTTCATATCATTTCAATTTTCCTTACACACACATTCATATCACATAGATAATTTCTTTTTATCCAACAAGCTTCATTATTTGGCCGAATACATTCAATTCAATTACAATGCTAAATTATTACGTAAACGCATTTTCACATATACATGTTACTTCACATATCAACCACATATACTCACATGCTCAGAGCCAATCTTGTCCTAATACCACTTTATTTGAAATTCATATATCATAAGTAGGTCATAGACTTTCATGTAATCTCGAACAATGTCAAAAGCATCACTATCCAAATGTGTATTCATAATCTAAAATGAATCAAATTCACAAATGAGTATGAGGTACGTACCTGACTAATTTAAGGTAGTGAGCACATATGTTGGGATTATTACGACATAAATCGTATAATTCTCGCACGAATGCCTGCGGGATTTTTTAACCTGGATATAACACCGACACAAGGGCCCTTCGAGACTTAGCCCAGATATAACACTGGCACAAACGCCCTTCGGGACTTAGCCCGGATATAACACTGGCATAAACGCCCTTCAGGACTTAGCCCGGATATAACACTGAATCTTTATGCACATTTATAGATCAAGTATACACTTCACAATTTTATATCACATTGGAATTTCATTTGCTTCATTCGCACACAAGCACATAATATATAACTTTCATTTAACAATCGTTCTATATGCACACAAGGATCACATATCCACATAATTTTCCTATCTTATTTTCTAGTGATCATTCGGCTATAGGCTTTATACACAATTGTCTCATAAACAAATTTAGATAAAGTAAGGTCAATGAGCCATAATTCATATATCATACACTTCTAACATGCCATTCTAACTTTTTATGCTAAACTTAATTACTTAAAACTTACCTTTATAAATTGTTAAACGATTGAAAGCGGCTATCCAAGTACTTTAGCTTTTCCCTTATCCGTATTCGGAGTCCCTTGCTCTTGAGCTTAAAATATAAACAAAGTTCACTTATCAAAATTCTATCATATTTACTTATAATCGAATGTTCCCTTAAGTTCAATAAGATACATACACAAAACATATATATTTATTATTATCACATAAATTTCTATTCGGTCGAATGTTCAATTATAGATTAAAAATTCACATCTTGATTTCCAACCTTAACTAGACATTTTACAAGCATATAAACTAGTATCAATTTCTTCTTCTTGACTACCGAAAATATGATACCAAATTTAATTACAATTGTGTATATATATATATATCAAAACCTTATTAATAACTAAATAAAATATAAACATCACTTAATTATCACCAATTTCATATTCGGTAAACCCTTAAAGTAACTTAACCATTTATAACTTATCTTCCATGGTACATTCGGCCTTAACAAAATGTCCCTTACAAGATCATATTAACTAATTCACGAACCGTTTAAAACATCTACTTCATAATGCTTTATTATTCAATCAAATTAACAAATTAAATTAAATTTCTAATACCAACTTCACAATCGATAAAACTCATTTATATACTAAAATTCTTAGTTTTCAATGCCAATACATCCAAGCATCATTCGGCACCTCATTTTCATCATTTTTTTTTATCAATTCACTAATTTCAATTACTCTCAAAATCTAAATATACATTTGGTATAATACACACATACATAGTCATGAGAATCAATTTCTTTATAGCAAATCAAAACTACCAATATGCAAATTAACTAACTCAACTTCCCTTATTCATCTTTGCTCAAAGAAATATAAAACAAAACAACCAATTCATACAAATTTCTAGCATGGCCGAATGTACTTAGTACTATATTTTTTTGAAAAAATTTGACATGGGCCATGAGTAGAACTCTTCAAGTAACTCAAATCATACAAAAATTTCCAAGAAGAAACATTACCATACCTTAATTAGGCTAATCAAGGTAACCGAATACTTGTTCTTCCATTCCCTTATTTTCCTTTCAATTTTTTGCTAAGTAGTGAAAAGATGAACCAATTTTCTTTTTCTTTCCTTATCATTCTTTTTCTTATTTGTTTAATTCAAAAATTATTATTTTAACACATAAAATATTAAAGGAAAAATACACTTAGTGCTATCCATCCTTTCATGGCCGGCCACTACTTCAAAAAAGGGGAATTTGACATGCAAATCCCCTTTTTTTGAAGCATGCAAGATTCAATCCTTTAACATCTATCTTTCATACTTTAAAAAATTTCACATATAAGTCCTCTTTGATTAATTTCACACTCATATGATCAATTTCAAACATAAAATTTTCTTACACATTAATTCACATATAAAGAACATAAAATATATAATTTAATTATTTTTAAACCTTGGTTTTGTGGTCCCGAAACCACATTTCGACTAGGGTCAATTTATGGCTGTCACATTTTTTGCCTTATCATTTTCTCCTTTTCTGTCTCTAACAGCCAAAACTTACCCCAAAGAGCCCCCTATTGCTGATTTCTCCTTCTAGCCAAATTCACCACTCCTTTATCTTCTTTTTCTCTAATCATCTTCTTCTTCTCTTCGTAATTTTGAGCGATTCCATTCCATCACCCCTTTTCTTCAAGCTGAACCCATTTACTCCCTCTTTTTTCTTTCAAATCTCTGTCGACAACCATTAGAAGCTGAAACTCCCCATTGCCGACTACTCCTTTTGCCGAAATCATCTCTTTCTTCTCTTGAAATGTTCAACAAGCCGAATCCCTCATCATCTATTTCTGTTGCTATCGATTCACTGCCCTATTCCTCTGTTGTGTCGACAAGAGTATCTAAGTATAGATCTAATAGCCGAAAGCGTGGTGATCCTCTCTAGTTGTGTTTGAGGTTAGGCCGACAGTAGATCTGAGATAGAAAGGTGATTGGTAAGTAGTTAGGTCACTTGGTAAGTAATAAAACCTCTATTCAATTCTTCTTGGAATTTTGGAAAGCTAAATAACCTCCTAACCCGTTAGGGAGGCTGTCGACTTGATTTAAGAAGTAATCCCGATGTTGTTTTGGTTTTTTGTGTTAGTACGCGAAGGAGGTGATCAAACAAGATGTGGTTGGAGTTAAGATCGTCAAGATAGCAAGATCTGGATCTAGTGGATCTAAATCGACAGAGCTAAGAGCGTTAGGGCCATTATGAGTGTCGACTGAATATGTATGTTAGGTTGTTGGTAAGTTTTCGATTTAGTTTAAGTAGTAACATGATCTAATCTATTAAGTGTTCGTTTGTAGGAGAAAGCACGTAGGAGATCTCGCCTGTAGTATCGCAAAACAGGTGCGTGTATCGAACACCCTTTCATGGTTCAATTCGGCAAAAGCTGAAAAGTTGAAATGCCGAAATTCTGGCATTTCGTGGGCTTGCGAGTGTGCGAGCGCTCGTGGGTTATTTGGAAATGTGGAGATTTGGTAATCGGTATTGGTAAGATGAACAAGTGTACAATTTCGTGCACTTCGGTATGTTGGGCCTCGGTGGGCCGAATGCGGGGCTAATGGGCTTTCGAGCCCATATGGGTAAAGATGGGCGTTAATGGTATTCTGATAAACGGTAGGGTCAGAACTGCTAAAACTGGTAACTAAGTATTAAACTTGGGCTAAATAGGCTTACGTAGCCAACAGACACTGTAGGGCCTATTAGGGGTTTTAGGGCCCAAAGGCTAAAACTGTTAAACTAAGTAAAATGGACTACTGTAACGAAAAATAAATTAGTATTGACTGTAATGTACACGAAATCCCTAAAAATTGATTAAATTACTGAAATACCCTAATAGGTGAAAAATTACTGTTTTACCCCTAGGTGTAAAAAGACTGTTATACCCCTAGGGCAAAATCCTACTAAAATGCATGACTGTCTGTTTCTGATACTGTATGCCATGTTATATATATCTATTGCATGGGTTGGGCTATTGATGGAGGATGTGTGAGTGGCGTTGCCACGTTTACTGAAAATGGGCTTTGCCTCGTCATATTATTAGTGGCTTAGCCACGTTATCTGAGCAGCCATGCTGTGACTGTGCTGTGTGGGCTGGGTGGGTCGAGTTATTCCCCACATGGTGTGTTCGTTGGTACAAGTGGTGTGTAGTGGTTGGGTGGGTTGAGTAGTCTCCCCACATATTATGGGCTTGCATTCATACTTGATTATCTGTTCTGTTTCTGTATTGGGCCTATGGGCCGCACTGTTATCTATACTGTAACTGAGAAGGGCTTCGGCCCAAATTATCGAATTTGAATAGGGCTTCGGCCTAGTAACTGAGCACTGAATAGGGCTTCGGCCCAGTTGATACTGTGATTGGTTAGGGCTCGAGCCGAATGGGCTTGAGCTGACTTGGGCTTCAGATGGGTTTTCTGCACACATTGAGTTTTCCAAACTCACTCCTCTTCTTCCATCCTTGCAGGTGGGCCCTAGTTCGTGGACTTGGAGCTCGACAGGATTCAGGGTGGCCACGAAGACTGTGTTTTGGTTTGAGCTTAATATTTATTTATTTTTACTTGTTTTACTTTCTATTTTTGGGGTTGTAATGAGGCCGCTTTAATTATGTCTTGGGTTTTATTTTTTTATATAACTTATTTATTCCTTACATTGTTATACTAAATATGACTATGCGAGATTTTAAAACTTAACCCAACATTTTCAAAATCAATTACACAACTCGATTTATTAACCAAGTTAATGATAAAAAGCAAATCTTTTAATAAGATGGTAAAAACTAGACTGAACCTCATACGAAACCGGGAATTTCTCTTCAAACCTTAAAGATCATTTTCAAAAGCTCACCCTAAACTTAGTAAATAGGCAACGTGGATTAGGTCTAGATGATGTGACACACCGGATCTGGCCATAACGTCTGGGCCAGGTTTGGGGTGTTACACGAACAGCCTTAACTAATTTAGAAGGAGGTAATTTTTCAATGGTTTCAATTTTCACTCTATTAATGTCAATCCCTTTACTAGAAATTTTATGGCCTATCGCAATACCTTCTCGAACCATGAAGTGACATTTTTCCCAATTAATCATAAGGTTCATTTCTTCATATCTCATTAAAACTCGTTTTACAAATTTAAGGTATAGATGGAAAGAATTACCAAATATCAAGAAGTTTTCCATAAATACCTCCATAATGTATTCTACAACTTCATTAAAGATGGCTAACATGCAACGTTGAAAAGTAGTAGAAGCATTACACATCCAAAAGGCATTGTTCGATAAGCCAACAGACCATATGGACGTGTAAATTCATTTTTTCTTAATTCTTTGGAGCTATCGGGATTTGAAAGTAGCCAAAAAGTCCATCTAGGAAACAATAATACATGTGACTAGATAACCTCTGCAATATTACATCTATGAATGGTAGAGGAAAATTGTAACACCCTGAATTTGGGCCTAGAAGTATTAGGCTTGTGTAACGCCCTGCTTTTCGGGATTTTTCAGGATTTTTGTGATTTTGGTGAAAACTTGAAATTTTGGTATTTTGGTTACTGAAATTATGTTTAAGTATGTTAGTGGGCCTTTAGAAGGCCCAAGCCTAAGTTAAAACCTGGCAGAAATATCAAGTTTGGTTTTTAAGTGAAAGGGGACTTGGTTAAGTAGGCCTTTAAGAAAATGTTAGTAAATAAAGACACAAAGAGGGCCTTGGGAAAGTGGCAAGGTTGCGCCACTAAGTTCCTAAAAAAGTGGCGTGTGGACTGAGTTTAAGGGCCAGAGTTCAAGTCACAAGGTAAGCATGTTGATACTTTTATTTTTGTGTGCATGTGCCGGGCATGTGATAAAGTTTAAGTGGAATTTCAGCTAGGGCTTTTGGAATGTTGGGCCGTGGGTCTGAATGGCCATTAAGGCAAGCTTTATTTTTTTTGTGTCTTACCAAATTAGGGTTAGCCACCTAGAGCCTTCACTTTCATTCTATTCTCTTTTCAGTGTCGCAAAAAAAGCCGAAAACGCAAAGTTAAATCTCCTGAGTGCCGAATTCTTCCTTCTCTTCTCCTATTTTCTTTTATCCTTCTTTTCTTCTCTAGCTGAAACATTCCTACCACTCTAATCATCTCCTCTTTCATTCCCATTCTTTTCTAAACCTCTATAGCCGATTGCCATAAAAGCTGAAATCCTAAAAGTTGTTTCTTGTGCCGATTTCTTGTGCCGAATTTGGCTAGGCCTTTAAGGAGGTTGGGCCGTTGGTTTGAATAGCCATTATGGTAAGTTCTAATTTCTTTTTATTGTCTTGTTGAACTAGGGTTAGCCACCTAGGGTTCTCATCTTTGTTCTACTCTCCTCGTAGTGTACCAAAAAGTCGAAAAGTAAGAAAAAGTTCTCCTTTGTGCCAAATTCTCCCTTCTCTTCTCCTCTCTTCTTCCAATCTTTTTCCTTCTTCTTTTCTTTTCAAGCTGAAACCACCTCTTCTCCTCACTTATATTCCCTTTTCTTTGTTTCAAAAACCGAATCTGCCATTCTTTTCTTCTAAAACCCATCAACTACTAAAAGCCAAAATCCTGAAACGCTGCTTCTGGTGCTGATTTCTTCTAGCCAAACCCCTCTATTCTTCTTCATCTCTTTTAGCTGAATTTCACAGTCTTCAAACCCTTATTCTCTATCGACAAACACCTTTCAAATCATAGTCTCAAATCATTTGTTTTTTTTCATCACTTCAAAAGTCGAAAACACCATAGTCTTAGGGACTTGGTGGCCAATTCTTTAGATAGCTAGATTCATTCTCTACTTGCATTCAAGGTTAGATCTACGTCAGATCTGGAGTAAAGAAGGGTTAAAAGCATTCTTGGGTAGTGGATCTTTGGTAAGTACTCAAATCTTTTACGTCCATTCATTATTCAGGATTTAAGAAAAGCCAAAAGCCCTTTGAGTAGGGGGTGGCTGTCGACTAAGGTTAAAGATTCATTGGTTATCATTCTGTTATGAATAGGGTGGATTAAGGGCTATCGATCTAGGAGCAGTGAAGCAAGGGTTTTAAAACAATTGGTAGATCTAGATCTTGTGGACTAGATCGACAAGGGTAAGTGGCTAAGAACACCCTGTCATGGCCGAATATGGTAAGGAGTTTTAAGAATTGTTGGTAGTGTTTTGTAATCTAACGACTGTAGTGCCGATTGTAGGTTACCATGGGAGATCTCATTAGCAGTCATCGCAAAACAGGTGTGTATCGAACACCCTTCTATAGTCTAAATCGACAAAAGCCAAAAAGCCGAAATGCTAAAATTCTGGCATTTCGTGGGCTAGCGAGCGTGCGAACACTCATGGTTCAGTTGGAAGCGGTAGATCTGTAATCAAAATCAATAAGGTTGGTGAGCATGCAATTTCGTGCACTTCGGTAAGTTTGGGCCTCGTGGGCCGAATGTGGGCCCAATGGGCTTATGGGCCCATATAAGTAAAATAAGCGATAAACGTGTTTGGGTATGTTGTAGGCCCAAAATTGCTAAGACTGGTAAACCGATCATTGAACTTGGACTAAATGGGCTTAAGTAGCTAGTAGACACTGTAGGGCCCATTAGGGGTTTTAGGACCCAATGACTGTAATATGTTAGAATGGGCTAAATAAGCTACTGAGATAAAAGTTAGACTATTACTGATTAAAATGTGCATGAAACCCTAAAAACTAGTATAATTACTGAAATACCCCTTAAGGGTGCGAAATTACTATTTTACCCTTAGGTACAAAATGACCGTTATACCCCTATGGCTAAATTCAATTGGGATTCCTGTTTTACTATTTTTATTTACTGTATGTCATATCATGATTATCTGTTGCATGGGATTTGGGATTGTTGATGGATGAAGTGCAAGTGGCATTGCCATGTTTTCTGAAGGAGGCTTTGCCTCGTACTGATATTTGAAAAGGGCTTTGCCCATTATGTTTTCTGCAAAAGGCTTTGCCTCGTATTTCTGTTAGTGTTTGGCCACCTTATCTGATTATCCAGCTATGCTACCACTGTAGAGTGTAGCGATTGGGTAGGTTGAGTAGTTTCCCCACATGGAGTGTCTGGTTGGTACGGGTGGAGTGTAGCGGTTGGGTGGGTTGAGTAGTCTCCCCACATGGGATGGCTTTGCATCCATGATTGATATCTGTTTGTTATTGTAGTGGGCCTATGGGCCGTACTGTTATCTAAAAAGGGTTAGGGCCCAGTTTATTGTATCTGAATAGGGCTTCAGCCCAGTTATTACTGTTACTGGTTAGGGCTTAGGCCCAGTGGGCTTGAGCTGAATTAGGCTTTGGATGGGCTTCTTTGCACACTGAGTTTCCAAACTCACCCCTTTCTCTCTATCCATGCAGGTGAGCCCTAGATTGGTGGACTTGAAGCTGGGAGGGATTCAGAGTGGCCACGAAGACTGCATTTTTCTGGTTTAATTAAGTTATTCTCTTCATTACTTAAATTTTTAATCATTTTATTTTTAAATTTAGGTTTGTAATAAGGCCGCTTTAAATATTTTGGATTTTGGGATTTTAACACTTTAACTGGATAGACTAGGGCTACGTGAGTGTCCTCAAAATTTTATCAAACGTTTTCAAAATTAGTCACGCAATTCAATCGAGTAACAAGTTAAATTTTATATAAGGAATCTTTTAATAACTAGTAGTGGATAGGATGTTCACCAATTAACCTGGAATTTCTGTTTCAACTTAAATATCAATTTTTGCAAAGCTCACCCTAAACTTAGTAACTAGGTAACATGGTTAGTTGTAGGTGATGTGACACACCAGACTTGGCCGCAACGTCCAGGCCGGGTTTGGGGTGTTACAACAAATCCTGATTTCGAAGTACAAACTATCATCTTAACACACAAGAAAATCTGAATCCGGTGTCATCTCATTCTATTTCCGCTTAGCTATTAAAACATCATCACATTTTTGAGCTTCATAAATTTGTTGTAGAAATGTCGATCTAGCTTTTAATTCAATTAAAATCAAACTATTATCAATCAATGATAATAGTGTGTTCAAAGCCCGCAAAGCAAATAAAGACATTCTACTCAATGCATTCACAACAACATTAGTCTTTCCCAGATGGTAATTAATGAGCAAGTCGTAAGCTTTCAATAGCTTGAGCCATCTACGTTGTCTCAAACTCAAAATCTTTTTGCAACATCAAATACTTTAGGCTTTTATGATTCGTGAAGATATGACATCTTTCTCCGTACAAATGGTGTCACCAAATCTTCAAAGCAAACACAATAGCTGTAAGCTCTAAATCATGAGTTGGATAATTCTTTTTGTGCGATTTCAACTATCTAGAAGCATACTCTATCACATTGCCTTCTTGCATTAAAACACAGCCCAAACCAATCAACGAAGCATCACTATAAATTACAATTTTTTTACTAGACTCTAGCTGAACTAACATCAGTGCATGGTTAACAATGCTTTCAACTAATTAAAGCTTTGCTAACATTTCTTGGACAATTTGAACTTAACATCTTTTTGCCACAATCTTGTCAACGGTGTAGCAATCAAAAAATCCCTTCACGAATCTTCTGTAATATCTCGCTAAACCTAAAAAACTTCTAACTTCATATACATTTTTTGGAGTTTTCCAATCTACCACAGCTGAAATTTTGCTCGAATCAACTTTAATACCATCGGCCAATACAACGTGTCTCAAAAATTTGACTTCTCGAAGCTATAACTCACATTTGCTAAACTTAGCGAATAGTTATTTTTCACGTAAAGTTTGCACAACAATTCTCAAATGCTAGGCATGCTCTGTCTTATCTCAAGAATAGATCAGAATTTCATCAATAAACACAACAAAAAATCTATCTAAATACAGTCTGAATATTCTGTTCATTAAATCAATAAATACAGTAGGTGTATTACTCAAACCAAATGGCATCACAAGAAACTCATAATGTTTGTACCTAGTTCTGAATGCAGTTTTTGGCACATTTGAGCCTTTAACTCGCAACTGATAATAACCAGAACAAATATCAATCCTTGAGAATATCGTTGCACCTTTCAATTGATCAAACAACGTGGCAATGGATACTTGTTCTTGATCATGACTTTGTTGAGCTACTAGTAATCGATACATAGTTGCATAAATCCATCCTTTTTCTTAACAAATAATACAGAAGCACCCTAAGGAGAAAAGCTGGGTTGAGCAAAACCCTTATCGATCAATGCTTGCAACTATGCTTTCAACTCTTTCAATTCAGTAGGTGCCATTCTATATGGAGCTATCGATATCAGAGATGTTCCCGGCATTAACTCAATAGCAAATTCAAGCAGTATCCCAGGTAATACCTTTGGTAACACATCAGTATACTTACATACCATTGGAATCAATTCTAGCTTCAATTTGAAAACTCTCGAATCAAATAT
Organism: Gossypium stocksii; assembly: GCA_020496765.1. Taxonomy (NCBI): domain Eukaryota; kingdom Viridiplantae; phylum Streptophyta; class Magnoliopsida; order Malvales; family Malvaceae; genus Gossypium; species Gossypium stocksii. Next base: position 32,308,593 of record CM035624.1, read on the forward strand.
ATAAGTAAGATAAGCCTCACAGCCTTTTCTAACATACTTCTGTGTCGACATAGCCGAAATAATGTTAGATGCACTATCTAGTCTGTCTGATTCGATTTGAAGCTTTCCACAATTCTGACACTTTAATACTATACGCTTTCATTTACAGTTCAGAACAGCATCATGCAAAGTTAACTAATCCATACCCAAAATCACGTCAAACTCATCAAAAGGTAGAAACATCAAATCAACTAGAAAGTCGCAACCCCTAATCATCAAATGACAATTTTTACAAACTTTATCAACTAACACATACTGACCTAGGAGGTTCGTTATTGTAACCAAAAACTCAGTAAACTCAAAAGGCAATCTCTTATCTGACACTAAAGTTGTGCATACATATGAATGTGTTGACCCCGAGTCAATCAAAGCAGTAATATCAATATCAAAGATAGAATATGTACTAGTAATAACATCTGGTGCTGAAGCTTTCTCTTGAGCACAAATCGCATAAGCTCTAGCTGAAGTACGTGCCTTAGATCTCACAGCACAGTCTTTCATCCTACTATAGCTATTACTCGTATTTCCAATGTTTCGAGGTGGTCTCCCTCTCGCAGTTGTATTGGTCGATCGAGTAGTCTAAGCCTTTTCTCTGTCTAACCTTTCTGGACAATCTCTGGGATAGTGTTTATATGAACCGTATTTAAAACCTGACTTGTCTTTCAACCTACATTAAATGAACTGTCATTAATTACATTGCTGACATTCAAGCTTATTGTTTCTAACACTACCTACCCCTGCTACAGATGTAGCCTGAGGTTTCGAGCTTGCATGTTGCTTCCCTCTATCTTTTCTGGAGTAACCCATTGAAGTTGATGATCGGCTATGATATTCTTTTTATTTCATTGATGATGACATGTATGACTTTTCTAAATGTCATTTTCCTAAATCACAAGCCTCAGAATTAGCTTTTCTCTTTTCTTTGCTAAGCTCATTAGCTTTGCGTGCTCTACCAACTAAAACAACAAATTCCTTTACCTCAAGAATCCCGACAAGCAATTTACTATCTTTATTTAATCCGCCTTCAAATAAAGTACACATTACAGCTTCTATTGGTACACACTCTCCGGCATACTTGCTCAGTTGCACAAATTTTCTCTTATACTCCGATACTAACATCTGACCTTGTTTCAGCTCAAGAAACTCTTTACGTTTCTTATCAAAAAAATCTCTGGGTCACATATTTCTTCTAAAATTTAGACTAGAAGAACTCTCAATCTACCCGATCTCTCGCCACAACTGCAACTAAGGTACTCCACCATTAATAAGCTGAATCCTTTAACAATGAGATAGCACATTTCAAGCATTTCGTTGATGTACATGATAATTCATCGAAAGCTCTAATCATATTTTCTAACCAAAATTCAACTATATCTAGATCATCTTTAGATGTACCTTTAAACTCTTCAGCCCCATATTTATGGATTTTATCAACTAGAGGCTTGCTCACTTGTACTAGTGCCAAACCTTGAGGAACTACAAGAATCAATTGGGGTACAGGTGGGGTGGAAGTTATTGAGCCATTGGGTTCGTTCGCACAAACTCAGTGAACCATTCATTCATCATCTGGAAGAAGGCTTCCTTGGCCTCTCCTCCTTGACCCTCAAATAGAGGCCTACTTCCATTAGACGCTGCTCTATGAATGAAGGCTTGCATGTTACTTTCTACCTCATCGAAATTAGTTCAGTTGGATGACATTTTATCTATATGAAAACATAGTTCAAATCGAGCCAGGAGTTATCACACTATCACAGGATATATAATGGCATGTATTTCTAGACTTGTACATGCTATGTTTAGTTTGAGAACCGACTAAACCGTAGCTCTGATACTACTAAATATAACACCACTAACCAGTATCTGTCTCTGAAATAGGGTTACAGAACACTACCATACAAATAGAACATTAAATCATTCATTCCATACACCAATGCAAACATAATATAATTACATTCAATCACATACATACCATCCCTTAATCAAGTCTTCAAAGCCCTAAAAATACTTTAGAAACAATCCATGACTAAACTGGAAACCTTTGGAACATTTAGGAAAAAGTTGGAAAAATTGAAATGCATTGGTTACACAGCTACGTGGCTAGGCCGTGTGGCTCACACAGCTAAGACACATGCCAATCTAACTTTAGAAATAAGCACACATGGCCGTGTCCCAACACGTGTTTGTGTCCTTGTAACTCTCTTAGTTAGGCCACATGGCCAAGCCACATGCACGTGTGCCAGGCCATGTGACTCTCAAAATGGCTCTACATGCCCTTTTCCCAACTTGTGTGCTAGGCCGTGTAACAGCCTTACTTGCATGCATTATAACCTACAAAGGACACAAAGCCGTGCCGCCTAGCCATGTGTCACACATGGCTAAGTCACATGCCCATGTCTCAGGCCGTGTGGACATGAAATTGGCCAAAATCAAGCCATTTCCATCACCAAATCAAGCATGTATCTAAAAGCATTTTGTTCACAGAACCAAAGCATCAAAACCTTGCCAAAACATGCATGAAATGACCAATTCAAAAGACCAAATTCATTCAACCAATATGCCATATAAGGCACATGAAATCCAAACATACAAATTTACCTAAACATATACATAACACTTGACCACATTTCATTCATAAAGATCTAGTTCATTTCCATCTCAAAACATACCATAACTTGACCTATACCATTTCAATATAAACTTACTATTTGAGCCATACCATTCATGCATCAGATGTACCAAATTGACACAACTCAACCATCATCAAAATGGTACCAAAACAACCAATACATACCAAATTCAACATCTATGCATTCAGTTAAACATCAAACACAAGTCCACCTATACATGCCATTATAACCTTAACCAAAACATAAAAAACTACCGATATAATCGTTGGATAGTGTGATAAATCTCCAATGAGCTTCCAAACCGATCGATCTTTCGATTATCTATAAAACATAGAACTCTACCTTTGCACCTTTTATGATTTAGTCCTTTTCACATAATTAAACATGCAAACGTTAAAATTTTTTAACGAAATTTTCCTACAACAATAGCTTCTAATTAAGAATACAAATGGCACCTTATGAGGCCTTGTATAGCTGCAAATGTCGAACAACTTTGTGTTGGACCAAACTAGGTGAAAGAAAAGTTTTGGGCCCCGAATTACTGCAAGAATCTGAGGGAAGAATTAAACTGATACAGGAATACGAAAAGGGGCTTTCGACAGGCAGAAGTCATATATAGATTTAAAGAGAAAAGACATCGAGTATAGTTTCGGCGATAAAGTCCTTCTGAAAGTATTCCTATGGTGAGAGGTGTTAAGATTGTAACGCCCTGATTTTCGAGATTTTTCAGGTTTGATGCGATTTTGTTGAAATTATGAATTTTGGTGTGTTTGGACTACTAAATTTGTGTTTAAATATGTTAGTGGGCCTTTAGGAGGCCCAAACTCTGGTTAAAATCCGATAAAAATAGTAAAGGTAGGTTTTAAGTGAAAGGAGGAATTTAGTCAAGAAGGCTCTTAAGAAAAACTTGGGGAAATTTGTCACAAAATGAGCCTTGGCAAAGTGGCAAGGTGGCGCCACTAAGCTCCTAAAAAGTGGCACCTAGGAGGTGTATGAGGTCCATGGTACGAGTCACAAGGTAAGCTTAAATGACTTTTATTTTTATGTGCATGTTTGGTCAAGTGTTGGTACTTAAGTAAAACCCTGTCTTGTAGAGTTTGAATTGTTCATGAGAGTGAATCAAGGAGTGAATTAAGGATATTTGAATTTGAAGAGAAAGTGGCCGGCCAGGGGACTCTGCTTAGTGTAATTTCAGCATTTGCATAGGTTAGTATTTCGGCAATTAGGGTGCTAGTTGTGCCAATTTCCTTAAGGTTCTTTTGAGTTTTACTGTGCCGATTATGTAGAGCACACTAGGGTTTTCTTTTGCTATTCTCTTTTTGCCATTCTTTCCTTCTTTGTCAACCTGAGAGCCGAATCTGACATCCCAAAAAGAACCTTTATTGCCGACTTCTCTTGAGACCAAATTCACTTTCTATTCTTCTTCTTCACTCACACTCTTTTTCTTCTCCTTACGCCTCAAACCGATTGCACACCATTATTTCCTTCTCTAGATGAATCCATCTTCTTTTGTTTCTCTTCTCTTCAAATCTCTGTCGACAACTTCTAAAAAGCCGAAACTCCCCATTACCGAATGCCCTATTTGACTGAACCTAAACCTTTGTCATTCATCTTTTAACCAAAACCAATCATCTCTTTCTTTTCATTGATTCTCCAACAAGTCAAATCCCCTATCATCCATTACCTATGCCGTTAATTCATTCTCTATTTCTCTGTTGTGTCAACAATGGCATCTAAGAGTAGATCTAGAAGCCGAATCCCCCTAGAGTCATCCTTTACTATCGTTGGGACTAGATCTAGTATAGATCTAGTTTAGTGGAAGCGTGGAAGCGATATTCTTCAGGTAGAATCATCGGTAAGTGGTTAAGTATGGAATGCTTTCAATTTATTTGAACTTAAGGAAAAGTTGAAATCCCTATACATTTAGGGAGATTGTCGTCTTGGCTAGGGGCTAATCTTATCTTGGAAATCAGTTTTGTGTTTGTTAAGGGGTGACCTACAAGGAGCACTGGATTAAGGACATTGACTCAGTTAGATCTAGATCTTGCAGATCTAAGTTGGCAAGGTAAGACATTAGAGCCATTAAAGGTGATGGCTGAATATGTAAGTAAGGTTTTGGTGAGTTTCGATTTAGTTTAAGTGTTGGTATGGTCTAATCTGTTGATGTGATCATTGTAGGAGAAAGTACATGGGAGATCTCACCGGTAGTATCACAAATAGGTGTGTATATCGAACACCCCTTCTTGGTTTGAATCGGTAAAAGCCGAAAAGCTGAAATGCCGAAGTTTTGGCATTTCGTGGGCTTGTGAGTGTGCGAACGCTCTCAAGTCAATAGGAGTATGATGGATTTGAAATCGCTACTGGTTGGTAAGTTGAGTGTGTAATTTCAATCATTTCAGTATATTGGGCCTCGGTGGGCCGAATGTGGGGCCAATGGGCTTTCGGGCCCATTTGAGTATAAATGGATTAAAAGAGTACGTTGATGGACTTTAGGGTTAAAATTGCTAAAATTGGTAACTGGATACTAATTGGACTAAATGGGCTTGGGTGACCAACAGGCTTTGTAGGACTCATTAGGGGCTTTAGGGCCAGTAACTGAAACTGCTTAAAACTGTTAAATTGACCGTTCAAATGGTAGTAAAGATTGTTAGTGACTGTAACATGCTTAAATCCGGTAATAATAGTGTAATGACTGAAATACCCCTTAGGGTGAGAAATTACTATTTTATCCCTAGGTGTAAAATTACCATTATACCTCTAGGGCTAGAATTGACTGTACTGCTTAATCTGACTATCACTGTTACTGCATGCCATGTTATATATATATATCTGTTGCATGGGTTGGATTGATATTGGAGGAAGTGTGAGTGGCACTGCCACGTTTTTTGAAAGGGGCTATGCCTCATACTGTTTTCTGAAAGGGGCTTTGCCTCGTTATTCTATTTATCTGAGCAACTATGTTGTGACTGTGGTGTATGGGCTGGGTGGGTTGAGTTATTCCCTACATGGTGTGTTGGCTAGTGCGGGTGGTGTGTAGTGGTTGGGTGGGTCGAGTAGTCTCCCCACATGTTATGGGCTTGCATTCATATTGTTATTCTGTACTGTTCTGCTCTAGGCCTAAGGGCCATACTGCTTTCTAAATAGGGCTTCGACCCAGTTTACTGTTATCTGAATAGGGCTTCGGCCCAGCTTTTGACTGAACTGGATAGGGCTTAGGCCAGTGGGCTCGAGCCAATTTGGGCTTTAGATGGGCTTCTGCACACACTGAGTTTTCCAAACTCACCCTTTTCCTTTCCATCCTTGCAGGTAAGCCCTATATCTGGGACTTGGAGCTGGGAGGTATTTAGAGTGGCCATGAGGACTGAACTTGGTTTTAAACTTGCTTTATTATTTCATATTTTTAAGTATACGCTTACTTTCATTTTAGGGTTTGTAATAAGGCCGCTATAATTATTTTTATTTGGGGTTTATATATTTACGTATGCATGATTTATTACTTCTTCAACGACACAAGTTTTTCAAAAATTAAATCAATGCTTTCTAAACCAACCCTATAATGCTATCGGTTAACAAAGTCATTAATAAAGAAGTAGCTCGTTTAATAAACGGATAGAACGTAGGATGACCATCAAATGAAACGGGAATTTTTACTAAACCCTAAGTATTGTTTTACAAAACTCATCACCAGACTTAGTAACTAAGCTACGTGAGTTCCTTTAGGTGATGTAGCACACCAGATTTGGCCTTAACATCTGGGCCGGGTTTGGGGTGTTACAAGGATTCGGTTGAAAGGGTAAGCTAAGTCCATTATTCATAAGACCTTACCAAATTCTTAGGAGAATTGATCCAGTTGCTTATCAGCTCAAATTACCTTCCAGACTAGACCGAATCCATAATGTTTTCCATGTCTCCATGTTTAGACGTTATCATTCCGACCCTTCCCACATTGTTCCAATAAAAGAGATCGTGGTACAATCGGATTTATCCTTGGAAGAGGAAGCTGTGCAAATTCTAAGACGTGATGCAAAGGTCCTGAGAAGGAAGTGAATACCTCTAGTTAAGGTCTTGTGGCGAAACCATGGAGTTAAGGAGGCCACATGGGAAACAAAAGACAAGTTTTGTCAAAAATATCCTCACCTATTCAAACCAGGTAAATTTTGAGGGCAAAATTTCTTTCAGGAGTGGAGAACTATAGCACCTAAAAATACAGAGGTTGGAATTAATAAAATCACCAAGAAATGAGTCAGAGAGCTTAGTAAATTGCTTAGAAAACCAAGGTTCAAGCCCCACTCTTTCCATTTTCTTTATTTTTTTAGCAACTAAGGAACAAAATCAAGCTAGCATATATATTAAATATGGTAGAAATATGCTAAGTATGGGCAATGACCCAATTGGTTAAACATCCATTTCCCCCATGCATCTAGGTTTGAATCAAACCAAAATTTACTCCCCCGTTTCTTTTTTCTTTCATTTTCAGTAAAAAGGGGTATTTTACCATTTAGCCCCTTAAATTTCTAAAATCCTTACTATTTAATCTCTTATCCAAATTACATGTGGATTTATACTTCTTTTTCAACCCTAATTAGAATTTCTCATGTCTTCTCTTTAAATATGTATTTTTCTTTTATTCCCTTTTTTTGTCTTCATAAAAATTTTACATTCTTTACTGAAAATTGATTTATTGAAAACTCGAATCAAAATTAATTCTTGATTAAACCCATTCCTTCATGGATCGTTGAATTTATCATCGATAACCTTTGAAATCTCAGCAAAAATCGATAAGTATTCTTGTTTCCAATTAAATAGAACCCAAAAATTCTAGAATAACATAGCTCTTGTTAATCTTCCAAAAATGATTACAAATTTTTTACGAGTTTTCCCGGAAATCTTGATAATTTTGATAAATCTCAAAATTTGATATTAATTCTTATGTGTATCTTTGTTGAAGAACCCGATCTAGGTATCGTAAATCAGAGTTAGGGCACAAAGAACGACATCCGAGACCTCGAAAGTCAAGTGTGTGTTCTTTTACGAGGAAATTAAGGTAAAATCGAGCCTAGCATAGACCACACAACTAGCCACACAGGCGTGTGACCACCTGTGTAGACCACACGACCCTTTTGTATGACTATGTTTACCCTGAAACCTTAGAAATTCACTTCTCACATGACCTAGGACTCTCCACATAGTCTGTCATACGGTCATGTCTTCTCTGTAGGTTGGTAGGTCGTGTCTCCCCTACAGATTGAATCTTTTAATGCCACATAGCCTATCCATACAACCGTGTACCCCTTCCACACAGTTCAATCACACGACGGTATGTCCCATCTCAAAAATTATGATTTTACCCAAAATTTTATGATTTATGCAGATTAGTCCCTGAATGGTTCCTGAACTATTTTTAGTGAATTATTTTATGCAATTGAGTCCTTGATACTAGGATAAATGCGAGAATTCATACATTCATATAATTAGATTATTACTGTATAAGTATGCTATATGATTTATACAAGCTTCTATGATGGAATTTCTGATAAATTATTGCTACCACTCATTTAACTGAGTTGTTGATTGCATGAATCATATTCTTACTGTATTGTTGAACTAAATGCATGGCAATCATGTCTACTGATGTTGTTGATATAAATGCACTTAAACATGTTATTTTTTCTGTATTGTATTGATGCTCGCATGTTATACTACATTGCATGGGGCAGAACTCATTGAAAATAGGAAGTACTGGCAGTTTTAACTACAAACACTGGTGGTTTACCTACAAATTACTGGCAATTTTCATCTACAAAACCATTGTGTATTTATAACCACTGACAATGTATTAACCTGCAAGCACTCGTGGTTTATCCACAACTTATACTGGCAACTACTATCTGCAAACCCGTTGTGTAGTCATAACTACTAACAACGTATTAACCTGTAACACTGGTGGTTTATCCACAAATTGGAGAGTCTGAATATAAGAATTCCAGAGACTTCTTACTGTGGAGTGTAGCTGTGGGGTAGGATCTAATTATACAGTTAAACTAAAATTGCTAATTATATTCCATCATCTGACATTAACATGCTTGAATGAACTGTCAGTTTTTGCTATGCTATATGATTACTAATGTATTGGTAACTAATATTATTTATGCTTGGATTACTGTTTGGCGCCAATTTACTTGTGCTGAAACTCACACTGAGCTCCATAGCTCACTCCCCTTTTAATTATCATCCTTACAGATAACACGTTAGATTAGGACGCGGTCGCGACATCCAGAGGGTCTCACTTTTTCTTTTACTAAAATATTTTAGAGTTATTATTTAATTATTATTATTACTATTAAACTGTATTATCTTATTTTGAACTGTGGTATGAGATTTAGGATTTTGAATTTTATTTTGCACGACACTTAGTTTTATTTTAGGATAATAAGATATGATTATGTAACACCCCAAAACCGCCCCAGACATTCTAGCCGAATTTGGCAATGTCACATTGAAAGGGTTATTTTTCAAAACGACTTTATTCATTTAAGAACATGTTAAGTCCAAAATGAAAACCCATATTTAAACAAAAATGCCCACATAATAATGTTATTTCAAAACCACGTTTAATTTGAGAAATTTATCTAAGTAAAAATAAAACTAAGCAGTCGAAACATTAATAAACCCTAAATGCAGTCGTATCGAAGACACAAGGCCTTATTACATCAATTGAAAATAAAGTAATAAAACTAAGTAATTAAAAGGAAACAATTCATTTAAATCTATATTGAAAATTCCTAAGTAACTTGTAGTGTGGCTATCTTCGGGTCCTCTCCTGCGTCGAGCCGTCTATTGTGGATCACCTGAAATATTAATAATAAGGGTGTGAGTTTCGCAACTCAGTGTGTACGACCCTTGGCAATCAAATCAATTCAGTATGCACATATCACATTGGGCCTAAGCCCTAATCAATATCGGTGGTCTGGGCCTCAGCCAACAATAACCTCATATCATATCAAAATTTCATGAATGCAAATTTTCCCATCCCAAATCCAACCGCTACACACCATCCGTACCAGCCCAACACACCTGTGGGGATGCCTACATCAACCCACCCATTCTCTACACTCTAAAGGTAGCACTGGTTGCAGCACTACTCAAATGTTGCAGCGAGCTGCTCGTGGCTCAAAAGCCTTTGTTGGGTCCACAGTCATCAAGCGACCATGCGACCCTCATATAAACATCATCCAATCAAAACCCAGCCCACATGCAACATAATATCTCATGAATGTATCATCGTCACATGCAACATACACCAGTCACAACCATAACACATAGCGGTATTTTAGTCATTTCACCACCTAGGGGTATTTTGAAAATTTCTACCCTACAAAGGTGTCTCGGTAACTCTACCCTTCGAGGCGTTATAATAATTCTACTCTACATGGGCATTTTAGTAATTCTACCATATAGGGTATTTTCGTAATTCTACCCTAGAGGGGTATTTTCGTAATTTCCTAAAGGTACAGATTTTAATTATGGTTTTAGCCCATCAACAAGTCCTCGCGACTAAAGTGAATGGACACTATGCACCAGGTAGGATTCAAGAGAAGAGGAGGTGGGTCACTCGGACCGCTTAAGTACCAAGCTCTTCCTAGATCCAATCCTAGACATGCACACATCCATTGCCACACCTTAGTCTAGCGACTTACCCAGGGACATGTTTAATTATCTAATTAAGTCTTATGCAAAATTTGAGAGATCAGAACTAGGCCTATAGTCCATTAAAAACCCTAGCATGCATTTCTACAATCCCATAAGGCCCACTAGGCCTAATCATATTCATAAAACCCATTAACTCCTAAACATGCTTATGTAGCCCATTAAGCCTGATCATAATCCAATCATACATTCATGCATGTCAATTCATCATACAATTTCATATCACAACTTTGCCACTTTGGGCCCACAAGTTTGTCAGGCCTATTCGGGATTTCGAGATTTTGACTTTTGCTGATTTTCGTGTGTGTAGTGTATGTACACACCTGATTGGCGACTCGCACTACTCTATTCTCAGCCTCGACCTACAACCAAAACTATTTTCGAATCAATTCCAAACCTTACTAAAACTTTATCAAATCCCGAAGCCTTACCGTAGCCTTACCGTGAACCTTCGGCTTTTCTAGCCTTTCTTTAGTGAATAGTCTCGAATATTCCTAGATCTGCATCAACACACATATTTTATCAACATCAGGTGACTCGTCTTCCACACGAGTCACCCTTATGGCTACACATATATTCGGCCAACCCCCTAAGAAATCGAAATTGAGAATGAGACACTTACCGAAACTCGCCTTCAAACTAACGGCCTAGATATCTGCTGAGTGTGATTGGCTTTTAAATTCTTAATTAAAGGTTGTAAATAACAAAAACAAATTTGTGATGAGGAAAGCAAAAGAAATCAGCAAAGGGGATATATGGGTATTCGGCTTTTAAGAGATTAAGGAAAGAAATCGGCAAAGGGGATATAGGTATTCGGCTTTTGCAAAAGAGGAAAAAGAACTAGAAAGAAGGAGAAGAATGAAGCATTCGGTTTGACAAAGCAAGGGAAACTCTTCAAGAAGAATTCGACACCCCCTATAAATACCCAAAGCCGAACCCCTAAAGTCCCAATTGGCTCCACTTCATCCACATCCCATCTCCTAATTTTTCTCTACGATAAGCTCTTCTAACCTCTTCCTATATTTTCTCTTCTGATCACTCTCCTTAGAGTCCATGTTCATGCCACTTCTAACCTTCTAGAAGGCCAAAATTAAACTCCTAAAAATACTAAGCTAGGATCCAAAACTTAACCAAGGCCCAATACTTCTAGGCCCAAAATTTGGGGCATTACAATTCACCCCTCCTAAAAAAGTTTCGTCCTTGAAATTTCTAAATAACACGATGGTCGTGTATCCACTATGCTGCCGCTACGCACTGTGATCTAAATAATTTTAATACACACCCAAGACATCCACCTAACACTTCCACGATCTCTACCGATGCCTTTTGCACCTCTTCTAGTGCTCATCACTGCGTACATATTTTTTGATTAACGAATTTTATGAAATTAGTTTGTAATTCCACTGTTTAAGGCTCATGTCTTATGCAATTAGTTATTTAAAAGTCGTTTCGCCGATGCAATTCCACTACAGGCTCAAGTCTCCTATGGGCTTAAGTCTCTAAGAACCTATTGTTTAAAGTAGCTTACTATCACAATATAATTCAGAAATTAAAACAATGTAATGACAGAAGAACTTACTTGGCTCGACGTTGAGGGCTCGGTGAACCACACTTCAAGAATCCTACAAAATCTTTTTAATCTAGTTGTCTTAAAAACCCAAAATCCAAGGCCCAGTTCACAGCCCGAGCTTTGCAACCTGGCTCTGATACCACTAAATGTAACACACCAAACCCAGCCCAGACGTTATGGCCGAATCTGGCGATGTCACATTGAAAGGACTATTTTTCAAAACAACTTTATTCATTTAAGAACATGTTAAGTCCAAAATGAAAGCCCATATTTAAAAAAAAATGCCCACATAATAATGTTATTTCAAAACCACATTTAATTTGAGAAATTTATCTAAGTAAAAATAAAACTAGGCAGTCGAAACATTAATAAACCCTAAATACAGTCGTATCAGAGACACAAGGCCTTATTACATCAATTGAAAATAAAGTAATAAAACTAAGTAATTAAAAGGAAACAATTCATTTAAATCTATATTGAAAATTCCTAAGTAACTTGTAGTGTGGCTATCTCTAAGTCCTCTCTCACGTCGAGCCGTCTATTGTGGATTACCTGAAATATTAATAATAAGGGTGTGAGTTTTGCAACTCAGTGTGTACGACCCTTTGCAATCAAATCAATTCAGTATGCACATATCACATTGCGCTAAAGCCCTAATCAATATCGGTGGTCTGGGCCTCAACCCACAGTGAGTTCATATCATATTAGAATTTCATGAATGCAAATGTTCCCATCCCAAATCCAACCGCTACACACCACCCGTACCAGCCCAACACACCTGTAGGGATGTCTACATCAACCCACCCATCCTCTACACTCCAAAGGTAGCACCGGCTATGGCACTACTCAAAAGTTACAGTGAGCTGCTTGTGGTTCAAAAGCCTTCGTTGGGTCCACAGTCGTCAAGCGACCATACGACCCTCATATACACTTCCTCCAATCAAAACTCAGCCCACATGCAACATAATATCTCATGAATGCACCATCGTCACATACAACATACACCAGTCACACTTATAACACATAGCGGTATTTTAGTCATTTCACCACCCAGGGGTATTTTGGTAATTTCTACCCTACAAGGGTGTCTCGGTAACTCCACCCTTCGAGGTGTTATAATAATTCTACTCTACAGGGGCATTTTAGTAATTCTACCCTAGAGGGTATTTTCGTAATTCTACCCTAAAGGGGTATTTTCGTAATTTTCTAGAGGTACAGATTTTAATTATGGTTTTGGCCCATCAACAAGTCCTCGCGACTAAAGTAAACGGACACTATGCACCAGGTAGGATTCAAGAGAAGAGGAGGTGGGTCACTCGGACCGCTTTAGTACCAAACTCTTCCTAGATCCAATCCTAGACATGCACACATCCATTGCCACACCTTACTCTAGCGACTTATCCACGGACATGTTTAATTATTTAATTAAGTCTTATGTAAAATTTGAGAGATCAGAACTAGGCCTATAGTCCATTAAAAACCCTAGCATGCATTTCTACAATCCCATAATGTAACACCCCTATCCCGTAACCGTTACCGGAATAGGTAAGGGGCATTACCGAACTTGTAACTCATGCCAGAACAGTAAAATTTTTAACATTTTCTTGAAATAAAGATCATTCAATTGGATAATTGCTAGACACAACCAGGGATAAAATTTAAAAACTTATAAAAGTAAACATTCAAAAGATGCCATATTCGCATGGCTTATATACATTAACCAAAATATCCTTCCACTGCTAGTTTATTCTATACATGCCATAAGATAATCCAAAACATAGCAGTACCAAACAGTGGATAGTGCGACGACTGCTAATGATCCCCGAGCTAATAGTAAGAATCAACGATCTACAAAATAGAGAAACATGACATTCAAAGTAAGCTTTCATAAGCTTAGTAAGTCTTAAGCAATTTAAATAGTTAAACTTAAAAACAACACAAAATTTCGAAATCACATAACATTTTCTAAGTACAATACTAATTGGTCGATTATGCACAACTGCATATTTCATTTTATTCCGTTTATATTCGAACTCACATACACTTATGCATTTACAAGTTTCCAGATTCACTTTGATTCTACCGAATTCCAATAGTGTATCATTTCTTACTCGCACCTACTATCAACATTCATAATTAAATGGCATGTCTAATACTTTCTTGTAACGTTGCATAATAACTAAATACACACATATACAGATATACATATGAACTTACAACACCTTTTCGTATGATTCTCATTACACATTCTCAATTCCCGGCAGATCAATCTCATATTTATAATGTATATATATACATCACATACCTGGTCAACTTAATGTCTCGAACTTATTTCATTACCAATTTAGCATAATGTTGTATAATCTCTGACTCTAATTAGTTCACCAGTGTTTAGTCCGTTTAACGAATTTTCTCTTTAAGTCTTACTCGCTATCACAAATCAATGCCTTCGTCCCAAACGAGGTCTTACATGAAACACAAGTGATGCCAGTGTCCTAGACACGGTCTTACTCACTATCACAAATCAATACCTTCGTCTCAAACGAGGTCTTACATCAAACACAAGTGATGCCAGTGTCCTAGACACGGTCTTACTCACTATCACAAATCAATGCCATCGTCTCAAACGAGGTCTTACATGAAACACAAGTGATGCCAGTGTCCCAAACACGGTCTTACTCACTATCACAAATCAATACCATCGTCTCAAATGAGGTCTTACATGAAACACAAGTGATGCCAGTGTCCTAGACACGGTCTTACTCACTATCACAAATCAATGCCGTCGTCTCAAACGAGGTCTTACATAAAGCATAAGTGATGCCAGTGTCCCAGACACGGTCTTACTCACTATCAGAAATCAATGCCTTCGTCCCAGACGAGGTCTTACATGATTTCATTTCACACACTTAGTGCCTACTGACCGATCTCGCACACATAGTGCTCGGTTAAAGAACTCACACATACAGTGCCCAATGACCGATCTCGCACACATAGTGCTCGGTTAAAGAACTCGTACACACAGTGCCCAATGACCGATCTCGCACACATAGTGCTCGGTTAAAGAACTCACACACACAGTGCCCACTGGCTGATCTCGCACATATAGTGCTCGGTTAAAGAACTCGCACACACAGTGCCCAATGACCAATCTCGTACACATAGTGCTCGGTTAAAGAATTCGCACACACAGTGCCCAATGATTGATCTTGCACACATAGTGCTCGGTTAAAGAACTTGCACACACAGTGCCCAATGACCGATCTTGCACACATAGTGCTCGGTTAAAGAAATCGCACACATAGTGCCCACTGACTGATCTTGCACACATAGTGCTCATGTTCATTTGATTTTACACATTGAAATGACTTAACCAAGTCTATAAAGCATCAAACATATTTAAAGTTATCAAAGCATATACTGCACATCAAATCTATCTCCAATAGATGACATATATATATTTCACCCATACACATAAAATCCTGAATCAAAATATAAATTCTCATGCATTCACATCACAATTATCCAAATATACTTCATATACCACATATACTTTCATGTATACACTTTGTCTTGGCTAAATATACATCTATCATTTTCCAATGAATAATTCAATTTCAAGCTATACTATCATTTCATATTCGAATACTTATAAACATATAATTTCACAATTTTAACATCAAAGATCCATCTAACACTCATATATCATTTCCTAATGTCACAATTTAAAATTCACGTATGGGTTTAATCAATAGCTTATAAGAAACAGTCATTTAATTATTTGTAACTGGAGCTACGAAACTCCAAATGAAGTGCCGTTAATTTTCCCTGAAAATAGACTCATATATCTTCTATCCATAAAATTTTCAGAATTTTTAGTTTGGCCAATCAATAACAGATTTTTCCTAAAATTTCCCCTGTTTCACTATTTGACTATACTGACCACTTTTCACTATAAATCAAATTTCTCATTGTACAGAATTCAAAATATATTCTTGTTTGTTTCATTTGAAAATAGACTCATTAAATAGTCTAAACATATAAATTTTATCTTATAACAATTTTTGTACAATTTATAATGATTTTCTAAAAACAAAACAGGGGATTTCGGAGTCATTCTGATACTGTCTCACACAACTTTAAATATCTCTTTATAGGAAATTCCTTTGTTTACATGGTTTCTTTTATGAGAAACTAGACTCAATAAGCTTCATTTTCATATTTTATTTGGCTTCTAACTTTCCTTCTACAATTTTTGGTGTATTTTCAAAGTTACACTACTGCAGTGACTCAAATCTGTCAAGACTAATTCGGTACTCTCACTATATGAAATCAAATAACTTATTCAACATCAAATTCAGATAACACATAAAGAACATATCAATTAGTATTTATTCATACCATCCGAAATTAATTTCTCCATATAGCACAAACCAAACCATTTATCAAATTAACACACATTCAACATTATAATAATTAAATAATAGCTTAAAGACTTACTTCGACAATTTCGTACGATTGATTTCGATTACTCGACCAACTTTGTTTCACCTCGATCCAACTCTGTTTCCTTTTGCTCTTGAGCTTTCAATTAAGCAAATTTTAACTCATTACTAATTATTTAATTCAAACCTTTTCACATACAAATAAAATCGGCTCTCACACAAGGATAATTTCTTAAATAAAATCACACATGCCGAAACTTCGCTTCAATCCAACTTGAAGTAAATTCAATTTATCAAATATTTAATTACTAATGCATTCAGCATATACATCACATTCATCATAAATACATTAGTCTATGTATCACCCCATAATCTTATATACAACATCATTCATTTAGCCGAGTATACAAAGATTAATAACATAATTGGTTTTCTTACTTAAGGCCACAATCATATCCTTGATCAAGTTCTTTCAATTAAACATATATATATATATATATATATATAAGCTAATAATAATTCACCTAAATCAACTACTATTGGCCATACCCAAATATTACTTTAAACATTTACACACTCAATTCACACACATTATAAGCTTAATTCGGCCGTAGCAAAATACATCAATTGGATTCATTCTTTACTTAAAACACCCTCGGTAACCATATGCATATAATATATATATATATATATATATATACACATATGTATTTTATCATCAACTCAGTACTCAATTTCAACCAATATTAGTCGAATGCCTTTTAAGAATAACAAAGCACTCATACAGTATATAATTTCGATTTTTAATACTTTATCAAACAAACATTATTTATTATTTTACGTTTGTTCAAATTTGGCTAATATACAAACATATACAAATATCTTCAATTAAATCAACTAACACTCATCTTACAAAGGTTCTCCCTAACACATATACCAACTATACATTTTTCCCAAATTTATTTAACAAGCCGAATATCCCTTGAAGTCACAAAAAAGGGTCAAACCTTTTCTATCTTGATACATATGTGCCGATTATACTTCTATAGCCCAAATTATGCAATTCAAAACATCAAACATTCAATTCTAGCACACTACACTCATGGCCGAATGGAACATCTTTATCAATAAGCCACAACAAGCACAATTTACTCAATTAAACTTACAAGCTTCTAATTACATGAATTTTAACATTATAACATCCTAATGTCCATCAAACTTTCATTCACCAATTTCTATCATCAATTTACAAATTTTTACAAATTTCTCATCTATGACCGAATGTATAACTAACCAAGATCTTAGAAATTAATTCATGGGTTAAGCAAAGGACTTAGCAACTAGCTTAAATCCACAAAATTTAAAGAAAAATGCATAAAGACATACCTTAATCAAGCTTTAGACATGGCCGAATATCCTAAGCTCTTTTCCTTTCTTTTTTTTTTTTTCTTAGTAGTTTCGGCAGCTTGAGAAAGAACCCCTCCAAGCCTTGTTTTTTTTTTTGTTTTTTTTTTTTCACCCTTTTTATGTTATATTCAAACATATATTTTATAATATCCTAATTTAAGTATATATATATTTATTATAAGGCATATAATGCTCACCATATATCATACAAGTGTTTAAACAATCAATTGCATGCAAGAGTTGGCCGACCACTTACTTTAAAAAGGCGCATTTGACATGCAAGTCCCTCATACTTTAAACCATACAAATTTTCGGTCATTACCAATTAGCCTATCATATTTTTGAGATTTCTCACATAAGTCCCTTTTAATAATTTCACATCCAAATGACAAAATTCAATAAATCAAAATTTCAAACATGCAATTACACATATATTAGACATGAAATTTAACACTCAATTATTTTTGTGACTCGATTTTGTGGTCCTGAAACCACTTTCCGACTAGGGTCAAATTAGAGCTGCCACACATAAGGCCCACTAGGCCCAATCATATTCATAAAACCCATTAAGTCCCAAACATGCTTATATAGCCCATTAAGCCCGATCAAAATCCAATCATACATTCATGCATGTCAATTCATCATACAATTTCATATCACAACTTTGCCACTTTGGGCCCATAAGTTCATCAGGCCCATTTGGGATTTCGAGATTTCGACTTTTACCGATTTTCATGTGTGTAGTGTATGTACACACCTGATTGACGACTCGCACTACTCTATTCTCAGCCTCGACCTACAACCAAAACTATTTTCGAATCAATTCCAAACCTTACTAAAACTTTATCAAATCCCGAAGCCTTACCGTAGCCTTACCGTAAACCTTCGGCTTTTCTAGCCTTTCTTTAGTGAATAGTCTCGAATATTCCTATATCTGCATCAACACACATATTTTATCAACATTAGGTGACTCGTCTTCCACACGAGTCACCCTTATGGCTACACATATATTCGGCCACCCCCTAAGAAACCGAAATTGAGAATGAGACACTTACCGAAACTCGCCTTCAAACGAACGGCCTAGATATCTACTGAGTGTGATTGGCTTTTAAAATCTTGATTAAAGGTTGTAAATAAAAAAAACAAATTTGTGATGGAGGAAAGCAAAAGAAATCGGCAAAGGGGATATATGGGTATTCGGCTTTTAAAAGATTAAGGAAAGAAATCGACAGAGGGGATATAGGTATTCGGCTTGTGTAAAAGAGGAAAAAGAACTAGAAAGAAGGAGAAGAATGAAGCATTCGGTTTGGCAAAGCAAGGGAAACTCTTCAAAAAGAATTCGGTACCCCCTATAAATACCCAAAGCCGAACCCCTAAAGTCCCAATTGGCTCCACTTCATCCACATCCCATCTCCTAATTTTTCTCCATGATAAGCTCTCCTAACCTCTTCCTATATTTTCTCTTCTGATCACTCTCCTTAGAGTCCATCTTCATACCACTTCCAACCTTCTAGAAGGCCAAAATTAAACTCCTAAAAATACTAAGCTAGGATCCAAAACTTAACCAAGGCCCAAAATTCGAGGCGTTACAGATTATTTATAAGCTATGCACGAAATCCCGGTTTTTATTTTAAAAGCATCCACTTATCACTTTTCAGCTTCTATATCTTAGTTTTGAAGAATTAATTGATTTATAACTGAGTTTTCTATTAAATTAAACAAAGGTTTTAAAAAAGATTGCTTTCAAAATTACAATAGCTCACTGAAACATTTCGGTTACTAATATAATCTTTCGAATTCGAATTTAACACCTAAGCCAAATTGAAGAGGTTAAAAAAAATTATTTGGAATGATAATGTGCGGTTGCTATGTTGCGTTCTGATGTGTAGCCTTGGTGTTAAAGATAATATTGAGAGGTTTGATCAGGCAGGTTAGTTATTGGTCTAAACTCATGGAAATTAAACAAATCCTTCCAATATTAGTGGATGGTAAAACTTTTTAAATACGTCATAATGAAAAACATTTCTTATATGACAGATCTTGTAGCTTTTAAGAGCACGTTGGTAGCTTATAGTGGAAAGTTAGGACAACTCTAACTCAAAATAAAATGTTGGTAATTTTGCATTTCTTATTTGACATTTGATTGCCTCTATTCAACACCACAAATCTTGTAGTATTATTTTCTTAAAAAATTTTGTTCATTTGACTAACAACTTTAGTCGATAAGAAGATAGTAAAATGTATTCTAATTAGTTTGTATACCCGTATAATATACAAGTTTTTTCGTATTTATTTATTAAAATATATTTTAAAAATTATAATGAATGGAAATAATATGTTTGAAAATTAAATCATTATTGTTGGAATCATTTATTATAGCATTGTTCCACAGTTATTTATAATTTAATACAAATGAATCTATACAATATAGTTTTTATGTTTTATATTGCATGTTAATTGTTTAAAAAATAAACATGTAAAATATTCATAAATAACACTTATATGGTAAATAAATTAATTTGTAAAAAAAATACAGAAAGAAACTTGTAGACATTAAAATCTAAATCATAAAGTTATAATTATAAAAATCAAAAGTAAACATATGTATTAAATCAAATAAATTAAGACATCAAATTAGAGATTAAATTGAAAAAAAATACGTTGAACTTAAAAATAAAATAAAATAGATTTAAATTTTAAAATGAAATTAAAAATATAAATATAAAAAGCCTAAAAGGTGAAATTAAGTAGTAATGACCGAAAAATGAAATATATCAAATGACAAAACGGCTTATCTATAAAAGTCAAAAGTAAAACTGACCTTGTCATGCATATTCCCCAATCACAAAGCAACAAATAAAAGAAATCTTGATTACAAAATGTAGGGCCTACTATGTTTTTAGATTAATAATGTGCTTAATAATGTGCTGATGTGTAAATCATAAATCACGTCACTTATTGAAAATTAAACATGTCATATTAAAAAATTTCATAAAAGTCTATCTATTTTTATTGTAAGGGATAAATTTCAAAATTATACATGTAATTTAATAAATAAATTTTAATTTAGTTTAGTTATATATATGAAACTTAGTTATATATATGAAACTTTGATTGTGGTTCAAATATATATATGATACTTTAATTTTGATTTAATCATACACATTTAAAGAGATAAATACATCGATTTATTTTTATATTAGATAAATATAATTATTTTTTATATTGGATAGATATAATTATTTCTATTTTCAATATATAAACATAAAATTATTTTGTATCAATAATTGTATTAACAATTTTTAAGAATTCGATCAAATCAAAATATTATATATACAATCATAAAAAATCAAAATTTATGTAAAAAATTACATATTAAACTAAAATTTATGTATAATTTTAAGATTTATTTCTATAATATAATATAATTAATTATATTCCCATGTGCTGCACGATTTTATTGTATTTAATAACAAGATTATACTAAATTAATTCATATTTTTTATATCTAATAGATTTACAAATAATATAAGTAATGAAGTAAAATAAAGTGATTTAAAAATAATATATTCAACAACTATGTGATATTACAAAAATTTTAAACGGCACTAAAATATTTATAGTTTTTTTACCGTATTTACTTTTTTTTTTAAATGTTGTATAAATCTTTAAAAAAATTTGATCATGTTTTAACATTATTTTAAAAAATCATTAAATTTTGTATTGTTTTATTTTTTAAATTTGTTTTTGAATTTCTTGTAATACAATATTTTAATATTTATAATTTAAAAGTAATAACAATTAACATTTTATTACCTTTCATGTAATTTGAATGATGTATATTTAAGGTATATTATGAGAAATATAATAATTTATAATAATCATTTTATTATGCAAAGTTTGAGAATAAATTAAAATATAAATTAATTGAATTAAAAAATGAAAAAAAAAGATAATTTTTAATTAAAATTTTCAAAATAACTAAATATAATTTATTATATAAATTATTTTTGAAAAAAGTGATGAATTTTAGTATATATTCATATATGAGAATTATTATTTACATAATAAATGCTGAACAATTTAAATAATACCTTGTTTGAATTGGATTAGACCGATAAATAGAAGATGGTCTACTTTATTTAATTAAAATTATAAAACTGTAAGAACAATGAATCAATCTAAAACTAAGTGAACAATATTTGCTATAAAGTGAACCGGTACAAAAATGATAGAACCGGTATCATGGAGGCCCCTATATAAGGAAACAGATTGCATTTTGTCCCATTTACTAAAAAGGGGACAAATTAGCCCCTATACATTAGAAAAAATTACAATTTGACCCTTCCTTTAAAAATTTCATCCATATGTGTTGCTAAGTGATAATTTAGTATTTTCATAAATTTTTTTTTTTTGTAATTGGGGTGGAATTAAAAGAACAATAAGATTAGGTAAAAGTACTATGGAGGCTCTTGCATTAGGAGTCAGATTACATTTTGCTCCCTCTATGAAAAAGAAAATTCTATTAAAAAAACAAATCGGTCCTTATATTAAAAATTCTATCTATTTCTACTTGTAAGTGATGACATAACTGATGAAACAATTGTATAACGACACGTGATGTGCTATGTGTACCTCATAATAATGTGTTATATTTTGTCACATCAGAAAATATTTAAAAAATTAAAAATTATCAAAAATAAATAAAAAATTATTATTATTTAAAAACCACATCCAAGATGAACTTAGACAAATTATTATTTATGACCTAGACATAATTTTTAAATAATTATAAAAATATTATAAAAAATTATTTAAAATTTATTAAAGCTTATAAAAAAATCATATTTTTAAATTATTAAAAATGATTTAAAACAACATCCAAAACGAGTTCGGGCAAATGGTTGAGCCTAAATAATCATTTGTCTAAGTTCATTTTGGAGTTGTTTCTTAAATAATTATTTAATAATTATATAAAAGTATACATAATTATGGAAAATTAATTAAATTTTATTACGAATTATAATAAATTAATAAAATTGGACTCACCAACTTGATTTACTAAAAATATCAACTCGATTAAGAAGTTCATATGTATATATAAGTATATTTAAATTCATTAAACTGTTATATGTGTATATTATTTTTTAAATAATCATTATTTATATTTTTTTATAATTCTTAATAATGTTTAAACAATTTTATATAATTTTTATAATTTTTCAATAATTATTTCACAAAATTACTCTAGAATGAACTTGGATAGTAATTTATTCAAAATCATTTTGAACACTGCTTTTAATAATTTTAAAATTTTCAATTCTTAATAAATTTTTAATAATTCTCTATGTTTTGATTTTTTGAAAAAAAAAAATGTCTTAGATAAATGAACCAAGACAATCATGTGTCTATTTTCATTCTAAATATGATTTTTAAATAATTACAAAAATATTATTTATTTTTGAATTTTTATATTTTTTGAAAAAATATTATCACGTAGGCATGAAGTACATGAGGCACAACATGTTTTAGTGCATGGTTCTTCTGCCAACCACATCAACATTTAACAGTAGAAATGGATAAAATTTTTAACATAATAATCAATTTGCTCTTTTATCTAGCGTGTAAGGTTAATTTTCTCATTTTTTTTAGTAGAGGGGGTAAAAACACAAGCTGACTTATAATACAGGGGCCTCCATGGCAGTTTACCTAATCCTATTCATCCTTTAATTCGAGGTCACTTCTCAAAAAAAATGAAAAATAGCCAAGTCATCACTTAAAAGTACATATAGATGAAATTTTTAATAGAATGGTCCATTTGCACTTTCTTTCCAATATAGAAGGGCTAAGTTACCCATTTTTCAGTAGTAGAACAAAATGAAATTATGCTAATACTAAAGCCTCAATGATACTTTTACCTGATTTAGATTTTAAAAATCTCGAATTGAAGTATTATCTTTGTTTAAAAAATCAAATAAATAATTTTCGTTTTTGTATACATATGGTATTTCAAATAATTGAAATTACAATATAAAGTGTAATATTTAATAATTATTATTAAGTTTACCAAAGATAAATGGTGTTACTTTTAAAATGTTAAAAAATGAATTGAATGGCAAAATCATTTAAAAAAATAACAAACTATTATAAAAAAATGAATGGAACGATATATAAAGTATTTCATTTAATTTAAGAATAAATTATAAGAAATAATTAAAAAAATGAATCATAAAGATATATTAATTGAATGGTAAAGTACATCAGCCTAAACTTAAAATGTAAACGACCTTTTCGGGAAAAAGATAAGCAATCTTTAACCTAAAAATAGTTTATTTTTTAATTTATTATTAAATTAATTACCTAATTTGCTAAGCTGTGATAAGAAACAATTAATATAGTATTCATACATAATAAAACTGTAAAAATTACATGAAATGACACAATGTTTATATGCAAATCGGGTTTTATGAAATTCAACAACATTAAAATTTTACATTTGAAATGTTTGAAAAAAAATTAGTTTTTCGGTTCTTTGTTCTTTTCTATTGTTTCAGTCAAAGATTCAACATTATTATTGTAGGTAATTGAAATATGTAAATATTAAGATAATCGAATTAAATAAAATTGAAATTATAAACAGTAACATAGTTCTATGAGAATAAAGAATAAATTAAATCTGCAAATTGAAGTGCTTTGGGTATAATTTTAAATCTTAGTCTTTTTCTTTTTCTTTTTTTAATTCAAATCTTCCATTCAGATGCAATCTAAATTTCTATAGAAAATTTCAGACAGCATGTGCATTAGAAAGAATATTAATGTTGAGGATCAGTGCAACAATTAATGGAAACATATACTAGGATCTTTAGTTATATTAGTGGTTGTATTTTTTGTAGTTTATTTTGTATAAGAAATCTTAATTTGTATAATTATAGAAGTTTATTTTCTAGTTGGAGCTTGAATCTATATTTATATGTTTGAAATTAATAAGAATGGGGACATCTTTTTTATCCTAATATTTCTATTTTCTTCATGGTACCAGAGTGATGGCTCCCAAAGACTAGAAGAAAATTTCTAGTCCTTACACTTTGAGCCCCAACAACAATCCAAGCAACATAATTACTTAAGTACAGTTGAAGGGAGAAAATTATGAAGAGTGCGCATGGGCAATCTGAACTGAGTTGAAGGCCAAAAAGAAGTATGGTTTCATTTATGGAACCCTGAAACAACCGACATATGATTCGCCAGAAATTGAAGATTGGTGGAATATCAATTCCATGCTTGTTTCATAGGTATTTAATACCATTGAACCTTCTTTATGTTCAACTATTTCTCTAGTGGAGAATGTAAGAGATCAATGGGAGGACATAAGCCAACGCTTCTCCATTGGGAATGGACTGAGAGTGCAACAATTGAGGTCAGATTTGACGAACTATAAACTGGATGGACAGACCATAGTCAATTACTATGGACAACTTAAAACCATATGGGATTAACTAAATAATTATGAAAAAAAAAACCATTGTGTAGTTGTGGTGGATGTAAATGCAATCTCGTTGTTGAGTTGGAAAAGAAAAGGGAGGAAGAAAGAGTTCATCAATTTTTGATAGGCTTGGATTAAGAACACTATGGTACTATGCACTCTAATAACTTGAGTACAGACCCATTACCCAATCTAAATAGGGTATATGCAATGGTTGTTCAACATAAATGAGTAACGACAATGTCACGAACAAGAGAAGAGAAAGGCAACCCCATGAGCTTTGCAGTTCAAGCTAGGGGGATGAAACAATAGTTTGTTCACATTGTAATCGTGAGGGACATGACTCAGGTACCTACTTTCAGTTGATAGGGAATCCAAATTGGTGAGGAAATAAACCTAGCTCTAGTGCTACAGGACACCACCCTTGTCACGAAATTTAGGGTGTTGTACCACGAGCAAATGTCACTCAAACATTTGCAACAAAAACTGGTCATAGAGGCATCATAGACTTGAACAGGAAAGGGCTTTGTTATAACACGCCTAACACGTCTCCATTATCGGATTAGGGTTATAGAGTATTACTAAGCAAAATAGGACATTTCACTTCATTCTAGAATAATTAAACAAATAATTAATAAACTTATAGAAAACCAAATCAGTTCATAGTATAAATACACTTATTGGTCTCAAATCGGGCTTACAAGGCCCTAAAAATAGTTTAGGAACAATCTGGGATCAAATTGAAACAAAACAAAAATTTTTAAAAAACTGACAAATTTTACAATAGGGGTCACACAGTCATAGTCGTGTCATAGGCCATGTGCCAGACTGTGTGTATATTCAAAGTTGGGTCGCAGGCCATGTGCCAGACACTAACTTGGGCCACAAGGCTGTATCACTACCCATGTGTCAGGCCATGTGGATCCTGCATGAAATTATGAAATTGCACACGGCCGTGTGACAACCCTTTTCCAAGGCTATGTATAGCTATAATTATCCCCAAAACAAGCCAAAACAAGTCCAAATCTTGTATGCCAAGACATCCTACTTCCATAAATCTTTACATACTAAAACCACATAACATCACACTCAACATATACCATTTCAACCCACCCACAAGACTTAACTAATGTGTCATTCAAAGACACCACATTTATTAGTCATTCAATGCAACAATTTATAAAGAACATATCATTGTTCACCAATTCATGCACAATCTTCATCCAAAATGACCAAATATTATCACCCATATAAAATTTACCAGCCCAAGCATTATCGCCATATTCTCATTACTAAGATTACCAAACCAAAACACATCACCTATACATTTTAACATCATCCATTGCACTAAATATGCAAATAGCATAACCTTTACAAATAGACAACAAAACACCTATACACATGCCACATCCCAAAAAGAAAATAAAAAACTACCAAAATGGCTGGATAGTGTGAGCTTTCAGTCGATCCGTCTTGTCAATCCGCAGCTTTGACAACTACAAAAGAACATCAATTAAGCAAGTAAGCTAAAGAAACTTAGTAAGTTCATGGTTTAAATCAACAAACTCAACTTACTTTAATTGACATCAAAGTATAAAGAGATAAAATACAATTCTTGATAACCAAATACACATTCATAATTCATATTAGTTTTTGCTCACATAATAGCATAAATCATGATAATCCTCTTCTAAAATAACTCATTAACTCAATAATGTGTTTTCATCAATATAAATGTGCTCAATATAAATAAGTAATTCATTGAACATTTTATGCTTTCTAATATCTTGGATATGCATTAACATTTAAATTCATAGATCAACCATACATTCCATTAACATTTAGGTTGATGAACTAAGAAACTTGGCTTAGATACTTGGGTAACTACACCACACCAGAGGCATCAAAGATACATAATAGAGGTACCGAAGTGCAAATAGAGGCATGAATGTGCAAGTAGAGGCACCGTAGTGTGCATAGAGACACCACAGTGCAAACAAAGGCACCAAAGTGCAAATCCAGTACAAGCGTGCATAATAACCCTATTGGCATGCCAATTGTATCCTAGCGATTACTACGTTCAACTAGGCATTATATAGGAATTCGTTACCGTTACATATATTTATCAACTAGAAGGACTTACTTGTTTTCGTATACATAACATAAATTTAATACACTCTTATCGAAATTGTGCAATCACAACGATTGACACCATCCATTAATCATCTTTATATGAATTTGATTTTAGTATTTAATATACTATAAATAATCTATGAAATTTCACATGTATTAAACAATTAACTAGAAACAATAAAATAATCTCAAGAAACTTATAATTTACGTATCAAACACTATGAATTTACCTACGATTCAGTTCTGGTTAATACGCAGAGACTACTCTATAATTTTCCCATTTCCTCGGTTATTGTCATTTTGGTTCGGTTCTTGATCTATATAGTAATTAAATACAAATTATTAATTACACATATATTTTACATCAATTCAATACATATGAACCTTAACTTTTCAGTAATTACACATTTCACTAAACTTTTACATTTTTCAAAATTTAGTCCCTAAACTTAAAATCTCCAAATTTAGCAAAATTTTTCAAATACCCCTACTAGCCGAAATTATTCCCATATTAGTACTGTCTTAACTATTCAAAGTCACAAGAATACCATGTAAATTTTAATTTTTTTTTCAAATCAATCCTTAACTCAAAAACTAACAAAATTACTTAATAAACTAATTCAAGTCAACAACTAAAGCTTCCATCTCATCAATTAACATTTATAATAACAAGAATTCATCAATGGTGCCTTTCAAAATCCTTAACATTTTTTAAAATGAAGCTATGGGTTAATTGGACCTAGTTGCAACAATCTCAAAAACACAAAAATCACAAGAAAATAGGGTAAAAAAGAACTCAGATGCAAAGAAGATTATGGCCGAACCTCCTTAAGCTCTTTAATGGTGTTTTTCCTTCAAATTTTTGGTGAAAACTCCACTAAAGAAGATGATGTTTATTTTTATTTAATTTGTTTCTTTTGTTAACTTAATAATTTACATATTTACCCTTTAATCAACTTATAAAATATCAAATATGCTTACCCATAACCATCCATCTTAGATAGTCATGGTCTAATTACCATTTAAAGCCACAAAATTAAATTTCTAAAGTTATTGAACTCAATTTACTAATAATAATTAACTTCTCAACTTTTACAATTTAATTCTTTTTACTTAATTAACTATCTAAACATTAAAATTTTTCCACCAAAACTTAATACGACCCTAATATAATTTTATAAAAATTAATGAAAATAATAAAACATGACCTTATGTATCAGAATTGTGGTCCAAAAACCTTTTTTTGACACCACTGAAAAAGGGGATATTACAACTCTCCCTCCTAAAGAAATTTTCGTCCTAAAAATTCTTACTAGAGAAAAGGTTCAGATATTGAGATTTCATATTTTCTTTTGTTTCCCATGTCGCTTCAATCCCATGTCGATGCCACAAGACTTTAACTAATGGTATATGTCGATGCCACAAGACTTTAACTAATGGTATATGTGATGGCTCTTCATCGTAAGTCATATTGGGCTGTAACTCAATTTCATCCGTAGATAATACATGTGACGGAGAATGGTAACGTCGAAGCATCGGAACATGGGAAATACTATGAATTTTATTAAGTTCTAGAGGCAATGCCAAACAATATGCTATAGGTCTGATTCTTTCAAAAACTTTGTGCGACCTAATAAATCTAGGACTAAGCTTCTCTTTTCCACCGAAACGCAATACTTTCTTACAGTATGAGATTTTCAAAAACACTTTCTCACCAATTTTAAATTCAATATCTTTATGTTTTGAATCAGTGTAAGATTTCTGTTGATCAAACGTAGCTTTTAAATTATCTCGAATGATTCACATTTTTTCTTTAGTTTCTCGAACTAAATGAACCCCAGCTAACTTTCTTTCATTCAATTCAAACCAATATAACGGACTTCTATGTTTATGCCCGTATAAAGCCTCATACGAAGCTATTTTTATGCTCGACTGATAGCTATTATTATATGCAAATTTAGCTAATGACAAATATTTTTCGTAGGTACCTTTGAACTCAATAATATAACAACGCAACATATCTTCTAAAATTTATATTATTCACTCAAATTGACCATTTATTTGCGGATGAAAAGTGGTACTAAAATTCAATCTAGAGTCCAGAGCATCGTGTAATCCAATTTTTCCTTCCATAAATGCTTTTTTTTATTGCCACATGTCAATTTTTTAAGGTGTAAAAACATTAAAAACTTATCATTTATAAAGAGAAATGGTAATATGATATGCAAGGCAAAATGTTAGATTTTAAAATAACATTATTTTATACAATTATGTTGTAATATGTTCAAAATTAATTAATTGATGTTGTAAAATAAATCTCCAAACCTTAATAGACGGAAATTTTAAAAAGGAAATGATTTAATTATTTTTATACGGGGAATAAATATTATTTATTGTGTTACATCAACATTAAAATGCCAAATGGCATAAAAAACAATTTTTTAAAGATTTTTTATAATATTTATACAAGTTCTTTTATCTTGTGCATAGATTGATTTTGTGTGTATAAATAAAAAAAATATTTAATAATATTTAAGTTTTTTAAATGATATTTTAAAAATTTCCAAAAGAATCTTAATTTTCACTTAAATGAAGTATTAAATGAAAATTTTATTTAATTAAACTAAAATGAAAATATATTAAATTTGTATAGATGTTTAACTAACAAAGTGTGATGTGCTTTAACAAAGTGTGATGTGTTTTAACATATCTTACCTATTTTTTAAACAATTATTTTTTAAACAATTGTGTAAATTTTTATAAAATTTGAAAAAATTTAAAAATTATTTTAATACATGCATGTTAAACCGTTTTAAAATTTTTAATTTTTTAAAAACAAATATATAATTTCATAAAAAATATGATATTAGAAATTAAAAATGAAAATTATTTTTTGGAAGTTATTTATTATTGAAAACTTTATTATTATTAATGGCAAGAACACCATATTTAAAATTTAATTTAAAAATGGGACATACTTTAAATACAATTAAAACATAAGTATTTTGAAACTTAAATTTTTATTTTTTGCTTTCATTTCTTTTTTTATAATATACATTAATATTATTTATATTTTTAAAAGATCCTATAATTATATTTGATTGAAAGGTTAAAATGTAATAGTCTATTTTCAGTGAAATCGGAATAATAATTTCGGGACCAGAAATTCAAGGTTAAAATATTTATTTTATTATTATTTTAATATCTACAGCATGATAGTAGAGTCATATAAAAATTTCGTTAAGAAATTTTAACGTTTGTATGGTCAATTTGTGAGAAAGGACTAAATCGCTTAAAATGTAACACTTGAGTTCTATAAGATAAAGGTGTCAATTTACTATGAAATTAATTGGTTAAGGGATATAATTGGTAATTTTACCATTTATATAGTTAGTAGACATTGTTGGACATGAATTAAGTGATTTTAAATGTTAATTAACAAGATTAATTTAGTAAATTAATAAATATGTTAAGGTAAAATAATAAAAACAAAAGATGTCATCTTGTTGTCCATTCTTCCCACCAAAAATAAGAGAGGAAAACTCCATTGAAGGAGCTTGAGCATTCTATAACACCCTTACCTGTATCCACACCGGAATAAGGTTCGAGGCATTACCGGATTTAAACACAAACACACGTACAATTTCGAGTCATAAAATTTGCATCCAATTTTAAAAAACTTCACATTCTTTCATATCGTCCTTAAAATGAGCCTACGAGGCCGAAAACATACTTTAGAAGCAATCCAGGACTTAACCGAGAGCTTTGGAACACTTATAAATTTTTCATCAAAATAGTGTCACACGCTCGTGTGATTTGGGACACGCCTATGTGGGCAAGCTGGGTGGTCACACAAGCTCGTGTCCCAACCCGTGTGAAAAACATTGAGCATTCTGTTTATGATGTCATCAACCATTTAGGGTCACATGGCTGATAAATTGTAAATTATACATATTTCTACTTCATGCTTAGCACATTTATGGATGAATTATTCCTTGATTTGTGGAATTTTATGCTCCTAAACCTTTAATTTCATGTTCTATACCCAGGTGAGCTTAGGGGAGGGAAAAGAACAAGAAACGGGCCGAAAACAGAGAAAATGGGCCAAAGCAATGAATCAACACAGCCTAGTGACACGCCCGTGTCACATAAACAGGCTCGAGCACAGCCTAAACTTGATTCACATGGGCAACCCACACGGTCGTGCCACTTTAATAGGCTTGAACACGGCCTAACATTGAATCACACGGGCGTGGCACACGGGCGTGTCCCTGTCGTGAGGAAGTTCAATTTCATGAGGAAAAAGCTACTTAAGGGCTAAGAAAGACTTTTCAAACTCTATATAAAGACCCTAGGAGACAACCACAAATGGGGGGCATTATTCTCGCCAAAGGTACAGTCTTCCCGCCAAGACAGAGAGCTAAAGGTAGGGAATTACTTGAAGGAAAGCCGATTGATCCATCTCAGAAGCCAGGATTTACATCAAGATAAAGGATCTCCCTTTAATCCTTTCAGAAGTTTTAGGTTTTCTTATGTTTCGTTATTTTACTTATTCTGAGATGTTTCTTTTCATAAACATGAACTAAAACCCCAAATATCTAAGAGAGATGAAACCTAAGAAAATCTTGTTATTGTTATCTAAACTCTATGATAAATATTTTACTTGTTCTTAATTGTGTTTTTAATTCTTGAATTGATATTTTCGAGATATTAATTTAAGTCGAATATGCTTCGGCAGAGGAGCAAAAGTCCCTGTTTAAGAGTAGATCCAACACAATTAAGCGGAGTTGATCTCAATCCTAGACATAGGATGACGAAAATCTACCGGATTAGAGTCAAATCTAATAGGGGATCCATAGATCGAGTTAATGCAAGACTAGGGGTTTTAATTAGAAAGAGATTTCAATTAATCAACCTAGGATTAGTTGTTCTTATTCTCGACGGAGATATTAACATAATTTAGGGATCTCTACGGATCAAGTCAAATGAAGAAATCGTCTAGTTTAGAGTTAGATAACAAGTAAAGTCTAGGTGGATACTTCCTTAGGTATTGTCTTTATCAATAAGTTTTCCCAAAGTAATTTTCCCAATTTACTCTTTATCGTTTCTTTAGTTTAATTTAGATTAGTTTACAACCAAACCCCTTTTATTTCTTAGGCTAGATAATAGGAAGAAAGTCATTACTAGTACTTTTAGTTTCTTGGATTCAATATTTTGGTCTTGCCACTAGCTATACTACTACTCGATAGGTGCGCTTGCCTTTTATCATGATAATACTTAGTCTTTTAGGTACGATCAATTTACTACTTCATCACATCACGAGATAAAGTTTTTGGCACCGTTGTCGGGGAACTAAGGTATTAGGAACACTCAATTCTTATTACTTTAGCCATCTTTACTTTTATTGCAATTTATTTTTTATTTTTATTTTAGGTTTTTATTTACCAAAATTTTCTTTTTCTCTTCCAAGTGTCTCTAGTTTATGACTAGATGAAACCCAAGAGGACCATTATTGTTTGACGACGGCTTAGAAGCCACAGTTTGTAGAACTCGCTGAGAGATAAGAAGAAGCTTGCGATATCTAGAACAAGGACATGAAGAAGAACCTAAACCTACTAAAGTGATAGAGGCAAATCAAGATAATCAGCTACCTATTGTAGTAGTCGCAAATCCTATTCCTCGTACTATGTATGATTATGCTAAACCTAATTTGGCTGGTACTGAATCCAGTATTGTTTGGCCTACTATTGCTGCAAATAATTTTGAACTAAAACCTAACACTATACAGATGATACAACAGTTTGTTCAGTTTAATGGTTTGCAGGATGAAGATCCTAACGCTCATTTAGCCAACTTTTTTGGAATTTTACGACACGTTTAAAATAAATGGCGTTTCTGATGATGCCATTCGTCTTCGACTATTCCCATTTTCCTTGACGAATAAGGCTAAACAGTGGTTAAATTCGTTACCACGAGGATCTATCACTACATGGGAATAAATGACCGAAAAATTTTTACTTAAATATTTTTCGCCGACTAAAACGGCTAAATTAAGGAATGATATCTCTTCTTTTATGTAGATGGATTTAGAAACACTTTATGATGCTTGGGAGAGATACAAGGATTTATTAAGAAGGTGCCCTCACCACGGGTTACCCTTATGGTTACAAGTTCAAACCTTTCACAATGGTTTGAACCCCTCAACGAGGCAAATGATCGATGCAACTGCCGGTGGAACAATTAAAAACAAAATACCAGAAGCAGTTTATGAGTTTATAGAGGAAATGTCACTGAATAACTATTAGTGGCAAGTCATGAGAACAAAGCCACAAAAAGCTGCAGGGTTTTTAATGTTGATGTGGTCACCATGCTTTCTAATCAAGTAAAACTTTTAAATAAAAAGATTGATGGTTTTGTTGGTTCTACGTAGGTACACCCAGTGATGCAATGTGACTCAATCCAAGGAAACATGAGCAATTCTAAGTACTCCACCAATGGATATAGCATGGAAAACGAGCAAGCCAACTATATGGGTAACAATTTTAGATCTCAAAATAACCCTTATAGTAACCCTTACAATGTAGGTTGGAGGAATCACCCCAATTTCTCATGGGGAGGACAAGGTAATCAAGGAAACCAGAGACCACCACCTCTGTAACAGCCCAATTTGGACCCTAGTCGGAATAGTGGTCTCAGGACCACATATCTGAGTCTTAAAATATTCTAATATTATTTTCTGTCTTTGTGATATATGATTTAGAATCTGTGAAATTTCTATGAATTAATTTGTCTATTTCTGTGCTTAATTGTGAAAAAGGATTGAATTGTATATGTGATAAATTAGTATGCTATATGTTCAAGTGTTCAATTCAAATGGCTTTTAAACAATGATGGCCTTATGTGGCAATTAAACCATTGATGGTTTAAATGGTCATAAATGACCTTAAAACATGTGTTTTCATTATAGTTTAAATAAAGGTTAAATTAGTAAATGTTGTTTAATTATATGTTTTAACAAGATATCATAAAAATGAAAGCCATTTTCACTTTGTTATTACTGAAAATTAAAGAAAGAAGAAGGGTTTCAAGCTTTGTGTTTTTCGGCTAGCTTAATCCTTGAATAAGGTATGAGATTTTGTCCGTTTTTGATAATTTTTACGTTTCTGTGATCGTTGTTAAATGTTCTTCAAAGCCCATGTCTAAATTTTTATTTCTGTTAAAGATTTCATGAAATGCCATTGATGATTTTTGAAGCTTTGTGGTGAATTTGATTGAATTATGATGGATAGGCATTGAATAAACATGTTTTGTCATGAAATTTTGATGATTTTGAGCTATGTGGGTAAAATTGTGAAAATGAAAAGTTGAAGGACTAATTTGTGAAATAAATATGAATTATGAGCTTATATGAACACTATAGAGATTCGACTAAGTACTTGTCTAAGAGATTTTGTTAATTTGATGATTTTGTGAAGTAGGGACTAAATTGTCCAAATGTGAAAATATGGGGGTAAATTTGTAAAATGCCCTAAAATTGTGTTCATGGATTGAATTGAATGAAATGAATAATTGAATGGTTGAATTTGAATTGATTTAGATCAAGAATAATGAAAAATGAACTTAGATCGAGGGAAGTCCAAAGTCGTTGAATAGTCGACTCGAATCCGTTTAAATCAGTACGAGGTAAGTCAATATACAAATATGTATTGTATTAATGTCTGTTATAAATTCTTGATTTATAAAATGTGTTTGGACGACCATGAGAGCCTAAAGTATTATTCCGAGTCATTTTTGAATGAGTAACGGAAATATGATATCATGTAGGACCTCGTCTGAGACGTAGGCATTGATTAGAGAATTTCGTGTAAGACCGTGTCTGGGACACTAGCATCATAAACGTTTCGTGTAAGACCCTGTCTGGGACAGTGGCATCGATAGTAAATAACATGTAAGACCACGTCGGGGACGTCGACATTGTATAAGGCCTATATGATATTTGTAACGTTTCTGAATGATACGGGGAGAAATTTTGAGGAATGAATGAATGCATACTCTATATGTCACACTCAGGTATGTCTATTCTGTACTAAATCTACGAGTATGAAGGGTATGCTATTGTGAACTATGAGTAGGTGACGAATGAGTATATCTGGTTCATGAGTTCTTTACATGAGATTGCTATCATAATGTGTTTATGAATTGCATATGGTTGTATTGGCTTACTAAGCTCATTGTAGCTTACTCTATATTTTCTTTCAACTGTTTTACAGATATCGTAGCTACTGTAGGCTCGGGGACATTCAAGGATCGTCACCACACTATCGAGCTTGATTTTGGTACCTTTTGAATGTATAAAGTTTAAGTATGGCATGTATAGGCTAGAATGTCTATGTTTTAAGCTTGGATATGTTTATTGTAAATGCCATGAGAATTGGCTAGTAAATGGTATGTTTGTGCTTGGTGTTGGTATATGGTTTATGATGCCAAATTGTGTAAGCTTATAATGGTTTTATGTTCTAGTTGTTTTGGTCATTTTGAATCATGGCAATATGAAGGATGATAATATTTGGATGTGATATGTACTATGTGATTTGTCATGAATTTTGTATATGATATGGACATACTTTGTGTGATATTTGAATATGAATGGTTTGATCTTGTTAAGGTATGTTTTAAGGCATTGAATTAAGTTGAAATTGTGTATTATTGTGACATGAAGTGGCTTGTAGGAAATGACCCTTAGTGGGTGGAAAGTATGACTTGAACCAAGTCTGCTTAGTGCCACATAGCTAGGGCACACAGGCGTGCCTTATAGCCGTGTTGATTTTCCAGTATTGGCACAAAAATCCACATGGCCAAGACCCACGGGTGTGTCATATGGCTGTGGCAAAAAGTCAGTTGGGTGCACGGGCGTGCTTGAGTCTCGTGTGAGGCACACGGCCTGGTCACACGGACGTGTGACCTCCTCAATTTGGAAAATTTTACATGTAATTTAAAATTTGTGAATGTATTCGGTTTAGTCCCGACCCTATCTTAATGCATGTTTGTGGTCTAGTGGACTTTTGAAAGGGACTTTATGTTTGAATCTTGTTTTATAATGGAATATTCTGTTTTGATCTGTTCTGAATATCCGGTAACGCCCCTATCTATTTCGACGACGGTATCGGGATAGGGGTGTTACATTTGGTTGGTATCAGAGCTACGATTTAGTTGATTCTAGGACTAACATAGCGCATTTTGAGTCTAACTATACATGCCATATGTCTGAACTGTGATAGTGTGATGAATCCTGATGAATGAAATGTGTTTTTTATATAGTAATGGATCCCAAACGAGCCGTAGCTAATGATGTTGAAAGTATTGTGCCTGCTCCCGCTCAGGGGACAGCGCCATCTGATTCTAGACCTGTTACAAGTGGTAATGAGGGAGAAGCTAAACAAGCTTTCTTCCAAATGATGAATAAGTGGTTCACTCAATATTTTCGGAGAAATCTGGCTATTCAACCCCCACCCCCGACTGTTCCTCAACAACCTTCGGCTGTACTTTCTATGACTAATCCAATTCATCTGAATAAGCCTCCGGTAGACAAGATTAGAAAGTATGGGGCTGAAGAGTTTTGAGCTACTACTGATTACGATGCCGAGAGGGCTGAATTTTGGCTTGAAAGCACGATCTGAGTTCTTGATGAACTATCATGTACTTCGGATGAATGTGTTAAATATGCAGTTTCATTGTTACAAGATTCGACATATCATTAGTGGAAAACATTGACATCCGTGGTTTTGAGTTAACGTATCACTTGGGATTTCTTTCAAACTGAGTTTAGAAAGAAGTATATCAGTCAACGTTTCATTGATCAGAAACGTAAAGAGTTTCTTGAATTGAAACAAGGCAACAGATCTGTTACGGAATATGAACACGAGTTCATAAGATTGAACCAGTATGCACGAGAATGTGTAGCCTCAGAGGCCACTATGTGTAAAAGATTCGTTGAAGGTTGGAATGAAGACATTAAACTTTTAGTCAGAATTCTCGATCTAAATAATTTTGTTGTGCTAGTTGAAAGGTCTTGTAAAGATGAAGAACTTAGTAAAGAAAAGAAGAAAACTGATTCTGTAGCTAGATAGGTTCGAAAGAGATCTTTGGGTAAATCATTTCAGTCTGTGTCAAAGAAGTTTCGAGACGATTCTAACAGTTCGAAAATTATTTTGGGACGTTCTGGTAGAGATCGTGATAGATCATGTTCAAGTTTTAAAACTTCTGCTACTTCTGTTGCGAGTGTGGGGAATGTTAGATCTAAGAAACCTAAGTGTGCACATTATGGCAAAAGACATCTGGGAAGTTGTAGATTAAACGATCGAGCCTCCTTCCAATGTGGGTCCTTGGATCATTTTGTGCGAGACTGCCCTGAATCTGTTGAATAAGAGATAGTGCAAAATTTGAGATCGACTAATGTTTCCGTTAGAGGTAGAACTCCCAGAAACACAGGAAATGTTAGTGTGGGTTAAAGAGTTACTAGAGATACAACTGTACGATCTGAGACTTGAGTGCTTTTTAAAGCTTATGCTATCCGAGCATGTGAAGAAGCTTCGTCTCCTGATGTGATTACTAGTACTTTCACTCTTTATGATACCTCGTGATTGCTTTAATAGATCTTGGATCAACGCATTCTTATATCCGTGTGAATTTAACATATAGTAAGACTTTGCCAATAGAGTCTATTGAATTTATAATTAGAGTATCAAACCCCTTAGGCAAAAGTGTCCTGGTTGATAAGGTTTGCAAGAATTGTCCGTTAATGATTCGAGATATCTACTTCTCTGTTGATTTGATGCTATTGCCATTTAATGAATTTGATATAATTTTGGGTATGGACTGGTTAACTTTGCATGATGCTGTTGTGAATTGCAAATGAAAAGTTATTGACTTGAGATGCAAGAATGGTGAAATTATTAGAATCGAGTCTAGTGAATTTAATGGTTTACTAGCTGTGATATCTGTATTAAGAGCTGAGAAATATGTGAGAAAAGGTTGTGAAGCCTATCTTGCTTATGTGATTGATTCAAAAGTGTCTGATAAAAAGATTGAATCTGTGCCTGTCGTTTAAGAATTTTCTAATGTATTCCCTAATGAACTTCCGGGTTTGCCTCCGATTCAAGAAGTTAAGTTTGGGATAAAATTGGTTCCAGAAACTGCTCTGATTTCAATAGTTCTGTATAGAATGACACCAACTGAACTGAAAGAATTAAAGACTCAGTTACAAGAATTGACTGATCGAGGCTTTGCTAGACTGAGTTTCTCACCGTGGGGTGCTCCTGTTCTGTTGGTGAAAAAAAAATGACACAATGAGAATGTGTATTGATTACCGTCAGCTTAACAAAGTGACTGTAAAGAATAAATACCCTCTGTCCCGAATTAATGATTTGCTTGATCAACTAAAAGGTGCCTCTGTATTTTCAAAAATAGATCTGAGATCAGGTTATTATCAATTGTGAGTGAAAGATTCTGATATCCCAAAGACAGCCTTCCGAATGAGGTACGGGCACTATGAATTTTTAGTTATGCCTTTCGGATTAACGAATGCTCCTGCTGTGCTTATGGATTTGATGAATAGAATTTTTAGACCGTATTTAGATCAATTTGTTGTGGTTTTCATTGATGATATATTATTTACTCGAGGAATGAAAGTGATCATACGAAACATTTAAGAATTGTACTTCAGATATTGCGTGATAAGTAATTATATGCAAAATTCAACAAATGCAAATTCTGGTTACGTGAGGTTGGTTTTCTAGGCCACATTGTATCTGCATCAGGCATCCGGGTTGATTCGAGCAAAATCTCAGCTATTTTGGATTGGAAACCTCCAAGAAATGTTTATGAAGTCCACAGTTTTCTGGGACTTGCCGAATATTACCGTCATTTTGTAAAGGGTTTCTCGGTAATTGTAACCACAATGACAAGACTGCTACAAAAAGATGTAAAATTTAAATGGTCTGATAAATGTCAGAATAGTTTTGAACAGTTGAAAACTATGTTAACCAAAGCTCCTGTACTTGCGTAACCTGAATCGGGTACAGTGATGCTTCGTTAAATGGACTAGGTTGCATTTTGACGCAAGAAGAAAAGGTTATTGCATATGCCTCTAGGCAGTTAAAGCTGCATGGGAAGAACTATCCAACGCATGATCTTGAATTAGCTGTGATTGTTTTTGTGCTGAAAATTTGGCGTCATTATCTGTTTGGTGAGAAATGTCACGTGTTTTTAGATCATAAAAGTCTGAAATACCTGATGACTCAAAAAGATATGAATCTGCGGCAGCGAAGATGGTTGGAACTGTTCAAAGATTATGAGCTTATTATTGATTATCATCCGGGAAAAGCAAATGTTGTCGCTGATGCTTTAAGTCGAAAATCATTATCTGCATTATGTGCCTTAAACAGTAGTACTGATCTATTTGTTGATGATCCAGTGTTAGCTAAATTAAAAGTGAAATCTTTGTTTTTGCAACAAATCATTGATGCGCAGAAAGTAGATAATGAACTAACAGCGAAACGAGCTCATTGTGATTCCGATTCTGAATTCTGGGTTGATGTAGATGATTATTTGAGATTCAGAAATAGAATTTGCATTCTGAGAAATTCTAAAATGATTCAGATGATTGTAAGTGAAGCACATAGTAGTAAATTCTCTGTACATCTGTGTAGTACAAAAATGTATAACGATTTAAAACGGTTATACTGGTGGCCAGGAATGAAAAGAGATATCTCTGATTTTGTTCTGAAATGCTTAATATGTCAGCAAGTAAAAGCGGAATATCAGGTGCCTTCAGGTTTGCTACAACTGATTATGATTCCTGAATGGAAATGGGACCGAGTGATTATGGATTTTGTTTCTGGTTTACCTCTATCTCTGAAAAAGAAAGATTCAATCTGAGTTGTCGTTGATCGATTGACGAAGTCTGCTTATTTTATTCTGATACGATCTGACTACTCACTTGAAAAGTTAGCTGAACTTTACATTTCTGATATTGTGAGATTGCACGGGGTACCACTGCCTATTGTGTTTGATAGAGATCCAATGTTTACTTGAAGATTCTGGAAAATGTTGCAAGAAGCTTTAGGTACTAAATTACACTTCAGTACTGCCTTTCACCCGCAGACAGATGGCCAGTCTAAGCGGATCATTCAGATACTCGACGGCATGCTTAGATGTTGTATTCTGGAGTTTAAAATTACGTGGGAACAATATTTACCTCTGATTGAATTTGCATACAATAATAGTTTCCAATCAAGCATTAAAATGGCCCCGTATGAAACCCTATATGGTAGAAAATGTAGAATTCCGTTATACTAGTCTGAACTCTGTGAAAATAAAATATATGGAATTGATCTGATAAAAGAAATAGAACAGAAGGTGAGAGTGATCAAAGATAGTCTGAAAGTAGCTTCTGATTGTCAGAAATCATACGCGGATCTGAAAAGAAAGGATATTGAATTTGAGATTGGCGACAAAGTATTTTTAAAAGTGTCTCACTGGAAGAAACTGTTTCAGTTTGGCAAAAAGGGAAAATTGAATCCGAGGTTCATAGGGTCGTATGAAATCATTGAACGAGTTAGGCCGGTTGCTTATAAACTGATGTTGCCACCTAAGCTAGAAAAGATATATAATGTGTTTCACGTATCGATGCTCCGACATTATCGATCCGATTCGTCTCATATGATATCTCATTCTAATATTGAATTAAAGTCTGATATGTCTTACGATAAAGAACCAATCCGTATCTTAGCACGAGAAATGAAGGAATTGAGAAACAAGAAAATTCCATTGGTAAAAGTACTGTGGCATCGTCAGAGATTGGAAGAGGCTACTTGGAAGCCTGAAAGTGCAATGCAACAGAAATATCCGAATCTGTTTAACGGTAAGATTTTTGGGGATGAAAATCCCTATGGAGGGAGAATTGTAACAGCCCGGTTTGGACCCTAGTAGGAATAGTGGTCTCGGGACCACATATCTAAGTCTGAAAAATATTCTAATATTATTTTCTATGTCTGTGATATATGATTTAGCATTTGTGAAAATTCTGTGAATTAAATTGTCTGTTTCTATGCTTAATTGTGAAAAATAATTGAATTGTATATGTGACAAAATTAGTATGCTATATTCAAGTGTTCAATTTGTCTGAATTTTTGTTTTTGTTAAAGATTTCATGAAATATCATTGATGATTTTTAAAGCTTTGTGATGAATTTGATTGAATTATGATGGATAGGCATTGAATAAACATGTTTTGTCATGAAATTTTGATGACTTTGAGCTATGTGGGTAAAATTGTAGAAATGAAAAGTTTGAAGGACTAATTTGTGAAATAAATGCGAATTATGAGCTTATATGAGCACTATAGTGAATCGGCTAAGTACTTGTCTAAGAGATTTTGTTAATTTGATGATTTTGTGAAGTAGGGACTAAATTGTCCAAATGTGAAAATATTGGGGTAAATTTTTAAAATGCCCTAAATTTTAGTTCATGGATTGAATTGAATGAAATGAATAACTGAATGGTTAAATTTGAATTGATTTAGATCAAGAACAAAGAAAAACGAACTTAGATCGAGGGAAGTCCAAAGTCGTTGAATAGTCGACTCGAATCCGTTTAAATCAGTACGAGGTAAGTCAATATACAAATATGCATCATATTAATGTCTGTTATAAATCTTGATTTATAAACTGTGTTTGGACGGCCATAAGAGCCTAAAGTATTATTCCAAGTCATTTCCAAATGAGTAATGGAAATATGATATCATGTAAGACCTCATCCGGGACATAGGCATTGATTAGAGAATTTCGTGTAAGACTGTGTCTGGGACACTGGCATCGTAAACATTTTGTGTAAGACCCTGTCTCAGACAGTGTCATCGATATTAAATAACATGTAAGACCACGTCGAGGACGTCGGCATTGTATAAGGCCTATATGATCTTTGTAATGTTTCTGAATGATATGGGGAGAAATTATAAGAAATGAATGAATGCATACTCTATATGTCCGACTCAGGTATGTCTGTTCTGTACTGAATCTATGAGTATGAAGGGTATGCTATTGTGGACTATGAGTAGGTGACGAATGAGTATATCTGGCTCATAATTTCTTTACATGAGATTGCTATCATAATGTGTTTATGAATTGCATATGGTTATATAGGCTTACTAAGCTCATTGTAGCTTACTCTGTATTTTCTTTCAACTGTTTTACAGATATCGTAGCTACTGTAGGCTCGGGGACATTCAAGGATCGTCACCACACTATCAAGCTTGATTTTGGTACCTTTTGAATGTACAAAGTTTAAGTATGGAATGCATAGGCTAGAATGTCTATGTTTTAAGCTTGGATATGTTTATTGTAAATGCCATGAGGATTGGGTAGTAAATGGTATGTTTGTGCTTGGTGTTGGTATGTAACACCCCAAACCCGGCCCGGACGTTACGGCCAAGTCTAGTGTGTCACATCACCTACAACTAACCTTGTGACCTAGTTACTAAGATTGGGGTGAGCTTTGCAAAACTGCTATTTAAAGTCTTAAGAGAAATTCCCGGTTTAGTGAACGCCCCATCCATTACCAATTATTAAGAGATTTATTATAAAGTTTCACTTTGTTACTCGTTTGATACGTTTGTTTGATTTTGAAAATGTTTGAATAATTTTTAAGAAAACTCGCGCAGCTTTGTACATAGCATTATCAGTATAGTATAAATAAAAAGTTGAAAAAAAAAAAAACCAAAATAATTAGAGCGGCCTTATTACAACCCAAAACCATAATGAAAATAATTTAAAATACATACATAAATAAAGTAGAATAAAATAAAATAAAAACTTAATTGATTAACTGCAGTCCATGTGGCCACTCTGAATCCTTCCCAGCTCCAAGTCCGTCAGTCTAGGGCTCACTTGATTTGCGATTACTACAGCGAGATCTCCTACACAATTTCCCTTTGTCGAATTTAGTGACTAGATCTGGATCTAGTCGTTCTACTTGTCCAAGCCCTCAATCAGTAGCCTCTAAATCACATACAGGTTCTCTTAATCAAAATGATTTCACTTCTGTTTCTACTCAGATCTTATGCAGATCTAGCCCCTAAACGCTAGCAGAGAATGAATCTTTTGAGGTCTAAGGATTCGGCTACCAAGTCCCTATAAATATGGTGATTTCTGTTTTTGGGCACAACAAAAGAGAAGGAAAAATGGAAGCTTTGCAATAAAAAGAAAGGGATGTCAACAAGGCTATGCAATTTGGCTAAAGAGAAAAGAAAGTAATAGTTTACAAACAAGAAGAAATCGGCACACCTAGAACCTTTCGGGATTTCAACTTTTATGAATAGTCGATTGGCTTGAGAAGAAAAGAATGGCAGATTCGGTTTTGAAGAAAAAGAAGAGAAGAGATGAGTAGAGAGAAGAGGTTTTTTCGGCTTAACGATAAAAGAAGAAAAGAAAAGAATGAAAGAAGGTAGGAGAGGGTTTTCTTTTGGTAAAAACGGCACAAGGGGGTTCTTGCCACACATTCGGCTTTTGTGAAAAAGAGGGAGGAGAAGAGAAGAGAGCCTATCACTATACCTAATCGGCAGCCAAGAAAAAAAGAGCCAAAACAAACCCTAAGAGACCCCAAAATATTCGACTAACACCCTAAACACTCCCTAGCCGATTGTGTCCCAAAACCCTAAGCCAAAACCGATATGTTCCCACAAAAATCCCTTGTTCGGCCACCACAAGCTCCCCTTCAAATTTCCTATTATTTCTCTCCCTAATCCATCTAATCTAATTCCATGGACCACTCAAGCTCTCTTCAGCAGAGTTCCACTTGAGTTCCATCACATGTCCAGCACATGCACAAAAATAAAACACCATTGCTTGCCATGCAACTTGAACTCTGGTCCTTGAACACCTGTCCACACGCCACTTTTTTAGGAGCTTAGTGGCGCCACATTGCCACTTTACCAATGGTCTCTTTGTGTCCTATTTCACTAACTTTTTCTTAAAGGCCCACTTAACCAAGTCCCATTCACTTTAAATTCAAAATTTGATATTTCTACCGGGTTTTGTCTTAGGGTTGGGCCTTTTAAAGACCCACTAACATACTTAAACACAATTTCAATAACCAAAACACCAAAATTTCAAGATTTCACCAAAATCACAAAAAATCTCGAAAAATCTTGAAAATCAAGGCGTTACAACTCTACCCCCTTAAAGAAATTTCGGCCTCGAAATTTACCTGATCCAAATAGGTGAAGGTATTATTGATGCATTGCCTCTTCTGACTCCCAAGTAGCCTTTTCTCTACCATGGTTGCGCCAAAGCACTTTTACTAACGGAACTGACTTCCTTTTCAACACTTTGACCTCGTGATCCAGTATTTGCACAGGCTCTTCTTCAAAAGTCAGATCAGTCTTTACCTCAATCTCCTCCACTGGTACGACATGCGAAGGATCCGATCGATACCATCTTAACATGGACACATGAAAGACGTGATGTATACGGTCCAACTCC
Source organism: Gossypium stocksii (assembly GCA_020496765.1). NCBI lineage: Eukaryota > Viridiplantae > Streptophyta > Magnoliopsida > Malvales > Malvaceae > Gossypium > Gossypium stocksii. The sequence goes on from CM035624.1 coordinate 32,353,537, forward strand.
GGCTGCAACTCCGACTGATAAGTTACTGGCCCTACTTGTTTAAGAACCCGATAAGGCCCAATAAGTCGTGGACTCAACTTGCCCTTCTTGCCAAACCTCATGATCTGTTTCCAAGGTGAGACCTTCAAAAATACCATATCCTCTATAGAGAACTCAATTTCCTTTCGCTTTAGATCAGCATACGATTTTTGCCTATCAAACGCCTCCTTTAACTGATCTCTGATCAACTTTACCTTATTCTCAGTATCTGCCACTAACTCTGGTCCAAGAACCTATCATTCTCCCAATTCCATGCAACACGTAGATGTACGACACCTTCGTCCATAAAGTGCCTCATATGGAGCCATCTGAATACTTGCCTAATAGTTGTTGTTGTACGCAAATTCCGCCAATGGCAAGTAGTCCTCCCAACTACCTTGAAAGTCGATAATACAACCTCTTAACATATCTTCCAGAACTTGAATAACCCTTTCTTACTAACCATCTGACTGGGGGTGAAAAGCAGTACTGAAGTCCAGTTGCATACCCAACGGCTCATGCAACTTTTGCCAGAATTGATATGTAAACCTAGGGTCTCGATCAAAAATAATCGGTATTGGCACCCCATGCAGTCGCACTATCTCTGTTACATACACCTTGGCCAACTTTTGAAGTGAGTAATCAGTTTGGACAGGTATGAAATGGGCAGATTTCATTAACCTATCCACAATCACCTATACAGAATCCTTCTTAGAGGGTGTCAAAGGTAGTCCACTCACAAAATCCATGATAACTCTCTCCCACTTCCAGAGTGGAATCTTTACTAGCTGCAATAGTCCAGAAGGCAGTTGATGCTCAGCCTTTACTTGCTGGCATGTCAGACATTTTCTCACAAATTTAGTCAGCTCTCACTTAAGTCCAGGCCACCAATACACCTCTCTCAAGCCTCGGTATAGCTTATTCCCTCCAAGATGTATGGCACAAGGTCCACCATGAGCCTCTTTCAAAATTACTTCTCTCAAGTCAGAGTCCTTTATAATACAAACTCTTCCAGGAAAGTAGAGAACTCCATCAGTATTCAGTCCAAAATCTAAATTCTGATCATTTTCAGCTTGCTAAAACTGGGGAACCAACGAATCATCCTTTAACTACTTCTTCTTAATCTGCTCAGTCCAAGTTGGTCTCACTTGCAACTCCACTAACAGATTTCCATCGTCATATAGACTCAAACGAGCAAACATCACTCTTAAGTCAGCAACAGCCCTTCGGCTCAGTGCATCAGCCACCACATTAGCCTTGCCTGGGTGGTACTCAATCGAACAATCATAATCCTTAAGCAACTCTATCCATCTTCGTTGCCTAAGATTTAACTCCTTCTGAGTCAACAAATACTTGAGACTCTTATGGTCTGTGTATAAAATACACCTTTCTCCATACAGATAATGTCTCTAGATTTTCAACGCGAAGATCACTGCTGACAACTGTAGATCATGCGTAGGGTAATTAGCCTCGTGAGGCTTAAGCTGTCATGAAGCATAAGCGACCACCTTACCCTCTTGCATCAGTACACAACCTAGTCCCACATGCGATGCATCACTATGCATAGTAAAATCCTTCCCAGACTCTGGCTGTACCAAAATTGGTGCCTCGGTTAATACCTTTTTCAACTTATCAAAGGATTCTTACTATTTCTCGATCCATACAAATGCTACTCCCTTTCTCAACAATTTCGTCAACGGTGCAGCAATCAGAGAGAATCCCTCTACAAATCTTCTAAATACCCTGCCAGATTCAAAAAACTTCGAGTTTTTGATACTGACCTCAGTGGCTTCCACTCCAGAACTGCCTCAATCTTCAGAGGATCTACCCTAATCCCCTCAGTAGAAACAACGTGACCAGAAAAATCACTTCTTGAAGCCCAAATTCACATTTACTGAATTTTGCATAGAGCTGCTTCTCCCCCATTACTTGCAGAACAATACGGAGATGCTCATCATGTTTCTCTTCAGTTTTTGAATACACCAAGATATCGTCGATAAAGACGACTACGAATCAGTCCAAGTAAGGTTGGAACACTCGATTTATCAAATCCATGAAAGCTGTAGGTGCATTCGTCAATCCAAATGGCATAACCAGAAACTCGTAATGACCATACTGAATTTAAAATGCTGTCTTATGAATATCCACTTCCTTTACCCTTAACTGATGGTATCTAAATCGAAGATTAATCTCGGAAAACACTAAAGCTCCTCTGAGCTGGTCAAACAGATCGTTGATTCTTGGCAGAGGATACTTGTTCTTTATCGTCAATTTGTTCAACTGGTGATAATCGATGCACATATGCATCGTTCCATCCTTCTTTTTCATGAATAGTACTGGTGCTACGTATAGAGACACACTCGGTCTAATGAAACCTCTATCCAATAACTCTTGGATTTGTGCTTTCAGTTCCACTAACTCCTTCGGTGCCATCCTAGAGGGCGCGATAGACACTGGAGCCGTTCCAATCAGCAAGTTGATTCCAAACTCGACTTCTCGATTCAGAGGTAATCCAGGAAGCTCCTCCGAAAAAACATCTTGGAACTCCTTAAAAGTGGTAAATGTCTCTACAGTCAAGTCCTTAGTCTCAATCTGACTTACAAAAGCCAAGTATGCCTCGCAACCCTTATGAATCAATTTTTTAGCCCTTAAGGCCGAAACAACATTGGACAAGTAGTCCCTTCGCTCCCCAATAACCATTACCTCCTCATCCTCAGTAGTCCTTAACACCATTCTCTTAGCCGCACAATCTAGAGTCGCCTTGTGCTTAGTCAACCAGTCCATTCCCAAAATCAGATAGAAGTCTCCGAATGGTAGCTCCATTAAGTCTCCAATAAAGATCCTACCTTGAGTCTCTAAAGGCACCTTCCTATAGAGTTTATCTACCCTAACCGAGTGACCCAGTGGACTTATCATAGTTACCCCACTCACCATTTCCTCAGAGTGCGCACCCAACGACCCAAAAATGTTACATGCAACATGCAAATGAGTTGATCCCACATCTATCAGAGCAGTGTATGGCATGCTACAAATCAAAAACATACCGGTTATGACATTAGGTGCATCACCCTCCTCTCGGTGACGAGCAGCATAGACCAATGATGGCTGGCAAGCGTCAGCATTTCCAGCACCCCTGCCAGGTGCTCCACGTCCACGACCATTACCATTGCCGCCTCTACCTTGACCACGGTCTCTCGATGGTAGTGGTCCACCTCGCACTGGTTGAGCCACCCTCTGTTCAGCAACTTGAGTCTCAGCTGGCTTCCGAGGACAATCCTTAATTCTATGTTCCTTAGACTGACATCGAAGACATGCCCCAGTACGCTTCCAGCACTCTCCCAGATGCACTCTACCACAATCTCCGTAAGCTTGTGGTCTAACTATATTTATCGAAATTGCTCGGACCGGTTCCTCTACTCTAGCTCTCTTGACATTCCGGTTTGTAGCACCAGATGATCTAGAATCCCTCCTAAATCGATTTCGGTCCTTATCACAGTTTTGTCGTTCAGTACGCTTCACCTCTTCAGCTATCTTAGCCTTCTCCACTAACGCAGCAATATCACGCTCCCTCTGCGGAGCTATTAGCACCCTTAGCTCATCCCTTAGGCCATCCTCAAAATGAATACTATGCTCGTACTCAGTAGAAACTATACCGCTAGCATACCGACTCAACCTCAAAAATTCTACCTCGTACTCAGCAACAGACTTATTGCCCTGAGTCAAGTTCAAAAATTCTTTCCTACGTGCATCCACATAACTTGCTCTGACTTACTTTCCCTTAAAAGTCGTCTTAAACAGTTCCCAGGTTACCCGTTCAACTGGGGTACTCTCTCTCACAGTGATCCGCCATTGATATGCCTTGTCTCGCAGCAACGACACCTCTCCCTTCAACTTTTGCTCCACTGAGTAATCTAGGTCGTCCATAATCCATTCTGTAGCTTCCAGCCAGTACTCAACTACATTTGGGGCTACTCCAGATATGCCCTTGAAAACCTCTGCTCTGTTAGCCCGGAGTCGCTCAAAAATGGATCCCCTATTCACTGCCCCAACATTAGCTCCAGCAATCCTTTCTAGAACCCTTAGCATGGCCTGGGACAAGGCATCATCCCCTGCGGCCTGATCATACGGTCCATTTTCAACTACTGGTGGCAGTCGTGCCTCCTCAGCTGGCAAGTGTTTCGAAGATGAAGACCCAACTTGAACACTACCTCGGCCACGTCCACAGTAGCCTTCGTACTCATAATGTCTTATCTGATTACGAATTTTATGACATTAGTTTAATGTTTCAGTTGTTCATTACAGAATGTCCTATGCACAAATAGAGTTTCAGAGTTTATCTTGTGATTTCGTAGCCTAGTTACAGTCTCAGTCTTCTAGGGTTTAGTTTCCCTACAGTCTCAGTCTCTATAGTTTTCAGTACTACCTTATCTACAGTATCATCATAGGGTCTCAGTTCTATCTACAGTGATATCTCAATACAGTATAGTATAAGAAAAGAATACTTACAAACTTGGTACCGGGGATTCAGTATGCCACTTCTTCAGAGACCCGATTTTATAAAGCCCATTTAAAACTTAAGCCTTTTTAAGAAAACCCCAAGAAAGTATGTAAAAAAGAAAACGAGTTTAAAAAAGGTTTTCGTAAGAATTTTTCCAAAATCGATTTCAAAGTACCATTCTTGGGACCTAATTTTAAAAATTTTTGAAAACCTTTTGGACCCGATCCACAGTCGAGTTATTGCAACTAGGCTCTGATACCACTAAATGTAACACCCCAAACCCAACCCACACACACGGCCAAGTCTAGTGTGTCACATCACCTATAACTAACCTTATGACCTAGTTACTAAGGTTGGGGTGAGCTTTGCAAAACTGCTATTTAAAGTCTTAAGAGAAATCTCCAGTTTATTGGTGAACGCCTCATCCATTACCAGTTATTAAGAGATTTATTATAAAGTTTAACTTTGTTACTCGTTTGATACGTGTGTTTGATTTTGAAAACGTTTGAATAATTTTTAAGAAAACTCATCAGATTTAGGCCTAACTTCTAGGCTGGGTTTGGGGTGTTACATTTAGTGGTATTAGAGCATAAGTGAATCATGAATGATGCATGCAAACCCATCCCATCAGCAAGCCTATTCCCTTTTTATTGACCATTATTACCTTTAAAACTTTATTTGTTGTTCAAGCTCGAAACCTTAGGCTACATCTGTAGTGAGCGTGGGTAGTGCTAGAAATGTTAAGTAAGAATGTCAGTAATGTAATAGACAGCACTTTGGTGAATGTAGACTGAAAGACGAGTCGTGTTTTAAATGTGGTTCCTATGATCATTATCTCAAAGATTGTCTTGAAATGTCTGATAAAGAAAAGGCTCAGAACACTCATTCGAGTAACACGGCTGGGAGAGGGAGACTACCCTAGAACACCAGAAATACGGGTAATAGTGATAGTGGGACGAAAGATTCTACCGTGAGATCCAAGCCATAGGCACTAGCTAGGGGTTACACGATTTGTGCTTGAGAGGAAACTTCAACACGTAATGTGATCACCGATATATTTTCTATCTTTTATACTAATGTTAATGTTTTGATTGACCCGGGGTCAATGAACTTATATGTTTACACAACTTTAGTGTAAGATAAGAATATACCTTTTGTGCCTATTGAATTTGTGGTTAAAGTAACGAACCCTTTAGGTCAGTATGTGTTAGTCGAGAAAGTTTGTAAAAATTGTCCTTTGATGATTCAAGATTGAAATTTTCTGACTGATTTGATGTTATTACCTTTTGATGAGTTTGATGTGATTCTGGATATAGATTGGTTAACTTTGCATGATGCTATTGTGAACTATATACGAAAGCATATCGTGTTAAAGTGCCAGAATGGTGAAAAGCTTGGAATTGAATAAGACAGACTAGATAGGGCATCTGATGTTATTTTAGCTATGTTGGCACAGAAATATGTTAGAAAAGCCTGTGAAGTGTATCTTGTTTATATATTTGATTTTAAAGTTTCAAAAATTAAGTCAGAATTGATTCCGATTGTATGTGAGTTCACAGATGTATTTCAAGAAGAATTACCAGGGTTACCGTCGACCAGAGAGGTTGAGCTTGCTATTGAATTAATGCCAGGAACATCTCCGGTATTGATAGTTTCGTATAGAATGACACCTATAGAATTAAAAAAGTTGAAAGCACAACTACAAGAGTTGACAAATAAAGGCTTTGGTTAGCCCAGCTTTTCTCCTTAGGGTGCTCTTATGTTGTTTGTTAAGAAAAATGATAGGTCAATGTGATTATGTATAGATTACTAAAAGCTCAATAAAGTCACGATCAATAATAAGTATCCATTAGCATGGACCGATGATTTGTTTAACCAGTTGAAAGGTACGATAGTGTAACGCCCCAAACCCAGCCTAGAAGTTAGAACCGAATCTGGCGTGTCACATTGAAGTGTTTTTCGAAAATTAAGTTTTCATTGAAAACCCTTCTTGTTTAAATATTTGTGTAAAACCTCAGTTTACGTTTGATCAATTCTTAATGTGGTTTAGTAAAAAAGTTCATTTCCTATTAAAGATGTTATTAATTATAAAATCTTAATCGTTGCGGATGCTTAATTGAAAACAAAGGTTATTTTGGAAAAAAACTCGTTTTTACCATTAGCAATTATAAAATCACAATAAAATCCCAAATTTAAAAATAATCCAAAAGATATAAAAGCCTTATTAAAATCTAATAAAAATAATTTAAAATAAGGTAAATAAATAAAACTACTAATCATTAAAACAAGTTACAGTGTAGCCACCTCTGAGTCCTTTCCTACGTCGAGCCGCCTACTGAGGGTCACTTGAAAAATATTTAAAAGAGGGGGTGAGTTTAGGAAAACTCAGTGTGTACGTCCCTTGACAGACACATAACATGCATTAAACAATTTGGGCCTAAGCCCTATTCAATAACGGTGGCCTTTGGGCCTTAGCCCATAGTGGCCTTAGTTGGGCCTAAGCCTGTATCTCAACATGCATTGGCCTTAGGCCTTAGCCCAAAACACAAAAATATAAATATGATTATGCAATGTGCAATTTCTCATAACCAACCCTATACACCCCCTTCCAACCCTACACTCCTGTGGGGAGATACTCAACCAACCCATCCTTATACACCTGGTGTGGCACCAGTTGCGGCACCACTTATCATTGTAGCATAGCTGCTCATATTCGGTGTAGCACCAGTTGCTGCACTAATAATCGGTGCAGCATAGCTGCTCGGTGGCTAAAAAGCCTACGGTGGATCCACAATCGTCAAGCGATCGTGTGACCCTTATATACACTGCCTCCAATCATAATCCCATCCCATATGCGATATAATAACACATGAATGCAGCAGATAACACATAGCATGCATAAGTCATACTCATGGCACATAGGGGTATTTTGGTAATTTTCCAACTAAGGGTTTTTCTGTAATATGTAGGTCAGGGGTATCTCAGTGATTCTACCCTACAGGGGTATTTCAGTAATTCTACCTTACAGGGGTATTTTAGTAATTCTACCCTATAGGGGTATTTTAGTAATTCTACCCTAAAGGGGTATTTCAGTAATTTCCTAACACCATGGGTCTAATTACATACCTTGTCCCATCAACAAGTCCTCGTTGGCTAAAGTGAACAGGTATTATGCACCATGTAGGATTCCAGAGAAGAGGAGGTGAGTCATTAAGACCGCTTAAGTACCAAGCTCTCCCTGTATCCAATCTTAGACATGCATATAATTATTACCACACTTTAACCTTATGACTTGTCCATAGATACACTTAATTGGTTAATTAAGTTTTATGTCTGCTTAAGCAATATTAGATACTAAGCCCAAAAGTCCATTACATAACCCTAACGAGTCCACATACATTCATATAGCCCATTAGGCCCAATCACATTATATAGCCCACTAGGCCCAGTTACATTTATACGGCCCATCAGGCCCAAAGTTATTCCAAGCCATACAACCAACTTAATCAGCTCGTCACTTATTACCAATTTACCAATTTTTGCTTATCTGGGCCCACGAGCCCGTCAGCCCATTTGGCCCATTCTGGCCCAGTTGGCCAACACGTGACCTAAGTCCATGAGATCACTCATGGGGTCTCGAGTATCGTATTGATTACCCTCATACGAGTGTTCGTGCACTCGTAAGACTACCATAGCCAAACTTTCAGCTTTTCAGCATTTCGGCTTTTCGGCATTTTGGGATTTTGGCATTTTGGAATTTCGGCATTTCGGGATTTGCTGATCTATTGTGTGTGTGAAGTGTGTGTACACACCTGCTAACAAAACGCACTACGAACTCCTTAGCCATGAACCTACAATCGATGTCACTCAACAGTTAATCATACACTTATTAAATACTATTACCAAAAGCCGAAATAATACCACTTCTGCTTACCTTGCGCGATTGAACCTAATCAAACTTTCACCGCTTGCTAGCCCCAATTGATTCCCAGATCTGTATTGTAGAAACTCTTATTATTAAAGATTGACTTAGCAGATGACTAACATCCATTGTAGTCACCCTTACAACTCCTAATAACGTTCAGCCAACCACTAAAATCGAAAATAGAGATAAACGCACTTACCAAACCCAAAGCACGCTAGGAGTAATTCAGCAGTGACTTGAAAAAAAGATTCGATCCCACAATTAAGAAGAAAGTGAGGAGATGTCGATTTTGGTGTTTAGAAACAAAAACAAAGTTGAAGATCGCACAACAGGGGATTCAGCCACACAAAAGAGGAAAGCATTCGGCATAAAATAAGAAAAGAAATCGGCTAATTGGTTTAGTACCCAATCGACCAAGGTTAATGAACAAGGAAAAGAATGATGAAGCAACAAGGAAATTGAAAGGAGAAGGTTTCGACAAAGGCAATCAAGAAAGAGAGAATTCGGCAATACCCCTTAAGAACCAACAATGAAAATTCTTAATACCCCCTAAAAAACTGAAAAACGACACTCATTTACTCCCTTAAGCCAAATTTACACACTCAATTTACACACTCCTCACTTCCCAAATCAACACCAACCCTTCACACACCCCATCTTCTAATTTTCCTCCAAGATATTCTCCCCTTATCACTCTATTAATCTCTTCCTTAAATTTATCTCCTTCAAAGTTCAACTCCAATGCCACTACTAGCCATCCATAGCATAAAAATTAAATCCCCAAATATTACCATGCTAGCACTTGAACCTAGGATCCCCTTGCTAGCTAATGACGCCACCTCCTTATGCCCTAAGTGGCGCCACTTAGCCACTACACCACAGCCTCACTTGTGTCCTAATTCTTCTCCATTTATTTAAAGGTCCTAACTCCTAGGGTCAGGGTTCCCTAAAGGCTGAAAAATAAAAATTTTCCTAACCTAAAATTCGAACTCAGGACTTCATAGAGACCCCTAAATACTTCAAAATCACTATCCCAACCATTCTACCACGTAATTTGCGCCGTTATCATACTCTCAAAAATTTTAAATGCACCCACGCTCGAGGCCTAATTCTTCTAGGCCCAAAATCAGAGTGTTGCAGACAGTATTTTCAAAGATTGATCTTTGTTCTGGTTATTATCAGTTACAGGGTAAAGACTCTGATGTGCTAAAAATTACGTTCAGAACCAGGTACGAGCATTATGATTTTCTTGTGATGCCATTTGGTTTGACTAATGCACCTGTCGTGTTTATGGATTTGATGAACAAAACATTCTGACCGTAATTAGATAGATTTGTTATTGTATTCATGGATGACACTCTAATCTCTTCACGAGATGAGACGAAGCATGCCCAACATTTGAGAATTGTTTTGCAAACTTTAGGCAAAAAATAATTATTCACTAAGTTTAGCAAATGTTAGTTTTGGCTCTAATAAGTTCGATTTTTGGGACATGTGGTGTCAGCAGATGCTATTAGAGTTTAACCGAGTAAAATCTCAACTGTGGTGGACTAGAAACTTCCAAGAAATGTGTCAAAAGTCAGAAGTTTTCTAGATTTAACTGGATATTATAGAAGATTTGTCAAGGGATTTCCTTTGATTTCTATGTAATTGACGAAACTACTTCAAAAAGATGTCAAGTTCGAATGGTCTGAAAAAAGTAAGTAAAATTTTAGCCTATTGAAAGCATAGTTAACCGAGGCATCTGTATTGATTCAACCAGTGTCCAATAAAAAAATTGTGATTTATAGTGATCCTTTATTGAATGGATTAGGCTATGCTTTGATGCAAGAGGGAAAACCGGTAGCGTATGCTTCTTAATAATTAAAACCGCATGGAAAGAATTATCCGACTCTCGATTTAGAGCTTGCAACTATTGTATTTGCTTTAAAGATTTCGTGACACCATTTGTATGGGGAAAAATGTCATATCTTCACGGATCACAAAAGGCTGAAGTATTTGATGTCATAGAAAGATTGAACTTGAGACAACGTAGATGGCTTGAATTGTTAAAAGATTATGATCTGGTCATTGATCATCATATGGGAAAGGCTAATGTCATTGCTTAAGCTTTGAATAGAAAATCTCTATTTTCTTTGCGAGTTTTGAACACACAATTGATGTTGATTAATAACGGTTCAATTTTAGCCGAATTAAAAGCTAGACTAACATTTCTACAACAGATTTGTGAAGCTTAGAAAAGTAATGTTCATTTTATCGATAAACGAAAATAGATTGAGTTGACATCTGATTCAGATTTTCCTGTTCGTTCTGACAATAGTTTGTACTTCAAAGACAGAATTTGTGTTCCGAAAAATTTTGATCTCATTCAGACGATTTACGGGAAGCTCATAGTAGTACCTTGTCGATACATCCTAGTAGGAATAAAAAGTACGGTGATTTGAAACAGATGTAGTACTGGCCGGGTATGAAAAGAGAGACTTCAGAATTTGTATTAAAATGCTTAATCTGTTAGCAAGTTAAAGTCAAACATCAGGTACCTTCTGGTTTATTACACCTATAATGATTCCAGAGTTGAAATAAAAATGAGTTACGATGGATTTTGTATAGGGATTGCCTCTATCTCTAAGAAAGAAAGATGTTGTATAGGTCATTGCAGATCGTTTGATGAAATCCATGCATTTTATTTCAGTGCATACGGATTTTTCACTTGAGATTGGCAGAGTTGTGTGTTTCTAAGATTATTTGATTATATAGTGTGTCAGTTTCTATTATTTCTATTATGGATCCACAGTTTATGTCTCAATTCTGGAGCAAGTTACATGAAGCTCTAGGTACTCTACTGCATTTTAGTACAATGTTTCATCTACAGACCGATGGTCAGTTTGAGTGAGTAATTCAGGTGCCCTAAGATATACTTCGATGTTGTGTTTTAGAGTTTGAAGGTGAGTATTAAAATGGCACTGTACGAAGCTTTGCATGGTTGAAAATTTCAAACTCTATTATACAGGACTAAGCTAAGTGAGAAAATGTTATTAGGGGTTGATTTGATTTGATAAACCGAAGAAAAGGTCAAAGTGATACGTGACAATTTGAAAGCGACTTTTGCTCACCAGAAATCTTATGCAGATTTGAAAAGAAAATGTATAGAGTTTGAAGTCAGTGAAAAAGTATTTATAAAAGTCGAACATTGGAAGAAATTTCTTCGATTTGGCTGAAAAGGAAAGCTTACTATACGGTTTATCGACCCGTACGAGATTATATAGAGGATTGGGCCAGTAGCTTATCGGTTGGATTTGCCATCAAAGTTAGAAAATATTCATAATGTATTTCATGTGTCAATGTTACGATGGTATCGATCAGAACCTTCAAATGAGATATCTCTATTAGATGTTGAGATTCAGCTAGATATTACGTATAGTGAAGAACTAATCAGAATTCTAGCTTAGGAGGTTAAAGAATTGAGAAATAATATTATAGCTTTAGATAAAGTTCTCTGGAAATGGCACGAAATAGAAGAGACTACCTGGGAACCGGAAGAAGGTACGAAAGTGCAATACCCGAACCTATTTTCTTGGACGAAAATTGCTTTAGGGGAGAGAGTTGTAACAACTCATTTTTAGTGAAATCAAAATAGTGGTTTTGGACCTACAAATTTGACGAGTAAATTATTATTCTATTACTATTTTAATGTTTACAGATATATATTAAGGTCTCGTTAAAATTTCATTAAGAAATTTTGATGTTTACATAGTTAATTAAGTGAAAAGGACTAAATTGTAAAAAGGGTAATAGTTGAGTTCTAATAGCTAAAAGAGTCAAATGGCTATGGAATCTTAAATTAAAGGACTTAAATGCTAATTAGACTAGTTAATGAGTTAGTGGATATACATGGCATGGTTTTATTGAAATTTTAATAGTTTTAGAAGGTTAATTTAGTTATGTGATAATTAAAAAGAAAACTAAATAACAAAAGATGAGCAAAATATTGTCATCTTCATCTTTTGCTAATTTGAAAACCTAAAAACACCATTAGAGAAATGGGGATATTTGGTCAAGATAATATTAAATGCATGGTATGTAATTTTGTTCCGTTTTTAATGATTTTTATATCTTTTAGGTCGGTTTACCTTAACCTAGCTAGCCCGGGGATCAATTTGTAACACCCCTTACCTGTATCCACGCCAAGACAGGGTTCGAGGCATTACTGAACTTAAACACACTTACACATACAATTTTGACTCGTAAAATTTGTGTCCAATTTAAAACCTTTCAAACGTATTCATAACGTCCCTATTACGGTCCTACAAGGCCTTAAACATACATTGAAAGCGGTCTGGGACTAAACCGAGAACTTTCAAAACTTTTACAACACTTAGAAAATTTTTCATCAAAATAGGGTCACACGCCCATGTGACTTGGGACACACCTGTGTGGGTAGGCCATGTTGTCACGAACACCTGTGCCCTAACCCTGTGAAAAACATTAAGCATTCTGTTTATGATGTCATCATCAAAATGAAACCACACGGCCAAGCTACATGCTCGTGTGCTAGGCCGTGTTACGGATTCAATTCTCGTAAATTAGGTGCAGACTTCACACGCCCTTGCCACACGCCCGTACCCAAGGCCGTGCCATCCACACGATTGAGAAACAAACTCGTGTGCTCAGCCCTTGTCGAATTATTTTTCATTTTGAAGCTAAACTAGTTTCTAGACGGCCTAGTACATGCCCATGTTCCAGGCCGTGGCCTTTACACGACTGAGACACACGACTATGTCTCTACCTGTATGTTTACTACCGGGAATTCTATTTTGCCTAATTAGGGTGCAAGGGACACACGACCTATCAACACGCCCATGGGGCTGACCGTGTGTCACACATGGCCTTAACACACAACCGTGTGCCTACTCGTGTGGACAAAATATAGGCTATTTTCCAAGCCATTTGCCACCTGGAAATATAATACCACATGTGCCCATTCAACAACACTTATCATAACAGAATTGAGAAACCAAACTTTCACAATTAAGACATTATCTCCTCATTTTCATGGCATATATAACATACTTAGCCTATCACATACTCAACAATTCAAAACATGTAAATTACCACATATATGGAATGCATCGTCGTGCAATTTGACTTATAATCAATATTAGCCAATACCAAATAGCCTTATACAAAATGAATCAAGTATCAGCACAAGCCAACATATTTGGCTAAACTAATATGACATATAACAAAAAGACCAAGTCCCTATATATGTCATATTCAAAATGTTAGGACTAGCTATACCCCAAATATTCCAATTGATAGTGTGATCGAGTCTCCGACGTCCTTTGATCCCCGAGCTAGCTTGGTGATACTATAAAAAAGTGGAAAAGAAAGGGGTGTTGGCACGAAGCTTAGTAAGTTTGCATGTAAATAATTAACAACATTAATCATGCAATATCATACACATAACATAAATAAGACTTGTCATAATGTCATCAAGTATCATAGATACATCTTAAATCATGTCATTCACATAGTGAACAATAAAACTCATGCTCATGATTCCTTCATTCACTTTATATAGAGAACTCGTCGAATCATAATTTCAATGTTTAATGGGCATCGTGTACATACCTGTACCCTTTCAACATGTTCATACTTTGTACTTTCTTTGACATAGTCATTGAGTTACCTGTTGAACCACTTGGAATCCTAAAGGATACTCGGGAAATCTCATACACATAGCAATATGCCAATGCCATATCCCAGATATGGTCTTACATGGTATCACATATCGATGCCGATAGCCCAACTATGGTCTTACACGATGTCTAATGTCGATGCCAGGTCCCAGACACAGACTTACACGAAATCTCACAATGATATATCCCATATATGGTATTAAACGTACTCACATACCGATGCAATATCCCAAATATGGTATTATACGGAATCTCAATAACCCTAATGTCATGACATTTGTATCCTATCTATTCCTAAGGTTCAACCGGGATTTCAGGATATTGAAACTTCGTCACAACGTCATCGATTCATCATTAACCAATTTCATAGGAACAATTACACAATTCATGCAATATTAAAGTATTGAATATGTTATAATGAAATGTTGCATATTTACCCATAAAATTACCTCGGTACCAAAATATGACTAACTATTTGATTTCGTCCAAAAGCTTGTTCTTTCCCCGTTCTAGGTCCAGACTCCGTTTCTCTTGATCTATAATAGCATATTTCAATTATTTAATTATCACATTGCTCAAAATAGCCCATAAATCATGCTTTGGAAATATTACAATTTTACCCCTAAACTTTCACATATTTACAAACTAGTACCTAAGCTTGTAAAATGATTTTCCTTCGATTTCTTTGTACTTTAAGCCTAGCCGAACACATTTCATGCTTATAACTACACACATTTTCTTTCAAATCAGATTTTTACCACTTATTTTATAACTTTTACAAATAAGTCCTTTTTAGGTGTTTTCATGAAAATTCACTTGTAAAAGATGCTTATCACACATCAAACTTTTATTTTCCTTCATTAAACATCAAAATACATGCATGTCACACATGGGTAAATTTTTGAACATGAACCCTAGCTCAAAATAATGGTAAAAATAGGTAAATCGAGTAATAAATACTTCAAAAATGTAAAGAGCATTAAAAACGGGGCTAAAATGCACTTACTATCAAGCTTGGAAGTTGAAGAGACCCTAGCTATGGCTCCTTTATGATTTTTGGCCAAGTTAGGAGAAGATGGACACAATTTTTAACTAATTTTCCCTTTTTATTAATTTATAAACCAAATGACCGAAATGCCCTTAAGGCCTTTCTTTGATAATTTTCCCTTCCATGTCCATTTTTGTCCATAAAAATAGAAATTGGATAAATTGCTATTTAGGGACCTCTAATTAATAATCCAAAGCAATTTCATACTTAAAGCTTCTAGAATCTCATATTTTGCAACTTCTACAATTTAGTCCCAAAAGTCAAATTGGACCCTTATTCACAAAATTTCTTCATGAAACCTTTACACGATCATGCAAACATCTCATGGACCTTAAAATAATCATAAAACAAATATTTCTACTTTGGATTTTTTGTCTCAATACCACTATTCTAAGTAAGCCCTAAATTGGGATGTTATAACTCTCTCCCTTTAGGGATTTTCGTCCCTAAAAATCTTACCGGTGTATAGATTTGGGTACTGTTTCCTCATGGCCTCTTCAGGCTCCCATGTAGCCTCTTCAACTCCATGTCCTTGCCATAATACTTTTACAAGGGCTATACTTTTATTTCTCAATTGTTTGACTTTCGAGCTAAAATCTTAACTGGCTCTTCACCATAAGTCATATCCGGTCGAATCTCAACCTCTATTGGTGAAATCACATGCAAAGGATTAGATCAGTAATGACACAACATAGACACATGGAACACATCATGAATTCTTTCCAACTTTGTCGGCAAAGCTAACCAATATGTTATCGGCCCTATCCTTTCAGTAATCTCAAATGGTCTAATAAAACGTGGACTCAATTTACCCCTTCGGTCAAACCTCAAAACTTTTTTTGACTGAGATACTTTCAAGAATACCTTATCACTGACTTTAAATTCGATCTCTTTCCATTTCAAGTTCGCATAAGACTTTTGTCTATCTGAAGCAGCTTTTAAAAAATTACGAATCACTTTTACTTTCTCTTTGATTTCCCTGGCTAAGTCAACCCCATGAATCCTACTTTCTCTGAGTTTAGTCTAATACAAAGGCATACGGCATTTACGTCTATATAATGCCTTATAAGGCGCTATTTTCAAATTTGACTGAAAAATGTTGTTGTAGGCAAACTCTACCAATGGTAAATACTTTTCCCCACTACCTAGGAATTCCAATACACAACATCAGAGCATGTCTTCAAGTATCTGAATTAGTCTCTCCGACTGGCCATCAGTCTGTGGATGGAATGCGGTATTAAAATTCAACATTGTGCCCAAAGCTTATTGTAACATTTTTCCAAAATCGAAATGTAAACCTTGGATCTCTATCCGAAATAATCAACAAAGGTACTCCATGAAGTCTCACAATTTCAAAAACAGATAAATCAGCCAACTTATCAAGTGAATAATCAATACGTACCGGTATAAAATGAGTCGATTTCGTAAGCCTATCAACCACAACCCATACGGCATCTTTCCTTCTTGGTGTCAAAGGCAATCCTGTCACAAAATCCATAGTAATACGGTCCCATTTCCACTTGAGAACCATTACAAGCTAAAGTAAACTAGAAGGTACTTGGTGTTTAGCTTTCACTTGCTGACAAATTAAACATTTAGAAACGAACTTTGAAATGTCTATTTTCATACTTGGCCACATATACAATTTCTTCAAGTCATTGTACATTTCCATACTACCCGGATGAATAGACAAAAATCCACTATGTGCTTCGTGTAAAATTTTCCGAATAAGCTAATCATTCCTCAGTACACAGACCTTATTTTGGAACATCAAACACCTATCAAAACCAATCCAAAAATCTGATTCAATACCCGATTCATACTGGACTCTTTTTTTTTGCAAATCATTGTCGTTTTCCTGAGCTTCACAAATCCTTGAAGAAACATTGGTTGTAATATCCCGGTTTGGACCCTAGTCGAAAAAGTGGTTTCAAAACCACATATCCGAGTCTAAAAAATGTTCTGATATTATTTTCTGTGTCTGTGGTATATGAATCTGCATCTGTGAAATTTCTGCGATTTAATTTGTTTGTCATTGTGCTTAATTGTGAAAAAGGATTAAATTGTATATGTGACAAAATTGGTATGCTATATGTTTAAGTGTTCAATTGAAATGGCTTTTAATGATTATGGCCTTATGTGGCAATTAAACCATTCAAGGTTTAAATGGTCATAAATGACCTTAAAACATATGTTTTTATATGGTTTAATTAAGGGATAAAATGGTAAATGTTTTATTATTATGTTTTAATGAAACAAAACATGAAAATTGGCCATTATTCATGCATGGGTGCCAAAAAGTGAAAGAAGAAAAAGGAAATAAAGCTTCCTAGGTTTTGGCACTTTGGATTAGTGATTAAGGTATGTTTTAAGCTCGATTTTTGATAATTTCTACGTTTTTGTAATTGTTGCTTCGAAATCTTCCATGCCCATGCCTTAATTTCTATTTTTGATAAAGTTTGTGAAAGAGGCCATTGATGCTATTTAGAGCTTTGTGATGAAATTGAATTAATAATATTGGATAGGTGTTGAATAAGCATGTTTTGCCATGAAATTTTGATGATTTTGAGCTATGTGGGCTAATTTGTGAAAATGAGACTTTGGAAGGACTAAATTGTGAAAATAAATGTGTTATATGGGCTTTTATGAAAACCACAAATATTCGACCAAGTTTGTATTTAAATAAATTCTATGAATTTGATGTCTTTGTGTATTATGGACTAATTTGTTAAAGTCTGAAATTGTAAGGGCTAAAATGTAAAATGCCCTAAATTGTGTTCATGGATTGAATTGAATGAAATGAATAATTGAATGGTTGAATTTGACTTGATTTAGATCAAGAACAATGAAAAACAAACTTAGATCGAGGGAAGTCCAAAGTCGTTGAATAATCGACTCGAATCCATTTAAATCTGTACAAGGTAAGTCAATATACAAATATGCGTTATATTAATATTTGATATAAATGCTTGAGTTATAAACTGTATTGGACGGCCATGAGAGCATGATATAGAAATTTTGAATCGCCTTTGATTGAGTAATGGTAAAACGATATCATGTAAGACCTCGTCCGGGACGTAGGCATTGATTTAAGAAATTATGTGTAAGACCGTGTCTGGGACACTGGCATCATATAAGTTTTGTGTAAGACCCTATCTGGGACAAGGGCATCGATATCGAATAACATGTAAGACCACGTTAGAGGCATCGGTATTGTATAAGGCCTATTTAAATTTTGTAACGTTTTTGAATAATTTGAGGTGAAATTCTGATATATGAATAAATGCATACCTCATGTGTCTGACTCAGGTACGTCAATTTTGTACTAAATTTTCGAGTATGAAAGGTATGCAAACTGTGTGAATAAGAAATCTGAGTAAAATGAATTAATCTGAATGGTGAAATATTTGTGGAAAGTGGCTATCGTATTAGGATTATGGATTGCGTAATTTTGTATTTAACTTACTAAGCTCATTGTAGCTTACTCTGTTTATTCTTTCAATTGTTTTATAGATATCGTAGCTACTGAGGGCTCGGGGATATTCGAGGATCATCACCATACTATCGAGCTTAATTTTGGCACCTTTTGAATGTGCAAAGTTTAAGTATGACATGTATAGGCTAGAGTGTTTATGTATTGAGCTTGAATATGTTGGTTTGTAATGCAATGTGAATTGGATGGCAAATGGTATGTTTGTGTTTAATTTTGGTCTATAGTTTGTGATGCCAAATTATGTAAGATTATGATGGTCTTATGATCTAATTTTGTTTGGTCATCTTGAAACATGTCAAGGTGAATAAATGGTAAGAATTAGATATAGTATGAATGAGGTATGTACCAAGTTTTAAATCTTGAACTTTGGTTAAGATATAGATATGCTTGGTGTGAGATTTGAAATTGAGTATGTGTGTGAATGGTTTGATCATGTCGAAGTATGTTTTAGGCATTGAATGTGGTTATAATTATGGTATCAATGTAGTATGATTTTGGCTGGTAGGTATGACAATTATTGGGTGAATAGCATGACTTAAATCAAGTCTGCTTAGTGCCTCATGGCTAGGGCACACGGGTGTGCCTTAAGGCCGTGTTGATTTTCCAGTATTTGGCATAAGACCCACACGGCTAGGACACACAAGCGTGTCTTCTGGCTGTGGTAAAAACTCAGTATGCCTACTCTATTTTGGTACGGTTTGGGTGCACGGGCGTGCTTGAGTCTCATGTGAGGCACACGGCCTGCTAACATGGACGTGTGACTTCTTGAAGTTGGAAAATTTTATGTGTTCTGAAGGTTACGATTGCATTTGGTTTAGTCCCGGCCCGGTTTCAATGCATGTTTGAGGTCTAGTGGACTTTCAAAAAGGGACTTTATGTTTGGATTTTGTTATGATCTCCGAATATTCTATTCGGATCTGTATTGAATATCCAGTAATGCCCTTACCTATTCCTGCGACGGTAATAGGATAGGGGTGTTACATTTGGTTGGTATAAGAGGCACGATTTAGTCAATTCTAGGACTAACGTAGCGTGTTTGAGTCTATCTATACATGTCATATATCTGAATTTTGATAGTGTGATGAATCCTGACGAATGAAATGTGTTTTTCATATAGTAATGGATCTCGAAATAGTCGTAGCTAACAATATTGAAAGTAATGCGCCTGCCCCCGACCAAGGGACAGCTCTATCTGATTCTAGACCGGTTACAAGTTGTAATGAGGGAGAAGCTAAGCAAGCTTTCTTCCAACTGATGAATGAGTGGTTCACTCAGTATGTCTGAACAAATCCGACTGTTCAACCCCCACCCTCGATTGTTCCTTAACAACCTTCGGTAGTACCATCGGTGACTAACCCGATTCATCTGAATAAGCCTCCGGAAGACAAGATTAGGAAGTATGGGCCGAAGAGTTTCGAGCTACTACTGATGATGATGCCGAGTGGGCTAAATTTTGGTTGGAAAACACAATCCAAGTTTTTGATGAATTATCGTGTACTCCGGAGGAAAGTGTTAAGTGTGTGGTTTCATTGTTACGAGACTTTGCATACCATTGGTGGAAAATACTAACATCTGTAGTTCCAAGTGAACGTATCACCTGGGATTATTTTCAGACCGAATTCAGAAAGAAGTTTATCAATCAACATTTCAGTGATCAGAAACGTAAAGAGTTTCTTGAATTGAAACAAGGTAGCAAATCTGTTACGAAATACAAACGAGAATTCATAAGATTGAGTCAGTATGCACGAGAATGTGTAGCTTCAGACGCCATTATGTGTAAAAGATTTGTTGAGGGCTTGAATGAAGATATTAAACTTCTGGTCAGGATATCGATCTGAACAAGTTTGTCGTGTTAGTTGAAAGGGCTTGTAAAGCCGAAGAACTTAATAAAGAAAAGAAGAAAGCTGATTCTGAAGTTAGAGAGGTTTGAAAGAGATCTTCGGGTAGATCATTTCAGTCTGTGTCAAAGAAGTTTCGAGACGATTCCAACCGTTCAAAGATTATTATGGGACATTCTGGTAGAGATCATGACAGATCGCGTTCAAGTTTTAAAACTCCTGCTACATCTATAGCTAGTGTCGAGAATATGAGATCTGAGAGACCTGAATGTGTACATTGTGGCAAGAGACATCCGGGAAGTTGTAGATTAAAAGATCGAGCTTATTTCTGATGTGGATCCCTGGATCACTTTGTTTGAAACTGTCCTGAATTTGTTGAGCAAAAGTAGTACAAAATCTACGATCGGGTAATACTTCTACTAGAGGCAGAATTTCTAGAAGCACGAGAAATGCTAGTGTTGGTGAAAGAGTTACTAAAGATATGACTACATGATCTGAAGCTCGAGCGCCTGCTAGAGCCTATGCTATCTGGGCACGTGAAGAAGCTTCGTCCCCTGATGTGATTACTGGTATTTTTACTCTTTATGATACCTCTTGATTGCTTTATTAGATCCTGGATCAACACGTTCTTATATCTGTATGAATTTAGCATATAGTAAGACTTTGCCTATTGAGTCTACTGAATTTGTAGCCAGAGTATCAAACCCCTTAGGGAAATGTGTCTTGGTTGATAAAGTTTACAAGAATTATTCGTTAATGATACGAGATATCTGCTTCTCTGCTGATTTGATGCTATTGCCGTTTGATGAATTTGATATAATTCTGGGTATGGACTGGTTAACTTTGCATGATGCTGTTGTTAATTGCAAACAAAAAGTTATTGACTTGAGATGCAAGAATGGTGAAATTGTTAGAATTGAGTCTAGTGAATTAACTAGTTTACCAGCTATAATATCGGTATTAAAAGCTCGAAAGTATGTGAGAAAAGGGTGTGAAGCCTACCTAGCTTTTGTGATTGACTCTAAGGTGTCCGTGAAAAAGATTGAATCTATGCATGTCGTTTGTGAATTCTCTGATGTATTCCCTGATGAACTTTTGGGTTTGCCTCCGATATGAGAAGTTGAGTTACAGATTGAATTGTTCCAAGAACTGCTCTGATTTCAATAGCTTCGTATAGAATGGCACCAACTGAACTAAAAAAATTAAAGACTTAGTTACAAGAATTAACTGATCGAGGCTTTGCTAGACCGAGTTTCTCACTGTGGGGTGCTCTTGTTCTGTTCGTGAAAAAGAAAGATGGCACAATGAGAATGTGTGTTGATTACCGTCAACTTAACAAAGTGACTGTAAAGAATAAATACCCTCTGCCCCGAATTGATGATTTGTTTGATAAACTAAAAGGTGCATCTGTATTTGTAAAGATAGATCTGAGATCAGGTTATTACCAGTTGCAAGTGAAAGATTCTGATATTCCAAAAATAGCCTTCTAAACAAGGTACAAGCACTATGACTTTCAAGTTATGCCTTTTGGATTAACGAATGCCCCTGCTGTGTTTATGGATCTGATGAACCGAATTTTTAGACCGTATTTAGATCAGTTTTTTGTTGTTTTCATTGATGATATATTGATCTATTCAGGGAATGAAAGTGAGCATGCTGAATATTTAAGAATTGTACTTAAGACACTACGTGATAAGCAATTGTATGCAAAATTCAGCAAATGTGAATTCTAGTTACATGAAGTTAGTTTTCTTGGTCACATTGTATCTGCATAGGGTATCTGGGTTGATTCAAGCAAAATCTCAGCTATTTTAGATTGGAAACCTTAGAGAAATGTTTCCAAAGTTCGTAGTTTTCTAGGACTTGCTGGTTATTACCGTCGCTTTGTAAAGGGTTTCTCAGTAATTTCAACTCTAATGACAAGACTGGTACAAATAGATGTAAAGTTTGAATGGTCTAATAAATGTCAGAATAGTTTTAATCAATTGAAAGCTATGTTAACTGAAGCTCCTGTACTTGTGCAACCTGAAACGGGTAAAGAATTTGTTATATATAGTGATGCTTCGTTGAATGGACTGGGTTGCGTTTAATCCAATAAGGAAAGGTTATAGCATATGCCTCTAGACAATTAAAGCGAAATGAAAAGAATTATCCGACACCTGATCTTGAGTTCGCTGCCATTGTTTTTGCATTGAAATTTTGGCGTCATTATCTGTTCGGTGAGAATGTCACATATTTTCAGATCACAAAAGTTTGAAATATTTGATGACTCAGAAAGATTTGAATCTACGGTAGAGAAGATGGTTGGAACTATTAAAGAATTATGAACTTATTATTGAGTATCATCCGGGAAAAGCAAATGTGGTAGCTGATGCTTTAAGCCGAAAATCACTATCTGCATTATATGCTTTAAATACTAATGTTGATCCATTTGTTGATGTTTCCGTGTCAGCTGAATTAAAAGCAAAACCTTTGTTTTTGCAACAAATCATTGATGCTTAGAAAGTAGATAATGAATTGCTAGTGAAACGAGCTCAGTGTGATTCTAATTCTGATTCTGAGTTTCATATTGATGTAGATGATTATTTGAGATTCAGAAATAGAATTTGCGTCTTGAGGAATTTTGAATTGATTGAGACGATTTTAAGTGAAGCACATAGTAGTAAATTCTCTATACATCCGTGTAGCTGAAAAATGTATAATGATTTAAAATGGTTATATTGGTGGCCGAGAATGAAAAGAGATATTTCTGACTTTGTTTTGAAATGTTTAGTATGTCAGAAAGTAAAGGTTGAACATCAGGTGCCTTCTGGTGTATTAGAGCCAATTATGATTCCTGAATGGAAATGGGACCGAGTGACTATGGATTTTGTTTCCAGTTTACCCCTATCTTCAAAAAAGAAGGATTCAATTTGTGTTGTCATTGATTGATTGACGAAGTCTGCTCATTTTATTCCAGTACGATCTGACTACTCACTTGAAAAGTTAGCTAAGCTTTATATTTCTTATATTGTGAGATTGCATGGGGTACCACTGTCTATTGTGCCTGATAGAGGTCCAAGGTTTACTTCAAGATTCTGGAAAAAGTTGCAAGAAGCTTTAGGTACTAAATTACACTTCAGTACTACTTTTCACCCGCAGACAGATGGCTGGTCTGAGCGGATCATTCAGGTACTTGAGGATATGCTTAGATGTTGTATTCTGGAATTTAAAGGTACGTGGAAACAATATTTACCTTTGATTGAATTTGCGTACAATAATAGTTTTCAGTCAAGCATAAAAATGGCCCCGTATGAAGCCTTGTATGGTAGAAAATGTAGAACTCCATTATACTGGTCTGAACTCTGTAAAAATAAAATATATGGAATTGATCTGATAAAAGAAACAGAACAGAAGGTGAAAGTGATCAAAGATAGTCTGAAAGCAACTTCTGATCGTCAGAAATCATACGTGTATCTAAAACGAAAAGATATTGAATTTGAAATTGGTGACAAAGTATTTCTAAAAGTGTCTCCGTGGAAGAAACTATTTTGGTTTGGCAAAAAGGGCAAACTGATTTCGAGGTTTATCGGGCTGTATGAGATTATTGAACGAGTTGGGCTGGTTGCTTATAGACTGATGTTGCCACTTGAACTAGAAAGGATACATGATGTATTTCACGTATCAATGCTTCGATGTTATAGATCTGATCCGTCTCATGTAATATCCCCTTCTGAGCTTGAATTAAAGTTTGATATGTCTTACAATGAAGAGCCGATTCGTGTCTTGGCTCGAGATGTGAAGCAATTGAGAAACAAGAAAATTCCACTGGTAAAAGTATTGTGGCATCGTCACGAACTAGAAGAGGCTACCTGGGAGCCTGAAAGTGTAATGAGGCAGCAATATCTGAATCTGATTAATGGTAAGATTTTCGTGGATGAAAATCCCTAAGGGGGGAGAATTATAACAGCCTAGTTTGGACCCTAGACGAAAAAGTGGTTTTGGAACCACATATCCGAGTCTGAAAAATATTCTAATATTATTTTCTGTGTCTGTGGTATATGAATCTGCATATGTGAAATTTCTGCGATTTAATTTGTTTGTCACTGTGCTTAATTGTGAAAAAGGATTAAATTGTATATGTGATAAAATTGGTATGCTATATGTTTAAGTGTTCAATTGAAATGGCTTTTAATGATTATGGCCTTATGTGGCAATTAAACCATTCAAGGTTTAAATGGTCATAAATGACTTTAAAACATATGTTTTTATATGGTTTAATTAAGGGATAAAATGGTAAATGTTTTATTATTATGTTTTAATGGAACAAAACATGAAAATTGGCCATTATTCATGCATGGGTGCCGAAAATTGAAAGAAAAAGAAAAGAAATAAAGCTTCCTAGGTTTTGGCACTTTGGATTAGTGATTAAGGTATGTTTTGAGCTCGGTTTTTAATAATTTCAACGTTTTTGTAATCGTTGCTTTGAAAAATTCGATGCCCATGTCTCAATTTCTGTTTTTGGTGAAGTTTGTGAAAGAGGCCATTGATGGTATTTAGAGCTTTGTGATGAAATTGAATGAATAATATTGGATAGGTGTTGAATAAGCATGTTTTGCCATGAAATTTTGATAATTTTGAGCTATGTGGGCTAATTTGCGAAAATGAGACTTTGGAAGGACTAAATTGTGAAATAAATGTGTTATATGGGCTTTTATGAAAGCCACAAATATTCGGCCAAGTTTGTATTTAAAATAATTCTGTGAATTTTATGTCTTTGTGTATTAGGGACTAATTTGCTAAAGTCTAAAATTGTAAGGGCTAAAATGTAAAATGCCCTAAATTATGTTGATGGATTGAATTGAATGAAATGAATAATTGAATGGTTGAATTTGAAGAACAAAGAAAAACAGACTTAGATCGAGGGAAGTCCAAAGTCGTTGAATAATCGACTCGAATCCGTTTAAATTCGTACGAGGTAAGTCAATATACAAATATGCATTATATTAATGTTTGATATAAATGCTTGAGTTATAAACTGTATTGGACAACCATGAGAGCCTGATATAAAAATTCCGAATCGCCTTTGATTAAGTAATGGTAAAACGATATCATGTAATACCTCGTCCGGGACGTAGGCATTGATTTAAGAAATTGTGTGTAAGACCGTGTCTGGGACACTGGCATCATATAAGTTTCGTGTAAGACCATGTTCGAGACAGTGGCATCGATATTGAATAACATGTAAGGCCACCTCAGGGACGTTGGCATTGTATAAGGCCTATATGAATTCTGTAACGGTTCTAAATAATTTGAGGAGAAATTCTGATATATAAATAAATGCATACTTCATGTGTCTGACTCAAGAACGTCTGTTTTGTACTGAATTTCCGAGTATGAAAGGTATGCAAACTGTGTGAACTAGAAATTTGAGTAAAATGAATGAATCTAAATGGTGAAATATCTGTGGGAAATGGTGTAACACCCCTATCCCGTAACCAGCACCAGAATAGGAAGAGGCGTTACCGGAAACTAGGAATCGGATCAGGATAGAAAAATTTTGAACATTTTCTTGAATAAAGATCATTAATTTACTAATTACTATACGCAAACAAAGTTCGAATTTAAGACTTACACAAGTAAGTTCCATAAGATGCCACATTCACGTGACTTATATACAAAAGTCATAATATCATTTTTGCTTAGCATCTATCCTATACATGCCATAAGCTAAGTCTAATCACATGATTATCGTAATAGCAGATAGTGTGACGAAGCGCTGACGATCCCCGAGCTGGTAGTCAGAGTCCACAATCTATAAAACACAGACACGAAACAAACAGAGTAAGCTTTCATAAGCCTAGTAAGTCTTAAGCAAAACAATAACTTTTCTGAATCAAATACGATTATCTCATGTACTTAAATCTAAGTAAGATCCCATTTGACCGAATATACCTAACCAAAATTTCACATAATTTAATTTACATTTCTTTGGCCTTGAGTTTAATGTCACAAAATGTTTTCATTCAATCTCATCGGTCATTCATTTCTTCTATTCGATGCAGTTAATCTAAGCTTCATATCGAACTATAATTTCAATAAATGCACCACCTAACTAGCACATATAAACTTTCACAATAATAACCAAGATGGTCGAATATTCGCATATGCATTACTTTATATGCTTTTGATTCAATCAAATTAAAATCATATATGAGTCCATGATACATACCTGGCTAACTTAATGTACTGAACATCTTTAATTGTTGATCATTACTAGGACTCATCGTTTTAAACCTTGTACAAATCACATTTAACAATATCAAGAGATTTCATCGTCCAGTCAAATAGTTCAAACCTCATGCACACGCATATAATTTAACTATTTCGTCCAAATTGAGATCATATATTCTTCCGCATCTAAAAGCTTCATTGCTACTTCTAATTCAATCAATCAAACTAAAGCATAATACTTTAATCGCATTTAGTTTCCATATTTGGAAGCACATAGTCATATCATAATCTATCATGAATAGATTCATAGAGTCACTACTCATTTAGCATAACGTATAACTCTTTCAATAATCATAATCACTTGCTCAAATGTACTCGTTTCATGCACATACATGAATATATATATATATATATAAACTTAATTCCTTAGTTCATAATCACATCAAAACTTTCGAGTATTTCAACATGGCAAGTATTGAATTACAGTATAGGTATGCAAAGAACCAAACATAATCCTTATCACATATACGTAAGTTGACAGAATACAATCCTTACCTTGTATTTGTACATCTAGCCGAATACAATTCATTCTCAATTCATAAGGCCTTTTTGTCCGAATATCCACAATTACATATAGATATCTCAGCACATACTTTTCTTTACTTAAAGCTCATACGATAAATTTAAATCAAATACTTTCTTATATTAACAACCATTGACCGAATAGATTATTCCTTTATTCGAAGATATAATAATCATTCCCACATATGTATCATTCTTTAATACTAATAATTCACAGAATTGTTGGCTAAATGTACACGAGTACATACATGAAAACTTAGCACATACTACATTATACAAACATACCAAGACCGATTAGGTCATCCTCATTTTCGCAATATAATCATCAATCACATATACATTTTTCTTTAATGCTAATGATTCACTTTGAGGTAAATTTACAAATGAGGAGGTAATACGTACCTGAACATCTTAAATGTATAGTACTTACTTGATGGTAGTTTACTGCGAACATTGAAAATCATAATCTTACTTAATTCACCAGCATTAAGCCTGCGGGACTTTAAACCCGGATATAATACCAGCACGAGATTTACTCGATTATAGACCCGAGTAATATCGTGCGATAGTCAATCCACAAAGTTATCCACGTATTATTTCATATACTTTTAATATTCACATAACACAAACGTTTTAATTAGGATGATACTTTTATTCACACTTACTCATATAACATATAATTTGTTTTCATTTTATAATAACCATTAGGCCATTCAACATTCTCATTAGTCATTTGACCTCACTAAGTACACACATTTATATGTAACATACACATATTCAACATTAGCCATTTCAGCCACCCTACATATACATATCCTATACATTTCTTTCCATCTTAGCCATTTGACAAATAAAGCACAACCATTATGGCATTTCCACATCACACTCACCATTTGATACTTTACCCATGTCAACTATATAGATTTTACTCCATATGCATGTATCATTCAATAATACACATATATAATACGAGACATTTAATTATCAAGATATAGCATGTTACTTTCACTAATACTTATGTTTAAACACTTAAATTTACTAAAGTCTCAATTTCCTTTCTTCAATTTCCCAATCATATTAGTATTTCCACTCACTTTATAGCATAAAACCATAATCCCTCTCATAATACATTCGGTACTCATTCCACATTCAAAATTCTTATTGAATTATTTATGCCACATTCGGCTTATACTATCAAATCCCACCTTCATACTTTATATCATACCTCCACACATATTTTCACTTAAATATGCATGTAACATATCGTAACTTTATCAATCACATACGCTACTTAATCAATTTACATTCGGAAATTATCATTTTATGCTCATATTATAGAGGTTCATTTCATTTCTTCCATCATTTAACATAAGCATTTTAATTTAAACCCTCAAGAACTTACCTCGACGGTCATTGAACGACTACAGATCGTCTACTCGATTAGTTTAGCTTTCCCTTATCCGGATTTGGTTTCTTGAGCTCGTGAGCTAAATTGAACAATTTAACTATTGTTAAACCTTATTCATACATCTCATTTGGTTATTACACTTTCATTTAAAAAAATAAGAAACACATATACTTCCCTTGGCACATACACATATTTGGCCAAATACATATATATCACAATAACCTTTAAACACTCTCTTATACTGTCTACGACACAATTTTATCCATATCTCAGATTGGCTGAATACCATGAAACACATGTATAAATATTCTATACTAAGACATTCACTTTACCAAGTACCCAACATTCAGCTATCAATCACATTTTAAGCGCATATATACATATATACTCATAAATACCTTAGAAACACATACATGTCATTCAAACCCTTATCTCATACTTATCAATTAAGTACATTAGACTTTTGTACATGCATATACTAATAATTAAACATTTAGTCCATTATGGCAAATCCTCCTAAGACCCAATGCCGAATGCCATCATGAATTAAATCAAAGTATCTCAATCATCTAAATAACATGGCCGAATAAGGACTTTACAGATATCATAGCTAATGAGGGCTCGGGGATATTCAAGGATCATATCCACACTATCGAGCTTAATTTTGGTACTTTTTGAATGTGCAAAGTTTAAGCATGGCATGTATAGTCTAGAGCGTCTATGTATTAAGCTTCAATATGTTGGTTTGTAATGCAATGTGAATTGGATGGCAAATGGTATTTGTGTTTGATTTTGGTCTATGGTTTGTGATGCCAAATTATGTAAGATTATGATTGTAACACCCCGAACCCGGCCCAGACGTTATGACCAGATCCGATGTGTCACATTGGGCCATTTTCGTAAAAACCCATGGTTCGTTCCCAAACCTTATCTAGAAGAGTTTTAAAAGATTGTCTTTGCCATGAAAGTGAATGGAAGCTGTGCACCAGGTAGGTATCCGAAACAGAGGAGGTGAGCCATGAAGGCTGCTTAAGCACCAAGCTCTCGATTGGATCCAATCCTAGACATGCCCACAACCATTACCACACTCTAGTTGATAGTTTTGAAAACAAGTTGTGTTGGTGCTCATTCAGAGTGATTATTTAGTTAAAGCGTTTTATTTTGTCATTGTGTATTTTGAAAACAAAATGTCGTTTTAAAATGTAACCTAGGTCTAGCCCATTTTAAAACATTAATAGCAGCGTAGAATATAAAGGTTAAAACCAAATAATCCCAAAAAAAGAAAATAGTTAAAATGGCCTTATTACAACCCAAAATCGGACAATAATAATAATTAAATAAAACTTATCTAAATGCAGTTATTTAAAAATCCAAATGAACACCATGGCCACTCTGAATTCCCTCCGGCTCCAAGTCTCCATATCAAGGCTCACTTGCAAGGTTTAGGAAAGGGGGTGAGTTTGGAACTCAGTGTATAACAAGCCCTTTCAGAGTCCAAATCCATACATGTACAAGTTCAATTTTCAACATACACTGGGCCGAAGCCTTTCGGTTAACTGTTGCTGGGCTGAAGCCTTTATATTACTCATATCGCTAGGCAAAAGCCTTTCTGTAAACGGTATGGCCCATAGGCCCATTTCAATATCACATATGTCAACCCATGCATGTATGAAAAAGCCCAATTGGGGAGACTACTCAACCCACCATCCTCTACTCTCCACCCGTACCAACCAAACTCTCCATGTGGGGAATAACTCAACCCACCCAGCCAAACTCTCCACTGGCAGCATAGCTGCTTTATCATATAACTGGAGGCCTAGCCTCTTTTAATAACTGGGGCAGAAGCCCTTTCGGTAAACTAGGGAAAAAGCCTTTTTCGGTATACTGGGGCAAAGCCCTTTAACACTTCCTCCATCATATAATAACCCAACCCATGCATTTAATGAGTAAAACATGGCATATCGTATACAAGTCATAGCATATCATGTGCATATCATGTGCATATCATGTTATAGCATGTAAAATAACAATATCACAATCATCATATTCAGAATGAAACCCTAGGGGTATAATAGACATTTTCACCTAGGGGCAAAATAGACATTTTCATGTTTAAGCGTAATTACGTAATTTTATCCATTATTAGGGTTTTTTTTACTTGTTAACAATTTATCAACGTTATTAAGTGTTTAAACGGGGATTTTGTCCATTTTAACCAATTTGGACCTTTTGGGCCCAAACCCTTATTGGGCCCTACGTAGTTGATTTAATCATCTAGGCCCATTTAGCCTATGTTCCATAATGGTTTTAACAGTCTCAACATGCAATTTATCCATATTTCATTTTCTATCAAATTTACCCAAATGGGCCTGAAAGCCCATTGGGCCTAATTTTAGCCCATCGAGGCCCAACGTACCAAATTGCACGAAATCGTGCTCTTACCTGTTTCATCCATTTCGTTTTCTGCGTCCATCGTAATCGAACTCATCCACGTACCATCATGTGTTTACAAGTTACAACAACAACGAAATTCGATATTTTAGCTTTTAAGCAATATGAATCTAAGCTATTACGGGGTATGTTACACACCTGATTAGCAATGATTGACTTCCCAAAATCTTCCACGCACTCGTCCTATATTCATATACTTAATGTATCAGATCTTAAAAATCCAAAAGAATAACACAATCTTATTAATACTATTCGGCCACTACCCCTAATGCCGTAGATTGCTTACCTCTGTAGGGTTCGACAATTCGAACCAAGCTTATTCACACCGTTTCTCCAATCCTTGCTGCTCCTCCAAAGTAGTCCTCTTTGCTACCAAAAGATCATAGAACGAATGAATAAGGCCTAATAATGCCCAGACCACAAATCGACAACCTTCCTAGGCTTTAGGGGGTTTCAGCTTTACTTAGCATCTAAAATATCGAATAAAATAGAGACACGAGTACTTACCACACTACTCTTGACTCTAAGCAAACCCGGCTCTCCTAACGCTAGCAGAAATCACCCCTTAAAGAGGTCTTAAAATTCGGCCACCAAGCTTCCAAGGGTGATGTGTATTCGGCTTTTGACTTAAGGGAGAAGAAGTTGTTTTGGGATGGTAATTTTGTGATGATTTAATCGGTAGGGGGTTGAAGGCTTAGAGATTGCAAGATTTGGCCGCAAAATTTGAAAGAGCTTGAGGATTGTGGCTTAAAGGAAAAACGGCATAAAAGGACCTTTGGAATTTGGTTTTCCTTGGATATTCGGTTAGCAAAAGAAAGGAGAGAATGATGGGTTCGGCAAGTTTGTGAGAGAAAGAAATGGAAGAAGAAGAAAAATGAAAAGGGTTTGGCTTATGGATAATCGGCACAAGTGAAAAGAGGAAGAAAAATGAGTCAATTAACACCTAGCAGCCGAATTAACACTAAAACTCCCCCTTGGCTGGCCACACTCCCTTCCAATTTCAAAAACTCCTAAAATCCCTCCTAGATATGCTCCCCATCTCCATTATCCATGCACTTAACCAATTCAAACTCTTGTAACAGAGCTCCTCTCAACCTCAAATTCTTGCCTACTCAAGACACAAAAATAAACAACATAAATACCTGCATGGTGAGTCGAACCTAGGCCTTCTCCCTTCCACTTACACGCCACATTTTTAGGAGACTAGTGGCGTCACTTAGCCACTCTACCAAGGCTCCTTTTGTGATACATTTTACCCACATCTCCTAACCAGAGCCCTTAATTCTTAAAGTCCAAAATTCAAAAATTCTACTGGGTTTTGGCCAACTCATGGGCTTCCATAGGCCCATTTACACACTCTAAATATGAATTTCACAACCACATACCAACATTTAAAATTTTACCAAACATCGCACAAAAATTAATAAGCCCCAAAAATTAGGATGTTACAACTCTACCCTCCTTAAAGAAATTTCGGCCTCGAAATTTACCTGGCCCAAAAAGTTGAGGGTATTGCTGACGCATCGCTTCTTCAGGTTCCCAAGTAGCTTCCTCTCTGCCGTGGTTTCTCCAAAGTATCTTCACTAACGGGACTAATTTTCTTCTCAACACTTTAACATCGCGATCAAGTATCTGCACTGGTTCTTCTTCGAAGGTTAAATCTGCTTGTACCTCAATGTCTGCAACTGGCACGATGTGGGTAGGGTCAGAACGATATCGCCTTAGCATGGATACATGAAAGACGTCGTGAATACGATCCAGTTTCGGTGGTAACTCTAGCTGATAAGCGACCGGTCCTATTCGCTTTACAATCCTATAAGGTCCAATGAATCACGGACTCAACTTGCCCTTCTTACCAAATCTCAATACCTTCTTCCAAAGCGAAACTTTAAAAAAGACCATGTCTCCTATCGCATACTCAATATCCTTACGCTTTAAATCCGCATAAGACTTCTGTCGATCTGCTGCCTCTTTCAAACGGTCTCTAATTACCCTAACCTTGTCTTCAGTATCAGCCACTAACTCTGGTCCAAGTACTCGTCTCTCTCCCAACTCAGTCCAACAAGTAGGCGAACGACATCTTCTCCCATACAGTGCCTCATATGGGGCCATCTGAATACTTGCTTGATAACTGTCATTATAAGCAAATTTCACCAACGGTAAGTAATCCTCCCAGTTGCCCCTAAAGTCGATCACACAACCCCTCAACATGTCCTCTAAAATCTGAATAACTCTCTCTGACTGCCCATCTAACTGGGGTGAAAAGCTGTACTAAAATCTAGTCACGTTCTTAACGCCTCATGCAATTTCATCCAAAACTGAGATGTGAATCTTGGGTCTCGATCAGAAATTATTGATACTGGCACTCCATGCAACCGCACAATCTCTGCTACATACAACTTGGCTAACCTCTGAAGTGAATAATCTGTTCGAACAGGTATGAAATGGGCAGATTTTGTCAGCCTATCCACAATCACCCAAACTAAATCTTTCTTGGAAGGTGTCACAGGCAACCCACTTACAAAATCCATGGTTACTCTTTCCCACTTCCAAAGTGGTATTTTCACTGGCTGCAACAATCCTGAAGGCAGTTGATGCTTGGCTTTTACTTGTTGACACGTTAAACATTTCCCAACAAACTCGGTCACTTCTCGCTTAAGTCCAGGCCACCAATATAGCTCTCGCAGGTCTCGATATAACTTATTCCCTCCTGGATGCATAGCACAAGGTCCACCATGAGCCTCTTTCAAAATCATCAATCTTAGATCCGAGTCCTTCGGCATACAAATTCTTCCTCGGAAACAAAGAATTCCATCACTGTTTAATCCAAAGTCTGAATTCTCCTCCTTCTCAGCTTGCTGAAATCGAGAACCCAACGATTCATCCAACAACTGTTGCCTCTTAATTTGTTCTACCCAAGTCGGTTTTACTTGTAACTCTGCCAACAGACTCCCATCGTCATACAAGCTCAATCGTGCAACCATTGCTTTTAATTCTGCTATAGTCCTTCTACTCAATGCATCCGCCACCACATTCGCCTTGCCTAGATGGTACTCAATCGAACAATCATAATCTTTCAACAACTCTATCCACCTCCGCTGTCTAAGATTCAGCTCCTTTTGAGTCAATAGATACTTAAGACTTTTATGATCTGTATAGATGATGCACTTCTCCCCATATAAGTAATGCCTCCAAATTTTAAGTGCGAAGATCACCGCCGCCAGTTCTAAATCATGAGTAGGACAGTTCACCTTGTGGGGCTTAAGCTACCTTGAAGCATACGCAACCACCTTTCCCTCTTGCATCAATACACAACCCAAACCTACATGTGATGCATCGCTATACACTGTGAAATCTTTACCAGACTCTGACTGGATCAACACTGGTGCCTCGGTCAAAACTTTCTTTAGCTTCTCAAAAGCCTCTTGCTGCTTCTCGGTCCACAGAAACGGTACTCCTTTCCTTATGAGTTTTGTCAATGGTGCTGCCAGTACAGAGAATCCTTCCATAAATCTTCGATAATAACTTGCCAACCCCAAGAAACTTCGAATTTTCGACACTGACCTTGGTGGCTTCCATTCCAGGATTGCCTCAATTTTTCGAGGGTCCACCTTAATCCCCTCAGCAGAAATGACATGACCCAAGAAGGTTACTTCCCTCAACCAAAATTCGCATTTACTGAACTTTGCATAAAGTTACTTTTCCCTCAATACTTGCAGAACGGTACGAAGATGCTCATCATGCTTTTCCTCTGTTTCCGAGTACACAAAAATATCGTCGATGAACACAACTACGAACTGATCCAAATATGGTTGAAATACTCGATTCATCAAGTCCATGAATGCTGCTGGTGCGTTAGTCAGTCCAAAGGGCATAACTCGGAACTCGTAATGACCATACTGAGTTCTGAATGCGATCTTATGAATATCCACCTCTTTGACTCTCAACTGATGATATCCTGACCGAAGGTCGATTTTTGAAAATACCGATGCTCCTCTCAACTAATCAAACAGATCGTCGATTCTTGGCAAAGGGTACTTGTTCTTGATCGTCAGTTTGTTCAGCTGCCGATAATCGATACACATTCGCATGGTTCCATCCTTTTTCTTTAGAACAACACTGGTGCGCCCCATGGAGAAACACTTGGTCTTATAAATCCTCTGTCCAATAGTTCTTGTATCTGAGCTTTCAATTCTACCAACTCCTTTGGTGCCATCCTATAAGGTGCAATAGACACCGGAGCCGTTCCAGGTAACAGGTCAATTCCAAACTCAACCTCGCGATTTGGAGGTAATCCAGGAAGCTCCTCAGGAAAAACATCTTGGAACTCTTTAATGGTCCTGACTGTCTCTACAGTCACATTTTCAGGCTCAGCTTGACCTACAAAGGCCAAGTACGCCTCACCACCTTTCCGAATCAACTTCTTAGCTTTTAAGGCTGAAACCACATTAGACAAATAGTTCCTTCGCTCCCCTATGACTAATACCTCCTCATCCTCGACAGTTCTTAATACCATCCTCTTAGCAGCACAATCCAATGTCGCCCTATGCTGAGTTAACCAATCCATTCCTAAGATAAGATCAAATTCTCCAACTGGCAGTTCCATTAAATCTCCTACAAATACCTTATCTTGAGTCTCTAGAGGCACCTTCCTAAAGAGTTTATCAACCTTAACCGAGTGACCCAAAGGGCTTATCATTGATACCCCACTCACAGTCTCCTCAGGATGCACACCCAACGCCCCAGATACATCACATGCAACATACGAATGAGTGGAACCAACATCTATCAAAGTAGTATATGGCGTGCTATGTATGAAAACGTACCGGTTATAACATCAGGAGCATCACCCTCCTCTCGACGTCGTGCAGCGTAAACCAACGCCGGCTGACGAGCTTCAGCATGACCAGCACCCCTGCCAGGTGCCCCACGTCCTCGTACATTACCATTACCACCTCTGCCTTGCCCATGACCTCTCTGTGGTGGTGGTCCCCCTCGCACTGGTTGAACAGCCCTTGGCTCAGCAACCTGATCCTGAGCTGCTCTCCTAGGACACTCTCTGAACTTGTGTTCCTTGGACCCACATCGGAAGCATCCCCCAGTTCTTTTCCAACACTCACCCAAGTGTACTCTACCACAATCCCTACAAACTGGTGGTCTAACGGTATTCACTGGAACTGCTCGTACTGGTTCCTCCACTCTGGCTCGTTTAACATTTCTGTATACAGCACCCGATGGTCCAGAATCCCTTCTAAATCTAGGTCGATCCTTCTGACGATTCTGTTGCTCAACCCGTTTAACTTCCTCAGCTATCTTGGCCTTTTCTACTAACGCAGCAAAATCTCGCTCCCTCTGCGGAGCTATCAGCACCCTAAGCTCATCTCGAAGGCCATCCTCAAATCGAACACTACGCTCGTATTCAGTCGCAACTATCCCACTAGCATATCGGCTCAACCTCAAAAATTCTGGCTCATACTCGGCAACAGTCTTATTACCCTGGGTTAAATTCAGGAATTCCTTACGACGAGCATCCACATAACTAGCTCCAACATACCTGCCCTTAAAAGCAGTCTTAAATAAATCCCAAGTTACCCGCTCAGCCGGGGTACTCTCCCTTACTGTGATCCACCACTGGTAAGCCTCGTCTCGCAGCAACGATACAGCCCCTTTCAGCTTTTGCTCCACAGAGCAATCTAAGTCATCCATAATTCGCTCGGTTGCCTCCAGCCAATATTCTGCCACGTTTGGGGCTACTCCAGATACGCCCCTAAAAACTTCTGCTCCGTTGGCCCGAAGTCGCTCAAAGATAGATCCTCTATTCACTATCCCAGTACTAGCTCCAGCAACCCTCTCTAAGACCCTTAGCATCTCTTGGGACAAAGCATCATCTCCTGCAGCACGATCATGTGACCCAGTCTCGGTTGCTTGTGGCACAAATGCCTCATCAGTTGGCCTATGCCCTGAAGATGAAGATTCAGCTCGCGCTCTTTCGCGACCACGTCCGCGGCCCCGTCCACGAGTTCCTCTGGTACTCATATCGAATTATCTGATTACAAATTTTATGACATTAGCTTAATATTTCAATTGTTTATTGCGAGATGTCTTATGGTAATATAGTAGTTCAGAGATTGTTTTCACGACGTCGTATTCTAGCTACAGTCTCGATCTTAATGTTTTTAGCTCTACCCTATCTAAAGTAACATAGTAGGGTCTTGGTTCTATCTATAGCATCAATATCAACAATAGTATCATATCATCTTAACATTATTTTAATATAAAAGGAAAGTATACTTACAGACTTGGTGCCGGGAATTCAGTGTGCCACTTCCTTCTTCAAACCATTTAAAAACATATATTTCATTACAAAAATAAGTTAAAAGAATTTATTTATTTTACTAGTATTTTGGAAATCCTTAAAATGTAATTATTTTGAAATCATTGAAAAAGCTCGTTAAAACCCACAGCCCAGTTGTTACAACCTGGCTCTGATACCACTAAATGTAACACCCCGAACCCGGCCCAGACGGTATGACCAGATCCGATGTGTCACATTGGACCATTTTCTAAAAAACCCATGGTTCATTTCCAGACCTTATCTAGAAGAGTTTTAAAAGATTGTCTTTGCCATGAAAGTGAATGGAAGTTGTGCACCAGGTAGGTATCCGAAACAGAGGAGGTGAGCCATGAAGGCTGCATAAGTACCAAGCTCTCGATTGGATCCAATCCTAGACATGCCCACAACCATTGCCACACTCTAGTTGATAGTTTTGAAAACAAGTTGTGTTGGTGCTCATTCAGAGTGATTATTTAGTTAAAGCGTTTTATTTTGTCATTGTGTATTTTGAAAACAAAATGTCGTTTTAAAACGTAACCTAGGTCTAGCCCATTTTAAAACATTAATAGCGGCGTAGAATATAAAGGTTAAAACCAAATAATCCCAAAAAAAGAAAATAGTTAAAATGGCCTTATTACAACCCAAAATTGGACAATAATAATAATTAAATAAAACTTATTTAAATGCAGTTATTTAAACATCCAAATGAACACCATGGCCACTCTAAATTCCCTCCGGCTCCAAGTCTCCATATCAAGGCTCACCTGTAAGGTTTAGGAAAGGGGGTGAGTTTGGAACTCAGTGTATAACAAGCCCTTTCAGAGCCCAAATCCATACATGTACAAGTTCAATTTTCAACATACACTGGGCCGAAGCCTTTTGGTTAACTGTTGCTGGGCCGAAGCCTTTATATTACTCATATCGCTAGGCAAAAGCCTTTATGTAAATGGTATGGCCCATAAGCCCATTTCAATATCACATATGTCAAACCATGCATGTATGCAAAAGCCCAATTGGGGAGACTACTCAACCTACCATCCTCTACTCTCCACCCGTACCAACCAAACTCTCCATGTGGGGAATAACTCAACCCACCCAGCCAAACTCTCCACTGGCAGCATAGCTACTTTATCATATAACTGGAGGCCTAGCCTCTTTTAATAACTGGGGCAGAAGCCCTTTCGGTAAACTGGTGAAAAAGCCCTTT
This sequence comes from Gossypium stocksii, assembly GCA_020496765.1. Taxonomy (NCBI): domain Eukaryota; kingdom Viridiplantae; phylum Streptophyta; class Magnoliopsida; order Malvales; family Malvaceae; genus Gossypium; species Gossypium stocksii. The sequence continues at coordinate 32,392,251 of CM035624.1, forward strand.
TCGGTATACTTGGGCAAAGCCCTTTAACACTTCCTCCATCATATAATAACCCAACCCATACATTTAATGAGTAAAACATGGCATATCATATACATGTCATAGCATATCATGTGCATATCATGTGCATATCATGTTATAGCATGTAAAATAACAATATCACAATCATCATATTCTGAATGAAACCCTAGGGGTATAATAGACAGTTTCACCTAGGGGCAAAATAGACATTTTCATGTTTAAGCGTAATTACGTAATTTTATCCATTATTAGGGCTTTTCTATACTTGTTAACAATTTATCAACGTTACTAAGTGTTTAAACGGGGATTTTGTCCATTTTAACCAATTTGGACCTTTTGGGCCCAAACCTCTATTGGGCCCTACGTAGCTGATTTAATCATCTAGGCCCATTTAGCCTATCTTCCATAATGGTTTTAACAGTCTCAACATGCAATTTATCCATATTTCATTTTCTATCAAATTTACCCAAATGGGCCTGAAAGCCCATTGGGCCTAATTTTAGCCCATCGAGGCCCAACGTACCAAATTGCACGAAATCGTGCTCTTACCTGTTTCATCCATTTCGTTTTCTGCGTCCATCGTAATCGAACTCATCCACGTACCATCATGTGTTTACAAGTTACAACAACAACGAAATTCGATATTTTAGCTTTTAAGCAATATGAATCTAAGCTATTACGGGGTATGTTACACACCTGATTAGCAATGATTGACTTCCCAAAATCTTCCACGCACTCGTCCTATATTCATATACTTAATGTATCAGATCTTAAAAATCCAAAAGAATAACACAATCTTATTAATACTATTCGGCCACTACCCCTAATGCCGTAGATTGCTTACCTCTGTAGGGTTCGACAATTCGAACCAAGCTTATTCACACCGTTTCTCCAATCCTTGCTGCTCCTCCAAAGTTGTCCTCTTTGCTACCAAAAGATCATAGAACGAATGAATAAGGCCTAATAATGCCCAGACCACAAATCGACAACCTTCCTAGGCTTTAGGGGGTTTCAGCTTTACTTAGCATCTAAAATATCGAATAAAATAGAGACACGAGTACTTACCACACTACTCTTGACTCTAAGCAAACCCGGCTCTCCTAACGCTAGCAGAAATCACCCCTTAAAGAGGTCTTAAAATTCGGCCACCAAGCTTCCAAGGGTGATGTGTATTCGGCTTTTGACTTAAGGGAGAAGAAGTTGTTTTGGGATGGTAATTTTGTGATGATTTAATCGGTAGGGGGTTGAAGGCTTAGAGATTGCAAGATTCAGCCGCAAAAATTGAAAGAGCTTGAGGGTTGTGGCTTAAAAGAAAAATGGCATAAAAGGACCTTTGGAATTTAGTTTTCCTTGGATATTCGGTTAGCAAAAGAAAGGAGAGAATGATGGGTTCGGCAAGTTTGTGAGAGAAAGAAATGGAAGAAGAAGAAAAATGAAAAGGGTTTGGCTAATGATGGGTTCGGCAAGTTTGTGAGAGAAAGAAATGGAAGAAGAAGAAAAATGAAAAGGGTTTGGCTTATGGATAATCAGCACAAGTGAAAAGAGGAAGAAAAATGAGTCAATTAACACCTAGCAGCCGAATTAACACTAAAACTCCCCCTTGGCCGGCCACACTCCCTTCCAATTTCAAAAACTCCTAAAATCCCTCCTAGATATGCTCCCCCTTATCTCTCCATTATCCATGCACTTGACCAATTCAAACTCTTGTCAACAAAGTTCCTCTCAACCTCAAATTCTTGCCTACTCAAGACACAAAAATAAACAACATAAATACCTGCATGGTGAGTCGAACCTAGGCCTTCTCCCTTCCACTTACATGCCACATTTTTAAGAGACTAGTGGCGCCACTTAGCCACTCTACCAAGGCTCCTTTTGTGATACATTTTACCCACATCTTTCGATAAGGCCTCCTAACCAGAGCCCCTAATTCTTAAAGTCCAAAATTCAAAAATTCTACCGGGTTTTGGCCAACTCATGGGCCTTCCATAGGCCCATTTACACACTCTAAATATGAATTTCACAACCACATACCAACATTTAAAATTTTACTAAACATCGCACAAAAATTACTAAGCCCCAAAAATCAGGATGTTACAATGATGGTCTTATGATCTAATTTACTTTGGTCATCTTGAAACATGTCAAGGTGAAGAAATGGTAAGAATTGGATATAGTATGAATGAGGTATGTACCAAGTTTTAAATCTTGAACTTTGGTTAAGATATGGATATGCTTGGTGTGAGATTTGAAATTGAGTATATGTCTATGAATAGTTTGATCATGTTGAAGTATGTTTTAGGCATTGGATGTGGTTATAATTATGGTATCTATGTGGTATGATTTTGGCTGGTAGGTATGACCCTTATTGGGTGGATAGCATGACTTAAATCAAGTCTACTTAGTGCCACACGGCTAGGGTATACGGGTGTGCCTTAAGGCCGTGTTGATTTTCCAGTATTGGGCATAAGACCCACACGGCCAGGACACACTGGCGTGTCTTGTGGCCGTGGCAAAAAGTCAGTATGCCTACCCTGTTTTGGCATGGCTTGGGTGCACGGGTGTGCCTAAGCTCGTGTGAGGCACACAGCCTGCTCACACGGCCGTGTGACTTCCTTAAGTTGGAAAATTTTATATGTGTTCTGAAGGTTACGATTGCATTCGGTTTAGTCCCGGCCTGGTTTCAATGCATGTTTGAGGTCTAGTGGACTTTCAAAAAGGGACTTTATGTTTGGATTTTGTTATGATCTCTGAATATTCTTTTTCGACCTATTTTGAATATCCAATAACGCCCCTACCTATTTCGGTGACGGTAACGGGATAGGGGTGTTGCATTGGTCTAGCTCTTAACTCTGCTATAATTGAACCATCATCAGATATAGTCAACTGACTATTCATAGCTCTCAAGACAAATAATGACTTTCTACTCAAAGTGTCGGCAACTACATTCGCCCTTCCCGGATGGTAGCCAATCACCAATTCATAATCTTTTAATAGTTTGAGCCACCTTCGTTGTTGTAGATTCAAATCCTTTTGAGTCATCAAGTACTTTAGACTTTTATGATTTGTGAATACTCGATATTTTTCATCATACAAATGATGTCTCCAGATCTTCAATGCAAACACAATAATGGCTAATTCTGAATCCTGAGTCAGATAATTTTTCTCATGCAGTTTTAATTGTCTCGAGGCATAGGCTATTACCTTGCCATCTTGCATAAGTACACAACCCAATCCATTCAAGGATGCATCACTATAAACCACAAATTCTTTTCCCAGTTTAGGTTCTACTAAGATTGGAGCTTCAGTCAACAATGCCTTTAGTTTCCCAAAACTCTGTTGGCACTTTTCTGTCTATTCGAACCTGACATCCTTTTGTAATAGCCTCGTCATCGGAGTAGCAATCATGGAAAATCCCTTAACAAATCATCTATAATAACTAGCTAATCCTAGAAAGCTTCTAATCTCTAACACTTTCCTGGGTGGTTTCCATTCAACAATAGCTGAAATCTTACTTTGGTCAACTCTAATACCATCACTCGAAACAATGTGTCCCAAAAATCCAACTTTTCGAAGCCAAAATTCACTTTTACTAAACTTAGCATACAACTGCTTGTCTCTCAAAGTTTGTAAAACCGTTCTCAAGTGTTTAGCATGTTCAATCTCATCACGAGAATAAATCAGTATATCATCAATAAAAATAACAACAAACTTAACCAAGTACGGTCGAAAAATACGGCTCATTAAATCCATAAATACAGCAGGAGCATTCATTAAACCAAAAGGCATGACAAGAAATTCATAATGACCATACCTCGTCCGAAATGCAGTTTTTGGAACATTTGACTCCTTAACTCTCAATTGGTTGTAACCAGACCTCAATTCTATCTTTGAGAATACTGTGGCTATTGGTCAAACAAATCATCAATCTTTGGCAAGGGATACTTGTTCTACCGATAATCTACACATAGTCTTATTGAACCATCTTTATTTTTCACAAATAGTACCGGTGCATCCCACGGGGAATAACTAGGTCTCGCAAAACCTTTGTCCGTTAGCTCTTGTAACTGAGTTTTCAACTCCTTCAATTTAGTTGGAGCCATTCTATACAGAGCAATCGAAATAGGTGCATTACCAGGGACTAGCTCAATACCAAATTCTACTTCTCTAATAGGAGGCAATCTGAGCAACTCTTCTAGAAACACATCCGGATACTCACATACTACCGACACTGATTCAATTTTCAACTCAGACTCTTTTGTATTCAGTACAAATGCAAGATAAGCTTCATAACTCTTTCTTATACATTTCTAAGCAGTCATGGAAAAAATCACTACAGGCAAGTTATCCGATTCACCTGGTTCAACCCGAAGAATACTCCCATTTTCATATTTCAGTTCAATGAGTTTCCTTCCACAATTTACTATCACATCATGAGTAGTTAACCAATCCATACCAAGAATTACGAAAATTCATTAAACGGCAATAGCATGATATTAGCTAGAAAACAATGACCTCTAGCCATCAATAGGGCAATTTTTACAAACTTTGTCAACTAACACATACTTTCCTAAAGGGTTTGACACTTTTATCACAAATTCTATAAACTCAACAGGCATATCCACACTAGATACCAATTTTATACAAACATACGAATGGGTAGATTCCTAATCAATCAAAGCAACAACAGAAGTATCATAGAGAGAAAAAAAGACCAGTCATTACATCAGGAGATGAAGCCTCTTTGTAAGCGCGAATGGCATAAGTCCTCGCAGGCGCTCTACCCTCAAGTCTTACTGCTGACTCTCCAGGTGCACCCTTGCTACTAGCTCTATTTCCTTCATTTCTCTGTGGTCTTCCTTTACTAGCAGTGTTACCTGATCTCACATTCTAAAATTTATCTTTTTTTGCCATCTCAGGGCAATCACAAATAAAATGGTCTTGTGAACCACGACTGAAGCAAGATCTATCATCCACTCAGCACTCACTGAGGTGACGCCTACCACACTGCAGACACTCCGATCTATTTTGTCGAGCACTACCGATACTCGCAATCGAAGTGGTCTGAGCCTTATGACCCGAATACTGTTTACCCATATTTCTATTTGAGAACCCAACTAAAGCATTTGATCGAGTAGTGAACTCTCTCTATTTCTTGGTTGAGGACTAAAATGACTTTCCCATCTATCTCTTATTTGAGTCACGAGACTCCATTTCAACTTTTCTTTTCTCTTTAGCCAACTCGTCCGGCTTACATGCTCTCTCTACAAGCACAATGAATTCTTTTAGCTCAAGAATGCCGATAAATAATAGAATGTCCTCGTTTAACCCAACCTCAAACCTTTTACACATAATAGCCTCAGTAGATACACATTCCCGAGCGTATTTGCTAAGTCTCACAAACTCACGCTCATACTCAGTTACGATCATTCGACCTTGCTTTAATTCAAGAAATTCATTTCTCTTCTGATCAATAAACCTTTGGCTAATGTACTTCTTACGGAACTCTTCCTGAAAAAATTCCCAAGTTACCCTCTCCCTTGGTACAACCAGCATACGGGTATTCCACAGTTGGTAGGCTGAATCTCATAAGAGTGATACCACAGATTTCATGCATTCCTCAAGTATGGAAGATAACTCTTCAAATGCCCTGATGGTATTTTCAAGCCAAATTTCTGCTCATTCCGGATCATCATCTTTATTAGCTCAGAATTTCTCAGCCCCTTGCTTTTGAATTCTATCAATCTGTGGCATTTCCCTTCTTACCATTTCCACAACTTGGGGAGCTACAGGGGTATGTTGAGGAATAGGTAGGGGTGGAAGGGGTTGGGCGTTCAGGTTCGCTTGAATGAACACCGTATACCATATGTTCATCATATGGAGAAAGGCTTTTGTAGCTCCTACTCCTCCACCCCGACTTATAGTCATGGGTCTACTCTCTGGCAGCACTGTCCCTTTAGTGGGAGGAGGCACATGACTTTCTACCTCATCCGCCATAGCTCTATCGGGATTCATTTACTATATGAAAACACATTATAAAATCATCAGGAGTCATCACGCTATCACAATATATGTATGGCATATATAGCTTGTAACACCCCTTACTCGAGACCGTCCCCAGAATCGAGCATGAGGTGCTACTAAACTTAATCTATCACTTAAGCAACCTTAAATCGTTTATTTAAGCTTCTCGAAATTTGCTGCCATTCTGCGTCATAGTCGCTTAAAAATTCATATCTCGAGTTCCAAAACTCAAAATTAAGATCCGTAAATTTTTCCTGAAACTAGATTCATGTATCTATCTACTAATTATTTTCTAGAATTTTTGGCTGGGCCAATTAGTACAGTTTATTAGTTAAAGTTACCCCTATTTCAGAACTCGACTACACTGACCTCTACTTACTACGAACCACTTTTCTCACTGTACAAAATTCATATGACTATGCTGTTTGTTTCTATTAAAACTAGACTAAATAAGGATTCTTAACATATAAAGTTCACCACCTAATTATGTTTCTAAAATTTATGGTGAATTTCCAAATTTGGAATAGAGGATCCAGAAATTGCTCTAGCCCTGTTTCACTAAAACTCAGATATCTCATAAAATACAATACCTTTACCTTTTTTTCTTATTCCATATGAAAATAGACACAATAAGATTTAATTTCATATATTATTCACCATCAAACTATGTTTCTACTATTTTTAGTGATTTTTCAAAGTCACATCATTTCTGCTACTTGAATCTGTTTTTAAGCTACTTTCACATTTTCCTTAATTTCCATGTGATAGTTACTAAATCATACATACTATCATACTTGTATATCATTAGCCATTTCATTAGCTATTCACTATCAAGTATTTACATCCCATTCATTGAACATGTCATAAGACTCCCATATCAAAAGAAGCCAAGTCCCTATACATGCCATACACGAAAAGAACCGTCTAACTATACCGATAGGATTCCTCGATAGTGTGATCGGATCTCCGACGTTTCCTTCAATCCCTGAGTGGCTTGGCAAGAACTATAAGAAGAAGGAAATAAAGAGGGTAAGCACTAGGCTTAGTAAGCTTACAAGTAAATAAATCACAACATTCATCACAAAGGATAATTATGCATAATGCCACCTAACATCATAAACTTTCTTCACATCTCATTTTCTACCTTCTTCTTTATTCACTTACCTTCTTTCTTACCTAACCTTTCATTATTCATAAATACAATCTACCTTTCTTTTGCTGATAGTTCACTGTAATTTAACTTGTACAATGGCCTGTTGAACCACTCGAAATACTAAGGATACTAGGGTCTTTCCTGTCTAACAATATCCTGCCAATGCCATGTCCTTGACATGGACTTACATGAATTATTCCTGTCTCCAATGCCATATATCTAATATGGGTTTACATGGCTCATTCCTGTCTCCAAAGCCATATATCTGATATGGACTTACATGGCTCATTCCTGTCTTGTCCTGTCCTGTCAACCCCAAATGTCATGACATTTCGTATCCTAACATTCCTAAGGTTCAATTGGGGCTTTCTAATGCTTTTCTCTGTTACATCGTCTTTAATTCAACTTTGAATATTTTCATAAAATGAATATATAAATGCTGGAAATTGAAAATATTAATGTAAAATAAAGGAATATTGCATTTATTTACTGTAAACTTACCTCGATACAAAATGTGACTAAACTTTACAATTTAGTCCTTTACTTTTTCCTTTCCCTGATCTACTCCCGAATTTCGTTCTTCTTGATCTATAATAGCAAATTTAACTTATTTAATATTCATATTTATAAAAATAGTCCTTTACTCAAACTTTGGCAAAATTACATTTTTGCCCCTAAACTTTTGCATATTTACACTTTTGCCCCAAGGCTCGGAAATCAAAATTTATCACAAATTCTTGTATTTTAAGACATGCTGATCATTTATTTACCAACAACATCTTCAAATTCCTACTATAACATACATTTATGTATAATAGATATTTTTACCTATTAAGCCCTTTTACTCGTTTTTACCTAAAACCGAGTAGCACAAGTTGTCTAACATAATCTAAAACCTCATTTTTCTATTATAAAACATCAAAATAAAAACTTTTCACCTATGGGTATTTTTCCAAATATGAACCCTAACTTAAAATATTGCTAACATAAGCTTTATCGAGCTACCGGGACTACGAAAACGTAAAGAACATTTAAAACGGGGCTTGGAATCACTTACTATGGAGCTTGGAAGCTTGAAACAAACCCTAGCTATGGAGAACCCTTGAAATTTCATGCTAATGAAGAAGATGATAGCAATTTTGTCATCTTTTTCCCTTTTTAATCATGTTAATAACCAAATGACCAAAATGCCCTTCCTTACTAAACTTTCAAAAATTCCACCCATGTCCAATTTTTGTCCATAAACTTAGAAATTGGTCAAATTGCTATTTAAAACCTCCTAATTAATATTCCAAAGCAATTTCATACTAAAAACTTCTAGAATGCAAATTTTGCAACTTATTCAATTTAGTCCATAATTTCAAATTAAGCACTTTATGCTTAGAATTTCTTCACGAAATTTTTACACCATCATGCAATCACATCATAAACATAATAATAATAATAAAATAATTATTTGTATCTCAAATTTTTGGTTACGAAACTACTATTCTGATTAGGCGCTATTTTGGGATGTTACATAGCTAGACTCTTTCACACGCTACGTAGTTCGAGAATCGAGTAAACTGTAGCTCTGATACCACTAAATGTAACACCCCTTACCCGTATCCATGCAGAGACAACGTTCGAGGCATCACCGGACTTAAACACACTTACACATACAATTTCAAGTTGTAAAATTTATGTCCAATTTAAAACTTTTCAAACATATTCATAATGTCCCTATGACGGTCTAAGAGGCCTTAAACATACTTTGGAAGCGGTCTGGGAGTAATCTGAGAACTTTCAAAACTTTTATAACACTTAGAAAAATTTTCATCAAAATAGGGTCACATGCACATGTGACTTGGGACACGCCCGTGTGGGTAGGCCGTGCGGTCACACACACCCGTGTCCCAACCCGTGTGAAAAACATTGCACATTCTTTTTATGACATCATCATCCAAATGAAACCACACGGCCAAGACACACACTCATGTGTTAGGCTGTGTGACGAATTAAATTCTCGTAAGACTTCACACGCCCTTGGCACACGCCCATGTCCAAGGCCGTACCGTCCACATGGCTGAGAAACACATACTTGTGCTCAGCCCGTGTCGAATTATTTTTCATTTTGAAGCTAAACTAGTTTTCACATGGCCTAGTACATGCCCGTGTTCTAGGATGTGGCCTTCACACGAATGAGACACACGGTCGTGTCTCTGTCCCTGTGTTTACTACTGGGCATTCTATTTTGCCTAAATAGGGTGCAAGGGACACACGGCCTATCAACACACCCATGGGGCTGACCGTGTGTCACACACGGCGTAGACACATGCTCGTGTGCCTATACGTATGGACAAAATGTAGGCTACTTTCCAAACCATTCGCCCTCCTAAAATATAACAGCACATATTACCATTCAACAACACTTATCATAACGCAATTGAGCAACCAAACTTTTACAGCTAAGACATCATCTCCTCATTTTCATGGCATATAAAACATACTATCACATACTCAACAATTTAAAACATGCAAATTACCACATCTATGGAATGCATCATCATGCAATATGACTTATAATCAATATTAGCCAATACCAAATGGCCTTATACAAAATGAATCAAGTATCATCATAAGCCAACATATTTGGCTAAACCAATATGACATAAAACAAAAAGACCAAGTCCCTATACATGCCATACTCAAAATGTTAAGACTAGCTATACCCCAAATATTCCAATTAATAGTATGATCGAGTCTCTGACGTCCTTCGATCCCCGAGATAGCTTGGCAATATTATAAAAAAAAGGAAAAGAAAGGGGAGTAAGCATGAAGCTTAGTAAGTTTGCATGTAAATAATTAACAACATTAATAATGCAATATCATACACATAACATAAATAAGACTTGTTACAATATCATAAAGTATCATAGATACATCTTAAATCATGTCATTCACATAGTGAATAATAAAACTCATGCTCATGATTCCTTCATTCACTTCATACCGAGAACTTGTGGAGTCATAATCTCAATGTTTAATGAGCTTCATGTACATACCTTTACCCTTTCACTATGTTCATACTTCGTCATTTCTTTAACATAGTCATTGAGTTCCACGTTGAACCGCTTGGAATACTAAAGGATACTCCGGAAATCTCATACACATAGCAAGATGCTAATGCCATATCCTAGATACGATCTTACATGGGATCACATATCGATGCCGATAGCCCAGCTATGGTCTTACATGATGTCTCATGTCGATGCCAGGACCCAGACATGGTCTTACATGAAATCTCATAATGACGCCATATCCCAGATATGGTCTTACATGTACTCACATATCGATGCCATATCTCAGATATGGTCTTGTACAGAATCTCAATAACCCTAATGTCATGACTTTTATATTCTATCTATTCCTAAGCTTCAACCAGGATTTCGGGATATCGAAACTTCATCACAACGTCATCGATTCATCATTAACCAATTTTACACAATTCATGCAATATTAAAATATTAAATACGTAAAAATGAAATGTTGCATTATTTACTCACAAACTTACCTCGATACCAAAATATGACCAATTATTCAATTTAGTCCAAAAGCTTGTTCTTTCCCCGGTCTAGGTTTGGACTCCATTTCTATTGATCTATAATAGAAAATTTCACTTATTTAATTATCACATTGCTCAAAACAACCCATAAATCATGCTTTGGAAAAATTACAATTTTGCCCTTAAACTTTCACATATTTATAAATTAGTCCCTAGGCTCGTAAAATGATTTTCATTCAATTTCTTTGTACTTTAAGCCTAGGCAAACACATTTCATGCTATAACTGCCCATATTTTCTTTCAAATCAGATTTTTACCAGTTATTTTAAAACTTTTTGAAATAAGTCCTTTTTAGGTGTTTTCATGAAAAATCACCTTGTAAAAGATGTTTATCACACATCAAACCTTTATATTCCTTCATTAAGCATCAAAATACATGCATGTCACACATGGGTAAAATTTTGAACATGAACCCCAGCTCAAAATAATGGTAAAAATAGGTAAAACGAGTGATAACGACTTCAAAAATGTAAAGAGCATTAAAAACAGGGCTAGGATGTACTTACTATCAAACTTGGAAGCTGAAGAAACCCTAGCTATGGCTCCGTTGTGATTTTCAACTAAGGTAGGAGAAGATGGACACAATTTTTGACTTATTTTCCCTTTTTATTAATTTATTAACCAAATGACCAAAATGCCCTTAAAGCCTTGCTTTGATATTTTTCCCTTCCATATCCATTTTTTTCCATAAAAATAAAAATTAGATAAATTGCTATTTAAGGACCTCTAATTAATAATCCAAAGCAATTTCATGCTTAAAGCTTCTAGAATCTCATATTTTGCAACTTTTGCAATTTACTCCTAAAAGTCAAATTGGACTCTTATTTACAAAATTTCTTCATGAAACTTTCACACAATCATGAAAACATGTCATGAACCTTAGAAAAATCATAAAACAAATATATCTACTTCAGATTTGTGGTCTCGAAACCACTATTCTGCTAAGCCCTAAATTGGGATGTTACACAATTTGCAAAACTGTTAAAGATTTAGGGTTATTCCATGCATAATTTTGATTGATTCTTGATGATTAATGGTAGATTATGAATCATTGTTGATAAATTAACAAGTTTGTAAAGTGATTTTTGGTGAAATTTGCATTTAGGGGTTGATTTGTAAAAATGATAAAAGCTCAAGTTAAATTTATAAAATGATGATTGGTATGGGTTGGTTTAAGTCCTTATAGAATTTTGTTAGCCTATGAGAGGGGTTAAAATGCTTAAATTTCAATTTATGAGCTTAATGACTAAATTGTGAAAAGTTAAAATGTTAGGGGCAAAATAGTAATTTTCATAAATATGAAATGTGGAATAAATTGAATACTAGAGGTAGTAAATGGATTAAAACTTTTCTATTTAGATCAAGATAGACCATGTACGGATGTAGATCAAGGCAAAGCAAAAGCTTCGGAATAACTAATGTAACTTTTATGCCCTAGTCGTCGAGGTAAGTTCTTGTGAATAGTTATTATTTTAATGTTATTTGAAATGTGACAGCCCTATTTTAACCTTAGTTAGAAAGTGGTTTTGGGACCACAAAATCGAGTCACAAAAATAATTAAATGCTCATTTCTGCGTTTATTATATGTGAAATTCCATGTGTGAAAATATTGTGCTTTAATTTTGTCATTTGAATGTGGAATTATAAAAAGGGACTTATGTGGGAAACCTTGAAAATGTGATAGATTGAATTTGTAGTGGCCGAATGTATATGGTCTAAAACATAAGGACTTGTATGTCAAATACACCTTTTAAAAGTTAGTGGATGGCAATAATGATGATGATTTACAATATATGCATTTATATTAGTTTTATAATTATTAATGGTTTATAATATTAATAAAGATAAATTAAAATAAGAAAGGGTGGAAAAAACAAGGTTGGCATGTTATTCATCTCTCATTGCCAATTCTAAGAGAACAAAATTGAAAAAAAAATAGCTAAGGGGGAGTTTCAGAATTCGGCATTATAGGAGCTTGAATTCAAAGTAATTTTTATGTTAACTGATTTTTCTTTAATGTCTTTGTGATCTATGACCGATTATGCCTTAAACCCATGGGTTAATCTTTGAAATTTTGTGGTTAATGTGATGTTCAGCTATGTTGTTATAAAGCTACGAATTTCCAAAATTTATATTAGAAATTGGTGAATGAGTGTAGATAGATAATTTGATGTTAAAATCTATGAGCTTATAAGATTATAAGTTGAAATTATGAATGGGAACTTTGTGTGGCTTAATTCCTTGAATTGAGCATTCAGCCTTAGTATAAAGGTGTTAAATTGTTGTTGAATGATGTTATGCATTGAGGAAGGAATATATATGAATGTAGATTAGTTAAATTTTGCTATGAGCAAATTACATTCGGTTAGGGTAGTAGAGGATGGAATTTGTGCTTAATTTTGGGATTCGATAAGTAAATTGTTACTATGTGGTTATGTGTTAGCCGAATGTGAACTAAGGTGGAAAATGATGAGTATGAGCTTGTAGATTGATGATGGAAAATTGATTGAGGAGTGTTTAATGGATTTTATGATATTTAATAGCGAAATTTATGCTTTGAATGGCCAAATTTTATAAAGGATACTCGGTCATGGTCTTGTGCATGAGGATTTTGGTAATGGAAGTCTTTGAATGGATTTTTATTAGATGTTGAGTTGAATTTTGATAATTTATAATTAAAAGTGAAACTCAATAACTTTATCACATTCGGTCTTGGTTGTTATGTACTAATTTGATGGTGAATTGAGGTTATAAAATGGATATAATTGTTAAATCCATCTTAGATTGTTAAATTTGGATAAATTGGAGAGTTAACGGACAAATGAGTTTTGGTTGTTGTGGAACAATGTGAAGTTTTGATAGGTTAGAAAATCTTAAATTACATGCTATATTGCAATGAAAATGAATCGATTAGATTAGTGAACATGGTAGTAATAATGTGAATTAAGTTAAACCTTGATAAGGTGACTTAAACAAGTATTTGTATTCGGTTAAATGAATTAGAGTAAGATGAATCCTAATTTATAAATTTCTATATCTGAATTAAAGTGATAAATAGTAGATAATTAAAGTGAGTAATAAGTATATTGAGATGAATGATATGTGCATTCGGTCCTAAGGGTTATATAATATTTAACCTTTGTAAATTAGCCATAAAATCTTATGCTAAGTGTTTGATAATGTTGTGTGCGAGGTGGAATTGCTTGTACTATGGCCGAATGAGCTAAAAATCAAAGAAAGTGCCGTGTGTTCTTTGTTATATGAAACTATTAGTAATTTTGGAATTATAAGTGATTCAGTAAGATAACTAAACTAATTAACTTGTTTATTCAAGCTCAAGAGCCTAAAGGAGGAGAATCAAGTAAGGGAAAAGCAAAGGATATTGAGTAGCCGATCGAATCCATTCCAACCGACATAAAGTAAGTCATTTGGCAATTGGTAATTTTGACTATTTCATATATCAATGATGTATATACATATTATGAAAGAGATAGCTTTGCTTGTGTATATATGTAATAGTCGGATATGTGGTGGTTTACATGTTTAAATAAGTAAATTGATATGCTAGTAATGAATGTACATAGGCACTATGTGTGCGAGTGGACAGGGGCACTATGTGTGCGAATGACCATGGGCACTATGTGTGTGAATCTTTTAACCGAGCACTATGTGTGTGAAATCGATTGTTTGAACATCAAATATGCGAAATGAATAGGGATATAAAATTATTAAACGATATAGATGATATTTTAGGTGAAAGGGATATATATATACATATGTATATATTTATTTGATGTTGTATAATGTTTTGAGGTGGAAAGCAAATGCGTTATAGTTATATGAAACTAAGGTTGAGTTGTATGAATACGGTTGAGTTAATTAAGGTAAGTGATATTTATAGAATTAAAGTAAAAGTATTATTGTACATGTGGATGGAAAAATGATCAATTAGTACGAGGGTGACATTTGATCCATACATGAATATCGAAGTGAAGTGAAAAGAGGTTATGTGGTATTTTTAATTGTTAACTATAAAGATAATCACTTCTAGTTTCAAATACAATATACCATGTCGATGAACTTTATTTTTATTGCTTATGACTTACTGAGTTAATAGCTCATTTTGTGTGTTTGTTTTCTATTCTGATTAGATTTTGTTTTGGGCAAGTTCGGGACTGTTTTGAAGTCATCGCACCTATCAGCCTTTATTTTGGTACCTTTACAATGGTTTAATAATTGATGTCATGGCATGTATAAGCTTTGTAATTTTTGTGCTTTGATTAGCTAAATATACTTGTACCAAAAGCCATGCTAATATGGCTTAGACTTTAAGTTTGGAAAATGATCATGTCCAAATATGTTATAAACTCTTTTGATTAAGTGAAATGATATGTTGTGCGAGTGACCATCAAGTAATTCACTATTGCTTCTTAAATTGGATTATAATTTGAAATTACGGGAAATACTCGTTTCTATTATATATGAATTAAGATATATGTGTTCCAACTCTATATATATATTCGGCTATCCTTATAAAGTTAGCAAAGGAATAGTAACTCTCTTAATAGAGCATAAATAGATTCAGTGTTTATAGGTAGTTTGGTCAATCGGTTTTGGTTTAGATCAAGTGTCATCTTGTAACCCTTCCGACGACAGACTCGGGTTGTTAGGTGTTACATGAAATCATATGTTAATATATTATTTATCATCTAAATTGATCGATGTTTAAATAAATCAATACAATAATGGTTATCAAGTCTCTGTTGAACCTTAGCAATTCGTATGATACAAACGACATGTCATTAGGGATTTCATGTTTCGGGTGCTAGTCTTGAAGGTCTTAGTGATAGGTGAGGTCTTTCATTTGTTGCGAGTACTCCACAGCTCATATGAGCAGTATCATGTAGCATGCGTTCTGACCCAGAGCTCGTGTGAGCAATGATATAAAGGAAATGTTACGATTATATGTTTAAGCACACTTTGTGTGAGCTTTCTCGAGTATCCAATGATATTCTAGTTGGTTCAATAGGCAAGAAAAGGGATTGAAATGGTAAGTTCTCAAATGGAATTATGCATATGCTTATGGAAAGGATGTATGAATCAAATGATGTATTTTCATATTAAAATGACTTATCATATGGTTAATTCAAATGAGTTATGTTAAATGCACTAACTTGTGTATTGATGATGATGTATAGGCTTGTGCCAAGCTTGTGATTTTGGTTATATTAGGCTTATACTTATTGTTATGTAAATGACATGGTAAGTCATGTTTTATTTTCTACGAACTTACAAAGCATTAACTGCTTACGCAGTTTTTTTCCTATGTTTTATAAATTATCGGAAGTTCAGTCAGTTTGGAAGCTTGTTGGAAATCTATCACACTATCCAGCATAAATATTAGTAGCTTTTGAATGTTTTGGCCAAGGTTATAATGGCATGTAGAGGTTGAATTGTAATGCCTTTTTGTTGAATGGTTAGTTGGTCAATTGGTTTGTATAAGTTATAGACGTTGTCTTGGTTTGGTACCATTGGATACTTTGCTTGATGGTGTCATTTTGATTAACTTATGATGCATGTTTGGAATGAATTTTATGGCATATTTGAAATGGTATGATTATGGTCAAGCTATGGTATGTTATGGAAAGTATTGAACTAGGATTTGATGATTGAAATGTGGTGAAATATGCATGTTTAGGTAAGTTTTAATGATTGCAATTGAGGTACCTTGAGTGACATATTGGTTAGTTGATTCAAGACTCTTGAAATGGTCAATATATGTATGATTGGATAGGGTTTTAATGCCTTGTAAGTGTAACACCCCAACCCGTATCCGTCGTCAGAATAATATTTCGGAGCATTACTCGGATTTACATATCATTTAGCAAAAATTTCCGTTAAATACTTATCGATTCAATGCATCATATAGATAATTATATTATCATTCAATCAATAGCTTGGCACTTGTCTTAGCATCAATCAACATTGTTGGTATACTTACGCATATTTTATATAATATGCTTATAAGTAACATTCTCTTACCGTTTAAAATCATTTATTTCATTATATTATAATTTCATGTACCGTAATTTCCATATATTTCACTTATATTTATTCCGATAATAATTCATATCAAACTTAATATAAATCAAATTCTATATGCATATACTGTAACGCCCCTAACCCGAATCCAACACCGGATTAGAGTTACGGAGCATTACTGGAGTTACTGATTTATTTATCAAATAAATTATTTAACAATCTAACATTTATATATTTCGAAGCACTTAAAATTAGACATATTTTTCCCCAAACATATTTTTTTTTTCTCGACGTATTTTATTTGGATATATTATTCGTCTCAACATACTTAATTTCCTTGTATTAACGTCTCAAAGGTAATCACATATGTACATGACATGATAAATGTCATTTTTCTTTCCACATTCCAGTCTCGTATTTGAGTCATCCGGATTTTTATAATAAATTTGGTCATCGTTTTTATTTATTCTATATTCTAATACATTCAATTAATGATCTAGGAAAAACTACCATTTTGCCCCTAAATCTTTAATTAATAACGATTTTACCCTTAGGCCCAGAAAAATGAATTCTTGCAATTTAATCCTTATTTCCAACCGTTATCATCATACATATTGATAATAGCCCATAAATTCTATAAAATATCAGAATTTTTCCATAATTTCATCACTTTTCAATTTAATCCCTAAAACATGTTTTTCGCCGGTCTTGAACTATATTAATAATTTCATACAGTTTCATAATTTAAATAATAAAATAATTCATTTCATGCGCTTTCATCATTTTTAACATTTTTACAAAATTGCCCATAAAGTTTTACCTTTATTCAATTTAGTCCTTGAGTCTACAACTTTCAAATTAACCATGCCAACTAAATATTCACACATATTTTCCTCCTCCTCTACTCCATTCCACATCCTTAATTTATATAACATGCTTATGAGTAACATTATCAAAACTTTCACTGTTTACTTATATGTATTTTCAAAGCTGTCCATTTGAGTCATAGTCACTAAATTATTTATATCTTGAGCTAAAGAACTCCAAATTAAGATCCACTAATTTTCCCTGAAACTAGACTCACATATATTCTTACCATAAAATTTTCAGAATTTTTGGTTTGGTCATTTAGTACAGTTTATTTATTAAATTCTCCCCTATTTTACTTTTTGACAGTTCTAACCACTCTTCGGTAAAATTTAATTATCTCTTTGTACAGAATTCAAATGATGTTCTCATTTATTTCTTATAAAAATAGACTCATTAAATAATCTAACCATATAAATTATGTCCCATAATCATTTTTATACAATTTTTAATGATTTTTCCAATTCAGAACAGAGGATCCCGAAATCATTCTGAATCAGTCTCACAAAAATATAAATATCTCAGAATACAGAATTTATTTACTTGTTCTGTTTCTTTTATATGAAAATAGACTCAACAAGCTTTAATTCCATATTGTATTAAACTTCTTATTCAGTGTCTACCATTTTTGGTGATTTTTCAAAGTTAGCTTACTGCTGCTGTCCAAAACTGGTTTAATGCAAGATATTAATTACTAAGTTTATAACACTCTTATTTCCTTTCTCTACAATATTTCCCATCACTTTCTCTTATTTCTCTTCATTAATATATCAAAAACATTGAACCATAAATAAGAAAACTCTACTTTAACATCATTTCCATGCTTTTTCAATAATATCAAACTTAAAAATATATTGAAATCTTGATATACTTACCTTGTCTCATTGATTTCAATCTTTAACTTGATTTTTCTCTCTCTTCCAGCTTCTATTTCTTGAATCCAACTTGATATTCTAACTCCCCATAGTCTCCTTAACATTTTTCTCTTTGGTAGCTATGGAAATTCTATTGATTTCTAGGTAAAATTGGTGAATTTTTGGTGGACGGACCAAATTGTAAAGAAAGTAAAACTTTCTCTCTTTCCCTCTTCCTCTCACGTTGGTGCATGAAAAATGGTGGGTTGATGTGTTTTTTTTTTCCTCCCTTTCTTACTTTCCACACACATATATATACTAAATAAAATAATAAAATAATAAAATATCTTATTAAAATATTAATAAAGTAAAATTTATCTTATTAAATAATTATAAAATATCATCACATCATCATTACCTTCTAGATTTCTCTCTCCTTCTAATTGACTATTTTGCCCTTCATGATCTTTTAAAATTCCATCCTTGAGTCATCACTTAATTTGGTAAAATTACGATTTAGTCCTTCATAATTCTTCTCCTATTCAATTTGGTCCTAATTCATCCATTTGCCTTAGTTTCTAGATCATTCCATCCTTAAAATATTTGCACTATTGGTCCTTCAACTTTTTCATATTTACACTTTAACCCCTTAAATTTTGAATATTTACTCTTGGGCCACAAGACTTTTTCTCACTTTTACGATTTAGTCCTTTCTTGGATTAATACATCATAATATACTTCCTATATAGATTTTGTTGACATAGCTCAAAATTTCTCTTTTTATCACTTTATTTCCTTACTTAACTATATCAAGGATAATATCTTACTGTAAAAATATTCGGGGTGTTACAGTAAGTGTGCATAATTTGTTCAAAAGGTTATGCATAAAATGGTAGAAGAAATAACTTTTTTTTTGGCAAATTTATGTCCACACGACCTAAGACACGGGCATGTGACTCAGTCGTGTGTGACACATAGACTGGCAACACGACTGTGTGCCATTTGGGAATTCTTTTGTCTGCAAGTTAGTGAGTTACACGACCTAGCACATGGGCTTGTGGAGCAACACAAAGAGCTACACGGTCTGGCACACGAGCGTGTCACACGGCTGTGTGACCTTACTCAGAGAGTTACACAGGTAAGGACACAGGCTAGGACACGATCGTGTGTCCCTAGTTCGATGGTTACAGAACCTGAGACACAGGCGTGTGTCTCAATCATGTGAGGCACACGGCCGTGTGAACCCTGTATTCAAATTTTTGTAACTTTTTCCTAGACTTTTCAAATGATTTCAATTTAGTCCCGAATTATTCCTAACGTATTTTTATGGCCTCCAGGGCTCGAGTTAGGGGAGGAATATGCATGTATGATTAATATATGATATGTTTATGTTAGTGAATAAATTATTGTTTAAAATGTTTCTAATTGAATGGTAATGCTTCGTAATGCTATTTTGGTGATGGATACGGGTTAGGGGTATTACAAAAGGGGTGTGAGGCTATCTAGCCTTTATTGGATGTAAGTGCGAATGCTGGAACTATAGATAATATTTGATCAATTAGGGAATTCCCAAATATATTTCTTGAGGAACTGCCAGGGTTACTTCTAGATCGTGAGGAAGAATTCAAAATTGAGTTGGTGCCTAGAGCTACTCTGGTGTCCATTGCTCCCTACCACATGGCGCCTAAGGAGCTTAAAGAATTGAAATTCCAACTACATCAGCTTTTGGATAGTGGGCTTATCTGGCCTAGTGTTTCTACGTGGGGAGCTTTGGTCCTATTTGTTAAGAAGAAAGATGAGTCCTTAAGGCTGTATAATGATTACCAATAATTGAATAAATTGACTATTAAGAATAAGTATCCACTGCCAAGAATCGATGATTTGTTCGACCAATTTCATAGTGTAACGGTGTGGGTACCAAATTAAGGAAGTCATGTTTTTGGGACTTGTGGTATTTACTGAGGGTATCGAAGTAGATCCAAAAATGCTAGAGGTTATTCTGGGATGGAAACAACCTAAAAACATTTCTTAGGTTTGAAGTTTCTTTGGTTTAGTTAGGTATTATAAGAGATTTGTCAAAGGATTCTCTTTGATTAATACTCCTCTAACTAAGTTGTTGATGAAGAATAATCCATCTAAACCATCAGATTCTCAAGAAGCTAGCTTTGAAAAGCTAAAGTCATTGTTGACTTAAGCTCTCGTGTTGATTCAACCTAAGTTGGGAAAGGAGTATGTGGTATATAGTGATGCATCTTATAATGTCCTTAGATGTGTATTGATGCAAGATGGAAAAGTAGTTGTCTATGCATCGAGATAGTTGAAACAAGATGAGTGCAACCATTCGACTCATGATTTGGAGTTGGCAATTTTTTTTGCATTCAGTGAGTCACATGTGCTAAAATCTACATTTAGGACTTGTTATGGTCATTACGAGTTCCTTATGATGCCTTTCTAATTAACCAATGCTCTTTTAACCTTCATAGATTTAATGAACCAAGTGTTCTAAGCATTCCTTGACCAGTTCGTCATTATGCTTATCGATGACATCTTAGTTTATTCCAAATCTGAAACCAAACATGATGAGCATCTTAGGGTTGCTTTATAGATTCTTCACAAAAAGAAACTTTATGTAAAAATGTGTAAATGTGAGTACTAGATGAAGGAAGTCATGTTTCTAAGTCATGTGGTATCCACTGAGGGTATCCTAGTAGATCCACAAAAGATAGAGGTTATTCTAGAATGGAAACAACCCAGAAATGTTTTTTAGGTCCGAAGTTTCTTTGGTTTAGTTAGGTTTCCATACTCCTCTAACTAAGTTGTTGATGAAGAATAATCCATTTAAATGGGTAGAGTATCAGGAAGCTAGCTTTGAAAAGCTAAAGTCGGTGTTGAATCAAGCTCTCGTGTTGATTTAACCTAAGTTGGCAAAGGAGTATGTGGTATATTGTGATGCATCTTATAATGGTCTTGGATGTGTATTGATGCAATATGAAAAAGCAGTTGTCTATGCATAAAGGTAGTTGAAACAACATGAGTGCAACTATCCGACTCATGACTTGGAGTTGGCAACCGTGTTGTTTGCATTAAAATTTTTGAGGCACTACTTGTATGGTGAGAAGTACTATATCTATATTGATCATAAGAGCCTCAAGTATCTTCTCACCTAAAAAGAGTTGAACTTAAGCCGAATGAGGTGGATAGAATTATTAGAAGACTATCGTAGTTGCGGATGCCCTAAGTAGAAACTTGATGACTAATCTAAAAGTGATGTTTTCTAAGTTAAGTCTAGTGGATGATGGAGGCCTATTGCCAGAATTGCAAGTGAAACTCACCTTGGTTAATGAAATTAAGGATAAACAACCATTAGATGTTTCCTTGTTGCTACAGTTTAGGCAAGTTGAGGATGGTAAGACTGAGGATTTTGAGCTCAAGGTCGATGGTATTCAATGCTTCTGGGGGTTATTGTGCATCGAACGATAAGGGCCTAAGGAAGTCTATTCTTTCAGAAGCACATAGTAGCCCTTATGTTATGCATCCTACAGGGAATAAGATGTATCGGGATTTAAAGAAACTGTACTGGTGGCCTTGACTGAAATGAGAAGTGATAGATTTTGTGGCTAAGTCAAAGCAGAATGCCAATTTCCTTCTAGACTGTTACAACTTATAAAGATTCCTAATTGGAAATAAGAACGGGTGACAATGGACTTTGTTAGTGGGTTACCTTTAACACCTACTAAGAAAGATTCAATTTGGATGATAGTAGACCAATTAACTAAGTTAGCTCATTTCTTACCCATCCGTGCGGGTTATTCATTGCAAAAGTTGGCTAAGTTATACATTTTGGAGCTTGTGAGACTACATAGGGTACCAATATCAACTATCTCAGAGCAAGATCCTCGTTTTACATCTTGATATTGGATGAAGCTGCATGAGGCACTAGGTACTCGTTTGAACTTTAATACAACCTTCCACCTATAGATTGATGGATAGTCCAAGCGGGTTATACAAATATTGGAAGATATGATAAGAGGTTGTATTATTGACTTCTGAGGTTGTTGGGAAGAGCACTTGTCTCTTCTTGAATTTGTCTATAATAATAGCTTTTAGTCAAGTATACATAAGACACTATATGAGGCCTTGTATGGTCATAAGTGCCAAACACCACTGTGATAGACTAAGTTGAGGGAAATAAAAATTTCAGGTCTTGAATTAGTATAAAAGTCTAAGGGGAAAACTAGAATTGTAACGCCCCAAAAATCTCAAACTTTCTTTTGTGGTTAAGATGTGTATGGTGTGTTTGATTTTGTAACACCCCTAATCCTGTATCTGTCGCCGGAAGGATTATGAGGCATTACCTGACAAGTACTAATTATTAAACATACTCTATCAGTAAAAATTCATAAGTTTATCTACTCCATATGATTTTAAGCATTTCTAACGTACACCATTCAATTTACTAGCAATTACCGAATGTACATATTTAGCCCATATAAGGTCTTCAAACATAAATCTCAAAGAACACACTACTTCAAATATTAACACCCAATGTACAAACCTACACATTCATTCTCCATCAACATGATTAAACTTAAAGTCCATATTCAAGAGGAAAGGTAACTTAGCAAGCCATTTTCACATGGCTATACTTATATACATCATCAAAAGATATTGATTTAAAATTTGAAAGTCAAACCTATACATGCCATTTTCGAGGTTTAGCCACAAGTACCGAAAAAGGTTTTGATAGTGTAGATGACTCCGATCTTGAAATTCCCGAACCCATAGCTAACGAACGAGATCTATAAAACAGACAGTCCAAGATAACGGAGTAAGCATTTCCATGCCTAGTAAGCTTTAAGCAATGAAATAATTAAATTTAATACATAGAAATTGTAATGCTCAACATCTTCATTTGGCCGAACCTAACATAGCTAAATATACTACCATTTCTCACCCATGGCATTTAAACTTTCCTTAAGGATAATTTCCTATCACATAAACAACTTTAATATTTATTTTATGTTCATTTAGTTTCAACCCTTGGCCGAATATATGCATTTCAACTATCATACTAGATTTACGCTTATACTCATGCTCACATTTTTATGTAATTTCATACCTCAATCGGATAGGCTCATATAATCATTCTGAAATATTAACATATATCTACTTGAATCGAAATCCATATTCTATGAATTAACCATATACTTTCATACAACCCTCTGAAGTAGTCGAAAATAGTACTATTCATACAATAATCAAAATTTAAGCAGAATCCAATTTATAACGTGCATACGGTACGTACCTGATAGACTTAGTGTAATGAACTCATTAATTAAGATTATTACGATAGATTCACATATTTTCCCGCATGAAAGCCTTCGGGCCCCGCTTGGATATGACACTGGCACAAATGCCCTTCGGGACCTAGCCCGGATACAACACTGGCACAAATGCCCTTCGGGACTAGCCCGGATATAGCGCTGGCACAAAGGTCCTTCGGGATCAACCCGGATATAGTGCTGAATCTTAATGCACATTTATAGATAGAGTGTGCACATTGCAAAATTTTATATCACATTGAGATTTCATTTGCTTCATTCATACAATAGCACATTATAATAATTCTATTTGACATTCGGTCCACATGCACATAGGGGTCACATACTAATCCAACTTCCATAGCTTATTTTTAGAATTCATTTCGGCTATATGCTTTTTACACAACTATTTCACACACAAATTTAGATATTATAAGATCTTTGAGCCGTGGTTCACTTTTCAAACATCTTTGTCATGCATTTCTAGCTTTTTATGCTAATCTCATTTACTTAAGCTTACCTCGTGCCTTTCTGAGTATCTATGGGTCAGCTATTCCGTCACCTTAGCTTTTCCCTTATCTGGTGTTGTCCCTCTATGCTCTTGAGCTTGATAAACATAATTTCAATTATCAAAATCTTATGTTATTATATTATAGATGAATTTTCTCTTAAAGCAAACAAGATATATGTTTGATGCATATAGGTATTTTAAATCACACAATTTTATAATCTCATTTTTCCTTAGATCCGAACATTACACAACTCATTTAAAAAAAAATACCATTCAGCCAATTCTTAATATTCCCTAATTAAGCCGAAATGCACATGTGTTAATGTGATATCGATTCATCATCCTCTTCTAAGTTTACATAAGACATTACATGCACAAACGGTTAAGATTTGTTTATCCCTTATATCCTCTATCCTTAGCCGAAACTCTTACTTAGTAAATAAGTCTTTCACCACTTCAATTTGTGCACATTATAGCCCATTTATTTCATTCAGCTCATAAATTGCGACATTAGTATCTTAACAAAACACAACTCAATGGTTTCCAGCTTTTTCTTCTAGCTATGTATGGTTGGACACCAAATTGTCATAGAATTGCACATTGTTTTACTAATTAAACCATTTAACTCATATTAAAATAAAATAACAACACAAGGTGCCTAACACAAAAATTTCAATTGCTCTTTAACCACATAGCCGAATGTTCAATTTGCCTTAGTCTTAAATTTTATTCTCATTACTTGAATTCTAGTATAAACTAACATTAAAACATGAGCCATTAGAGAATTGAATAATTGGCCGAATGTTCCTCTACAACAATCTCATAAAAATTTAACCATGAATAAATTTCACCAATCACCTATAAATCCTCACCATTTACTTAAAATCCAATGCATAAAACATCAACTACATTCTCATAGACATCCATGGACATTTCCCTTACAAAACCACATTGACCGAATGAAATTTCATCAATCCAAAACAAAAATTCAACCGTGGGCTAGGTAATACTTCAACTAACAGCTCAATTTATATAAAAATTTCAAAGAATCAAAGTGACCATACCTTTACAATTAAGCTATATAAATGCCAATTGCTACCTCCTATTTCCTTCTTTCCTTTCTACTCCATTCGGCCGAAACAATAGAGAATAAACATGAATTTTTCTCTTTTACTATTTCATGCAATAAGCCTTATAATTGAATTACCAATTTGGCCTCTTTATTTACAAGACTCTTCCACTAAGCATGTCCTAAAATGTCAATGCAAATGTGTTTTGGTTTAATCACAATTTACCTCCCTCCTTTTTAGAGAACATCAACAATCGGTAATCACTAATTATCCCTCTTGTTTTACCTTTCACTCAATTAACTCACATTGCTTAAATTTTTCACATGTAATCATACAAATTCAAAGCACTCACTTCCGCTATAACGTACACATAATTTAAAGTATAAAATTTGTCATTTGAACCCATTCATTTTACACCTTTCTAATATTAGTCTCTTAAATTTAGTCCCACATATATATATTCCCATTCGAATCCTTTTTATTTCAAAGCACATTAAATTAGAAAAAAAAGTTAAAACATTCACATTTAGCACATGCATGGTCACATATTTAGACATGAAATACTTTATTCAATTCTTTCAGTGACTCGGTTTAGCGGTCCCGAAACCGCTTCCCGACTAGGGTCAAAATAGGGCTGTCACAACTCTCCCCCCTTTTTAGAAATTTTCGTCCCCGAAAATCTTACCAGTAAACAGATTTGGGTATCGTTCTTTCATAGCATTCTCGGGCTCTGAAGTTGCGTCTTCGATCCCATGCTTGAGCCACAACACCTTTACTAATAGAACCTTTTTATTTCGTAACTCTTTCACCTCGCGAGCTAGAACATGAATCGGTTCTTCTTCATAGCTTAAATCGGACTGAATTTCAATTTCTGACGGATTAATCAAATGTGAGGGGTCGGATCTATAACGACGAAGCATCGATACATGAAAAATGTTATGGATCTTTTCAAGTTCAGGGGGCAAAATCAGCCTATAAGCAACCGGCCCAATCCGTTCTGATATTTCATACGGTCCAATAAATCTCGGGCTCAACTTTCTTTTACGGCTAAATCGAAGTATCTTCTTCCATGGTGAGACTTTCAAAAAGACTTTTTCTCCAATATTAAACTTTATATCTTTCCGTTTCAAATCTGCATATGATTTCTGATGATCCGCTGCTGTTTTTAGATTATTACGAATTATTTCCACTTTTTGCTCTGCTTCTTTAATTAAATCAACCCCGTATAGCTTATTCTCACTGAGCTCGGTCCAAAACAAGGGTGTACGGCATTTACGATCGTAAAGAGCTTCATAGGGTGCCATTTGAATACTCGATTGAAAACTGTTGTTATACGCGAATTCAATCAAGGGCAAATATTTTTCCCACGAACTGCTAAACTCGAGAATGGAACATCTCAACATGTCCTCAAGTATTTGAATAACCCGTTCGGATTGACCGTCAGTCTGCAGATGAAGAGCGGTGCTAAAATGGAGCTTAGTACCCAATGCCTCATGCAATTTCTTCCAGAATCGTGAAGTAAATCGAGGATCTCGGTCTGAAACAATAGAAGTCAGCACTTCGTGCAATCGTATAATCAGGGAGACGTACAATTCCGCTAGCTTATCAAGTAAGAAGTCTGTACGAACCGAAATGAAATGAGATGACTTTGTTAGTTTATCAACAATAACCCAAATGGAGTCTTTCTTGCTCAGCGTTAGCGGTAGACCGGACACAAAGTCCATTGTAACTCGATCCCACTTCCACTCAGGTATTAGGATCGGCTGAAGTAATCCTGAAGGCGCCTGATGTTCCGCTTTTACTTGCTGACATACCAGACATTTAGATACAAAATCAGAGATGTCTTGTTTCATACCGTGCCACCAATATTGACGTTTTAGGTCGTTATACATTTTTGTGCTGCCCGAATGAATAGACAGTCAGCTATTATGGGCCTCATTCAGAATTGCCGAAATGAGCTCTGAATTTCTCGGAATACACACACAATCCCTGAACCTCAAACAATCATTACCGTCGACTTGAAACTCTGAATTCAAACTTGAATCACACTGAACTCGTTTAGCAACTAAATTATCGTCGACTTTCTGAGCTTCACAAATTTATCGAAGTAACACAGGTCTTGCTTTTAATTCGACAATCAACACATCGTCTGCCGATAACGTTAATTTCACGTTCATAGCTAGTAAGGAAAGTAATCATTTTCAGCTAAGAGCATCTGCAACTACATTAGCTTTTCTCGGGTGATAATCAATGAAAAGCTCGTAGTCCTTAAGTAACTCTAACCACCGTCTTTGTCTTAGATTCAAATCTCTTTGAGTCATTAAATATTTAAGACTCTTATGATCAGAAAAGATGTGGTATTTCTCACCGAATAGATAGTGATGCCAAATCTTCAGAGTGAAAACAATAGCAGCTAACTCAAGATCATGAGTCAGATAATTTCGCTCATGAGGCTTCAACTGCCTTGAAGCATATGCGACAACTCGACCTTCTTGCATCAAAACGCAGCCTAAACCATTCAGAGATGCATCACTATAAACTATGAACTCTTTACCGGATTCTGGCTGAATTAACACTAGAGCTTTCGTCAATAGAGTTTTCAGCTGATCAAAACTCAGCTGACACTTATCAGACCACTCGAACTTGACATCTTTTTGTAACAGTCTCGTCAATGGTGTCGCAATCATCGAGAAACCTTTGACGAATTATCGGTAATAACCGGCAAGTCCTAAGAAGCTTTGAACCTCGGAAACATTTCTACGGGGTTTCCAGTTGAGAATAGCTGAAATTTTGTTCGGATCGACTCGAATACCTGAGGCAGACACTATATGTCCCAAAAAGCTGACCTCTCGCAACCAGAACTCGCACTTACTGAATTTCGCATACAGTTGATTATCACGTAAAGACTGAAGTACAAGTCTCAAATGCTCGGCATGCTCGACTTTATCGCGAGAGTAAATCAAGATATCATCGATGAACACCACTACAAAGTGATCCAGATACACCCGATTCATCAAGTCCATGAAAATTACAGGGGCATTAGTGAGCCCGAATGGCATCACTAAAAATTCTTAGTGTCCGTACCTTATTCTAAATGTAGTCTTCGGCACGTCAGAATCTCTAACTCTCAACTGGTAATAACCAGATCGCAGATTGATCTTCAAAAACACTGACGCTCCTTTCAACTGATCAAACAGGTCGTCGATTCGAGGCAACGGATACTTATTCTTTATAGTGGCTTTATTCAACTGTCTATAGTCGATACACATTCTCATAGTCCCGTCTTTCTTTTTCACAAATAAAATTGGTGCACCCCAGGGTGAGAAACTCGGTCGTGCGAAGCCTCTGTCTGTCAACTCTTGCAACTAAGATTTCAATTCTTTTAACTCAGTATGTGCCATACGGTATGGGGCAATCGAAATCTGAGTCGTACCCGGAACCAACTCTATACCGAACTCAACCTCCCTAACAGGCGGTAATCTCGACAATTGCTCGGGAAACACATCCGAAAACTCACAAACTACAGACACAGTCTCAAGTTCTCGCTCGGATACATTGTTGTCTAGCATATAGGCAAGATGCGCTTCATAGCCCTTTCTCACATATTTCTTGGCTGACATGGAAGTTATTACTGCCGATAGTCCGTTTAAATAAGTGGATTCAATCCGAATTATCTCATTATTCAAACACCGCTAATCGATAGTCTTTTGCTTGCAATTCACTACCACATCGTGTACAGTCAACCAATCCATTCCGAGGATAATATCAAATTCATCGAAGGGTAAAAGCATCAAATCGGCCGGAAAATAGAAATCTCGAACCATAAGGGGACATTTCTTGCATACTTTATCAACGAGAACACAACGACCCAAAGGGTTTGACACTCGAATTACGAACTCAGTAGACTCAACAGGAAGAGTCTTACTAGAGGCTAAAGTTTCACACACATACGAATGGGTTGAACCGGGATCAATCAGAGCGATAACATCAGTATTAAAGAGAGTGAAAGTACTGGTAATAACATCCGGAGAAGAAGCCTCCTTACGGGCATGAATAGCACACGCTCTGGCCGGTGCACGAGCCTCGGATCTGACTACAGTGTCTCTAGTCCCTCTCTAACTACCACTAGTATTCCCTCCACGCCTTGGTGGTCTACCTTGTGCCGCCGTACCACTAGGTCTCTGACTCGAATCGGGATTGCGTACATCTAATTTCGGACAGTCCTTAATAAAGTGATCGGCGGCTCCACATCTGAAACAGGAACGATCATGATGTCTACAGCTCCCCGGGTGCCATTTACCACAATATTTACAATCAGATCTGTCCCGACGTTCATTGCCAACACTGGCGACAGAAGTAGCTCGCGAACTCACGGGGGGTTGATGATGATCACGTCTAGAAAAACCTGAAGTATTATTGGACCGGCCCGAGTCATCTCTAATTTTCTTGGACGATTGCTAAATAGACTTTCCTACAGATCTCTTACGGAGCTCTCTAGCTCCATCTTCAGCCTTTCTCTTTTCATTTCCGAGCTATTCGGCTTTGCAAGCTCGCTCGACTAGCACGACAAACTCTTTAATTTCTAGAATTCCCACCAGCAATCTGATATCTTCATTTAATCCATCCTCGAAACGTTTACACATGATAGCCTCGGATGATACACACTCGCGAGCATATCGGCTGAGCCACATGAATTCTCTCTCGTATTCGGTTACTAACATCCGACCTTGTTTAAGCTCAAGAAATTCCTTCCGTTTCTGGTCGATGAATCTCTGACTAATGTATTTCTTACGGAATTCGGTTTGGAAGAACTCCCAGGTGACCCGCTCTCTCAGGACAACAGAAACCAAAGTGTTCCACCAGTAGTAGGTAAAGTCGCGTAACAGAGATATCGCACATTTCAGACACTCCTCGGGCGTACATGACAACTCGTCAAACACTCAGATTGTATTATCGAGCCAAAACTCGGCCTGCTCAGCATCATCACTGGGTGTAGCCCGGAACTCTTGAGCCCTATATTTTCTAATTTATCGATCGGGGGCCTACTCGATCTCACCGGATTGGTCACAGGAGAGGCCAAATAGGTTGGGAGAGGAATATTCGGGGGCGGGGGTTGTGGAACAGCCGGATTTGATCTAAGGAATTGAGCGAACCAATCACTCATCACTGTGTAGATGGCTTGTCTCATGTCATCGTCTCGATGACTGATATTTAGCTGAGAGTCATTCGGCGCTGTCCCTTGCGCGGGAGCAGGCGCTACGCTCTCAACATCGTCCGCTAGAGCTCGATCAGGTTTGGGATCCATTTTTATACCAAAAATCACATTTCAGATGTCAGAAGTCATCACACTTTTTCATTAACGTTAAATGGCATGTATAGCTAGACCCACACTCGCTACGTTAGTCCAAGAATTGACTAAACCGTAGCTTTGATACCAATAAAATGTAACACCCCTAATCCTGTATCTATCGCCGGAGGGATTATGAGGCATTACCTGACAAGTACTAATTATTAAACATACTCTATCAGTAAAAATTCATAAGTTTATCTACTCAATATGATTTTAAGCATTTCTAATGTAGACCATTCAATTTACTAGCAATTACCGAATGTACATATTTAGCCCATACAAGGTCTTCAAACATAAATCTCAAAGAACACACTACTTCAAATATTAACAACCAATGTACAAACCTACACATTCATTCTCCATCAATATGATTAAACTTAAAGTCTATATTCAAGAGGAAAGGTAACTTAGCAAGCCATTTTCGCATGGCTATACTTATATACATCATCAAAAGATATTGATTTAAAATTTGAAAGTCAAACCTATACATGCCATTTTCAACGTTTAGCTACAAATACCGAAAAGGGTTTTGATAGTGTAGATGACTCTGATCTTGAAATTCCTGAGACCGTAGCTAACGAATAAGATCTATAAAACAGATAGTCCAAGACAACGGAGTAAGCATTTCCATGCCTAGTAAGCTTTAAGCAATGAAATAATTAAATTTAATACATAGAAATTGTAATGCTCAACATCTTTATTTGGCCGAACTAACATAGCTAAATATACTACCATTTCTCACCCATGGCATTTAATCCTTAAGGATAATTTCCTATCACATAAACAACTTCAAAATTTTTTTTATGTTCATTTAGTATCAACCCTTGGCCGAATGTATGCATTTCAACTATCATACTAGATTTATGCTTATACTCATGCTCACATTTTTATGTAATTTCATACCTCAACCAGATAGGCTCATATAATCATTCTAAAATATTAACATATATCTACTTGAATCGAAATCCATATTCTATAAATTAACCATATACTTTCGTACAACCCTCTGAAGTAGTCGGAAACAGTACTATTCATACAATAATCAAAATTTAAGCAGAATCCAATTTACAATGTGCATACAGTACGTGCCTGATAGACTTAGTGTAATGAACTCTATAATTAAGATTATTACGACAGATTCGTGTATTTTCCCACATGAAAGACTTCGGGCCCCGCCTGGATATGACACTGGCACAAATGCCCTTCGGGACCTAGCCCAGATACAAGACTGGCACAAATGCCCTTTGAGACTAGCCCGGATATAGCGCTGGCACAAAGGCCCTTCAGGATTAGCCCGGATACAACACTGACACAAATGCCCTTTGGGACTAGCCCGGATAGAGCGCTGGCACAAAGGCTCTTCGAGATCAACCCGGATATAGTGCTGAATCTTAATGCACATTTATAGATAGAGCGTGCACATTGCAAAATTTTATATCACATTGAGATTTCATTTGCTTCATTCATACAATAGCACATTATAATAATTCTATTTGACATTCGGTCCACATGCACATAGGGGTCACATACTAATCTAACTTCCATAGCTTATTTTTAGAATTCATTTCGGCTATATGCTTTTTACACAACTATTTCACACACAAATTTAGATATTATAAGATCTTTGAGTCGTGGTTCACTTTTCAAACATCTTTATCATGCATTTCTAGCTTTTTATGCTAATCTCATTTACTTAAGCTTACCTCGTGCCTTTCTGAGTATCTACGGGTTGACTATTCCGTCACCTTAGCTTTTCCCTTATCTGCTGTTGTCCTTCAATGCTCTCGAGCTTGATAAACATAATTTCAATTATCAAAATCTTATGTTATTATATTATAGACGAATTTTCTCTTAAAGAAAACAAGATATATGTTTTATGCATATAGGTATTTTAAATCACACAATTTCATAATCTCATTTTTCCTTAGATTCGAACATTACACAACTCATTTAAAAAAAAATACATTCGGCCAATTCTTAATATTCCCTAATTAAGCCGAAATGCACATGTGTTAATGTGATATCGATTCATCATCCTCTTCTAAGTTTACATAAGACATTACATGCACAAACGGTTAAGATATGTTTATCCTTTATATCTTCTATGCTTAGCCGAAACTCTTACTTAGTAAATAAGTGTTTCACCACTTCAATTTGTGCACATTACAGCCCATTTATTTCATTCAGCGCATAAATTGCAGCATTAGTATCTTAACAAAACACAACTCAATGGTTTCCATCTTTTCCTTCTAGCTATGTATGGTCGGACACCAAATTGTCATAGAATTGCATATTGTTTTACTAATTAAACCATTTAACTCATACTAAAATCAAATAACAACATAAGGTGCCTAACACAAAAATTTCAATTGCTTTTAACCACATAGCTGAATGTTCAATTTGCCTTAGTCTTAAATTTTATTCTCACTACTTGAATTCTAGTATAAACTAACATTCAAACATGAGCCATTAGAGAATTGAATAATCGGCCGAATGTTGCTCTACAACAATGTCATAAAAATTTAACCATGAATAAATTTCACCAATCACCTATAAATTCTCACCATTTACTTAAAATCCAATGCAAAAAACATCAGCTACATTCTCATAGACATCTATGGACATTTCCCTTACAAAACCACATTGACCGAATGAAATTTCATCAATCCAAAACAAAAATTCAACCGTGGGCTAGGTAATACTTCAACTAACAGCTCAATTCATGCAAAAATTTCAAAGAATCAAAGTGACCAGACCTTTACAATTAAGCTATATAAATGCCGATTGCTACCTCCTATTTCATTCTTTCCTTTCTACTCGATTCGGCCGAAACAAGAAAGAATAAACATGAATTTTTCTCTTTTACTATTTCATGCAATAAGCCTTATAATTGAATTACCAATTTGGCCTCTTTATTTACAAGACTCTTCCACTAAGCATGTCCTAAAATGTCAATGTAAATATGTTTTGGTTTAATCACAATTTACCTCCCTCCTTTTTAGAGAACATCAACAATCGGTAATCACTAATTATCCCTCTTGTTTTACCTTTCACTCAATTAACTCACATTGCTTAAATTTTTCACATGTAATCATACAAATTCAAAGCACTCACTTCCACTATAACGTACACATAATTTAAGGTATAAAATTTCTCATTTGAACCCATTCATTTTACACCTTTCTAATATTAGTCTCTTAAATTTAGTCCCACATATATATATATATATTCCCGTTCGAATCCTTTTTATTTCAAAGCATATTAAATTAGAAAAAAAATTAAAACATTCACATTTAGCACATGCATGCTCACATATTCAGACATGAAATACTTTATTCAATTCTTTTAGTGACTCAGTTTAGCAGTCCCGAAATCGCTTCCCGACTAGGGTCAAAATAGGGCTGTCATAGATTTTTTAGTTAAGTGTTATTAAAGTGTTAAACGGTCATTTATTAAGTTCAAAGTTCGAGCTTTGAGGTGGAGAAATTTCTGTCAAATGTTAAAAGAACCGTGTTTACGAGTGTCATGGCTTCTAAATAAATGGAGAAGAAATAGGACACAAGTGAGGTTGTGGTGTAGTGGCTAAGTGGCGCCGCTTAGGGAGCAAAGAGGTGGCGTCAATAGCTGGCAAGGGGATCCTTGGTTCGAGTGCAAGCATGGTAATATTTTGGATTTATTTTTTCACTATGGACGGCTGGTAATGGCATTGGAGTTGAACTCTGAAGGACGTGATTAGAAGAGAAATTCAAGGTAGTGATAATAGAGAAAACTTAGGAAGAGATTGAGGAGTAGAAAAGTGGAGTCGAATTGGGAATTTGGGGATAGGTAAATTCGACTATAGTATATATAGGTGCCAATTTTAGGGATTCTAGGCTAAAGTCGAATTCTTCCTTTCTATTTTGCTGAAAACACTTTTCTCTCCAAATATCTAAAAGTCGAAATCCCTTATTCTTTCTTTTTTATTTTGTGGCGATTTCTTCCCTTCTTTTCTCATCAAGCTTTTTCTTTCTTGCTCCTAGTTGACCTTCCCTAAAGGCGAATATCTTTTGGCCAAAATTCTATGGTGCTGCCACTTTGTTTTTGACGTTGGCTGATCAATTCTTGTGTAAGTACTTTACTTTCTTTTAGTTGGTCTTTCTAGTACCGATCTTGTCTCTTCTTCACTCTTTCTAAATCAATTTTGGTAAGGGATTAGTATCGAATCTCAGATTTTAGATCTTCATCGAATTACTCATTAAGCTTTTGGGTAACTGTTCATCACTTTGGTTTTAGGGGTTAGTCGAATGGTCATATATGTTATAAGGGTGACTCGACTTGGATGCAAGTCACCTATTACTTAGGCTCCAATGGTTAAGTTGGTGCAGATCTAGGAGTAATCGCGGTTAGTGATTAAAGAAAAAGCTATTAGGACTTGTCCCGCAAGGTAAGGCTATGGTAAGATTTCAGTTCTTGATAAAGATTGTGGTTAAGCATATGATTAATTGAAGGATAGTGTGATTGTACATTCGTGGCTAAGGAGATTGTAGCACGTTTCATTATCAATTGTGTACATACACTGCACACACACAATAGATTGGCAAATCCTGAAATGCCAAAATGCCGAAATGCCGAAAAGCTGAAAGTTTAGGTACGGTAGTCATGCGAGTGCACAAACACTCGTATGAGGGTAATTGATGTGATATCAGAGACCCCATTAGCAATCTCATGGACTTGGGTCACGTTTTGGCCAACTGGGCCAGACTGGGCCGAATGGGCCCGATAGGCTCGTGGGCCTAGATAAGCGAAAATTGGTAGATTGGTAATAAGTGATGAGCTGATTAAGTTGGTTGGATGGCTTGGAATAGATTTGGGCCTGATGGGCTGTATAAGTGTGACAGGGCCTAGTGGGTCATATAAATGTGATTGGGCCAGATGGGCTATATGAATGTATGTGGACTCATTAGGGTTATGTAATGGACTTTTAGGCCTAGTTTCTAATGAATCTTTAAGCAGCATAAAACTTAATTAATTTATCAAGTGCGTTTGTGGACAAGTCATAAGGTTAGAGTGTGATAATGGGCATATGCATGTCTAGGATTGGATCAAAGGGGAGCTGAGTACTTAAGCGGTCTTAATGACCCACCTCCTCTTCTCTAGAACCCTACCTGGTGCATAGTGTCCGTTCACTTTAGCCAACGAGGACTTGTTGGTGGGCCAAAGTTCGTAATTAAGACCCATATTGTTTAAAAGTTACCAAAATACCCTTTAAGGTAGAAATTACCCAAAACACACTTGTAGGATAAAATTACTAAAGTACCCCTATTTGATATAAGTATGATTTGTATGACATATGTGTATTATGATGCATTCATGAGATTATATGTTGCATATGGGTTGGGTTATGATTGGCAGAAGTGTATATGAGGGTTGCAGAGTCGCTTGACGACTATGGATCCAATGAAGGCTTTTAAGCCACGAGTAGCTCTGCTGCAATGATGAGTAGTGCCGCAACCAGTGCTACAACGAAGGCTTTTAAGCCACGAGCAACTCTGCTGCAATGATAAGTGGTGCCGCAACTGATGTCACAATGGGTGTATAAGGATGGGTGGGTCGAGTATCTCTTCACAGGAGTGTAGGATTGGAAGCGGGTGTACAGGGTTGGTTATGGGCTTAGGCCCAAAGGCCACTGTATATTATGATATGGGCTCAGGTTCAATTGAGGCCACTATGGGCTAAGGCCCAAAGGCCACCGATATTGAATAGGACTTAGGCCCAATCTGATTGTTGCATGATTACTTGTTTGACGAGGGTCGTACACACTAAGTTTCGAAACTTACTCCCTCCTTTTAATTTTTTTTCAACTGACCCTTAGTAGGCAGCTCGACGTAGGAGAGGACTCGGAGGTTGCCACACTACACTGCTATTTACTTTGACGATTACTAGTTTTATTTACTTTCCTTATTTTACATTGTTTTATTGGGTTGTAATAAAACCTTTTATCTCCGGTATGATTTTATATTTGGATTTTATTATTATATCTGCTAAATTTTCAAACTCAAAAAGGATTTCTAAAATTAAACATGTTTTCTAAATCAACATAAATATTTGAACGTTTTCTTAAAACATGAGCTTTCGCTATAATTTAACAAGATGTGTACACTTGGGTTTTCAACTTATAAACTCAAAGCTTTTACTCAAACTCACTTAAACTTTTCATTAAGCGAACCTTTTAATGAACACGTTTTAAACTAAGTCATTTTTCTAACAAAACTGTGTTGAAAATAAACCCTTATTCGAACCATGAATGGATGAATGTCTTCAAAGTCTTCCAAGTATATGATTTATACGAGTCACCCTTCAATGTGACACCACCAGATTTGGCCATAACGTTTGGGCCGGGTTTGGGGTGTTACAAGACTGATCCAAGATAGACTGAAAGTAGCTTCGAATAGACAGAAGTTTTAGCCGGGCCTAAAAAGAAAGGACATTGAGTACAGTGTTGGCAATCAAGTTTTCCTAAAAGTATCTCCTTGGAAGAAAATGTTGAGATTTGGTTGAAAGGGAAAATTGAGACCTAGGTTCATCAAACCTTATAAAATTATTAAGAGGGTTGGTCCAGTGGTGTACCAATTAGATTTACCTCTTGAATTGGACTGTATCCATGATGTATTCCATGTCTCAATGTTAAGATGATATAGATCCGGCCCTTCCCATATTGTTCCAATCAAAGAGACTAAGGTAAGGCCAAATTTGTTCTTTTAAGGAGAAATCTGTCCAAATTCTAGATCGTGAGGTAAAGTTTTTGAGAAGGAAAAGATCCCACTTCTTAAGATTATATGGCAAAACCATAGCACTGAAGAGGCCACGTGGGAATCGGAAGATACATTTCATTATCATTATCCTCAATTGTTTGAATCAGGTAAAATTTGACAAAATTTATTTTGAGGGGGGGAGAGTTTTCATGCCCCAATATTTATAAGGTTAAGCATTTAAGTTAAACAAGAAATGAACTAGGTTGAATGGTTAAGTGTTTAGTGCCCTTCCTAGTGACTCAAGTTCAATCCCTCATTGTCCCTATTTTATTTTTCTAAATTCGGCAAGATTGGGCAAATTGTTGCGCTACCTTCTAGGGTTTACTAACCCAAAGTATAAAATCAATTTACTTCCCTAATTAGATTGTCACTTTGCCCTTTTCAAATCCTGATAGAATTTTGCTTTCCCCTTTCTATTTCCTTTCTATTTCTTTTTTTCCCTCTCCTTTGCACCATGTTTTCATCCTATTATTATTGTAACCTCCCTAACCTAGCCTAGACATTAAGCCCAAATTTGAAAAATTACATTAGCCACCGAAATGTCCCGTAAACTCTCGGAGTTTATAAACAGTCATTTTAAAATAATCATTTGTTTTAGAAGAAAACTTAGCTTATTTTTAAAAAAACTCACGAGTTAAAAAAACCGATTAAGTAAAACGTTTTCCTTGTAACAGTGACTTCTTTTAAAAAACATAGTTGATTTTCAAATTATTTATTCTTCTAAAATTTATTTTTAATTTAGCAACAGAAAAGTAAAATTCAACTTAGTATTAATTAAGAAGAATAAGAATTATTTAATGCATATTTAATTCTATGTCCATGTTTCATTATCTTAAATTCTAATTAAATACCATGCATGCTAAATAAACTCAAAATAGAAGTCTCATACCACAATTCAAATAAAGCGATAGAGATCCTAAATTAACAGAAATTTTAAATAGTAAATCTAAACTACTTTTGTAGTAAAAAGGTCAATCCAAGTCGAGTGCTCTGCATGCCGAGTCCATATCCTAACTTGGTGGGTTTTCTATAAGAATGGAAATAAGAGGGGGAGTTCACTTATGATGCTCAGTGTGAGTTCAATCACAAGAAAACTAGTGCAAACTGTAACCACCCCAACTCTGCCTAAACGGTAGACCTAAGTCGAAGAAGTCACATTATTGACTGAAGTAATCTTGTCTTTTTCAAATCTATTCTAAATTCCAAGCTTGTTCTATAATAGTGAATATCTCATATTAAACAATTGAAAACTAACATTAACTTAGCGGTGGAAAATTAATCAATAATCTTTGTATAATAAATTTACCACATTCTAAAATCGTTGTAGTAATATTAAGTTTGAACCATCATCTCTATATAAATACCTATAAATAACTTGCATCTTAATTAATTTGATTAAAAGTAATTGTCCCATACCATGGTTTTTAATAAAACTGTAATTGTAATAACAATAATAATTCATTCGGAAGAACAAGCCGAGACCCTCCGGATATCATGTCTGTGTCGTAGTCCATTAGGTTACCTGAAAAGATGGGAAATAAGTGGAGTGAGCTTTGGAAGCTCAATGAGTCCCTCTATAATAAACCAATTCAATATTCGATCACAAACATTACGAATAGCCATCAATTTCACATATCAGTCAATTCAATACTATAATTCAAGTTTGCTACTTTAAGGAAGCGAACATCAACATTCAATCATAATTAATTGGATGAAATTGGTTTTCAAACCATTATGCATTTCACAATAACCATATGCACATTTAACAATTCACACTTTTCAATACATACTTTTCATGAGTATGCTCAATGTGTCATGCGATGATCATTTAACAATCAATAATCCTATCGTCGACCACTAGCACACCAAATGGGGAGTTCCCTAGAACACCTCCTCTAGACACACCAATTAAGTCATCTCGAGCTGCCCGACAATGATGACCAGCCACCCAGGTTGCTCGACAATAATGACCCGCCACCTCAGGTTGCCCAGCAATGATGGCTTATCGTATTGAAGTAAAACTATTAGATTATTCATATGTGGTCAAGCCACTATGTTGAAGTCAAGCTATCGATAATTGCTGAAACACAGCCGCTCCTAGTAAAAAGCTATTGGAGGAACTGTGAGAGCACAGTGCAAAAATGTTGCAGTTAGGATCTGTTGTAACTGTGGATACATAGTAGGACCCTCGTAGTTGGAATCTACTCAGGTTGTGAGTACATAGCGAACATTCATTTAATTGTAGAGTCATGACCACTTGTAGATAATAGCTATTAGAGGGATCGTGAAACATAGTAAGATTGCAATTGGAATCTGCCATTCTGTGGGTACACAGTCAATCATTCGTTTATGCTGTCAATATGAGCCGCCATTCTTCCTCCTTCCATATCGTCCCCTAATGTATATAGAATGTAACCATTCTTTTAATGCATACATTCTTTCAATCATTTATACTTTCAACATTATATTTTGTTGCATAACAATGACATTCACGATTATATCCATCAATCAACAATTTAGTCATTTAGGCATACAAGATGTTCATTCGGCATATGTAACTTTGATAAACAAAATCATTCATGGATCAATTAATCAATCAACCATAATTAAGATCATAAATTCATTCACTCATATATTCAATTATTCTAATCCTAGTCTAGGACTTAATTGTATAATCTCAATCTCTAGATGCCATTAGAAACATACTTAAAGACTGATTTGTATAACATAATAAATGAAAAGGAAGAATTATGATTTTTATGTTTTAGGGGCCACAAAACTATGCCAAGCCCTAGGTCATGTGCAATGCGGAGGGCACAGGTGTAAGAGCCACATAGCCATGTGTAAGGCTTTAGGTCGTGCGCAATGGATCCATACAAATGTACGTTTTGCCATGTGTGAGGCTTCAAGATGTGTGTAATGCGAAAGAGTGAGGTGCAGGAGCCACACAGTTGTGTGTGAGGCTCTAGGCCATGTACAAAATGTAGATGTAGGGGAAAACAGGTGGACATAACCATGTGTGAGGTTGTGTGATCCATATAGGTAGGCCACACACCCATGTGGTAGCCTATGTGAGACTGGATAGTTTCAAATTTTCACTTAATTTTTCGTAAAAGAACATACACCTAACTTTCCCATGACCTCAGGCAACTACCCAACGCTCAAGTTCGATCGAAACACCTACAATGGTCTCTCAATTGACAAAATACAAGAATCAAAAATGATTTTTCAATATTTGTGGAGGTTTTCAGTAAAAATGTTAAATATTTTTAGTCATATTGAAAGATTTATCAAAACACAATATCTTCCAGAATTGAAAAGTCCTAGTTGACAAAGGACGAGGTACTTATCGATCTTGATAGAAATTCAATGATCTAATGACACGAGTTTCAACAATTTAGAGAAGAACAATTGATGAGGACTAGATTGAATTTTCAAGACTTTGAAAAATATTTTTCAGCAAAACTTAAGGGTTTAGAAGAGTTTTGAACTAGAGAGTGGCGTGGGTAGAACCTAGGGTGTGAGAGAAATTTAGGTAGGCCTTAACCATTGGGCTAGTGCTCATACTCATGCTCAAAACACACATAATTAAATTCATAAACCATGTTACCTAGGTTCTAAATGTGTAGAAAAATTTAAAGAGATAAAATCAAATTTATGATACTTGAACCTAAGTTCTCAAAACTTTCTACTAGGCTTCGAACCAATCATGTGAATTTTTAATTCTTAAACATTTTAAGAATTCTAACCCCTATTTTTGGAATGTTAGACAAATAGTAGACAAATCATACAAAACATCAACTCATAGAATGATCAACGTCACACCACAAAATAGGGGTTAGAAGAATTAATACCTATTCGTTGGGTCAGTGATTTGGATGGACTATTAATTTATTTTTGTGTTTTAGGGGCAGAATGAGATTGTTGGTTCAATTGTAACGAGTCAGGTTTTCCTTAGGTCTCATGTTAAAATCCTCTTGTGCACTAAGTGGAAATTATTTTATCTTTGGTTTCAATTTCAAAAAAAAAAAAAAGCTAATAGATTCAGATTTTTTATACTTTTGCCACTATACTTTCTTTTTTCCTCCGTTTTTCTTTGAAGTTCTTATTTGACTCCTTAGCTGTTTTTTTGTTTCATTCTTGGAATATGAGTAAATTCAAGAAATCTTGTGTTGTATTTCTTTTGCACTAAGTTTTTTCCTTTGCCTTTTTTTCGAATCCTAATTACTTTTTGATATTTTCGCTCAACTAATATTTGAAACGGGTTTAGTATAAGCATTGCGTTCTTGAGTTTTTAATCGTTTCTTCGATTCTCTTGTATGGATTAGACCAAAATTATTATAGTTTTAGTGTGTTTGTGAAAACTGAGTTTTCATGTTAGTAGGGTAAAGACAAATCGGTCAATTTCTAGTGCTTAGAATCGCGTTTTGAAGAGTATTTCTTAAACATTAGTAATTAGGGGTGCTTTTTATGCTAATTTTCGTGATTTGCAGTAGGACATGGTATGGTTTTTTTACCACACAGATGGTTTACATGGTTGTATGTCATTTTAAAAGCTAGGGTACTTTTCAAGTTACACGGGCTAGCCATACAACTGTGTGACCATTGTTGGAGATTTTGTTGGTCACGGACAACCTAAGAGGATTCCACACGACCTAAGACACAGTCGTGTTTCCCCTGCTCCTTAGTTTTGAAATTCATCACATAGGGCCAATGAGTTCCATGGCCTACTCACGCAGTTGTATACTTCAATCACACATGTGTGTCTATCTATCACACAACCGTGTACCCTTGTCACATGGTCTGAAGCTTCCCACACAGCCGTATGGTCCCATTTTTGTAGTTTTGGCATTATTTGTGTAAATTAATTCATTTTAGTCCCTAGTTGATTCCTTGCATATTTAAGTCCCTGTAGAGGTGTTTGGAACACTAGTTTTGTTTATGGAAGGTGTATTACTGTTAGAATAATTTATATATAAATGTTTGTAAGATTTAATTTTGATATTTGTATAGGTTGAAAATGTGATTTTACTATAAAAACCTAATATACGTAAATGTATGGATGTGATAATTAGAAATTGTGCACATTATTTACTCTGCTGTTCTTGTAATCGGATAGAAGAATGTCTGATTATATCTATATATATATATGTATCAATAATGAGAGAGTTTATGCATATGCATTATGGTTGGAATTGATATTGAAGAGAAAGAAGTTTGATTTGGTAGTTAAATTCATTATTATAATTTGGCGATAAAATCGCAATAGTGATTAACAGTTTGACTACACATTTAAGTGGCTTATGACCACCTCAAGGTGTGACTTGGTTGAATGGGTCCACCATAACCCAATATTGGTATGTAGAGGTTCGAAAGGGTCTAGCATACCCTTATTAGTGTGAGATGGATGATGGAGTTGGTCTGTAGCAGTTGGATAGGTGGGACTTTGTACCATATTACTTTGAATACGTTTTGCATATTTGTTTAGTGATATCATAATATGATATACCAATCTGGTATGATCTCTATTTATGGTTTGATTATGGTAACTATAAATTTGATCCACTATTTGTTGTTGCGTCGTTTACTTTTGTTTGAGACTCACATTGAACTTCGTAGCTCACCCTCTTAGTTTACTCCTTATAGGTAATCTGCAAGGTTAGATTTTGGACTCAGCAAATCCGAGGTCTCGAAGTTTCTCATTTCGGTTTGCTTTTTAATTAGGTACTCATAAAGTTTGATAACCTGTTTTCAATCGAATTTGTGAAAAATTTTTATATGAACTATGGTATCATTTCTTTTTTTTTTTTGAACTAAATTCGTGAATTCATGCATGGGTTAAAGCTAACTGAAATGTTATCTTCATTAATAATCACTAGGTTTTTATGTAACTGTTTATAGTTTTCAAACAAGGTAAAAGGTTATAATTTTACGTTGAAAATTATGGTTTGAATCTTCAGTTAACTAAATTACTAATCTGTTTTGGTCACAAAATTAAAACTTGAGATGTGAATTTGGTATCAAATTGTTTTAAGTGATAATTAAATTTAGGTTTTTGCAAAACATATATAATGTTCACTATCAGTTTCAGTAAATATGTGTAAAAGAGGTTTTTGAAATGAAACCGAGGAATTTGATTGGTATTTTGTTGTGGGTCATTTAGGCTGCAAATGTGACTTCTAGAATCTAGTCAAAACTTCTGGGCCAGGTTTTGGGGTGTCACAATCACAATTGAATAGCAATTTAGAATATCAACATTTCAGATCAACTCATCACCATAATATCTCAATCTTCACATATATGCAAATACT
Organism: Gossypium stocksii; assembly: GCA_020496765.1. NCBI lineage: Eukaryota > Viridiplantae > Streptophyta > Magnoliopsida > Malvales > Malvaceae > Gossypium > Gossypium stocksii. Next base: position 32,436,164 of record CM035624.1, read on the forward strand.
TATGAATGCAATGCAATTCCAATTTATCAGTGAATGTTCTACCCCATCGCCATACACCATAGTAGGATTTCCCTTAAACTCCTCTACTTTTATACCACGTTGTGGATAAACCACTCACCATCATGGATGTACCACTCATTGATAATTTTTAACGATGACATCTAATTTCATTAATGAGACATTTAGATATATAAATTTTAAACCCATAATTATATTTGCTTTATTGATTATCTATTAACACATCAAATGGCACATCGATCGATAATGATAACTACATTGGCTTTATTGATAATACATAAGATCTTATATTAACATTATAATTTGTTTTTAAAAAAATGGTCTCAAAAGATGGGTATTAAACATTTTATGATAATCATGATGTATAAAGGACTCAAAATTGTAACTAATACAATATATCATTATCTATTTATTATTATCAATTTTATATTTCTTAACATCTCAATCAAATATAATTTTACACACATAACTAAAAATATGACCCAAAAATTATGGTTTGAGGGTTGAACACGAATATTAAACATCATATGATAATCACAGCGGATAAAGGGTTCAAAATTACAACTAATACAATATCATTATAGATTAAATATTATCGATTTTATATTTTTTATGTAACACCCCTAACCAGTATCCATCGCCGGAATAGGGTTACAGAGCATTACCAGACTTATCATATAAACATTCATACATTTCATGTTCATTATTCAAATCCAGACATAAATCATTCAAAAGCAGCCATATAATCCCTAACAAGAGCCTTCAAGGACTACAACAAGCATTAGAAACAATTCAGGACTAAATCGAAAACTCATAGAAATGTTAGGAAGCCATTGAAAATTTTAAAAGTATAGGGGACACATGTCCGTGCCCGTGTCATAGGCCATGTGGGCATTCGAAATGGGATCACATAGTAGTGTCCCATCCCGTGTCTGACCCCTTATAACTTACTGACTTGGGTCACACGACCAACCGCACGCCCGTGTGACTAGCCCATGTAGCTCTCTGACTTGCTTTTAATAGAAATCCTAGGGGACACACAACCATGTCATTTGACCGTGTGCCACAAACGGTTGAGACACACGCCCGTGTCTCTGCCTGTGTGGACGAAAATAGGCTATTTTCAAAGCCACATTTCTTACCCAAAATTTCATCACCTAAATACTTCAATAGCATATAATCACAACATAAATAGGCATTCATACAGACCCAAAAACAAGCCTAAACATGCAATATCCATGTACACAAATTGATATCCATAAGCACATACATTTGTCCACTTTAAACACATACCAAACATGAATCAAAGGTTACCTAAATGGTTAAATGCATATAGTCACTTTTGTGCCTATCATATAATCTATATGCCATTTCTAATCTCAAACAATATGGTACTGAACTTTCCAATTCAAAGTTTAGGCATTTTCAAGACATTCCAAAATAATAATGCTAACCACACATGTATATATACACATACCAACACATATACCAAATCAAGCCACATTAAATGGCTAAGTACATAGCAAAACATATAGGCTTTCATTAGCCAAATGACCTATACATTCCATATAACCAAAATACATAAAGTCCAAAAGTACCAAACTAGCCAATTGATAGTGTGATGAGATCTCTAACGACTTTCAGCACGAGCGAGCTTCTAAGACACCATAAGACATAGGAAAATAAACAGAGCAAGCAATTAAGCTTAGTAAGTTTGAATAACATAGAATTAAACTTACCATTTAATCACAATTTAGATAAGTAAACATAGTATATCCTACTCAATTTGTCAAATGCCTAAGCACATATATTCACCAATAGGCTAGTCATGTAAAGTACATATAACCATCAAATAATATGGATGAATACAACAATTAAGTAAACTTCAAATTCATGTATCATTTGTGCTAATTCAAATTGAATTCATATGATCTGTAACAAGACTGTGCCTGTTGAACCACTTAGAACATCTTTAGATACACAGGTATTACACATGAGGTGTACTGAATGGTAATTTATCAATTCCTGTACATGTATGCTCTTTTGAGCTATAAACGGTAAGCTTCTCCGAGTTGAAATAACGGTAAGCTCACACAAACTCAGAATCGGTAAGCTCTTATAAGATGTAAATCAGTAAGCTCATACGAGTTGTGGTGAGTCTACAACACATCCAGGATCTCAACCAAATCGGTAACCCTAATGACATGTCATTCGTATCCTATGAATTCCTAAGGTTCAAACGGGACTCAGTATTCTTTATACTTCCATTATTAGGCATTCAATAGACATGTATTTTAATTTCATAATTCTCATACATACATTTCAAATAGGTATATTTATATAAATGCTTAATTCTAATTACACGAACTTACCTCGAAATTGAATGATAGAATTGATCGTCTAGTCAATAACTTTGTCCTTTCCACGATCTAATTCAGTACGTTGCTTTTCTTGATCTATATAATCAAAATTCACTATTTTCAGCATCATTCTATTCAATTCAATCCAAAATTCATAGTATGGAAAAATTACCATTTTGTCCCTAATGTTTGACTTCTTTATAATTTAGTCCTTAACTCATAAAAATGCAAATTCACGCAATTTAATCCACACCCACGCTAGTCAGATATCATATAGGTCCCTAGTAAGCCCTATATTTCATTTATTCACACATTTCACAACTTATTTTTCACATTTTACAAATAAATCCCTATTTTGCAATTTCATTCAAAATCACATAACAAATGTTGTTTAACTAACAACAACCACTCATTTTCTACCAATAAACTTCCAAACACATACATATTCATCAATAGTAAAACCCTAACTCTTTAACAGTTTTGCAACTTAGTCCCTGGGCTAGCTAGATTAAGCTACAACAACCTCAAAAACATAGAAATCATTAAAACTAAGCAAAATTGTACTTACATGCATAAGGAAACTCTAACCGAATGTGTAACAGCCCGAATTAGGGTCTAAATGGAACAGTGGTTTTGGAACCACAAATTTGAAAAAAAAATATCGATTTTATGACTGTTTTAAGGTCTATGGTGTGATTGAATACATGTGTGAAAATTTTGTTAAGAAATTTTAGAGATAGAATGTCCAATTTGAATATTAGGACTAAATTGTGAAGGTTACAAAATAAGTGTTCTAGAAGCTTTTAATGCTTAATTGAAATGCATTTTTGAATTGGAAGTCCTTATTTAGTAATTAGACCATTATATGTTATGATGGACAAAAATGGACATGGAAGGGTAAAATTTTAAAGAAAGGCCTTAAGGGCATTTTGGTCATTTCATTAATAAAAGAATAAAAAGGGAAAAATCAAGTCAAAATTGGTGTCCATCTTCTCTCCTTGGCTGAATTTCTCAAGGGAAGCCATAGCTAGGGTTTGGCCAACTTTCAAGCTTGATAGCAAGTGCATCCTAGCCCCATTTTTAATGCTATTTACATTTTTGAAGTCATTATCACCCGATTTACCTATTTCTACCACTAATTTGAGCTAGGGATCATGTTTAAAAATTTACCCATGTATGACATGCATGTATTTTGATGTCTAATGGTAGTAAATGAATTTTAGTTGTGTAATAAATGACTTTTACTAAGTGATTTTTGGTGAAAACATTCAAAAGGACCTATTTGTAAAAGTTGTAAAATAAGTAGTAAAAATTTGATTTGAAAGAAAATGTGGGCTGTTATAAGTATGAGATAAGTTCGGCTAAGCTTGGGTTTTGAGAAAAATGAATACATTTCATTTTACAAGCCTAGGGACTAAAGTGAAAATAAGTGAAAAGTTAGGGGAAAAATGTAAATTTTTCTTAATATGATTTTTGGGTCAAATTGAATAATATGAGTAATAAATGAGCTAAATGTGTTATTATAGAGCAAGAAAGACGTGGAATTGACCTTGATCGGGGGAAAAAAAGGTTGTGGACTAATTCGCAAAAATTATCATTTTTGTACCGAGGTAAGTTTGCATGTAAATAATGCATTAATGTATTTATGTTTTGAATGCTTTAATATTGTGTGTATTGTGGATAACTATCCAAATATGTATATCGACCAAGTATCGACAAGTGAGAAAATCCCGATTGAACCTTAGGAATCAAATAGGATACAAGTGACATGTTGTTACTAGGAAACCAAGTGTTTTAAGTAATTAAGTGATCCGGGTGCTGGTCTAGTACGTCCTACTAGTGGCTAGGTAATCACGCATGTGTTATGGATACCTGTTAGCTTTTGTGAGCAACACTATGTAGCTACGTCACGATCGTCAACTTGTATGAGTAGACCCATGATTAGCTAGAGAGTGAGCTTTTAAGTGATAAGTGATAAGTGGTAGCTTCGGCTTCAAAAAAGTGTGGCACTTTTGTGCAAAACTTCTGAGTACCCCCCACACTTAAGATGTACATTGCCCTCAATGTACAAAGATAAAGTTAGTAGCAATAGAAGCATAAGATAGGAAGAGAAGTGAAACACCGTGAATATTGGATGAATTCCTTGAGTAGTTAAAGCTAAATTGGAGAAAGGGCTATTTGAAGTTCATGATTCTGGGTGACTAAAGAGAATAAGCACAATTGTGTGTAAAATTCAAGTATTACTCAATAAAAATTAGAAGTGCAAAAATAAAATGAAAAAGGGAGAAATATAAAGTAAAGAAAATGAAATTTGAAATTAAATAATAGAGATTTGGCCCACAGTCGTGGCGCACGCCAGTGTGTTGGGAATCACATGGTCGTGTCTTTGCCTATGGTGTCCACACGGCCTTAGGCACGCCTGTAGGCATGGCCGTGTAGCTTGAAAAACCTATATTTAGGAGGTTAGTTGATGAATTAGAGATCATAAATTAAAGAACTTTACTATGTCAGTGCTCGGGTTGTCTCCCTAGAAGCGCTTGTTTATAGTCTAAGCTCGACTTCTTTCAAGCCTGCATGGTCATGGTGGTTTGAGGTGTTCGAACTCCTCTCTCTTGCTATTAGTCTCATTATCAAAATAAGGTTTGAGTCGAGTATAGCTTACCTTGAAAGTTCCAAATGTCTTATGTGTTATCTCGAATGTACCATAGGGGAAAATTTTCATTATCGTGAAAGGAGGGGTATCACCTGTATGAAATTTTGAATTTGAAATTCAAGGATCTTCCTTCTCTAAGTATACCTTATCCCCTACCTGAAATTGATTAGTTTTTACCTTAGGGTCATCATGGTGATGCTCTGGTGTGATAGGGCATATTTTGGGTTTCTCTTGTTGATAGTTCAGCCACTCGTCCAGTTCTTCAATCTGTAGAATTCGTTTTTAATGGGTGGTCCCCTTGGATGAACTCGTCTATTGTTTAATCGTACCTATGTGAAGAGTATCCTACAGAAAAGGTTGGGCAGTGAGATCGTTTTTATTGTCAGGACTCGTAATAATATATTTATCATCAACAGTCTTATTAGAGTTTCGAGCCTACAAAGTAATTTTGTCATCACCTACATAAAGTGTGAGCTCGCCTGTGCCTACATCAATTACGGTTCTAGCAGTTGCTAAAAAGGGTCGCCCTAGGATTAGAGGTACATTGCTATCCTCATCTATGTCTAGAACAACAAAGTCGAATAGGAATATAAATTTATCAATCTTGACAAGCACATCCTCAATTATACCCTTAGGAAATCTAATGGTTTTATCATCCAATTGGATGCTCATCTTAGTTTGTTTAGGTTTCCCAAGACCTATTTGTTTAAACAATTTATATGGGATTACATTAATACTGGCTCTTAAATCAGCTAAAGCATTTTTTAACATCTAAGCTACCAAGTAAACAAGGAATTGTAAAACTCCCTGGATCTTTTAGTTTGTTGGGTAGCTTATTCTGCAAAATTACTGAGCACACTGCATTCAATTCCACGTGAGATGTTTCATCTAGCTCCTGTTTGTTCGTCAAGAGCTCTCTTAAAAATTTAACAGCGTTTGGCATTTGCGATAAAGCTTCACTAAATGGTAAGTTAATATGTAATTTCTTTAAAAGTTTAAGGAATTTACCAAATTGCTCATCTATGCGGTCTTTCCTTAGCACGTTGGGATATGGGACACGAGGCTTATATTCTTTGACAACTGGTTCCTTATGACTTACCTCATCCTCACTACTACTTACCACAGTTTCCTTACTTGGCTCTACTTTGGTTTTAGCTTGTTCTTCTTTATCAAGCGTATCGATGGCATGGACTTGCTCCTTAGGGTTAGTGTCAGTGTTGCTTGGTAAACCACCTTGTGGTCTTTCAGAAATTAGCTTAACGAGCTGGCCTATTTGAGTCTCGAGTCCTTGGATGGATGCTTGCTGGTTCTTAAGTGCTGTCTCTGTGTTCTGGAAATGGGTTTCTGACATGGAGAAAAATTTCGTGAGCATCTCCTTAAGGTTTGGCTTTTTCTCTTGCTGGTGCAGTGGTTGCTAAAATCCCGGAGGAGGTTGTAACACCCCTATCTCGATACCCTCGTCGGAATAGATAGGGGCATCACCGGATATTCAGAACAAATCAAAACAAAATATTCACATTATATAACAAAATTCAAACATAAAGTCCCTTACGAAAGTCCACTAGACCTCAAACATGCATTAAGACACAGTCGGGACTAAACCGAATACATTCACAAATTTCAGATTACTTGTAAAATTTTCCAAATTGAGGAGATCACACGCCCGGGTGACCAAGCCGTGTGCCTCGCATGAGACTCAAGCACGCCCGTACACCCAAGCTGTGCCAAAATAGAGCAAGCATACTGACTTTTTGCCACAGCCATAAGATACGCCTGTGGGTCTTGGCTGTGTGGGTTTTTGTGCCAATACTGGAAAATCAACACGGCTATAAAGCACGCCCGTGTGCCCTAGCCCTGTAGCACCAAGTAGACTTGGTTTAAGTCATACTTTCCACCCACTAAGGGTCATTTCCTACAAGCCACTTCATGTCACAATAATACACAATTTCATCTTAATTCAATGCCTTAAAACATACCTTAACAAGATCAAACCATTCATATTCAAATCTCACACAAACATGTCCATATCATATACAAAATTCATGACAAATCACATAGTACATATCACATCAAAATCTTATCATCCTTCATATTGCCATGATTCAAAAACACCAAAACAACTAGAACATAAAACCATTATAAGCTTACACAATTTGGTATCATAAACCATATACCATGTAACGCCCTGATTTTTGGGATTTTTTGGGATTTTTGGGATTTTGGTGAAATCTTGAAATTTTGGTGTTTTGGTTATTGAAATTGTGTTTAAGTATGTTAGTGTGTCTTTAGAAGGCCCAAGCCTAAGATAAAACCCGGTAGAAATATCAAATTTTGAATTTAAAGTGAAGGGGACTTGGTTAAGTGGGCCTTTAAAAAAAGTTAGTGAAATAGGACACAAAGAGGCCCTTTGTAAAGTGGCAATGTGGTGCCACTAAGCTCTTAAAAAAGTGGCATGTGGGTAGGTGTTCAAGGGCCAGAGTTCAAGTTGCATGGCAAGCGATGGTGTTTTATTTTTGTGCATGTACTGGACATGTGATGGAACTCAAGTGGAACTCTACTAAAGAGAGTTTGAGTGGTCCATGGAATTAGATTAGATGGATAAGGGAGAGAAATAATAGGAATTTTGAAGAGGAGCTTGTGGTGGTCGAACAAGGGATTTTTGTTGGAACATATCGATTTTGGCTTAGGGTTTTGGGACACAATCGGCTAGGGAGTGTTTAGGGTGTTTGCCGAATAGCTTTGGGGTCTCTCAGGGTTTGTTTTGGCTCTTCTTTTCTCCTCCCTCTTTTTCACAAAAGTCGAAAGTGTGGCAAGAACCCCCTTATGATGTTTTTACCAAAAGAAAACCCTCTCCTCCCTTCTTTCATTATTTTCTTTTCTTCTTTCCTTGTTAAGCCGAAACAACCTCTTCTCTCTACTCATCTCTTCTCTTTTTTTTCTTCAAAATCGAATCTGCCATTCTTTTCTTCTCAAGCCAATCGACTACTCATAAAAGCCGAAATCCTAAAAGGTTCTAGGTGTGCCGATTTCTTCTTGTTTGTAAACCGTTACATTATTTTCTCTTTAGCCGAATTACATAGCCTTGTCGACATCCCTTTCTTTTTATTGCAAAGCTTCCATTTTTCCTTCTCTATTGTTGTGCCTAAAAACCAAAATCACCATATTTATAGGGACTTGGTAGCCGAATCCTTAGACCTCTAAGATTCATTCTCTGCTAGCGTTTAGGGGCAAGATCTGCATTAGATCTGAGCAGAAATGGAAGTGAAATCATTTTGATTAAGAGAACCTGTGTGTGATTTAGAGGCTACTGATTGAGGGCTTGGACAAGTGGAATGACTAGATCCAGATCTAGTCACTAAATTCGACAAAGGGAAATAGTGTGGGAGATCTCGCTGTAGTAATCACAAATCATGTGAGCCCTAAACTGACAGACTTAGAGTTAGGAGGGATTCAGAGTGGCCATATGGACTGCAGTTAATCAGTTAAGTTTTTCTTTTATTTTATTCTACTTTATTTTCGTATTTATTTTAAATTATTTTCATTATGGTTTTGGGTTGTAATAAGGCCACTCTAATTATTTTGGTTTTTTTTCAACTTTTTATTTATACTATACTGATAATGCTATGTACAAAGCTGTGCGAGTTTTCTTAAAAAATATTCAAACGTTTTCAAAATCAAACACACGTGTCAAACGAGTAACAAAGTTGAACTTTATAATAAATCTCTTAATAACTGGTAATGGATGGGGCATTCACCAATAAACCGGGAATTTCTCTAAAGACTTTAAATAGCAGTTTTGCAAAGCTCACCCTAATCTTAGTGACTAGGTCATAAGGTTAGTTGTAGGTGATGTGACACACCAAACTTTGTCGTAAAGTCTGGGCCAGGTTTGTGGTGTTACAAAACGTGGTTCATTGAAAAGTTAATCACCTTTAAAAACGTTATTAATCTTGTTAAAAATCATTTATAGTTACCGAAGCTAATTTAAAAAGAAACTGATTGATGAAAACATGATGTTTAAAGATTAAGTCACGAAATCATTTCAAAAATGCTGCGGAAACGTTGTGTTGTTTTAAAAATAGTTAACATTTTTGAAAAATCGTGATTTACTTCTATAGATGTAAATCAAAATAAATAAAAACCCAAATAAAAGCAATTTAAAATCCCAATGGCTTTAATACAAAATTTTAAAACCAAAACGGAATCTAAACCATAAATAAAGTCCAAAACGTAATAAGAAAGCAGTCGTGTGGCCATCTTCGAGTCCCTCGTAGCACCGATCCTCTTAAAGCTAGGGATCACCTACACAGTTAACAAACGGGGTGAGTTTATGAAAACTCAGTGTGTAATCCCCTACTAAATAAAAACAGTCAGTCAGAAGACAAGAAACAATAACAGTTCAGAGTACAAGTGGGCCATAGCTCAATACAATAACATCTGGGTCTCAACCTATAACAGAATCAATTAGGCCTAGCCCTTAAAGCAGATAGTAACAGATGGGCCTAGCCCATTGCAGTTCCAAAATCTACTAGGCTTTTGGCCCAATTCAGTAACAGAATTAGAAACAGAATCAGAATCAAGATCAAGTTGGCCCAAGCCCAAAACAAAATCAGTAACAGAATGTGAATGCAATCCCAACACAGTTTAACCATCACACCACTGTACCAACCATCACACCATGTGGGGAATAATTCGACCCACTCAACTCGCACACCAATAAGCAGCCATGCTGCTAAAAATAAAAAATGTGGCAGAGCTACGAGAATCAAATTATGTGGCAAAGCCACTATTAACAGAAATACATGGCAAAGTCACTAGTACAAAACTTCTTCTAAACAAACCCAACCCCATGCAAAACATCGTGTATGTCATGGTCAATCATCACACATGTATGCATAATGGCCATACTCAGTAACAGCCATTTAAACATATATTACAAACAATTCAATCACGCAGTCATGGTCACATTAGTCAAATCACTGTCATACGGTCAAGTCAAATTAATCAAATATACAGTCCAAGTCAGTCACTTGCCCACAAGGGCAAAACAGTCATTTTACACCTTAGGGACAAAATGGTCATATTACTATCAACTTCATCGGAATTAGCATGGTAGGATTACATCTTATCTATATAAAAATATAGTTCAATTTCAGTTAAGAGTTATCACACTATCATAAGTTATACAATGGCATGTATTTCAAAACTCCATACATGCTACGTTTAGTCTGAAAATCAACTGAACTGTAGCTTTGATTCCACTAAATGTAACACCCTTAACTCGTATACGTCACCGAAATAGGGTTATAGAGCATTACGATACAATCAAAAACATTTTAAACAATAATTTATTCACTAACATAAATATATCATATACTAAACATACATGCATATTCCGTCCCTAAATCTAGCCCTCGCGACCATAAAAATGCCTTAGAAACAATTTGGGAGTAAATTGAAATCATTTGAAAAGTCTAGGAAAAAGTTACAAAAATTTGAATACAAGGGTCACACAGATGTGTGGCCAGGCCGTGTGCCTCACACGACTAGACACACGTACGTGTCTCAGACTGTGTATCCTTTGAACTAGGGACACATGGCTGTGCCCCAGCCCTTGTCCTCACCCATGTAACTCTTTGAGTAGGGTCACATGACCATGTGCCAAGCCATGTAACTCTCTGAGTTTCCCTACATGTCCGTGTGCCAAGCTGTGTGCTAGGCCATGTAACTCATTGGCTTGCATACAAAAGAATTCCCAGATGACACGTAGCCGTGTCCCCAGGCCGTGTGTCACACTGCTGAGTCACACACCCGTGTGCATATAAATTTTCCTAAAAACAAGTCATTTCCTATACCATTTAATGCAAAACAAATTGAACAAATTTTGGACACTTACAAGGCATCAAAACCCTATCCAATCATACATACAATGACCATTTCTAGAGTCCTAAATTAACAAACAAATATGTCATTCGAGGCACCACAATTGCAATAATCAAAACTTACCTAAACATGCATATTTCACCACATGTCAATCATCAAATCCTAGTTCAATACTTCCCAAAACATACCATAGCTTGACCATAATCATACCATTTCAAATATACCATAGAAGTCATTCCAATCGTGCATCATAAGATAATCAAAAGGGAACCATCAAGCAAAGTATCAAATGGTACCAAACTAAGACGACATCAATAACTTATACAAACCAATTGACCTACTAACCATTCAACAAAATGACATTACAATTCAACCTATACATGCAATTATAACCTTGGCCAAAACATTCAAAAACTACCGATATTTATTCTGGATAGTGTGATAGATCTCCGATAACCTTCCAACCTGATCAAGCTTTCGATAATATATAAAACATAGGAAAAAAACTACCTAAGTGCTTAATGCTTAGTAAGTTCATAGAAAATAAAACATAACTTACCATTTCATTTACATAACAATAAGTATAAGCCTAATATAACCCAAACCACAAGCTCGGTACAGGCCTATACATCATCATCAGTACACAAGTTAGTACATTTATACATAACTCATTTGAACCATATGATAAGTCATTTTCATATAAAAATACATCATTTGATTCATACATCCTTTTCATGAGCATATGCATAATTCCATTTGAGAACTTACCATTTCAATCCCTTTTCTTACTTGTTGAACCATCTAGAATATCATTGGATACTCGACAAATCTCACACGAAGTGTGCTTAAACATGTAATCGTAACATTTCCTTTACATCATTGCTCACCCGAGCTGTAAAAAGGGCCTACTCACACGAGCTATGGGTCAAAACATAAGCTACATGATGATGCTCACACAAGCTATAGAGTATCTACAACAAATGTAGGACCTCAGCCATTGGTAGAACGTTTAAGACTAGCAACTGAAACATAAAATCCCTAATGACATGTCATTTGTATCCTACGATTTCTTAAGGTTCAACGAAGACTTGATAGCCATCATTGTATTGATTTATTTAAACATCGATCAGTTCACATGATAAATAACATATTAACATATGATTGAAATAACATTAGGACGGTAACTATTCACACAAACTTACCTTGATGACTAGGGCCTAGAAGTTAAAGGAACTATTTTGAAGCTTTTTCTTTGTCTTGATCTAGATCCATATGTGGTCTATTTTGTTCTAAATAGACAAATTTCAATCCATTTAATACCTCTAGAATACGATTTAGTCCACATTTCATATTTATACAAAATTACTATTTTGCGCCTAACATTTTAACTTTTCACAATTTAGTCCTTAAGCTCATAAATTAAAATTTAAGCATTTTAATCCCTCTCGTAGGCTAACCAAATTCTCTAAGGACTTAAACCAACCCATGCCAATCATCATTTCATAAATTTAACATGAACTTTTATCATTTTTACAAATCAACCCCTAAATGCAAATTTCATCAAAAATCACTTTACAAAAATTATTTATTTATCAACAAGTATTCATAATCTACAATTAATCATCAAGAATCATTAAAAACCATTCATGGCATAACCCTCGATCTTTAAGAGTTTTACAAATTGATCCCCGGCTAGCTAGATTAAGCTAAGTCGACCTCAAAAATAGAAAAATCATTAAAAACAAGACAAAATTACATACCATGCACTCAATGTTAGCTTGACTGAATATCCCCCATTCTCTAATGGTGTTTTTAGGTTTTCAAATTAGAAAAAGATGAAGATGACAATATTTTGCTCGTCTTTTTGTTATTTAGTTTTCTTTTTAATCACTAAATGACTTAATTAACCTTTTAAAACCATTAAAATTTCAATAAAACCATGCCATGTATATCCACTAACTCATTAAATGGTCTAATTACCATTTAAGTCCTTTAATTTAAGATTCCATATATATTTGACTCCTTTAGCTATTAGAACTCAACTTTTACCCTTTGTACAATTTAGACCTTTTCACTTAATTAACTATGTAAACATCAAAATTTCTTAACGAAATTTTGACACGATCTTAATACTATAGACATTAAAATAATAATAAAATAATAATTTACTCATTTGATTTGTGGTCCCAAAATCACTATTTTGATTTCACTAAAAACGGGCTGCTAGACTTTTTGAACCAAATTCTTGGTGAACATAGGTGAAATCACATTATATAAATAGTTTTGTTGCTTCCGAACCATAACAATCTCATTACCCTCAGTTGTTTTCAAAGTTACCTTTTTAGAGGCACAGTCCAATCTAACCTGATGTTCTACAAACCAATCCATTTCTAGAATTAAATTAAACTCACCAAAAGTTAACTCCATAAGATCGGCCAACACCCTGAACCTCCAATGGACATCTCTTATCGATCTTGATTACAACAACCGATTGTGCTAAAGGGTTAACTACAATAACATTTTTAATGGTTTCCTCTACCTCAATACCCAATTTATCAATCATACCATAAGAAACATAAGAATGGGTAGATCCTATATCGATCAAGGCAAAATATGATACAGTATGGATGATCAAGGTACCAGCGATGATGTCAGACGTATCTCTATCGTCACGACCCCAAACTGTGTAACAAGGTCAAGTTCCCTAGCCTCATATCAGTTCACACCCTGATTACCAGCCGTGATATTATTTACAATCCAATTTTCACTTTGGCCCCCTTCAAAGTAACTAACTCGATATTTGATATTGGGCCTGATTTTGAGCCGGAGCTTGCGTCTACTCAACCTGACAAAGACAATCCTTTATCCTATGCCAATACCTCAATAAGCACCCAACTTCTTCCAACACTCGCCCAAATGAGACTTATCACAATACGTACAGTTGGGAGTCTCACCCTAGAGTTAGCTACAACAACCCCTTATAGTAGACAATTGAAGAAGAATAGGATGTGGTTGAAGGGATGTGCCTGAAAGGAGCTCTACAAGTCATAGTAGACTAAAGAATTGAAGTCTAATAGCAGAGAAATTTAGAAATTGGTAAGCTTCCTTACCTCTTTGTAATTGTGTATTGAAGAAAGAGTGAAGTAGTAACACTTAATAGCTCCTACATAATTATGGATTCTAGATTTTAAAATGGTTAAACATATCTAGTTTAAGTAATAAACTTAGCTGCCAAGACAAAGAAGACTTTAGCATTTGGACAAGCTAAGATGACAACAATAATGAAATTCAGGTGAGTTTCTGTACCTTACCTTTGGATGATAGATGATGTTGTGTGACTTGCATATAACACATTGATGATGTACTAAACTTGTCTAAGATATGGTAAGAGAAGCTTGTATGCGTGCTTAATGCGATGTGAGTTTTCACCAGTTGACTACTGCTTGTTCAAGGGTATATAATGATACATAATCTAGCATGATATTTTCTAAATGATAATGTATCCATGTTGTGATGGGGAAATTATTGATGGGTTAGATGAAGTTAGAATGGAAAAAAGAGAGACTCTGTTAGATACAACCATACGCTATTATTGAGTGCAAACTCTGATGTGCAAAGCTCTGGGCCTTGTGGGGGAGGCACTTTAGTGTTTGAGCATCAAGGTAAAATGTGAATAGGAATGATATCGACTGGTCCTTCGGGGCAACATCATGACGATGTTATTTAGGTTCCATAGAGTATCACCACGATAGCAGCGAATAGGCTCTATGGTGCAAAGTTGCAACAAAGATAAAGTCCTACAAGGTGACACCTCAAAAGAGGACACCATGTAGGACCATGGCTCAACTATGCCAACTAGAATAGTCTGTTGGGATAGTAAACATGGGGTAGTCCATCGGGAAAGTAAACAGGAGGTAGTCCGCCAAGATAGTAAAGACGGGGTAGTCCGCTAGGACAATAAACATGGGGTAATTCACTGGGAAAGTAAACACGATGTAATCCAATGAGACAATAATCACAGGGTAGTTTATTGAGATAGAAAACACTAGTTCATCTGGCAAGATAGTAAACACAAGGTAGTCTGGTAGCACAGTAACCATAGGAAAGTCTACCGGGATGTAAAACATGGGTAACACAGTTGGAAGGTCCACAGATCAAAAGGGATGCCAAGTGATTTAAGCAGAGTTCGCGAAGTGACTAGGCAACAAGTCAAAAGAATAAATGAGCTTGGTCTGTCTAAAGAACGTAGACCTTTGAGCTAAAGTGGAAATTTATCAAGGCCAATAATGAGGGATGCTAAGGATACATCTCAATTTAGTTAGGGTGAAAAGAGAACGAGACTCCTTCGATGAGGAGGTATACATAATGTACGAGAAGACGAGTCCACCAAGAAAGCTCTTAATCCCACATGGTTGAAGTCAACACAAAATAACTTTACTGAGATGAAATCATAGCTTATAGGATGACAAAAAAGTAAGTCGAAGGGTTTAATAGCCAAATAAGGGTCTTGGTGGGAGAAATGCTTGCTCAAGGCTGAGTGGCCAGAAATATCCATTAGAGGATAATGGAAAGTGAAGGTCAGGCATAACCAGTAAAAATAGCAAAGAAACCTCTTAGGGAAATAGACTGATAAAGCAAGTGCAATGGTGTTTTGTAGTGTGCACTAGTGCTCCAAGGTAATGAAGTCATTGAAATCTAGTAAAAATCGCAGTTGTAGCGATTTTCTTGGGTAGTCATCAAGTGTCACCCATTAGAGATAATGAATATGATTATCAGGAAGATTAATTCTGAGTTGGAATTTTTACATTTTCCTTAAATTCTATATGCGTATTTCACTAAATTCTCTACAACTTATAAAGTTTCTGCTTGAATGCAGCTAAGTTAAAGATTCAAAAATCAATAAGGACCAAGCAATACTCTGATAAGAACTAGGTGAAATGTGGCTATTGTTCATGTGTATAGAGGGGCTCTAGTAGAGACCTCACCTCAGGGTTTAAGTTGTATGTATACGTTATCAAGCCTTTGTCCAAAAATTGTAAACAATCATTGGGGTCAAATTCCTAAAGTTTTCGTACTATTTTAATACAAGTCGAAAACTTCATTTAGATTCTCAAATTCAATTTATTTAAGTATGTGATTAAATTACAAATATAAATTGTGTTAAATCATTCTAGTTAGTGTAAAATCCAATACTCAGACCTGACGATCGGGTCATGTAAAGGGTATTACACATACTCAAAGTATTTAGGAACTAGAAATATGAAAAATAAAAAGACAAAGTTCCAAAAATAAAATAATAATAATATACAATCAATCTTTCCATTTCTTGCTATTCTAGGACTTGGAGTTGGAGTTGGATTAGCTGGTGTTTATATTGCCTTAGCTATCAACAGGTGTGCTAGTGTTTTTTTTTAATTTGTTTCCTGTTCATAATGTCCCTTAATAGAGTAATTAATGTCTCAACTATTATGTTAGGCTATAAAAAATAATGAAAAATTATAAATTTAGAGTTTCGTAATCTTTAAATATGTTGATCTTAAACTTTAAATAGGGTAAGAAACCTACATTAAATATTTGCATAGCTGGCTCCAAGTTAGTGTAGAGCATATTCCTTGCATTATTTGTTTTCCCTTCCTACTGAATTTCCCTAAGATTGTTCTAGTAAAGAAATTGGTTGTGTTGAAGGCCTTGGTTGTATACACTGGATTGGCTCTATTGTAAGAACTAGCTCTATTGAAGGCGTTGGTTGGGTTGACTAAGCTTTTAGAGGTCCATCATATATAATGAATAGGCCTTACGTATTCAACCATGTTTAGGAATAATCGATATTGCACCACAATACATAATTTATATATGTATCTAAGATTTACATGTATACTTGTAAATGTTGTTGCATCATAAGTTGTGTAGGAGATGTAACTGTCAAAGTTAGAACTTTATAAATGAAAGATGGCTTGTAGATTGCAAATAGGTCATCTTCTTGGAAAATTTTGAATAAAATTAGCAAAATATTTTACGTTACTAAATTATCTAAATTGTTGAAGGTTACCTAAAACACTAGAGTCGGTAGAGTTGTTGAATATGTTGAAGCTACGGACCAACATGTTGAGGGTCCCATGTTGGTCTAATAGCACACATTTGCTAATGTTGGTATTAAGTAATTAGATTTGTTATTGGAGATGTTATTGCTTCTTTTGGTTGCAAAAAAGAGATTTATATTTGTTTACCAAAAATTACAATTAAATAAAAATTATAGTTTAGGGTTATTAAGACTTATATTTACATATGAATTTGGAGATCCCCTAGTATTGTGCTCAACCTACAGGAACTTTTGGCAATGAATTATTCTTTCATATCTAGATAATCTAGTACCACAACTACTTTCTCCAGGCTCCTTCATTCTTTTCTTTTTAGGCTTTCTAGGCATCTTTCTTAGGACAAGAGGGTCAACTGGTCCTATGTTTTTTTTTACCCAATATTTATCACTTGGATTAGCAAGTACAACAAATCCATACAAATTTTGGTACATTTATTTGTTATAACCTCTATACACATAATCATCAAGGTCATTTTGTCCAGAAAATAATAAATACATGTAAACATGGGATACAAGTATGGTCTTTTGTCCTCCGGCTACATGACCATCTTTGAAGGTCAACAACAACCATTTCTCCCCTACATTAAAATTCAATCCCTTATAAGTTACTTCATCTTACATGACAATATGAACTTAGCTCCTTATTATGATGCACTTTCTCATATATTTTAAGACAAAAAAACTTTATCCCATTTGCTACATCTATTCATATTGTTTACAATCCTCCCCATCACATATTTCCTAATTTCCTCTTACAAAGAGATAATGGATATTGACCTTAAATGCCTCAAAGAAATTATTATTAATAGTTATTACAATCACTTCTAGTAGAAAAGAAAGCTTTTGACCCTATTTGTGTTAGTTTTCTCAAGACATACATTAGCATCATGGTTTATCCCATCTAATCTTTACATGTGATTCTCAAATTTAGAATTTTTTTGTTGTTTTACAACTAGCTAGAAAGTTTCCTTTAGATCTCTAACCCCAAAATTTATCCTCCAATTTGTATATAAGTGGTATGGACATATTTGATACTCCACTCTTGGGAAGATATAAATTATTTCTTGTTTCAAAGACTACAAAAAATTATACAAAAAAACAAAACTATGAACAAACAATAAATAAAAAGTCCCAACCATAAAACAAACCTAAACCATTTAAAAGGAAAACATATTTTATGATGGTAAGTCATAAGGGTGGATTCTTCAACCTAAACCATTTAAAAGTAAAACATACCTAAACCATTTCTCTATCTTATACCTCCATAAAAGCCAAGGTCATGGGATAAGTTTGGTCATTCCCACCTCTAGAAATAACAAATAATGTTTTCCCTTTGAATTTAACCTTTAAAAAGCATTCTTCCAAACAATTGAAGGGCTTGTAGCGCTATAAAAATCCCTCCCTTAGTGCATTAAACCCAACATAAAACCTTATTAAGTTAGAGGTTCCATTTGGGGTTGGCCTCTTAACCATTAACTCAATGTTCGTATAAAGATGTGCCTTTCTTAAGGGATAATCATAATAAAATTTAGATTGAACTCATACTGCACGCTTTCACTAATCTCTTGTAGTGCCTAAACCCTACCTTACAACATGTAGTTCTAGCTAAATCAACTTTCAACTCTTCTTTTGCTAATTTCCGCATCTCAACTAGTTTGAACTTAAGTATCACTTCCAACTTACTCATGAAATGTTTGCCTAAAATTTTATAAATTGCTCTTGTGTTCCTAAATGTCACTTAACACTCATGCTCATTCTTCAAAGTGTTAATTTTTAATAATTCATTACTGTTATCCTTAACTAAACACACTTGAAAAGGACACAACTCTTCTTTACAAGAAACTCTAATCTTATACTACTTAGTTATAAGGAACTTTACATCAAACCTATTGCCTATTGCATTTTTTACCAATGCTAATGTAACCTCCCTAACCCGACCTAAACGTTACGTTTGGATTTTGAAGGTTACATGGGCCACCATAATGGCCTAGTAAAACAATTGGATTCAAAAGTTTACTTTGAAATCATTTGTTTATCTTACAGAAAATATGTTTGAGTAATTTTCTTAGTTTAATAAAATTTATTGGGCTTTCAGCCAAATTGGTTTAGGAGTTATCTTGTAAAAACTCTTATGTCATTTGGAAAACAAAGTTGATCTTGAATCTAGAGACTAATTTGTAAAGGTTTTGTTTTTTTTTTTTTTAACTTTATTGATTTTTTTATTAAAAAATCTTTTCAGAAATCCAATTTTAAAAACACAGCGGAAAAAGTATTTTTAACCAATTTTATATTTAAAGTCAGGTTTCATGCATAAGCACAATCATATGTTTATTTAGTTTCAAATGTTATTGCATGTAATGCAACCTAAACCAACCAAAATATCCCATACTACAGTCCAAAAAAATTTTAATAAATTAAAGTAAAAATACTTTTTAAAATAAAAACTTCGAGATGATCCTCTGTATGTTAAGTCTAAATCCTAACCTATTGGAATCTCTATAAAGATAATAATCTAAGGAGTGTGCTATAGATCTCAGTGTGAGTCTTAACACATAAGTTTTTCAGTTGCAGAAAGATAAAATAGCAATCAAGCTAATGGTAACACATTATAACATATAACATAAATTATATGATGTATGTACATGCTCATGTATAATAGTGCAATTTTTCTTTCAATTTTACAAAAAATTCCTACCCATCATCCGCTACACACCATAGTAAGAGTTATCCGGAACCCATCCATCCTTACACACTGCATAGTGGACATGCCACCAGTAATCAATACGGGAATAAACAGTGGAGATCTTGGCAATCAAATGAGATTCGACCAAAGAGATGGTAAAAGCAAAGGGAGTTTTAACTATAGGGGAGTAAAAATTGGTTAAAAATAAGTAGAGATTTGCTCACAATGAAAGAAATGCAAATGCAAAGAGAATAGGAGAATAAAAAACTGTGGTGACATGGCAGCGATGTGTTGACAATGCAATAGTGACGGAGAAGGGGGCGACGACGGTGCAAGGTGGTGTGGGTGGTGTAAGGTGGCGACAATAGTGGTGAAAGGGAGGAAGGTGGCGACACAAACAAAAGAAAGAAAAAGAGAGAAAAAATGAGTAGAGGCTAAGGAGAAGGGTGGCACAAGGTATGAAGGAGAAAAAGTTTTTAGGCTTTTAGGAAAAGGTGGCATTGTAAAAGCAAAAAGGAGAAAAGATGTTATCTAATAGGTTTTTTAAACCCTATGGGCGGTAATAGGATTAAAAACAATGGAAAATGCAGAAATTAAAAAAATCTAAGGGAAGGAATTTGAACTTGGGTTTTGAAGGATAATTTCCCTAACATTTAACCATTAGACCAATAAGTCATTTTATATTTAGTCATACAAACAAACAAAAATAAATCAAGGTGTGATAGCTTCCTTGAACTGATCTGAACTTTAAAAGACCACCAAGTTCTAATCTTAGTACTTTCTTAGTGGAATCATAAAATAAAGTCTTTGTAACACACCTTACCTGAGTCAGACGTCGGGACTGGGTACGAGGCATTATCGTACTTAATCATGCTCAAGGTATAAACACGGCCTATATGTAACACCCCAAACCCGGCCAAGACATTATGGCCAAATCTGCTGTGTCACATGGACGATGAATTGCTCCTCATTCTTTAATTAATATATCTAGGGTGACTTTGTAAAATCATTTTTAAGAGTTGTGAGATAGAACAACTTATTTAATTTATGAAAGTCCTATCCACTACCAGTTGAGTTTATTCCTTTAAAAGATATTATTTGTCATTAGGTTATCCATTTTTTGCGAATGATATGTTTTGAAAATGTTGTTTAATTTTAAATAAAACACCCGCGCAGCCTTAGTCTACTTGTTTAAGCAAGTTATAATTAAAGAAGTAAAAATCAAAATAAAATAATTAATGAGTAGCCTTATTACAATTTAAAACCCACAAGAAAATAAATTAAGGAAATACTAAAATAAATAATTTTAAGAAAATATAACCAAATGCAGTTCACGTGGCCACTCTGAATCCCTCCAGCTCCAAGTTCTCTAAGGTTGGGGCTCACCTGCATGGATGAAAAGAAAGGGGTGAGTTTCTGAAACTCAGTGTGTAAGCTAAACCCAACCAGAGTCCAGATCAGTTCAAGCTTAACTGGGCTTAAGCCCTATCCAGATACAGTGTTAACTAGGCCTTAGCCATATTTAGTAAACAGTAATTACTGTTAGCCCTATTCAGAAATCAGTGTGGCACTTAGGCCCATTAGAGAAACTGAACAGTATTTATGCATGAATGCAAAGCCTAGCCCAATCCAACCCTACACACCACCCGTACTAGCCCTACACACCATGTGGGGAATAACTCAACCCACCCAGCCCTACACACCACAGTCGCAGCTTAGCTGCTTAATCAGATAACGTGGCCAAGCCACTAAATAGTAAAACGAGGCAAAGCTTCTAACAGTAAACGTGGCATTGCCACTTAGCACTTCCTCCATCAAACCCAATCCCATGCAACAGTATATTATGACGTGACATACAGTGAGCAAATATATTTTAACATGCAAATCAGTCAGCTTAACCCTAGGGGTAAAATGGTCTTTATGCACTTAGGGGTAAAACAATAATTTTCCACCCTTAAGAGGTATTTTAGTAAATTTGCCAACTTTTAGGGTTTCATGCTCATTATAGTTTAATAATAGCCCTAATGTCATTCAAGTAACTTATTTGGCCCATCTTATTAAAAACAGAGTTATTGGCCCTAAAACCCCTAATGGGCCCAACAGTGTCTACTAGCTACTTTGGCCCACTAGATCCTATTTTTACACCCGTTTTAATAGTTTTAGCAATTAGACCACCAAAACATACTTACCGCTCATTTTCACCCATATGGGCCCGTAAGCCCATTGGGCCCAAATTCAGCCCTCCGAGGCCCAAAACCACTAACGTGCACGAAATCGTGCACACATCATTCTTACCATTTGGGATTACAGATTTTACTGATTCCAATCGACCCACGAGTGCTCGCACGCATGCAAGCCCTCGAAATGTCAGAATTTCAGCATTTTAGCTTTTTGACTTTTGCCGTTCTAGTCTACTAGTGGGTGTCGATTACACACATGTTTTTGCGATATACTACAACGAAATCTGCACTGAATTAACCTACAATCATTTGTAAACACACTATTAACTAAAACCCAATGGAAACAACGAAACTAACAACCTACCATATTCGGCCAACACCATCTAAGGCCCTTAAGCACTTACCTTTGCCGAAATCTACCACTAGATCTAGATTGCTTATAATCACTTAAGTCCACTGCTCCCTTCCAGAATCAATCGAGTGAGATTAGATCTGAGTACCTACGTCCAAGGATAGAATCAATCCAACAAATGAAAGTTAAATGAGTGTTATCCTCTCTAACCGAAACTTACTCAAAGAGAAGCCAAAATACAAAAATCAAATCTACAATAAGAAATACTTACCCAACTCGCTTACCGATCTATTGAAGCCTAGCGACAGTCGTTCACAAGCCTCAATCGTAACCCTCTTATAGATCTAACCCCAGCTCAATGTAGAAGGAGAGATCCTATTATTCGGCTAAAGCAACCACAAAAGGGGTGAACACTTGAAGAAGGTAATCGGCTTAGGGACTTGTTTAGCAAAGGAGAACAGCTTTCGGTTATGCAAGAAGTGGGTAGAGAGTGATTAAATTCGGCCTCAGCAAAGTATGAAGTATGAAAGGAGAGCAACATACGAGTTTCGGCTTTTTGGCAAGGAGAAAAGACCATATATTTGGCTATAATGAGAAGAGAATCAAAAGGGGAAAGAACTTATGAGTAGGAGTAGAAGATTAGGCTTGGCGAAGAAAAGATGAACAAAAAGAATAAAAGTCGATTTCAAAAAAAAAAACAATAATAGATGTGGAAGGCCCCGACCAAAGTCAGCTAACACTTAAAATAACCAAAACAAATTAAAGAGGAAAAACAACCCATAAAAGCCAAAATTTTAAGAGCTATTTTGGCACTTAATTGCCTATAGCCGAATTGGTACCAATGAGTCCTATTTCGGCATAAAATCCTTCCCAAATTCAAGTTCCATGTTTTTCTCCTTGATTTTAGCCACCACCAGATTTGAATTTCATCCAAATCCCTTCCACCGAATAGTAGTCATCTATCCAAATTCCCACCGCTTGACCAACTGAAATTGCTACTAGGAAGAGTTTCGGTCCAACACAATTACTCTCCCCATGAGTGCAACAAAAAGGCAATCCATTGCGCACACAACAACTCGAAACCAAGACCTCCAGGTACCCAACACATGCTGCTTGCCACTGCATCGAAGCTCCTCTTATGTTATAACCTACTCACAATTAATTATAAGGCTTATCTGCTACAGCCATGGTTTACTAAAAAAAAAAAAAAACCAAAACTTCACCTGCCTAGGGGTTCGAACCTGTGCCCATTTCGCATTCCTAGCACGCTACTGCCACTGCAGCACAGGCGTTCTTTGTGCCATACCTTCTCCTTAACCTCTTTTAAAGCCTTCCTGCTACATCTCCAGTTGCCTTAAAAAAATTCAATGTATGCGCATGCTACTTCTTGAACCTAGTTTCCCTTTCTGCTTCCTAGCGCCTCTTGCCACTGGGCCAGGCCTTCCCTTGTGTCCAATTTTATCCTACTTAATTTATAAGGCCTAACACTAGAGGGCCCCTAGGGAAGCGAAAATTAATTTTTTTTCTAGAGCCCTGGATCGAACCCAGGACTTTCCCACTACTACTAACCCTTCCTAAACTACTCCAATATTAATTAAACTACTCCCACCGCTTGACCGACTCAAATTGCTACTAGGAAGAGTTTCAGTCCAACACAATTACTCTCCCCGTGAGTGCAGCAAAAAGGCAGTCCATTACGCACACAACAGCTCGAAACCAAGACCTCCAGGCACCCAACTCACACTGCTTGCCACTGCACCGAAGCTCCTCTTATGTTATAACCTACTCACAATTAATTATAAGGCTTATCTGCTACAGCCACGGTTTACTAAAAAAATACCAAAACTTTACATGCCTATGGGTTCGAACCTATGCCCATTTCGCATTCCTAGCACGCTACTGCCACGGCGACACAGGCGTTCTTTGTCTCATACCTTCTCCTTAACCTCTTTTAAAGCCTTCCTGTGACATCTCCAGTTGCCTTAAAAAATTTTGATTTATGCGCATGCTGCTTCTTAAACCTAGTTTCCCTTCCTGCATCCTAGTGCCTCTTGCCACTGGGCTAGGCCTTCCCTTGTGTCCAATTTTATCCTACTTAATTTATAAGGCCTAACGCCAGAGGGCCCCTAAGGAAGCGAAAATTAAAATTTTTGCTAGTGCCCTAGATCGAACCCAGGACTTTCCCGCTACTACTAACCCTTCCTAAACTACTCTAATATTAATTAAACGAGAAAATTGTAAAATATTTTCTTCGCATTTCAAAAAAATATTCAAGCCGTCCTTAACCAATCCACAACTCAAGGCCCAATACTTCTAGGCCCAAAATTCAAGATGTTACAATTCAACCCTCCTAAAAACAATTTCGTCCCCGAAATTCCAACTAACAGGGTAGTCGCATGCTAACTACCCCACTACGCTTCCGCCGCGCACTCTAATCCCAAAACATCTAATTACAGAAGTAGATAAACATTTATCCAGCACGCATACAAATTGTATCCAAACAACACACACACCTAAATAGAATAAACTGGGCAATCCTGACCCCGATGCTTTCTGGACTTGCATCTAGGGCATGCTCTTGTCTTCCTATGGCATTCACCCAGATGGCGCCCGTTGCGATGCTCGTAGGTTGGAAAGTTTGGTCGTGTCTTAACACATTTAACAGAACGAGGTTCTGTCCTTTGAGAACTATGATCCCTCCTCTTCTTACACTCCAAACACCCCACTTGAAGCGTTCCCTTAATCTCCTTAACTTTGGTCTCCAATACTTCTTCTACCACTTTCCTTACTAACTCGGCCAGTGCCTCAGTCCCAAGCTCCGATTACTATTACCCGAAGTTGGCAGACTTCGCATACCCTCAGAATCCATATCAGTACCCTACATTACCAGCATGCATATCAAATAACTACAAAGATCTTTATTCAAAAATTTCAGTATTTATACAGATATTTTATGCTGAGATAGTATTTCAATGTTTTTGTTTTCGCAGACTCGTAGCCTAGCTACAGTCTCAATCTTCTAAGGTTTTCAGTTTTTCCTACTGTCTCAGTCTCTACAGTTTCAGTATTAACCTAACTACAGAAACTTAGTAGGGTCTCACTACTATCTATAGTAGTATTTCAATACAGTACAGTATAGTAAAAATACTTACAGACTTGGTGCCAGAGATTCGGTGTGCCACTCTTCAGAAATCAGATTTCAAAAAACCAAATTTTAGTAAAATTTTAGTAAGACTAAACTTTGTCTTTAAAGTAGAACCTTAAATAAAATAAGTATATCTTTAAGAAAATCAACTTCAAAAGGGTTTTCTTAAGAAATTTTCAAAAACTGATTTTCAAAATACCCTTTTGGGCCTTTATTTTAATTTCAAGAAAAATTTTTACACCTGATCCACAACCGAGTTGTTGTAACTTGGCTTTGATACCACTAAATGTAACATCCCAAATCCGACCCAAACGTTATGACCAAATCTGGTGTGTCACATGGACGATGAATTGCACCTCATTCTTTAATTATTATATCTAGGGTGACTTTCTAAAATCAATTTTAAGAGTTGTGAGAAAGAACAGGTTATTTAATTTACGAGAGTCCTATCCACTACCAGTTGGAGTTTATTCCTTTAAAAGATCTTATTTTTCATTAGGTTATCCATTTGTTGCAAATGATATGTTTTGAAAATGTTGTTTAATTTTAAATAAAAAACCCGCGTAGCCTTAGTCAACTTGTTTAAGCAAGTTATAATTAATGAAATAAAAATCAAAATAAAATAATTCATGAACGGCCTTACTACAATTTAAAACCCACAAGAAAATAAATTAAGGAAATACTGAAATATATAATTTTAAGAAAATATAACCAAATGCAGTTCACGTGGCCACTCCGAATCCCTCCAGCTCCAAGTCCTCTAAGATTAGGGCTCACCTGCATGGATGAAAAGAAAGGGGTGAGTTTGTGAAACTCAGTGTGTAAGCTAAACCCAACCAGAGTCCAGATTAGTTCAAGCTTAACTGGGCCTAAGCCCTACCCAGATACAGTATTAACTGGGCCTTAGCCTTACTCAATAAATAGTAATTACTAGGCCTTAACCCTATTCAGAAATCAGTGTGGCCCTTAGGCCCATTACAGAAATAGAACAATATTTATGCATGAATGCAAAGCCCATCCCAATCCAACCCTACACACCACCCATACCAGCCCTACACACCATGTGGGGAATAACTCAACCCACCCAGCCTTACACACCACAATCGTAGCTTAGCTGCTTAATCAGATAGCGTGGCCAAGCCACTAAACAGTAAAACGAGGCAAAGCTTCTAACAGTAAACGTGGCATTGCCACTTAGCACTTCCTCCATCAAACCCAATCCCATGCAACAATATGTTATGACATGGCATACAGTGAGAAAATATATTTAAACATGCAAATCAGTCAACTTAACCCTAGGGGTAAAATGGTCTTTATGCACCTAGGGGTAAAACAATAATTTTCCACCCTTAAGGGCTATTTCAGTAAATTTGCTAACTTTTAGGATTTCATGCTCATTACAGTTTACTAATAGCCCTAATGTCATTCAAGTA
Source organism: Gossypium stocksii (assembly GCA_020496765.1). Lineage (NCBI taxonomy): Eukaryota > Viridiplantae > Streptophyta > Magnoliopsida > Malvales > Malvaceae > Gossypium > Gossypium stocksii. The sequence goes on from CM035624.1 coordinate 32,462,968, forward strand.
ACTTATTTGGCCTATTTTATTAAAAACAGAGTTATTGGCCCTAAAACCCCTAATGGGCCCAACAGTGTCTACTAGCTACTTCGGCCCACTAGATCTAATTTTTACACCTGTTTTAATAGTTTTAGCAATTATACCACCAAAACATATTTATCGTCCATTTTCACCCATATGGGACTGTGAGCACATTGGGCCCAAATGTAGCCCTCCGAGGCCCAAAACCACCAACGTGCATGAAATCGCCCACACATCATTCTTACTATTTGCGATTACAGAATTTACTGATTCAAACTGATCCATGAGCGCTCACACGCTCGAAAGCCCTCAAAATGTCAAAATTTTGGCATTTTGGCTTTTCGACTTTTGTTGATCTAGTCTACTAGTGGGTGTCTATTACACACCTATTTTTGTGATATACTACAACGAGATCCGAACCGAATTAACCTACAATCGTTTGTAAACACACTGTTAACTAAACCCAGTGGAAACAATGAAACTGACAACCTACCATATTCGACCAACACCATTTAAGGCGCTTAAGCACTTACCTTTGTCAAAATCTACCACTAGATCTACATTGTTTATAATCACTTAAGTCCACTGCTCCCTTCCAGAATCGATCGAGTGAGATCAGATCTGAGTACCTATGTTCAAGGATAGAATCCATCCAACACATGAAAGTTAAAGGAGTGTTATCCTCTCTAACCGAAACTTACTTAAAGAGAAGTCGAAATGCAAAAATCGAAATCTATAACGAGAAATACTTACCCAACTCACTTACCAATCTATTGAAGCCTAGCGATAGCCGCTCACAATTCCCAATCGTAACCCTCTTGCAGATCTTATCCCAGCTCAATGTCGAAGGAGAGATCCTATTATTCGGCCAACGCAACCACAAAAGGGGTGAACACTTGAAGAAGGTAATCGGTTTAGGTACTTGTTTGGCAAAGGAGAACAATATTCGGTTATGCAAGAAGTGGGTAGAGAGTGATTAAATTCAGCCTCAGCAAAGTATGAAGTATGAAAGGAGAGCTACATACGAGTTTTGGCTTTTTGGCAAGGAGAAAAGACCATATATTTGGCTATAATGAGAAGAGAATCAAAAAGGGAAAGAACTTATGAGTAGGAGTAGAAGATTAGGCTTGGCGAAGAAAAGATGAACAAAAAGAATGAAAGTTGATTTCAAAAAAAAAACAATAATAGATGTGGAAGGCCCCGACCAAAGTTGGCCAACACTTAAAATACCCAAAACAAATTAAAGAGGAAAAACAACCCATAAAAGCCAAAATTTTAAGAGCTATTTCGGCACTTAATTGCATATAGCCGAATTGGTACCAATGAGTTATATTTCGGTACAAAATCCTTCTCAAAATCAGGTTCCATGTTTTTCTCCTTGATTTTAGCCACCATCAGATTTGCTGCTAGGAAGAGTTTCGGTCCAACACAATTACTCTCACCACGTATGCAGCAAAAAGCTAGTCAATTGCGCACACAACAGCTCAAAATGAAGGCCTCCAGGCATCCAACACACGCTGCTTGCCACTGCACCGAAGCTTCTCTTATGTTATAACCTACTCACAATTAATTATAAGGCTTATCTGCTACAGCCACAGTTTACTAAAAAAAATACCAAAACTTCGACTGCCAGGGGTTCAAACCTGCGCCCATTCCGCATTCCTAGCATGCTACTACCACTGCGACACAGGCGTTCTTTGCGTCATACCTTCTCCTTAACCTCTTTTAAAGCCTTCCTGCGATAGCTCCAGTTGCCTTCAAAAAGTTTGGTTTATGCGCATGCTGTGACTTGAACTTGGTTTCCCTTCCTGCTTCCTAGCGCCTCTTGCCACTGGGCCAGGCCTTCCCTTTTGTCAAATTTTATCCTACTTAATTTATAAAGTCTAACGCCAGAGGGCCCCTAAGGAAGCGAAAATTAAAATTTTTGCTAGAGCCCTAGATCGAACCCATGACTTTCCCCCCACTAATAACCCTTCCTAAACTACTCCAATATTAATTAAACGGAAAAATTGTAAAATATTTTCTTCGCATTTTAAAAAAATATATTCAAGCCGTCCTTAACCGATCCACAACTCAATGCCCAATACTTCTAGGCCCAAAATTTGGGATGTTACACTATAAGATTTCATTTTCTTTGGAACTTTTCATTCATTCTATTAATATCCTTAATATGGGCCTACGAAGTCTAAAACATACATCGGGGGTGCTTCGGAATCAATTTGAGAACTTTCGAGCATTTAGAAAATTTTTGCTTAACACAGGGCCACTCGCCCGTGCGGGATGGGACACACCTGTATGGTCACACACGCCAATGTCCCTAGCCCGTGTCAATTTTTTTATTTCGAACCTATCGGGGTTTCTACACGGTTGGACCACACACTTGTGTCTACAGCCTGTGTCCCTTACACAGCCTAAACACACCCGTGTTCTCAACCTATGCTACAATCTGACTTTACTTAAAGCATAAATTGGAATCCACATGGCCAAAGCACATGCCTGTGTGCTCAGCCTGTGCGCAACACTGACTTAACTAATTTGAATACGGGGGACACACGGTCTATTAACATACCCATGGGGGATGACAATGTGTCACACACGGCCTAGGCACACACCCATGTACCCACTTGTGTGGACAATTACAAGCTATTTTCTAAGCCTTTTGCCACCCTAAAACATAGCCAACACAAAGCCAACTCTAATAGGGCATTATAAAACATTTATAAACATCCAAAACTCACAATTTAAGGCATTCACACACCACCATACAACTCATTTGCCATGAATTTTCATCATTCATTTTTTCTACTTAATTATGCAACCACTAACTAGTATAAACAACATTCACTATGCTCAAGATTACCAATTCAATATTTGACCATTTCCAAAGGTCATTACTACTTGACATAAGTAACAAAAATAGCCAACATCTTTGGCTACCTAAAATAACATATCTCAAAATGATCAATCTCCTATAGATGCCATACATTAATATAACTGAGTTTACTATACCAAAAGGATTGATTGATAGTGTGACCTCGAGCTCTGACTTGGATTGATCCCGAGCTAATTTGGCAATCTACATAGAGGAGGGAAAAGAAAAGGAGTAAGCACAAATATGCTTAGTAAGTTGCATGAAATAAAACAGCAACATAGTTAAAGAAACATCATCTATATCAATAGTCATGAAACATCATGTAAGGTCTCATTCATTCTCATGACTTACTCGATCATGTGATTTATACAATCTCGTAATTCACACATGCTTTTCTTGCTATTATACTCATGACAATATATTTTCAATTTCTCATAACTTACTCATGTACACCTATAACACTCATCATGAAACTTTAGCCTTTTTCATTAAAATAATCAACTTGGGTACTTTACCCTTTAAATCATTTAGAATACCAAATGATACCTGTATGTCAACCTCATGATAAAATGCCAATGCCATATCCCAGATATGGTCTTACATGGAGTCACATGTTGATGCCAATGTCATGTCGATGCCAATGCCATTACATGGGATCATGTCTCGATGTCGATGCCATATCCTAGACATGGTCTTATCCGAGTTCACTTTTAGATGCCAAAGCCATGTCCCAGACATGGTCTTTCAAGGGATCTAAGTCTCATCTCGGTGCTGATGCCATGTCCCAAACATGGTCTTATACGAGACCTCATGTCGATGCCAATGCCATGTCCCAGACATGGTCTTACATGGGATCTCAGTTCAATGCCGAAGCCATGTCCCAGACATGTTCTTATACAGGACCTACAATTCCTCATGTTATGACTATGGTCTCCTTCATATTCCTTAATTTTTAACAAGGCTTTCTTATTTATTTCATTATCATTTCTTTGCGAATTTCATATTAATAAACTTCATATAAATACATATAATTCATGAAATATCATCTTAATAATTTTCATGATGCAAAATGCTAAATTATTACATACAACTTGTAACACCCCAAACCCGGCCTGGACGCTATGGCCAAATCTGGTGTGTCACATGATCCTACGACTAAGTTTGTGACCTTTGCTTGTTGTGATTTAAGAGATGTTTTTATAAAACAGCAAGTTAATGAGAAAACATTTTTATTAAGTCTTTAAATTATTCATTTATTAAGCTCATTGAGTTTGAAAATGTTCTTTGAACTTTGAAACCTGTGCATCCTATGACTAACAACTCCGCATAGTAAAATAAAATCTAAAAGTAAATCATAGCAGTAAAAGAAAAATTTAGGCAAGGCCTTATTACAACTTTAAAACCCAAAAACTTAAAACCAAATAAATATAGTAACTAGTTAAAACAAAAACCAATCTTTGAGATGAGGTGGCCACTCTGCCCTTGCAGCTCCAAGCCCACTATGGTTGAGGGTTACCTGCAGAGTTAAAAGTAAGAGTGAGTTTGATAACTCAGTGTGTAACATATTCCAACCATAGCCAAAAACAGGTCAAGCCTCAGAGTCAGATTTATTTGAGCCTTGGCCCAATACAAAAATCAGAATAAAGCCCATAGGCCCATAACAGGTACAGAATAGATACTTAATATGCAAACAGAAAGCCCAACCCAAGTCCATCCATACACCCCCGTACCAGCCTTACACCATGTGGAGAGACTACTCAACTGACCCATCCGCTACACACCACAAAAATTGCGGCGAGGCTGCCAGATAATGTGACAAGGTCACCAGATACAGATATTGTGACATAGTCACCAGAACAGATACATGTGGCGAGGCCACCAGAATAGATATATGTGGCGAGGCCACCAGATTGCAGTGAGGCTGCCAAAACGCTTCCTCCATCATAAAACCCAAAACCCATGCAACAGGCATACATGTCATGACATATAACATGCAGAATCTCATGTATCAGATATATACATATATTATGAGATATGACATACAAAAATAGAAAATCATACATTTCATACAGAATTTACCCTAGGGGTATAAAGGTCATTTTGCACCTAGGGGTAAAATGGTAATTTTCCATACTAGGGGTATTTTGGTCATTTTACTGATTTTCAGGGATTTCATGAATATCAAGTGACTATTAGTCCATATGTGACTTCAGTAGTTCATTTTAACTTATTTACCATTTTTGCTCTTTTTAAGCCCAAAACCCCTAACGGGCCTTACTGAGTCCAGTAACGTCTTAAGCCTGTTAAATCTAATTTTATGCCCAGATTACCAATTTTAACCGTATTATTACCATGCCGCCAGAATACTCTTAATGACAATTTTACCGATATGGGCTCGGAAGCGCATTGGGCCCACCTTTGGCCTATCAAAGCCCAACTTACCCAAAATGCTCAGAATTGCACCTTCTGCAATTCTGTCACCATCGAAACCAATGTGGACTATAACAGAGTAAACGAGTACTCACAGATCCGTACAAGACTAACCTTTCGATCACTTTCGGTCAATTTTCGGTCATTTCGACCTTGGCCATTCTAGTCTATATCGAGGGTATGATACACACCTGTTAACAGATGAAGTGTTGACGAAATCCACGCACGAAGAGCCTACAATAGAACACTAACGTATTAGCCTAAAATTTGATAATCAATAAGCCATAATCCCTTACCAAAATCGGCCAACATGGCCTAAGTCCCTAAAAGCTTTTACCTTTCTGCCGAAAAAAATAGACTAAGTCTATGAGCCCAACCGTGCCAACCTTCAAGTCCTTGCAAAAAGTCCTCTTGCTCACCCTAACACAACACCAAAACAAGAGGCCACAATGCCTTAGTCCAACGATAGCCTCCCCTAAAGGGGTTTCGGCTTCTTACTTAAAACGTGATCAACTAACAAAGACAAGTTCCCGAATACTTACCAACCTAGCCTCGATCTACAACGATTCCCCTTGCAACTACGATAAGAGATAAAAGATGATCTAACGTTCAGCTTTGAGCACCACAGGATTTGGAGGTTTCGGTTTCTTTCTTTGAAGAAGCAAATAAGGTTTAACATAAGAAGATTTGGCTAAGGAGTTATGGGAGATGTCGACAAAAGGAGAGAAAGAAGGGAGTTGTGTGACTGATGAGAAATTGGCAATGGAACCAAAAGGTTTCGGTCAAGGGGATAATCGGCAATGAAGTGTTTACTTTCGGCTTTTTGTGACTATAAACCAGAGAAGAACGTCAGAAGAAGATATATGGATGATAGAAGAAGAAAATGGAAAAAAAGAAATTAATAAAAGAGATTTGAAAGGGAAAGAAATGAGTAATCGGTTTAACAAAAGAAGAATGGCACAAGATGGTGTTTTGGAAGATCTATGTTCGGCAAATGAAAAGAAAAGAGGATTCGGTAATGGGTGTAATAGGGTTCGGCCACTAAAATAAAAAGAAGAACGAAATGGCAAAACGAACCTAATATGCTATGTCAAACGAACAAAAGAAAAGAATTCACTAACCTAAGATAAAAATCGGCATAAGAACACAAGAAGACCTAAGGGAAAAATCGGCACTTCTAGCACCTAATTGCCGAAAATGCACCACTAAGAGTCCTCTTGGCCAGCCACCTTCCTTCAAATTCAAAAACACCTAAAATCACTCCCCAACAAGCTCCCCTTATCACTCCACAAATCCCTCTCATGACCGATTCAAACACTCCTCAATAGAGTTCTACTAAGCTTCAACTTCCTACTTGTCCAAGCACAAAAATTAAACGCCACCCCTCTTGCATCCCCTGGGACTTGAACCTTGGCCTTCATGCTCCACATGCCACATTTTTAGGAGCTTAGTGGTGCCTCCCTTGCCACTTTACCAAGGCTCCTTTTATGCAATGCTCCACGCACAATTACTTAAGATACCTACTTCTAAAGGCCCCCTATCTCCTAAGTGAAAATCTAAATTTTTTCCTGAGTTTAAACCAACACCTGGGCCTTCCATAGGCCCATTAACACTCCCCAAACAAGAATTACACACCCAACTACCAAAGTTGAAACATTTTGTTAGATGAACAACAACTCAAGAGAGACTCAAAAATTAGGGCGTTACACAACTTACCTAGAATCCAAAATGCAGGCGAATGCTCGGTTTAATCCACCACCTTACTTTTTCCCCGATTTTGGAATGGGCTTCGTGTTTCTTGATCTAAAATGATAAATTTCATCCATTTAGTACTCACATTGGCTAATTATCTCGTAATTCATACTTTGGCAAAATTATAATTTTGCCCTTAAACTTTCACTTATTTACAAAATGGTCCATAGGCTCGTAAAATGAAATGCACTTATTTTCTTCGTTACCCAAGCCTAGCAGAACCCTGTATGCACTCATAAAAGCCCACATTTCTCATCAATTTATACTTTTACTACACATTTCACTAACTTTACAATGTGGTCCCTATTAGGGACTTTCATGAAAACTCACCTAGAAAAAGGTGTTTACTAAACTTTAAACTTTCATATTCTACCACTAGGCATCAAAGTACTTACATGTCATGCATGGGTATATTTTTGAGCATAAACCCTAGCTCAAATTAGAGGTAGAAATAGCTTAATTAAGTTACGAGGATTTCAAAAATACAAAGAACATGAAAAACGCAGCTAGGAGTCACTTACTTTGAGCTTGAAAAGATGAAATAAACCCTAGCTGTGGAGCAAGAGAATTTTGTCACCCATAGGAAGAAGATAGACACATTTTTGCTTTCATTTTTCTCTTTTTATTTCATTAATTTACCAAATGACCAAAATTCCCTTATGGCCTTTCTTTAAAATTTTACCCTTCATTGGGTATTTTTGTCCATCATGCTAATAAATGGTATAATTGCTAAATAAGGACTCCTAATAATTCTTCTAACGTTAATTCATCCTTAAAGCTTCTGGAAACCCAATTTTGCAACTTTTGCAATTTAGTCCTAAAGGACAATTTAACCACTAATTCATAAAAATTCCTTCATGAAATTTTCTCACTATCATGCAATCATATCAATAACTAAATAATAATCATGAAATATATTTTTTATTTCAGATTTGTGGTCTAAAAAAACTATTCCAATTAGGCTCTAATTCGGGTTGTTACAGTATTGCTTTTCTTATAGACTACTTCACCCTCCGAATCACTTTCAAAACTGCCTAAATCAAAATAATCCATATAAGAAGTATGTCCACTTGAACTACTTGCTACTAGAGTTATTAAATTAGCTGATGTTCTTTTTTTTTCCTCCTAAGAAAGTTTTTTTTAGCCTCTATATCCTTTACCCTAACAATTTTTTTGTTATTTTATCCTTATAATCTCTAGCATATTCCTTTATATTCCTTACTTCCTCATCTTCAAATTCTACCGCAACATCAACAATACTATTTTTTCTTCTTGAGTTAGTGGATCACTCATCCTCAACCCTTGAGCCTTACCGCTATTGCCATCATTTTTCCTACATTAGTCAGGCACATTAATATTCCCACCAACACTTCCTCTTTAATTGTCCCATCCCTTGCAATATTATCTACATTTGGCAGCATTGGTAAATCATCTAACAATTTCACATGTTTCAATGACATGCTCTACATATACATGCAATGAACCTAATTTCATAAAATGATTACTCATTTCAATAAATGGTGAATTGTCACAACCAATTCTAATTCCCTCACTAAATTCTAACCAAGGTTCATAGTAGCAGAAATGTAATGGCCTAAATTTCAGTGATATCAGAACAAGGGTTTTGTAACCACAAATTCGAGTCAAAGATTGATCATTTTGTCAAAGATTGTCCAGAAAGGGTTGAAAAAGACATTGATCAAACATTAAAGCTGAGTAATCCTATTTTGAGAGGAAGACCGCCTCGACCTTTTGGAAATATCAGTGGTAGCCGAGCAGCTACAAAAGATTCAGCAGCTAAGTCTGTAACAGCCCAAATTAGGGCCTAAACAGAACATGGTTTTGGAACCACAAATCTAAAGCTAAAATATTGATTTTATGATTGTTTTAAGGTCTATGGTGTGACTGAATGCATGTGTGAAAAAAATCATTAAGAAATTTTAGTGATAGAGTGTCCAATTTGAATATTAGGACTAAGTTGAAAAGGTTGCAAAATAAGTGTTCTAGAAGCTTTTAGTGCTTAATTGAAATGCAATTTTAAATTGGAATTCCTTATTTAGTAATTAGACCACTATATGTCATGATGGACAAAAATGGACATGGAAGGATAAAAATTTAAAGAAAGGCCTTAAGGGCATTTTGGTGATTTGGTTAATAAAAGAATAAAAAAGGAAAAATCAAGTCAAAATGAGTGCCCGTCTTATCCCCTTGGCTGAATATACCATGGAAGCCATGGCTAGGGTTTTTTTTCAAGCTTCCAAGCTCCATAGTAAGTCCATTCTAGCCCCGTTTTTAATGATTTTTACATTTTTAAAATCCTTGGAACAAGATCTATCTATTTCTACCTCTAATTTGAGATATGGTTAAAGTCTAAGGCTTTGACCCATGATGTGTGTATTTTTGTGTTTAATGGTATATAATGCATGTTTATGGTTAGAGAAACGATTTTTACTAAGTAATTTTTGGTGAAAATGCCTAAAAGGACTAATTTATAAAAGTTATAAAATACGTCATAAAAGTGTGTTTTAATGAAAAATGTGAGGTTCTATGAGTATAAAAGAGGTTTAGCTAGGCTTGGGAATCAAAGAATTTGAATAAATTTCATTTTACAAACCTAGGGGCAAAGGGCAAAACGTAATTTTGCCACAATATGATTTTTGGGTCACATTGAATAATGTGACTAATAAGTGAGCTAAATGTGATATTATAGATCATGGAAAATAAGGTTTGTAACTAGAACGAGGGAAAAGTGAGTATTCGATGGTTAGGTCCTTTTTCACCATTTTTGGTATCGAGGTAAGTTTGAATGTAAATAATACATCGATAATTTATGTTTATATGTTTATATATGTTGTATGAATTGTGTAAATGATCTAACAGATGTATTTGACAAAGTTCGATAAGAGATAAGTGAGAATGAGAAATCCTGGTTGAACCTTAGGAATCAAATAGGATACGAGTGACATGTCACTAGGAAACCAAGTGTTTAAGTGATTAAGTGTTCTAGGTGCCGGCCTAATACATCTTACCAGTGGCTAGGTAATCCGGCATGTGTTATGGATACCTATCAGCTTGTGTGAGCAGCACTGTGTAGCTATATCACGACCATTAGCTTGTGTGAGCAGGCTCGTGATTAGCTCGAGAGTGAGCTCTTAAGTGATAAGTGATAAGTGGTAGCTTTGGCTACATATATGTGGCACTTATGTCCAAATTTTTGAGTATCTGTTAGGATTCCCAAGGTTCAATGGGATAAGCTAAAGATGTGAAAGTGTATGTGGCTTTGTGCAAAATGGTAAAGGTATGTACGTAAACCTCATAAGAAATGATCTCAATATGTGTCCAACTTCGTTAAGATAGAGATTGAGTAAGTTATAATTATGAGGATAATAACATTTATGCAAGTTTTTATTATATTAAACAAATGGTTTAAGTGTGTATAATGATGAATATGAGATAAGACTTGTGTTTATTGGTCCATGCTTGTGATGTATGAAATATGTGTTAAATTCGATTGGCAAATGTGTAGTTGGCTTTAGGGCCAAACTAAATTATGACGTAGCATGTTTTATTCACACAAATTGTGATTTTATCAGATTTGAGAAAAAAGAAAGATTGACATAATTGCCTATTAAAACGATGATGAGAAATATATGCTTCGAGCGACTGAAAGATGTTAAAATATATGTATTCGAAAAATGAATAATCATAATTAATGTGTATGTATAATATGAGGTTAGGATTGATTGGTGAATTGTGGTATTTTGTTATAATGGAGAGCTTTTGATTTCTAAATAAATTGTAAGATGTTTCTTATTTGCATATGAACTTACTAAGCTTTGTAGCTTACTCCCCTTCCTTTCTCATATCTTATAGGGTTGTAAGCTAGCTCGAGTTGGAGATCGCCAAAGATGATACCACATTATCAAGCTATCAAGTAGGGTAAATGAGTGCAAACCTTTGAGTCTATGGCATGTATAGGGACTTGGTCATTTTGTGTATGTGTTATTTGTAGCATCCCAAAATAGGGCCTGAACGGAGCAGTGGTTGTGAAACCACAAATCCGAGATAGAAATAATTATTTTATAATTATTTTAAGGTTTATGATATGATTACATGATTTTGTGAAAATTTCGTGAAGAAATTCCATGCATAAAGTGCTTAATTTGAAATTAGGGACTAAATCGAATAAGTTGAAAAACTTGCATTCTAGAAGCTTTTAGTATGAAATTGCCTTGGAATATTAATTAGAGGGTCTTAAATAGCAAATTGACCAATTTTTAAAATTTTGGACAAAAATTGACATTCATAGGTAGAAATAACCAAAGTTTTTAATAAGGGTATTTTAGTCATTTGGTAATTAAAAGATTAAAAAAAGGGAAAAAGATGGCAAAATATGTCCATCTTCTTCATTAGCACGAAATTTCAAGGGTTCTCCATAGCTAGGGTTTGTTTCAAGCTTCCAAGCTCCATAGTAAGTGATTCCAAGCCCCGTTTTTAATGTTCTTTACGTTTTCAGAGTCCCGATAACTTGATTTAGCTTATTCTAGCAATAATTTAACCTAGGGTTCATATTTGGAAAAATACCCAAAAGTGAAAAGTGTTTATTTTGATGTTTTATGATAGAATATGAGGTTTTAAATTATGTTAAACAACTTATGCTACTCGGTTTTAAGTGAAAACGAGTAAAACGACGTAATCGGTAAAAATACCTATTGTTTATAAGTACATGTTATAGTGGGAATTTGAGGTTGTTGTTGGTAAATAAATGATCATCATGTCCTAAAACATAAGAATTTGGGATAAAGTTTAATTTCCGATCCTTAGGGCAAAAGTGTAAATATGCAAAAGTTTAGGGGCAACAATGTAATTTTTGCAAAAGTTTGAGTTAAGGGCTGTTTTTATAAATATGAGTATTAAATAAGCTAAATTGCTATTGTAGATCAAGAAGAACGAAATTCGGGAGTAGATCGAGAAAAGGAAAAAGTAAAGGACTAAATTGTCAAGTTTAACCGTATTTTGTATCGAGGTAAGTTTACGGTAAATAAATGCAATATTTCTTTATTTTACATTAATGTTGTTAATTTCCAGCATATATACATTTATTTTATGAAAATATTTGAAGTTGAACCAAAGACGAGATGACAGAGAAAAAGTATCAGGAAGCCCTGTTTGAACTCTAGGAATGTTGGGATACGGAATGTCATGACATTTTGGGTTATCAGACAGGACAGGAATATCCCATGTAAGTCCATATTAAAAATATGGCTTTGGTAGGACAGGGAACATCTCATGTAAGACCATGCCTAGAATATGGCATTGACAGGTTATTATCAGGCAGGAAAACCCGAGTATCCTTAGTATTCCGAGTGGTTCAACGGGCTATTGTACAGGTTAAATTACAGGAAACTTTCAGCAAAGGAAAGGTAAGTTATATTCATGAGTTTATTGAATAATCAAGTAAGAAGAAAGTAAGTGAATAATGAAGAGGGTAAGAAATGAGGTGTAAGGAAAGCTTATGATGCTTGATGATATTATGATTAACTATTATTTAGGGTGAATGTTGTGATTTATTTACTTGTAAACTTACTAAGCTTAGTGCTTACTCTCTTTATTTTCCTTCTTTTTAAAGTTCTTACCAAGCCAACTCGGGAATCGCAAGGAATGTCGGAGATCCGGTCACACTATTGACAGGATCATTTTGGTATAGCTAGACGTTTCATTTCGCGTATGGCTTGTATAGGGACTTGGCTTCTTTTGGTTAGAATTTCCTTAGGATATGTTTAATGAATGGTATGTAAATACTTGTTGATGATTAGCTATTGGAATGACTAATCAAACATAGGTTCAATACTATGTATGCCTAAATGGTAATTATCACATGGAAACCATGAAAAAGGTGAAAATAGCTTAAAAACAGATTCGAACAGCAGCAGTGACGTGATTTTGAAAACTCACTAAAAATAGTATAAATGGAATTAAATAGTGAGTGAGATATAAAATTAAAGCTCAATGAGTCTATTTTCATGTGGAAGAAGTAGAGTAAGTAAAAGAGTTGTATATTATGAGTTATTTGCATTTGAGTGAGACTGCTCCAGATGGACTTCATGATCCCCTATTCTGACTTTAAAAATTAACCATAAATTGTACATAAATAATTAGGCATTATAGTTTATATGCCTAGATTCCTTATTGAGTCTAGTTTCAAATGAAATAAATGAAATGCCTGTTTGAATTTTTTACTGAGAGAAAACTAATTCGTAGTGAACAGAGGTCAGAGTAGTCGAACTGCGTAACAGGGGAGTCTTCAACTAATAAAATGTACTAATTAGCTAGACTAAAAATTCTATAAAAAAATTAGTAAAAAGATATATGAGTTTAGTTTTAGGGAAAAGTTATGGAATTAAATTTTGAGTTTCGTAACTCGAGTTATGATGTATTTAGTGACTGTGATGCAGTTGGACAACTTTATAAGGAACAGAGAAATAATTTTCTTTCGGTTCGTTTAAGTAATCGGAAAAATTTTATTGATCCCAGTTTGGCCCCGAACCATTTTAATAGCATGATTTAGAGTCTCAATGACCCTTTTCAGAGATATATTGAATGAATAAAAATAAATTAATTTTAAAAGCAAATTTCTACGCCCGAATGAGTAAGTTAAGTTCAGTAACGCCTCGTGCTCGACTCCGGCGATGGTCTCAGGTAAGGGGTGTTACATTATTGATATAGCCAAATGTATTGGCTTGTAACGATTAAGGATTTGATTTGGTTTATAGCAACATAAATTGGCTCACATTGGCTAATTAGGTTGTAAACCTATTTATATGTGCATGCACAAGTTATTGCCTTTGTTGACGAGTGAATGTCATGTTCAAGCCATGATTGTGGGTGTTTGATTGCCTTTGTTGGCAAATGGCTTGGAAAATAGCCTTAAAATTGTCTACACAGGTAGACACACAGGCATGTGTCTAGGCCATGTGCGACACACAGTCAGCCCCATGGGCGTGTGAATAGGCCGTGTGTCCCCTGCACCCTAATTTTGCAAAATAGAATGTCCAGTAGTAAACACATAGGCAGAGACATGATCGTGTGTCTTAGCCATGTGAAGGACACAGCCTTAGGACATGGGCGTGTGCCCAGGCCGTGTGAAGTCTGCACCATAAATGTGAAAATTATATTCACCACACGACCTAGCACACGGGTGTGTGACTTGGCCATGTGACCCTAAATTGTTGATGACATCATAAACAGAATGCTCAATGCTTTTCACACTGGTTGGGACACGGGCGTGTGTGACCACACGACTTGCCCACATGGGCATGTCCCAAGTCACGCAGGCGTGTGACCCTGTTTTAATGAAAATATTTCTAAGTGCTCCAAAGTTCTCGGTTAAGTCCCGATCCACTTCCAACGTATGTTTAAGGCCTCGTAGGCCCATGTTAGGGACATAATGAGTATGTATAAGAAGTTTTTAATTTGGGTGGAAGCTTATGACTTGAAATTGTATTAGTGCTTATGTTTAAGTCTGGTAATGCCTCGTACCTTATTCCAGTGTGAATACAGGTAATGGGTGTTACAAAGTCTGAAACTAAAGCAACAGTATGAACATATGCCATCCGTGCCAGAGAAGATGCTTCAACACCAAACATCATCACTGGTACATTTTCTTTACTTGACACTGCTAGTACTACTTTAATTAATCCTGGTTCCACACATTCATATATATGCGCAAAGCTAGTAGTTGTTAAAAATTTATATGTTGAATTCACTGATTTGCTGGTTAAAGTTTCAAACCCCCTTCGCCAATGTGCTATGGTGGATAAAATTTGTAAAAATTGTCCATTCGTGGTAAAAGGCTATTGTTTTCCGGGTTGAATTGATTGGGAATGGATTGGCTAAACTAGCACGATGCAGTGGTAAATTGTAAACAAAAGTATATTGTATTCAAATGTTAAAATGGTAAGGTGCTTCGGGTTGAATCTAATCAGATAGTGGAATTGTCAAATGTAATTTTAGTTATGTCAGCACAGAGGTACATTAGAAAGGGGTATGATGCTTATCTAGCATATGTGTTGGATAGCAAAGTATCTGAGTCAAAGATTCAATAAGTGCCAGTTGTATGTGAATTCCCTGATGTGTTTCCAGAAGAGTTACCTAGGTTACCATCAGAAAGAGAGGTAGAATTCTCTATAGATCTTATTCCGGGAACTACTCCAATCTCTATAGCACCTTATAGGATGGCTCCTACCGAATTGAAAGAGTTGAAAATATAGTTGTAAGAACTTATCGACAGGGGCTTTGCTTGACCTAGTCATTCATCTTGGGGTGCTCCGGTTCTATTTGTGAAAAAGAAAGACGTGTCTTTGAGATTATGTATTGACTACTGGCAACTTCATAAGGTTACAATAAAGAATAAGTATCCATTGCCTCTGATGAATGATTTGTTTGATCAGCTAAAAGGTGCCACAGTGTTTTGAAAGATAGATCTTCGATCAGGTTATTATCAATTATGGGTAAAAGAGTCAGATGTGTCGAAGACAACTTTCAGAACTAGATATGGTCACTATGAGTTTCTTGTTATGCCATTTGGGTTGAGTAATGCACCTGCAGTATTTATGGATCTGATGAATAGAATATTCAGACGGTACTTAGATAGGTTTTAGTAGTGTTTATTGATGATATCTTAGTATATTCTCGAGATCAGAATAAGCATGTAGATCATTTAAGATTTGTGTTGCAAATTTTACGAGAAACGCAGTTATATGCCAAATTTAGTAAATGTGAGTTTTGGCTCTAGGAAGTTGGTTTCCTTGGGATATCATATCTGCTGAAGGTATTAGGGTTGACCCGAGTAAAATTTTAGCTATCGTCAATTGGAATTCACCAAAAAATATAACCAACGTCAGAAGTTTTCTGGGATTAGCTGGATGTTATCGGATATTTGTACAGGGATTCTCGATGATAGCTTCTCCGATGACTCATCTTGTAACACCCTAAACCCGTATACGTTCCCAGACTACGGTTAAGAGGCACTACTAAACATATCAAAACTTTTACAAACATTTCACAAACTTATTATACATCATTATCATATCATAGTCATAAATCATTAATAAGTCCCTTTTGAAGAACTAGGAGACCTTAAACAAGCATTGGGGAAAGGCTGGGACGTAATCAAGCACACACAAATTTTCCAAAATTTAAACATTTTCAAAGCTACAGAGGTCACATGCCCGTGTGGTCAGACCGTGTGCCTCACACGGTATTAGATACGCCCGTGTGTTTAGGCTGTGGCAAAACGGGGCATACATATTAACTTGGGTCACATGGCCGGCCACATACCCGTGTACCAGCCCATGTGCCACACACGGCCAATAGACACGCCCGTGTGTCTGAGCCGTGTAACTCATTGACTTGTTCAATTAAGCATTAGGAATCACAAAATCAAGTCACAAGCCTGTCTGTGAGACCGTGTGGTCTACCCAAGAACATTTCGAAATGGCCCTTGAGCAACACAGTAGAGACACATGCCCATGTCCCTGCCCTGTGGGCAAAAATAGGTCATTTACAAGGCCAATATGTCTCCCATTTTGGGTCCTCCTTACAAGCATCAAATAAACAACATTTCATACCAAATTTTCAGCCAATTCTTGACCAAAACGTACTTCATTCATGCCATCTCGTCATCAACCAACTTCAGGATTATTTCCATACCAAAACATACCAAAAATCACAAATCAATTTCATTCAATCATACATGTTTATATTACCAATTTATCACTTCCATTCACAAGCCAAATTATACCAAATTACCATTCAAGAACATATGAAATTAACATTTCATTTGGTCATTCATTAGCATCAAAATATACCATTACTTAACACAATCATATACCAAATACCAAGCCATAATTGCAACCATGATATAGCCATATCACATGGCATAGTATTCATAACTCAAAAACATATCTCAACTTATCTAGACTATACATGCCATACTTAAACATTTACACTTTCAAAAGGTACCAAAGTTAAGTTTGATGGTGTGGTGGTGATCCTCGATGATCCTTGAGCTCCCGATAGCTTCGATATCTATAAAACAATTGAAAACACACACAAAGTAAGCTTTCAAAAGCTTAGTATGTGACAGCCCTATTCTGGCCCTAATCGAGAAAGTGGTTTTGGAACCACGAAATCGAGTTAGAAAATTTTTAAAATATTATTTTCTATGTTTTTATTTTGTGAATTATCATGTGTGAAAATTTGGTGCTTTAATTTTTCCAATTGAATGTTGAATTATTAGTTAATGATCCAATTGCATAAAAGAGAAATTAGTGGGACTTGGAGTAAGTGCCGAATTGTGGTTGAAACTTATTGTTGGAGGACTGCATGTCAAATGGACCACTCTTAATATAGTGGACGGAAATGATGATGGATGATTGGCATTATATGTATTTTATATTAATGAAATAAAATTTAATGGTTTTATATTGAGAAAACATGAATTAATAAAATAAAAAGGGTGATAAAAACAAAGTTTGCTCATCTTTTTCCCCCATTGCCGAAACTAAAGCAAGAAAATAAAAAAGTTAAGCTAAGGCATACGATCATCTTTAAGCTTTGATTAAGGTATGATTTCATGATATTTACTTTAGATTTTATGAAATTGAGTTGATCATTAACTTCTTGATACAACCCATATGTTAATTCTTGAAATTGTGATACATGGAGCATTCGGCCATGATCAAGATATGCTAATTCGTTGATAGTGTGATGTTTGTGTAATGAAATGAATATATGTGATTATAAGCTAGTTAAATGTTGCTATAGGTGATTAAATAAGTATATTGCATTCGGTTATGATGGTGAGATGTAGGAATTTTGTGTAAAATTAGAAATTTATGATTAAATTGTTAATATGTATTTATATGATGGCCGGATATGAAATTGGACAAATAATTGAGTAATGTTGTGTATTAATTGAGTAAAGTGTAACGCCCTAATTTTCGGGACTTTTCGGGAATTCTGTTATTTTTGGTTAATTATTAAATTTTTGTGTTTTGACTGTATAAATTATATTTTAGTATGTTAGTGGGCCTCTAGAAGGCCCAAGCTTAGGTTGGAACCCGACAAATTTAATAAATTTTGGTTTTAAAGAGGAGGAGGTCCTGAAGAAGTGGGCTTTTAGGATTAAAGTGAGCAAAATGGATCACAAGAGAGCCCCTGGCAAAGTGGTTAAATGACGCCACTAAGGTGCTATAAAAGTGGCGTGTGGATGTCAGGGGTAGCCAAGGTTCAAGTCACAAGGTAAGCTAATTAGAGTGTTTTATTTTTATGACCAGGAGGGTTAAGTGTTGGACTTCAGGTAAAACTCTATCAAGAAGGGTTTGAATGGTTCAAATGAGTGAGTTAAGGAGAGATAAGGGGAGCAAAAGTAGGAGCTGATCAGGGGACTTGGTGTTGGCCGAATGTTGGACTCTTGAGGAGCAAGAGTTGGCCGGCCAAGGGTCTTTAGTTAGGCAATTGGCTAGGGGGTTTGGGTATTTGCAATTTTGGCAATAGGGGTAGTATGTACCGAATTCTCTTTTGATCCCCTTCGGGTTCTAGTTTGGTCTTTCTTTTACTTAGCCGAAATAGGGTAGAGTGCCTTAGGGTTTATTCTTTTACTCCTTCCCTTGCTAGAAGCCGAAATACAAGTTTCCATTTTCTCTCTGTGCCATTTTTACCAAAACCAAATACCTCTCTCCTCTCTTTCTTTTCTTTCGCTTTCTTCTTCATTGTTTCTTCAAAGCTGAACCCTCCTTTGCCGAATACTGCTCTTGATCGAATCTGTCCAGCTCATATTTCTCCTCTTCTTTTTACTTTTTTGATCGACTCTCATCTTCTTCACCTCTGTTTGGTCTCAAAATCAAATACCTGCTGTCGATTCTTTCCCATAGCTGAACCTAACTCACCATCATCACTCTTCTCTTTCTCTACTTCTTTTTCTTCACTAAAATCTCCCACACCTTGTTAGCCGAACCCTTTTCTGGCTAAATCTCCTTATTCTTTTATAAAAACTGAAACTTTCCTACACTGAGATACTTCAGGAGCTGAATCCTTAACTATACTCTTCTCTTCTCGTGTTCGTGATAGGAGCGACGGTAGATCAGACTTATATCGTTATCTAGAACTCTTCTTTGGCAGTACAATGTTTTGGGGTAAGTATACAAACTTTGTTCTTTCGATAGTTTATGTGTTAAGGCAAGAAGCCGAAACCCCTTAGGGGAGGCTAACAATTTGGACTAAGGGCCTATTGGCCTCTTTCTTTTGGTTTTGTATGCGTTAGGGTGGTCAAGGGGTTGTACAGCAAAGGATTTGGAAAGCTATCATGATCAAACATCGAGATCGAGTCCATACCCGACAGAAAGGTGAGAACTTTATGGACTTAGGCTATGTTGGCCGATTGTGGTAAGGAGGTTAATGCTTTAGTATTGTCAATTTTTAGACTAATGTGATAGTGACCGATTATAGGCTTTTCGTGTGGGGGATCTCATCAACGTTTCGGCAGTTAACAGGTGTGTATCATACCCTTGCTATAGACTAGATCGGCAAAGGCCGTAATGACCAAAAAGGTGATCGAAAGGTGACCGAAAGTGACTGAAAGGTCGGCACTGTGAGGATCTATGAGTATACGATTACTCTTTAATGGTTGGATCTGAAATCATAGATGGTAGGATTACAGAGATTGCAATTCCGTGTGTTTTGGTAAGTTGGGCCTCGACGTGCTGAATATGGGCCCCGACGGGCTGAATATGGGCCCAATGGGCTTCCGAGCCCATATGGGTAATATAGTCATTAAAAGGTGTTTTGTCAGACTGTAGGAAATAATATGGTTAAAATCTGTAATCTGATTGTAAAACTTGGATTAAATGGGCTTAAGATACTGATAGACACCGTAGGGCCCATTAGGGGTTTTGGGCCTAGTTGCCAAAACTGTTAAGCTAAGTTAAAATAGACTACTGTGACGATAAATGGAATAGGAGTGACTGTAATATGCGTGCAAACCCTAAAGAACCGATAAATTACTAAAATACCCCTAAGTATGGAAAATTACCATTATACCCCTAGGTGCAAAAATGATCGTTATACCCCTAGGGTTAATTTTATCTAAGATGCATGATATTCTAATTCTGTATGATGTATGCCATGACATGTATATCTGTTGTATGGGTTATGGGTTATATTGATGGAGGAAGCATTCTGGTGGCCTCGCCACATATATCTATTCTGGTGGCCTCGCCACATATATCTGTTCTAGTGGCCTCGCCATACATATATATCTGTTCTGGTGGCCTCGCCACAATATCTGTATCTGGTGACTCTGTCACAATATCTGGCAGCCTCGCTACAAATTTTGTGGTGTATAGCGGATGGGTGGGTCGAGTAGTCTCCCTACAAGGTGTAAGGTTGGTACGGGGGTGTATCTGGATGGATCTGGGTTGGGCTTTCTACATACATGATATATCTGTTCTGTATCTGTTATGGGCCTATAGGCTTCATTCTGATTTCTGTACTGGGCTAAGGCCCAAATTAATCTGACTCTAAGGCTTGATCTGTTTGGGGCTATGGTTGGGTTATGTTACACACTGAGTATACCAAACTCACCCTTTATGTTCATCCATGCAGGTAATCCCCAACCATAGTGGGCTTGGAGCTGTGAGAGATTCGGAGTGGCCACATCATCTGCAAATTCGATTTTCATTTTGGTTAGGTTATTTTAAATATCTTATTTTACTATTTTGGGTTTTAAGTTGTAATAAGGCCACTCCTTAAATTTCTTTTTCTTTTGTGGTTTTATTTACTGGTTTTATTTATACTTTATCAAAACTGTTAGTTATAGGATGCGCAGGTTTTTAATCAAATTTAATGAATGTTTTCAAAACACAAACAAACGTAACAAATGGCTAACCTAAACACTTAATAACCTGACTTTTCGCTAAACCACAGTTTTTATAAAAATCACTTTAGTCACCTTAAACAAAGAACACACACTCATTCGTAAGTCCATGTGACACGTCAGATTTGGCCATAACGTCTAGGCTAGGTATGAGGTGTTACATAAAGAGTGAAAATTTGGCCGAAAGTGTGTTATTAGAAAAGGGAAATTGTCCTTGATTGAATGAACCATGTCATTTCTAAACTGAGCCTTGAATAAGTAAAGTAAAATGAGAAATAACGAGAAGGATGAGTGTGAACTTGTAAATTTATACATGTGATTTAAATGAGATTTGATAATCGACAAAATGGGTTAATATGTATTTTAAATATGTATAAATATTCAAATGATGCTATATATGTTAGAACGGCATGCTTAAATGTTAACCTTGTCGTGTGGATGTCGAATGTACTCTTAATTAGTGACTTGAACTATTTGTGGTATTTCAAGATGTGAAAATGTGAGTATGACATATGCTATGTCTATAATTATTTATATATATATATATAGCATTCGGCTTAGGAATAAATATGAAATCTCTAATTGAGGTACATTGAAATGGCCAATTGAGGTTTATGATATATATGATTTGATTCTTGAGTTATATATATATGTATAGTTGCCGAATATGGTTAGGTAATGATTTGAAAATTTGTACATGATGAGATGAGAGTAAGTAAGATTTCCATATATGCGTATTTGAATAAGCAAGGTAAATATGGTATATATGAATGTAGTAGCGAGTAAAGTTATCTTTGATTGAGTTGTGATAAGTTAAATTTTATCTAGTTAAGCTCAAGATCAAAGAGAGCCAAGTTCGAATAAGGGGAAAGCGAGATTAGTTGAATAGTCAATCCGTAATAGCTTGACAACATCAGAGGTAAGTTCTTAAGTATTTGAGCTTGATTCTTAGTATGTTTAAGGTTGTAAGAATATGATAATTGAATGTTTGATTTTATCCATTCAATGTGCTGAAAATGTATGGAACTTATACTATAAGCCGAATGTGATAAGTACATTTAAGGCGAATTTGATATGATAATATGATGTATTATAAGATATGTTATGATGTGTGAACTATGTCCTATGAGTATTATGGAATGATGGAAACCTTTGTACAAAGATATATGTTTCAACTATATGTAAACTGGATTATAGAGTACAAAAGTACGAAAGAGCAAGTGAATTAGTTATCGTAAAATGGTATTTGTGCATTGGCCAATAAGTTATAAGTTAGTGAATAATTATCGGGCTTTGAGCCTAGCAGGCGTAATGCCGATGAAGCAAATTCAGACTAAATTATCTAGCAGGCTCTGAGCTGGTGATGAAACTCGGGTTTTATACCTAGTAAGCCAAGTGCCGGTGAATTGATAAAAGTTTATGACAAGAGATCCTTTGCTAAAATGACCAATTGAATTCATATTATACATTAAGTGGTCCAGGTATGTGATACTTACCTACTTATATGAGAATGATTTGAAATGGATTTTGATTATGTTCATTTGTGAATATTTGGTTCATGTGAAATTAGTCATGGGAGTATATTAATTATGTAGGTGATTACGAATAAAGAAAGAATGTTTTGAATGTGGAAATTGTATTATATTATAGTTCAATTTGGGTGTATTAATGTAGGCATTGAGATCCTAAAGTGTTCATGTCTATATGTATTTGAAGCTAATCGAATGACTTGCTATTAGTGCAAATAAATGATTATGATATATGTGGCCCTTATAGAATTATATACATTGAGGTATATATTTTGTTCATATGTGATTATAATCATTGAAATTATAAATGGACATGGTGCCTCGAATTAACTCTGTTATATGGAATCAAGGATTAACATTGTGCTATACAACTTTGTGATTATGTGATTTTGCATTTAAAAGAAATGTTAGGTATATGAAAATGTGTACAATGTGGCTATGTACATTCGGCCAAATGATGTTACTATCAAATCCAGTATATGTGATTAATTTTTTTAAATTGAGTTAAGTTGTTTAATTTACTTCAGACTTACTAAGCTATTCAGCTTACTTCGAGTGTCTTTGTTACTCTGTTGTATAGATCTCGTGGAAAGCTACGGGCTCGGGGATTCAATCTCGAAGTCATCCACACTATCGTCACTGTTTTGGTACTTTTGATAGTTTATATTTTGAAAGATGGCATGTATAGGCTTAACTCTCTTTTTGAAACAAGTTACATTTTGAAATTGTAAATATTAAAGCCATGCGAAGATGGCTTATTCATTTTGCTTAGTAAGGTCTCATAGTTGAATTAATGTTTGTGAAATGTCTTGGTTATGAATGATATATATATTCAATTATGGCACATTTATATACTTATAAGCATGCTCGGTAGTTGCTATAATTATTGAATTATTAAGCATGTTAAATGGTTCGTTGTCATGAAAGTATAGTAAGATTTTGTAAGTCACTAATGTGCATTAACTGAAATGAAAGCTTGATTTGCAATTGTTTATATTACTGTTACACGCATAATTAAGGTTAAATTGAAGTCATGAGTTGCATTATGTCTATGTTTACACTCGGTCACTTGAAAATGATTTCTAGGAGTTTATTCGAATGCCCTGAGTCTGTGTTTAGTTAAGTAATACCTTGTGACCTTATTCCGCGACGGATGAGGGATTTATGGTGTTACATAGTAAGCCATATACAAATAAAATTATCATCAAAGTAAATATTCACCACTTTATACACATAATCCATATCCAAATTCATTCACAACCTCACTGGTCACATATATATCAAATAATCCCAATTCACTTATTCATATGGCACATTTTTCCCATTCATATTTCACATATATTCAATGGCACATATGCATACCTTTCATGATCAAATATTGGACATATCTCAAACATATATGATTCAGATATATCTTAACATAGTCATACATTTCTCGAAGTGCCCGTTGAGCCGTTCAGAAATCAAATAGGACACTCGGACAGCTCGGGGAACTCGTACAATGCCAACGTCTCAGGCTTGGTCTTACATGTAATCAAATATCGATGCCACTATCCCAGACAAGGCCTTACACGAAATCAAATACGATGTCGATGTCCCAGACATGATCTTACACATAAATCTGAAATCAATGCCAACGTCCCAGACATGGTCTTACATGAAATCACATATAGGAATCCTATGTCATGACATATGGTTTGTACGGGACTTTTCGGACGTCATCGCATTATTAGAAGTTTCTCAGATTTCACATATTCGGCTCAAATAGCCATATATCACAATTCATTCACATATAAACAATAATAATTCAATTCAGACAAATTTATTTTTATATCGACTTACCTCGTATGAGGAATGAACGGAAACGAATGGCTATTCAACTATTTTTTATTTCCCCTAATATCATTTTGTTTTCTTTGGTTCTTGATCTATACATATTCAAATTTGACTTACTGAATTTCACATTCATTAAAATCAATCCATAAACACAAATTTCGGGTATTTTACAAATAAGCCCTCACATTTACACATTTTGACATTTTAGTCCCTAATTCACAAAATCATAAAATACTCAAAATTTCTCTATACATGTGTTTGGCCGAATATGCCCTTGGCCCATATAAGCCCATAAATTTCATTTATGTCATGTTTTAGTGCCTCAAAATCTCATTTTCACAATTTAGTCCAATATACTCAAATTCATCAAAAATTTAAATACAAAACATATTAATCCAAAACAAATCTTTCACTTTTCAACAAGTATCATCGCAAAGCTTAAAAAATCATCAATGGCACAATTTGAAATCTTTATCATATTCAGAAATTGAGACATGGGCTAAGTAGAACACTAAGCAACAATCACAAAAATGTAGAAATTATAAAAAATGGACCAAAACACATACCTTAATTTTGTTTAACAATGGTCGAACCCTAGGATGGCTTTCTTTCTTGTAATGTCCTAAAAATTGTGAATTCGTTCATTCTATTTGTTCTGAAACAAATTGTATGGCTGATGTAGTGGCTAAATGATTTTAGAGTGTTTGAGTGTGTCTGAGAAGTCTTGGGATCAAACCCAGGCTTGTGCATATTTTTGACTTTTTCTCTTTAGTGAACCATGGCTTTAGCTTGTAGGCCTTATGTGTAATTGTGATTAATTTATATCACAAAGAGCTTAGTTGGCCTAGTGGTTGTGGCGTTGCATGTTGGCAAGGGAGGAGGTTCGAGCCTCGCCTCGCCCAAAGGGGAATTTATTTTAGCTCCTTACCATGGAAGTGGTTGAATTTGATCGAAACTACACAAGGTGGATGTTTGAATCGGTCTTGGAGTGTTTCAAGGGAAGGAAATCAGTTGGAAGAAGCTTGAATGTGATTCAAACTTAGTTGGTGGCTTGAATCAATGAGGAAATCAAGGTTTTTGAATTGTGGGAGGTTGTGTGCCGTGTGAGAACTTCTTTTTTGACTGAATTTGGTACTTGTGTAGGGGTTTTGGCTGGGGGTGTCTCTCTGCTTGTTTGGTGAAATGTTTTGCTCATTTTTCGTTTAATGCTTTTCCTCAAAATCCTAGGTACCGAAATAGTTCCTTTGCTACTTTCGATTTTTGCTAGTTGTGTCGGAAGGTCTCTTTTCTTTTACTTTTGGTCTTGCCTTCTTTGGTCATTTTATTTCTCTCCTTTTAAAACTTCTTTTTCTATTCTTTTAGCTAAATTGAATACCCATTTTTGCCCTAGTAACCGAATTGTGTGGTGTCCATCGATTCTCCTTGAACCGATCTTGATCTTTCTTATATCTCTCTTTCTCTCTAGAATCCATCTTTTCGTTTATTCTCTTTGTGTTCAACCAAATCATTTCCTAGTTGATTTCATATAAGCCAAGTGCACCCTCCTTTTCTCTTACCCCATTCGATTTGTGCTTGTAGTGATTGAGTGTTTTTCTTCCTTCTTCCTTCTCTTTAGAGAATCCAATCTTTGGTTGACCATATATACCAATCTATTTGGGCTGCTCTGTCAACTTTTCCCCTTTGTTACCAATCGATTTTGGGTAAGTTTATTTTAGTTTGATGCGCCATTCTTATTTTTTAGCCTTCTTCTCTTACAGAAATCAAATGATTCGGTCAATGAATACTGACTATTGTCCTCTTATTTATGATGGTGTTCGTTGGGGTTCAAGTCCACGAAGAGTGAAGAGATATCTATGGAGTTAGAAATCCCTCCATTGTCAATTGTTTGTTTTTAGGGTAAGGGTTATGTGGTTGAATGTTCTATAACAGTGTAGTGGGTCTTTGAGCCATTTTCTCATAGACGATGTTGTTTAATAAGATGTGTACTGTTACAGGTATTCAACCAAGAGTATAATCGGTTCTGATTCGTGGACTTAGGAGATCTAGGAACTTTCGTGTGTACAAGGTAAGGAAGCTTGTGTTTTGATTTAGTGTTGGAAGTGGTTGACCCTGGGTGACGTTTGGCTGACTAAGTGTTTATTGAATTATAGGTTGGTTTCAAGGGGATTAATCTCGCGATTCATAAATAGGTGTGTTGTTCACACAGATAGACCCTACCGATAAAATGTCGAAAATGCTGAAAAGCTGGGTGCTGAAAAGCCAAAGGATTGGGCTTATGGCCATATGAGCATGCGACTGCACATGTGATCGGTTGAACCCACAAATTGTGGGCCTATATCATAAACAGACACCATGAGCGATCCATGAATTGGGCCGAAATGGGCCATATGGGCCTAATTGGCTCGTGGGCTTGCACGAGTGGAAATTTCTGGGAATTGGGTATTACTATTCTGGCTGTGGCACACACATGGTCTAGGTCGATTTTGAGCTTGGTGAGCCACACGATTGTGTGGGCCTACCTAGGCCTGTTTAATGGGCCTTGACCCATAAACAAATTTCTGTACTAATACGATCGCATGTCATTAGACGACTGTGGGCTTACTGATGGGCCTTAAAGTACTTAGGCCCAACTATAAATGACTAAAATGCCCTTAAGGGGCAAATTGACTAAAATACCCCTCATTGGTAAAATTATTGATTTGACCCTGTATGATATCTGGATGATTATGCATGCTATGAGGTGTCATATTTATGTGTCTATGCTCTGTATCATGATATAGCATGTCACTGTTTATGTTGCATTGCATGGGGGTTGGGTATATGTATTGTGGAGGAAGTGTTCTGTTCTGGCAGCTTCACTGCGTTATTTCTGATGGCTTATAGCGTATTATTCTGGCAGCAATGCTACATATTACTGATAGTGCCGTTTCGGTACTACACTGTGGAGTGTAGGGTTATGTGGGTCGATTATATCCCTACATGGAGTGTTGGGTTGGATGGAGGTGGAGTGTAGAGGCTAGTTGGGTAGGATTCTGTATGCATGCTATACTGATAATATGTTGGGCTTAGGCCCACTGATTCTGATCTGTACTACCCAAACTGATTCTGTAATACTGTTAATCTTGGGATTACACACTGAGTTTTCATAAATTCACCCAACTACTTTTACTATACAGGTAATCCCCAAACATAGACGGCTCAGTGCTGTGATGGACTTGGAGACGGCCACACTTCAAAACTATTTTGGTTTTGTTCTACCTTGGTTATTATTTTATTTTATTTTGGGTTTGTAATAAGGCCATTACTTAATTTTTAAACTTAAATTCTGGGTTCATTTATTGCATTTTAAATTTGTTAGCTCTGGGGCGCAGTTTTTAAAAAGATACATGTTTTCAAAATATCACGGTTTATTAACATATGAGGTTCAAAGCAATGCTTCCGCAATAATCTAGTTTCCAAAAGTAACTACTTTTATAATCGGATTAAATGAACTAATTGGGTTAGTGGTTTCTACGAAATTAAAAAGGGTTTTATTACAATAAGATTTTGATAGGGTCACGTTTTCGAAACACACTTCAATGTGACATCACCAAATTCGGCCATAACTTCTGGGCCGTGTTTGGGGTGTTACATTTCTTTTCTCTCTTTCTAATTTTTGACAAAATGAAGCATAATGGCCTATTTTCACACATTTATTTTATTACTCATTCATTAATTTTGTCGTTTACCATTTTAGCCTTATTCATTTCATTTAAAATCCACTAAGTAATGTCCATCTAAGTCGTTTAATGCATTCAATGGTTAAATAACCATATAAGGACTTCTTAATTATAAAGACACATCAATTCGACCATTTAAAAAATAGCAAGCCATTTTTTGTATTTTCTGCGATTCAGTCCATTTTCATAATTTGGCACACATACTATCAAATTATATCACAGAAATTTCACATAAATCAATTCACATGCTATAAACACAAAAAAATAATATTAATTTTTTTACTTAGATTTGCGGTCCTAAAACCATTATTCTGACTAGGGTCAAAACTGGGTTGTTACAACTCTCCCCCTTGGGGATTTTCATCCCCAAAAATCTTACCGTTGAGTAGATTTAGATATTGCTGTCTTATGGCATCTTCGGGCTCACACGTAGTCTCTTCAACACCGTGTCGATGCCACATTACTTTTACTAACAAAATTTCCTTATTTCGCAGTTCTTTAACCTCGTGAGCTAAGATACAGATTGATTTCTCTTCATAAGTCATATTAGACTGAATTTCTATTTCAGACGGAGTAATTACATGTGAAGGGTCGTATCTATATCGTCGAAGCATTGATACATGAAATACATTGTAGATATTTTCTAACTCAGGTGGCAATAGCAATCTATACGCAACTGGCCTGACATGCTCTATGATTTCATACGATCCGATGAACCTCAGACTCAATTTACCTTTTCTACCAAACCAAAGTACTTTCTTCCACAAAGATACTTTCAAAACCACTTTGTCCCCAACCTCAAATTCAATATCTTTTCGTTTCAATTCTACATATGATTTCTGACAATCTAAAGCTGCTTTCAGACTATCTCGGGTTGTTTTTACTTTCTGTTTAGTCTCTTTTATCAAGTCAACCCCGTGTATCTTATTTTCACTACGCTCTGACCAATACAATGGTGTACGGCATTTTCTACCATATCAGGCTTCGTACGGTGCCATTTTAATGCTCAATTGAAAACTATTATTATAAGCAAATTCATTCAATGGCAAATATTGTTCTCACGTACCTTCAAACTCAAGAATGCAACATCTCAACATGTCTTTGAGAATCTGAATAAGCCGCTGGGATTGACCATCCGTCTACAGGTGAAAAGCAGTACTAAAATGCAATTTCATACCTAAAGCCTCTTGCAGTTTCTTCCAAAATCGTAAAGTGAATCTCGTATCTCTATCAGACACAATAGACAATGGCACCCTATGCAATCACACAATATCAGAAATGTATAGCTAAGCTAACTTCTCAAGCAAATAGTCTGATTGTATCGGAATAAAGTGGGCTGATTTCGTCAATCGGTCAACCACAACCCAAATCGCATCTTTCTTTCTCAGAGATAGGGGCAAACCCAAAACAAAATCCATCGTTATTTTATCCCATTTCCACTCTGGAATCATAATCGGTTGAAACAAACCGAATGGTACCTGATGTTCAGATTTAACTTGCTAACAGATCAAACATTTTGAAACAAAATTAGAGATATCTCTTTTCATTCCTGGCTACTAGTAATGTTGTTTCAAATCATTTTACATTTTCGTACTTCTCGAACGTACAAATAGTCTATTGTTGTGAGCTTTACTCAAAATCATCTGAATTAACTCTGGATTTCTCGGGACACAAATCGGTCTTGGAATCTCAAAAAATCATCAACACTAGGATTCAGAATTGAAATTCAATTCACACTGCCCTTTTTTCTATTATCTTATTATCAACCTTCTTAGCATCAATAACCTGCTGCAAAAACAAAGGCTTTGCTTTCAATTCGACTAAAACTGAACTATCATCAGACAGATCTAAATTAGCATTCATTGCATGAAGAGCAAATAATGATTTCCGACTCAAAGCATTAGCAACAACATTTTTTTCCCAGATGATAATCAATAGCAAGCTTGTAGTCTTTTAATAGTTCTAACCATCGTCTCTGTCACAGATTCAAATCTTTCTGAGTCATCAAATATATTAGACTTTTATGATCAGAATATACGTGACATTTTTCACCGAATAGGTAGTGTCGCCAGATCTTTAAAGCAAATACTATCATAACTAACTCAAGGTCATGCGTCGGATAATTCTTTTCATGTGGCTTTAATTGTCTCAAAAAATAGGCTAAAACCTTGCCTTCTTGCATCAGAACACAACCTAAACCGTTCATCAAAGCATCAGTGTAAATGAAAAATTCTTTACCCAATTTTGGCTGTATTAATACTGAAGCTTTAGTCAAAAGGGCTTTCAACTGATCAAAGTTTTTCTAACACTTATCGGACCATTCAAATTTCACATCTTTTTGAAGTAATCTTATGAACAGAGTTGCTATCATCGAGAAGCCTTTTACAAATCATCGATAATAACTAGCAAGTCCCAAAAAGCTATAGACTTCAAAAACATTTCTCAAAGGCTACCAATCCAAAATAGCTAAAATTTTGCTCGAATCAACTCAGATAGCAAATACTGATAAAATATGGCCCAGAAAACCAACTTCGCATAACCAAAACTCACATTTACTAAATTTCACGAATAATTGCTTATCATGCAAAGTCTGTAGCACAACTCTCAAATGATCGGGATGCTCAATTTCATCAGGTGAATAAATCAAAATGTCATCAATGAACACGACAACAAATCGATCTAAATATGGTCTGAATATTCTGTTCATCAAATCCATGAAAATAGCAGGAGCCTTCGTTAATTCAAAAGGCATAACTAAAAACTCATAGTGTCCGTATCTCGTTCGGAAAGCAGTTTTCGAAATGTCTGAATCTTTTACTCTCAACTGATAATAGCCTGATCTTAGATCTATCTTTGAAAACAATGTAGCTCCTTTCAACTAATCAAGCAAATCGTCAATTTTGGGTAGAGTATATTTGTTCTTGATAGTCACTTTGTTTAACTGACGATAATCAATGCACATTCTCATCGTGCCATCTTTCTTTTTCACAAACAAAATAGGAGCACCCCAAGGTGAGAAACTCGGTCTTGTGAATCCTCTATTGGTCAACTCTTGTAACAGAGACTTTAAATCTTTTAACTCGGTCGGAGCCATTTTATACAGAGCTATCGAAATCGGAGTAGTCTCTGGCACTAATTCAATGCCAAATTCAACTTCTCTAATCAGAGGTAATCTCGAAAGATCTTTAGGAAACACAACAAGGAATTCACAGACAATAGGAACTTATTCAATTTTCTTTTCTATCACTTTTGAATCGATCACATAGGCAAAGTAGGCTTCACAACCCTTATTCACATATTTCAAAGCTTTCATCGAAGATATCACAGGGGGCAACCCATTTAAGTCACTATATTCAATTCAAACTATTTCATCATTCTTGCATCTCAAATCAATAGTTTTTCGTTTGCAATTCACAATAGCATCATGCAAAGTTATCCAATCCATGCCCAGAATTATATCGAATTTATCAAAAGGTAATAACATCAGATCAGCTAGGAAATAGATACCTTGAAACATCAACGGACAATTCTTGTGCACTTTATCAAATAGGACACTTTTGCCTAAGGGGTTCAATACTCTAATTACGAATTCAATAGACTCTACAGGTAAAGTCTTAGTGCATACTAAATTCATGCATATATAAGAATAAGTTGATCCTGGATCTATCAATGCAATCACAGAAGTATTGTAAAGAGTGAATATACAAGTAATCACGTCCGGAGACGAAACTTCCTCACGAGCTCTGATGGCGTAGGCTCTGGCAGGTGCTCTAGCCTCAGATCAAGCAGCTATATCTTTAGTTGCTCTTTGACTTCCACTCACATTTCCCGTATTTTTGGGATGTCTGCCTCTAGCTGAGGTATGGCTCAGTCTCAAATTTTGCACAATTTATTGCTCTACAGACTCAAGACAGTCTCGGATAAAGTGATCTAAAGATCCACATTTAAAGCAAGCTCGATCATTCAATCTACAACTTCTCGGATGTCTTTTACCATAGTGTCTACACTCGGGTCGATCAGATCAGACATTTCCAACACTTGCAACTGAAGTAGCTGGAGCTCTAAAGCTCGAATGTGATCTAGCACGATCTCTGCTCGAATGCCCCACCTTAGCCTTTGAACGGCTATAATCATCTCAAAATTTCTTTAATGCAGACTGAAATGATTTACTTGCTATTCTCTTTCTCACATCTCTAGCTTTTGAATCAGCTTTTCTTTTATCTTTCCCGAGTTCTTTGGCTTTACATGCTTATTCAACAAGCACAACAAATTCTTTGAATTCCAAAATACCGTCTAACAGAAAAATATCTTCATTTAGGCCATCTTTGAATCTTTTGCACATTATTTATTCTATAGATACACATTCTCGTGCTTACGGCTCAGTCGAATAAATTCTCGCTCGTATTCTGTTATAGGCCTACGGCCCTGTTTAAGCTCAAGAAACTCTTTATGTTTCTGATCAAAAAATCTCTGACTGATATATTTCTTACAAAATTCAAATTGAAAGAAATCCTAGCTTATTCTTTCTTTCAAAATAACAGAAATCAGAGTTTTCCACCATTGGTAAGTTGCGTCTCTTAACAAGGAAATGACACATTTAACACAGTCATCGGGAGTACACAACATTTCATCGAACACTTGGATTGTATTCTCAAGCCAAAACTCGGCTCTCTTAGCATTATCATCATCAGTGGCCCAGAACTCTTCGACCCCATATTTTCTGATTTTATCAACTGGAGCTTTATTTATCGGAATCGGATTAATAACTAGAGGCACAACAGGTATCTAAGAGGGATTAGGTGAGGGTGGAGTTTGTTGAGCAGCCGGATTTGTTCGAACAAATTCCGTAAACCACTCGCTCATCATCTGGAATAAGGCTTGCTTTGCCTCCCTTATGGCTACTAGTTATGGGTCTAGAATCGGATGGCACTACCCCTTGAGTGGGAGTGGGTGCATTACTTTCAACATCATCAGCTACGCCTCGTTCGAGATCCATTTACTATACGAAAACATATTTTATTTGTCAGGATTCATCATACTATCACATTTCAGATATATGGCATGTATAGCTAGACTCACATATGCTATGTTAGTCCAAGAATCAATTAAATCGTAGCTCTGATACCAACCATTTGTAACACCCCTAACCTGTATCCGTCGCTGGACGAAGGTTAAGAGGCATTACCAAACATATCAAAACTTTTATAAACATTTCACAAACTTATTATACATCATTATCATATCATAGTCATAAATCATCAATAAGTCTCTTTTGAAGAACTACGAGACCTTAAACAAGCATTGGGGAAAGGCCGGGATGTAACCGAGCACATACAAATTTTTCCAAAATTTAAATATTTTTCAAAGCTATAGAGTCACACGCCCCTGTGCTCAGATCGTGTGCCTCAAACAGCATTAGACACGACCGTGTGTCTAGGCCATGACAAAACAGGGCAACATACTGACTTGGGTCACACAACCGGCCGCAAGCCTGTGTGCCACACACGGCTAAGAGGCACACCCGTGTGTCTACGCCGTGTAACCTATTGACTTATTTAATTAAACATCAGGAACCACACGGTCGAGTCACACGCCCCTGTGTCAGACTGTATAGTCTGCCTAGGCACATTTGAAATGGCCCTCAAGCAACGCGGTAGACACACACGCTCGTGTCCCTACCCGTGTGGGCAAAAATAAGTCATCTACAAGGCCAATATGTCTCCCATTTTAGGTTCTCCTTACAAGCATCAAATAAACAACATTTCATACCAAATTTTCAGCCAATTCTTGACCAAAACATACTTCATTCTTGCCATATCATCATCAACCAACTTCATGCTTATTTCCATACCAAAACATACCAAAATTCACAAATTAATTTCATTCGATCATACATGTTTATATTACCAATTTATCACTTTCATTCATAAGCCAAATTATACCAAATTCCCATTCAAGAACATATCAAATTAACATTTCATATGGTCATTCATTAGCATCAAAACATATCATTACTTAACACAATCATATACCAAATACCAAGCCATAATTGCAACCATGATATAGCCATATCACATGGCACAGCATTCATAACTTGAAACCAGATCTCAACTTATCTAGACTATACATGCCATACATAAACATTTACACTTTCAAAAGGTATCAAAGCTAAGTTTGATAGTGTGGTGATGATCCTCAACAATCCATGAGCTCCCGATAGCTTCGATATCTATAAAACAATTAAAAACACACACAAAGTAAGCTTTCAAAAGCTTAGTAAGCCATGTACAAATAAATTTATCATCAAAGTAAATATTCACCACTTTATACACATAATCCATATCCAAATTCATTCACAACCTCACTAATCACATATATATCACATAATCTCAATTCACTTATTCACCTGGCACATTTTTCTCATTTATATTTCACATATATTCAATGGCACATATACATACCTTTTATGATCAAATATGGGACATATCTCAAACATACCTGATTCGGATATATCTTAACATAGTCATACATTTCTCGGAGTGCCTTGAACCGTTCAGAAATCAAATAGGATACTCATATAGCTCAGAGAGCTCATACGATGCCAACATCCAGACGTGATTTTACATGTAATAAAATATCGATGCCACTATCCCAGACAGGGTCTTACCCAAAATCAAATATGATGTCGATGTCTCAGACATGGTCTTACACGTAAATCTCAAATCGATGCCAACGTCCCAAACATGGTCTTACATGAAATCACATATCAGAATCTTATGTCATGACATATGTATCTTAACTATTTCTAAGGTTCGTACGGGACTTTTCGGACGTCGTTGCATTATCAAAACTTTCTCAGATTTCACATATTCGGCTCAAATAGCCATATATCATAATTCATTCACATATAAACAATAATAATTTAATTTAGACACATTTATTTGTATATCAACTTACCTCGTACGGGAATGAACGGAAATGAACGGCTATTCAACTATTTTTTATTTCCCCCGATCTAATTTTGTTTTCTTTGGTTCTTGATCTATACACATTCAAATTTAACTTATTGAATTTCACATTCATTAAAATCAATCCACAAACAAAAATTTAGGGTATTTTACAAATTATCCCTCACATTTACTCATTTTGACATTTTAGTCCCTAATCCATAAAATCATAAAATACACAAAATTTCTCTATACATGTGTTTGGTCGAATATGCCCTTAGCCCATATAAGCCCATAAATTTCATTTATGTCATGTTTTAGTCATTTAAAATCTCATTTTCATAATTTAGTCCAATATACTCAAATTCGTCAAAAATTTAAATACAAAACATATTAATCCAACACATATCTTTAATTTTTCAACAAGTATCATCGCAAAACTTACAAAATCATCAATGGAACAATTCAAAATCTTCATCATATTCAGAAATTGAGACATGGGCTAAGTAGAACACTAAGCAGCAATCAGAAAAACGTAGCAATTATCAAAAATAGACCAAAACACATACCTTAATTTTGTTTAACAATGGTCGAACCCTAGGATGGCTTTCTTTCTTTTCTTTCTTCTAATTTTCAACAAAATGAAGCGTAATAGCCTATTTTCACACATTTGTTTTATTAACCATTCATTAATTTTGCCATTTAACTTTTTAGCCATATCCATTTCATTTAAAATCCACTAAGTAATGTCCATATAAGTCATTTAATGCATTCAATGGTCAAATAACCATATAAGGACTCCTTAACTATAAAGACACATCAATTTGGCCATTTAACAAATAGCAAGTCGATTTTGTATTTTCTGCGATTCAATCATTTTGCATAATTCGGCACATATACGACCAAATTAAATCACAAAAATTTCGTAGATATCAATTCACACGCTATAAACATGGAAAAATAATATTGAATTATTTTTTCTGACTCAGATTTGTTGTCCCGAAACCACTATTATGACTAGTGTCAAAACCTGGCTGTTACATGTCCATTGCAAAAAGATCTATTAACAACAGCGCCTGTTCTAGTACAGCCTGAACTGGGTAAGGAATTTGTTATTTATAGTGATGCATCATTAAATTGTTTAGGTTGCGTTCTGATGCAAGAAGGTAGAGTAATAACCTATGCTTCAGGGCAACTTAAAACACATGAAAGAAATTACCCTGTACATGATCTTGAGTTGGCAGCTATAGTGTTTGCACTGAAAATATGGTGACATTACTTTTATGGTGAGAAATGTCATATTTACACTAATCATAAGAGTTTGAAGTATTTGATGACACAAAAAGATTTGAATTTGAGACCGCAAGTGGCTTGAATTGATAAAAGATCATGGCTTGAATTGATAAAAGATTATAATCTATTTATTGACTATCATCAGGGTAAGGCTAATGTAGTTGCTAATGCTTTGAGCCAAAAATCTCTATTTGCATTACGAGCTATGAATACTCGATGGTCACTATCTAATGATGGTTCAATTATAGCTAAATTGAGAGCTAAACTGACATTTTTACAGCAGATTTGTGAAGCCTAGAAAGATGATGATAAAGTATAGGCTAAACGAGTACAGTGTGAATGTAACAGCTTGATTTGGATTGTAGTCAGAACAATGGTGTTGGGACCACATATCCGAGTCTGAAAAATGTTCTGACATTATTTTCTATGTCTGTGATATATGAATTAGCATCTAATAAATTTCTACAATTTAATTTGTCTGTCTCTATGCTTAATTGTGATAAATGACTGAATTGTATATGTGATAAAATTTGCATGCCACAATAGAATGTGTGCACTTGGAATGGCTTTTAATGATTGTGGCCTTATGTGGCAATAAAACCATTTAAGGTTTGAGTGGTCAAAAATGACCCTAATACATCTATTTTATTATGGTTTTAAATGAGGGATAAAATGGTAATTATTTTATTAAGGTTTATTAAATAAAACAAAGTGAGAAAATAGCTTATTTTATGCTCTCTTCCAAGCTAGGGTTCAGCAACTTCTTTGGCTAATTTGGTATGTGTTTTTTTATTAGTTTTTGATAATTTTTATGTTTCTATGATTGTTGCTTCGAAATCTTCCATGCCCATGTCTTAATTTCTATTTTTGATGAAGTTTGTGAATAGTGCCATTAATAATTATTGAAGCTTTGTGATGTATTTAGTTGAATTATGATGTATAGGCATTGAATAAACATGTTTTGCCATGAAATTTTGATGAATTTGAACTATGTGGACTAAATTACGAAAATGAGACTTTGGGAGGATTAAATTGTGAAATAAATGTGTTATATAGGCTTATATAAGAGCCATGGAAATTCAGCTAGGCCATTTTATGATGTAATTATGCATATTTGATGTTTCTATGAAGTAGGGACCAAAGTGTCAAAAATGTAAAATGTGAGGGCTAAAATGTAAAATGCCCTAAATGAGTGAATATGGATGGAATTGAATGAAATGAAGAATTGAATGGTTGACTTTGGATTGATTTAGATCAAGAACCAAGAAAAACAAACTTAGATCGAGGGAAGTCTAAAGTCGTTGAATAGTCTGTTAATTCCGTACGATGTAAGTCAAAATACAACTATACGTTATGAATTCTTGTTTATAAACTGTATTTGGATGGTCATGAGAGCCTAACATATATTTCTGAGTCATTCTAAATAAGAAATGATGGAATAATATCATGTAAGACCTCGTTCGGGACGAAAGCAATAATTTGAAAATTTACGTGTAAGACCGTGTCTGGGACACTAGCATCATATATGTTTTGTGTAAGACCCTACCCGGGACAGTGACATTGATATTGAATAACATGTGAGACGTTGGCATTGTATAGGCTTATATGATTTTTGTAACGATTCTGAATGATATGAGGAGATATTTTGAGAAATGAATGAGTACATATACTATATGTCTGACTCAGGTATGTCTTTTCTGTACTGAATTCCTAAGTATGAAAGATATGCTACCGTGAATTAGACTTCTATCACAAATAAGTGTCTGATTTATAAGGTTAATTATACGATGCGGTTATCACATTCTGTTTGTGTACAGTATATGTTGTATTTGACTTACTAAGCTCCTAGTAGCTTACTTTGTTTATTCTTTCAATTGTTTTACAAATATCGTAGCTACTGAAGGCTCGAGATAGTCAAGGATTGTCACCACACTATCGAACTTGTTTTGGTACCTTTTGTAAATTGTAAATATTTGAATTATGGCATGTATAGGCCAGAGTGTCTTTTTGTAAGCTTGAAGATGTTAGATGAAATGTTATGAGAATTGGATGCCAAATTATGGAAGTTCATGATGGTCTTATGATCTACTTCTTTTTGTCATTTTGAAACTTATCAAATTTAAGAAATGGTAAGATTTGGTTGTGGCATGAAAGAGATATGTTCCATATGTTTGGATTTGAGTTTTGTTGGAATATAGCCATGCTTGGTATGATGAGGAATATGTATGATTTGATTATGTGGTGGTATGTTTAAAAGCATTTAATTGAGTTGAGATTATGGCATGATTATTGCTCATGTATGATTGTAGGAATGACCCTTGTTATGGGTGGCAAATTGGCTTAAACCAAGCCTACTTTGTGCCACACGGTCAGCACACACGAGTATGTGACTCGACCGTGTGACCCTGCATCTGAAACATTTTGGTTAGTTTCGCACATGGATGGACATACGGGCGTGTCTGGTGTCCGTGTGGATTTTGACAGTGTTGCCCACGGGCTAGACACACGGGCGTGTCTGGTGACCATGTGGGGTTAGACAGTTTCAACCACGAGCTGAGTGTTTGGGGCGTGTCTAGTAAGGCACGACCGTATTGGTGTCCACGGGCTAGAGACATGGCCGTGTGTCTCCAACTTGAAGGTTTCCTCAATGTTCTCTCTATCTTTCACATGTTTTCAATTTGATCCTAAATAAATGTGTGTATTATTGTACGAGTTTTAAAGCCTGATTGGATGAATGATGTTAGAACTATGTTGTTGATTGTAAAGTTCAAATTTTTACTGTTTTGATCTGCGTTACAATTCTGGTAATGCCCCTTACCTATTCTGGCAACGGTTATGTGATAGGGGTGTTACATTTTATTGGTATCAGAGCTATGGTTTAGTCGGTTCTAGGACTAACGTAGCGCGTTTGAGTCTAGCGATACATGCCATATAACCAAATTATGATAGTGTGATGAATCCTGATGAATAAAATGTGTTTTTCATATAGTAATGATTCCTGAAAGAGCCGTAGCTGACGATGTTGAAAGTAACGTGCCTGCTCCCGCTCAAGGAATAGCGCCATCTGCTTCTAGACTAATGGCAAGCGGTAATGAGGGAGAAGCTAAACAAGCTTTCTTCCAAATGATGAATGAGTGGTTCACTCAGTATGTCCAAACAAATCCGGCTGTTCAACCCCTACCCCCGACTGTTTCTCAACAACCTTCGGCTATGCCATCTGTTACTAATCCAATCCGTCTGAATAAGCCTCCGTTGGATAAGATTAGAAAGTATGGGGACGAAGAATTTCGAGCTACTATTGATGGCGATACGGAAAGGGCTAAATTTTGGCTTGAAAACACGATCTGAGTTCTGGATAAATTGTCATGTACTCCGAAGTAATGCGTTAAGTGTGCGGTTTCATTGTTTCGAGATTCGGCATACCATTGGTGGAAAACATTGACATCTGTAGTTCCGAGTGAATGTATCACCTGGGATTATTTACAGACCGAATTTAGAAAGAAGTATATCAGTCAGTGTTTCATTGATTAGAAACATAAAGAGTTTCTTGAATTGAAACAAGGTGGCAAATCTGTTACTGAATATGAATGAGAATTTGTTAGGTTGAGTCAGTATGCACGCGAATATGTAGCTTCAAAGGCTATTATGTGTAAAAGATTCGTTGAGGGATTAAATGAAGACATTAAACTTCTGGTTGGAATTCTCGATCTGAATGAATTTGTTGTGCTAGTGGAAAGGGCTTGTAAAGCCGAAGAACTTAGTCAAGACAAGAAGAAAGCTGATTCTAAAGCAAGAGAGATTTGAAAGAGATTTTCGGGAAGATCATTTCAGTTCGTGTCAAAGAGGTCCCGAGATGAATCTTATCATTTGAGAGCTAATATGGGACATTCTGGCAGAGATCATGATAGATCGCGTTTGAGTTTTAAAACTTCTACTACATCTGTTGCTAGTGTCGAGAATGTTAGATCTAAAAAACTTGAGTGTGCACATTGTGGAGAAAGACATCCGGGAAGTTGTAGATTGAAAGATCGAGCCTGTTTTTATGTGGATCTTTAGATCATTTTATTCGAGACTACCCTGAATTTGTTGATCAAGAAATAGTGAAAAATCCCAGATCGAGTAATATTTCTACTAGAGGTAGAACTTCTAGAAATACGGGTGATGCAAGTGTTGGTCAAAGAGTTAATAAAGATACGACTGTACGATCTGAAGCTCAAATGCCTGCTAGAGCTTATGCTACTCGAGTGCGGGAATAAGTTTCGTCTCCCGATGTGATTACCGGTATCAGCACTCTTTATGATACCTCTGTAATTGCTTTGATAGATCCTGGATCAACGCATTCTTATATCTGTGTGAATTTAGCATATAGTAAGACTTTACCGGTAGAGTCTACTGAAATTGTTATTAGAGTATCGAACCCCTTAAGCAAAAGTGTCCTGGTTGATAAGATTTGCAAGAATTATCCATTAATGATTCGAGATATTTGTTTTCCTACTGATTTGATGCTTTTGCCGTTTTATGAATTTGATATAATTCTGGGTATGAACTGGCTAACTCTGCATGATGTTGGTAAATTGCAAACGAAAGGTTATTGACTTGAGACGTAAGAATGGTGAAATAGTTAGAGTTAAATCTAGTGAATTGAATGGTTTACCGGCTATGATATCTATACTAAAGGCTCAAAAATATGTAAGAAAAGGGTGTGAAGCCTACTTTGCTTACGTGGTTGATTCTAAGGTATCTAATAGAAAGATTGAATCCGTGCCTGTTGCTTGTGAATTTCCTGATGTATTTCCTAAAGAACTTCCAGGTTTACCTCCGATTCGAGATGTTGAGTTTGGGATTGAATTGGTTCCGGGAACTACTCCGATTTCAATAGCTCCATATAGAATGGCACCAACCGAATTGAAAGAATTAAAGACTCAATTGCAAGAATTGACTGATAGAGGTTTTACTAGACCGAGTTTCTCACCGTGGGGTGCTCCTGTACTATTTGTGAAAAAGAAAGATGGCACAATGAGAATGTGCATTGATTACCGTCAACTCAACAAAGTGACTGTCAAGAATAAATACCCACTGCCCCGAATCAATGATTTGTTCGATCAGTTGAAAGGTGCTTCTGTATTCTCGAAAATAGATTTGAGATCAGGCTATCATTAGTTGCGTGTGAAAGATTCTAATATTCCAAAAACAGCTTTCTGGACGAGGTACGGGCAATATGAGTTTTTACTTATGCCTTTCGAATTAACAAATGCTCCTGCTGTGTTTATTGAACTGATGAATAGAATTTTTAGACCGTATTTAGATCAATTTGTTGTTGTTTTCATTGATGACATATTGATTTACTCTCGAAATGAAAGTGAGCACGCTGACATTTAAGAATCGCACTATAGATACTGCAAAATAAGAAATTGTATGCAAAATTCAGCGAATGTGAATTCTGGTTACGTGAAGTTAGTTTTCTGGGTCATATTGTATCTGCATCTGGTATACGTGTGGATTCGAACAAATTATCGGCCATTTTGGATTAGAAACCTCTGAAAAATGTTTCTGAAGTCCGTAGTTTTATGGGACTAGAGGTTATTACCGTCGTTTTGTAAAGGGTTTTTCCATAATCGCAACTCCAATGACAAAACTACTACAAAAAGATGTAAAGTTTGAATGGTCTAATAAATGTCAAAATAGCTTTAATCAGTTGAAAGCTATGTTAACCGAAGCTCCTGTACTTGCGCAACCTGAATCGGGTAAAGAATTTGTTATATACTATGATGCTTCGTTGAATGGATTGGGTTGCGTTTTAATGCAAGAAGGTAAAGTTATTGCATGTGCTTCTAGACAGATAAAGCCACACGAAAAGAATTATCCGATGCATGATCTCGAGCTAGCTACGATTATATTTGCTTTAAAGATTTGGCGCCACTATTTGTTCAGTGAAAAATGTCACGTGTTTTCAAATCACAAAAGTCTGAAATATCTAATGACTCAAAAAGATTTAAACCTGCGGCAGTGAAGATGGTTGGAACTGTTAAAAGATTATGAGCTTGTTATCGATTATCATCCGGGTAAAGCAAATATAATAGCTGATGCTTTAAGTCAGAAATCAATATCTGCATTATATGCCTTAAATGCTTGTGTTGATCTGTTTGATGATGAGTCAGTATTAGCTGAATTGAAAGTGAAACCTCTGTTTTTGCAACAAATCATTGATACTTAGAAAATAGATAATGAACTATTAATGAAGCGAGCTCAGTGTGATTCTGATTCTGAATTCTGTATTGATAATGATGAATGTCTGAGATTCAGGAATATAATTTGTGTTCCCAGAAATGCTGAATTGATCCAATTGATTTTGAGTGAAGCTCATAATAGCAAATTCTCTGTACATCCGGATAGCACCAAGATGTATAACGACTTAAAACAATTTTACTGGTGGCCGGGAAGGAAAAGAGATATTTCTGACTTTGGTCTGAAATGTTTAGTCTGTCAGCAAGTAAAGGCCAAACATCAGGTGCCTTCTGGTGTGTTACAACCGATTATGATTCCTAAATGGAAATGGGACCGAGTGACTATGGATTTTGTTTCTAGTTTACCCCTATCTTCGAGAAAGAAAGATTCAATCTGGGTTGTAGTTGATTGGTTGACGAAGTCTGCTCATTTTATTTTGGTACGATCTGATTATGCTCTGGATAAATTAGCTGAACATTATATTTCTGATATTGTGAGATTGCACGGGGTACCACTGTCTATTGTGTCTGATAGAGACCTAAGGTTTACTTCATAGTTCTGGAGGAAGTTGCAAGAGGCTCTGGGTACAAAATTACACTTCAGTACTGCTTTTCATCAGCAAACAGATGGTCAGTCTGAGC
Organism: Gossypium stocksii; assembly: GCA_020496765.1. Taxonomy (NCBI): domain Eukaryota; kingdom Viridiplantae; phylum Streptophyta; class Magnoliopsida; order Malvales; family Malvaceae; genus Gossypium; species Gossypium stocksii. The sequence continues at coordinate 32,506,160 of CM035624.1, forward strand.
GGATCATTCAGATACTCGAGGACAGGTTTAGATGTTGTATTCTGGAGTTTAAAGGTACGTGGGATCAGTATCTACCTCTGATTGAATTTACGTATAATAATAGTTTCCAATCGAGCATTAAAATGGCCCCGTTTGAAGCTCTATACGGTAGAAAATGTAGGACTCCACTGTACTGGTCTGAACTCTGTGAAAATAAGATATACGGGATTGATCTGATAAAAGAAACAGAACAGAAGGTGAAAATGGTCAAAGATAATCTGAAAGCAGCTTCTGATCGTTAGAAATCATATGCGGATCTGAAATGAAAAGATATTGAATTTGAGATTGGTGATAAAGTATTTCTGAAAGTGCCTCCGTGGAAGAAGCTGTTCTGATTTGGCAAAAATGGTAAATTGAGTCTGAAGTTCATTAGACCGTATAAAATTATTAAACGAATTGGACCGATTGCTTATAGACTGATGTTGCCACTGAGTTAGAAAAGATACATAATGTATTTCAAGTGTCGATGCTTCGACGTTATAGATTTGATTCATCTCATGTGATATCCCCTTCTGAGATTGAAATAAAGTCTGATATGTCTTACGATGAAGAACCGATCTGTATCTTAGCTCGAGAAGTGAAAGAATTGAGAAATAAGAAAATTTCATTAATGAAAGTGCTGTCGCATAATCATGGATTAAAAGAGGCTACGTGGGAGCCTAAAAGTGCAATGAGGCAACAATTTCTGAATCTATTTAACGGTAAGATTTTCAGGGATGAAAATCTTTAAGAGGGAGAATTGTAACAGCCTGATTCGGACCCTACTCAGAATAGTGGTTTCGGGACCACATATCTAAGTCTAAAAATGTTCTGATATTATTTTCTGTGTCTGTGATATATGAATTAGCATCTGATAAATTTCTGCGATTTAATTTGTCTGTCTCTGTGCTTAATTGTGATAAAGGACTGAAATGTATATGTGATAAAATTTGCATGCCACAATAGAATGTGTGCACTTGGAATGGCTTTTAATGATTGTGGCCTTATGTGGCAATAAAACCATTTGAGGTTTGAGCGGTCAAAAATGACCCTAATACATGTGTTTATTATGGTTTTAAATGAGGGATAACTTGGTAATTATTTTATTAATGTTTGTTAAACAAAACAAAGTGAGAAATTAGCTCATTTTATGCTCTCTTCCACTGAAAATCAAACAAAAAGAAAAGGTTATGAGCAAGCTAAGGTTTGGCAACTTCTTTGGCTAATTTGGTATGTGTTTTTGATTCGTTTTTGATAATTTTTATGTTTCTATGATCGTTGTTTCGAAATCTTCCATGCCCATGTCTTAATTTCTATTTTTGATGAAGTTTGTGAATAGTGCCATTAATGATTCTTAAAGCTTTGTGATGTATTTAGTTGAATTATGATGGATAGGCATTGAATAAACATGTTTTGCCATGAAATTTTGATGAATTTAAACTATATGGACTAAATTGCAAAAATAAGACTTTGGGAGGATTAAATTGTGAAATAAATGTGTTATATGGGCTTATATGAGAGCCATGGAAATTTGGCTAGGCCATTTTGTAATGAAATTATGCATATTTGATGTTTTTATGAATTAGGGACCAAAGTGTCAAAAATGTAAAATGTGAGGGATAAAATGTAAAATGCCCTAAATGAGTGAATATGGATGGAATTGAATGAAATGAAGAATTGAATGGTTGACTTTGGATTGATTTTGATCAAGAACCAAGAAAAACAGACTTAGATCGAGGGAAGTCTAAAGTCGTTGAATAGTAGGCTCAAATCCGTTAATTCCGTACGATGTAAGTCAAAATACAATTATGCATTATGAATTCTTGTTTATAAACTGTATTTGGATGGCCATGAGAGCCTAACATATATTTCTGAGTCATTCTGAATAAGAAATGATGGAATAATATCATGTAAGACCTCGTTCGGGATGAAGGCACTTATTTGAAAATCTACGTGTAAGACCGTGTTTGGGACACTAGCATCGTATATGTTTCGTGTAAGACCTTGTCCAGGACAGTGGCATCGATGTTGAATAACATGTAAGACCACATCAAGGACGTTGGCATTGTATAGGCCTATATGATTTCTGTAACGATTCTGAATGATATGAGGAGATATTTTGAGAAATGAATGAGTACATATGCTATATGTCTGACTCAGGTATGTCTGTTCTGTAGTAAATTCCCGAGTATGAAGGATATGCTACTATGAATTAGACTTCTGTCACAAATAAGTGTCTAATTTATAAGGTTAATTATATGATGCAGTTATCACATTCTGTTTATGTACAATATATATTGTATTTGACTTACTAAGCTCCTAGTAGCTTACTCTGTTTATTCTTTCAACTGTTTTATAGATATCGTAGCTATTGAAGGCTCGAGATAGTCAAGGATTGTCACCACACTATAGAACTCGTTGTGGTACCTTTTGTAAATTGTAAATATTTGAATTATGGCATGTATAGGCCAGAGTGTCTTTTTGTAAGCTTGAAGATGTTAGTTGAAATGTTATTAGAATTGGATACCAAATTCTGGAAGTTTATGATGGTCTTATGATCTACTTCTTTTGGTCATTTTGAAACTTATCAAATTGAAGAAATGGTAAGATTTGGTTGTGGCATGAAAGAGATATGTTCCATATGCTTGGATATGAGTTTTGTTGGAATATAGGCATGCTTGGTGTGATGAGGAATATGTATGATTTGATTATGTTGTGGTATGTTTTAAAGCATTTAATTGAGTTGAGATTGTGGCATGATTATTGCTCATGTATGATTGTAGGAATGAACCTTGTTATGGGTGGCAAATTGGCTTAAACCAAGCTTACTTTGTGCCACATGGTTAGCACACACGGGCGTGTGACTCGACCGTGTGACCCCTACATCTGAAACATTTTGGTCAGTTTTGCACACGGATGGACACACGGGTGTGTTTGGTGTCCGTGCGGATTTTGACAGTGTTGCCCACGGGCTAGACACACGGGCGTGTCTGGTGACCATGTGGGGTTAGACAGTTTCAGCCACGGGCTGAGTGTTTGGAGTGTGTCTAGTAGGGCACGACTATGTTGGTGTACATGGGCTAGGGACACGGCCGTGTGCCTCTAACTTGAAAGTTTCCTCAATGTTCTCTCTATCTTTCACATGTTTTCAATTTGATCCTAAATAAATGTGTGTATTATTGTCTGAGTTTTAAAGCCTGATTAGATGAATGATGTTAGAACTATGTTGTTGATTGTAAAGTTCAAAATTTTACTTTTCTGATCTGCATTACAATTCTGATAATGGCCCTTACCTATTCCGGCAACGGTTACAGGATAGAGGTGTTACAATGAATCAGTTCCTGACTCAGAGTTTCAGATTGGGGTCAATGGTTGTTTATTATTCAAAAGTAGAATATCTGTACTAAAGAATGCAAAACTTATATAGACAATTCTGCACGAGGCTCAAGTGGTCCAATGTCGATACATCCGGGAAGCAATAAAATGTATAATGACTTGAAAAAGATGTACTGGTGACCGGAACAAAACATGACATTTTTGAGTTTGTATCGAGATGTCTGGTATATCAGCAAGTCAAAGCTGAACATCAGGTACCTTCGAGATTACTATAGCTGATCACGATATCAGAATGGAAATGAGAAAGAATTACGATGGACTTTGTAATGAGATTTCCGTTGTCTCTGAATAAGAAAGATGCTATTTTGGTAATCGTTGATCGATTGACAAAGTTGGCGCACTTTATCCCTGTACGTATGGATTTTTCTTTAGATAAATTGTTTGAATTATATGTGTTTGAGATTGTAAGGCTACATGGAGTACCAGTCTCTATTATTTCAGACAGAGATCCCCGATTTACATCTCACTTTTGGGACAAATTGCAAGAAGCCCTGGGAACTTGGTTGTATTTTAGTACTGCATTTAATCCTCAGACAGATGGCCAATTTGAATGTATAATTTAGGTATTAGAGGATATGCTCTGATGTTGTGTATTGGAGTTTGAAGGTAATTGGGAGAAATATTTGCCTTTAATTGAGTTTACATGTAATAATAACTATCATTCTAGTATTAAAATGGCTCCGTATGAGGCTTTGTACGGCCGTAAATATAGAACTCCATTATATTGGATAGAGCTCAATGACAAAAAAATACATGGTGTTGACTTGATTCGTGAAACAGAAGAAAAGGTAAAAGTAATCCGAGATTGCTTAAAAGCAACCTCAAATCCTCAAAAGTCCTATGCCGATCTGAAATGAAAAGAGATAGAATTCCAGGTCAGCGACAGGGTATTTTTAAAAGTTTCACCGTGGAAGGAAGTCATCCGATTAGGTCATAAAGGTAATTTGAACCCACGGTTCGTTAAGCCATATGAGATCACTGAAAGGATTGGACTTGTTGCATATCGATTAGCATTACCACTGGAACTTGAGAAAATTCATAATGTTTTTCATGTGTCCATATTACACCGATATTGTAACAGCCTGATTTAGGGCCAAGTCGGAACAGTAGTTTCGGGACCACGAATCTGAAGCAGAAAAATTTATTGTGATAAAGTTTTAAGGTTTATAGTATGATTGAATGCATATGTAAAAGTTTCGTTACAAAATTTTATCGATAGAGGGTCCAATTTTACTATTAGCATTAAATTGCAAAAACTACAAAATATGTGTTCTATAAGCATTGGGTGCTTAATTGAAGTGAAATTGTAAATTAAAGGTCCTTATTTAGTAATTAGACCATTAAATATCATGATGGACAAAATGGACATGGAAGGGACAAAATTTTAAAGAATGGCTTTAGGGGCATTTTAGTCATTTGGTTAATAAAAGAATAAAAAGGGAAAATAAAGTAAAAAAATTTGTCCATCTTTCTCCTACCTTGGCCGAAAATAACAAGGAGACCATAGCTAGGGTTTCTTCAACTTTCAAGCTTGATAGTAAGTGTATCTTAGGCCCGTTTTTAATGCTCTTTACATTTTTGAAGTCGTTATCACTAGATTTACCTATTTCTACCATTATTTTGAAGTAGGGTTCATGTTTAAAAATTTACCCATGTGTGACATGCATATATTTTGATGTCTAATGGTAGAAAATGAAATTTTAGTGTTAGATAAACAACTTCTACTAGGTGATTTTCGATAAAAATCTCAAAATGGACCTTTTTGCAAAAGTTGTAAAATATGTAAAAGAAATGTGAAATAAAAGAAAGATGTGGGCTGTTTTAAGATTGAAAGAGGTTCAATTAGGCTAGGGCTTTGAGAAAAAAGAATACATTTCATTTTACAACCTACGGACTAAAGTGTAAATAAGTGAAAAGTTAGGGGCAAAAATGTAATTTTTCCATAATGTGATTTTTAGATCGAATTGAATAAATCTGATTATTAAATGAGCTAAATTTGTTATTATAGGTCAAGAAAGACGAGTTTCTGACCTAGATTGGGGAAAGAATAAGATTGTGGACTAAATCGCAAATATTAGCTATTTTTGTGTTGAGGTAAGTTTATGTGTAAATAATACATTGTTCTATTATGTTAAAATGTTTAATTATTGCTTGAACTTGTGTAATTGACTATGTGGATGAGTTTAATTGCATGAATGAGATAAACTATAATTCGATAAGTGTGGAAGTTCAGTATGAACCCTTAGAACATTACAGGATACAAGGCTGATAACGTTGAAGCTATCAAGATGTATTCCTGTGTAAGACCATATCTGGGATATGGCATCGGTATGATTGTACGTGTAAGACCATGTCTGGGACATGGCGTCAGTACGAGATTTCGTGTAAGACCATGACCAAGACATGGCATCGATATGAGTTTTTGCGTAAGACCATAGCTAGGCTATTGGCATCAATATTGAATTGCATGTAAGACCATATCTGGGATATGGTATTGTATGACCTATGTATGACTCCCAAGTATCCTTAATGATACTGAATAGGTCAACGGACCTAGTCTAAACGAGAATGAAAGTACATGCTGAGTAAGTAATATAGGTACGTACGAAGTCCATATGACTATTGGATGGAAGAATAACGATGAGTTAAAATGTGATGTTTAGTACTGCTCTTATGGTAATGTTATGATTGGGTAAGAAATGGCTATGAGAGTTTAGTAATGTTTATACCAATTTCCATTATAGATCTCATATGATTAAGTTATAAATATGATGTTTATTATTTACATATAAACTTACTAAGCTATATAGCTTACCCCTCTTTTCTTTCCTTTGTTTTATAGTATCACCAAGCTAGCTCAGGGATCGGGAATCATCAGAGTTTGTGTCACACTATCAAGGCTTTAATTTGGGGTATTTGTGATTTTGATATTTGGGAAGTATGGCATGTATAGGGACTTAGTCATTTTGTATATGTGTCATAGTGATTGGGCTAATGATATTCGCTTAAATTGATTATGTCATTATTTTGAATAAGGCCATTTGAAATTGGCTAATGTTGATTATAAGTATAATCCTATGGTGATGCATTGCATGGATATGGCACTTGCATGAACTGAGTTGATAATTATGGATGTTTGGTTGCTTAAGTGTGCTATGATTTGTGTCTTTGAATTGGTATAAGTGTTTATGAGTTTCAGGGTGGCAATAGGCTTGGTAAATAGCCTATACATTATCCATATGGGTAGACACACGGACATGTGTCTAGGCTATGTGTGACACACGGTCAGCCCCACAGGCGTGTAAATAGGCCATGCGTCTCCTACACCGTAATTTTGAGAAACAAAATGCCCAGTACGGATCATATAGGCAAAGACACGAGCGTGTCTCAGCCATGTGGACAGCACCACCTGGAACATGGGCGTGTGCCCAAGGCGTGTGAACTTTGCACCATAAATGGGAAAATTAAATTTGCCACACGACCTATCACACGGGCGTGTGACTTGGCCATGTGACCTTATTTTGCTGATGACATCATAAACAGAGAGTTACACGGGTTGAGGACACGGGCATGTGACTCTCTAAATCATGAAATTTTCCTAAGTGTTCCAAAGTTTTTAGTTTTGTCCCGAACCACTCCTGATGTATGTTTTGGGTCTCGTAGGCCCGTATAAGGGTCGATATGTATGTGTATGAATGGTTTTAAATTAAATGAAATTTTATGGCCTGGTTTTGTTCGATTGGTTATGTTTAAGTCCGGTAATGCCTTATACCCTGTCCCAGCATCAAACTCGGGTAAGGGGTGTTACAGATTTTGATCGGATCCTTCACATGTCATTTCCCTAATAGAGGTTGAGGTTCAATCCAACATGACTTATAATGAAGAGCCAATTAAGATTTTGGCACGGGAAACAAAGGAGCTTAGAAACAAAAAGATAGATCTAGTGAAAGTTTTATGGCAAAAACATGGGATTGAAGAGGCTATATTGGAACCGGAGGAGGCAATGACGAAACAATACTCGAACCTCTTTACTGGTAAGATTTTTGAGGATAAAAATCCTTAAGGGAGAGAGTTGAAACGGCCTAAATTTCAGTGATATCAGAATAGGGGTTTCATAACCACAAATCCGAGTCAGTGAATTATTAGAGAACGAACCTAATTGCATAAAATGTAGAAGTTGAGTACTAGAAGCTAAAAGAACCAAATAGCTATGGAACTCAAAGCTAGAGGTCCTTATATGGTAATTAGACCATCAATCAAAAGATGGAAAATATCTTTGTTGTATCATCCATGGAAAAATTAGAAATGGGCAAGGACTAAATTTGGAATTTAGTAAAATTTAAATGATGATAACTAATCAACATGGAAATATCATCTTTTATTCATCTTCATCCCCAAATATTTCCATGGAAACCCTAGGATAGAGAAAAGAAACTTTCTTGGCATAAATTGGTAAGTTTCATGTCCCGTTTTTAGTAATTTTATATTTTTTGAGATCGGGACAACTTGCTCTCTCTCTATTTTGGGAATTAAATTGAAAAGTTATCAAAGTATGGAAATTGTACCATGGATGAATATGTTGGAAATTAAAAATTTATGGTAGAAAATGAAAGGTTGTTAGTAAATAAACAACTTTTTCAAAGTGATTTTGGATGAAATTGTGAAATAGGGACTAAATCATAAACTTGTGAAAATCATGGAAAAATTCTAATTTTTGTGAAATCTATGGACTGTTATTGATGCATATAGAATTCGGTTAGGCTTGGATAGAGGATTGAATTGCATGAATTTTATTTTCCGAGCCTAGGGACAAAATTGGAATTAATGAAAAGTTTAGGGGCAAAATAGTAATTTTGCCTAAGATGTAGATTGAGTGAAATGGGATATGAATTGAAATGATTAAATTCATTTATATAGATCTGGAGAACTCAAATTCTAAGTTAGATCGAGGAAAAGAAAAGATATCTGATTAGTAGATTACAAACACAAACAGTCATCAAGGTAAGTTCATGTAACTTGCTATTGAATCTTGAAATGCATGTTATATGATATAAAAGTCAATTGAATGCTCAATACATGAATATTATGAAATTTTTTGATAACACTGATGAAAAGGGAAATAAGTGCTGGTTGAATAAAAGGGTTTTGATGGATCAATGAAAAAGGATGTTACATGAGTGATAAAAAGGATTTAGCCCAGACAGATAATCCTAATATAAGCCCTCCCGATGTATATGATGTGAAATGGATTTAGCCCAGACGGGTAATTCAGATTAAGCTCTATAGAGTATTTGTCACTAAAAAGATTTAGCCTAGACTGGTAATCCTGACAAAACTCTTTGAGCATATGTTACAGGGGATTTAGCCTAGACTAGTAATCCTACTATATGAAATATGACTTGGGAGTGTCCTCTCGGACAAGGGTAAACATGAATTGACGGATTATGAAATTGTACACCTTAAGTGTACTACTGAGTATCAATCGAAATTTTGATAAATTCAACAAGACAAACTCAGAAATAGTTAATGGAGCATGAATGATTGTGTCATGAAAAGTAGAAGAGACATGGAAATGGAAAGTATATGGAAATCATGAAATGATGAGCTCATCTATGTGTTGAAATTACATGAAATCATTTTACTAACTCAAAGTGTTGAGGTTGTGTATGATTGGATAATATTCTATTGCTTGGATGCATGTGTATTTGATTTAAGTAAATAAAACATGTGGTAAGTTGTATTCTTGTTACATGAACTTACTAAGAACTAAATGCTTACTCTGTTTATTTTTCCCTGTTTTATAGTGCTCAAAAGATCAGAAGGTCTGAATAGATCGAAGCCTTGTCACACTATCAACCTATACATTTTGGTATATAAAAATGTTCTATTTTGAATTAATGGCATGTATAAGCTAAAAATACCAATGCAATTGTTGAAATGGATGGATGTAAAACTAGCCATTGGTATGGCTAGGAATGACTTTATTTTGGTTTTGGTTTATGAGGTAAATTATGGTATTACATGTATGAACACATGGTATATTTTAAGTATACTAGGTTAAGCATGGATGATTTTGAAAGGTAAGGATTGAATTCGACAAGTTAAACATGTATGTTAAAGAGGGTAAGTATGGAAATAAGTGTGCATGAGGAAATATGATATATTGAATGGTTATATGACTTGAAAATCATGTTTGAATTGGTTAGTTGCCACTAGAAATGTTTGGTGCTGATATTGGATGAAAATGGGTGAGAAACAAGGCTTGGAAAATAGCCTTATTTTGTCCACACGGGTAGACACATGGGCGTGTGTCTAGGCCGTGTGCGACACAAGATCTGATACATGGGCGGGTGACAACGCCGTGTGTCCCCTGCATCCTAGAATTTGTGAAACAGAATGCTCAGTATTGAGCATACGGATAGAGACATGGGCTTGTGTCTTAGCTGTGTGAGGCACATGGCCTGGTACATGGGCGTGTCTCTTGGCCATGTGAAACCTGCACCTATTTTTAAAAACTTCAAAATAACCACACAGCCTAGCACACAGGCGTGTGACTTGGCCGTGTGACATCAATTTGTTCATGAGTTGCAAGTTAAAGAGTTACATGGGTAACAGACATAGGCATGTTTTGAGAAAAATTTTAATACATGTTTTGGGTTCGAGAGCCCAACCAAGGGACTTTATAGATAATTTTAAAGGGTGAATAGTAAATGACTCGATTTATCGAAAAATGTTCTATAAATTCTGGTAATGCCTCGTAACCTTATTCCGGCGACGGATACGGGTTGGGAGTGTTACAAGAAATTTCTAATGGACTTAAGCCCTTTTCTATTCTGCCATGCCAGATAACACATAAATGGGTAAATAGTTAGGGTCTATGTCCTATTCTTGTACAATACCACCAACATATGACACGTTAGGATTATGTTCAAAAGTACCACCCAAGTACATATGTAAGGTGTGCTCAAGCTAAGCCATTCGTACTGCACCAAACATAGATTAATAATATTAAATAAAATATTTAGTAATAACATGTTCAACAACATACCATACACCAAACAATATTTCACTATTCTTTACTTCTACTAGCTATCCACAAAAACATAAAAGTTGTACTTGTCCCAATCAATTACAATAAAGAGATCCTTTTTGCACTGTAAACCTAAAATCCAACATAAATAATAATTAAATTAATTAAAAAAAGAAAAATAAACAACCATAAAGAATTAACAATGAAAGTTTAAACACATAAAATATTTGAAATAAAATGTCAACAACAAATTAAAAATCACAATGGAAATAAACATCAATCTTACATTAACACTAGAATCAATTTACCAATGTCACAAAGTAGTCAACAATAACATAATAAGTTAATAATTCTCAGCAAATATAAAAACATATTAAATATTAACACATGGATAGAAAAAAAGAAATCACTAAACATAAATCGAAATACAAAATCACTAAATATAAATCAAAATACAAAATCACTAAAACTAATCGAAATTAGTGTCAAATCAATTTTGCTTGAAAACCCTAAAATAAAAATATTTTAACATTTAAAACCTAACATCTATACTTTGAAAACTTTTTTTAAAATCCAAAACATGACTTTTTTTTTACACAATTGTTAAAAAAAAAGCAATTTTAATGCTTTAAAGTCAATACACTGTCAACTATTAACCTTAACCTTTTGCAAACATAAATCCTAAAAGTTTTAAATAAACATTATATTTTGTTAACAATTTTTGAAAATTTGAAACATCTATAGCCATGAAATATCAAGGAAATATTATTGACGAATCAAGAAACAATGTTAGTGAAATATCTTATGAACAAATGAATTTTAGGTTTCTAAAAAGTTGAACTACAAGGGTATTGGAAGGGGTTTGATTTTTTTAAAATTTAAATTTAATCGAGTGAGTAAAATTATTAATAAAAAATTATAAATAAATAATAATATTAATTTAAATTACTTCATGAAAAATAAGAAAAGAATGATTCGTGGCATTCTCTGATAGGTTGAGTGTGCCACGTCATCAAAAACTAATGACATTGAAAAAAAAAAGCCAATATATCTAATGGAATACAAGTTTAATGGTTAATATGAGACAAAAAGCTCAAGGGCCGATGTGGGAGAATGTGACAAGTTCATGGCCAATTGTATAATTAAGCTTAAGTTTTATTATTCTAAGGTAATTTAATTTTTTTATTTATTTACAAAACCAATAAATAATATACATATACTAAGATTTGAACATGTGATATTTTTATTGATAAAATTAAGGATGAGCGTTCGATCGAATTAAGTGAAAAAATTTCGAGCTAATCGAGTTGACGAGTCATATTTTATCATCCTAACTTGATTTTAAAAATTTTCAAATCGAGTCGAATCAAATCAAGTGAAATTGTTCAAGTTAAATTAAAAAAATAAAAAAAATGTCAAATTGAAATTTTGTTACAGTATAACTAATTTCATGTTGGAGAATATAAATTTGAATGCATATATATTTGAAAACTTTTTCATAGCAAAATAATAATAATAATAAGATACTTTACTATGATAAATTTGAATCCTGAATTAACTTATTTAGATTCCAAAAATTTTTATTTTAGAAAATTTTATAATTTTTAACTTTCTTTGTATATTCTTTAGAATTTTTTTAAAAAATATTATAGTTTATTAAAAAATATAAAATTTGGAATTTTTATAAATATTTTGAATTTTTTAAATTATTCTGATTTTTTTGTAATTATTTTTTAGAGAGAACAATCTACTCATTCTCAAAATTGACATGGACCAAAAGGGTATTTACACCAATTTGTTATTCGAATTGTAAAGTTCAACTCGATTCGAACTCGAAACTCGAATTGCATATTCAAATTGACTTGAATAACTCAAATAAATCGATTCGATTAACTTGAAATTTGAATTTTATTTCGATTTTTTTGAAATGAATGGAGTTTTGCACACCCTTAGATAAAACTTTAACTTTACCACTCAATCAAAACTTTATCTTGAAATATATTGTACGTTTTAATTTTATTATGCAACTTTATTACATCCCTCAATTATATTTATATTGTTAATGTTATTGATTGAGTTGGTGTCACAAGTTGACATCAGCTCAATATTGATAACAAATAATTGCAGTGAATTTAACATTCTTAATTTGATGTATCTAGGTGTTCAGATTTCGTTTTACTCACAATTTAATCTAATTTTTTATTTTAATATTGAACATATGGCATGAGTTATTATTAATTAGCTTTAAACCATACATTTCATTATTTATTTTTAAAAACACCCATGTATTCTAAATACATAGTTTCCACACACATTCGAGTGTGATGTAATGTAACAGTCCGATTTAGGGCCAAGTCAGAACAGTAGTTTCGAGACCATGAATCCTAAGTAGAAAATTTTATTTTGATAAAGTTTTAAGGTTTATAGTATGATTGAATGCTTATGTGAAAGTTTCGTTATGAAATTTTATCGATAGAGGGTCCAATTTGATATTAGGACTAAATTGCAAAAAGTGTAAAATATGTGTTCTAGAAGATTTGAGTGCTTAATTGTAATGAATTTGTAAATTAGAGATCATTATTTAGTAATTAGACCATTATATATCATGATGGACAAAAATAGACATGGAAGGGTAAAATTTCAAATAAAGGCTAAAAGGGTAGTTTGGTCATTTCGTTAATAAAAGAATAAAAAAGGAAAATCAAGTTAAAATTGTGTTCATCTTTCTCCCCCTTAGCTGAAAATTTCAAGCTCTTCATAGCTAGGGTTTCTTCAACTTCCAAGCTTGATAGTAAGTGTATCCTAACCCCATTTTTAATGCTCTTTACGTTTTTGAAGTCGTTATTAGCCGATTTACCTATTTCTACCATTATCTTGAAGTAGGGTTCTTGTTTTAATCATGCTAGACATGCATGTACTTTGATGTCTAATGGTAGGATATGAATGTTAGATGTGTGATAAACGACTTTTGCTAGGTGATTTTCGATAAAAATGTCAAAAATGACTTTTTTGCAAAAGTTGTAAAATATGTGTAGAAATATGTGAATAAATGGAAAATGTGGGCTACTATAAGAGTGTAGAAATATGTCAAAAAGGATATTTCATTTTACGAGCTTAGGGACTAAAGTGTAAATAAGTGAAATGTTGGGGCAAAATTGTAATTTTTCCTTAATATGATTTTTGGGCTGAATTGAATAATGTGATAATTAAATGAGTTAAATTTTCCATTATAGATCGAGAAAGACGAGGTTTTGACTTAGATCGAGGCAAGAACAAGGTTGTGGGCTAAATTGCAATATTAGCAATTATTTTGTACCGAGGTAAGTTTGTATGTAAATAATGCATCGTTAAATTATGTTTGAATACTTTATTGCTGCATGAATTGTGTAATTGACCTATCGGACGTATTTGACTAAGTTTCAGTAAGTGAAGAAAATCTCGGTTGAACCTTAGGAATAGAATAAATAGGATACGAGTGACATGTCACTAGGAACCTATGTGTGTGATTATGTGATTATGTGATTCTGGGTACTGGTCTTGTACGTCTACCAGTGGCTAGGTAATCTTGTATATGTTGCGGATACCTGTCAACTTGTGTGACTAGCACTGAGTAGCTACATCCTGATCGTCAGCTTCTGTGAGTAGACCCGTGACTAGCTCGAGAACGAGCATATATGTGAAATGTGATAAAAGGTAGCTAGGCTACATATGTGGCACTTATGTGCAACTTTCTGTGTATCCATTAGTATTCTTTCAAAGGGAATTACAAAGATGTGAAAATATATGTTTGTGTGATGATATGGTATAGGTGTGTACGAGAAATTCTTAAGTATGAACGTTATAAGTAATGATCTCATGGTAAGGTTGTGCTTGAGTAAGCTAAGCCTATGTGAATTCAATAATAGATGTATTATCTTTCATTATAAGAATTGCATGTTAATTTACATGGCTGTGATGTTTATTATTTTCATATAAACTTACTAAGCTTTTTAGCTTACTCCCCTTACTTTCCCTTGTCTTATAGTGTCACCAAGCTATCTCAGATTGGAGATCGTCGGAGGATCACTTCACACTATCAAACAATCCTTTGGGTATATATGATTTTAAACATTTTGAGTTAGCATGTATAGAGGACTTGGTCATTTTGTTGTGTCATAATTGATTTGGCCAAAAATGTTGGCTTATTTTGATGAATGTTCATTTTGTATAAGGCCATTAAAAGTTGGCTACTATTGGTAATGTTGGTAAGCATATGTTTATGCCTTGCATGAATGTGATAAATAGCATGATTTGAAATAGTTAAGTATGTGATGTTGTGCATGATGGTTGTGGTATGTGAATGTTGAGTTATGTCTTAATTGAGGATGTTTGGTTGCTAAATCATGTCATCCTACGTGTTGTTGAATTTGGTATAAGTGTGATGGTGTTTCAAGATGGAAAATGGCTCGGTAGATAGCATTATTTTTGTCCACACGGGTAGACACATGGGCGTGTGTCTAGGTTGTGCATGACACACGGTCAACCCAGGAGCGTGTGAATAGGCCGTTTGTCCCCTTGCACCTTAATTTTGAGAAACAGAATGCCTAGTATAGAGCACACAAGCAGAGACACGGCCATGTGTCTCAACCGTGTGAAGGACACAGTCATAGGACATGGGCGTGTGCCCAGGCTGTATGAGGTCTGCACCTTAAATGCGAAAATTAAATTCGCCACACAGCCTGGCACACGAGAGTGTGACCTGGCCGTTTGACCCCATTTTGCTGATGACGTCAGAAATAGAGAGTTACACAGGTTGAGGACACGGGCGTGTCTTGAGCTACATAGGCGTGTGTGACCAGAGGGCCTACCCCCACAGACGTGTGACTGTCCTAAACATGGAAATTTTCTAAGTGTTCCAAAGTTTCCAGATTAGTCCCGAACCACTCTAAATGTATGTTTTGGGCCTCATAAGTCCGTATAAGGGACGATATGCATGTGTATGAATGGTTTTGAATTGAATGAAATTTTATGGCCCGGTATTGTACGATTGGTTATGTTTAAGTCTGGTAATGCCTCGTACCCTGTCCCAACATCAGACATGGGTAATGGGTGTTACATGTAATTTCTAGTTTCATTTATTTATTTTACATACACAAAAAATAGGCACTATCATTTCTTTTCATTTAGGGTAAACTACATAGGTGGTCACCCAATTATAAAAAGTTACAAAGATGGTCACAAAACTATTCGACTTTTTTCATTTTTGGTCATCAGTCGCTAAATTACTAACAAAAAGATAACTTGAAAACTTTTAAAATTGGTATAATAGTAACTTTAACTCTCAACATTTATACATTGTGTCAATTTAGTCTTGATTTTAAAAATTTAACCCTCAACATTTATGCATTGTGTAATTTTGTTTTTGTTTTTGTTTTTGTTTTCTTTCTTGTGACATTGGTGTTATTTTTAAAAGAATGAGAAAATATGAAATTTATTATCTTGGATTCTTCGCTTAGCTGATAAATTTATATTTTTTAGTTTTTTAGGTGAAAGAGTCACAAGGAAAAATAAAAGTAAAAACAAAAAAAAAACCTAAATTACACAATATATAGATGATGAGGGTTAATTTTTTTAGAATTAAGACTAAATTGATATAATATATAAATCTTGAAGGTTTAAATTATTATTAACCAAAATTTAAAATTTATCACATCATCTTTATGTTAGCCACTTAATGACAGGTGATACAAAACGACAAAATCATATAATTTTATAAGTATTTTGTAACTTTTTTATAATTTAATTAAAAAAAATACTTAACTGTCATCTAGTTTACTCTTTCATTTATTATTTTTTCCTTTCCTGTATTTTACTGACTAGGGTCAAATTAGATCATAAAATGGTGACTTGTTTGATCCGGCAACATTCACACAATAGAAAGTTATCAAACTGATAAAAATCAATCAAAATTGAATGGATTTTAATATTTTTGTTATTTAAAAATTAATATTGCTATTCTTTTTCTATTTTATCTATATTTTTATTTAAATATTTTATTAAATTAATGTCACTTTTACTTAAATCACCAACTTAATAGTGAAATTACAAAATACTTTTTTAATTATAATCAATATTATTATAACAATACTTTTATCTTTCCATATAATTTAATCATCTTTATAAAAACAAGTACAAATTATAAATTTATGGATGAAACACGCGTTCAATGACATTAGATTTTAAGTTGATTATCACTCCATATATAATCATTTTTTATTAAATTTTATAAAAATATATTTTAAACATAAAATATTTTCATATCCATAAAATGGATGTGGCAAAATCTAATTTAAGAAATTAATTTATTTATTTAATACTAAAAAATTATCACTATTTATTAATTAAATTAAAGACAAATATAAAAAAATAATGTAATCTGAATAAAAATAAACTAATCAAATAAAAGATATATAAAAATAAATCGATTATATATTGAAAATACATACTATTTAAAAAATCCTGAACTAATATAGACCAAATCTTTAACATAGCTATCTTGTAAGAAATATAAAATATACCAAATAGATCCACCATAATATTGTAAAATTAAAATAGTTTTACATATTTTTATAATTTTTTATATGATTAAAATTTTAATAATTAAACTGTCATATTTAATTTTTCATTCAAGCAAATTATGTATGTGATAAGTTCTAGCCTCATTCTTAATGTGTTTTTGGATGATTATTTCATTTAAAATGGTGGATTTTATGCATGTCATCCTTTAAATTCATATTTTTATACTTAGGAGATCATTTGGGAGCAAAAAACGAGTGAAAATCAGAAAATCATAGCAAATTTTAGGAGACACATGGGTTGGGCCATTCTACATGGGCTGGACACACAGTCGTGTGAGCCACACGGGTTGCCACACAGCCATGTGCCAGACCGTGTGGAAATCACGAATTGCACTCAAAACACGGGAAAAAACATAATTTTTAGGATTTTCAGGCATTCTAAGACCTATATATACCAAATATCAGAAGATGAGAGTAAGCCGTCAAAGAATATTGAAGACAACAACTCGGAAAACACCATTGAAGCCGACTTTGAAGCAGATTTCCATCAAGATTGAAGATCTCCTTTTGATTTCTTTAAAGTTTATTATGAGTTTCTTTATTTCTCGTGGTTATATTGTTTTTGAGATGTTTTTAATTGCGATTATGGACTAATTTTCTAAATACCTAGGGAGATGAATCCTAGAATGGATTCTGTCTTTTTATCTATGTTTTATACAATAAAAACTTGAATCTTGTTCTCAATTATGTGTACTTAATTCTTGGCTGTTTAAGAATAGATCCTGTGCAATTGAGTGAAGTTGCATGCAATCTTAGAAATAAGATGACATAAATATACTTGATAAGAGTCAAATCTAATAGGGGATCCATAGATCGAGTTAATACGACAACAAGGGTTTTAAGTAGGAAGAAATTTCAATTAATCAACCTAGAGTCAGTTGCTCTTAGTTTTGAAGAGAAATATTAGCATGAATTAGAGAAATAATAGCTAGATTCTTTCTTGGGTATTGCCTTGCTTCTTGGTTGTTTACTCGATTTTTTCATGATTTGTTCTTTGTTGTGTTCTTTAGTTAATTTAATTAGTTAATTTGAGTTTTTAATCAATCGCTCCAATTTGTCGGTTAAATAATAAAAAGACGATAATTACTAATACTTTTAATCTTCTAGGAATGATATATATGCTCATCGTAACTATACTATTAATTAATAGGTGCACTTGCCTTTACCAAATTTTTAGTTGATTTACGACTGTAGTCAGCATGTTATAGTTTAAGTAAAATAAAAATGCATAGATATATATTTGCTTATGTAAAAAAAATTAACATGATTAAATATATTCATAAATAAAATTTTCTAGATTGTGGATTGTGCCACGCGTTCTTGACTGAAACAGAGTTGTCGTCTTAATAAGGAAGCGGCATCGTCCCGATAGTGCTAAGCTTGGTGTTACGATGTGGCAACGTGTTCCCTATACAACTGAGTTTCTCCTAGTTAAACTCTGATATATTTTCCTAGTTAAACTCAGATTATTCTAGGGATGTTTTAGTCATAATTGTACACAAATTTTACCCTATCATTAGGTCTCTTAGCAACCCTAGATATTTTAGAACAAAAACTACAAAATTAAGAGAGCTTGTGGGAATTTCGAGGAACCTTTGTATTCCAGGTTCAATGTTCATTTGTTTTTCCATATTGTACTCCCCTTTTCAATTTTCGTTGTTTTAGTCAAATTTTCTTTACATGTGGTTTTTTATCCTCTTTGGAGGGATTTTCCCACGTTAAATACTTGTGTTAGATTTTCTCGTTTTTTGTTTGAGTTCGTTGCATAATTTGGGTTTGACCTAATAAATTGGTATCAAAGCCAAGTTTAGTTTCTACATTCAAGTCGTCCAGAGATGGAAATGAGGTACGATATTGAAAAAATTGTTGGGATTACAAATTTTTAGCTTGTGAGAAGTTTGGATGCCAACAATTCTTTTTC